>OX381591.1:1433750-2850000 GCA_947458855.1 Monopis laevigella | reverse complement strand
CGGAGCTCACGATTACGAATGCAGTGCCCTTAACTGTTATTATTATCTGTCACCGGTGACTTTATTTACGAGTGGTATTAATATCATAATTTAGTCAGTCGATAAGATTCAAAAATACGAAATTTAGAAATCATTGACTATTATCATTTCAGTGATATTTAGTCATTTGCTGACAAATCGCACCTTTGATCTGATATTAAAAAGATAAGATAAGAATAATTGCGCCTCTAGCTAGACATTTAACATCATTGGTTCTCGGCCAGATTTTCCACTAATTATCATTGAATAAATCTTTCATGGGAAATTTATTTTGAGTTCCGATTATTTGGGTTACGTCGCCTTAAATAGTCCTGAAACAATAGCTTTTTCACAAATTACTAGAAATCTGATTTTATTGAGTCTATTAAAAACATCGCGACGAGCTAGCCACTTGTTCGGTGTAGACTCATACTATCGGCTACGACGAGGTGGGATTAAAAACCCCTCCGCTGGGTACCCTGGGGCCGTCTAGGCGGTCTCGGGCACCGTAAGGCACCCGTGATGATATATGTAGAATTCTGTTTTAGAACAAGCTAAGTATTTAATCATATATTTTAATACTTTTTAGTAGTGTAGTATATTGTTAGTAAATAAAGAAAGAAATAATTTATTTATCATCAAAATAACATATTACAAACATTTGAAATATAAATACATTTTACATAAAAAATAATAGTACGTTTTTCTAAACAGTTTATTATGGTCTGGGTGTTTAACAAAAATACAATATGTGTTATAACATTGCTTCTGTAACACATAGTACAAGCCTAGAGCTTAGTTTGTGACCAGAGCAATATGTGTATTACGTAAAACTAATATTAAAAATTTATAAGTGTGGCACAGTCACATAGGTGTTTGAAAAGCCATCTAACTCTGAAGTCGGTAAGCGGCCAAACTCCGCGCGTTTCTACAACTTCACAGCGTGTAGTTTCCAAACTTGCTTGGCTTGCACTCTGCCAGCTTTACCAAGTTCTAGGATATTTATTTGCTTCCAAAAGGACCCGGTTTTAGAACATAAACGCAATTAGATACAACAAGTATGTACTTGTATCTCTCTAGTAATTTCAGTTGGCCTTTATTAATGATAATAAACAAATACCATCACGGGTGCCTATTTGGCTCCCAAGAACCGTTTAAACGGCCTCAGGGTACCCAGCGGAGGGATTAACCCGTCCTCATTTCGCCGATGATATTCGGAGGCAACACCTAACAAGTGGCGAGCTTGTTGCGGTGTTTATGATGAAATAGCCTCGTTGTATAAAACGGTCACCCATCCCAGGCTGGCCTTGTTGTCATCTGCTTAACCTTGTTATCAGTTGCGCAGTGACTTAACCACTAGGCTGGGACCGCATTTTTTGTTAAAGTTTTAGATAATAATAATAAGAAAAAGGACATATACACATATACATATTGTCTTAAATTAACTTTAGTTTAGTTATTGTAAAATATTTTTGTAATGCTGGGGGAGACCCGAGTTAGGCTTAAGCCTGTATCGCTTAAGCCTAATTCGGGTTCCAGTCTCAATGGATTCTGTATTATTTCATTGTATTGATGTTTTTTAATGAGAAAATAAATAACTATATTATTTTTCAATAATATAATTAATCGCGTTGTATAAGAATCACAAGAGCTTAATGTGTCACATTTTCCGTATTCCGTACTACTGTTTGTCGTAGAATTAAATAATATGTTTGTTAGTCATTTTTATTATTTATTAACGAACGCAAGTCCTGAAACAATAGCTTTTTCACAATTTCTAGTAATATGATTTTATTGAGTCTATTCAAAACATCGCGACGCGCTAGCTACTTATTCAGTGTAGACTCATACCATCGGCTACGACGAGGTGGGATTAAAAACCCCTCCGCTGGGTACCCTGGGGCCGTCTAGGCGGTCTCGGGCACCGTAAGGCACCCGTGATGATATATGTAGAATTCTGTTTTAGAACAAGCTAAGTAGGTATTTAATCATATATTTTAATACTTTTTAGTAGTGTAGTATATTGTTAGTAAATAAAGAAAGAAATAATTTATTTATCATCAAAATAACATATTACAAACATTTGAAATATAAATACATTTTACATAAAAAATAATAGTACGTTTTTCTGAACAGTTTATTATGGTCTGGGTGTTTAACAAAAATACAATATGTGTTATAACATTGCTTCTGTAACACATAGTACAAGCCTAGAGCTTAGTTTGTGACCAGAGCAATATGTGTATTACGTAAAACTAATATTAAAAATTTATAAGTGTGGCACAGTCACATAGGTGTTTGAAAAGCCATCTAACTCTGAAGTCGGTAAGCGGCCAAACTCCGCGCGTTTCTACAACTTCACAGCGTGTTAGTTCCCAAACTTGCTTGGCTTGCACTCTGCCAGCTTTACCAAGTTCTAGGAGATTTATTTGCTTCCAAAAGGACCCGGTTTTAGAAAATAAACCCAATTAGATACAACAAGTATGTACTTGTATCTCTCTAGTAATTTCAGTTGGCCTTTATTAATGATAATAAACAAATACCATCACGGGTGCCTATTTGGCTCCCAAGAACCGTTTAAACGGCCTCAGGGTACCCAGCGGAGGGATTAACCCGTCCTCATTTCGCCGATGATATTCGGAGGCAACACCTAACAAGTGGCGAGCTTGTTGCGGTGTTTATGATGAAATAGCCTCGTTGTATAAAACGGTCACCCATCCCAGGCTGGCCTTGTTGTCATCTGCTTAACCTTGTTATCAGTTGCGCAGTGACTAGTGTAACCACTAGGCTGGGGCCGCTTTTTTTATTAAAGTTTTAGATAATAATAATAAGAAAAAGGACATATACACATATACATATTGTCCTGGGTCTCGATTGTCTTAAATTAACTTTAGTTTAGTTATTGTAAAATATTTTTGTAATGCTGGGGGAGACCCGAGTTAGGCTTAAGCCTGTATGGCTTAAGCCTAATTCGGGCTCCAGTCTCAATGGATTCTGTATTATTTCATTGTATTGATGTTTTTTAATGAGAAAATAAATAACTATATTATTTTTCAATAATATAATTAATCGCGTTGTATAAGAATCACAAGAGCTTAATGTGTCACATTTTCCGTATTCCGTACTACTGTTTGTCGTAGAATTAAATAATATGTTTGTTAGTCATTTTTATTATTTATTAATCTTTCGGTTGAGTATTTTTTTTAATCAGAAAATAAACTTTATATATAATACAAAAGAAATAGGAACTTAATTTTGTATAAACTCTAGTTTTGTTATTTAAACCAGATACCTATTACACTTGTGATCACTTTTATCTGAAATAAACACTTTTTCACTTTTCACTTTATTAGCACAGCTGAAAGATATTTCTGGTACAATTACCAACATAAAAATAATAATTGAAATACGATGAACAGCTAAGTTATAATATTAAAAGTACGAGTGAAGTAAAATATATAAGATTTGAATCATTTATTGCTCCTTAATTTAAAAAAGAATATACAAAGTTGACTTATGGAGAAAAATTATAACGCAACGGAAGACCTTTTGAAAATTATTAAATAAATATCCAGTTAACATTAATTAACCATAAATTAAAATAAATTTCTTTATGTATATGTGTGTGTCTCTATGCATGAAAATATATATGTATAAGTGTGTGTATGTAGGTATGTGTATGTGTATAATATGTATATATAATTATGTTTATTGCTTCTTTTTATAGGTAAATATAATCGTAGCTATTATTTTATTTTTTTATATATTTTTATTTATTTTTTTCTCTGAGGTATACTGTAACATAAAACTTAACGTCAGACCGACAGCAATCATCCCATGGCACCCATAGTACAGGGAATCCTAGTTTGGGTGTTCAGGGCCAATTTGTGGTTATACTCGTATCTTAGCTTCAACTCTTTAAATGATGTTATTTAATAAATTAAAACCATGTAACCTTATTTTGCAATAAAGTATATTTTATTTTTATTTATTTTTTATTAAAAGTACGAATGTTTGTATCAACACGACTGGCCAAACCTTAAGACAACACTAGCAGTTTGTAGTGAGTGTGTACTAACACATCAGCAAAATCCGTTTTTTTTGGCCTTTCATATTGTTTCGACTCCTATGATAGTTTTCTATGGAAATTTGGAGATTTGTCACTTTTCACGCGAATATATCGAACCGACACGTAAGCCGAAAGCGCAAGACTTAGGGAACCGGATATTTATAAATATTGTTTACCATATATAGGAAAACCGAACCCACGACCACCAGAAAAAAGCCAACAGTGTAATTACAAGTTGTAATGGCCATTCTGACGGTTTTATATTAGGTCCAGTAAAACCACAATTTATACTTCTTCTTAAAGTTCCTCGCCGTTGGCTCTTCGCCAGACCTTTTAACTATATATTGCAGGTTGAGAAATCTAGTTTTAGAACATCCTTTAGTAGCTACACGACTATGCCAGGACATGGTATTTACGTGTTGCGGATAATATGAGAACTGTCGGTCCCAGATTCACTGTAGGTGCCAACTTGTGAAACGGTTTATATGGCATTAGAAAACACCGCGACGAGCTTGCCCCTGGTTCAGTGTAAACTGAGAATACCATCGCATACTATGAAGTGGGAATAAACCACCTCCGCTGTACCCTGAAGGGGTTTTTTAACCAAAAGATTAAGGTATTTATAAAAAGTCTAGAAAAAAAAAAGAAAAAACGAATAAAGCAGTACGGGTTTCGTAGGAAGAGGTCAACGGGTGGTCTTCTAGCATATATTACACATATCTGGGGTGAGGCAATGGACCAGCATGGGGAAGCCTTGGCAGTCGGTCTGGATATCTCCAAGGCTTTTGAGCGGGTGTGGCATAAAGCTTTACTCTCTAAGTTGCCAGCTTACGGATTTTCGATGCGACTTTGCGGCTGGATCTTTTCTTTCCTTTCAGACCGAACTATAAGAGTTATTGTTGATGGTATGGCCTCGGGCCGAGAACCCATTAACGCGGGTGTACCACAGGGATCAGTGCTGTCGCCGACGCTATTCTTGCTGCATATGTTGATATGTTGTCATTGGGCAACATTCATTGCTATGCAGACGACAGCCGTACCGTTCACGGGCGATACTTGGCTCGTCAGCCTCCTAGCCGCGTCGAAACAGAGGAGTATAGGAGTTCTTTGGTGAATGAACTGGACTTAACCCTAAACGAAATTATTGACATGATTCGTACATCTGTCGCACTATTAAAATGTGGAATGCTCTGCCTGCTTGCGTGTTTCCTCCTTCCTATAACCTTGAGTCCTTTAAACGAAGCGTGAATAGGCATCTTAAGCCGGCATAATGGATGAAACCAGCTCTTACAACACAGTTCTAAGAGCTGGTTGTATTCATTCTTGGACCTGCATACTGCTTTCGATCAGGTGGATGTGGGGTCACATGCCGAGCTCCTATAAAAAAATTAAATAAAAAAAGGCCAATTGGCTAGGTCACTACTCCGAGACAATATGTACACAGACAAATATTTTAGATATCCTGATACGAGTATCTAATATCAAAAATAAACGGGTAGTGAATTATTAAACTATTGTCCTTGCGGGAGAAAATGAAATAATAGCAACCAACCCGAATACATGCTAAATAACCAACTAGTATATGACTAGGTGGTTAGCTGGTTCCATTGACCTGTCAATCGTTGACTGCCCTGCAAAGATACCACCAAGGCGACAAACCTTACATACTATATTTACGCCCTAAATGTTATAAGTAATAAATAAGTAGAGAGATGAAATAGTAATAGTAGATAGACCTATCAAAACGTAAACACTGACCGCAAGTCGATCCCCCTGTAGATACCAACAAGTAAAACTCTGGCGTTCCACATGTACCGTATACAATCGCCTGATTGAAAAATAAATTATAACGCAAAAAAGCGCTACATGCCTGTGGGTTATTTTTCGTTGATTACATTGAGGTGGTGTAGTGGACAGGTTCGTAAGCAGCTTGATTAATGGTCTAGCAGCCCAGCGCTTTCCGATCACGCAACCCTTGTTTAACGCGTAGAGCGATTGCGCTGATAGGATGGAGTAGCCTTTCATTCTAATTTTAACCTTTTTATATTATATTTGTTTATTTATTTTTATAAAAAATATGTAACAGGTCCTATAACCTCTATTTATAGGAATATAAAAATACACCTACAATCTAGATATCTTATATATAGTACAGCCATATATATAAACATTGGTGTTTTTTTTTATTCTTTAAACGCGTCATAAATTAGACCTAGGCTTCTTTTTTTTACGTTTGGTATGAAAAAGAAAATATCAACCCCTGAATTTCAGAAGAATCACTAAAACATCTCTCATATTAAAATATTCTATAAAATATCAAGACAGATTTTTTAAATAAGGAAAATGTACAGTCATCGCTTGTTTTTTCTTTAATAAAATGAGGCCATTTTTTCGAATCCATTAAAGTAGAGTTAGTTAGGGGTAGAAAACAATTATGGCCAAAAAGTCTTTTGCTGCCTAAATTGTAGGTATAATCTCATACATGCTCTTATTGAGGGTTGGAGAAAGGTTTACATACATTACATATGTATGTATGTATGGTAGCTTTACCGACACGCCGTCATGTGCAGGGAGAGGTAATACTTTGCAGTTAAATCAGCATGGGCAAGACCCTGTAAGTAAGTATTTATTACTAGCTGATTCGCGCAACTTCGTCTGCGTAACTTTAACCATTTACACAGCGTACCCTCTCAAAAGGAATAATTTTTCACTGTTTTTGCAATATTTTTCATTGATATTCCGCTTCTATTGGTATAGCCTTTCTCGATAAATGTAGCGAAACCAGTAGTTCCTGAGACTAGCGCGTTCAACCAAACAAACGTTTCAGATTTATAATATTAGTATAGATTTGATATGTGTATTCCAATAATATTTTAATTGATGTTGGACATTGTATTTACAGTTTAATATATTACAATTTTAATTTGATATAATATGGAAAGAAATCCATAAATTATTATCTTGCATGTTTTTACTTATAATCAAAAGTCAAAATCATTTATTTCATGTAAATCTTTACAGATATTTATGAATAGTCAAAAAAAAAAAAGTTTATCAAAGAGGTCTTAGAGTGCGTTTGGTTAGGCAGCTATTCATTAACAAAAGAACGACAAATATTAATTGAACTTAGGCACGATGGAATGGAAATCTTGATATAAAAATTACTACCGAACCGAACACACACTAGATAACCAACTAGTGTAAGACTAGGTGGTTAGCTGATTCCATTGACCTGTCAATCATTATCTGCCATACAAGAGAGGCACCAAGGCGACCAACTTCACCGATCATACCCATGCCTTAAATATTTATTGTAAATATTTATTGTAAATAAAAGGTAAGTAAACAATCACATATAAGTAAAGGTATAAGGATCGGTATTTTTAAGGACATAAACACTAACTGTAAAGTCGATCCCCTCAGAGACACCCCGGAGAAAAAGAAACCAGCAAGTAAAAAACTCTAGTGCTTCACACAAACTACTCGTAAAAGAGGGGCACAGCTATTGATTGACTTATGCTATATAGCATATATATAATATATATATAATATATATATATATATATAGTAGCATACTCAAAATGCACCCCACTGATTCGCATGCGTAGAACACCCTATGGCAGATTATTTGTTACTGTACCAATGTACATAACTACACAGTATACTATTAGTATAAATTAAGTATAAATAAGTAGGTAATCATCAATGATTACCTTATCCAAAGACAAAATTTACATAATGTAATGAAAATAAATTATGTAATATAAAATTATTACAATATCGGACATTATATACCTACTAAACTAGGGTAGATTCTACATAAGCAATTTGTTTACTAGTTGCGAGACCTCAATTGCATATCAGGACGGTTCCAGACGTCTTTATCGTTAAGATAGTCTTTTACACTATAGTAAGCCTTATTGATTAATATGTGTTTTATACAATTTTTTAACTTTATTTCACTCAGATCTATAATGCTTTTAGGTAATTTATTAAATAACCTTATACTGTTAATGACGAAACATTTATTAGTTTTTTGCAGTCTAAAGTTTTTTGGTAAATAGCACTATCTGCGCCATCTCCTGTACCATATGTGGAAGATCATTGATGTATACTAGGAACAGGAATGGGCCTAAAATTGATCCCTGGGGGACACCCATCTTTACAAGGGTTCCGTCTGATACACAACCATCAATATTAACACTTTGAGTTCTATTAGAAAGGTTCAACTTTATTACATTTAAAGCTAAATCGTGAATGCCATAAAATTCCAGCTTATCTAACAAAGTATTGTAGTATTGATGGTCAACACAATCAAACGCTTTAGACAGATCACAGAAAACGCCAACGAGATCCTGAGAGTTTTCAAAGCGTCAATTATTTCAGTAATCAATCTTGTGTCGGCATTTGTTGTGTTTCTACCTTTTCTGAAATGTTCTTTAATGTGGGTATTGACATGGTTGACTAGTACAGATATACATCCTGTAGGTATATCCTGTAGTTAATAAAATGTGCCCGTTTTTGAGACGGGCCAGTAACGATAGGTACCTTAACCGTTATAGTTACGAGAAAACGTTCCTAGGAGACCATCCACAAATATTTGAGATATGCTGAACTGCATTCACAGATTTTGGAAAAAAATATACAGTCAACATAACTAGACGATATCTCTGGATAAGCAACCGTTTAAATGCTCCAATGGAAAGGGCCTGCTTGATTGTCAGAGGAAGTGAATTGCCCTGGAGAAGAGTAGATGCCGTGAACGAATCTGGTGGAGACATGTGACACTTACAGAGTAAGCGTGCTATCCCTTCGACATCATTGTTGTTTTCTATCAAGTTATATTAAGTTCACACGCAGACTCTGTTTAAACGCAATTATTTGTTGACTGTCATAATATATTCATGGTAATATATTAACATAATATATACATTGGTATTCAGTAATAGTATAATCTTAATATAAAAAATAATTAAAAAACTTCGGAATGACTATATTGGATATGCGGAATAGGAATAATTTCGTATGATGACATCATATTACAGAGTAAGCGTGCTATCCCTTCGACCTCGTCGTTGTTTTCTATCAAATGATATCGAGTTCACACGCAGACTCTGTTGAAACGCTATTATTTGTAGTCTTTGATAATATATTCGTGTTAATACATTGGAATTCACTAATAGTATAATCTTAATAAAAAATATATAAAAAAACTTCGGAATGACTATATTAAAGATGCAGAATAGGAATAATATATATGATGCCATCTTTTTTCTTCTCTTTGTCACTTGTATACCTATTATAAACCGAAGTTTCTGGTAGCACGGACTTCACGTTTTAAGAAATAAAAAATACGTCCTGTCAACGATATTTGACAAAATAACAAAAGACAAATGACTAAACAAATATAGTACGAGCATGAAGGTAAAAATCGTGCCCGTCCGCGCGCCGCGTTTTTTTAGCTTCATGAGTACGAGAGATTACAAATGCCTAATAAGAATAATAAAGTAGACTCATAGACTCCATAGTGTGGAGTCTATGAGTCTTCATCAATTACTTATATCAATTACTCGCGCACATATTTTTTCCAAATCGCCCGCTAATGTGAACGAATTCGCAGTAATAGTGTAAGAGTGTTAGGGATAATAGTGTCCAGTCTTTGTCAAAACGTTTGCATATACATTTTGTAGTCTATTATAATATATTCGTAGTATAGCTACTCGATACATATTCATAGTCAGTGGTAGTACATGGGTATTTATTTATTGAACTTTTTGTTGCATAATGTAAAAAGGTGGTCTTAATGCCGCTAGACATCAATCACTAGAGTCAATCTTTTAAAAATAATCATACAGTAACTATTGAAGTATGAACCTTGGTATTTTTAATTTTATTTATTTATGTTTATGTTTTATTTATTCATTAAATATATGGCTTCAGTCGGCTGTAGTATAACCGGAAGCAGTAGTAGTACGTAGTCAGTTCTGCGGCCATATTCTGTTTCTTATAACGTGAGCGTTAGATTGTCAATATATACGGATTCCGTTATTAGCGTTCTCTTCTCCAATCAGCGAAAGTTAAATAACTACTCTGATTGGAGGAGAGCGCGCTAATAGCGTTATATTAACAATCAAACGCTCACGTTATAAGAAACAGACTGTGGCCGTTTCATTTGTTTTTTGCAATGATATTTGATATACGTGGTGGCCTAGTTGGTTAGACCTTAAACTTAAAAACACTTAGGTCCCTGGTTCGAATCCCGGTGTGTACCAATGAGTTTTTAATTAAAAAAATTATGTACATATGTTTGACAACACCACTATAGTGCCTCGGAGAGCACGTTAAGCTGTCGGTCCCGGTTTCACTATACCTACTTGTGAAACTGTTTATAGATGGGTCATTGAGTCTATTCAAAACATCGCAACGAGCTAGCCACTTGTTCGGTGTAGACTCATACCATCGGCTACGACGAGGTGGGATTAAAACCCCTCCGCTGGGTACCCTGGGGCCGTCTAGGCGGTCTCGGGCGCCGTAAGGCACCCGAGATGATACATAATACATATTTGACAAAAAACAAATGACTAAACACATATAGTAGAGCGACTACGAATGTACTACTACTGCATATATAAGAAACAGAATGTGGCCTCTGGTACACATAAAATCGTTCTATTGTGCATACAAAGTTAGTCGTATTACATACATCGTTTCGTAGTATATTCTTTCGTAGCCGCTCGTAGTCGTAGTCGATGGCAGTACATTCGATGAACTTTATATAGCATGCGTAGTTCTGTAATATAAAAGAGAAAAATGTTTGGGTGCGAGGTCTCTATAACTTCGTTAGGCCAACCGACAGTCTCGTTAGCACTGCCCATACAGATGCAAAAACTGTCAAGTGATCTAGTCATGTTTCGGTTTTAGTCTGTGGGTTCACCGGTTTTCTGGAGATTACTGCATCGATTTCTTATCGAGGTGGTAGTCTCTAAGAAATGGTTGGTTGAATTGATGATAAGGCAGCGAGTATATTGAAATGTAATGCATAGTCTTTGTCGCCGCCCATTTCGTTATCGCATCATTTAGCCGGCATAGTGGAAGCGATCAATATTGTTTAAGAGCAATTATTGATTGACCCCATTAATGGACTTTGTAAGTCTGCTTACCACCAGGTATATACAAAGTCACATACCGTGCTCTAATAAAAAAAAAAGTATAATAGTAAATTAGTAATCGATGGAAGTACAATCATAGCAAAGCCGTATTGTACAATTATGATCAGTAGTAGTGGTAATTTGTAGTACCTATGACCTTGTAATTTAGTTTGTGGTTTCCCCGCTATTCATGAGCATGAATACAATTTATTGTCGAGGTCGTAGTCCTTTCAGGGTGCGGTTACAAAACAGTTGCTTTGACGACATGGCTTAATTTAGCCGGCAGATAGCTACCAATGGTATTAAACAACAATGTATTGAACAACCACATTTATGGACTTTGTCAGGTAGATACAAGTACATTCGTAGTAAGTGGTATATGTATGGAAAACGCTGAAGACATAGAAATTCGTACGTTGACCTTAAACTACTAAATCTGTCGATCGCGCAAACTGCCAACTTTGTGTGAGTGAGGAATTTATTTAATAGAGCACGGGTGATAAAGATAAAGATAGTTTATTTGCGAAATATGGTTACAAAGATGGACATAATCATTTATAAATAAAAGTTCAGCATATTTTACCACAATTGGCATGCAAATTTTAAATTAATATTAGTATTGTAAAATACTAATATTAATTTAAAATTTTAAATTGCCTAAACACAATTTCTCCAGTTATTCTATAGATTTGCTCTGGACACAAAACAATCAATTTAATAATACCTAGTAGAATTTGATATTATAAATTAAACAATTCAGTAATGATCAATTTCATTAATATGACAATAATTTAACAATTTAATTGATTTAATAGTAAAGAATTAAAAAATCGTAATTTCAAGTACAGGTACTAATAATCATTTAACAATATTATTTCATTAATAAATACTTTTAATGGCATTTAGCTATTATACCTCTTTTTATAACAAGTTACAATTATACATCCATATACAAGTATTAATAATAATAATAACAATATATTATCAACAACCAACGTTTTTCCCCCATTTTAGTAACAAAATAATAAATCAACCTTAACACTGCAACAATATCAAATTCAACGGGTTTAAATCACAAAATATCAATTTCTAAATTATGTCAAATATTTATTTAAATAAAAAAAGTTTACAATGTCTCATCATTAAGAAATTCGTAAATGTCATAATAGGTTTTTATAATTAAAAAATTAAACATTTCCTTTTTAAACTTAGTTATGTTATAGCATTCCCTTATCGAATTAGGTATTTTATTGTACAATCTTGGTGCCATACCAAAGAAGCTTTTGTCAAACAATGCTGTTGCATGGCTAATACTGCATATTTTATTTTTATGCCGTTTACTATTTAGTGTTTTATATAAGTTTAAGTTAGATTGAATGAACACTACGGCTTCATAGATATATAGTGAAGGCATCGTTAAAATTTTTAGTTCATTAAAACTGCTTTTACAACTTTCCCATGGTTTTAAATTACAGATAGCTCGTATACATTTTTTTTGAGCTTTAAAAACCATGAGTTTGTCAGTGGAATTTCCCCAAAATATTATTCCATATCTTAATATAGATGCGACATATCCATGATAGGCAGCCAGAACAGTAGATAAATTTGAAATTTTGTATAAATTCCTTAAAACATAAACATAACTATTAAGTTTAGTACAAATTGTATGAATATGGCTTTTCCATGAGCATTTATCATCTATTATAAGTCCTAAAAATTTTGTTTCACTTATGTCATCTATAGCTGTATTGTTGTATTTAATAAAAACAGGATTTATTTGCTTATTAAAATACCTACATAATTTTAGTCTTATTCAAATTGATCATTAAGTTAATCGATGACAGCCATTGAATAAGATTGCTTAAAGTTTTATTAATTTCTTCACTGAAGTCATTTTCAGTTTCACTAAAAACAACTGTGCTGTCATCTGCAAAGAGCACCATTGGGTAATCACATATCTTGGGAATGTCATTTATATAAATTAAAAATAACAATGGACCTAAAATACTACCTTGTGGGACACCGTGACTCACTATTCTAGATTGAGAGGTATATGTCATTTCCTTTTTTGTATTCGAACATATCTTTTTTATTTGTGTTACTTGAGTTCTATTTTCTAAATAAGATTTTATAAGGTTGTACGCGTTTCCTCTTATACCATACTCATAGAGTTTATGTAATAATATTTCATGATTCACGTAGTCAAAAGCTTTGGTCATGTCCATATACATAGCCAAAACTCTTATCTTCTTGTCAATGTTGGAATAGATTTTTTCAAGAAATTCATATATAGCTTGATTTATAGTTTTTTTCTTCCTAAAACCCTTTTGCTCCGGTGTAATTATATTATTATTCTCAAAATATGAATACATATTATTATAAATTATTTTTTCAAATATCTTTGAAAATATTGGTAAAAGAGCTACTGGTCTATAGTTATTTAATTGATATTTTTCGCCCTTCTTAAATAATGGTTTTATGATTGATATCTTTAACTTATCCGGAAAAATCATCTTTTCATAACAAATATTAATAATATGACTAATAATGGGAGCAATAATAAGTGCTACATATTTAATAACTCTAGTATTAATTTCATCGTAGCCGGTACTATTACAATTTTTCAATGTCATTATTATACTAAATATATCTTTAGGAATTGTGGGTAATAAGAAAAGAGAATTTATATTAGTTTTTAATTTGTAATTATATTTATTTTTGTCGATATTATTTTGAGTAGTTACGTTGTCTATAAAATATTTATTAAATACTTCCACAATAGCATTGGGATTACATATTTTATGACCGTCACAATTTATAATTTCGTTAATATTGTCGTTAGGGTAGTTATTTTTGGAATTATTAATTATCTTCCATGACGCTTTGGCTTTATTCGTCGATCTTTTTATTTCAAAATCATTCTGTGATTTTTGTGTTAGTTTAATTATTCTACTTAAGCGTTTCGAAAAGTTTTTAAAATTATTTTTATTTTGTTGGTTAGGTATAGCTCTATACGTCCATAGAAGTTTTCTCTTTCGCTTGCAACATATTCTTATTCCCTTACTTATCCATTTAGGTTTCGTTTTAGTTAAAAATTTTTTTTGTATGTTTGGAAAGCACAGGTTATAGAACAGTTGGAAGAGTTCTAGAAATTTATTATAAAATAGGTTTGGATCCTCAGATAAATATACTTCAGAAAATGATAACCTGCCCAGACAGTATTTAAATTTATTCATATTTTCTTTGGAGTAGTCTCTTTTTGAAATTAACCAATAGGAAATCTTACATGTTTTCTTGACCGGACATTTTAGTAATTGGGCGGTGTGATCTGACAATGCCAATTCAATTACCTGAGCTTTACAGCCACGAATATCATTAATTATATTATCTATACATGTTCCACTATCAATACGTGTGGGTTCATTTATAGAAAATTTTAAATTATAATTGAGTAACAGTTGTTGAAATGTAAGAGAAAAATGAGAATCATTTAAGATGTCAATATTAAAAACACCACATATTATGTGTTTTTTATTATTTTTATAACAATATTTACCTAATAGATCATTCAGAACATTAAAAAATATATCGAGCTCAGATTTTTTATTTTTTGGTGGCCTATAAATGCATATGATTAAAATATTATGTTGAATAAGCTCAATACCACAAGTTTCAATATAATTAGCAACGTTAAATGATTTTATATCTAATAATTCTTTATATGGATGTTTATTACGAATTAGTATACATGAACCACCTTTTCTATTTTTTCTGTTAGACATGGCAGCATTTTTAAAATTTGGAATATTTAGCCGATTCATATCTTCTAGAACCATATTGTGTTCAGTAATGCATAAAACATCAATTTGGGTTTTATTTAGTTCTAGTTCATTTAGGTGAATACTTAACATATCAGATTTACTAATTAAACCATTAATATTTTGATGTAATATGAATATATTGTTATAGACGAAAAAAATTGTTGTTACTATTATTACCTGTGCTATTATTATCTGCACGTAGCATCTCTGAAATTGAGAATAATGGTATGTTGGAATCTTTAGGAGAATGAAGATTCAAGCATTGCTTCGGTGAGTATTTATCATTATGTGTTGTATTATCTATTATTTCTGTTTGTGTACAATTATCTTTATATTTAGCAACATTACTGAATAATTTCACTCTATTTTGGTATTGAAAATGTAATATCATTCTTAAGATGTTTCTAGACAATATTATAGGGAAGTTATATCTACTAGGTTTAAACAGACTATATTCCATATTTATAAAATTTACATTATTGTATCTAGAGCATACATACTTTAATTCATAATTAAGCTTAGTTTCATTTAAAAACTTATTAATAGGTACTTCAAATAATATTACATTTAGATGGGAAGTTCGCCGAAAGCAATCATCTAATTGGAATAATAGCTTATGTGGATTCCTATCATTTATGCCAGCAATTATGATAGCTACGTCATCACTGTGTAACTTGGTTAGTTCAGTCATATATGATCCCAGTATATTCTCCATTGTAGCCCCCGGTTTCCAGAAGCATAATACCTGGTAAGTATCTCCAACCGCTCTTTGTAAAGATTTTTGGACTCTTCTACATTGTTGATCACCCACAATTAATATCTTTTTCATTTTTGGGTTTATTGTTTTATTACTTATTGTCATCTCTGTATCACTATGTTTTATATTACTAGTATCTTCGTTTATTGTTTTATTGGTAACCTCGACTTTTCTCGTTACTAGTGTTTCGTTAATTCCATTTTTTTTTGTTTCCGATTTGCTAGATAAAATAACGTCATTAGTTTGTTTTCCTATTTTCTTGCCAGTTAATGGTGTTCTTACAATATTTGAGTGACCAATTCTTTTATACATGTCAATTAATTTATAACATTTTTCTAAGTCAATTTTAAGTTGCTGGTTTTCTAAATTCAATTTATCAATTTCATTCGTTGCCACCATCAATTCATTATTCAATTTGTCTATTGATTTGTCCTCCTCAAGCGACATATTTGGTACACTTATCGCAGTTGTGTTAAATAATCCTGAAGAATCCAAATCAGTGTCATTAATAAAAGAACTCGATCTCTGTATTCTTCTATAGGTTATATTATTACTTTGTTCTTCCATATTTATTGACTAGTTAATTTTTAATTAGGTACACTATTAATACAAAAGCATATAAAGTAGTAGCCAGAAATAACAATTAAGTTAAATTAAATTAGAGTGAAAAGAAAAACAATAATAATAATAGTAAAAATATTTAAATGTTTTTGTGTTATATGGGATAGATATCAAGCACCATCCATTTACACGGGTAAAAAGTAAGTTGTTATTATTATTTTGTTTTTATTGCATAATATCTTATTAATTAAGAAAATACTTCGAGTGCGTTCGGGACACATCCCTCTAAATGAGTTTAAATACATGAAGAAAGTGGACTCGCGAAATTGAGAATATTATCAATAGCCTGAAAGTTTACAGCATTTGTTAGAGTATTGTGTACGGAATGAACCAAAACGTAAAATCATTAAAACGAGGTTAAATATCAGTGAAACGTAAGGGTGATAGTAATAACGCCCTTTTAGCAAAGAGGCCGAAATGGTATATGAATTTGTAGTACAGTCTCTTTGAGCGTGGTAACTATAACCATTAAAAAAAATGAATTATAAGTATAATTTTCTTATATACACATTTAGTGCTAACTCTGTGCCAGTGAGTACTTTGTTTATTTTTGAACAAAAATAATAAATTGATGTGGAATATTATATAAATAAGTATTTGTATAAAATACACACATAATTTCTAATAATTCTAATTGAGTAAACATAACTATTATTACAAGAAAGTCTTCATTAACTTATATCAAATAACAGAACATTTTCTGAGTTATTACATCGCAAACAGACAGACAGGAAAACCTAACAAAAATACGAGTAATATGGTTCACGAAGTTATCATTATTCTTCCTAAATAAATACGTTCAACGAAATCAATCAAAAAGAGAGGAATCGATACCAAAATATATTGTTTTACCAGTTGCCCCTCCCTTTAATAAAATTTTATTTCAATACTTATTTATTTATTTATCTATATTAAATAAAATTAAGCTGAAGAGTTTGTTTTTTTGTTTGCGCTAATCTCAGAAACTAATGGTTCGAATTATATATATATATATATCACGGGGAGACCGCCTAGACGGCCCCAGGGTACCCAGCGGAGGGGTTTTAATCCCACCTCGTCGTAGCCGATGGTATGAGTCTACATCGAACAAGTGGCTAGTTCGTCGCGATGTTTTGGATAGACTCAATAACCCATCTATAAACAGTTTCACAAGTTGGTATAGTGAAACCGGGACCTACAGCTTAACGTGCTCTCCGAGGCACTATAGTGGTGTTGTCAAACAAATGTACATACATTTTTAAATTAAAAACTCATTGGTACACACCGAGATTCGAACCAGGGACCTTAGTGTTTTTAAGTCCAAGGTCTAACCAACTCGGCCATCACGTATATTATGGTTCGAATTGAATGATTATTTTAGTGTTCGATAGCCCATTAGGAGCGGAGCATCAATGCGCGGTTTTATTCAGAAAACTGATTAAAGGATCATAATTCCTGCAGCAATCCACCAGCAGCCAAGGAACAGAGTAATATCTAGTTTGGTAGTCAAAGTTTGAGCAGGTCTCCTAAATACAGTACAAATTAAATTGTTAAATTATTACTATTATTATTTACATTTATATATTGAACACTAATTTTATATGATAAATGATAATATTTTTTTTTTGAATTAATTAAAGGACGAAGTGGGAATAAAGCCCCACGGCTGTAGCACATCCCATTTTCATCAAATTATTTTAAAAGTTGGCGATTAGTTAGTAGAATATGTAATGTGGATTAAAGCCTAGCTATATGTTCGTATAGGTTTATAATAATAACTTAATCAGCTTGTTCACTCTTGTTGGCGGAATGGTCGCGAAAATTACTCGACACAAAAAGGAGAGACTATAATTAAACCGTGTAAAAGATTGACGCTTCTTCCTTTTTTGTTATATTCTATTCATTGAACTAAATAAATAGTATTCGATACGGTAGGGTGTTCACAATTTATCGCCTGTTCTCCGGGACATGGCTGACTATTATTCTGTCCTCATTTTGACGTAAATTTCTTTCTTTTAACACTTCTTTTATCAAAGAATGTTTATATCAGATATAAACATTTATTTGTTGATAATTTCGAAATCAACCTTAATATGACTATAATATTAAAAATATTTATATTATATTTTTAAACTTATATTTCTCGTTATATAAAAATGAATCACCGATCGTTAGACACGCTAAAACTATTATTTTGTTTGTTTAATTCAGGGTGGTTTAAATAGAAAATCTAAAAAAAATATTAAGCAATTTTGTATGTAAAATGACTGTATATACACTTCGCGATTGTTTATTTTGATCTGTCATCTGTCACTATTTATTGATTCTAAACTTCCACCAGTGTGAAAAGGTCTTTCGACCATACGGCAAACAACCACTATTTTAGAGACTGGAACTTTTAGTTTTTGACTAGTGCGACTGCCTTTTGCAATGGCCATAATAAATAACAAGGCCAGTCTAGTCGTAGGAAGTTTGTGGAATCAACTTGGAAAGTTTCCCTGTTTCGCGCACGGACAACTATATATCGCGTGTTAAATTTGCGCGTCGGAAAGCAATCATCTTTTTTGGTGATACAAAGTTTACCGGGCCAGTTAGTATATTTTTTCAAATAATGTCTGCCTGTCTAATTAAATATATATTCATCTATATGGAAATATAATACTGTGAATAAAGCAGGAAAACAAAACTATAACTCCCTCCCCGCTTCTCGCATGGATGCGTTACGTGTCGCTGAATCTTAAATAAATAAAACTTGCAAGAGTGTGAGTGGTTTCTTATCTGCGATGAATTCCCTCAGGTACCCAAGGGATCCAATATCTTCAATCTGGCTCTTGGAGTTATTCTCTGAAGGAGGGCGATACAAAAGACTTAACCACAACCACAAAAGGTGAGCAAAAACACTTCAAATAAAGCAAACACTTGCAGCTAGTTTTCCAGATTCTAGTAATCAACTTATTAATTAGAAAGTGTATACCATGTAGCTAAAATACTAGTGGACGTAGATTTTGGATCAAGTTTTTTCACGTACTCGACTCGTAAGACGTTTTAGCTAGTACGACTTACCATGACAAACTGCAGATGTAAGTAATGTTTGTGATTTGTATTGCTTGTAATGAGTGATGACGTCAAGATACAGTCATGCACGGGCGTAGCCAGGGGGGGGGGGGTGTTGGAGTTTGAAACCCCCCTCGAAAATAAAGAAGGGCACCGCGTGAAATTGTTTGACGATGGCGTTTTTTTTGCTCATCAAAAATGAAATAATAAAACTGATAATTAAGCAAAGCCTAACCCCCCCCCCCCCCCCCCCCGATACTAAATCTTGGCTACGCTCGTGAGTCATTGTAATGGACATGAGACGAGAAATGTTCTACATTTGTATACGAAGTAATAAACTGCATTTACTTTATGATTTTAATAAAATATTATTATGATTATATAACTAAACGACACTAAACGTATATATATATATATATTGGTACCTATGTATAATTGAATTTCATTACCTATTAATAATATGAAGAACATTGCCCTGCAGGGTGATGGCGTGCGAGAGAACTTTGACGCGTAATCACCCATCTTGTCACAAACTAAGCTCTAGACTTGTATACGTATAATAACAATTATTGATCGGCCCCGATCATGGACTTTGTAGGTCTACTCACCACCAGGTAGATACAAAGTCACATGTCGTGCACCATTAAAAAAAAAGGCAAATACCAATATACGGCCGTTTATTCGGTCCAAGATGTACAGAACCGTTTATTCGGCCAGATTATTTGGTTTTTAATTCCCGACTGGGTATAGTGTATCTGTCAGCGCCCCACTGGGAGGGTCAGTCATTGCCTGGTAGCATCAAATGTGCCACGTGCGTCTCCACCATTAATGGAAAATTGTTTTGAACGGGTTGCGTGAGTATTTTTCGGCACTCCACCTGTGCTGATGCCCTTGCTGGTGAAATAATGATTGGTGTGGAATATTATATTGCATTTTCGAATATTCTCAGGAAGGGTAAAAGTAGACCGTGGTTCGATAAGCAGTGTTCTGAGGCCATCACAATAAAAAATACTTACTTGCTAAGCTAATACTTATAGTTAGCCGTTAAGGGTTGCACCAATGCGTTACCTAATAATATAGCTTCTTTAAAGGTTACATACAATTGCCGCTCCTCACTGCCACCGTTGAGATACTCTGATGGATCTTTGGCGCATTCGTCCAAGGAGAAAGCCGATATGTTAACCGAATTATTTTCGAATAGTTCTCGGCTCGATGATCAAGGCACTCCGATTCCGCCGCCTCCCATATGCGACTTCGCCAAGCCTGAAATCCGCGTTCACCTATGTGATGTTTGCAAGGAGCTTAAAGGTCTCAATATCCTAAAATCCTGTGGCCCGAACGGGATTCCAGCGGTGGTCCTCAAAAATTGTGCACCGGAGTTGTCTGCTGTTCTCACACGCCTTTTGTGATGAATCTGAACGCAGTTGCTCGGCTACAGTTTTCATAAATAGTTATGTCAGATTATTATTATTAATGTTAGAAATAAAATACAAAATAGTTGGTCTTTTAAATAATCTATTATTCTCATATCCATAACAGTTTCTTACAAAATAATTCTGGATTTTATTATTACGTTACCTAATATAGCTTCTTTAAAGGTTACATACAATTGCCGCTCCTCACTGCCACCGTTGAGATACTCTGATGGATCTTTGGCGCATTCATCCAAGGAGAAAGCCGATATGTTAGCCGAATTATTTTCGAATAGTTCTCGGCTCGATGATCAAGGCACTCCGATTCCGCCGCCTCCCATATGCGACTTCGCCAAGCCTGAAATCCGCGTTCACCTATGTGATATTTGCAAGGAGCTTAGAGGTCTCAATATCCTAAAATCCTGTGGCCCGGACGGGATTCCAGCGGTGGTCCTCAAAAATTGTGCACCGGAGTTGTCTGCTGTTCTCACACGCCTTTTGTGATGAATCTGAACGCAGTTGCTCGGCTACAGTTTTCATAAATAGTTATGTCAGATTATTATTATTAATGTTAGAAATAAAATACAAAATAGTTGGTCTTTTAAATAATCTATTATTCTCATATCCAAAACAGTTTCTTACAAAATAATTCTGGATTTTATTATATTTATCAAATAGTGGCATCGTGAAGGTCTATTTTAGATCTACACATGCATTATATTAAAATCCGCACAAAATGAATTCAATTAAAAGGTAACGAACTCAAAACGGCGTAAATTCACAATCGCGGCGGATAAATAAAAAAAAAATCACCAATACTAACGATATTGATGCCGTGCTATCTGAAATTGCCAAAGAGCTCCCTCAGACCGAAATGAAACTGCGCAAACTCTGGTACGGCGTGGAGGACTTCAATGAGGAGCAATTTCAAGCTGACCAAGATGTCGCTACTCGCTATGGTCGGGAGTATCGCACTCGGTGTATACACATTCGAGAAAATTATAACAAGATCAAAGAGGTACTAACTATTAACAATAACAGCGCATGTTCATAGCATCTGCTGCCAACTCTATTGTAAGTAACATAGACGAACAAAAAAGCGATAAGAGGAGACATAACATGCCCATGCTGGAACTTATTAAATTCGATGGCGATATATAATAAAATGGCACTGGTTACCTCCTTCAGTCAATGGTTACTGGCACAACAGCTAGGCAACTGATCGAGAGCTACCCGCCTTGCGGATAAAATTGTCATAAAGCACTAGATGCACTAAAAGTGAGTTTTGCTAGAAGCGACCTTCTCATAGAGTCGTATGTGCATGTTTTGCTTAATTTAGTGCTAACAAAAAGGACAACACCTTGATTTACCATTATTATATGCCAGTCTTCTGACGCATTTACAAGCAATGGAAACACATCATTTATAAGCATTTCGCAAGTCCGCTTTGCCCTAAGACATATTACGTGCTTGAAACAGGATCAGGATAACCCATTCTACGACTAAAGGGTATGATTTAACTAAATTCATTGAGTTTCTTAGAAAAAATCTGAAGAAAGGATACGACATGGCTTTGCTAATAATAATACTGGCTATTTTTATTTATTTATAAGCCATTTATTCCCTACAATACACAATATTATTAAAAAATATTTATATGAAAAGTTAAAGTTAAATTTGTAAGGTCCCGTCGCGAGTATAGGCCTCCTCCAATTTCTTCCACTGCTCTTGATCTTTTGCCAGTTTTTTTTTCCAATTTTCTCCTGCAATCTCCTTAATGTCATCTTCCCATCTTTTTTGTGGTCTCCCTTCGGTCTTTACCCTTTATAAGGTCCTGTCCATTCAATTACTATTTTTGTCCATTTTTTATTTTCTAGTCTAGCTAAATGCCCTGCCCATTTCCATTTCATTATTTTGGCATCGTTTAATGCGTCGATTATTTTTGTTTTAGATTTATTTTTTTTGTTTGGTATTTTGTCTCTAAGTTTAATCGAAAGAAGACACCTTTCCATGGCTTGTTGACATGTTTTAATTTTGTTCGATAGCTTTTTTGTTAAAGTCCACGTCTGAGAGCCATAAGTAAGGGTTGGTAATATGCAAGTGTCCATTACAGTTGTCTTTATATATTTAATTGAATCAGGCGTAGGTTACTTTGAAATATTTCTTTAAACGACCAAAACTTATTCCACACTAAAGTTTTTCTTCTTTCTAGTTCCCTGATGTTGTTATTGTTAAAAGTCAGTAGTTTGCCCAAATAAACGAAGTATCAACATATTCAATTTTAGTCTTATTAATTTAAATAGTTTCCTTATATTATTTGTCATTATTTTTGTCTTGTCAAAATTTATTTCCAGCCCTATTTTCATACTCTCTATGTAAAGTTCTTCAACCATTTTTTTTATTTCCTCAAACTTGTCAGTTAGAAGTACAATGTCATCCGCGAACCTTAGATGATTAAGGAATTCTCCTTTTATCTTTATACCTTTATCGTTCCACTTCAAATTTTTAAATATTTTTTCTAACACTCTATTAAATAGTTTGGGCGATAAAGGGTCTCCTTACTCCTCTCTTTAGGAAGATGTCAGGTCCTGTTTTTTCTAGTTTGATGTTGCTTTTGCAGTCTTTGTGTATGGATTTAATTATATTTATGAATGCTATATTGATGTCGTGATCTTCTAGTGCCTCCCAAATCGCGTCATGATGAGTAATTGAGTAAATGCTTTCTTAAAGTCAATGAAAATTATATAGAGCGGATTTTGAAATTATTTATATTTTTCGATAATTAATGTCATATGCATATGGTCCGTTGTACTATAACCTGATCTAAATCCTGCTTCTTTCTTAATACTGGCTATATCGGATCAAAATCTCCTACTGCCTGCTTCATAATTTTAAAATTTTAATTGTTACAAAATAAATTAGTTTCTTATTTCATTTTTCAAAATCAAAATAAAACGTATTTTTTTTCTTCACTTCTCTCTGAAGCCCATGTTAATCCGAGAATATAAATCCTAAATGTATTTGTACTTTTTCGAATCGCTAGATGTCGCTAGTATCAAATAAATGCATACATTTATTTGTTAGCTGCAGATAACTTTAATATGGGATAGTATATTATTTATTATTGATACATATAAAGGCCAATGATGCCGCCATGCATGTATTTTTGGGAGTTTGTGGGCTTCTTGACTCACAAACTTTAAGCGACTCATGATTTATTGTAGTCTATCTAAGATCAATCGATGCTAAAGGCCTAGTTCACGTTGTCGTTAGGTTTTTATGCGAAAAATCTGAGGTTTCTCCCTCCTGTTAAAACAATAACCATTCCCAGGTTGGAACTTTGCGGAGCACTTTTAGCTACCAGATTGTGTAAACCTATTTCGAATTCACTAACGTGTATAATTTATAGTTCGGGTAAGTTGTCCGAAACTAACGGATTTAATAATGGCCAGTGCTTATCGTTAGACTAAAAATGTGGGACCATTGGTGTAATTCCAGTGTTGTAATTAGCTCGATTTATTGAAATTGGAAACAATCGAGTTGCAGAGATTTGTGAAACGACTGAAGTCTCGTGCTGGCGATACGTACCTACTGCTGAAAATCCGGCTGAACTCGTGTCCAGAGGGGTTAGTACTAATGAATTATACTCTTCAAACATTTGGTGAAATGGTCCCACATTTTTACAGTCTAACGATAAGCACTGGCCATTATTAAATCCGTTAGTTGCGGACAACTTACCCGAAATAAAGTCTCATGTAGTTTCTATGCAAACCTATTTTATTTTAAAATTATTGAAAGTTGTCTATAAGTTCTTTAGTTGTCTATTAATATTTATTTACAATTGTAGGTTTCCAACGTAACAACGTAACTAAGTTTACCGGAGCTTTATCCGCTGAAGGGTGAATAATTCATTTATTTTTCTATGTAAAAATACCCAAAATGAACCATTTCATCACGAAATTAATTTGTTAAGTTCAAACAAGGCCTAAGTTCTAAGTTTAGTCCATTCTTAGATTCGCAAGGCATTATTAGAGTAGGAGGGCGAATATAGGCTATGAATGTACCTATGATAAAAAACATCCCATATTGCTAGACTCCAAACATCATTTTATAAAATTATTATTTCAGCATTATGCCCTCATGCATGCATGCCCTCAGCTATTATTGTCCTTAGTAAGGAAAATAGTATGGCCGATTAATGGCAGGAGAGTCGCTAGAGGTACCTATCGTCAATGCCCTCGCTGCCGCCGACTACAAGGTAAAACTGTAATCCCAATCATGGGCAATTGCCTTCACAAAGACTTACTGTGCTTTCCCTTTCAGACAGTAGGAATAGACATGGCTGGACCGTTTTACATTATTAATAATAAAGGTCGCGGTGTAAAAGTATCTATATGATATCTGTGTTTATTTGTATGTCTCAGATATAAATATTTGCACTTGGAAGCCGTTAGTGAACTATCGAAGAAAGCATTTATTATGACTTTTCGCGGTTTATCGCCCGTAGAGGAAAACCGGCTGAAATATTTTGCGACAATATGGGCGCAATTTTGTCGCCGCTGCCAAGGATTTTTGCCAATTCTTACAGGTACAGTCTAATGACATAGCCAATATATTTTCCATTTTAGTGGTCTCTTTGAAGCCGGTGTCAAATCGCCAAAATACCATATTGATGGGCAACACGCATCTTACCTGTGAAGAAGTCTTAACGCTGTTCGCACCGGTGGATGCTATTCTAAATACCCGACCGCTTTGTCCACTATCTTCCTCTCCTAATGACCTCTCTCCCCTTACCCCAGGGCACTTCATCATCTAGAGGCCTCTGACGGCGCTGCGATGGAGGGCAAGCCAATCGCTCAGCGATATTGCCAGTTCGACGAGCTGAGGCAACAATTCTGGACGAGATGGCAGAGGGAGTATGTGAGCGAGCTCCAGCAGTGGACCAAGTGGAAACGGAAGCAAGACACCCTCCAGTTTGGAGACCTGGTCTTACTGCAAGAGGACAACACCTCCTCTCTCGAATGGCGCCTTGGTCGAATCAGCTGCCTTTTCGAGGGACCAAACGGAGTATGTCGGGTAACAGACGTGGCTACTACCAGAGGGATCGTACATTAAAACATTGAACCACCTGTATCAAATGAAATATGTACAGTTGAAATGAAAAATAATAATCAAAGTTGTGTTTTTGGACAGTCAAATTCAATTTCAAATATTTTATTGTTTTATATCTTCGTCCCTGACTGTAACTGATTTAGTGGCTGGTATCGTTTATTGCGTGCAACAGTAAGAGCTCATCATCATATCTACGTTTGTTAAGTAAGAAAGGTTGCCAGCAGCCCGATTCAGTTTTTACACGAAGAGTGCTTCATTTACTGTTGGCACTTGATATAAAGACGGATGAGTTACACATTTTACATTACTGTAAAGCAGAATGTTTAAAGAAGAACTTTCTTACTTTCAGCTAAATGAAACACTTCTTGTATCAGCAGATTAAACGATCTACCATATAAATTAGACGACAAAGGTTTGCTTCGACTTCATACTCGAATAGCAGCGGTTGAATACGTCAACGCCGCGATTAAGGCTCCCATAACTTTAGATGGTCGTCATCATACAACTAGATTATTATTACAATTATACCGCATATGGGCTGGACATGCCAATAATGAGACTGTCATAAATGAAATTCGGCAAATGTACTGGGTTCTACGACTACGTCCGACTGTTCGCAGCATCGCTCGTGATTGCCAATTATGCCGTATAACTAAAGCTATACCTGTTATACCACCTACTGGTGATTTACCATTGGAGAGACTTCAACATCATACACGTCCATTTTTATATGCTGGATTAGATTATTTCAGACCCGTTTTTGTTTCTATTGGTAGAAGACGTGAAAAACGTTACGTCGCCTTATTTACTTGCCTTTACAAGGCAAGTAAATAAGGCGACGTCAGTTTACGGTCACGGTCAATTTATCTAGAGATAGTTGGAAGCTTAACATCAGATGCAGCCATTATGGCATTAAGACGATTTATGGCTCGACAAGGATGTCCTATAAAGATAATGTCTGATAATGGAACGTCTTTTATTGGTGCTAATCGCGAATTGAAGAAAGAATAGAATGATATGAACCACTAGGACATTTAGAATTTTATCATTACTAAACCTATAGAATGGGAGTGTTTAGTGAGATCTTCCAAGTCTACTCTTGCAATAACCCTTAAACGAGAACGAGAGAGCCCCACGAGAGGAGGTTTTATCTACTTTATTAACAGAAACATTGTTAATTCCAGACCATTAACACATATGTATGTGTCAAGTGACGATCAGATTGAAGCTTTGACACCAAATCATTTTCTAGTTTGACTGATCACGATTTATTAAGAAGGTCAGATTGGCGTAAAGCAATTAGACTCGCAGCTCACTTTTGGACTCGTTGGATCAAGGAGTATTTACTCTTGCACCTCGACATAAACCAAATGCAACTGTTCAAAATTTACAGCTAGGGGCTTTGGTGTTCATAGCTGATGGTAATATGCCACGAGGTGTATGGCCATGAGGTCGAATTCTTAAGATATTTCCCGGCACTGGTGGAGTAGTTCGAGTGGCAGAAGCACAAACAGCTGCTGGCACTTTGAAGAGACCTGTCAGAAAGTTGGTGAAACTCCTTATGGTTAAAGACGTGGATCGGTCTGCCTGATAAGTCTTGATAAGACATTAATGCCTTATGAAGAGGGCTATGTCGGCGATATCGGCCACATATTTATTTAATTATAATAAGTTTTACTGCGATACATTCAATCCTTTATGTCACTCTGATTTTTACATGTTTACAAGTATGAGTGCTTTGGCAGCTATCGTGAAGGTTTGGATCTGTGGTGGATATTTTTGTTATTTAGGTTAATTTCCTATTATTAATACAGTACATTATTTCATATTTATTCCTCTTTATTTTCTACACCCAAACACTATCCTCGCATTGCCCACAGTCGCTATATTTACGACTGACCTAACCTCGTCTAGCTATATACCAACATAATGCCTTTATAAAATCATGAGTGGATATTGATTATATTATTCATTCATTTTATAAAGTGTATATTATAGCGTATAGTGTATCTTAGTCTATTATAACGTGATTGTGATGTTTCGCAGATTATTTTGATTTCAGATTTCAAATAGTTTTTTATTTAAACAATAAACAAAATTAGTATGTCTACTTTATTTAATTACTATGGCTTTATTTTTGAAATAACATTTTTTTTTATTATCATCAGAAGACCATTCGTGAAAAAATATAGATCTACTTTATAGTTTATATTTAACACTTGCATTTTGCCATTTCCTGCTGGATGTTAGACATGGACCCGAACAAAATCCATTAGCCAAAAACTGAAAGTTCAATAGCATAGCATGGAAAACAGGATGCTACACATGAAACTGAAAGACAAGTGGAATCTAAATATAATTAGATAGGCCATAGGAGTAAAAGACGTGTCGTTAAAAAGAAGAAGGGGTTGGATAGGCAGGCCATAAGTCCAGATCCACAAAGAAAATGGTCAAAGCTTGTGACATTATGGTACCCATAGACGGGAAAAGAGGAAGGGGTAGGCAGATAAAGAGATAGGAAATTATATAATAATAATAAATAAGGTATTAATACAGATTTAATGATTTTTATAATGTTAGTGCTTCTCTGTAAATACCATATTTATATAAACAATTAAAATTTTAAAATTATAATTAAATATGTAAATATAATGTAGATAAGCCATAATAATAAATATATAAATAGGAAGACGATTTACGACGAAACTATCAATATTCTTAGCGATAGCTAAGCGGCACTTAAAGCGCTGAGCTCATATGAGACGAAATCTGGTCATGCAATAATTATGTGTGCAAAGGAGGTCTTAGATAGGAGATCACATGGGAAACCATTAATATTCTCAGCGATAGCCAAGCGGCACTTAAAGCGCTGAGCTCATATGAGACGAAATCTGGTCTTGTAACACAGTACAAGACCAGACCATTGTTAAATAAAATCGGAACCGGAAAGCTACAGGCTCCTCAAACTAGGAGTAAAAAGTTTTTAAGTATCAAAATACTTTCAAGTTTATGCGTACACCATCGAGTAAGTTCATCGCCGCATACTTTAGAAAAATACTTGATACGCGTTTCTACAGTTTACCTTTTATTTAAAATAAATATTTAAGGCGCGGATATGGTCGGTGAAGTTGGTCGCCTTGGTGGCTCCCTTGTATAGCAGATAATGATTGACAGGTCAATGGAATCAGCTAACCACCTAGTCTTACACTAGTTGGTTATGTAGTGTGTGTTCGGTTATGTAGTATTTTTCATATAATTATGATTTCCATTCCATCGCGTTTCAGTTCTAAATCTGATATCGAGGTTAAATAAATATTTGTCGTTCTTTTGTTAATGAATAGCTGCCTAACCAAATGCACTCTAAGGCCAGGAAAACCTAACAAAAATACGAGTAATATGGTTCACGAAGTTATCATTATTCTTCCTAAATAAATACGTTCAACGAAATCAATCAAAAAGAGAGGAAGCGATACCAAAATATATTATTTTACCAGTTGCCCTCCCTTTAATAAAATTTTATTACAATACTTATTTATTTATTTATCTATATTAAATAAAATTAAGCTGAAGAGTTTGTTTTTTAGTTTGCGCTAATCTCAGAAACTAATGGTTCGAATTGAATGATTATTTTAGTGTTGGATAGCCCATTAGGAGCGGAGCATCAATGCGCGGTTTTATTCAGAAAACTGATTAAAGGATCATAATTCCTGCAGCAATCCACCAGCAGCCAAGGAACAGGGTAATATCTAGTTTGGTAGTCAAAGTTTGACAGGTCTCCTAAATACAGTATAAATTAAATTGTTAAATTATTACTATTATTATTTACATTTACATTTATGTATTGAACACTAATTTTATAAGATAAATTATAATATACATTTGTTTGAATTAATTAAAGGACGAAGTGGGAATAAAGCCCCACGGCTGTAGCGCATCCCATTTTCATCAAATTATTTTAAAAGTTGGCGATTAGTTAGTAGAATATGTAATGTGGATTAAAGCCTAGCTATATGTTCGTACAGGTTTATAATAATAACTTAATCAGCTTGTTCACTCTTGTTTGCGGAATGGTCGCGAAAATTACTCGACACAAAAAGGAGAGACTATAATTTAACCGTGTAAAAGATTGACGCTTCCTCCTTTTTTATTATATTCTATTCGTTGAACTAAATAAATAGTCTTCGATACGGTAGGGTGTTCACAATTTATCGCCTGTTCTCCGGGACATGGCTGACTATTATTCTGTCCTCATTTTGACGTAAATTTCTTTCTTTTAACACTTCTTTTATCAAAGAATGTTTATATCAGATATAAACATTTATTTATTGATAATTTCGAAATCAACCTTAATATGACTATAATATTAAAAATATTTATATTATATTTTTAAACTTATATTTCTCGTTATATAAAAATGAATCACCGATCGTTAGACACGCTAAAACTCAAAAACGGCTTTATTTTTTATTATTTTGTTTGTTTAATACAGGGTGGTTTAAAAAGAAATCTAAAAAAAATATTAAGCAAATTTGTATGTAAAATGACTGTATACATACTTCGCGATTGTTTATTTTGATCTGTTATCTGTCACTATTTATTGATTCTAAACTTCCACCAGTGTGAAAAGGTAAAGATCTTTCGACCATACGGCAAACAGCCACAATTTTAGAGACTGGAACTTTTAGTTTTTGACTAGTGCGACTGGCTTTTGCAATGACCATAATCACAAGGCCAGTCTAGTCGTAGGAAGTTTGTGGAATCAACTTGGAAAATTTCCCTGTTTCGCACACGGACAACTGTATGTCGCGTGTTAAATTCGCGCGTCGAAAAGCAATCATCTTTTTTGGTGATACAAAGTTTACCGGGCCAGTTAGTATATTTTTTTCAAATAATGTCTGCCTGTCTAATTTAATATATAATCATCTATATGGAAATATAATACTGTGAAAGAAGCAGGAAAATAAAACTATAACTCCCTTCCCACTTCTCGCATGGATGCGTTACGTGTCGCTGAATCTTAAATAAATAAAACTTGCTAGAGTGTGAGTGGTTTCTTATCGGCGATGAATTCCCTCAGGTACCCAAGGGATTCAATATCTTCAATCTGGCTCTTGGAGTTATTCTCTGAAGGAGGGCGATACAAAAGACTTAACCACAACCACAAAAAGTGAGCAAAAACATTTCAAATAAAGCAAACACTTGCAGCTAGTTTTCCAGATTCTAGTAATCAACTTATTAATTAGAAAGTGTATACCATGTAGCTAAAATACTAGAATTTGGATCAAGTTTTTTCACGTACTCGACTCGTAAGACGTTTTAGCTAGTACGACTTACCAAGACAAACTGCAGATGTAAGTAATGTTTGTGATTTGTATTGCTTGTAATGCGTGATGACGTCAAGATACAGTCATGCACGGGCGTAGCCAGGGGGTTGGTATTGGAGTTTGAAACCCCCCTCGAAACTAATACCAATATACGACCGTTTATTCGGCCAAATTATTTGGTTTTTAATTCCCGACTGGGTATAGTGTATCTGTCAGCGCCCCACTGGGAGGGTCAGTCATTGCCTGTTAGCAACAAATATGCCACGTGCGTCTCCACCATTAATGGATAAAACGGCACGACGTATTTGACGGTATATTGGTCGGAGCTTTTTAAATTTCGAACCCGATATTATAATCCTGACTGAATGCTGGTTAGGAAAAGCTACTATACACATAAATTTAAAAGATTATTTATAAAAAGTTAAAGATTATAATTCCAATCGCTTTATTAATCAAAATGACGGTATTATTATTTTAGCAAAATCTAAACTAGATATAACTGTAGTGAACCTGTTTTCGGGGAGGGTAGCTGCCTTCTTCTTAATATTGGTGAACATTTGTCTATTGCAGCAATTTATAGATCACCATATTTTAAAAAAGTTGACATCTGTTGCGAATCATTAGTAAGCGTAATCAGAACAATGAAAGCAAACACTTGTATAATAACAGGAGACATAAATATAGATATAAAGCCAGATACTGATGATAAAAATTCGGAATTATATCTAGATACTATTGGACATTATGGTTTTTATCCTGGACACTATTTACCCACCAGAGGCCCTAACTCAATTGATCACGTATTATGATCTGATATCACCTATAACAGATCATAATGTAGTGATTTTTACCTTACATAGAACCAAAACAACTTCCCAAAATAAATTCCTACAGTACCAAATCAAAAATTAATATACCTGCAGTGGTGAAAGAGTTGGAGACGGTAAAATGGGAAGAATTTTACCAGACCAATGAGATCAATGATGCTACCCATACATTCAATAAAATAATTACTAACTGCATACAGGCAAACACAAGTAGCACACATACCTGTAGCGCTAAAAGAATTACAAAACCTTGGTTGACGCCAGGTCTCATACGATGTATACGACATAGGGATAAGTTGCATAAAAAAGTTAAAAATAAACCAACAGACCTGACTCTTAAAAATAGTTATAAACAGTACAGAAATGCATGTAACAATGTTATACAAACTGTAAAATTAAATTACGAAAGAAATTTATTGGTTAAAAGTAAAGGTAATATAAAAAAAACATGGGAAAATATAAAAAAATATCTGTAACATTACCTCCAACAAAACCTCAAACGCCTCACTATTCGAAAACAAAACTAATAAAACAGAAGCCCTAAATAAAGTTAACTTATATTTTTCAAACGTAGGCAAAAAATAGCTCATAATATTCTACACAAGGGCAGTAAAACAAAGTAAGAACTATCCAATTCCGCCACAAAACTCATCAATAAAATGCCAGCTAACTCATTCTATCTAAGTCCGACCCATAGCACAGAAATTTTTAAAATTTTAAGTGACAGTAAAATAACTTCATCCTCTGGACTCGACAATATTAGCAACAAGATCTTAAAAGCATCAAAGCATATAATATCAGGCCCAATAACACATATATGTAACTAAGTATAAAATCAGGCATTGTTCCACGTATGTTTAAAATAGCGGAGGTATGTCCCATATTAAAAGACGGCGATCCCCAAGATGTCTCAAATTTCAGACCTATATCTCTGTTAAGTTCAATAGCAAAATTCTCGAGAAGGTAGTACACAAAAGGCTCTTAAGCTTTCTAGAGAAAGAAAACCTACTACCTGAAAGTCAATTTGGTTTCCGAAACAAAAAGAGTACTCAGGACGCAGTAATCAGCCTAAATGATACCATTAGAGAATATACATAAAGGTAATAAATGTATAGGTGTGTTCCTTGACCTGGCCAAAGCTTTTGATACTGTTTCTAGACCAATTCTGCTCCGTAAACTAGAAACATTTGGCATTCGTGGTTTGGCACATGATTGGATTAAATCCTACTTATCAAACAGAGAGCAACGAGTAAGGATTGGTCTTGAGACAAGTGAGCTGGAGGATGTAGAATTTGTAATTCCGCAGGGCAGTGTGCTTGGCCCGTCCCTATTTCTCGTTTATGTGAATGACCTTTGCGCACTGACAATTCTACAAGCTACTACTTTCGCTTACGCTGATGATACTGCAATTATATTTCATGAAAAAACTTGGAAAGCTGTGGAGTCTAGTGCGCAAAATAGCCTCAGAATGATAGCAGATTGGTTAAATATGAATCTCCTAACCCTAAATACTAATAAGACCAAGTACATTGCCTTCTCAATATCTTCCCGCGCAGCACCCAAAAATCCACTACTTGTCAAAATTCACCACTGTCAACGCCAAGAAAATATCTGTTGCAGCTGCCCAACTCTTGAACAGGTTGATGGTACTAGATATCTCGGAATTCAAATAGACCAATATCTGTCATGGGATAAACAGATAACTGCTCTGGGTGCTCGAACCAGGAAATTAATGTACGTTTTTAAGCGTCTAGGTCGAGTTGCAGATAAAGAGACCCTCAAAACGGTATATCTTGCATTGTGTGAGTCAATTCTGACCTACTGCAATATTACCTGGGGTGCAGCTAGCAAATCCCTTTTAATTTTTCTGGAGCGAGCACAGAGAGCAGTACTTAAAGTTGCTTATCGAAAGCCATTTCGATATCCAACTGATAAGCTATACAGTGACTGTCAGGTATTACGCGTAAGACAACTATTCATTGAAGCAGTCTTATTACGTTTTCACACACAAGCTCTTATACTCATTGAATTCGGAACAAAAAGAAGAAATACCTGGAAGGCTAGAACATCCCGCACTACTTTTGGTCAGAAAGCATACGAATTTCTTGGACCCTATTTATACACAAAAGTTAACTCAGTCTTAAATATTCTACACCAATCAAAAAAAATGTCAAAGAAAATGATTAGGAGATGGTTTAGTGAACACAACTACGACGATACTAAAAATATACTGAATGTAATACACTAGGTTTCTTAACTATTTACACAATACAGAAAATTTACATAGGGACACAACCACTTATTTCCACAATCATTCACACCCACACATTAATTTACACACACGATATATATATGTACCTATGTTACGCATATACTATTTACCTCATTACTGCACCATTAATATAAAAGAAAGGAAGAAAAATCATCTTAAATACCTATTATTATAATGTATGGGTCACTAGGAAGTAGATGTTTGTATGTGTGTATATTAGTAGATACGAGTATGTTTATAGGTAAAACGAAAACATTTAATTTTTCACTTATATTAGGATATTGTTATTACTATTTTCTTTTTATTATTATTATTTTTTGTTTTTTTTGTTTTTTGTTTTCTATCTATATAATTTAATTATGGAAGGAAAGGGAAGAGAAAGAAATGAAATAGAGAGGGGAAATGGAAGAAGGAAAGGAATATATATATATATAGAAAAAGTAAAAGAAATGTTCATGTGAATCGGTTATCGCATTTATTAACTTATATGTATATTTATATTATTTGTTTGATGTATAATTGGGAAATATATGAGGTAAGAAAAGGTAAAAAGGGGAATTACACTTGCATACATGAGATCAGACAGATTTAATATGTTCTTTTTCCCTTATATACTTTAAACTTTTACGCATAATATTTTTAATAGTTCATAGTTTTATTACCTCATCCGTTTATTTACTTGCCTACTACTGTAAGTTCATTCATTTCTTTGTTCCTATAGCGCAGAGTGGGTAGGTGTATTTTGTTTTATTTTTAGATATTAATGCCTATTTTAAGTTTTAGTTTTTTGGTAAATTAATGTTTTATCTGTAGTTAAGTTTATAAAGGTAGTGTATAAGACTAGTCACCACGACACAGGGAATCCTAGTGTGGTGACTAGGGCTCGAATTAATTGTAATAGAATTAGAAACGAACTGTGTAAACATATTTTAATTTTTAATAAACGATAAGCTTAGAGGTCTCAATATCCTAAAATCCTGTGGCCCGGACGGGATTCCAGCGGTGGTCCTCAAAAATTGTGCACCGGAGTTGTCTGCTGTTCTCACACGCCTTTTGTGATGAATCTGAACGCAGTTGCTCGGCTACAGTGTTCATAAATAGTTATGTCAGATTATTATTATTAATGTTAGAAATAAAATACAAAATAGGCGGCCTTTTAAATAATCTATTATTCTCATATCCAAAACAGTTTCTTACAAAATAATTCTGGATTTTATTATATTTATCAAATAGTGGCACCGTGAAGGTCTATTTTAGATCTACACCTGCATTATATTAAAATCCGAACAAAATGAATTCAATTAAAAGGTAACGAACTCAACAACGGCGTAAATTCACAATCGCGGCGGATAAATTAAAATGAAATCACCAACACTAACGATATTGATGCCGTGCTATCTGAAATTGCCAAAGAGCTCCCTCAGACCGAAATGAAACTGCGCAAACTCTGGTACGGCGTGGAGGACTTCAATGAGGAGCAATTTCAAGCTGACCAAGATGTCGCTACTCGCTATGGTCGGGAGTATCGCACTCGGTGTATACACATTCGAGAAAATTATAACAAGATCAAAGAGGTACTAACTATTAACAATAACAGCGCATGTTCATAGCATCTGCTGCCAACTAAATTGTAAGTAACATGGACGAACAAAAAAGCGATAAGAGGAGACATAACATGCCCAAGCTGGAACTTATTAAATTCGATGGCGATATATAATAAAATGGCACTGGTTACCTCCTTCAGTCAATGGTTACTGGCGCAACAGCTAGGCAACTGATCGAGAGCTACCCGCCTTGCGGAGAAAATTGTCATAAAGCACTAGATGCACTAAAAGCGAGTTTTGCTAGAAGCGACCTTCTCATAGAGTCGTATGTGCATGGTTTGCTTAATTTAGTGCTAACAAAAAGGACAACACCTTGATTTACCATTATTATATGCCGGTCTTCTGACGCATTTACAAGCAATGGAAACACATCATTTATAAGCATTAGAGGAGTAGCAAATGACAAATATGCATATATTTTATTTCCCATGATTGAGTTCGCTTTGCCCTAAGACATATTACGTGCTTGAAACAGGATCAGGATAACCCATTCTACGACTAAAGGGTATGATTTAACTAAATTCATTGAGTTTCTTAGAAGAAAGGATACAATAGCCATGTCTTTGCTAATAATAATACTGCCTATTTTTATTTATTTATAAGCCATTTATTCCCTACAAAACACAATATTATTAAAAAATATTTATATGAAAAGTTAAAGTTAAATTTGTAAGGTCCCGTCGCGAGTATAGGCCTCTTCCAATTTCTTCCACTGCTCTCGATCTTTTGCCAGTTTTTTTTCCAATTTTCTCCTGCAATCTCCTTAATGTCATCTTCCCATCTTTTTTGTGGTCTCCCTTCGGTCTTTACCCTTTATAAGGTCCTGTCCATTTAATTACTATTGTCTTGGAGACATAATGGGGCTTTACTAATGTTTTATAATAAAACCCAAATTATCTTATTTTTTGATCCTTTTATTATTTTTAGTTATTTACAAGAGACATCTCGTCTGATGGACGAGATATGAGCAAGTGTATAACATATTTAAAATGCTTGCGATCCACCAAGTGGGTGTTCCTAAAAAAAGCTATACTTAAAAATTACATAAAATCAGTGCGGTAGGTCGGAGGTCGTCTAACGCCTGAATAATTATCTTATTTAAATAATAATTAATTTTAGGTGTTTATATAATATTAGGCCTGCGCCTAAACATCTTCCGGCCCGTTGAAAGGTTTGCCTTTCAACCTTTATTTTCAGTCTTCTCCATGATGTGACGGTAGCGCAGTCATCGGTTGGTTTCGGAGACAGTGCCCTGGAGAAGGAAAGGAGGTCAATAGGGAATGCTGGTAAGGACTGCCAGGAGGCGAGTAAGTATTGAGAATCGCCTCCACTTGAGAAAGTCCAATTTTACACAATTTTCGTCTTTAGACGAGATTCCCAACTGCAAAGTGAGGAGCGTAGTGAGCTTTTATTAAAACTATAGCAATTTTACTTTATTTGCAAAACCTTTGAAAGTTTTACGCTCCTCTATTTAGGTATGCACGCACGACTAATAGTACCTATTCAGTTTTATTGTCAACTATTTATTATTATTATTTATTTAAGACTGGCCGGAAGCGCCAATAAATTTAATTTAGTTAAGTACCTATACTTGTAGATGCCTAAAGAAATCAAACAAAATCTTACACAATTTTTAAATCAACTTCTATAATTATCACTTTCTGTAGCTAAATTATTATTTATATTCATACACTAAAATGTTATGTGCTAGTGTAGGTACAGGTTAGTTATTGCATTTGCAAGATTGGTAGGTATAATTTATAACCCGGTGTAATTAAGAAAAAAAGATTAATTATGAAACTTTATTTTGCTCATATTAACCTTATGCTATTTATTTACGAGTACCTACAATTTATTCATTATTAAGATGAGAAGTATTAGGTAATTTTAGTTTAGCTATACATTTTTATACTAGTATACTTAGCCTTTTATAATTTTTCCAGAAAGAACTCTGTTGGTAATATTAAGGGTGTTCATAGATATAATATATTTGTTATTGTATTTAATTTTAAGGTGTAGTACATTACTAGTAGGTAATTTTCTTTTATTTATATTTCTATTTATTGTTTTATTTAGCCAATAAATTTATTTAATTTAATATTTTTTGTTATACAGATTAGTATTTACACAAAAGTAGTTAAGATATTATTTGTCTAAGTATACTTACTATTTATTTTAGGATTAGAATGATATTATTTAAAGTATACACTTATTGAATATTAAGTTTTAGTTAAGTAGGTATAGATGCATTTTTGTTTAGCTTTAAGTAGGTATGTAGAAGTAAACATAATTAATCATACTTAATTCCTATTTTACAACTTATAACTATTATAATTATATTAAATTATCGTTAATACGATTATAGATAAACACTAAAGGTATCTATGCTTACATTTATCTAGGTAGGTTTATTTATCAAACTTGCTGTAATATAGTTTTGCTTATGTACCTACATACTTATGAAATTGCATGCATTGAAAAGCGTAGGTAGTACTATTATTTAGTACGAGAAACTATTTGTCTTGAAATCTGCAACTTTAATTATTTACAAGATTTAATTACAGCGATTTTTTATTTATTAGTTAACTTAATCTATAATCAACATTTATTAACCTAGTTATCTATTTATGTATATTTATTTTACTATAAGTTTTTCTTTTCTTATTACTAGGTAGTTAGTGTGATTCACTTTAGGTGACACTTAAAATATAATATATTATTATTATTTAATCATAAATACCTAACAATGTAAGTTACTTGTATTTATTAATTTAACTTACAAGAACTTGAAGGTATATTTTTTTTACGAATTTTCTTATAGTTATAGAATAATTTTTCCTTTTTATTAATATTATATTTCATATATTTAAAAATTAAGAAATATTTACATCTTATTCTATTTTTAGAAATGTAGTTTATAGGGTTCCGCATACCACAATTTAATAGGGCGCGAATCCTTTTTCTTTTATTATTTTCTCTTTTATTATCCTTAAGTAAAACTGTAGATAAAATTATTTTTTTATTATTATCATTTTTCTTTGATAAAATTATCAGATCTTTGTCTTCAGTTTCGGCAGCGACTTTGGCAATGCCTGAAGACATAGGACTGTGAAGTAGGCTATTATAAAATTGCTCATTTGATTTCATTGTTAATTGTTTAAAATATTTATTCATGTTATTGATATTTTTGTTATTGTTATTTAGGTATCTTATAAGGTAATTATCTTTTATTTGATTATACCTGTAATTGTTATAATTGTTGCTATTTTTAATTGTTTTATCATTGTTCCCACAATTGTTACTGGAGTTATTTTTGTTATTATCAGCACTGTTGTTACATTTGTTATTGTTATTAGTTTTGTTATGGTTATTAAATTCGTTATTAATATTAAAGTTGTTACAGTTAATATTGTTAGTTTTGTTATAGCGATTATAGTTTGGAGATGCAAGAACATTTTCATTATTGCATGGGACATCATGCACATTATCTGATGCACATCTATTTAAATTCTTATCTTTATAATTTTCTAATAATATTTTTGCAGTAGCAATATTCAAAATAATTTGACCTTCTATTTTGTCTCTTTCGTCTAATTCAAAATCTAAATTTTCGAAATTCAACAGCTCGATCTTATCTTGCAAATTATCAAATTCTGTTAGTTTTCTTTCGAAGTTAATAGTGTTAGTTGCTAACTCAGCCAAATCAATATTGCATAAGTCTGGTTTACCTTGCACAATGTTTAGGTATTGTTTAAATAAGTTTATTTGGTTGGTTAAGGAGCGACGCGTCGCATTAAGTTCGCGTAGACGAGACTCTCCCGAAGTCACATTTACTGTTTCTAAAGGCATTGCAAATGATTGAGCCAACCAAATGAATTAAAAGTTAAAATGAAATTTAAATAGTAAAGGTAAATATAGCTCACGCTCCTCGCTTTAGCTGCATTCGTTGACGGGGAAGTTTGTCAACCAGAGACAGCTTGGCACAGCTCGACGCAGCTTGACACAGCTCGGCACCTCTATGGGTTTCTTGACTTTTGCCAAGTTATAGCTGAAATTGTCGATGATACTTGTTAGTAAAAGTAGGTAAAAGTTTTAAAATAACAGAAGCTAAGCGTTGCAATACAATTTTAATTTTTTTAAGATTTATGATACTTTAATTGTTTTTTTTTAATTGTAATAGTAGTTTGTAAATTTATATGAATAAATAACAACAAATTTTATTTTTATGTAGGTAGGTAGGAACAAAAAAAAACTTAATTTTTAATTTAAATTATTTTTATAGATGTAGGGTAGCACTTCAATGAACTATTTATTATTTTTATTATTTATGAAATTCACAATATTCACTATTTAAGTACTATGTTATTTTGATAGCAAACCAGTTTGATTATATTAGTATTAGGTTATTGCTATCATGTAGGTCTACTTTTTGTAGGTATTTATTTAAGTGGTTTATTAGTTGTAAGATTTATAATTATATTGTAGGAATTATAAATTGTGTAGTTAGGTTATTAAGAATTTTAGTAATATAGCATGAACATAATTTTAGGAATAAATGTTAATATTAAGTACTCGGAATTGAATATTTAGTACCTAGTTAGGTTAGCAATTAATTATGTAATATAAGCCTTTTAGCAATTAAGTTTTTTTTTTTTAAATATATTTAGTAGGTGTGTACTTTTACGTTTGAGTACGCTACAGTTTTACGTAGCCCTTTTTAAATAAATGAATTTAAGGAAATTATAGCAATTAACTTTTATTAAAATACTATGACCATTTGCGACTGTTTGGTAAATGGCAACCTTTCGTCAAGTGGAGGTTTCTCACTATACTTTAGACGCAGGTTGGATATTAGTGGGTGTGAAGGAGTAAGCTTTGCAAGGAAATAAGGAAAGGCACTTATCTTTTTATTGCACGGCTGCACGAGGTGGCGCTTTGGATACGCCGACTGCTCTCGAAGTCGATGCAGGTGTGACCTTCCAGTTCCTCTGATCTTCTTGTCTTCAGACCCAGTAGTGTGTGAGGTGCGACGCTTTAGCTGCGTGGCTGACCGTCACGTGTAGCTTTTGCGCGGTGCGACGTTTTGACGTTGCTTGACCGACGCGACGCCTGATGGTCTCCTTTTGAGTATTTACACCCTGGTGCGGTTTGCACGCACTGCCGGGTGGCGCGTGGTGCGACGCTTTTGCGTGGCTGACCGACGCGATCTTCTTCCGCCTTGGTGCGCTTCAATACGCACTGCCCAGCGCTGTGGATGACGACGTGATGCACCTTGGTACGCTTTAGACGTACTGCCCAGTGCCGTCGCCACGTGGTGGTTGTGCACCCTGGTACGCTTTGTACGTACTGCCAGGTGCTCGCTCGGATGATGGTCGGCGCGGTCTGGTGCTTCATGCACCACTAGTCCGCCACGGTGTGAAACTTTGGCTTCACTGCCCGTGAACCAGCTTCCAGCTACAAACCCTTTCTTGCAACGTGGTTGTGCAGCGTCATCTTCTTCCTTCTTTTTTCTTTAGTTTTTATTCTTCCCCTCATGGGCCACCAATTTATGTCTTGGAGACATAATGGGGCTTTACTAATGTTTTATAATAAAACCCAAATTATCTTATTTTTTGATCCTTTTATTATTTTTAGTTATTTACAAGAGACATCTCGTCTGATGGACGAGATATGAGCAAGTGTATAACATATTTAAAATGCTTGCGATCCACCAAGTGGGTGTTCCTAAAAAAAGCTATACTTAAAAATTACATAAAATCAGTGCGGTAGGTCGGAGGTCGTCTAACGCCTGAATAATTATTGTTCGCGCGTCGCAGTTACCTCCTCAAGTATGAGAGGGGCGCTCCGCAGCTACACGGAGTGCGTCGGCGGCGCTTTGAGCCAGTTACACACAGTACCTCAGACGAAGTAGTCACGGCTGGTTGACGAAGCATTTTTTTGTATTTTATAACTTCGAATAAACCAATTTTAAATTCACTAAATTTTATTTTATGTGCAAACATAAAATAAGTGGCGACCGTAGACAAGACTTTTGAAAAATTTGCAAATCTTTGGAGATCTTCGATAACTACCTACGTGTTGCGTCGGGACCTAGCCTATTGTGCATTCCGAAGCGCCGAGGACTTTTGTTTCGAAGACGAAGTTAAATCAGGAATAACCTAATGACATATTGGACTTTATGGATAACTACTGCTGGAGCCTGATGGACGAAACATTTCTGGAAGGTCTATTCCGAGGGAAGTAAACCTGTTCCTAACTTATCCTTTATGTACCATATTCCTGCCTAATCTTTTATTTTAGTGAATAGTGTGGTAATGACTACTTTGATAAATAATTCGCAAACATCGTAAAGTGCTGCGTACCTAGATATTTATCGCCAAGTCATTGCCTGCCGTAACTACCCACCAATTTTATTCGAGGTATTTTTTATTATTTTAATTAGGTTACCTATATAACGGGACCTATATATATACTTGCAACTTTATGCTACATTTTGCAATTGCAACTATTATTTATTTAAAATATTATTTTTTATTTAAAAGGTTACCTACAATTTAATGGGACCTATAAATATACTTGCAATTTTATGCTACATTTGCAATTACAAGTATTATTTATTTAAGATTTTTTATTTAATAGGTTACCTACAATTTAACGGAACCTACTTAATAAACCTATTTGAAATTTAGGCTATTTTTGCAATTGCGCCTTATTCATTTGATGAAAGTTACATTTTAATTTAATACTTATTTTAGATGTAGGTATAGTCTATTTCTATTCTTTCGTATGCTTACAAAATATATTTATTTAAGTACCTACTTGCCTACAAATGCACTTTGCTTGAAACGGCGCTTCATGATATATTTTCAGTTTTAATAAAATATTTACAAAGGTCATTAACCTATCGTAAATCAAGCTTACCTATTCTTTCTATTTACATCGCTTGATTGTTTATTTATACTTACATATACTATTTAAAGCTATTATAAGCTTTAGTTTTTTATTGCTATCATTGCGACATAAAACCGGTAGGGTGCAGTCTAGTCCATGCATTAATATTTGCCTATTATTTACAGGTATTTCGCATTTTGTTATTAGTTGCACTCATTCATTGCCAAATTCTTTGCTTAGTTGCTCAATACATGTCTATATATCTACCTTCTTATGCACTATTTACTGCTTATTTTGCCTGTTATCATTGCTAGATATTTAGTTTCTTTTTATAAATATTTCAGCCATAAATTGAGGCCTGCCTAAAACTATACTGCGGTCACGTGGCGCGGGCTGCAGTGCTGACTGCTTGCTGCTGCTGAGACTGCTGGCAGCGTCGAGAGCTTTTACGACGGATCGCACGCCCAATCATCTATTGGGTTTTGGTTTGATTTAAACATTTTATTTACTTACTTCATTATTTGTACCTACCTACTACATTCATTTAATAACTTATCTACATATAGGTAGATACCTATTAGGTATATTTTACTTATTTGCCTACTCGTACCTACTTATAATAATGTCGGACTCAGGCAGTGATGATAAAGATAATATTTTACCTAAACTTATTCGCAAACGTAGTAGTATTAAAGGTCGTTTAACTAAAATGAAGGATCATATAAATCTTCTTGCACAAATTGAACCTAAAAACCTAACTAAAGTTCAAATTAAAGAATTATCTTTGTGGTTAGACAAATGTCAACATTTAAGTTCTAGTTTTGATGATGTCCAAACTGAAATAGACATTTTGTCAGAAGATTTAGATGACCAAATTCATTCAAGAGATAATTTGGATATTCAATTTATATCTCTTAAATCTGTCATTCAGGATATGATAGACGCGTGCACTCCTCGTATTGAGCACGATACTGATGCACGTAATGATAGCTATTCTCATAATAATTTTAATTCTATTAATTTGCCGACAATTAATCTTCCTTCGTTTGACGGAAACTACTTGAAATGGTTGGAATTTCGAGATACTTTTGATTCGTTAATCAACTCGAATAGTTCCATACCTACAATTAATAAATTTCACTATTTACGTTCTTCACTCGGGGGAGGTGCTGTTGTCGTGATAAAATCGTTGGAGTTTACTTCTGCTAACTATCGGGTGGCATGGGATCTGTTATGTAACAGATATGATAATAAAAGAATATTAGTTAATAAACATTTAAAGGCGCTCTTTGGTTTAGAACCTTTGCAGCGAGAATCATATAAGGCGTTACGCTATGTTGTGGATAATATCTCTAAAAATTTAAGAGCTCTCAATACTTTAGGTCAACCTACCGATATGTGGGATTCGCTTATTATATTCATGGTCTCGGCAAAGTTAGATGTCGTCACTACCACTAAGTGGGAGGAATATAGGAACAACTTATCGGACTTACCTACTTTAGATGAATTTTATATGTTCTTAAATAATCGAGCTAATATTTTAGAAACCACACAATGTAATCGATTCGATAATTTTAATAATAACAATAAAAATAATTCTAATAAAAACAATAATAATATAAAAAATATAAATTATAATAAACCGAATAGATCCTTTGTTACCTCCTTTAATAAAACACCTAAAAATAATTCATGTTTAGTGTGTCAACAGAATCATTTTGTATTCCAATGTGCAGATTTTAAGAACATGTCAATGCGAGACCGACAGTCTACAGCCTCCAGGTTTGGTCTGTGCTCCGTTTGCCTGAAAGGTAACCATAATCCTGAGCATTGTAAACTGAGGGGTTCATGTCGCATCTGTTCGGGTAGACATAATACACTCTTGCACGGTGATGGTTCTGCGCCTACTAGTAATAACTTAGAAAACTTACCTTCTTCCTCTGTCACCATGTCGGCTGTTTCTGTTAATCAGGTATTACTTTGTACTGCTAAAGTTATAATAATAAACCCGAATAATAATGTTTCCTGCATTGCTCGTGCCATGCTTGACACCGGAAGTCAGTCTACTTTTGTGACAGAAAGTCTTATTAATAAATTAAATTGTTCGCCTAATATTGTCGAATCTATACCTGTATCAGGCATTAATAATATGTCGTTTAATATGAATAAAAATTGTAATTTATACTTGCAGTCATGTGTTAATCAATTTAAATTTAAAATTAAAGGTTTAGTTGTACCAGAAATTACAGGAACTTTACCTAGCTACTTAATTGATATTAATAATTTAAATTTACCTAAAAATATCGAGCTTGCCGACCCTACTTTTTATAAACCGTCACAAATTGATCTTTTATTAGGAGCTGACGTATTTTGGGACATAGTAGGCACAAAAAGAACTAAAATCGGTACAACTAAAACTATACTACACGAGTCCCAACTTGGTTGGTTAATAAGTGGACCTATAAGTAGTAACATTGTAACACATAAACCTAAACATTATTGCAACTTTAATCAACAAATTAATGAGAATCTAAAGAAATTTTGGGAACTCGAAGAACTTTCTTCCGATATAATTCATTTAACTACTGAAGAGAAGTTATGCGAAAGGCATTTTTTAGAAAACACATGCAGACTACCTAGTGGTAGATTTAGTGTTAAGTTACCATTAAAAGAAGTACCCGAGGAAACTCTCGGTGACTCTTACAAGGCTGCCATGTGTCGTTTTTTAAATTTAGAAAAGAAATTAAATAAAAATATAAACCTAAAACTACAATATACAAATTTTATTAAAGAGTATTCTAATATGAACCATTTGACTGAGGTGATAAGGCCTATTTTTGCTTATTATTTACCACACCATGCAGTTCTTAGAGAAAAAAGTGATACTACAAAATTAAGAGTTGTGTTTGATGCTTCCGCAAAGACTTTGTCAGGGAAGTCTTTAAATGATATTATGTTAATTGGACCTGTGGTTCAAGATGATTTAATATCAATTTTATTACGTTTTCGTATTCATAGGTATGTACTCACTGGTGACATACAAAAAATGTATAGGTAAATAAATTTAGATAGATCTCAGCGCCATTTACAGGTCATGCTATGGAGAGATCATACTAATCAGCCTCTTAAGGTCTTGCAGCTAAACACTGTTACCTATGGGACAGCGTCTGCGCCTTATTTAGCAACAAGATGTTTACTTCAGCTAGCACGTGAGACCGCTGACCCTATAATTGCCAATGCTTTAGAGCATGACGTTTACGTCGATGATCTCACTACAGGTGGCGACACTGAAGAAGCTATCCAATATATTTATAATGGTGTTATGAATGTGTTAAATTCGGCTTGTTTTCCGTTACACAAAATTCGTTCTAACTGTCCTAATTTTTTAAACAATATAGCAACTACTGATATGCGGCAGTTGTCTAAGGAATCTAGTGTCCTGGGCCTGAATTGGGTACCTACTAATGACACATTTAATTTTTCTATTAATATTAATTTTAATGTAAATATAACTAAACGTACAATTATTTCTAAGATAAGTAAAATTTTTGACCCATTGGGTCTCTTATGTGCATGTGTAATAAGAGCTAAGATTATTTTACAGCAACTTTGGATTGCTAATTTAAACTGGGACGACCCAGTACCTATAAATATTATAAATAAATGGAAATCTTTAGCTAATAATTTAAATATTTTATCTTTAATTAATATACCTAGATCTGTATTATGTAATAAACCTGTTTTAATCGAAATGCATTGTTTTGTAGATGCATCCCAGGACGCCTATGGCGCCTGTGTATATTTACGCTCCTATGATAATAATAAAAATGTAAGGGTTGCATTATTGTGCGCCAAATCACGGGTCGCACCCATAAAACCTATAACCATTCCGCGTCTAGAGTTATGTGGAGCCCTGCTTGGAGCTCGCCTAGTGGATAAGGTTACAAGGTCTATAAAATGCAATATTGGGGAACGTATATTTTGGTGTGATTCCACAATAGTACTTGGGTGGATTAAGACTCACCCAAAGTCATTAAAACAATTTGTAAGTAATCGCGTTTATGAAATCAATGAGCTTACGATTGGTTCTGCCTGGAACCATGTGCCTACTCACTTAAACCCTGCAGATTTAGCTTCTAGGGGTATTGAACCCCAGAATTTGCAAAGTTCTACTTTATGGTGGGAAGGTCCTCCCTATTTAAGGGAGTACGAGCGTAGCTCATGGCCATCACAAAATAATAATAAAATATTGTTAGATTTACCTGAATTAAAAACAGTGAATATGAATATTATAGATCTTTATCCAATTATTAATTTTACTAGATTTTCTAATTTTAACCGTCTCAAAAGAACTGTTGCTTATGTTTTACGATTTTTACATAATACTAGATATATAAAAAATAAATTAAATAATGAATTGGACTTAACAGAATTAAATAAATCACTTTTAACTATAATGAGACTATGTCAGTTAGATAGTTTTAAGGAAGAAATTAAATGTATTACTTTAAATAAAAAGCTACATCATAAATCAGTTTTATTACCATTAAATCCATTTATTCATAATGATGGCCTCTTAAGAGTAGGCGGTCGTATTAATAATTCTAACTATGAATTTAATAAAAAGCATCCTATAATATTACACGGTTAACATTTATGTACAAAATTAATTATAATCGAAGAACACATTCGATTATTTCATGCTGGTCCACAATTACTTTTATCTTCCATTCGCGATACCTATTGGCCTATAGGAGGTCGAAATTTAGTTCGTTCTGTGACTAAACAATGTGTAATATGTACACGGTTTAGAGGTAAGACTATTCAGCCTATTATGGGTAACTTACCTTTCGATAGAATTGTACCTAGCTTTCCTTTCAATTCGTGCGGGACTGATTTTGCCGGACCATTCATGATATCAAGCAGAAAGGGTCGTGGTAATCGCATAACAAAATGCTATTTGTGCGTATTCGTATGTCTTACTAGCAAAGCCATTCACTTAGAAGTAGTAAGTGACCTAAGTACGGAAGCGTTTATTTTATGTCTTCGCAGGTTTGTCTCACGCCGCGGCAAACCTTCTATAATTTATTGCGACAATGGCACCAATTTTGTAGGCGCAAATAATGAATTAAGTAGGATAGTGCGGTCCAGTCGTCAGTCTATTTATGAATTTGGCAATAGTGAAGGCATACAATTTAAATTTAATCCAGCCTACTCACCGAACTTTGGTGGGTTGTTTGAGGCTGGCGTAAAGATGGCAAAATTTCACCTAAAACGTATCGCAGGCAAGGCGTCTTTAACTTTCGAAGAGTTAGCCACTCTATTCACTCAAATAGAAGCAATCCTTAACTCTCGTCCACTCTCTCCCTTATCTTCCGATCCCACAGACCTTAATCCTCTAACCCCAGGTCACTTTCTGATCGGACGACCCCTCATGTCCGTGCCGTCTTTACCAGTCAGTCAAATAAGGCCAAGCAGATACCAGCTGATTGAACAACTGCGGCAACATTTTTGGGAGAGATGGCGCAAGGAATATTTATCCGAGATGCAGCAGCGTACTAAATGGCGCAGCAATGAAGATGGTCTCAATCTCGGAGACTTAGTCATTTTGAAGGAAGACAACCAACCACCATTGCGGTGGCGTCTCGGTCGAGTCAGCCGTCTGTTTCCGGGAGCCGATGGTATTACTCGGGTGGCTGACATTTATACCAGCAAAGGAATCATACGACGAGCTTTGAACAAAGTCGTCGTTCTACCAAAAAGCTTTGAAAGCACCAAGGGCTTTCAAGGGGGCCAGGATGTTCGCGCGTCGCAGTTACCTCCTCAAGTATGAGAGGGGCGCTCCGCAGCTACACGGAGTGCGTCGGCGGCGCTTTGAGCCAGTTACACACAGTACCTCAGACGAAGTAGTCACGGCTGGTTGACGAAGCATTTTTTTGTATTTTATAACTTCGAATAAACCAATTTTAAATTCACTAAATTTTATTTTATGTGCAAACATTATCTTATTTAAATAATAATTAATTTTAGGTGTTTATATAATATTAGGCCTGCGCCTAAACAACTATTTTTGTCCATTTTTTATTTTCTAGTCTAGCTAAATGCCCTGCCCATTTCCATTTCATTATTTTGGCATGGTTTAATGCGTCGATTATTTTTGTTTTAGATTTATTTTTTTTGTTTGGTATTTTGTCTCTAAGTTTAATCGAAAGAAGACACCTTTCCATGGCTTGTTGACATGTTTTAATTTTGTTCGATAGCTTTTTTGTTAAAGTCCACGTCTGAGAGCCATAAGTAAGGGTTGGTAATATGCAAGTGTCCATTACAGTTGTCTTTATATATTTAATTGAATCAGGCGTAGGTTACTTTGAAATATTTCTTTAAACGACCAAAACTTATTCCACACTAAAGTCTTTCTTCTTTCTATTTCCCTGATGTTGTTATTGTTAAAAGTCAGTAGTTTGCCCAAATAAACGAAGTATCAACATATTCAATTTTAGTCTTATTAATTTTAATAGTTTCCTTATATTATTTGTCATTATTTTTGTCTTGTCAAAATTTATTTCCAGCCCTATTTTCATACTCTCTATGTAAAGTTCTTCAACCATTTTTTTTATTTCCTCAAACTTGTCAGTTAGAAGTACAATGTCATCCGCGAACCTTAGATGATTAAGGAATTCTCCTTTTATCTTTATACCTTTATCGTTCCACTTCAAATTTTTAAATATTTTTTCTAACACACTATTAAATAGTTTGGGCGATAAAGGGTCTCCTTACTCCTCTCTTTAGGAAGATGTCAGGTCCTGTTTTTTCTAGTTTGATGTTGCTTTTGCAGTCTTTGTGTATGGATTTAATTATATTTATGAATGCCATATTGATGTCGTGATCTTCTAGTGCCTCCCAAATCGCGTCATGATGAGTAATTGAGTCAAATGCTTTCTTAAAGTCAATGAAAATTATATAGAGCGGATTTTGAAATTATTTATATTTTTCGATAATTAATGTCATATGCATATGGTTCGTTGTACTATAACCTGATCTAAATCCTGCTTCTTCCTTAATACTGGCTATATCGGATCAAAATCTCCTACTGCCTGCTTCATAATTTTAAAATTTTAATTGTTACAAAATAAATTAGTTTCTTATTTCATTTTTCAAAATCAAAATAAAACGTATTTTTTTTCTTCACTTCTCTCTGAAGCCCATGTTAATCCGAGAATATAAATCCTAAATGTATTTGTACTTTTTCGAATCGCTAGATGTCGCTAGTATCAAATAAATGCATACATTTATTTGTTAGCTGCAGATAACTTTAATATGGGATAGTATATTATTTATTATTGATACATATAAAGGCCAATGATGCCGCCATGCATGTATTTTTGGGAGTTTGTGGGCTTCTTGACTCACAAACTTTAAGCGACTCATGATTTATTGTAGTCTATCTAAGATCAATCGATGCTAAAGGCCTAGTTCACGTTGTCGTTAGGTTTTTATGCGAAAAATCTGAGGTTTCTCCCTCCTGTTAAAACAATAACCATTCCCAGGTTGGAACTTTGCGGAGCACTTTTAGCTACCAGATTGTGTAAACCTATTTCGAATTCACTAACGTGTATAATTTATAGTTCGGGTAAGTTGTCCGAAACTAACGGATTTAATAATGGCCAGTGCTTATCGTTAGACTAAAAATGTGGGACCATTGGTGTAATTCCAGTGTTGTAATTAGCTCGATTTATTGAAATTGGAAACAATCGAGTTGCAGAGATTTGTGAAACGACTGAAGTCTCGTGCTGGCGATACGTACCTACTGCTGAAAATCCGGCTGAACTCGTGTCCAGAGGGGTTAGTACTAATGAATTATACTCTTCAAACATTTGGTGAAATGGTCCCACATTTTTACAGTCTAACGATAAGCACTGGCCATTATTAAATCCGTTAGTTTCGGACATCTTACCCGAAATAAATTCTCATGTAGTTTCTATGCAAACCTATTTTATTTTAAAATTATTGAAAGTTGTCTATAAGTTCTTTAGTTGTCTATTAATATTTATTTACAATTGTAGGTTTCCAACGTAACAACGTAACTAAGTTTACCGGAGCTTTATCCGCTGAAGGGTGAATAATTCATTTATTTTTCTATGTAAAAATACCCAAAATGAACCATTTCATCACGAAATTAATTTGTTAAGTTCAAACAAGGCCTAAGTTCTAAGTTTAGTCCATTCTTAGATTCGCAAGGCATTATTAGAGTAGGAGGGCGAATATAGGCTTTTGAATGTACCTATGATAAAAAACATCCCATATTGCTAGACTCCAAACATCATTTTATAAAATTATTATTTCAGCATTATCATATCACTAGCATGCATGCCGGCCCTCAGCTATTATTGTCCTTAGTAAGGGAAATAGTATGGCCGATTAATGGCAGAAGAGTCGCTAGAGGTACCTATCGTCAATGCCCTCGCTGCTGCCGACTACAAGGTAAAACTGTAACCCCAATCATGGGCAATTGCCTTCACAAAGACTTACTGTGCTTTCCCTTTCAGACAGTAGGAATAGACATGGCTGGACCGTTTTACATTATTAATAAAAAAGGCCGCGGTGTAAAAGTATCTAAATGATATCTGTGTTTATTTGTATGTCTCAGATATAAATATTTGCACTTGGAAGCCGTTAGTGAACTATCGAAGGAAGCATTTATTATGACTTTTCGCGGTTTATCGCCCGTAGAGTAAAACCGGCTGAAATATTTTGCGACAATATGGGCGCAATTTTGTCGCCACTGCCAAGGATATTTGCCAATTCATACAGGTACAGTCTAATGACATAGCCAATATATTTTCCATTTTGGTGGTCTCTTTGAAGCCGGTGTCAAATCGGAAAAATACCATATTGATGGGCAACACGCATCTTACCTGTGAAGAAGTCTTAACGCTGTTCGCACCGGTCGATGCTATTCTAAATAGCCGACCCCTTTGTTCATTATCTTCCTCTCCCAATGACCTCTCTCCCCTTACCCCAGGGCACTTCATCATCTAGAGGCCGCTGACGGCGCTGCGATGGAGGGCAAGCCAATCGCTCAGCGATATTGCCAGTTCGACGAGCTGAGGCAACAATTCTGGACGAGATGGCAGAGGGAGTATGTGAGTGGGCTCCAGCAGTGGACCAAGTGGAAACGGAAGCAAGACACCCTCCAGTTTGGAGACCTGGTCTTACTGCAAGAGGACAACACCTCCTCTCTCGAATGGCGCCTTGGTCACATCAGCTGCCTTTTCGAGGGACCAAACGGAGTATGTCGGGTAACAGACGTGGCTACTACCAGAGGGATCGTACATTAAAACATTGAACCACCTGTATCAAATGAAATATGTACAGTTGAAATGAAAAATAATAATCAAAGTTGTGTTTTTGTACAGTCAAATTCAATTACAAATATTTTATTGTTTTATATCTTCGTCCCTGACTGTAGCTGATTTAGTGGCTGGTATCGTTTATTGCGTGCAACAGCAAGAGCTCATCATCATATCTACGTTTGTTAAGTATGAAAGGTTGCCAGCAGCCGGATTCAGTTTTTACACGAAGAGGGCTACATTTATTGTTGGCACTTGATATAAAGACGGATGAGTTACACATTTTACATTACTGTAAAGCAGAATGTTTTAAAGAAGAACTTTCTTACTTTCAGCTAAATGAAACACTTCCTTGTATCAGCAGATTAAACGATCTACCATGTAACGATTTGCTTCGACTTCATACTCAAATAGCAGCGGTTGAATACGTCAACGCCGCGATTAAGGCTCCCATAACTTTAGATGGTCATCATCATACAACTAGATTATTATTACAATTATACCACATATGGGCTGGACATGCCAATAACGAGACTGTCATAAATGAAATTCGGCAAATGTACTGGGTTCTACGACTACGTCCGACTGTTCGCAGCATCGCTCGTGATTGCCAATTATGAGGTATAACTAAAGCTATGCCTGTTATACCACCTACTGGTGCTTTACCATTGGAGAGACTTCAACATCATACACGTCCATTTTTATATGCTGGATTAGATTATTTCGGACCCGTTTTTGTTTCTATTGGTAGAAGACGTGAAAAACGTTACGTCGCCTTATATACTTGCCTTGTAACACGGTCAATTTATCTAGAGATAGTTGGAAGCTTAACATCAGATGCAGCCATTATGGCATTAAATTGATTTATGGCTCGACGAGGATGTCCTATAAAGATAATGTCTGATAATGGAACGTCTTTTATTGGTGCTAATCGCGAATTGAAGAAAGAATGGAATGATATGAACCACTAGGACATTCAGAATTTTATCATTACTAAACCTATAGAATGGGAGTGTTTAGTGAGATCTTTCAAGTCTACTCTTGCAATAACCCTTAAAGAGAGAGCCCCACGGGAGGAGGTTATATCTACTTTATTAACAGAAACATTGTTAATTCCAGACCATATACACATGTGTATGTGTCAAGAGACGATCAGATTGAAGCTTTGACACCAAATCATTTTCTAGTTTGACTACGATTTATTAAGAAGGTCAGATTGGCGTAAAGCTCTTAGACTCGCAGATCACTTTTGGACTCGTTGGATATTATGTTGGTGTATTTACTCTTGCACAGCGACATAAACCAAATGCAACTGTTCAAAATTTACAGCTAGGGGCTTTGGTGTTCATAGCTGATGGTAATATGCCACGAGGTGTATGGCCATGAGGTCGAATTGTTAAGATATTTCCCGGCACTGGCGGAGTAGTTCGAGTGGCAGAAGTATTGACAGCTGCTGGTACTTTGAAGAGACCTGTCAGAAAGTTGGTGAAACTCCTTATGGTTAAAGACGTGGATCGGTCTGCCTGATAAGGATCTTGATAAGACATTAATGCCTTATGAAGAGGGCTATGTCGGCGATATCGGCCACATATTTATTTCGTTATAATAAGTTTTACTGCCATACATTCAATCCTTTATGTCACTCTGATTTTGACATGTTTACAAGTATGAGTGCTTTGGCAGCTGTCGTGAAGGTGATCTGTGGTGGATATTTTTGTTATTTAGGTTAATTTCTCATTATTAATACAGTACATTATTTCATATTTATTCTTCTTTATTTTCTACACCTAAATACCATCCTCGCATTGCCCACAGTCGCTATATTTACGACTGACCTAACCTCGTCTAGATATATACCAACATAATGCCTTTATAAAATCATGAGTGGATATTGATTATATTATTCATTCATTTTATAAAGTGTATATTATAGCGTATAGTGTATCTTAGTCTATTATAACGTACTTGTGATGTTTCGCAGATTTTTTTGATTTCAGATTTCAAATAGTTTTTTATTTAAACAATAAACAAAATTAGTATGTTATTTAAGGCTTTATTTTTGAAATAACATTTTTTTTTTATTATCATCAAAAGACCATTCGTGAAAAAATAGAGATCTACTTTATAGTTTATATTTAACACTTGCAATTTGCCATTTCCAGCTGGATGTTAGACATGGAGCCGAACAAAATCCATTAGCCAAAAACTGAAAGTTCAACAGCATAGCATGGAAAAGAGGATACTACACATGAAACTGAAAGACAAGTGGAATCTAAATATAATTAGATAGGCCATAGGAGTAACAGACGTGTCGTTAAAACTAAGAAGTGGTTGGATAGGCAGGCCATAAGTCCAGATCCACAAAGAAAATGGTCAAAGCTAGTGACATTATGGTACCCATAGACGGGAAAAGAGGAAGGGGTAGGCAGATAATGAGATAGGAAATTATATAATAATAATAAATAAGGTATTAATACAGATTTAATGATTTTTATAATGTTAGTGCTTCTCTGTAAATATCATATTTATATAAACAATTAAAATTTTAAACTTATAATTAAATATGTAAATATAATGTAGATAAGCCATAATAATAAATATATAAATAGGAAGACGATTTACGACGAAACTATCAATATTCTTAGCGATAGCTAAGCGGCACTTAAAGCGCTGAGCTCATATGAGACGAAATGTGGTCTGGTCTTGTAACACAGTACAAGCCCAGACCATTGTTAAATAAAATCGGAACCGGAAAGCTACAGGCTCCTCAAACTAGGAGTAAAAAGTTTTTGAGCCTCAAAATACTTTCAAGTTTATGCGTACACCATCGAGTAAGTTTTTAAGTTGCGGCACAGAATAAATAATAAAAATAGTACAAGTAGTTGCGATTCTGGCGTAAGTGTCGCGCGGCATCATAGATTTATCATTTAGTTAGAGCGCCGCATACTTTAGAAAAATACTTGATACGCGTTTCTATACCTACCTTTTATTTAGAATAAATATTTAAGGAACGGATATGGTCGGTGAAGTTGGTCGCCTTGGTGGCTCCCTTGTATGGCAGATAATGATTGACAGGTCAATGGAATCCGCTAACCACCTAGTCTTACACTAGTTGGTTATGTAGTGTGTGTTCGGTTATGTAGTATTTTTCATATTATTATGATTTCCATTCCATCGCGTTTAAGTTCTAAATCTGATATCGAGGTTTAATAAATATTTGTCGTTCTTTTGTTATATATATATATATAGCTGCCTAACAAAACGCACTCTAAGGCCAGAAAAACCTAACAAAAATACGAGTAATATGGTTCACGAAGTTTATCATTATTCTTCCTAAATAAATACGTTCAACGAAATCAATCAAAAAGAGAGGAAGCGATACCAAAATATATTATTTTACCAGTTGCCCCTCCCTTTAATAAAATTTTATTCCAATACTTATTTATTTATTTATTTATATTAAATAAAATTAAGCTGAAGAGTTTGTTTTTTTGTTTGCGCTAATCTCAGAAACTAATGGTTCGAATTGAATGATTATTTTAGTGTTGGATAGCCCATTAGGAGCGGAGCATCAATGCGCGGCTTTATTCAGAAAACTGATTAAAGGATCATAATTCCTGCAGCAATCCACCAGCAGCCAAGGAACAGGGTAATATCTAGTTTGGTAGTCAAAATTTGACGGGTCTCCTAAATACAGTACAAATTAAATTGTTAAATTATTACTATTTATATTTATGTATTGAACACTAATTTTAATAGGTATTTAATGTGGTCTACCTTCGGTCTTTACCCTTTATCAGGTCCTGTCCATTCAATTACTATTTTTGTCCATTTTTTATTTTCTAGTCTAGCTAAATGCCCTGCCCATTTCCATTTCATTATTTTGGCATGGTTTAATGCGTCGATTATTTTTGTTTTAGATCTATTTTTTTGTTTGGTATTTTGTCTCTAAGTTTAATCGAAAGAAGACACCTTTCCATGGCTTGTTGACATGTTTTAATTTTGTTCGATAGCTTTTTTGTTAAAGTCCACCTTTGAGAGCCATAAGTAAGGGTTGATAATATGCAAGTGTCCATTACATTACATATATTTAATTGAATCAGGCGTAGGTTACTTTGAAATATTTCTTTAAACGACCAAAACTTATTCCACACTAAAGTCTTTCTTCTTTCTAGTTCCCTGATGTTGTTATTGTTAAAATTCAGTAGTTTGCCCAAATAAACGAAGTCATCAACATATTCAATTTTAGTCTTATTAATTTTAATAGTTTCCTTATATTATTAGTCATTATTTTTGTCTTGTCAAAATTTATTTCCAGCCCTATTTTCATACGCTCTGTGTAAAGTTCTTCAACCATTTTTTTTATTTCCTCAAACTTGTCAGATAGAAGTACAATGTCATCCGCGAACCTTAGATGATTAAGGAATTCTCCTTTTATCTTTATACCTTTATCGTTCCACTTCAAATTTTTAAATATTTTTTCTAACACACTATTAAATAGTTTGGGCGATAAAGGGTTTCCTTACTCCTCTCTTTAGGTAGATGTCAGGTCCCGTTTTTTCTAGTTTGATGTTGCTTTTGCAGTCTTTGTATATAGATTTAATTATATTTATGAATGCCATATTGATGTCGTGGTCTTCTAGTGCCTCCCAAATCGCGTCATGAGTAATTGAGTCAAAGTGCTTTCTTAAAGGCAATGAAAATTATATAGAGCGGATTTTGAAATTCTTTATATTTTTCGATAATTAATGGCATATGCATATGGTCCGTTGTACTATAACCTGATCTAAATCCTGCTTCTTCCTTAATACTGGCTATATCGAATCAAAATCTCCTACTGCCTGCTTCATAACTTTAAAATTTTAATTGTTACAAAATAAATTAGTTTCTTATTTCAGTTTTCAAAATCAAAATAAAACGAATTATTTTTCTTCACTTCTCTCTGAAGCCCATGTTAATCCGAGAATATAAATCCTAAATATATTTGTACTTTTTCGAATCCCTAGATGTCGCTAGTATCAAATAAATGCATACATTTATTTGTTAGCTGCAGATAACTACAATATGGGATAGTATATTATTTATTATTGATACATATAAAGGCCAAGGATGCCGCCATGCATGTATTTTTGGGAGTTTGTGGGCTTCTTGACTCACAAACTTTAAGCGACTCATGATTTATTGTAGTCTATCTAAGATCAATTGATGCTAAAGGCCTAGTTCACGTTGTCGTTAGGTTTTTATGCGAAAAATCTGAGGTTTCTCCCTCCTGTTAAAACAATAACCATTCCCAGGTTGGAACTTTGCGGAGCACTTTTAGCTACCAGATTGTGTAAACCTATTTCGAATTCACTAACGTGTATAATTTATAGTTCGGGTAAGTTGTCCGAAACTAACGGATTTAATAATGGCCAGTGCTTATCGTTAGACCAAAAATGTGGGAACATTGGTGTGATTCCAGTGTTGTAATTAGCTCGATTTATTGAAATTGGAAACAATCGAGTTGCAGAGATTTGTGAAACGACTGAAGTCTCGTGCTGGCGATACGTACCTACTGCTGAAAATCCGGCTGAACTCGTGTCCAGAGGGGTTAGTCCTAATGAATTATATTCTTCAAACATTTGGTGAAATGGTCCCACATTTTTACAGTCTAACGATAAGCACTGGCCATTATTAAATCCGTTAGTTTCGGACAACTTACCCGAAATAAAGTCTCATGTAGTTTCTATGCAAACCTATTTTATTTTAAAATTATTGAAAGTTGTCTATAAATTCTTTAGTGGTCTATTAATATTTATTTACAATTGTAGGTTTCCAACGTCTAAGTTTACCGGATCTTTATCCGCTGAAGGGTTGAATAATTCATTTATTTTTCTATGTAAAAATACCCAAAATGAACCATTTCATCACGAAATTAATTGGTTAAGTTCAAACAAGGCCTAAGTTATAAGTTTAGTCCATTCTTAGATTCGCAAGGCATTATTAGAGTAGGAGGGCGAATATAGGCTTCTGAATGTACCTATGATAAAAAACATCCCATATTGCTAGACTCCAAACATCATTTTATAAAATTATTATTTCAGCATTATCATATCACTAGCATGCATACCGGCCCTCAGCTATTATTGTCCTTAGTAAGGGAAATAGTATGGCCGATTAATGGCAGGAGAGTCGCTAGAGGTACGTCAATGCCCTTGTTGCCGCCGAGTACAAGGTAAAACTGTAACCCCAATCATGGGCAATTGCCTTCACAAAGACTTACTGTGCTTTCCATTTCAGACAATAGGAATAGACATGGCTGGACCGTTTTACATTATTAATAAAAAAGGCCGCGGTGTAAAAGTATCTATATGATATCTGTGTTTATTTGTATGTCTCAGATATAAATATTTGCACTTGGAAGCCGTTAGTGAACTATCGAAGGAAGCATTTATAATGACTTTTCGCGGTTTATCGCCCGTAGAGGAAAACCGGCTGAAATATTTTGCGACAATATGGGCGCAATTTTGTCGCCGCTGCCAAGGATATTTGCCAATTCTTACAAGTACAGTCTAATGACATAGCCAATATATTTTCCATTTTGGTGTTCTATTTCAAGCCGGTGTCAAATCGGCAAAATACCATATTGATGGGCAACACGCATCTTACCTGTGAAGAAGTCTTAACGCTGTTCGAACCGGTCAATGCTATTCTAAATAGCCGACCCCTTTGTCCATTATCTTCCTTTCCTAATGACCTCTCTCCCCTTACCCCAGGGCACTACATCATCTAGAGGCCGCTGACGGCGCTGCGATGGAGGGCAAGCCAATCGCTCAGCGATATTGCCAGTTCGACGAGCTGAGGCAACAATTCTGGACGAGATGGCAGAGGGAGTATGTAAGCGACCTCCAGCAGTGGACCAAGTGGAAACGGAAGCAAGACACCCTTCAGTTTGGAGACCTGGTCTTACTGCAAGAGGACACCACCCCCTCTCTCGAATGGCGCCTTGGTCGAATCAGCTGCCTTTTCGAGGGACCAAACGGAGTATGTCGGGTAACAGACGTGGCTACTACCATAGGGATCGTACATTAAAACATTAAACCACCTGTATCAAATGAAATATGTACAGTTGAAATGAAAAATAATAATCAAAGTTGTGTTTTTGTACAATCAAATTCAATTTCAAATATTTTATTGTTTTATATTTTCGTCCCTGACTGTAGCTGATTTAGTGGCTGGTATCGTTTATTGAGTGCAACAGCAAGAGCTCATCATCATATCTACGTTTGTTAAGTAAGAAAGGTTGCCAGCAGCCCGATTCAGTTTTTACACGAAGAGGGCTACATTTATTGTTGGCACTTGATATAAAGACGGATGAGTTACACATTTTACATTACTGTAAAGCAGAATGTTTTAAAGAAGAACTTTCTTACTTTCAGCTAAATGAAACACTTCCTTGTATTAGCAGATTAAACGATCTATCATGTAAATTAGACGACAAAGGTTTGCTTCGACTTCATACTCGAATAGCAGCGGTTGAATACGTCAACGCCGCGATTAAGGCTCCCATAACTATAGATGGTCGTCATCATACAACTAGATTATTATTACAATTATACCACATATGGGCTGGACATGCCAATAACGAGACTGTCATAAATGAAATTCGGCAAATGTACTGGGTTCTACGACTACGTCCGACTGTTCGCAGCATCGCTCGTGATTGCCAATTATGCCGTATAACTAAAACTATGCCTGTTATACCACCTACTGGTGATTTACCATTGGAGAGACTTCAACATCATACACGTCCATTTTTATATGCTGGATTAGATTATTTCGGACCCGTTTTTGTTTCTATTGGTAGAAGACGTGAAAAACGTTACGTCGCTTTATTTACTTGCCTTGTAACACGGTCAATTTATCTAGAGATTGTTGGAAGCTTAACATCAGATGCAGCCATTATGGCATTAAATTGATTTATGGCTCGACGAGGATGTCCTATAAAGATAATGTCTGATAATGGAACGTCTTTTATTGGTGCTAATCGCGAATTGAAGAAAGAATGGAATGATATGAACCACTAGGACATTCAGAATTTTATCATTACTAAACCTATAGAATGGGAGTGTTTAGTGAGATCTTTCAAGTCTACTCTTGCAATAACCCTTAAAGAAAGAGCCCCACGGGAGGAGGTTTTATCTACTTTATTAACAGAAACATTGTTAATTCCAGACCATATACACATGTGTATGTGTCAAGTGACGATCAGATTGAAGCTTTGACTCCAAATCATTTTCTAGTTTGACTGATCACGATTTATTAAGAAGGTCAGATTGGCGTAAAGCTCTTAGACTCGCAGATCACTTTTGGACTCGTTGGATATTATGTTGGTGTATTTACTCTTGCACAGCGACATAAACCAAATGCAACTGTTCAAAATTTACAGCTAGGGGCTTTGGTGTTCATAGCTGATGGTAATATGCCACGATGTGTATGGCCATGAGGTCGAATTGTTAAGATATTTCCCGGCACTGGCGGAGTAGTTCGAGTGGCAGAAGTATTGACAGCTGCTGGCACTTTGAAGAGACCTGTCAGAAAGTTGGTGAAACTCCTTATGGTTAAAGACGTGGATCGGTCTGCCTGAGAAGGGTATTGATAAGACATTAATGCCTTATGAAGAGGGCTATGTCGGCGATATCGGCCACATATTTATTTAATTATAATAAGTTTTACTGCCATACATTCAATCCTTTATGTCACTCTGATTTTGACATGTTTACAAGTATGAGTGCTTTGGCAGCTGTCGTGAAGGTTTGGATCTGTGGTGGATATTTTTGTTATTTAGGTTAATTTCTCATTATTAATACAGTACATTATTTCATATTTATTCCTCTTTATTTTCTACACCTAAACACCATCATCGCATTGCCCACAGTCGCTATATTTACGACTGACCTAACCTCGTCTAGCTATATACCAACATAATGCCTTTATAAAATCATGAGTGGATATTGATTATATTATTCATTCATTTTATAAAGTGTATATTATAGCGTATAGTGTATCTTAGCCTATTATAACGTACTTGTGATGTTTCGCAGATTTTTTTGATTTCAGATTTCAAATAGTTTTTTATTTAAACAATAAACAAAATTAGTATGTTATTTAAGGCTTTATTTTTGAAATTTTTTTTTTTTTCATTATCATCAGAAGACAATTCGTGAAAAAATAGAGATCGACTTTATAGTTTATATTTAACACTTGCATTTTGCCATTTCCTGCTGGATGTTAGACATGGAGCCGAACAAAATCCATTAGCCAAAAACTGAAAGTTCAACAGCATAGCATTGAAAAGAGGATGCTACACATGAAACTGAAAGACAAGTGGAATCTAAATATAATTAGATAGGCCATAGGAGTAACAGACGTGTCGTTAAAAATAAGAAGGGGTTGGATAGGCAGGCCATAAGTCCAGATCCACAAAGAAAATGGTCAAAGCTTGTGACATTATGGTACCCATAGACGGGAAAAGAGGAAGGGGTAGGCATATAAAGAGATAGGAAATTATATAATAATAATAAATAAGGTATTAATACGGATTTAATGATTTTTATAATGTTAGTGCTTCTCTGTAAATACCATATTTATATAAACCATTAAAATTTTAAAATTATAATTTAATATGTAAATATAATGTAGATAAGCCATAATAATAAATATATAAATAGGAAGACGATTTACGACGAAACTATCAATATTCTTAGCGATAACTAAGCGGCACTTAAAGCGCTGAGCTCATATGAGACGACAGCCTCCGTAGACTAGTGGTTGCGCCTTTGGCGTTGTATCCGGAGGTCGTGTATTAGTACGTATTTTTCTGTACAGTTTGTCATGGTCTGGGTGTTTATAAAATATAATATGTATAATATCGTTGTTTCTGGTACACATAGTACAAGCCCAGAGCTTAGTTTGTGACCAGAGCAATATGTGCAATTTGTCCTACATATTATTATTATTATTATTATTATCTGGTCATGCAATAATTATGTGTGCAAAGGAGGTCTTAGATAGGAGATCACATGGGAAACCATTAATATTCTCAGCGATAGCCAAGCGGCATTTAAAGCGCTGAGCTCATATGAGACAAAATCTGGTCATGCAATAATTATGTGTGCAAAGGAGGTCTTAAATAGGAGATCACATGGGAAACCATTAATATTCTCAGCGATAGCCAAGCGGCATTTAAAGCGCTGAGCTCATATGAGACGAAATCTGGTCATGCAATAATTATGTGTGCAAAGGAGGTCTTAGATAGGAGATCACATGGGAAACCATTAATATTCTCAGCGATAGCCAAGCGGCACTTAAAGCTCTGAGCTCATATGAGACGAAATCTGGTCTGGTCTTGTAACACAGTACAAGACCAGACCATTGTTAAATTAAATCGGAACCGGAAAGCCATAGGCTCCTCAAACTAGGAGTAAAAAGTGTTTGAGTCTCAAAATACTTTCAAGTTTATGCGTACACCATCGAGTAAGTTTTTAAGTTGCGGCACAGAAGAAATAATAAAAATAGTACAAGTTGTTGCGATTCTCGCGTAAGTGTCGCGCGGCATCATAGATTTATCATTTAGTTAGAGCGCCGCATACTTTAGAAAAATACTTGATTCGCGTTTCTTTACCTACCTTTTATTTAGAATAAATATTTAAGGCGCGGATATGATCGGTGAAGTTGGTCGCCTTGGTGCCCTTGTATGGCAGATAATGATTGACAGGTCAATGGAATCAGCTAACCACCTAGTCTTACACTAGTTGGTTATGTAGTGTGTGTTCGGTTATGTAGTATTTTTCATATTATTATGATTTCCATTCCATCGCGTTTAAGTTCTAAATCTGATATCGAGGTTTAATAAATATTTGTCGTTCTTTTGTTAATGAATAGCTGCCTAACCAAACGCACTCTAAGGCCTCATTGTAAAACTTTTTTTTTTGACTATTCATAAATATCTGTAAAGATTTACATGAAATAAATGATTTGACTTTGACTTTGACACCGAACGGTAACCAAAGTTAAGGACGTCCAGGGTAAAACCTGGTTTTAAAACTAGTTCTCTTTTGTTTACTCTTTTGTTTTCTTCTGTGTACTGATCCCTAAGCAATAGCATTCTTGAAACTTTTTTATATAAAGAAAAGCTAACATAAAAATAAAAAAATACTTTGCCAATACCGTGCGTAAAATTTTGTAGGAAGAACTAATTTTCCATTATGTTCTACTATTTCTACTTGTAATTTTAAATATGTAGTTGTTCATTTTCTCAAAGTGCATATTGCCTATATAGGAAAGTGGGAATTATGGGAACGTTGGAAATATGAAAAGTAGTTTTTATGAAAAAAGTGGAAAATGGTTATTAGAGAAACAGGGCATTATAAGATAGTGAGAATTATGAAAATATTGTTAATGGACACGTTAGTATTGTGGAAAAGTGGTCATTAGGGAAAGGTTATTATAAAAGGGGGTTAAAGATAATTGGCCATTATAGGTAAGTGGAAATTATGGCGCAGCGGGATTTATGGGAAAGTGGGAATTAAAGGAAAGTGGAAATTAAAGGAAAATAAGCATTATGATAAAGTGGCATTTATAGACAAAATCCTTCTGAGTTACGTACCTATTTGGCTTTTATTATTTGAAATTTCTTTTTTTTTTAACCAGGAACACAGATACACAATCAGTTGTTCTAATAGGAGCATCAGTGCCAATATAACGACCAAGTGTTCATCAAATCACATTTTTTGATCAAACTTACATTTTCTTATTTCATTTAAAGACGGAGTTATTTTGCGTGTTTTATGTAGGGCAAGGTTGCTTGAGTCGTACCCCCTAAGGAATATTAAATGCAATTGAAATAAAACAAAATCTACTTAATCCTATTAATTTCTAAAAAAATTAAAAACTAAATGTTAATGTTATTAAATCATTTTCAAGTTTTCAATACATCTTACGAACAAAACAAAATTTTGATATACTTTATATAAAACCGAGATATGGCCATTTAATGTAGATTATCGATCAAATTATAATTAAAAAAAATGTTTTACTCTCAATAAAAAAAGTATTTCAAGTTTGTTAAAATCGGTACAGTATTGGATTTACCATTAAACGAAGTGAGGTGTTATTTGGAGGAGGCCCGGAGGAGGTGGAGGGACCCATTTCCAGATCATGATGTACCACAGGAGGCAGGCGTGCAAAAGCCATGGGACTTGCCTGGGATTGAGCAAAATCATAATCAATTGCTGATAGATTGTAACGGTGACTCAGACCGGGCTCGTCTACTAGCTGTAACACAACCAGAATCAGGGTTGTGGTGCACGCCTTGCCTTCAAAAAATTTAGGTAACCTATTGGACCCAAATTCATTACGTATTGCAGTAAGTCTACGGTTAAGTGTTAATATATGCGAGCCTCACCAGTGTCCGTGCGGACGAGACGTGGACCGTTTCGGTCACCACGGACTCTCTTGTCAGCAAAGTGCAGGTAGAATGTACAGACACTCTGGTTTGAAAGAGCTGATTCGGCGAGCTCTAATCACGGTGTCTGGACCTTCTATCTTGGAGCCGCCCGGTATATGTCGAGACGATGGTAAAAGGCCGGATGGTGCCACTGTTGCGCCATGGAGCCTCGGGCGGAGCCTGGTGTGGGATACGACCTGTGTAGACACATTGGCTGCGTCCCACATCCGTAATACTTCCCTTAGGGCCGGAGCGGCTTCCAAAATTGCTTAATCCCTCAAACGTCGCAAGTATAGTACATTGATGAACAATTACATATTTGTGGCGTTTGCGGTAGAGACTTTAGGTCCGTGGTCATCGGACACAAAGAAATTTATAAAAGATATTGGCAAATGATTAATCCTCGGGTGACCCAAGAACGGCGGCGTTTTTTGGTCAACAAATAAGTTTAATTATACAACGGGGTAACGCCATCAGTAACTGGGGCACTATGCCGCAAGGCAGTAATTTAGAATCTATTTTTCTTTTATAGGTACGTACATAATTTTTAAAGATAGGTATATTTTTTTATTTTTTTATTTATAATTGTTTTTTAAGTTTTCTTATTAATTATAATTAAGTAGGTATATTACATCGAATAAATTAGTTTGTTGGTTGGTATAATGATAATACATGACTATTACAACAAAAGTATGAGACATTGTTTTAGAAAAGAGCGGAAAAAGACCTGACGGCATGACCATAGTCCCGTAGTGTAGGGGCCGATCATTAGTGTGGGACGCCACCTGCACGGACACATTAGCTCCATCTAATCAACAGCTCACCTCTGTTTCCTCTGGGGCCGCAGCTCTTAAAGCACAAAATTTAAAACACGATAATATTCCCAGCTCGCAGACCACTTTGAATTTCTGGCCTTTGCAGTGGAAACTTTAGGCCCTTGGTCACCTGATGCTCTAGCATTTTCTAATTTGTTGGGAAAATTATTAATAGAGAAATCAGGTGACCGACGTGCTAGAGCCTACTTTTTCCAACGCATAGGGCTAGAAATTCAAAGAGGAAATGCGGCTGCAGTTCTCGGCACCTGCGCGGCTCCAGAGGAATTAATGGAATTATACACACTAATTTAATTATTATTATTATCATTTTAAAGTCAAGTTTACTGTAAAATAAAATTCATAATTTATAGAGCAAATTAAATAAAAATATAAATTGTTGCATCTAATGATAAAAAAGTACTTACCGTCCATACCTAGGCGTCGGTTCACGAGCTTATTGGTAAAATATTTTTTGTTTTAAATGATTAAGAGGAGCATAAAATAAATCAAAAATGTGAATACCTCAAACCCAACAAATAAATAAAAAAACATAGTAATAATAAAAGATATTTAGAAGTAACTAGCTATTTGATTGCTCTACATATTTAAGACCTTTCACATATATCTTAACAACCTAATAAGTGCCATACCACTGGCAATAATATTTAATATTAATAATGATAACACTTTATACCTACTATAGACTTAAAGTTAGATACAAATCCGTTGAACAGAAACCTAATGCACATGGTGGAATTCGCGTACCTATCCTCGCAGTCCCTGGGCCAATTACAAGTAATTTTAACTAAAAACACCTCAGGGACCGACCCTTTTTCGTTGCGTGATTTAGAAATCTTGATTCAAGAGATCAGACATTTTTGTGTGTTATTTTATGTGTTATTATTTTAGACTTTCTCTAAGCTGCTATTGCATTTAATTATGTTTAAATCGCAGTGGTCTTAGGCAAGCGCGCATCCACCGTTGTGGGTACGATGGGCATGCCCACAACCCTAATAGACTTGTGACGTCACACGTTCACAGTTTAATGTTACAATCGATAGGCTGATGATATTATATCCAATACCTTGATCAGATAAAAGGGCTTGACTTGGGGCAACACTAAGAATGATATTTCATACCCAGCAGACGATTTATTTACCAGTCAGTAATTCATAGGGGCAGCTCTCTATGAAGCACTGTTCTTAGCTATCCATGGATTCTCCGTGTGGGTGCCGGGTCCATCGCGTGATTGAAAGGCAGGGGAATGAACTCCAGCGTTCACGGACTTGAGACCGCGAAGTAGGTTTAAAGTAGGTATAACTTTTGAACTCTCACCTGCAATCGTGTGCTCTACCCTATCTACTTAACCAAATACTATATGATGCTGTTAGCGCCATCTTGGAAACACGTCCCATAAAAGTTTCGAGGGCTGATCTCTGAAATTCCTCTTGCACCAACTTCCACTGCATTAAACCGTTTCTAGTAATTCCATTTGTGAGATCATAATATTTGTTCGACTTGATGGTGTGGTCCTTAGGAATGTTTGTTTCCCACGGAACATTGAGTTCTACAAGTATTACTTTCTTCAAGCGACGAATATATCCGGCCTATGGGCTGAAACTGCTAGTTCATCTGGAATTTTGTAATGTATTTTGATAGTATCCATGTATATTTTCCAGTCTGGTGCTTTGTCCAGTATTGAGAAAGGTTTACTTTGAGTTTTCTTGAGTTGTCCTTCCTTTACTCTACTCTAAAAGAGCCCCTAAATAAGAATTTTGACATATTTGCTATAAAACAACTGTCATTAACTGTCCCTTAACTTAGTTAGGGGCTCCCTAAGAGTTGGTGAAATCGGGCATTAGTCTTTCATTTGTTGACAATGTATTATCTTTCATGGCTCTAGCAAACTTTATCATGTCGGTATGAATAATGGCCTTTTTCAAGTAGAGTTTTGCAACCAGCAAGAATATGTCTAACAGTCCCTTTGGCAACACCGCATAATGTACATGTCTTATCTATTGCTGTCCCCTATCTTACCAGATTACTCTGGTCAGGTAGGGACATTTGAAAGGAATTAAGATAGAACTTAATAAGTGCCGGAAAACAATCCTACACGAGTGTGCCCCGTTTCAGAGCTGGAGGAATACAAACTTCCCCCATAGTAAACCATTCATTCTGCACTTCCAGGGTCATCGCATGAGCTCTGTAGTCATGCTCTTAATCGTTTTAAGGAACTATATTTTACAGTAGATGTTATGTAAACACTTGCGAATGTGAGGACACTTTTTATATACAATGTAGGGTATGCCACCAGACCTGGCGCTGACTTTGCTTTTCTTCTTAATTTGTTCTTCAGTTTCTTCAATGCTTCGTGGATTGCACTGAAAGTCTACTGCAGGGTTATGAGGTCGTGTTGAAGGTGGATAGCATACCCGGTATGCTACCTCTCTTTGTGGTATTGCATAAGTCTCACTTAAGTGTTTATAATTTTTTTCTTTGGTCAGCGAAAGTCTTCCACTCTTTTCACTGAAAAACTTATTAGCATAAATGGATGCCGGCAGCAAATATTTGAAGTCCGTTTACAAAAAAAAAATCCTTTAACTAAGGAAATTATGTCAACATCATAGGTGTACTGATTTTGGCATATTTTGTTTAGGTACTCTTGTTAGTTCTAATTATTTAATCTACACCTACCTAGCATTTAATTTAATTTGTCCTTAGAAGTTGTAAATAATCATTAAAATCAGTTCAGTTATTTTTGTTATTTTTATGAGCGATAAAACTAACATTTTACAGGTTTATTAATTTCCGCGCCTGGTCTTAGGTGGGCCTGGAGACGACTTGGCGGCGTTCATAAAACGTAGGTACTTCCAGAGTTCATTACAACTTGGTTGTTAGACGAATTCAATTGTTTTTATCATGTTCGTGTAAACAAAAATCTTTCTGTTGTGCGTAATAAAATATTGTTGTATTATTATATTAAAAAAGTTTATTTTTTTGTTTTCGAAATAAAATAATAATACGATGACCGAAAAACATATTATTTTAATTCTGCGACAAAAAGTAATCAAGTATTACTGGAAGTGCGAAAGCTATTTTTGTATGGAGAACGCCTAATTCGCTATTACGAATGCAGTGTCCTTAGGGAACGTTCTACTGGGATATACATACAGATAATATTTTGCACGATTGTATCCGAAGCTCAAGATTCGATCATTTAAAACAATATTTGAAATGCTAGTTGGGACCCTTTGAACGAAGAATATATATATGGAACCGCCTATAAAACGAAATGTCAAAAGTGTTCATTGCCGCCATATTGTGTTCCCAATTCAACCAATCAACGCGCAACTCAATAATTGCTTATAATAATTTTTGTTTTGAGTTGGTATGGCGGGCGGCCATATTGTGTTCTCACGCTTGTGACTTTGAAAGGATGTACTTTGGGCTAATATGTAATATGTATATAATGAAAATAAAATGTAGTTTTTTTTTTTTTAAACATTGCCTTGCTGCAATATTCTGTTTCTTAAAAGGGAAATGTTAGATTGTCAAAATAACGAAATCCTATAAATATGACATTAAACAATCAGTAACAACAAATACTAAAAAAGTCATGCACTCTATTCTCTTGTATTATAGGTACATTTGGTTTGAAAGTTTAACATTCCGTGTCGTGTCAAAATTTTGTATTTTGTTATTTTGACAATCTTACGTTACCTTTAAAAGAAACTGAATATGGCCGCTGATCATAAACTAAGCAAAGCTTGTACTATGCGTACCACAAACACGTAAATACATATTATACATACACCCAGCCTATCAAAAATGGTACAGAAAAAAATGCACTAATATTTTTTGCCATTGGTGAGAATCGATCCCACAACCAATCTTGATCAGCAGAACCTCATATTAACCCAAAGTACATCCTATCAAAGTCAACCTGTATATAAGCCTCGCTTATACTTGAGAATAACGTACGTTAAATTACAGTTAACATGAATGCGATAAGCCAAGCCCCATATTATGATTTAGTAAGGTTCCTACTAAACAAGAGCTATCGTGTTTTAGCCCGAGAACCGGGATGTTTGGCTCGGCTCCAACACTGCGAGAATGCCTGTACGACCAGAATAAGCCTGCCAAATACTCAACATTTCGCCAAATACTTACGTTATATACTGTCTCTTTATAGTTTATGCTTTTTAGTTTAATAATATAGAATTCAATTTCAATCAATTCAATCTAAGGTGGCAAGAAGGCCTCTATAACTTCGTTAGGCCGACCAACCGGTCTCGTTACCATCGCCCATACAGATGCAAAAACCGCCAAGTGACCTAGTCATATTTCGGTTTTAGTCTGGGTTCACCGGATTTCAGGAGATTACTGCATCGATTGCTTGTCAAGGTGGTAGTCTTCTTTAAGGATGCGGTTACGAAATGGGTGGTTGAACTGACGATAAGGCAGTATATACTCGTAATGCAATTCGTCTTCGCCCATTTCGTAATCGCATCATTACGCCGGCATAGTGGGAGCGATCAATATTATTTAAGAACAATTATTGATTGACCCCATTCATGGACTTTGTAGGTCTGCTCACCACCCAGGTAGATACAAATTCACATGTCGAGCTCCAATTTTTTTTTAAATTATATATATATATATATATATATATATATAATTTTTCGAGAGCTAAAGTCTCTCACAGCTTATAATGATGCTGGAATTATAATTATCATCGGTCCATTCACCCGATGGAAAACGACGATAATTTTTTATTTTCTTGTATAGTTATATTTTATATTATATATATATATAATTTAAATAATATAGCAATAAGCCCAGCGGACTCCGTGAGGGACCTAGGCATGGTTCTGGATAGAAAAATGTCCTTCGTTCAACCACATAGACAGCATTCGAGAAAAGGCTTATAAAAACTTAGGCTTTATACTTCGAGTCAGCAAACCTTTTTGTGACATTGGCTGTATAAAGATATTATACTTTGCTTACGTCCGTAGTGTCTTGGAATATTGTAGTTCGGTGTGGAACCCACAATACGCAGTGCATAGGCAGGCTATAGAGCGAAAATTAAGTTTATGAAACATTTAGATTTTCGTAGTCGTAACGGTAAGACGGATTACGCTGTTTCGTATAGCCGCCACGGGATCATGTCTCTGGAGGATAGGCGACAGTTGCTGGACATACTTTTATTACACGACATATGCAATAATAACATAGACTGTGCTGATCTAGTGTCTAAAGCTGTCAATCTATGCACTCCCACCAGAAGAACCAGGCACACTCCCCTTTTGCACTATCATTCTACACATACTAATTATACTAGTAACTCAATAATTAATAGAATACTTCATTCATATAACAAATATTTTAGTAACATAGATCTTTTTCATATATCTAAATACACAACTAAGCGTAAGGTGTCCCAATGTTGAGGTTTAACATAAACATGTGATGAAACTTTTGTTGTTATGTATAATTGTATATAGGTATGTATATTTAATTTCTATTTTAATACACATCCATGCATACACACGAACACACCTTTATTTTTAAATACACACACACACACACAAACAAACACATACCTAAACCGCATTATTAACAGTATAATAAACAAAAAAGAAATCTAACAATGGCCAAAGTTTGGTCTGTGATGTAAATTTTACTACAATATATTGTAATGTGCTGTAGATTTTTGTAATGATAAATAAATAAATAAATACAATAAAGGCTACGACTCGAGCTCCAATTGCAAGTCGATTCCTATAGCGATCTTCCAAAATTTCGTTTCATAATTATGCATTTTTTTTATAAATTCCTTTATAGGATAATCTTACATTAAATTTTTAAAGATAAAAATGCAATGCAAGCCAACCAGGTTCCAGTCAGCCCTCACGAAACAAAAAACAGACTCCTCTGCTATCTAGTATTAGCAACTAGGACTTCTAACTTCACTAGTATAAGAGTTATTAGAAGAAAGCTAATAGAGGGCGTCTGTGTATAAGTAGTGTAAAATAAAATATTTAGTTTAAAATTTAGTTGGTTTATTAATGCAACATTACATCACGAACTTTACTCCACACTCTCGCGCACGCATCCACGTGTACTTATCGTTCGCCTGTTCTTGCCAGACTGCCTCGGTGACTTCTCGGCGCACCCTCTCGTTCGGGATTCTTCGGTTGAGTTCGGACGGTCGAAGACTGTACCTCCGTCTAGCCGCGTAAATCCTTACAGTCGGCCATCCTGGAATGCTGTGCGACCCGAACAGCTCAACCCTGTTGTATAGAAATGTTGATGGTCCACCTCTTAAAGTCTACATCAGTTAGTCGGAGCATCATTTTAATTTTTTTTATTTTATTTTGGGAACCCAAATATAGTCCACCTCTTAAGGTCTATATCAATAAATAATATTTGCAAAACCAAGTTGATAGCCCACCTATTAAGGTCTATATCAATAAATAATATATGCAACACTAAATTAATAGTCCACCTCTTAAGGTTTGTATCAATAAATAATAATTGCAAATCGAAATTGATAGTCCACCTCTTAAGGTCTATACCAATAAAAAATAATATAAAAACCAAGTTGATAGTCCACCTCTTAAGGTCTATATCAATAAATAGTTCACCAAAGAACAAATTGGACAGGAAACCTATTAAGGTATATAAAATAGTCCTTTCAAATACACATAGATACGCCACTCGTTAAGGTCTATATAAAATAATAGACAAATAGATAGGCCACCTCTTAAGGTCTATATCAAATAATGGACACCAGTATATAATAAAACATGTTTAATTATTTTCAAAAATTACAACTCGCTCATTAGTAATAAACAAATATAAAGGTTTAGCCTAATTATAACATAAAATAAAACTTCTTTTTAATTATAAAATCAACTTTTAAGCCTGGGGCATCTAAATCCACATTACTTAATACAATACTACAACAATGTTATAATTACAAAACATAAAATACCAGTTAACTGTTAAGCAGTTATTCTTGATCGGAAATTCCCAACTTGGATGCGATATCATTGTTCTCAAATATTTTTAGCTTATCTCTAGCAAAAACATTTTTATAATTACGATCACGACCAATATTTTTAATTAAATATCTATCGTGTGGAAAAACTTTACTAATAATATAAGGCCCGTCATATTTAGGCATAAGTTTCCCACTACGTAACCCCTTTCGTATGATTTTTCTTTCCACTAGCACTTTATCTCCTATCTTTAATATATCCGCAGGACGTCGCCCCTTGTCAAATCTTTGTTTAGAAATCTTGGCTAATTTTGTTGATCGTGTTACAGCGCTGTTCCTCATACTAGGCATATCATTTGTTAATGTAGGCGCTACCACGTCACCCATAAGTCTTGGACGAAAACCACACAATAATTCAAGAGGATCTTTGCCAGTACTATTATTAATATTGGAATTAAGACCTAATTGAATTTTCGGTAAATATTTTTCCCAATCATTTTGGTCGTCTCCTACATATGCTACTAATGCATCCAGTATGGTTCGATTAAACCTCTCCACTTGACCATTGGCTCTAGGACTCGCTACAGCTGTCATAATATGTTTAATTTGTCTTTGAGCACAATATTCTTTAAAATCTTTGCAGTCAAACGCCTTACCCCGATCGCTTATAATTCGACTGGGCACACCAAAAATCTTAATGAATTCATCGAATAGACGTAAAACAAATTTTGAGCTTGTGTCACGAACGGCTTCTAGCCATATAAAACGAGTGAATGCATCAATAATAACTAATATATGTAGTTTACCAGTAGGACTTTTACAAAATGGACCTAAATGGTCAACATGAACTGTATGAAAAGGTACGGGCAATTTTTTTATTGAATGTAATAATCCTATACCATAACCGGTTGGCTTTTTAGCATATTGACAGAATATACAACCATACATACATATTTACATATTTTTGTATAAAACGACGCATACCACCAAACCAATATTTAGTTTTTATAGCTTCATACGTTTTATTGTAATTTATATGCCCGTTATTATCATGAAATGTCTGTAATATCGACCAACGCCATTCGCGTGGCAATACCAGTTTAAATTCATTATTTACTTTTCTAAATAGCACATCTTTATTAATAGCATAATTCGTGGCTAGACTAGGGATGGGTAAATTTCATGAAATTTTTCAAGCATTGAAATTTTTCGGAAAAATTTCATTTGGTGTTGAAAATTTCACGTTTGATGTGAAAAATATTTTTCTTATAAAAATGTGTATATATGTATGTGTACACTATTCTAAATAATACAATAGTCTGATTTATTAAAAGTTAAATTGTTTTACAATGTATCGAATTAACAAAATTATATAATTTTGGATATTTCTAAAATTATACTAAAAAAAAAAATCAACGAGGAACATAAAAAGGACTTATTCTGGTGAAAATGTTTTAAAAAAAGTGTGTTTATACAATATACTTAATTATTGTCTTGTCTTTCATTATACTAAACTCGAGTCATCGTTTGATTACTATTACACTTAAAATTACTTAGTAGGTAGGTACTGATTTATTGTGTTTATTTATTTTTAATGATAAATAAATCTCTAATTGTCCTTAATCCTAACCGCGAAATTTTAAACATAATAGAGTTGGAATGTGTTATTTAGTTAGGACTCTGATTTAGATACAAGAAGTATGTAAATATAGCCTAATCTGAATCAGAATCGTCAATTCGAATGCAGACTACATTGCTGGATAAAGTCACTGCACGCACGCCTCACGGCACGGTACCTATACTCCAGTCGTACACAGTAGCTCTCTCTTCCTCCTATTTTAAACTCCGAATGGTTCAGATTAGACATAATCTAAACTTGAACACGTTGTCCAAAGGCAGTTCACTGATTTTCTAAACAAAAAATATTTACAGTATGCATTCACTGAAACGCTCCCAGTATCTTATTCCTTTTAAGGTTAAGTTGTTAGTCAATTCTGTACTTCTCCCTATCATAGAATACGCTGTTGTCTGTATGCCGATGACTAGCAACTGTTACTTTGAAATGAGCGACGTAGACGAATAGCGATTTGGAGGCTATTCAGGTACGTTCGCAAAGTCTCGGTATTCTAGTCAACCCCTGCAAGACTCAGGTCATGATCATTGGTTCTAAACACATGCTGAGCAGATTGAATTTGGGGAGCCATATTTCCAGTATTATTTAATAATTTACCACTTCCCTTTTGCCAACATGCTAAGAAGCTTGCTTTACATATGTCCTCCGATCTTTCCAGGAACTACCACGTCGCTGATATCAGTAGACGCATTTTCTCCAGTATGCATTCGCTGAAGCGCTCCCAGTGTCGGCCACATCCAAGACAGGACATGAGAGTGTGTCCTTTGACAATTTTTCACATCAGTCTTATCCTAAAGTTGCAGCACGGCCACTTCTAAGACTCATGTCTTGTCATGAGTTTTGTCTTGCTTCAGGTATTGGGTCTAATAAATATGTATATCTCGGTGCCTGCGACATTGCTTAACTTTTTTTAATCTTTTAAAAAAAGTTTCTAGTAGAAAAAAAGGGAATTACGTGAAAATATGCATATTTGATAAAGAGGGAATTTTGGGAACGTGGGAATTGTAAAAAGTAGTCAATGTAAAGGTTGGAAAATACTATAAGAGAAAGTATGCTATAACGTGGGAATTTTAAAAAATTGGGGAAAAAATATTTTTCCCCAATTTTTTATAAAATGGGATATTATTTCCCACTAAAAATCAATTAATCGTCAAATAAGACTTTTTCCTACTTTAAAAAAAATGAATTTTTCCCACTTAAAACAGTTGAAATATTCAATTTGACTACTATGGGACTCTTTCCCACTTTTTAAAAAGTGAGAATTTTCTCCCATAGTTTTAAAAAGTTATAATTTTCCCCACTATTTCATTAAGTGGGAATTATTCCCACTTTTTCAAAAGTTGCTAATTTTTCCCTACTTTATTTATAGGGTAGAAATTTTTCCTGTCTTTTTCATTAAGTGGGAATTTTTCCCCATCGTCACCATCCGTCAGCTAGCAAAAAGTCACGCCACATCGTTTTGACAATTGGCCGTGCTAAGGCCAATACTAACTTAACTTAATACGTTTGTGCCTGCGCAAGTATGACCATATTTCCGAAGTAGTTTAAGTATTATTATGCATCATTGATAATATTATATCTATTTAATTTTTAGCGGAAGCAAGGTATCTCCAAAAAGCAAGACTCTGTAACTTTTTTTCTATATAATTTTACGCAATAAAATCCAATTATAAATAATGAATTTTCATAATATAAAATATATTTACTTAGTACAAAATAATGAAAGTTTTAATACAAATCATTAAAATTCGAAGTTTATTAGAACAAAAATATTTTTCACTCGATTTGAAATTTTTCAAGGAGTTTTGAAATTTTTCATATTTTTCACATATTTTTAATTTCATTGAAATGAAATTTTTCATTGACCCATCCCTAGGCTAGACCTTTCGTATTGCCCTTCGATAATTCGTCTCTTAATTGTTCTATTGTGGAAACAATTCCACTATCATCTCGTTGCATATTTTCAATCAAATCACTCTCAATAGATCGCATTACCGTCTCACAAATAGGATTTCTACTTAAAGCGTCTACGTGAGCCATCGACTTTCCTGGTCGATACTCTACCTCAAAATCGTAGCCCTGAACCTCAAGCCACCAACGGGCGATTCGGGGATTGAGATCTCTTTTTGTCCAGGTCCAACGAATTGCACTACAATCGGTGACTATTGTAAATTTGATACCGCTGACATACACCTTAAATTTTTGTAAACTCATAACCACGGCCAGTTTCCAATTCATAACTATGGTATTTTTTTTCTGCCATAGTAGTTTTCCGACTAGCATATGCAACTGGTTTCCATACACCGTCAGGTTGTTTTTGAAGCAATATGCCCCCAAGACCTATCTTAGAAGCGTCAGTGTGAATTTGCGTTTCATATTCAGGATTAAATAGAGTTAATACTGGACGTTTTACTAAGACCGACTTTATTTTCTCAAATGCTTCTTGTTCTTTTTCTCCCCATATCCAGGGTTGATTTTTCTTGGTAAGCACAGTAATAGAATGTGATAAGGATGAAAAATTGCGTACATATTTTCGAAAGTAGTTCGCCAATCCCATAAATTGTCGAACTTGATGCACATTCTCAGGTATTTTAAAATCGCGTACAGCATTGATTTTACATTGGGCAGGCTTCACTTCACCGTTAAAGACTTCATGTCCAAGATATACCACTTTTGGAACTAAAAAGGAACATTTATCTAACCTAAGAGTCATATTAGCCTCTTTTATTCGTTGTAGAACTGATCTTAGATGTTTTAGGGCATCACTATTATTTTCAGAATAAATTAATATATCGTCCAAGTAGGCAAATGCACATTGAAATTTAAGTGGCCCCAGCACACTATCCATCGCGCGTTGAAACACCGATGGTGCATTGACTAAACCAAAACTCATTCTCGTATATTGGTAATGACCATCAGGTGTTATAAATGCGGTATACGCTTTACTATCTTTATGTATTTGTATACAATAAGCTGAAGTTATATCAAGACAAGAAAAGACGCGTTGCTTAGATAAACGATCCAACTGATCTTGAATCAATGGCAAAGGATAACGTTCCTTCCTTGTGATTTTATTTAGTGCACGGTAATCCACACACATGCGTTTCTCTCCGGTCTTCTTAGATACTAAAATTACCGGGCTCGCATAATTTGAAATAGATGGTTCCACTATATTTTTAGCCATGAGATCTGAGACAATTTTGCGTACAGTTTCTCGATCTTGAATAGTCATTCGATATGGTCGATAATATACAGGTTTATCGTCAGTTACTTTTATTTTCATTTCAACTGTGCATTTCCCGATTTTACTATCTGTTCCAGAAAAACATGATGCATATTCTTGAAGTATACTTTCCAGCGTCTCAGCCGTTAATTTGTCTAGATCGTTTCCTGTTTTATAAGTCTGTTGTTCATTTGTTTTAATTCTACCGCGAGCAACACAAGATTCATTTAAAATTGACACTAATTCATTACCAATATTTATGATATTAACTACTGCCCTACCATCATTTATATCCGTCGTACAACTAGGTATTATATATTCACAACGTGGCTTCATACACTCTGATTCATTAACAACGACCGACCCACATGAATCGATACAGGATAATACGACTTTATTACTACCTGGATATAGCGTAATGTCATCACAAGCCTTTAGTTTAATATGCTTAACTTCGTCAATTAAACATGGTAGTTCAGAAAATTTATTAGCATTATACAATTTTAAATGTGTCGGTGTTTTAATAACGTAGACATTAGGATAATCCGTAAATGGTTGTCCGATAATTATACCTATATCTTGGGCGCTATTAGAAACAACATACGAACACAAATCATTGCAAGTAGCTTCATCTGCGGTTATTTTTAAAAATGTTTCACCTATTGGTTTAATAATTGATCCTCCAAACCCTTTAATGATTTTATTTTTAACATAGGGAAATACTTCTAAATTTAATAATTTAGCAGACGATTCTGTAATCGTTATGCAAGTACTACCAAAGTCTATAAATGCAAAAATAGGGGTGTCATTTACGTTTACAGTCATATAATACTTGGAACTACTGGATATACTATTAATTTTATTAACGTTGTGGACCGGATTTTCCTTATGATTTCGACTTTTATATTTAAAACACACTTCTTTAGTATGTCCTGTTTTATTACAATAAGAGCATTTTTTTATTTTAGTGAAGCAATTATTTTCATTATGTCCGGTCTTACCGCAATGAGTACAATTATTTGAAAATTTCTCGCGGTTTTTAATTGTACAGCGAGATGCGATATGCCCTAATTTATTGCAAGAATGACATTTAATCATCTTTGAGTTTACAAAGCTTTGTTTGTGAACTTGTCCATGCTGAATAGGAAATTGGACTATTGGCCGATTGATTGTTAGCGATGATAGGTATTTTAACAATGATGTAGGGTCATTGCATCCTGCTGAAATTGCGCCGATTTCTACCAGTTCGTTCCCTATGGTACCTATTATGGATTCCGTAATTAACGATGGCGATAAATCACATGCATTACCTAACGTTAGTTTATCATAATAAAATTGTATATAATCAATATTAGGTTTTCTTATAATATTTACAAAATCTCTTAATAATGAAAGTTTGCTTTTCCTTGTTGGAAAAGCGGTTAATAGCTTAGTTTTTAAATCAATCCATGATGTATTGACTTCAGTCAATTGATCATACCAACGACGCGCGTACCCTCTTAATTTCGTAGAACAATTATATATAAGTGTTTTTTCATCCCAACCATACATATTAGCCAGTCCCTCGATTTTATGAATCCATAAATCCATAGACAGGACGAATGACTGTGGGTCATATTCGGGTATGGGATCGCTGCGGCCTACATATCGAATGGTATTATTATGGTCTAATATATTCCTACTGCACAAACCGCCATAACTTTGTTGCCCTCCACTTCCCGACGCCATACTTGCACAGGAGTCCACATTACGCCCCTCAACCGAAAGACAGGCGCAACCGTGCATTGTAGAGACGCGTCGCCGGCGTCGCGAGGTTGAGATCCGTGACGTTGCACGGAGGGAGCGAGATAGCGCGATGAGGCGCTCAAGGGGACGCTCTCTCTGCTCGACGACGAAAGGAGCTCCGGCGGCGGCAGCGGAGGTGTTTTTGTACCTTCACCCACGTTTGAATCACATGTTGTATTACCAGAAATTTGTTTTTCTATCGATTCCAAACGTTTAACTAATTTAATATGTTTTCGTTTCATTTTATCAATTGTTTTTCGGTCTTCACTTTTGTTCAGTTTCTTATGCTTTTTATGTGAACCCATTTTTACGCACTTATTAGAAACTTAGATAATATAACTACAATAACACAGATATTCAATAGTTACTTATAGGTATTTATATACGCACTTAATACAACAATAACACAGATATTTAATAGTTACTTATATTTATATACGCACTTAATACAAGAATAACACAGATATTAAATAGTTACTTATATTTATATTTACACTTAAACTTTTATAAATAATCTATTGTCTAAACAAAATACTACGCAATAAAACTAACATGCCTACGAGCACGTTTTAATAATACGAAACACAATGATATTATAAAAAACAAAAGCAGATATGTTATAAGCGCGCGCTTCGTGAAGACTCAAATACGTCCCAATTGGGACGTCTTGTAATTAGTCGGCTTCTAGCGCAATCACGAGCGTGTTGTCCCGTAGATACCTGTGTCTATTACCAAAATTTATTAAAATGCCATCGTGTGTGTTTCGGAAGTGTACCAATTATGACTCCAAAGTAAATAAAATACAAGGGATCTCATACCACATGTGAGTATGCAAAAATATTTATATTATTTACTATAATTCAATTATTTTTCCAAACAATTACATAAAAGCGCAAAGACGCCGTATGCAGGTGAAGAAAGAGAGAGCGAATTAGTTTTGACGCGTGAGCGATAAGGATGCGTGCCAGTGCACGCATCCTTAGGACATAGATTAGTTTAGGTTTACTTGTGCAGAAGCGAATATTGATGGTGACTTTAATGCCTTTAATAACAGTTTATTTTTACTTCATTTTTATAATAGCTATTATATGTAATGAATGGATTAATGTAAATAATATTAAAATAGTTTTACTGAATTCGTTTTTCCACTAGGTATTATAATTTATTCATTATTTTATTTTCATTTCATCATTCAATTAGGTACCTACTGATAATTAATGATATATTTTTCTTTTATTAAAATAGGTTTCCGAGTGATCAGGTCAGACTACATGATTGGATTGCAATTATTCGTAAACAAAGAAGCGAATCGACTGGATACCATCAAAAAGTAGCAGAATCTGTAGCAATCACTTCAAAACTACTGACAAATATGCTTCGAAAAAAGGACGAACACTACTTAAAAAAAATGCTCTTCCATTTATTGAGGTAACTACAACATTTTATAAAACTGTAGCATTTACCTGCATTTTGATTCACGTTCAATTTCATTCATAAGTACAGTCGAGTTAAATGATGAACTTTGCTGCTCAGCAAAGTTCTATGTTTGTTCATATATTATATAGGTATAGGTAATTGATGAAAGTAATTATTTATTTATTACAAGCTTTCTATCCGCGACTTCCTCCAGGATAGTATAACATGGTGCAGGAGGTATTAACTACTGCAGCCGGGACCATAAATTGTGACTTCTTTCAAAAATTATTTCATGGCCATAATCACTATTCAATTTTGATAATAGGGAATATGCATGTTTTTTTTTTATTTCATTAATTGATAGGGTAACTACATTAGATCCTAAAAACAAATATTAAACATTTTTTAAAGGGTAAAACACAAAAATAATAGGGTTTAAACTTTATCTGCCACTACCGCAGTAAAAAACGGTACATCACTCCGCCGCCATTTTGTGACATCATTCGTGCTCAAAAAGCATATTGGTTTAATGTTATTGCACCTCAAAAGTTAGTCAAAAAATTTAACTAATTTCTTTATCACAAATTATCGTAATAAAGGACAATAAATACCCGAGAATACAAGAAACTGTAGACTACAATTAGGTACCTACTGGTAATTAATGATATACACACGTTGACATTTGTTTTTGCACGAATGACGTCACATGCAGTGTTTGCTAATGTTCGAGCGTTTAGAAATGCTTTCCGTTTCTACAAAAAAATGGATTTTTAAAAACGTATTTATAAAAAAATAGCTAATCAAAATAAAATAGATTAATGTAAATATGTTTAAAGACATAAAAGAAGCATTATATATTAAAATAATAATATTTGGCGTTTCATGCATATTCCCTATTCTAAATAAAATAGACTAAGCTGAATACAAACTACAAAGTGGTAATAATATTATCTTTTTCAGGATCAAAAAAGTCACTATGTCCAGAAATTTTAACTTTAACTGTAAAAATTGTTCCTTTGAAATGAAATCTTTTGCCTTTAAATCTTTTAATATAACTGCAACGCTAGCAAACCTTTTCTTCAATCTTTTATTACATTGTGTAAGGGTTTTGTTTTTTTTTTGAAGCTGTTTTTTTTTAAATGTTAATTCACGAACACGTTTTCTAAGGTTTTTAAAATAATATATGTATTTTATTTCATGTGTTTCATTGTTATTAATAAAATATTCAATAAATATTATTTACTCTCATAAGATGTTTTATTTCTTACCTATGGACTTACTTTTTAATCAAGTGTCCACTTTTTTAATGTTACCCTATCATATTTAAAACGAATATAATATAAACGTAATTTATTTACAATATCATTGAGTGAACCTATTAATTCTGTACCATCTGTTTTTTCTTCATAGATTTTATTCTATGCATAACTCGCCGTGATTGGTGGCCACGGTGACTCTTGACAAACGCTAGTGGTCTCTTTCTTTTGTTTCACTTTTATAATTATGCCATCTCTCTTACACAATTTTATAATATAGATGTATAGCTACACGGCGCCGCTAGTTCGGAACATTATTTGCTATTATTTTGTAAGCGTATAACATATCTATACTTAAAATATCATTGACGAAACACTTTTATTTAAATAGGTTACTATCTCACTTCTGAATTGTAAAATAAAATATTTAGTTTAAAATTTAGTTGGTTTATTAATGCAACATTACATCACGAACTTTACTCCACACTCTCGCGCACGCATCCACGTGTACTTATCGTTCGCCTGTTCTTGCCAGACTGCCTCGGTGACTTCTCGGCGCACCCTCTCGTTCGGGATTCTTCGGTTGAGTTCGGACGGTCGAAGACTGTACCTCCGTCTAGCCGCGTAAATCCTTACAGTAGATAACTAGCAATGATAAAATTCGAATTTTATCATTGCTTGTTATCTACTTATACACAGACACCCTCTATTAGCTTTCTTCTAATAACTATATGAGTGTTGTTAGAAGTCCTAGTTTCTAATACTAGATGGCAGAGTCTGTTTTTTGTTTCGTGAGGGCTGACTGGAACCTGGTTGGCTCAGCGGTTGAGCGCCTTGCCGCGATAGCGAGTTTCATAATTAGGGGGCAGTAGAGCCTCATATTAGCTAAAGTAAAATATATCAAATTCACCCTATATATAAAATGTCCTGAAAATCATTTATTAAATTTTATAGCTTCAATTTATATATTTTACCTACCTAATAAGAAACACATCTAAAACACTTTATTTGTTTCAGATAATTTATTAAATTTAAAATTTCTATATTTGTTTTTTATAAACCAATAAGTCTATGATGTTAAAATAAATAAGTAGGTAAATTTGTTTCTATGTACATTACATCACATTAAATAGCGAGATAAATAATAATTAAACACATAATAATAACAAATTACGTAGATAAAAGCTGTAATTAATCTAAACATTACTTAATCGTATAATAATGATAATGATGATAAACTTGTACATTTACAAGTTACCTAAAAAATCAAACAAGATCAGAAAACACTTAACCTTTTGTAGTTAAACAATGACGTAATATACCGCAAACCACATAGCGTAAAATTGTTCGGCGTTCTCATCACGTTATTAAATATTTTATACTTTACTGGGTTTCACCGAGTTAACTATAGTGTTAACCAAAGTTATTTAGATCTAATTGCTCGTATCTAACCAATGTTAATTCAACTTAATGGTTAAATGTTTTTAAAGAATAATGTAAGTTATATGTTCTTGAGCCTCCTGGAGTCAGAAGATCCGATATCAGGCGTCCTGCCGTGACTGAAATTATCACGTATTTCAACCGTATTCAATTTGTTATTACCAAGTCTATCGTGCTACAGCTGACTAGTATTCATACGCAACGTTAGTACGAAAAAAAAATAATATTAATGTCCCGTAATAAAAATCTGTAATCATGTATTTTTTTGCCCATTTAAGCATTTATCCCTTATAGTCTGGAATAAAAACTGGCAACACTAGTTCTGACGGTCTTACACTGCCAATGGAAATTCCCTAATTTGGGATGCCACTTGCGTAGATACTTATGCACAATCAAATATTTCGGCCTCCTCGTCAGTCCCTGGCCCCAGCTCGTAAGCGGTTGAAGTACAGGGACTTGACCCAAAATTATCAGTTTGTGACTTTTGGTGTCGAAACTTCTGAAACGCTCGGTTCGGCCTGAGGTGAAGGACCTCGGGAAATATGTATTTTATGAATGTGGAGACCCCAAATGTCACAACTACTTCAAACAAAAAGTCAGCATTGCCACGCTGAATGGCCAGTGTTATAGCTATGTTGCCAAGTGGTATCTCATTGTAGATTTTTTATTTATTTCGTACAGATATAGGTTTTCTTTTTAACTTAAGCTTTTATTTGAAATTTATGTTTAGTAAGTTTTTTTAGTCATATGAGCATTGTAACAATATCATATAAATGTAACACACTCTAAAATAAATTCATGCATTTTTAATCCATTTTAGTCATTTGTTTCTGAAATAAACTTAAGGTTTTGCCAGTCGTGTTATTGTCCAGTAGGTACGTTCATAAAATCCACGCGCGCCGGCCGCAGCGCGCGGCGATTCCGTGCTCTGTGATAAAAACGTACTTCTAGTATTACAACTTCACTATTAGTCTTAGTTCAATTATTATATTTATGTTGGTAATTGAAATGACATAGAAAAGCATTCATTGGAAGGAATGTGCGGTGTTAAAATAACCCACAATGACGTAATTCGAGAACGAGTGAGACTGATAGAAAATATAGGTATGAAAATGAGAAAAGGTATGCTCCGCTCTGGTTTGAGCATATAGAAAGAATGAGTGATGAAAGACTGATGAACCATATATATAAAAGCGAGGTGAAGGGTAAACGTGGCCGAGGGAAACCATACATACGTACCATGAACAAATGTAAAAGGTTTTAAAAGATGATTAAAAGATGATGCAATTAAAAGGCTGCGAAATCGGCGTGCATGTATGAAAAGAGTTAAGACTGTGGAAGAGGCGAAAGGAGTATGTAGGGATAGGGACAGGTAAAGGACCCGTGAAGATAAATATATATGTATCCCGGAACCAACAGTGGCAAACGTATCAAAACTATGTGTAGACATCATCTCAAAAAGCATGGAGAAGGTCGCGCTAGAGGTCTCAGATATTGAGACAAGCTGGTCTAAGCAAGGATTTGCTTCAGCCGGTGGGTAATATTATTTAATCAAGAGTACCTAATATATATAATCAATGTACTAAATAAAATCAGTAACTGTACAATTACTATGAATCAAATCCAGAGCAAAGGGTAGTATATACCTAATAATAGTATAACATTGATCTTTTATTCTTTTATTTCAAGCCTTTTGTTTCACCCGAGATATAACGGCAAAAATTATTAGTTAAAAGTCTTTGGAGAGTTGGTACACTCCAGCCTCAATAAAACTATTGATAACATAGTTGTTGAAGATTTTCTATCGGTTATTTTTGCCTTATCATTTTTAAACTAAAATGTGTCGGATAAGAATCATATATTTTATAGTATTATATTGTGGATTCACAAATCAATCGCCTTTAAGTGACTCAAATAGTTATTATAAAGACATTAAAACTAATAACGGTGTTGTAAGAGGTTTTAAAGCACAAGATGGTGAATATGTTTCTTTTTTCGGAATCCCATATGCAGCACCACCAGTTGGTCGTAATCGATTCAAGGTATGATATAATTATAAGTATTTTTAAAATGATCATTTGATCATTCCTTTTATTATCTTTATCTCGAGAATATATCGATTACATCAAGTATAAAACGTTATTATTCGCAGGCGCCATTATCCCCAATACCTTGGAACGGAGTTTTTGAAGCGACACGAGTAGTAAAATGTCCCCAGAGAGGTGCAGGCGATGAAGATTGCTTAGTGGTGAACGTCTTCACGCCTTTGGAAACAAAAAAAACATTACCCGTTCTAGTTTTCTTTCACGGAGGATCTTTTATTATTGGAGCGGGATATACTATTGGAATGAATCCACTAATAGAAAAAGATATTATCGTAGTTACTGTTAACTACCGTCTTGGAGTATTAGGATTTTTATGTCTTGGTACAATTGATGCTCCTGGAAATGCTGGTCTTAAAGATCAAGTAGCAGCATTAAAGTGGGTAAAAAATAATATAGAACAATTTGGTGGTGACCCAAATCAAGTAACTATTTACGGAATGTCTGCAGGAGGTGCTGCTGTCGAACTGCTATTATTTTCTAATATGACTGAAGGTCTATATAATAAAGCAATATTGGAATCTGCATCAGCAATATCTGTTTTTTCAACAGCTTTACAACCTGTTGATGATGCTTTAGCTCTAGGAGTTGAACTTAATTTTTCAGCAGTTAATAATTTAAACGACTTGACTTCTTATTATCAATCAGTACCACATGATATATTAAGTGCTGTCAATTATGAGTATTATATGAATAACACGAATGGAAATTTTGGATTTGTGCCGTGTATAGAAAACCTATTAGAAGATTTAGAGCCGTTTATTACAAATAATCCTTTAGATATATTACATAAAGGAGAATACAACAAAGTTCCTATGATGTTTACTTTCACAACGTTAGAAGGATTATTTTTAAGGAGTGAGGAATTTTATATGGAAAATTTTGAACAGAAAATGAATGATAATTTTGCTAATTACATACCGTACGATCTTGAATTTGTTTCTGATAAAACTAAAAATGAAATTGCAAATAAGATTAAGCAGTATTATTTTGGAAATGATTTAATTTCTAATAAAACATTATTGGGATATTTAAATTTCTTTGGTGATTATTTAATTTTATATCCAATGATAAAATCTATAGAGTTGCATGTCAGACAAGTTAAAGAACCCATTTATCTGCTAGAATTTGCATACAAAGGAGATATGGGTAGTAAAGAAGAATTTTATAAGAATTTTACTCAAGCTGGTCATGGAGATATAGTAAAACACGCGATGTTAATAAACCCCATTCTAACTAAAGAAGATGAAATTACAGTAAATCGCGTATCAACTATTATTGCTAATTTCGTGAAATTTGGGTGAGAATGACTTAAATTATTAATTGTAAAATAGATAGAGTATGACTTTATTTATAATTTAGTATACTTATTATGTAATTCTAAACACAATGTTTATAATAAGTCAAACATAGCTATTAATCGTACATTAATATTCTGAAAAGGCGGTTTTTTTTTGTCTATGTTGGATTTTATTTACATAGAATAAAAAAAAAACAATTTGTATTCACGGTTCGTTTAAATGACTCAAATATGCAAGTAGGTGGAGCATTCTAGATTCTTCTTTTAACTGATGATAAACTATGAAAATCTAAGAAATGAATTAAAATACCAATTAAGAGTAATTAAGTCCCTAAGGTAGTTGCACCATTATATGAACATGCACCCATGAATGAACACCAAAATGTTCATGAATTTAATAAGAATAACGTAAAATCTACCATATTGGAATCTTAAATTTATATTTGCTTGAAGTAGCTAACTGAATATTTAATTATTGTATTTATTTATTACAGAAACCCTCTACCAAAACCAACTCCTTTTCTGGACGTAACCTGGCCACAGGTCCAGCAGCAAGTCTTAAGTTACCTTCGTCTGGATATTGACCCAGAAGTCCTGGAAGATCCTTACCCTGAGAGGATTATATTCTGGGATGACCTCTACGAAAGATTCCGACGTCCAATTAATGGATTTGAACTCTCTGAAGAATTGAACATTTTATAGATTTATAAATAGCAAAAAACTAAGGAATTTAGGTGTTACCTAATGTCTAAAATACTGTTTTTGTAAATATATAAAACTAGGGATATAATTTGACTTATTATTACTAAAAAATTAACTCTTCTAATAAAAATATTATAATTAGAAATTATTAATATGTTCTCAAACGACCAGCTCTCTAGAACCCTGGAGCCGTTGTACCTTCGCAGATAAGTTGCATCGTTGAGCGTATTCTACCGCCACTATCACAAACAGTGCTCTGTAGAACTTTTCGAAGCAATTCTTCTCCAATTCGTTTCCTTACCACACGCACTCGCATAAAAATGTTTTCACATAGGGCGAAAGACAAGCCTACCAGAACAAAAAGATATGGTGATTCTTATACATGGTGACTTTGAAAGGATGTACTTTGGGCTAATATGAGGTTCTGCTGATCAATACGAACAACTTTTCCCATGGAACCATGTGCCGCAAATGAAAAAAAAAATTGCATTCTCCATACAAACTAGTAATGTTAAATAGACCAATTTGTATGCGGAAGCCAAATTTTTTTTTCGTTTGCGTTGTTCGATTTGATCAGCAGAACCTCATATTAGCCCAAAGTACATCCTTTCAAATTCACCCTATCTATATCTTGAGCCCCTTTAAGCGAGGCGTACCATTTTTACATTAAATGTTGTTATATAGCATTATTGTAAACGTAAATTTGTTGTTTTTCATAGTAATATGCTTTAAAATTAAATTCATGATCAAAATTATAAACAACATACACATTTCCACACGTAATTTTTCCGCCTTAAGTTCTGTTCAAGCACGTGCGATATTGCCAACGCTGTCGCAAACCAAAATTATCGCGCGACTAACTTGCGATATTTACATGAATTTCTGCGACATTTTTGTAGGTATATAAAACTTTAGCGATAGCTCACTTTCATATAAAATATCGCGCATGAAAAGGCCTTGCATTTTCTGCGACATTTTTGTATAGAACTTTAGCGATAGCTGCTACACTTTCATCTAAAATATCGCGCATGAAAAGGCCTTTCAAACCAATCAATAGGTTATATTTATTTGAAACTAGCTATCCGCCCGGCTTTGCAGGGGTGTATTAATACATAAACAAAAAAAACGGTTTATTTAACTGAGATTTTTTTTTAACAATGGATGTTAAGATCCCTGTGCTAAGTCTAATGACATGTGTAACAGGAAACCCCGCACTTCCACCAAGAAAATGAGACCAAACTTTTACTGTACGACCATATAATTTTTATTCCAGTGGTATTAAAAACCGCTGGGTACCCTGAAGCCGTTTAGGCGGTCTCAGGCGCCGTACAGCACCCGTGATGATATTTATTTAGTTATTAACTTTTTCATAAAACAATCAAAACAACAAGTAAGGTTTTTTTTGGGACAAAACTCTCAATACCTTTTGTTATACTCGTATAGAGATTATTTCATAGATTTCCTTTTATATAAACCTTGTCCTGACAATTACAACTAACCAAAAAAAAAAACAAAATTCGGTGCAGCCTTTCTGAAGTGATGCGTCAAATACATACATATTGATCTTTATTTATATACGCATAGATAAAAGAAAGTACTAGCAACTTTTTGCTCAAATCAAATCAAATCAAATTCTTTATTTGTGAACAGAGGTTATTAAATAGATGTTTTTACATTTGGAGTTCTCTTTGTCCCACCTTGCGGTATACAAATGTTAGGTACAATCATGTTTTTACTTATTAAATGTATGCTTTACATTAATAAAATTATAAACCATAATGTCAATTTATATTAATACCTACTCTAATAACAAAATTCAGCCAAAATTATTTTATAATTTTACCTATTCTTAAAAATATCAAATTAATTTAATATGTCAATAAATTATATTTTATGTATATTATTTATCTGAATTATATAAATTAATAATATAATATGTCAAAAAAATGTTTACGAAATTATCGTAAACATTTTTTAATAATAAAATAACAAACACTAAAAACACAATAAATTAATAAGCTATATTTTGTCATTCAAGAAATCCGAAATAGAATAGTAAGACTTTAGTAATAATAATTAATAATGAAAATAGTTTATTTTTAAATAACTAAATTTTTAATAATTTTATGTCATCTGGAATTTTATTATAGATAGTAGGGGCCATATTGCTCAAATTTCACGTTTCTATGTTCATATTTTTCATTTAAATTTCCATTTCAGGATTTAGGATACCAATTTGTATTGTGCGCCATAGATGACTGGAATAAAGCCAACTACACACAATTCGTTCGATTGGAACCGGTGAGACATTGGTTGGAAGTCCTAGAGCTTCGACAAATTAAAAGCTAACGATTTAGGCTGTGTCCACACTGGTTTAATAATAAAATAACAAAACGACAAACGCCCGTTCCATGAGGAGCGTCTGATCAAACATTTCCCATATATTCACGACCTTTTTTGGTCTTTTGGGGTAGTAAACATTTATAGATTTTTATGATTTTTGTGAGGTTATAAACATGACCAAGATCTAGGCTAGTACGTTTTACTTTTTAAAATTTTTGGTTTAGGAAAAAAATATCAAATCCTGAAATTCGAAAAATGTCGCAAAAAAAATCCTCGTATTAAAATAGTTCCTATAAAATATCAAGACAGAAAATAAAAAATAAAAAAACGTATAGTCATCGTTTATTTCCTCTTTATTAAAATGAGACCATATTTTTTCAAATCCATTAATATATTTTGGCCCGAAAGTCGTTTTGCTGCCATTGGGCGCTTTAAATCCTCTTAAATCCATACCCACGATGCATCGTGGGTATGGATTTCATACTAAAGCGCCCTTCTTTTATTTCTTCTACTTCCTTATTTTATTTCTGTACATCGCGATGTACAGAAATAAAATAAGGTGAGATAGATACATAAAAGTTACAGTTAAGTTGAGTCTCTAGATTACGATAGTAAAGGTCGCATTATTGTGTCTGTCTAGTCGAAAAAATAAAAATCTTATTTTATTTTTTATTTATATACCTATTTTTTAGCTTCGTTCATATATAATCTTTAGAACATACTGAAGCGCCATTTTAACGAAATCGAATCCAAAAGCAAAGAATAAAACCAGTAGACTCTCCTAAAGTAATCCATAAGAACAATAAACTCAAAAAATGCACAATCAAATCAAATCAAATCAAAATCATTTATTTCATGTAAATATTTACAGATATTTATGAATAGTCAAAAAAAAAAAAAAATTTAACAATGAGGTCTTAGAGTGCGTTTGGTTAGGCAGCTATTCATTAACAAGAACGACAAATATTAATTGAACTTAAACGCGATGGAATGGAAATCTTAATATGAAAATTACTACCGAACCGAACACACACTACTTAATGAACTAGTGTAAGACTAGGTGGTTAGCTGATTCCATTGACCTGTCAATCATTATCTGCCATACAAGAGAGCCACCAAGGCGACCAACTTCACCGATCATATCCATGCCTTAAATATTTATAGTAAATAAAAGGTAAGTAACCAATCACATATAAGTAAAGACAGATCGCAATGACTAGTGACGAAGGAAGGACTCGGTTTGCGTAAGTATATGATGTTGCCCGAATTTTCTCTAAGCGAGTGCGCGAGCGCAAAAACATTCAAAAAACCCAATTTTACCTGGCTAATGTGCGAGAGAGACAAAATCATATACTTCCTGCAAACCCTGTAGTAGGTACTAGCAGAATTCCGTAATAATAATAATAACAAATAATGGACATTGTATAAGCATATCTTGAACAAAAATATAGATTATTCATTATTCGGTTATATGTTATACCCACGGTTTAAAAAAAAAATTACTGAAAATTAAAAGTGGGCTACAACTTGACGATTAGTACTTAGTTTGGTTATTGTACGGAGTGTTTCACTGACCGGGTCAGATTTGTCCAATGACCTTTTAGGTATAATCTCATTCGTGCTCTTTCTCTTATTGAGGGTCGGGGGGAAGGTTTACGTAAATGTATCGTAGTGTTACGTACTCATCTTGATGCGCGGGGAGAGTACCTATTATTTTGCAGTTGAATTACCATGAGCATCGAAGAGCCTCATTCAGACACTGCTCTTAAAATCTTTTATAACATTTTTATATTATTGTTCGAGAAACGAACACAATTTGGGTAGTTTTGCCTATAATCCATTTTTATTTTTATTTATTTAAAAAACTTCATTACACAAACTTAGTACAAAGGCGGACTTAAAATGCCGCTAGGCATTCTCTACCAGTCAAACTTTTGGGACTAAAATATTTTGAGGCGTATTCCGCTCCAAAATATTTGCGTTTAAAATCTTTTGTGTGCGTCAATAATGAATTGTAATTTACCATGACAATTTATAATACATTGATTGGTTTAGATATTTCTAAGTAAATAATTCCAACTAAACCGAGCAATGTATTATGAATTGTCATGGTAAATTACAATTTTCATGCTTATGAAATAGACCACTTGTGGTCACACTATGGCATATATATCACAGATTTTTTATTCTCGATTGTAATAAACACAAAGCTATAAAAATTTACTTTAAGGAAACGACTCGAAATACAGGGCTGGACTGCCATTACTTGCACACACGCAATTAATGTTTTAGGTATTTTTCTTAGCTTGATATAAGGTAGGTCTGTCGAATTACGCCTACTTAAGCTTAAAGTAAAATTTTACAAATATTACAAACGAGGGAAAAGAAAAAAATATCTGTATCAAAAGGTTGTGTATTAAATTATATTAATTAGTTAACAACTACGGCTCCTATAATAAAAAAATAAAAAAAATAACACAATTTAAATGCTGTGATTTTGGCGGAATTAAACTACTGGAGTTTAATTTCGCCTACTATATATATTTTCTAATAACTGTCTATTCAACTATGATAATTGTTGTTTATAATTAGAAACATAATCAGTCTTATTAGTTCTTATATGATAAAAAAATATTTTAATTCCAAAAGACATATTTTAACAGTTATAACATCAAATAAAAAAAATCGTATTTACAAGGTATTCACACAAATTATCAAAAGTTTTTTTAATAGCACTTATTTAAAAACATAAATTAATTGTCCCAAGACAAATTTTAAACACAAATAAAAATTCTAAAAAAAAAAACATTAGGCGTAATTATCACCAGTTAAGCTAATATCGCCTACTATATTTCTTTAGTCAAAACCATCAGGGCACCTAAATACTTCTACGTAATTTTTGGTCCAACCAATACATTCCTCGTGGTACCATTTCGAGCAATTTACACATGATCTTATATCGGCTATACGATCCTCATAACAAGCGTAGCAATACCATTTATCATTTTTCTTTTCTTTACCTATCTTTAAGTGGTATTTTGTATTATCTTCAATTTTAGTCTTTTTCGATTCAATTATATATAGATATAATCCCGTTTCTTGGAAACCACTAATAATGTTATCGTTACTAGACCATATCTTTGACAAAATCTTGTTAAAATCAGAGCGAGACCATTTTTGAGCATGGTTTTTATAAAAATGTTGGATGACTTCTTGCTCCCAGTAACTATTGAAGGGTTTATAACAAGATTTATCCAGTGGCTGCAACCCGTGGGTCGTGTTTGGCGAATGCAATGTAAAGTGATACCATGCCTATCGACTTCTTCAGCAATTCTAAAGTCTAAATGACACTTTGCTCCATCAAATATTAGGAGGCAGATTCCCGAGGTCTTATATTTGGCAAAATGTCTTAAGAATTCTATGAATAATTCTGTGGTCCTGCTTTCCTTCGGGGCCATTCTAACAATTAATCCTGGAGGCAAATATTTTTCAAACTCTTGTTTTCGTCGAACTCCTTTAAAAATCACCATTGGAGGAATGGGAGTCCCCGATGCATTGGATCTTTAAACTCATGGCGAAACACATTGCGAAAATGTGACTATTGCACCACCCACAATAGTCACATTTTCGCCATGTTCTGAAGCTTGTATATGTACCCTTTTTGCTCCTTTTAAACTACCTCCTGAGCATTTTTTAGAATATCATTCTTAGGTACCCTTCTGGAAGACAGGCAGGTCTTCGTAACATTACCCATTTTTTTATTCCACCTCAGGTTCTTTGTGGACAGATCTTTAAAACATATGCAACCCCAAAAAAATACGAAAAAAATCGATAACAGTAACCAAAATGAAAACTTAAAAATGTGAAGTTAGTTACGCCTACGGTACTAAATGGTGAGGGTAGTACCGCCTAGGCGTAATTACCTAACTAGCTACTTTAAGAAATCTCTTAAAAATAATCGATAATCATGAGAATTTTACAAAATAAAAAATACTGTTGCTGGTAAAATTATATTTTTTATTTAACAAATCCAAATTTTTGGATTAAAAGTCATAAAAAGCATAGTAAACATACTGTGAACTCCGGCTTTGTATTAATAAAATGTGCACAGCAGCCACTCTCCGCAAACATCAGTCGACTATTAACTCACAGAGAGGTCAGCGCCGCTTGCGGAGTTTGAAACTGCCATAAGGCAGGGCAATCTTAATATTTAGTCATTTAAATATATTTTCTCCCTAGTGTAACATGAATTTTCGAAGCATAGGCGTATTTAGAATCTAGGCGTAATTCGACCAACCTACCTTACCAAATTTAATCGCGCCGGGAACAGTAATTTGTGTCATCGAACGCACGCCAAATAACCAACTGTAAGGCTAGGAGGTAGACTAGTGTAAACAAGGCCTTAATTGTATCGAATCCAGACTCAGACCACAGTCCTGTAATATATGGACATTAAACTCTTGATCATTTTTATTACGTGCTAGATAACATGTGACCGAAAGCATACAGTTACAAGTAAACTAATACAAATCTGGGCTCCACTAAAAGTGACGGTGAAATGTGACTGAGGCAATACTCGCCAATAATGGTGACCAAAATGATTGATTCAAAAATTCCTGATTCGAAAAATAGGCGTATCTTTTTGGAATCAGGGATTCTGTGGGTACGTAACTTCGCCTATTTATTTTTTGGTTTCAAGTAATTTCATGATGGTATTCACTTTGGTATGAAAATAGAAATGTATCATTTATAATAATCCAGGATATGTGAAAGTTATTTCTATCTGAAGCCAAAATTTCTGTTATTCTCTCCTAAGCCTCAGCTTTTCGTGGATAATCCGATTAGTTCTTTTTGTTACATTCGTTTCTTCAATCTTACTGTATGGATTGATAATCCACTGTGGTATTACCAGAGTTAATACATCATGAAATCTAGTTTCAAGTCTTTTTGAAGGACAGTTGAACACAGGGGCGGATCCAGGATTCTTTTTTGGGGGGGGCGAGTAAATTTTTTAGCTTGTTGCTTTTAATAAATGAGCAAAATATAATATACCAGTTTTTTCAATCAAGAATAAAATATTAATATACGAGCAAAAAAAAAACAACATCGTCAAGAAACATATTATCCAGTATCAATAAAAAAATGTTTTCTAATAATAAAAATCTTTGGCAAATATTAGTTGCATTCTTGTAAGAAAATCTGCAATAAAAGTTTTTTTTAATTTTTTTTATTTATCGTAGGTACATGTTTTTATTGTTTTGTATTGTTTTTTTTTTATTGAATATCTTAATAATAAAATAAAACTACTATAATAAAACCTGTATACATAAGTAAAATTATAATAAATTTCGTCCATATCGCTGCCAATTGGTAGGGTTCCCAATAAGCTGGCCGCGTTACCTCGCTGTATAGCTATGCTTCACAGAGCACGGAATCGCCGCGCGCGTGGATTCCGTGCTCTGTGCTATGCTTCTTTGCTGTGCTAAAAACGAGCCAGCTCGTGGGTCGCCGTGTCGACCAAACGCTTAGCAATTTATTTATATATTTTATGAGCTCCTGTAGCACTAGTGTGAGTTTTTTTAACATTTATTTTCGCGTTAACTATACTACTGCGTTAACATTTTGACCAATCACACGCTCGCATTTTTAGTTCTCAAAATTTCCGCTTGGAGCGCTGAACTATTTCCCATACAAATTTTAGTTAACTCAAACGCAAATAGTTAGAAAACTCACACAGGGGTACTGGTCCCCACGGCCCCATAGTTTCGACCCCAAACGGCTCAAATATGTAGTCTCTACTGAGAATTGCATATTTGCGCCGTTTGAGGTTTCCGCCGAGAGTGCAGCAGCGCCAACCTTTTGCGAAGTTCCTGGCAGATGAGACGGTGCAAAAGTATCGGCGAAAGTCGCGCCCCATACCAAATACCGTCCACCAGTCCAGGGCACCAGCGTCATTCCATCCGGCCTCTTACCATCGTCTCTAGCCAGTCCGCTAGGTTCTAATACAAATACAGTGGTAAGGGCTGATGTAAAATATTATTTAAGTTGGCGTGTCGCGATATTCTTCCGGTGCTTTTAACACATGAGAGACAGTGGTGACCAAGTTGGTCGACCATCTCTCCACATTGGCAGCGATGTGGAAGATTAGACCTAGCCCCTAAACGTAAGCAAATAGCTAAACGAAACATATATTAAATTAAGATTGTGACTCTTCTGTGACTAGACATGAACGACACTGTTATCGATTACGATTTTGTCACCATCTCAATTTTAATAGTGATCATGCTTTCTCCCTTTAAAATGCCCTGCTAGGGCATGGAATACCGGATAGATTTTCATACCGGTAGCGATACCGGTATTGTAATTTCAATTACCGGTATACCGAAATTTCGGTATTTTTTAAATACTGCTAGTTATTGTTTAAATGATTCCAAGAACAATTAGTAAGTCTCGTTTGTGGAGAGTGATTAATGCCCGGTCCCTATAAGTTAACGATCGCAAATGGTAAGCGTAACCTTGAGTTTGTAACGAAAGTTTACAAGACCCAAACTGACATCCCATTTTTTTTTTGCCCTAACCAATAGTATATGATCGTCAGTAGAAAACCTTCTCTCGTGTTTAGTTATTGTTTACTTTAATATGATATCATGCTAATAAAATTAATAATATTTACAAATAACTATTTTATACAAAATAAATGTTGTTGTATTGGTTATTTAAGTAAGTAATACCTTTTCTAATGTAATGTTTTTAATTTCAAATTTCAAAACAAAATATTAAATGTTTTATGGGAAAACAAAACGTTGTCACTTCGCTTTGCTTTTTGTTCTGTTACTTGTATTGTGTTTACGAATTTTTTGTAATTTAGATTTCTAAATAAAAATTATAAATTACACTAACCAAATAGATTTAAATGGGCAATAGAGACAGTGTATGCATGACAATCCGCGATAACTTTGATATTTGAGAGATTATAAAATACACAAAGTAATCTTTTCATGGTTACTCGTAAATAGGGATGAATTTCCACCAAAAGTTTTTTAACTCCCACCTTACTGAGGCGGAACCTGAGGCTCTACCATGGGTTTTTGCTTCGTAGCAACGTAACGTTAATACGTGAGGAACAACCAATATGGTGGCTTTATTTTTAGTAACAGGATTTAATAAAGCGATCATATTGGTGGTTCCTCACGGTTTTAACGTAACGTTGTTACAAAGAAAACACCTATGGTAAAGCCTCTGTAGTAGACTCGACTTCATCTAATATTAATTTTTAATCTACTCTGGATTTGTGGCGTATTTGTGGTCTCTCATCGGAACTATCCAATAAATCTAACGCTACAATGACTATCACTGTCCAAATATTCTATTTTGATTTACAAAAAACTATAAAATTAAATTTATTGAAACCGTAAGTATCGCGTAAACCGGATCTTGACCGGTTACAACTTTTATGACAAAACGTTGACAGTTAATTGACATTTAAAACATAATATAGGGACGCCAGTAACAACTACTCTCATACATTAGTGTAACTAAACGTCACCGTAGGCCCTCCCAACCGTTAGTTACCAAATCTAATTGCCAATGGTAGACGTGTGAAGTTATAGGAACAGTTTTCTGTAACGAATGGTAATTAGTCATAGAAATAATTATTTAACTCAAGTTCATCAATCAGGCAGATCGCATTTGTTGGAAAATCGAACCAAGAAAACACAACGCGTGCAAACTTGCGTCATTGAGCGATGATCTTATTTTGTTACATATGTAACTTGCAGTACAGAGATACTTGTAAGCTGCACCCATAAATCTGCCTCTAGTACCATTTTCATACAATGTCATTTCAATACGAATGAATGTTTTATTATTATTGAATATTATTTTCTTCTTCCTCTCCGATCTGGGATTTGTTTTGCTTTTTGATTATAGATTTTTCTAATGCTTTATTAAGTTTTTTTTTCATAACAGATGAAGTATTGCTACTAGTACCTGTGTCATTATGACTTGTTCCCTTTTCAGCAGAATCATTAGCGGCAGCAGATAAGCTCATTGTATTTGTATTTTATAGAGGAGAGTGGAGTATATGCTCGTCTTGCAAACGTTGAACAAGTTCAGTAAAAGGTGTAATAATTTCATCACATCTCATTCTAGGAAACTCTGGATGTATGACTCCGAGTGTCTCTGCATTTTCTTTGAAATATTAATCTTCCTGGAATATTCTTCCTGCCCACCTGTCCGGAACAGATCCGAGAGGTTCTATACTAATTAAATGTATGAGAGAGAAATATGTATGATGTTGGTTGCCGCTTCAGAGCAGAGCGCTTACGTTTCGTGTCTGTCGTATTGTGTCCATGCGTGCATCAGTGATCTTAGCAATTTATTTGCAGATGTAAAAAATTAGACGAACAACTGAAAGCAATATCATTAAATATGCCACCTAGATACTGGCTATATGCATGCAGATGCAGTGTTTTGCGTAGTTAATTTTATGGTGTTTTTTTTCTGTAATCGTGATTCGTATCATATGAAAACTCATCTGCAGAATGTGAACAATAGAAATATATATATATATCATATTCTGCATAGTCTTTAAATACCCTTGCAAAAATAGATCACTTTTTTCGAAATACCGAAATTTCGGTATTTTATACTCAAATACCGGAATCAAAATACCGAAAAAACCTACCGGTATCCCGGTATCCATGCCCTCTGCGCCTATACTAGGATACTCAAATACCGGAATCAAAATACCGAAAAAACTTACCGGTATACCGGTATCCATGCCCTCTGCGCCTATACTAGGCACAATATATTTTGCTAGTTTACGTGTCGTTTAGTAGCCCAGCGGCTATGTTTTGTTTCTTATAATAACGGAAACTTTGTCATAATAATCATATAAAAAATACATTGAAGAATCTGCAACAACGAAAGCTATGGGTGACCTAAAAAAAAAACAGATCCCAGGGGTTTTAAGGACATAACTTTGTGGCCCTAAGGAACGTATGTGAACAAAAATTAGCTATAGATATTTTTTACCCCAAATTTTAAAATGCCCGTACTAATAAAGGATGTGGCCGCAGACGCAGATATAATTTTTATCTGAGTCTGGATTTTCCGAACTTACAATATTGTCAATTTGGTTGGACGCAATAAAATTGTCCTTTTAGCCAGAACAAAATTGCCAATAGTACGCTTCGTCCAGTACTTTTTTTGAAAATTATTTTATGTATGTACACGGGTAGTTTACGATTTTATAATAGGTATAGATAAAATAGAACAGAAATTCATGTGCCTATTGTGCTGTACACATGTAGGAAAATAAATGCAAGATGTATTTGATTCTGTCATACGTAACGAATTGGTGAACCTTGTCATTAAAAATTAGCGACAGCGCTAGTTTTACACGAAATATCTCGTTAAATCTATGGATACACACTTAATTCAATTATAGAATAAAGGTTGGTACTTTTTTTTAAAAAAAATACAATATATGTGACTCTACCTACAATGCTCTGCATCCACTGATGATACTGGTAATGTAAAGTAAATGTTCTCAACCAAGTAGTAAGTGTACTTTTTTCATTGTTTTTTTTGTTTCATTTAATTGTTACCAATAATTCAGTTATAATTAAACGCACTAAATTACTATTTCGATTGTACCATTATGATATTACTTCTACGTAGGTACGTAATAAGAAGCTGTTAGGCCCTCGAAACCAAACGCGCATTAGTTTTGTGGGTAGACTGATTGAACATCATCATCCTACCTAAATGAGTTGTTATTGACATGTTTTTACGCAACATACATAATATAATCTATTATTCTAAATAAATCCATATATCTTCGTACTTTTCACAGAAGCAACTCTCAAAGTCTCAAATCTCCTTCTCAAATCTATAGTTCGCGAGAGCACATTTTACATTGAATGTTTTTTTTATTAACTAGATCTTTATTTAATATTAATGCAAAACATAATGTCTATTGAATGCAACTAATTGCTGCATCATAAACGTGAAATGAAGTGATTAGAAACAATTTTAGTTCAGGCCAAACTTCTTAAGGGCTCTGCGTCTTAATGCCCACACAAATGTACTTCCAATGAACTTTAACTAACAGCTATGTTGTAAGTTGTTATTCAAAGTTCAATAATTATTTTTATGTTGGTATTATACGTAAAAATCTTACTGTTGTGGGTAATAAATATTATTATTTTATAATATCAAAAAAGTTTTTTTTGCTGATTTAAAAAGAAGAACAAAAACATACCCAGCATAAATATTATTTTAATTCTGCAAAATACAGTAGTCGAGTATTACTGAAAGTGCGAAAGATCTATTTGTATGGAGAACGCAGACTTCGCGATTGCGAATGCAGTGATAACTGTTGACTTTTTTTTTTTTTTATGTAGGACAATTAAACATATTGCTCTGGTCACAAACTAAGCTCTAGGCTTGTACTATGTGTACCAGAAGCAACGATATAATACATATTATATTTTATAAACGCCCACACCATGACAAACTGAACAGAAAAACGTACTTATATTTTTTTGCCATGGGTGGGAATCGAACCCACTCCGGATACAACGCCAAAGGCGCAACCACTAGTCTACGGAGGCTGTCAATAAATAATAAATGACACATGCGTCATTATTTAACGAAAATTATGCAGTTTAACGAAAGCCAAAATTCGTTACCAATAACAGAAAACATATCCCTGGATAATTGCCAAGTCGAACACAGTACACTTCGCACTATTAAATTCTTCCTCGTTTTGAATATTTTCCAAGTAAATAAGACTCTATTGTAATGCTATAAGAGTGATTATTTGTTAGCAGTTTACTTACGAAATTGGTTTTGTATAAGTTTAAATACTACATAATAATATGAAATTTAGTTCAACGAGGCTCATATTATTTAAGTATATTGTTAAATAGGTTTAAGAGGCTATGTTATAGGTAACATATAGAACTAGCAATTGGTATGACCTACATAGAGTAATTTAAGCCAAGGAATTAAAACGTAGTTTTGTAATAACTACTTGACTGCTTAAGCACCTCGGAAGCTTAGGGTTGCTTCCCAAAACCTTCTTCAGCAAGATCTGAAGGCTGTTGAGCTTCTTGGAGGAGCTGGTCTGGCAGAGTAGTGAATTTCATTACCGTTTCCAAAGTACGCAAAGGCTGCAAGTCTTCGAGATGAGAAAATACTGTCTATTTTCTCATCTCGAAGACTTGGAGCTTATTTAGTAGTGACTATTATTTATATACGTGGTGGCCGAGTTGGTTAGACCTTGGACTGAAAAACGCTAAGGTCTCTGGTTCGAATCCCGGTGTGTACCAATGAGTTTTTAATTTAAAAAAATATGTACATTTGTTTGACAACACCACTTTAGTGCCTCGGAGAGCACGTTAAGCTGTCGGTCCCGGTTTCACTATACCAACTTGTGAAACTGTTTATTGATGGGTGTATCCAAAACATCGCGACGAGCTAGCCACTTGTTCGGTGTAGACTCATACCATCGGCTACGACGAGGTGGGATTAAAACCTCTCCGCTGGGTACCCTGAGGCCGTCTAGGCGGTCTCGGGCGTAGTAAGGCACCCGTGAAGATATATATATATATATATATATATATATATATATATATATATATATTACCTAATTAATAGTGTCAGACAGCACCGTATTCCGATTTATTCCTGTTAAAAATACCCTAAAAATATTCCGTTTAAAAGTTATTTTGTGGTTGACAATAGCTTCCAGTTTAACTTTTTGTTATCCGCAAATGGAATCCGCACCTTTTGTCATTATTGCATTGGTTCACGCGGTCGCTGGGGGAATAGAATAAAGCAAAACAGAACAGAATAGAATATCTTTATTAATATTAAAAATAAATGGAACAAACAAACACCCATTAATTTGGCATGTAAATGACTAGATGGCATCATGTTTTAAATAAACCTGCCTCTGGTTTTAGCCAAGATCTGGCAACGTCCAGTTACGCGAAGGTTTTAGGAATAAAAGGGTCTTCACCATAATATGCCTCAAAACCAAGTCAAAATTAAATTCACCAAAATGTGACTGCCATCCATAAGTTAGTGGGCAATATAAGACTTGAAGGTGCACATAATGCTGCTGTGCAATGTTACTTCTAATAATACAGAGTAGCATTGCCTAGCAGTATAATTGTTGTAAAACTAAAGTATCAATGCTGAAACCTTATATATATTAATATATAAGGTCTCAACATTTATATATTAATATTAAAAAAAAAACTACTGTACCGCTAGTGGAAATAAGGCAAAGAAATTGGCACCTACATATTACAACATAAATCCTTTCGAAAAAAGTAAAAGTACGATTTTAATAAGTTTTTTATAAAAAATGAATTAGGAAGGTTATATACTTTGGGCTAATATGAGGTTCTACTGATCAAATCGAACAACTTTTCCAATGGAACCAAAAATTTGACTTCCCCATAAAAATTGGTCATTTTAATATTACTAGTTTGTATCATCATCATCATCATTTTCAGCCTATCGCAGTCCACTGCTGGACATATGCCTCTCCCAAGACACGCCACTGATCCCTATCCTCCGCTCTTCGCATCCAGTCTCTGCCAGCCACCCTCCGCAGGCCATCAGTCCATCTAGCTGCGGGGTGTTCGACGATACGTGCGCCAAGACTTGGTCTCCACTCCAATATCCGCCTGCTCCAACGGTTATCCGTCCTGCGGCCAGCCCACTGCCGTTTGCTAACTTTCAGAGCTATGTCGGTGACTTTAGTTCTCTTACGAATATCCTCATTCCTTATTTTATCCATCAGAGAAACTCCTAGCATAGCTCTTTCCATAGCTCGTTGAGCGACCTTGAGTTTGTGGACTAGCCTTACTGTAAGTGTCTAGTTTGTATAGAGGGCATTTTTTTTTTCATTTGCGCACATGGTTCTATGGGAAAAGTTGTTCGATTTGTTCAATAGAACCTCATATTAGCTCAAAGTACAACCTTTCAATGTCACCAAGTATATGGCGGAATAAGGCCAGTATATTAAAATATACTCGTAATGCAATTCGTCGTTGTCGCTCCCCATTTCGTAATCGCATAATTTAGCCGGCATAGTGGGAACGATCAATATTGTTCAAGAATAATTATTGATTGACACCATTCATGGACTTTGTAGGTCTACTCACCACCAGGTAGATATAAAGTCACATGCGCCAATAAAAAAAGGCCGTTATTTTTTTTTAAGTTATGTAAATTTGACGTCAAATTAACTGGCAAATAGACTTAGGGCATGAAGCTAAAAAAACGCGCCCCGTAGCGGCGCGCGGGCGGGCACGGTTTTTACCTTCATGACTTAGGGTCTTTCCTTTGTACACTCTACTGGTACGTTTGAACTTTGAGTACTGCTTAAAAGGCTTACATAGCTATCTTAATTTACTTGATAGGTGTTTTTTTAGTACTTCGCTTTGCTTTGGATTTTTGATGACGTCACAGAAAAAAAAAGCAAATTACGTCATCGAATTCGCTGCGAACGCTTTGAAAATACGAGTAGTGCAATCAAAGTAAATTGTCTGTGGTCACAGTTATTGTGTATCAAATACTTTTTTTGTTTATTTTTATTGTTCCTCTCTTTCACTTAACAGTTTTTGAACTCTATTTTGTAGTCTCTTATGAATTTTAATATGTTTTTATTTATTCACTTAAAACTGTTCGAGTACTCCTGCAAACGCTGCGATTGCTTTGCTTCGCTTTGTGTACTTTGACGGCTGATTAGATTGGCTACAAGCCTAAACGCTTTAAGCGAAAAACTGTAGTAAACGAACACACTGTATGTCTTGCAATCATGTTCAATTCACTTTGAGAATGAGTATATACTATACCGGTCTCTTCATCGACCTAGCTATAGTCTCTAATGATAAGAATAGCTATCGTAGTTGGCATAGCATCACTGGTTAGTGCGCGAAAACCGGTTTGAGATAGAATGTTATATTTATGCTATGGTACGGCATCATGTTCTAAGACTAAACAATCTTAAGGACTCTGCAGTCGACTTGACGCCCATACAAACGTTCTTCAAATATTACTAATTGACTGTTAGTCGAAATTCAATAATTATTTTTATCTTGGTACCGCAAAACCTTTCTTACGAACATACCTTTCTGTAGTATAATAATTATTTTTGTATTAAGTATAATATAAAACAAATATACCCAACACAGAAGATTAAGGGCACTGCACTCGTAATCGTGAACTCCGCGTTCTCCATACAAAATTACGTTTCGCACTTCCAATAATATTCGATTACTGTCTGTAGCAGAATTAAAATAATATTTTTGCCGGTCGTTGCATTTGTTAATCTGTGTTGGGTTTTTATTTTATTCGAAAGCAAAAAAAAATATTATACAAAAAAATTACCCTCATCTGAAAGATTTTTGCGTACGATTACGAACATAAAAATTACCCTCATCTGAAAGATTTTTGCGTACGATTACGAACATAAAAATTACCCTCATCTGAAAGATTTTTGCGTACGATTACGAACATAAAAAAATAATTGAACTTCGACTAACAGCCAAGTTGTAATATTGGAAGTACGTTTGTACATCCTAAAATACCCTGGAATCGACTTGACGTCCATGTCAAGTCGACTCCAGGGCCCTTAATTTTAGGACGCGGTTACGAAACAGACAGTTAATTTTAAGAAAAGGCTGCGAGGATATTTAAGCACACTCTTAATGCAAATTCGTCTATGTCGCCGCCTATTTCATAACCGCAAATTTCGCCTGCATAGTGGGTGAAATCAAGTTTGTTAAACAACAATGTATTAATCGACCCTATTCATGACTTTGTAGGGCTGCTTACCATCAAGCGAATATAAAGTCCAATGCTTTGCTTTAATAATAATAAAATACTTCAATAAGTATGCACGGTTCACTTACCTTGTTCTTGCGCTATAGTAAAGGAATATAAGGCAAGTCTTATAAATAAGTGGAATATAATATTTCACGGGTGAGTGGCTTCACTGCAGTGGCTACGAAATGGCAACTTCATTTTGTAGGGTGACCACAATATTTTTAGAAGACCTCGTGACTCTTGTTTAAACTGTACCCTAAAAAATCTCAAGACTAAATCGTGTTAAACCGATAAAATAAATAATATGTAGGACTATTTATAAATATTGCTCTGGTCTCAAACTAAGTTTTTAGGTTTGTAGGTACTTTGTATACCAGAAACGGCGATATTATAGGTACATATTATATTTTATAAACACCCAGATCATGACAAACTACAGAAAAATGTACTAGTATTTTTTGCCACGGGTGGGAACTGGGAATCAAACCACGTTACGAACTCCGGGTTACAACGTCAAAGGCGAAACCACTAGTTTACGGAGACGGTTAACACTTCAAAAAATATACCTAGAGTCGTCGGAACCATCACTTAAGTGGCGCTTCTGTAGCACATTCTGCCAAAATACAAGACAATTTTTTAGTACCAGTTTTAGCCGCAAGACTTGAGCGGTGGTCCTGACTCTCGAGTTGAGAACCTGCGTTTTTGAAGACGGTTAAAATTATTCCTATTATATATTAGTATCATTTGGTCCGGTACACATAGTATAAGCCTAGAGTTTATTTTGTGACCAGTGAAATATGTGTTAAATATCCTACGTACGTGTTATTATTATGTTATAGTATGGTAACCCACGTTATATCGAATTGGTCCAATTGGATGCATAGATAAAAAATATAGCAAGTATCACAAGAGAATAGATTCGAGATTCTAGATATCACAATCTTCAGATTTTGAAGCTGTAAATAAAATTCTACATACTATTCTAGATAATCTCTAACCACAGAAGAGCTGTGGATAGAGATTATCTATACCCACAGATTATAAGCTTCTTTTAGAATCAGTTCGAAATTCGCTAGGTCGACAATATTTACGTTAAGCTTTCAGTCCCAGTTTTTATTTTTTTATTTTATGACATTACAAACATATTGCTCTGGTCACAAACTAAGCTCTAGGGTCTAGGTTTGTACTATAGCTGCAAGACTTTGAAATAATTTACCAGTCAAAATAAGACAATCACCAAATAGAGTCATATTTAAAAAAAGAGTATATGATTACTATTTAAATTCATAGGTAGTTTTTATTTATCTTTCATTATTCTATTCCTTTCCACTTTATTATTTTTCTTTTCTTATTTTGTAGTTGGTAGTATTGTGTATGTGTAGTTTATGTATGTATATATATATAAGATAGATTTAAGTAGTCTACAAGAGATTGTAAGTATTTTATATAATATTCACTGGTTTATATACTCGGTTACTGTATTGCACCTACCTCACTTATTAACTGCTTTTATTGTCCCGAAGGTTTGACTGGTGGAGAATGCCTAGCGGCATTAAGTCCGCCTTTGTATTTTGTATGCAATAAAGATTTAAATAAAATAAATATATATATATATATATATATATCAGAGACAACGATATCAATACATATTACATTTTATAAACACCCAAACCATGACATACTGTACAGAATAATGTACTTATATTCGTTTTGCTAAGGTTGGCGGAATCGAACCCACGAACTCCGGATACAACGCCACCACTAGTCCACGTAGGCGGTCGATTAATTACCAATTTGTGACACTGTTTATAGATATGTTATTGAGTCTATCCAAACACCGCAGTGAGCTAACCACTTTTTCGGTACTAGACTCAGAATATCGCCTTACGGTGCCCAAGACCGCCTAGACCCGTGGTCGTCAAACTGCGGCCCGCTGTCGATATTTGTGCGGCGACAAAGCAAATAATTTCAATAGTCAACCATCTACTAAAACAGATTTTGCGTACAAAGTTAAATAATTAGGCACCAATGCGAGATTTAATAATGGAATAAATAGAGACCGCGGTCGGTTTGGCTAATATTTTTGTTACATTTGCCACTAAACATTGATGGTTTTCCAATACTTGAAAAACGTGCAATAGAAAATTCTAAAGGTATATATTCTGTGAAGAAGGTACTGGAATTGTATAATTTAAAAAGCTTTCGTGTCGAAATTAATTTTGTCGGCACGACAACTTTTTTGTAGGCACATTGCGATTTTTACAATGGATAAAAGTTTTGAACAATCTGTTTCAATTGCCATGTGCATTACAAATAGAATTTCTTGTGCTGAAGCGCTGAAATTGTTACATACTCGTAATTCTTATAGTCAATCGAACTTATTGAAAACTGGTCGCGATGTGGTGGAAGGTTTGCTTCAGTACTGAAGCAAGCCTTTGATGGATGAATATAGCCGTCCATCAAAGGCTTAATCTGAACTTAACATTTTTAAAATAAAAGAAATTGCGAAACTGAAGCAAAAGAAATGGCTATTAACTCTGAAAGAAATTTAAGCCTTTAAAATTTCTGAGTCTCACGAATCAATTCGTCCCATTTTAAACAATTTTGGGCATGAAACGAGTACCAAAATACCTGAGTTTTCTGCAAATAAAATAATCGCGAAAGGACTATAAAGATTTGATAGGACAAATTTATTCCAAGCATTCATAAAACACATAACTGGTGAAAATACATAGGTTTTACATGTAAACCATTCTCTCCTCAAAATATGCATTGTCAAAGGCAAAAAAAAGTGAAGACGATGTTCACAGCGTTACGTGGCGTTTGAGACAAAATTTGTATTTTTCACCACGATAACGCGCCATCTCACAAGGCTATTGTTGTGAACGAATTTGTGGCCAAACCTCAACAAATCTTAACGAACAGCCACCGTATTCACCTGATATGGCTCCAGCCGACTAAGTTTTTTTTTAGGTGGGAGGAAAAGGTCTCTATGACTTCGGTATTAGACCGACCGACTGATTTCATTACCACAAACCGACAAGTGATCTAGTCATATATTTAGGTTTTAGTCTATAGGTTTTTTGGAGACTATTGAATTGATATTTAGGATGCTGTTACGTAGCGGGCAGTTAATTTTACGAAAAAGCAGCTAGGCTATTAAAAAGACTCGTAATGCAAATTTGTATGTCATTGCCTGTTTCGTAACCGCTTCATTAACCGGCAAATATATTAATCATGGTGGGAGCGATCAGTGCTGTTAAACAACCATGTATTGATCGACCCCATTCATGGATTTTGTAGATCTGCTTACCATCCGGTGGATACAAAGTAATATGCCGTGCTACAAAAAAAAACGAACATAATAGGTGGACAACACCCTTAGTTTGCGGCCCGACAGTGACACCCACATTGCCCTATGTGGCCCTTGGCCGGAAAAGTGTGACGACCGCTGGCCTAGACGCTCTCAGGGTGCCCAGCGGGCGGTTTTTAATTCCACCTCGTCGTTGCCGATGGTATAAGTCTACACCGAACAAGTAGAGCTCGTCGCGATGTTTGGATAGACTCAATGAAAAACTCAAAACCCATCTATGTTAGTTTGAATGGGCTAATATGAGGTTTTACTGAGCAAATACAATAACTTTTTCCATGGAACCATGTGTCGCAAATGAAAAATAACAATTCTTCTCCATACAAACTAGTAATGTTAAAATGATCAATTTGTATGAGGAAGCCAAAATCAAATACATTTGCGCAACACATGGTTCCATGGGAGAAGTTGTTCGTTTTGATCCTCATATTAGCCCAAAGTACAACCTTTTAAATTCAATCTGTATATTTATATTTTTATTACACGTTACACCACATACTTCGCCAACGAATTATTTGTAAATGTTATATTGTATTTATTATTATGTATAATATCTTGTATGTATATTTATTTATTCATTCAAAAAAGATATATTATTGTATGTATATTTAGACATTATAGTGCCTCGGAGAGCGCGTTAAGCTGTCAGTCCCGGTTTCACTATACCAACTTGTGAAACTGTTTATAGATGGGTTATTGAGTCTATTCAAAACATCCCGACGAGCTAGCCACTTGTTCGGTGTAGACTCATACCATCGGCTACGACGAGGTGGGATTAAAACCCCTCCACGGGTACCCTGGGGCCGTCTAGGCGGTCTCGGGCGCCGTAAGGCACCCGTGAAAATATGTATGTATGTATGTATGTATGTATATTTATTTATTTATTCAAAAAAGATACATCAACGGCGCACATATTGTAACATTGGTTTGAATAATATTAATATGTTACAAAGGCTGTGACAGATGTACACGTCATTTCCAAATGAAATATATAATTTAAAATTAACTATAAGTCTTATACATATATACACACATATACACACATGCACAATTATAAACACACATATTTATAGCGAAGGGAATTTTACTAACCAAAAAGATATTCAAAAAATATATACTCGTACAAATAATTTAGTAAAATACCAGGCAAATAATTTAGTAGAATCCAGGTGTGTACCAATGAGTTTTTAATTTAAAAAAAATATGTACATTTGTTTGACACACCACTATAGTGCCTCGGAGAGCACGTTAAGCTGTCGGTCCCGGTTTCACTATACCAACTTGTGAAACTGTTTATAGATGGGTTATTGAGTCTATTCAAAACATCGCGACGAGCTAGCCACTTGTTCGGTGTAGACTCATACCATCGGCTACTAAATGTCCTACATATTATTATAATTTACACAAGCAGTGCCTTAAAAAAACTAATAAAGCAATGTACCGACTAGCCCATTGACATTGTAGTTCAAGTAAACCTCTCAGGATTAGTTCCACAATACCACGATTGATTCTAAAAATAGAGACGCTAATGGGTTAAGCCGATTAAGGCACAACCTCCGGCGGGATCGGCTCTAAAGTGACGGCCAAAGACTACTGAGTGGCACGTCGACTGGATAAAAATAAATTTTATGTTTTTTTTTTAAAAGGCTTTAGAATATTTTATATCGAATTTTTTAAAGATAAAATTGGAATGATTCATTTATTTATTATTTCTTCACATCGGCATTAAGTACCTATATAAAAAATATAATTTTAGAAATCGTTAAGTTTCATGATCGCGAAGTCTGCGATCTCCATACAAAATGAGCTTTCAAAGTATTTCTCCACTGAGTACTTATTAATTAATCTTTCGGTTATGCTTTTGTCTTCGAGATTTTTTTTTGTAAAAAATAAATTTAAGTATTTATTACAACTGAAACATTTTTACGTACAATTAGCAACATAATAATAATGGCACCCATGGCAAATAAATATTAGTACGTTTTTCTGTACAGTTTGTCATGGTCTGGGTGTTTATAAAATTTAATATGTATTATATAGTTATTTCTGGTACACATAGTACAAGCCTAGAGCTTAGTTTGTGACCAGAGCAATTTGTGTAATTTGTCCTACATATATTATTATTATTATAATACGTATGCAAAAACCTAGTATTCAAGTGACCTAGTCATTTTTTTGGTTTTAGTCTGTGGATTCACCGGTTTACCGGGGACTACTGCATCGCCTTTGACGTTGTATCCGGAGGTCATGAGTTCGATTCCCACTCATGGCAAAAAATATTAGTACGTTTTTCTGTACAAAGATCGTCTGGGTGTTTATAAAGTATAATATGTATTATATCGTTGTAACACATAGTACAAGCCTAGAGCTTAGTTTGTGACCAGAGCAATATGTGTAAATTGTCCTACATTATTATTATTTATTGTCGAACTCTCTTGGTGCGGTTACGATATGGGCGACTGATTTGACGATAAAGCAGCGAGGATATAAAAATAGACTCGTTATAATACGTCTTTCTCACCGTCCATTTCGTAACCGCATCATTTATCCGGCATAGTGGGAGCGATCAATATTTTTAAACAGCAATGTATTGATCGACCCCATTCATGGACTTTGTACTACTGCTTACCATCAGGTAGATATAAAAACACATGCCGTGCTTCAATTAAAAAAAATATGTCACGACATGTGACTGCATAACTCTGAGAAGGTAGGAAGATTATGCAGTCCATGAATAGGCGCCACTAACACCACAATCGACAGACAGTCGCTGGTGGAGTCTACTATCTCTGCTTTATAAGTTCAAGCAAATTCACGCATCGTTTGAAGAACCCGGGATTATATATAGGTAAGGGGAAAGTCACGCTGGCAATGGATTCCACCTTAAAGTAGAGCCTTAGGGCCTATCCCTGAATGTTAATATAATTTCTTCCTTACTTTACATTATTCTAATATTTGAGGGACATTATTTTATTTTTCAAGAGCTTTTAAGTTTCCGAATCTAGTCAGGTGCCTATACCAAAATGTTTTGACGTGACATGTATATCTTCAGAATGTATTAAATGGCGTATATGATTGTAGAGGTAATAATCGTGCAACTGATCGACCAGTCGATCGCGAGTGCTTTTTGAGTAGATCTCGATTTTTTTTTTCTTTTTAATAAATAGGTAACTAAACTACAAAAATTTATTACGTAATAAAATAACACTCTGCTAGCGGCAAAAGGCGGCTTTATCAAAGGAACGCGCGGTACTTGTCATAGAAAAGCCGCGTTTTTTTATTTTTGCCGCTTTTCTAGAAATTTCGAGCGGCGCGTTTGACGGGAACATTCGAGACTATCGTTCACGCCGATATAAATGTTGCGCCTGCAGGAATTGGAGTCATTCTGAATTAGACATGTGACAATCACTAATTTTTCAGGATATGATCCCAATTGTTTCATTCGCGGTAGCGATTGGATTCCTAGTATTCTATATGTATATACAAACATTTTTCGAGAACAAGCAAAAAAATAAAAAAAGGGGGGGGGGGGGGGGGGGGTTCGTCATATATTTGTACTAAGCAGCGGCTTTAACATTATTAAGTCAATACTAACCACGAAAATACCACCACAATGACAGGCCACAAGAACACGAAAAAAAATACAAAAAATAAATAAAAAATTGTACAAAAAAAAATATTAAAAAAAAAGAAATTCGGGGGGGAGGCGGTATGGTAATATATTTCTGCTAACGGAATTAACAATATTTAGTCAAAACTAACCACAAAATAATGACAAGCCAGGAGAATGAGCAAAAAAAAAATTTTTTTAATAAAAAAAAAAAAAGGGGGTGGGGTCCGTCATATTTTGTACTAACCAACGGCTCTAACATTATTGAGTCAATACTAACTACGAAAATACCCCACAGTGACAGGCCGCAACAACGAGAAAAAAAAATGTATTATGGACCACAAAAATAACCCCTAATGGCAAGCCACCATCACCCACGTACGTACAATACACAAAATGAACGGAATTTCTATCGGTAGATAATTGCTATCGGATTCCGTTTGGTCTGCTATTGAAACATATTGCGTTTATATCAGTGTGTCTTTTGTTTCCTTTCAGTCCCATATGTATCTATATCCTTTTATTATATCTTTATCCTTCGATCATATCTGTATCAGTTTGCTTTCGTTCGGTCGCGGAGTTCAATCGGTCCCATGTCAATCTTTATCAGTTTGCTTTCGTTCGGTCGGCATATTGTGTCTCAATCAAAAGTACCGAATGTTTTTTATCTTGGTGAATCTTTATCTTGGTCAGTTGACAATACCTTATCTAAATGATTGAATCATTCGCGATTGTCACATGTCTATTCTGAATTGTAACTTGAAGGCAATTCGTCGATACAAAGTTTATTATTAAATAGTACAAAATGAGTGCAGCGAAGAAATCTAAAACGTATCAATTTAATAACGATTGGGAGGGAGAATTTTTCTTTTGTATGGTGAAGGATAAGTGCATTTGTCTTATTTGTCGTGCGTCAGTTGCAATACCTAAACGTGGTAACTTAGAGAGGCATCATAAAACGGTTCATAAAAACTATAAAAAGGATTTTCCGCCACAGAGTGAATTAAGAAAACGAAAAGTACGTGATTTGATATCTTGGTTGAAAAAAGAACAAACCATGTTCACAAGACCAGCCAAACAATCAAAAGCTGCTACGATCGCGTCATTTAAAATATCTCATATATTGGCGAAACACAAGAAACCATTCGAAGATGGATCGGTTGTGAAGAAAGCATTTATTGAAGCAGGTGAGTTTTTTTTTAGAGATTTTAAAAATAAAACAGAAATCATGTCTGCTATTAGAGAACTTCAGTTATCTCGCCCTACTGTCACAAGGCGTATTGAAGTCATGAGTCAGGACATGGCAGATAAACTCAAACATGATATCATGGAATGTACATACTTTTCTTTACAGTTCGACGAATCCACCGATATGACAGACACTGCCCAGCTGTGTATTTTTATTCGGATGGTATTTAATGGCATGTTGGCTAAGGAAGAATTTTTGACGATCATTCCTTTAAAGGGGAAGACCCGTGGCGAAGATATATATGACGTTTTCTTCATTTTTGTAAAAAACTACAAGCTACCTATATATAAATTAGTGTGCATTACAACCGATGGAGCACCAGCAATGACTGGAAACAAAAACGGTTTTGTGGCATTGTGTCGAGGTAATGAAGATTTCCCTTCATTTTTTTCATTCCATTGCATTATACATCAACAAGTTTTGTGTTCAAAAGTTTTTAAAACTTTTGAACACAAAACTTGTTGACGGAGGAATTATGGGCATTGCAACAAAAATTGCGAATTCCATCCGTGCACGTAGCTTGCAACGGCGACTCTTTAAGTCGCAGTTGGAAGATAGGGAGTCAGCTGAACACACTGATTTAGTTCTTCACATTAACTTCACATAACAGCTTTTCTAGACGAAAGAGGTGATGACACTCAGATGTTGAAAAACAAAAAATGGCTGACTGATTTGGCATTTTTGACTGACAACACTATGCACTTAAACACCATTAACTTGGAGCTTCAAGGTAAAGGAAAAACTATTATTGAGATGATTTGCGCAGTAAACGCATTCAAAAGTAAATTCCAACTTATGATAGATCAACTGAAAAAAAAGGATCTGAAACATTTTCCGTCTTTGAAAGCAAGGATTCCTCAGTTGAAAATACGTATGAGGCTGAATTATCACATATTTTGGGACAATTCGAAATGCGTTTTTATGATTGCAGTAAATTGACAAATATAGCATCATTTATGAGTTATCCTTTTTCATGTAAAAACATTGAGGAATTAGCTACTGAAATAGCAAGTCTGTTTAATATGAACTCATGTTCTGTTGAAAATGAGTTGGTGCAGATTATATCAGATATACATCTCAAAGCTACAACATCTGATACAAATTTCTGGTGTTTTATATCTGAAGATAAATATCCGAATCTAAAGCAAATCGCCATGAGAGGGTTGTCCTACAATGTACGACAACGACGTACATACACGATACACCCTACCTACCTACCTACCTAGGTAGGGTGTACCGTAGCATATATAGATATTAGCTTTCCGCACAATATACATTATTTTAGTCAAGGTTTGGGTTAGGTTTAGTTAGGTTCTTCTCTACAATATCAATGAAAAAACTCACAGTGATTTAAAATTGCGAGTTTATTGGTTGTTACAAAACAAAAGAGTTACATATGGTGTTAAACTTAACTAAGGAGTGACTTTGGACGTTAAAGCGTGGCGCTGCATGTCCTCAGCATACTTTTCATAAGATGGTACGTAACCACTGAGTGCTAATCGCAAGCATGATGACATATGATCGTCAGTTAGTCGATTGCGATATTTTGACTTAATTATCTTCATTTCAGAAAATTCAGACTCGCACAAGTAAGTTGACCCAAACATTGCCGTCAGTTGAAGGGCGATTTGCTTTAGATTCGGATATTTATCTTCAGATATAAAACACCAGAAATTTGTATCAGATGTTGTAGCTTTGAGATGTATATCTGATATAATCTGCACCAACTCATTTTCAACAGAACATGAGTTCATATTAAACAGACTTGCTATTTCAGTAGCTAATTCCTCAATGTTTTTACATGAAAAAGGATAACTCATAAATGATGCTATATGTATGTATCATCACGGGTGCCTTACGGCGCCCGAGACCGCCTAGACGGCCCCAGGGTACCCAGCGGAGGGGTTTTAATCCCACCTCGTCGTAGCCGATAGTATGAGTCTACACCGAACAAGTGGCTAGCTCGTCGCGATGTTTTGAATAGACTCAATAACCCATCTATAAACAGTTTCACAAGTTGGTATAGTGAAACCGGGACCGACAGCTTAACGTGCTCTCCGAGGCACTATAGTGGTGTTGTCAAACAAATGTACGTAAATTTTTAATTTAAAAACTCATTGGTACACACCGGGATTCGAACCAGGGACCTAAGACACAAATCAGTCAGCCATTTTTTGTTTTTCAACATCTGAGTGTCATCACCTCTTTCGTCTAGAAAAGCTGTTATGTGAAGTTAATGTGAAGAACTAAATCAGTGTGTTCAGCTGACTCCCTATCTTCCAACTGCGACTTAAAGAGTCGCCGTTGCAAGCTACGTGCACGGATGGAATTCGCAATTTTTGTTGCAATGCCCATAATTCCTCCGTCAACACAAAACTTGTTGATGTATAATGCAATGGAATGAAAAAAATGAAGGGAAATCTTCATTACCTCGACACAATGCCACAAAACCGTTTTTGTTTCCAGTCATTGCTGGTGCTCCATCGGTTGTAATGCACACTAATTTATATATTGGTAGCTTGTAGTTTTTTACAAAATTGAAGAAAACGTCATATATATCTTCGCCACGGGTCTTCCCCTTTAAAGGAATGATCGTCAAAAATTCTTCCTTAGCCAACATGCCATTAAATACCATCCGAATAAAAATACACAGCTGGGCAGTGTCTGTCATATCGGTGGATTCGTCGAACTGTAAAGAAAAGTATGTACATTCCATGATATCATGTTTGAGTTTATCTGCCATGTCCTGACTCATGACTTCAATACGCCTTGTGACAGTAGGGCGAGATAACTGAAGTTCTCTAGTAGCAAACATGATTTCTGTTTTATTTTTAAAATCTCTAAATAAAAACTCACCTGCTTCAATAAATGCTTTCTTCACAACCGATCCATCTTCTTGTGTTTCGCCAATATATAAGATATTTTAAATGACGCGATCGTAGCAGCTTTTGATTGTTTGGCTGGTCTTGTGAACATGGTTTGTTCTTTTTTCTTAAGTTCAAGCAAATTCACGCATCGTTTGAAGAACCCGGGATTATATATAGGTAAGAGGAAAGTCACGCTGGCAATGGATTCCACCTTAAAGTAGAGCCTTAGGGCCTATCCCTGAATGTTAATATAATTCCTTCCTTACTTTACATTATTCTAATATTTAAGGGACATTATTTTATTTTTCAAGAGCTTTTAAGTTTCCGAATCTAGTCAGGTGCCTATACCAAAATGTTTTGACGTGACATGTATATCTTCAGAATGTATTAAATGGCGTATATGATTGTAGAGGTGATAATCGTGCAACTGATCGACCAGTCGATCGCGAGTGCTTTTTGAGTAGATCTCGATTTTTTTTTCTTTTTAATAAATAGGTAACTAAACTACAAAAATTTATTACGTATTGTTTTGTTCGCGGTAGCGATTGGATTCCTAGTATTCTATATGTATATACAAACATTTTTCGAGAACAAGCAAAAAAATAAAAAGGGGGGGGGGGGTTCGTCATATATTTGTACTAAGCAACGGCTTTAACATTATTAAGTCAATACTAACCACGAAAATACCACCACAATAACAGGCCACAAGAACACGAAAAAAAAGACAAAAAATAAATAAAAAATTGTACAAAAAAAAAATTAAAAAAAAAAAATTCGGGGGGGAGGCGGTATGGTAATATATTTGTGCTAACGGCATTAACAATATTTAGTCAAAACTAACCACAAAATAATGACAAGCCAGGAGAATGAGCAAAAAAAAAATTTTTTTAATAAAAAAAAAAAAAAAAGGGGGGGGGTCCGTCATATTTTGTACTAACCAACGGCTCTAACATTATTGAGTCAATACTAACTACGAAAATACCCCACAGTGACAGGCCACAACAACGAGAAAAAAAAATGTATTATGGACCACAAAAATAACCCCTAATGGCAAGCCACCATCACCCACGTACGTACAATACACTGTGAGTTTTTTCATTGATATTGTAGAGAAGAACCTAACTAAACCTAACCCAAACCTTGACTAAAATAATGTATATTATGCGGAAAGCTAATATCTATATATGCTACGGTACACCCTACCTAGGTAGGTAGGTAGGTAGGGTGTATCGTGTATGTACGTCGTACACGTCGATGCAGGGTTGTCGTACAATGTACGACAACCCTGCATCACACATACCTGCAGCCTCTCAGAGTCGATCGTAAGTAGTCTAAAAATATTGAGGTAGACCGCCAGCAGTTCAAGTTTGAGCACCCCTGGCCTAAGGCATTAAGTTCGCCTTTGTACATAACTTTTGTTTACTGTGCAATAAAGTGTTTAAATGATAAATAAATAAAATTTGCTTATAAATTTTCTTTTAAAGTTAAGAGATAAGTCAATGTTACCCGATTAGACTGTATATAAAGTGTTCTAAAAGGACATTTTTTTTATGAATAAGGCTATTAGTCTAGTCTCTAAGGATTGCAAATATTCTTTGCTTAGCAGGTAAAGGGGACATTAGATGCGGAAGTATATATACGGCTTCTTGTCATGACAATGGCATAGTGTTACAGAACCAATGCCGTCTGTGACGGACATGTACATATTAATTTTAATTTTTATTGTTAGTACCAAGGTACTTATTATATTTGTGCATTGCAAGTGACTCTGTAACTATTGTTGCTAATAAGATAATAGGCGGGAGGAAGGATTCTCTACAGATGCAAAAACCATCAAGTGAACTAATAATGTTTCGGTTTTAGTCTGTGGGTTTACCGGTTTCCTGGAGACTTCTGCATAGATTTCTTGTCGAGGTTGTAGTTTCCTTTCATGTTGGTGTTACGAAACGGACGATTGATTTGACGATTAGGCAGCGAGTTGCAGCCTTTGTCGTCGCCCATTTTGTAATCGCAGCATTAAGCCGGCATAGTGAGAGCGATCAATGTTGTTTAATAACAATTATTGATAACATTTTAAGTCAATTATTAATACATTTTAATAGAAATAAATTATTACATAATCATCAATACGGGTTTACAAAAGGTAGAAATACAACAAATGCTGGTACTAGATTTATTGAGGAAATATTTAGTTCATGAGAAAAGTCTCAGGATCTTATTGGTGTTTACTGCGATCTTTCGAAAGCATTTGATTGTGTAGATCACGAAACTTTGTTAGGTAAGCTGGAATTTTATGGTGTTGGCGGAGTAGCGTTAAATCTGATACGGTCCTACCTAACAAACAGAACACAATGTGTCAACATTGATGGTAGTGTTTCTAAAGGATCTCTTGTGAAAATGGGAGTTCCCCAGGGATCGATTTTAGGGCCTTTTCTCTTTCTTGTATATATAAATGACCTTCCACACATGGTACAGGAAATAGCGCAGAAAGTGCTGTTTGCTGATGACACGTCACTATTATTTAAAGTTGATAGGAAAGACAATATATTGTCAGTAGCAAACAATACTCTGACTATGGTTTCTGAATGGTTTACGGCAAACAATTTGGTTCTAAACCCTAAAAAGACCAAGTGCCTGAAATTCTCTTTGCCAAACGTTCCAGTAATCAACTGTTCATTTAAATTAGGCGGCACTGAGCTGGAATTTATTGACTCCACTATGTTTTTAGGAATGACGATCGATTCCAAACTGCAGTGGAGAGCTCACATAAACACTTTATCTAAAAGATTGAGCTCAGCTGCATATGCAGTCAGAAAGATCAGACTTTTAACTGATGTAGCAACAGCCAGGCTTGTGTACTTTGCTTATTTCCACAGTATTATGACTTATGGTCTTATTATCTGGGGCTCAGCTGCAGACATAGAAACAATATTTATCCTTCAAAAAAGAGCTATTAGAGCTATTTATGGCATGAAGACCCGCGAATCCCTTCGGGATTTTTTTCCTAAAATTGAAGTAATGACACTGCCCTCCCAATACATATTTGAAAATTTATTATACGTTAAGAAAAACTATAATACATTTAATAAAAACGCAGATAGGCATACTCGTAACTTAAGAAATATAAACAAAATTGATATACCAAAATAAAGATTACAAAAAACTAATAAATGTTTCCTAATAAACAGTATCAGGTTATTTAATAAATTGCCAAATTCAATTATAGAACTTAATGATATAAAATTTAAAAATTGTATAAAGCAAACTTTAATAGCAAAAGCATATTACAAAGTTAATGATTATATTAATGACAGAGACGTCTGGAAACATACCTCCCTGTGACTGGAATCTCTCAACTAATAAATGTGATACAGTAATAATTCATTACTAAGTACTTATTATATTATTTTTATTCTACATTAGGTAATTTGTTATATTTGGAGAAGGTAATAACTTGTTATTACTATTACTTTTTTGTTTTTATTTATTTTTAATATTAAGTATTTTGGCTAGGTAATATACCTACTATATTGTCTTTCATATATTTAAATTATCATTTTGTTAACAGAGCTACATAATGCATATCCATTTTCGATGTTTGCGCGTGTCTCAGATTCTATAATGCATATGGCCTAGTAATGTGTCCTAGTAATATGATGTGTCCAGCGGATTTCCTCTCCTTTGAAGGTCATTCCAGTGGTGGCGCGTGTGCCGGGTTCTGGTCTGCACCCTAAGGGCCTGGTTGAGCAGGAGGATGGCTGACACATACGTTACGTCCGTGATCGGGTGCTGCTGTGGGGGCCTTGGATCTCCGCTGGACACGCATAGTTTAATTATTATGTTAAAAGCGGAGGTCTCGCAAAATTGTCGGATAGGCTAGCGCAGGCATCGGGGGGCTATAGTGTTTTGTGATTCTGTACTACTTCTATATTGTAAAATGGTTTATCTGCTATGGGGTGTTCTACTCGTGCTCTTCAGCAGGATGAGGGTAAATTATCATATGCTATGATTATAAGCTAGTAAATAAGCATATCTCCTGATGGTCAGGTACATATGTGGAACGCCAGAGTTTTTTACTTGCTGGTGCCTTTTTCTCCGGGGTGTCTCTGGGGGACCAACATGCGGTCAGTGTTTGCGCTCCGATTGATACATTTTTGTACTTTTAAATTAATTATTACTTAGAGTGGATATTTGGGGCGTAGATATAGTCTGTTAGGTTGGTCGGCTCGGTGGCACCTTTGCATGGCAGATAACGATGGACAGGTCAATGGAACCAGCTAACCACCTAGTCTTACACTGGTTGGTTATGTGGTGTGTGTTCGGTTTGGTTTCTAATTATTTTATGTATGCAAGACCCTACCTAACCAAGCGCACACTTAGACCTTATACTAAATATAGTTTTTTTTTTTTTTGACTATGCATAAATACCTGTAAAGGTTTACATGAAATAAATATTTTTGACTTTTAAAAAGAATGTTTTAGGTGGTATAATAGATATTATGAAAATCACATTTTTATGCCAAGAGAGACATTCTCTTTAAAATTACATACATACATACAGATCATCACGGGTGCCTTATATGGACAGCACCCGAGACCGCCTAGACGGCCCCAGAGTATCCAGCGGAGGGGTTTTAATCCCACCTAGTTGTAGCCGAAGGTATGAGTATACACCGAACAAGTGGCTAGCTCGTCGCGATGTTTTGAATAGACTCAATAACCCATCTATAAACAGTTACACAGATTGGTATCTTTAAAATTAGTTATTTTAAATATAGATAATTATAATTTTCTCCCTAACTGAAAAACCTACAAATGAATTCGAAAGATAAACGCTTTTCCGTTTAAACATCGAACCCACTCAACCGGAAAGCGCGAAGATAAAAGTTATTTCCCGGATTTGTAACCCGGAAGTCCCATATTGATTCGCCATAGCGGCGTCGTCGGCTCCGCCACATTTCTTTCGGGCCGCCTCTCCCGGTAACTTTCGAAACTTTGCTCGTATGCCAAGGAATATGACTGCGTCAGTATCCTTTTAAAATACCTACCAAGAACATTGCTTTGAAATTCGCCTTTTTAAGATGTCTTTATAAGATATATAAAGTAGGTAATATACCTATTAATAATGTTCTGCGACTTTTAAGTTTTTATGATTTTTTGTTTAATTAAATAAACTTTTATGATTTATTTTATATTTATACCTGGTTTATTTTGACTGAAAATATGAGGATTTAATGTCTTTTTTTTATTGTATTATTTATTAGATATATACCAACATATTATTTGTATATAAAACCACTTCGGAATTGTAAAACAGTAGTCTCTTATTTTTCCGTGATTATTTTTTTAAATCCCCTATTAAAATAATACAAAATGATATGTATTATATACGTTTTATAAAAAGAATCTCCAGACAATTTTCAAGTTTGTCGCACCCGTTAGTTCCAGTGATATAAGGCTGTATGGAATACCACCCCTATACCTTATTACACCCCGCCCTTATTATAAATATTGAAACACCAAATTATGTTTAAATAACCGTATGTGTACCAAGATATTGACTTTTCTGAAAATTCATTAAAAAAGCTAAAGAACTCCCAATATAGATAATTATAAATATTTTATGCCTCGTCAAATAGGAGAGATCTGGGAAAATTAAAAAAAAATGTGAATTATTTATTTTCGATAATATTTCGAGCTTAGCCAGAGAGGAAATTATTTCTAAATTTTCCACCGTGGCACCAGATATTAAAAATTTTCACAAAACTAATTTTAACCTCATTGGATCGCCGATGTTTGAAGATTCTATATCTTCAATAATACAAGAAAGGAAAACAATTTACTAACGTTTCGGACCAACTTAATTATCATGTTGCATAAAATTGAAAACATTGCTTATTAATTTCCAAAATATCTTTTGAGCCATCTCCGATTTGGAAATTTCTTGACTTATGAGAGATTAAGTTGCTACCATTAATGAAAGTGTTTATGATGAAATAGCCTCGTTGTATAAAGCGGTCACGCATCCCAGGTCCCGCCTTGTTGACATCTGCTTAACTTTGTTATTAGTTGTGCAGTGATAACAAGGCGCCGCTTTTTTTATATTTATTTATTGCAATAATAATATAGAAAGCGCTCGGCTTCTAGCTGTCTCTACGAGAGAGTCTGGACAGTAGCTACACACGGTACCAAACCCAAACTTAGGGACGCTATTCGATAATCGGTCATTTCAAATCGCCATCAGTAGCCCTAGTGTGAGTTTTTTAACGTTTACTTTCGCGTTAACTATACTACCGCGTTAACATTTTGACCAATCACACGACCGCATTTCTAGTTCTCAAAATTTCCGCTTGGAGCGCTGAACCATTTCCCATACAAATTTTAGTTAACTCAAACGCAAAGTAATAGTTAGAAAACTCACACTAGGGGTACGGTATAAGATTGGTTCACGGGAGCTAAAAATGCACCCGTGATGGTATTTATTTATTTTATTTATAATTTGTTTTATACTAAATATTATTTAAATCCATACATATATAGGTACTTAATATTATTAAAATACAAAGACAAAAAAATTAAATTAACCTAAATAACAATATGATAAATAATATACCAAATTAAAATACTTACCTAAAGAACCTATGTAAATGACCTATAAATTAAAAATATTATCTAGAATTTTGCCGTGCGGCATAGTGCCCAAAATGCTAGCGGCATTACCCCTTTGTATAATTAAGCTAATTTGCTGGGAGAAAAATGCCACTGCTTTAGGGTCACCCGAGACGTGAACCAGACGCTTTCCAATATCTGTTACTAGTTTTTTAGTATCCGATGACCACGGGCCTAAAGTCTCCAATGCAAAAGCCACAAATATATAAATATCCGATAAAGACCTATATTTGCGGTGCTTAATACTATATATATATAGGTACTTATGTAGCTTACAAAATGTTTATGTAATTTAAATTAGATTGGGCATCGGCGATACAGGATTCTCCTAGTTACTGTACTTGTTAGTTAGTTCCACTGTTACTGTAATCAAAACAAAATCTGATACTTAATAAAACTTCATTTCATAATATAGATAATGTAAATTCAGTTTTCTATATATATATACACGCTGCAGTTTATTCCCCTGCCTTCCAGCCACGCGATGGACCCGGCACCCGCACGGAGAATCTTGAATAGCTAAGAACATTGTCTCTCTGAGTTTGGACTGGCTGATACTCATCATAGCCCAGCCGAAACTACCAAAGGAATATGAAATTTGTACAGTAGCTTCCTTTTGTATTGTAAAGACTAAGGATTTTTCAAAATTCGAATTCCAAATGGGTGAAAAGGGAAGATACATGCTTTTTCAGGAAAGTTAATATAAACTAATCTAAATTATATTTATCAATTAATAATTCTATATAATAAAATAAACAAAAATATAATAAAATATACCTACCTATAAAAATAATTAATTACTACCTATTATATTAAAAAATTTGGAAATGAGACAATGGGCGTAGGGTACCAAGGACACTAGCGGCGTTACCCCGTTGGATAGCAATGCTGATCCTCTGAACCAGGTACTCCTTGCTCAGAGGATCACCAGTTGCTATTTTATTTTTTTTACCCACATCACGATCTTTAAAAATAAATTGATAGATAAGTCTTTATTTTTTGAAAATTCAATAAGGGACTGGAGAAAGGGAAAATATGTGCAAGGGTAGTTTTTCTGTCTTTTATCTTAGGAACGACGTGTGATATAATATTGAAGGGGCGTGCCAATCTCTTTGGGGTTTTTGTGCAGTCTTTTAAACAGTTTCACAGGTACTATAAATTATTAGATCGGGAATACAAATACTGTTACAAACAAAATACCTGTTACCTTGTACTAGTTCACAATAGCTAATAAATAATGCCAGTGTAATATAAAAAAAAAAAAATCTATGAATATGTAATGTCATAATTTTGTAGTTTTCGATTTTTAGCTTTTAATATATGTTTTGAATTTAATTTATCTAATGTACGAGTATTTAAAATGTTTAGTACTAATTTATTGCAAATCTCAGTTTGATAAGGAATTTATGTTTTTATTTAATGTTTAATTAATTTTGATTTGTCTAATGTGTTTAATGTGTTTACTAATATATTTAGTTTGATGTTGAGTATAGCTCTTATGAGGACTCCAAGTTTACCTTGTATCCTTTAAAAAATGTGCCATTAATATATAATTAACTTGTTGTACGTTTGCTGTACCTTTTTTGAAAAATAAAAATAAAATAAAATAAATATTTTAATAATTTTGGTAAATGCTATAATTTTGGTAAAAGGAGCTGTTACTAAAATATTAAAATTTACTTTCTGGATTAATCAAAGGTTTTTTTTTATTCATTATTATAAGCATCGTAGATTCTAGAGGAAAAAATAATTTCGATGCCTCCCGTGGGCATTAAGTTATAGAAGGGAATAGTCGATTATTCCGATCATAAAACCGAAATAAAATCCGATCACAAAATCACCGCAACCATTCCAATTTACGATCCAATTTAATGTTTTCGCATTCAATTTATTTTCATTTTATTTTTTTGTTTACACTTGCTCACCTACTGTGATTTTCTCATTTAAACAAACGCTTAACATATAATGTTAACTTTGGTATTAATTTAATAATAAAATGACAAATCTCTTTTATATTTAAAAAATATCCTGACTGATTGACTTATTTATTCTCGCCTAGTCAAAAGCTAGAAAAGATTATGAAATTTGAACAGTAGCATTTTGTGTTGTGGGTTTTTTTTTTAATTCAAACTCTAAAGAGGAAAAGGGGTGATAAATAAAATTTCAAGAAAGTTAATATATCGATAACGGAACGTGCCACATTTGGTATACATACTCTTCTTTGAAAATAAATGAATATTTGTATCACATATATAAAAATATATGAGGAAAAGCAAAATAAATATTTGGAAATATTGTTGCCTGAAGACGTCCTAATAAGGCGATATATAGAAAGTTATTATTATACTGTGTTTTATCTACTATATATTTAAGAACTAATATTTCAGGCGTGGATACGGTTGGTGAGGTCGGTCGCCTCGGTGGCACCCTTGTATGGCAGATGATAATCGGAAGGTCAATGGAATCACCTAACCACCTAGTCTTACACTAGTTGGTTATGTAGCGTGCGTTCGGTTGGTTGGTTTTTTTAATACTTTTATTTAATGACACCTTTTATTAATTAATCTATAATAATAATAATAATAATATGTGGGACAAATTACACATATTGCTCTGGTCACAAAACTAAGCTCTAGGCTTGTACTATGTGTACCAGAAGCAACGATATAATACATATTATATTTTATAAACACCCAGACCATGACAATAATGGTTATATATATATATATATAGCAGCCTGACCAAACGCACTCTAGACCTTATTGTTAAAACTTTTTTTTTTGACTATTCATAAATATCTGTAAAGATTTACATGAAATAAATAATATTTGATTTGATTTGATTTGATATTTATGTATCTTATTGGATGACATTTAAAAAAATATTAAAGCAGCTACTGCAAATAAAAATATAGTATAACTTGTTTAAAGATATAATAATTGAATTCCTGCTTTTGTACAGTTTAATACATTTTATAAAATACCAATAAGACTTTTTCGTTTCTCATAAATTTTTAACGCGGTTTTTTTTTGTGTCTTTTTCGTTGCAATAGGCATCTTTTATTTCACTCGTTTCACTTGCATTTAATACCTCCACTCAATAAGGGTCTGACATGAATCATTATTTATTAATAGGACGTTTATAATAGTCGCAAAACAGTCCGGATGGCATTTAGAGATGCGTTTGCGACGGGCATATAGTGCGTCCTATTTTGAGATGCTCCAGCTCTGAATGCAATATGTTCAGCCAAAGTTTTTGATCTAATCTAATCTCTAATATCATATATTGAGGGTTCAAAATCATGTATGTTTATTTGTATAGGGGGCAAGCGATTGATAGATTATGCAGCTGTCTGAATTATTTTGTTTGTGAACATATCTAATGATTGTTTTTTTTTGGTTTATTTTATAATTAGCTTTTGTTTGTTCATAAATATATATTTATTAGAATAGACAATGACCTTTTAATTTTCGGTGTACGATGACGGGTGCCTTACGGCGCTAGAGACCGCCTAGACGGCCTTAGGGTATCCAGCGGAGCGGATTTATGCCCACCCCATCGTAGCTGATGTTTTAATTGTGAGTCTACACCGAACAAGTGGCTAGCTTCATAACCAGTTCTACAACTTGTTATAGTGAATGGATTGAATGGATGTTATACTGGAGCTAAGAATGTGAAATTTGTGGAGAAGCTTTCGTTTTGTGTTGTTTTAATTCGAATCACAAAAAAAAATCATCACGGGTGCCTTTTTGGCTCCCGAAAACAGTTTAAACGGCCTCAGGGTACCCAGCGGAGGAGTTAACCCGTCCTCATTTCGCCGATGGTATTCGGAGGCAACACCTAAAGAGTGGCGAGCTTGTCGCGGTGTTTATGATGGTATCGTTGTATAAAGCGGTCAGGCCTTGCAAGCAGATGAACCTTGTTATCAGTTGCGCAGTGACCCTTTTTTAATTCGAATTGGGATCACAAGAGAGCAAAAATAAGAGTTATATATTTTTTCAAGAAAGTTCATCTCAGTAAAAGAAGATACTACACATAATCTAAAAAAAAAAAAAAAAAAAAAAAATGTACTATGTACTATTCTTCTTTGAAAACAATTAATAGGTTGTTTTACCATTTTTGGGGCAATGATTTTCAACTGTTTTATACACTAGTTCTACCACAAGTTTTTTCTATAGTTTCTAGTAACTATAGATAGTAATCAACCAAAAAGAGGCTTATTTGAAAAATAAACCTCTATAGATATTTGGAAGTGGATTGTGTTTTTTTTAATACAAGTAATGGAACAGCCGGGGCAACAAAAGCTATACAACTAATGCATACTAAAATTTACCTACCAATAAAAAAATCTCACACTAGCTTGAGCGTCATACCTTGACTGGCTTTTTAGTAATATTTAGTAAATAATCAAGATATATTTATGGCACAAAACTTAAATAACATTATAAATAAACTAGACCTAATAAATATAACAAAAAAAAGACCCTAAATGTAAAAACCCTAAGAAAATAATATTAAATATAAATGAAATACCTAACATATAAAAATACCTATACAAAAGGACTACTAAATATTACAAAACCAGCCAGGAGCTCAGGCTATATTTAAATGTATTTCTAAGCGTTTGGTCGACATATCTGGTGACCGACGAGCTGGCTGCTTTTTTGCACAAAGAATCAGTATAGCAATTCAGAGAGGAAACGCAGCCAGCTTATTGGGAACCCTACCTGTTGGCAGCGATCTGGAAGAAGTTTTTTGTTTATTATAATTTTGTTTAGGTTATTTGTATTTTTTATTTTCTTATTTTGTAAATTATATATATATATATATATTTTAATTAAATTTTTACAAAACAGTTTGTAATAAAAATGATTAAAATATAATATGTATTAATCGTTAACTAAAATGAAAATAATAAAGCCTTCCCATTGTCAATAAGAAAGTTTGGGAGCGCGATTAAGTAATGAACTGGTGACCCAACCCGCAATTATGGAATGCTGAGCGGAGTCAAAGCAAGGGACTCTCTCTACTAGACTGACAGTATTATTTAGATGCCCAAAAAATACTACAACTTCCTTAGGCTTCACTGGTAACAAAATGTGGGCTTCAACTATGTTTTGTGAATATTTTTAATTATTATATATTTTGTAAGTTTTTTACGATGAGGTGGGATTAAAAACCCCTCCGCTGGGTACCCTGGGGCTATCTAGGCGGTCTCGGTCGCCGTAAGGCACTCGTGATGATATGTATGTATGTATGTAAGTTTTTTTTCAGTAAAAATATTTCTACATTTACTTTAATAGTGAGTAATTAGAAGCTACACATAAAGAAGACGTCTGTGTAAATAAAAATAGGTAAAACCAAAGACTAATTACGTGAGGAGTAACTTGTTGGTTGGCTCAGTGGAATACGAGAAAGAGAAAGTGCAAAATCGTTTTTATTGCCGCCCATTTCGTAACCGCATCATTTAGCTGGCATACTGGGAGCGATCTATGCTTTTAAACAACAATGTATTGATTGATCCCATTAATGCATTGTGTAGGTTCGATTACCATTAGGTAGATACAAAGCCACATGCCGTGCTGCAATAAAAAAAAGTTCCACCGCCCAGTATTTTTTATTGTAATTTATATTTAATAATTTCAGTACATTTCATACATAAACACTTTTGTAAAAATTTAAATTTTATTGTATATGGCAATCATTTATGTTATGACTATGTTAGCTTATTATATGCATTTAAAGAGCCTTCTCAGTTATTTTCCCTTTATCAACTGTCGTATATATTTGCCTTCTGCTGCCTTTTCTAAAAATGACAACATTTCAGGTCCGCCAACATAATAGCTAGAGCTAAAAACTGTGAAGACTGTGAACGCACTGTAGTATCCCACGATGTTGGTCATTGTTAGTCTAGCAAGTATGGATCCAATGCTGAAGAGACAAGCTTCCAGGACAAGTTTGGCGGAACGTCACAGCTGGTCCCAACTTTGCCTGAAAAACTGACAAAGGTTGATATCACAAACTTTATTAACCTGGTTAGTTTGTCTCAGTCTCTAATAAAAAAAAATATAGTCCCTTTGTTTCAGCGGTGAATTTTATTATAGTCCTGAAAATTTTTGTGTTATATGATTTTTTGTAATTTTGTACTTACTTTTTCTCCTCCTCCTCTGACTCCCTCCGTAGACTAGTGGTTGTGCCTTTTGCGTTGTATCCGGAGGCCGTGGGTCGATTCCCACCCATGGCAAAGGCTAATTTCTGTATAGTTGTCATGGTCTGGGTGTTTATAAAATATAATATATATATATATATACGAATATCAATGGCGATACAACGCGGAAATGCAGTTAGTGCTATGGGCACATTTTCTGATCCCTCGTCACCTCCTTAAATGTAAATATTGTAAATTATTCTTAATAATTACTAGGTTTAATATTATATAGATATATATATTATGTCGTTGTTTCTGGTACATATAGTACAAGCCTAGATAGGTGACCAGAGCAATATGTGTAAATTGTACTACATATTTTTTTTAATTCTTTATTTCACAAAATTGTACATAGGCGATCTTTATGCCTTAGGCATTTTCTGCCAGCTAACCTTTAAGAGAGTGAAATATGCTTAGGGTGCAGAACTTTTCGAAAAAAAGAAATGGATATTTATATTATTATTTTTGTTTACACTTGCTCACCTACTGTGATTTTCTCATTTAAACAAACGCTTAACATATAATGTTAACTTTGGTATTAATTTAATAATAAAATGACAAATCTCTTTTATATTTAAAAAATATCCTGACTGATTGACTTATTTATTCTCGCCTAGTCAAAAGCTAGAAAAGATTATGAAATTTGAACAGTAGCATTTTGTGTTGTGGGTTTTTTTTTTAATTCAAACTCTAAAGAGGAAAAGGGGTGATAAATAAAATTTCAAGAAAGTTAATATATCGATAACGGAACGTGCCACATTTGGTATACATACTCTTCTTTGAAAATAAATGAATATTTGTATCACATATATAAAAATATATGAGGAAAAGCAAAATAAATATTTGGAAATATTGTTGCCTGAAGACGTCCTAATAAGGCGATATATAGAAAGTTATTATTATACTGTGTTTTATCTACTATATATTTAAGAACTAATATTTCAGGCGTGGATACGGTTGGTGAGGTCGGTCGCCTCGGTGGCACCCTTGTATGGCAGATGATAATCGGAAGGTCAATGGAATCACCTAACCACCTAGTCTTACACTAGTTGGTTATGTAGCGTGCGTTCGGTTGGTTGGTTTTTTTAATACTTTTATTTAATGACACCTTTTATTAATTAATCTATAATAATAATAATAATAATAATAATATGTGGGACAAATTACACATATTGCTCTGGTCACAAAACTAAGCTCTAGGCTTGTACTATGTGTACCAGAAGCAACGATATAATACATATTATATTTTATAAACACCCAGACCATGACAATAATGGTTATATATATATATATATATAGCAGCCTGACCAAACGCACTCTAGACCTTATTGTTAAAACTTTTTTTTTTGACTATTCATAAATATCTGTAAAGATTTACATGAAATAAATAATATTTGATTTGATTTGATATTTATGTATCTTATTGGATGACATTTAAAAAAATATTAAAGCAGCTACTGCAAATAAAAATATAGTATAACTTGTTTAAAGATATAATAATTGAATTCCTGCTTTTGTACAGTTTAATACATTTTATAAAATACCAATAAGACTTTTTCGTTTCTCATAAATTTTTAACGCGGTTTTTTTTTGTGTCTTTCTCGTTGCAATAGGCATCTTTTATTTCACTCGTTTCACTTGCATTTAATACCTCCACTCAATAAGGGTCTGACATGAATCATTATTTATTAATAGGACGTTTATAATAGTCGCAAAACAGTCCGGATGGCATTTAGAGATGCGTTTGCGACGGGCATATAGTGCGTCCTATTTTGAGATGCTCCAGCTCTGAATGCAATATGTTCAGCCAAAGTTTTTGATCTAATCTAATCTCTAATATCATATATTGAGGGTTCAAAATCATGTATGTTTATTTGTATAGGGGGCAAGCGATTGATAGATTATGCAGCTGTCTGAATTATTTTGTTTGTGAACATATCTAATGATTGTTTTTTTTTGGTTTATTTTATAATTAGCTTTTGTTTGTTCATAAATATATATTTATTAGAATAGACAATGACCTTTTAATTTTCGGTGTACGATGACGGGTGCCTTACGGCGCTAGAGACCGCCTAGACGGCCTTAGGGTATCCAGCGGAGCGGATTTATGCCCACCCCATCGTAGCTGATGTTTTAATTGTGAGTCTACACCGAACAAGTGGCTAGCTTCATAACCAGTTCTACAACTTGTTATAGTGAATGGATTGAATGGATGTTATACTGGAGCTAAGAATGTGAAATTTGTGGAGAAGCTTTCGTTTTGTGTTGTTTTAATTCGAATCACAAAAAAAAATCATCACGGGTGCCTTTTTGGCTCCCGAAAACAGTTTAAACGGCCTCAGGGTACCCAGCGGAGGAGTTAACCCGTCCTCATTTCGCCGATGGTATTCGGAGGCAACACCTAAAGAGTGGCGAGCTTGTCGCGGTGTTTATGATGGTATCGTTGTATAAAGCGGTCAGGCCTTGCAAGCAGATGAACCTTGTTATCAGTTGCGCAGTGACCCTTTTTTAATTCGAATTGGGATCACAAGAGAGCAAAAATAAGAGTTATATATTTTTTCAAGAAAGTTCATCTCAGTAAAAGAAGATACTACACATAATCTAAAAAAAAAAAAAAAAAAAAAAAAAAAAAATGTACTATGTACTATTCTTCTTTGAAAACAATTAATAGGTTGTTTTACCATTTTTGGGGCAATGATTTTCAACTGTTTTATACACTAGTTCTACCACAAGTTTTTTCTATAGTTTCTAGTAACTATAGATAGTAATCAACCAAAAAGAGGCTTATTTGAAAAATAAACCTCTATAGATATTTGGAAGTGGATTGTGTTTTTTTTAATACAAGTAATGGAACAGCCGGGGCAACAAAAGCTATACAACTAATGCATACTAAAATTTACCTACCAATAAAAAAATCTCACACTAGCTTGAGCGTCATACCTTGACTGGCTTTTTAGTAATATTTAGTAAATAATCAAGATATATTTATGGCACAAAACTTAAATAACATTATAAATAAACTAGACCTAATAAATATAACAAAAAAAAGACCCTAAATATAAAAACCCTAAGAAAATAATATTAAATATAAATGAAATACCTAACATATAAAAATACCTATACAAAAGGACTACTAAATATTACAAAACCAGCCAGGAGCTCAGGCTATATTTAAATGTATTTCTAAGCGTTTGGTCGACATATCTGGTGACCGACGAGCTGGCTGCTTTTTTGCACAAAGAATCAGTATAGCAATTCAGAGAGGAAACGCAGCCAGCTTATTGGGAACCCTACCTGTTGGCAGCGATCTGGAAGAAGTTTTTTGTTTATTATAATTTTGTTTAGGTTATTTGTATTTTTTATTTTCTTATTTTGTAAATTATATATATATATATATTTTAATTAAATTTTTACAAAACAGTTTGTAATAAAAATGATTAAAATATAATATGTATTAATCGTTAACTAAAATGAAAATAATAAAGCCTTCCCATTGTCAATAAGAAAGTTTGGGAGCGCGATTAAGTAATGAACTGGTGACCCAACCCGCAATTATGGAATGCTGAGCGGAGTCAAAGCAAGGGACTCTCTCTACTAGACTGACAGTATTATTTAGATGCCCAAAAAATACTACAACTTCCTTAGGCTTCACTAGTAACAAAATGTGGGCTTCAACTATGTTTTGTGAATATTTTTAATTATTATATATTTTGTAAGTTTTTTACGATGAGGTGGGATTAAAAACCCCTCCGCTGGGTACCCTGGGGCTATCTAGGCGGTCTCGGTCGCCGTAAGGCACTCGTGATGATATGTATGTATGTATGTAAGTTTTTTTTCAGTAAAAATATTTCTACATTTACTTTAATAGTGAGTAATTAGAAGCTACACATAAAGAAGACGTCTGTGTAAATAAAAATAGGTAAAACCAAAGACTAATTACGTGAGGAGTAACTTGTTGGTTGGCTCAGTGGAATACGAGAAAGAGAAAGTGCAAAATCGTTTTTATTGCCGCCCATTTCGTAACCGCATCATTTAGCTGGCATACTGGGAGCGATCTATGCTTTTAAACAACAATGTATTGATTGATCCCATTAATGCATTGTGTAGGTTCGATTACCATTAGGTAGATACAAAGCCACATGCCGTGCTGCAATAAAAAAAAGTTCCACCGCCCAGTATTTTTTATTGTAATTTATATTTAATAATTTCAGTACATTTCATACATAAACACTTTTGTAAAAATTTAAATTTTATTGTATATGGCAATCATTTATGTTATGACTATGTTAGCTTATTATATGCATTTAAAGAGCCTTCTCAGTTATTTTCCCTTTATCAACTGTCGTATATATTTGCCTTCTGCTGCCTTTTCTAAAAATGACAACATTTCAGGTCCGCCAACATAATAGCTAGAGCTAAAAACTGTGAAGACTGTGAACGCACTGTAGTATCCCACGATGTTGGTCATTGTTAGTCTAGCAAGTATGGATCCAATGCTGAAGAGACAAGCTTCCAGGACAAGTTTGGCGGAACGTCACAGCTGGTCCCAACTTTGCCTGAAAAACTGACAAGGGTTGATATCACAAACTTTATTAACCTGGTTAGTTTGTCTCAGTCTCTAATAAAAAAAAATATAGTCCCTTTGTTTCAGCGGTGAATTTTATTATAGTCCTGAAAATTTTTGTGTTATATGATTTTTTGTAATTTTGTACTTACTTTTTCTCCTCCTCCTCTGACTCCCTCCGTAGACTAGTGGTTGTGCCTTTTGCGTTGTATCCGGAGGCCGTGGGTCGATTCCCACCCATGGCAAAGGCTAATTTCTGTATAGTTGTCATGGTCTGGGTGTTTATAAAATATAATATATATATACGAATATCAATGGCCATACAACGCGGAAATGCAGTTAGTGCTATGGGCACATTTTCTGATCCCTCGTCACCTCCTTAAATGTAAATATTGTAAATTATTCTTAATAATTACTAGGTTTAATATTATATAGATATATATATTATGTCGTTGTTTCTGGTACATATAGTACAAGCCTAGAGAGGTGACCAGAGCAATATGTGTAAATTGTACTACATATTTTTTTTAATTCTTTATTTCACAAAATTGTACATAGGCGATCTTTATGCCTTAGGCATTTTCTGCCAGCTAACCTTTAAGAGAGTGAAATATGCTTAGGGTGCAGAACTTTTCGAAAAAAAGAAATGGATATTTATATTATTATTTTTGTTTACACTTGCTCACCTACTGTGATTTTCTCATTTAAACAAACGCTTAACATATAATGTTAACTTTGGTATTAATTTAATAATAAAATGACAAATCTCTTTTATATTTAAAAAATATCCTGACTGATTGACTTATTCTCGCCTAGTCAAAAGCTAGAAAAGATTATGAAATTTGAACAGTAGCATTTTGTGTTGTGGGTTTTTTTTTTAATTCAAACCCTAAAGAGGAAAAGGGGTGATAAATAAAATTTCAAGAAAGTTAATATATCGATAACGGAACGTGCCACATTTGGTATACATACTCTTCTTTGAAAATAAATGAATATTTGTATCACATATATAAAAATATATGAGGAAAAGCAAAATAAATATTTGGAAATATTGTTGCCTGAAGACGTCCTAATAAGGCGATATATAGAAAGTTATTATTATACTGTGTTTTATCTACTATATATTTAAGAACTAATATTTCAGGCGTGGATACGGTTGGTGAGGTCGGTCGCCTCGGTGGCACCCTTGTATGGCAGATGATAATCGGAAGGTCAATGGAATCACCTAACCACCTAGTCTTACACTAGTTGGTTATGTAGCGTGCGTTCGGTTGGTTGGTTTTTTTAATACTTTTATTTAATGACACCTTTTATTAATTAATCTATAATAATAATAATAATAATATGTGGGACAAATTACACATATTGCTCTGGTCACAAAACTAAGCTCTAGGCTTGTACTATGTGTACCAGAAGCAACGATATAATACATATTATATTTTATAAACACCCAGACCATGACAATAATGGTTATATATATATATATATAGCAGCCTGACCAAACGCACTCTAGACCTTATTGTTAAAACTTTTTTTTTTGACTATTCATAAATATCTGTAAAGATTTACATGAAATAAATAATATTTGATTTGATTTGATATTTATGTATCTTATTGGATGACATTTAAAAAAATATTAAAGCAGCTACTGCAAATAAAAATATAGTATAACTTGTTTAAAGATATAATAATTGAATTCCTGCTTTTGTACAGTTTAATACATTTTATAAAATACCAATAAGACTTTTTCGTTTCTCATAAATTTTTAACGCGGTTTTTTTTTGTGTCTTTCTCGTTGCAATAGGCATCTTTTATTTCACTCGTTTCACTTGCATTTAATACCTCCACTCAATAAGGGTCTGACATGAATCATTATTTATTAATAGGACGTTTATAATAGTCGCAAAACAGTCCGGATGGCATTTAGAGATGCGTTTGCGACGGGCATATAGTGCGTCCTATTTTGAGATTGCTCCAGCTCTGAATGCAATATGTTCAGCCAAAGTTTTTGATCTAATCTAATCTCTAATATCATATATTGAGGGTTCAAAATCATGTATGTTTATTTGTATAGGGGGCAAGCGATTGATAGATTATGCAGCTGTCTGAATTATTTTGTTTGTGAACATATCTAATGATTGTTTTTTTTTGGTTTATTTTATAATTAGCTTTTGTTTGTTCATAAATATATATTTATTAGAATAGACAATGACCTTTTAATTTTCGGTGTACGATGACGGGTGCCTTACGGCGCTAGAGACCGCCTAGACGGCCTTAGGGTATCCAGCGGAGCGGATTTATGCCCACCCCATCGTAGCTGATGTTTTAATTGTGAGTCTACACCGAACAAGTGGCTAGCTTCATAACCAGTTCTACAACTTGTTATAGTGAATGGATTGAATGGATGTTATACTGGAGCTAAGAATGTGAAATTTGTGGAGAAGCTTTCGTTTTGTGTTGTTTTAATTCGAATCACAAAAAAAAATCATCACGGGTGCCTTTTTGGCTCCCGAAAACAGTTTAAACGGCCTCAGGGTACCCAGCGGAGGAGTTAACCCGTCCTCATTTCGCCGATGGTATTCGGAGGCAACACCTAAAGAGTGGCGAGCTTGTCGCGGTGTTTATGATGGTATCGTTGTATAAAGCGGTCAGGCCTTGCAAGCAGATGAACCTTGTTATCAGTTGCGCAGTGACCCTTTTTTAATTCGAATTGGGATCACAAGAGAGCAAAAATAAGAGTTATATATTTTTTCAAGAAAGTTCATCTCAGTAAAAGAAGATACTACACATAATCTAAAAAAAAAAAAAAAAAAAAAAATGTACTATGTACTATTCTTCTTTGAAAACAATTAATAGGTTGTTTTACCATTTTTGGGGCAATGATTTTCAACTGTTTTATACACTAGTTCTACCACAAGTTTTTTCTATAGTTTCTAGTAACTATAGATAGTAATCAACCAAAAAGAGGCTTATTTGAAAAATAAACCTCTATAGATATTTGGAAGTGGATTGTGTTTTTTTTAATACAAGTAATGGAACAGCCGGGGCAACAAAAGCTATACAACTAATGCATACTAAAATTTACCTACCAATAAAAAAATCTCACACTAGCTTGAGCGTCATACCTTGACTGGCTTTTTAGTAATATTTAGTAAATAATCAAGATATATTTATGGCACAAAACTTAAATAACATTATAAATAAACTAGACCTAATAAATATAACAAAAAAAAGACCCTAAATATAAAAACCCTAAGAAAATAATATTAAATATAAATGAAATACCTAACATATAAAAATACCTATACAAAAGGACTACTAAATATTACAAAACCAGCCAGGAGCTCAGGCTATATTTAAATGTATTTCTAAGCGTTTGGTCGACATATCTGGTGACCGACGAGCTGGCTGCTTTTTTGCACAAAGAATCAGTATAGCAATTCAGAGAGGAAACGCAGCCAGCTTATTGGGAACCCTACCTGTTGGCAGCGATCTGGAAGAAGTTTTTTGTTTATTATAATTTTGTTTAGGTTATTTGTATTTTTTATTTTCTTATTTTCTTATTTTGTAAATTATATATATATATATATTTTAATTAAATTTTTACAAAACAGTTTGTAATAAAAATGATTAAAATATAATATGTATTAATCGTTAACTAAAATGAAAATAATAAAGCCTTCCCATTGTCAATAAGAAAGTTTGGGAGCGCGATTAAGTAATGAACTGGTGACCCAACCCGCAATTATGGAATGCTGAGCGGAGTCAAAGCAAGGGACTCTCTCTACTAGACTGACAGTATTATTTAGATGCCCAAAAAATACTACAACTTCCTTAGGCTTCACTAGTAACAAAATGTGGGCTTCAACTATGTTTTGTGAATATTTTTAATTATTATATATTTTGTAAGTTTTTTACGATGAGGTGGGATTAAAAACCCCTCCGCTGGGTACCCTGGGGCTATCTAGGCGGTCTCGGTCGCCGTAAGGCACTCGTGATGATATGTATGTATGTATGTAAGTTTTTTTTCAGTAAAAATATTTCTACATTTACTTTAATAGTGAGTAATTAGAAGCTACACATAAAGAAGACGTCTGTGTAAATAAAAATAGGTAAAACCAAAGACTAATTACGTGAGGAGTAACTTGTTGGTTGGCTCAGTGGAATACGAGAAAGAGAAAGTGCAAAATCGTTTTTATTGCCGCCCATTTCGTAACCGCATCATTTAGCTGGCATACTGGGAGCGATCTATGCTTTTAAACAACAATGTATTGATTGATCCCATTAATGCATTGTGTAGGTTCGATTACCATTAGGTAGATACAAAGCCACATGCCGTGCTGCAATAAAAAAAAGTTCCACCGCCCAGTATTTTTTATTGTAATTTATATTTAATAATTTCAGTACATTTCATACATAAACACTTTTGTAAAAATTTAAATTTTATTGTATATGGCAATCATTTATGTTATGACTATGTTAGCTTATTATATGCATTTAAAGAGCCTTCTCAGTTATTTTCCCTTTATCAACTGTCGTATATATTTGCCTTCTGCTGCCTTTTCTAAAAATGACAACATTTCAGGTCCGCCAACATAATAGCTAGAGCTAAAAACTGTGAAGACTGTGAACGCACTGTAGTATCCCACGATGTTGGTCATTGTTAGTCTAGCAAGTATGGATCCAATGCTGAAGAGACAAGCTTCCAGGACAAGTTTGGCGGAACGTCACAGCTGGTCCCAACTTTGCCTGAAAAACTGACAAGGGTTGATATCACAAACTTTATTAACCTGGTTAGTTTGTCTCAGTCTCTAATAAAAAAAAATATAGTCCCTTTGTTTCAGCGGTGAATTTTATTATAGTCCTGAAAATTTTTGTGTTATATGATTTTTTGTAATTTTGTACTTACTTTTTCTCCTCCTCCTCTGACTCCCTCCGTAGACTAGTGGTTGTGCCTTTTGCGTTGTATCCGGAGGCCGTGGGTCGATTCCCACCCATGGCAAAGGCTAATTTCTGTATAGTTGTCATGGTCTGGGTGTTTATAAAATATAATATATATATACGAATATCAATGGCCATACAACGCGGAAATGCAGTTAGTGCTATGGGCACATTTTCTGATCCCTCGTCACCTCCTTAAATGTAAATATTGTAAATTATTCTTAATAATTACTAGGTTTAATATTATATAGATATATATATTATGTCGTTGTTTCTGGTACATATAGTACAAGCCTAGAGAGGTGACCAGAGCAATATGTGTAAATTGTACTACATATTTTTTTTAATTCTTTATTTCACAAAATTGTACATAGGCGATCTTTATGCCTTAGGCATTTTCTGCCAGCTAACCTTTAAGAGAGTGAAATATGCTTAGGGTGCAGAACTTTTCGAAAAAAAGAAATGGATATTTATATTATTATTATTATTATTATAACTTAATAATATATTGTTTTCGTAAGGCTTTCACACACAGCTATTAAAAAGTTTTAAAACAGGTTGTTGGTGTCACTAAGTGACAAAAAAGGCTTAGATATATTAAGTAATTATTTATAATTGTTTTATGAATTAATATTATGTATGATATATGAATAATAAATTAAAAAGCAACCTATATAAGACTAGCTTTTTTGCTAATTTTTATTTTTGTAACTATTTTTTTTATAATTGGAGCACGACATGGACTTTATATCTGCCTGATGGTAAAAAGATCTACACAGTCCATGAATGGAGTCGATCAATACCTACATTGTTGTTTAACAATATTTATCGCTCCCACTATGCCGGCTAAATGATTGTACCTATTTGCAAGCCTATATAAATATCCTCGCTACAATAAATCGATGCAGTAGTCTCCTAAAAACAGTGAAACCACAGACTAAAACCGAATCATGACTATCTATTGGCAAAAAAAAATTCTTCATTCAATTCCAGCTGGTGCCCATTGTAGTTAGTAACTGTATGGTATTTAACGGCAATAATTTTCCGTCCGGTTTTCCGGAGACTATTACATCGATTTATTGTCGAGGTGGAAGTCTCCTTTCATGGTACGGTTACGAAACGGGCGATTGATTTGACGATAAAGCAGCGAGGATATTAAAAAAGTCTCGTAATGCAATTACGCCTTTGTCGCCTCTTATTAAGTAACAACATCATTTAGCCGGCATAGGGGGAGGAATATTGTTAAACAATGTATTGATCTACCCCAGATACCTATTAGACAGAAACAAAGTCACATGTCGTGCTCCAAAAAAAAAGCCATTGGGTTTTTTTTTAACTCGTTGGGTTTACTCATTATACTCTTTAGGATACTTTTAGGTTCGTTTTTATAATTGTCATGGGTTTTCCAAACCGATAAGACACCCGTGTTTAAGTTTAATATTATAATATTAATATTAAACTGGGATTTATAAGAAAATGGTGGAAGATTAAAATACGTTTTCCTCTAGCGAAGTCATCAGCACTGGTGCAGAATATAAATTGATTAAGTTCTAGTGAGATACATCTTTCTTACTTATACGTGTAAGTATACATGTAATAAATTTTCGTTTATCCTATATTTAGGTAGCGAATTGTTTTCGTGTAATACTGAATACATTTACTATTTAAAAGTAATAAGGTAATGTACTGTTATAGTTGGGAATTAAATGTTGTAAATATTGAGACATGTAAATTTATTTAAAGACATTTTTTCGGTACTCGAAAAAATGGCGTTAGATACTTATGTATTTGTAGGTATCTGAATAACTACAACTGCTTGGGCAATGATTTTTTAATATCCCACTTTTTCTTAGATTTTTGTTTGTTATATACATTGTATAGGTACTAATTACTTAAAGAGATAAGATTTAATTGATTGTTTGTTCTGTAAAATGTCCTCAATAAATGGGCTATCCAATACTAAAGTAATTTTTCAATTCGAACTAGTAGTTCCTGAAATTAGGGCATTCAACCAAACAAGCTTCATAATATTAGTATAGATTTTTTTTCTTTTAGTAGACTTCCAGTTAAGTATACTAAATTAACTTCACTAGGCCGGTGTCAACCACTTTAGTTAAAGTAAATTTGCCATTTTTAAGACTTTCCTGGATTAATTTCCTATCAAGGTGGTAGTCTCCTTTCAGGATGCTGTTATATAAAACAGGAAGTTAATTTGACGATAAAGCTGCTGTTTAGGTGTACAAAATCTCCATACATACATATCGATCTATTAATGTATTAAGAGAGATTTTATATACCTATGTACCTAAATGTATGTTTGTATTTGGATCTGCATGTTATTAAGTATCCTGCGAGAAGCATAAAATAAAAAAATAAAGTAAAACTAACGTCTAAAAATAATTCCAAGTGTTGTTATTAAAAAAGTTTGTTACTGAATTAAAAAAATATAATTTATTAGTTTCAAAAGTTTTTTTCAGCTTTTATCTTCGTAGCAGACACGGATTAAATGTAAAATTTTGTAAACAGAAAAACTTTCCTGTGATGAACTTATTAGGAAGTCGAAGCTAATCTCATTAAAATCTAATAAATTTTTGTTCTCGCGGAAACTCTCGGCCGAGTTTATGGCCCTCGATGGCAATAAACGTACGAAGTGCGTCGCGAGACTCAAACGCGAGCCGCCCAGCGCCGCGCGGACACACCAGTGTACGGCGGGCGGAACACAGCCGGGGCGGGCGATCAGTCGGGCGCCGGCCCCTCGCAGCGCCGGTCGCCGCAAGCATGGCCCGCGCCCGGTAACGCGGCATGCGACACGCGCTCGCCGCGCTCGCGGCTTGCTACGCGGTGGCGAGCGCCGAGCCGGCTTCCGCCAACGGCAGCTCCGCCCACGTCCTCCAGTGCTCCGAGGGCCTCGTGCTGCCCTTGTGGAAGCCTCTCGTAGACGTCCCTACCTACCAGATAGCCCTTCGCGGCTGCGTCTACTTTGTCATTCTGCTATACCTCTTCATAGGCGTCTCCATTGTCTCCGACCGATTTATGGCCGCGATCGAAGTGATCACCTCTCGAGAAAAGGAGGTGCGCGTGCGACGGAACGGAAGCGAACATATCGTAGTCGTCCGAGTCTGGAACGAAACCGTCGCCAATCTCACCCTCATGGCCCTCGGCTCGAGCGCGCCTGAGATCCTGCTGTCGGTCATAGAAATAACTGGAAAAAACTTTGAAGCGGGAGAGCTGGGCCCCGGGACCATCGTCGGGTCGGCTGCGTATAACCTGTTCGTCATCATAGCGATATGCGTCGCCGTGATACCGGATGGGGAAGTAAGAAAGATTAAACACCTTCGAGTCTTTCTGGTGACGGCGACGTGGTCGATCTTTGCTTACGTCTGGCTCTATATGATTTTGGCGGTGATCTCCCCGAGCGAGGTGGAAGTGTGGGAGGGAGCCGTCACATTCTTATTCTTTCCGGCCACCGTGATCACGGCCTACATAGCGGATCGAAGGCTGCTCATGTATAAATACTTACGAAAAGGATTTCGTGTCAACAAACGAGGCGTCATCGTCGAGACCGAGGGCGACGGTTCTGTAGAACTGGCTCTGAAACCGGGCGGTGACGATGTAGCATCCGACGATGAGGAAGGCCGAGAGCTGGAAAAGTCTCGACGAGAGTACGTCTCTGTGCTGCGAGATCTTCGCCGTCAACATCCGGAAGAGGATCTGGACACCGTGGAACGCCTCGCTCTGGAGACAATGATGTCTCGAGGGCCAAAATCGCGGGCGTTCTATCGGGTCGCAGCCACTCGTAAGATGACGGGAGGCGGTGATTTCTCGAGGAAAATATCAGAACGAGCTCAAAGCGATCTGAGCGAAGTAAAAGCAGAACTGCAACGCCGAGGGTCGTCATCTCCATTGGGGGGAGAGTTAAGAGGCCCTGTGTTGCGGTTTGAGCCCGCGCATTACACCGTGATGGAAAACTGCGGATCTTTCGAGGTTCGGGTGGTGAGGACGGGCGACGTCAACACAGAGGTATCTGTAGAATATACAACAGAGGACGGTACGGCGGAGGCAGGCTCGGACTACGTGGAGTCCAAGGGATCCCTGGTGTTCGCTGCCGGAGAGACATTCAAGACGTTCTCAGTTCAAGTGATAGACGACGACGTGTTCGAGGAAGACGAGCACTTCTACGTTCGCCTGTTATCTCCGCGCGGGGCCAGCTTATCGTCTCCTGCTACGGCGACGGTGGTGATATTGGACGATGATCATTCGGGTGTGTTCGCGTTTGCAGTGCGTGATTTCGAGTTGACGGAAGCCGTGGGGACGTACGACTTGCGCGTGGTCCGAACTGCGGGAGCTCGAGGCAAAGTCAAGATCCCGTACTGGACAGAAGATGGGACTGCGAAAGCTGGTGCCCAGTACGAACCTGCCAATGGTCATATCATCTTCGAAAACAACGAAACTGAGTGAGTATTGTTCATTACCTTAAACTTGACCTTGTACTTTATAAATCTGATTGGGAAATATTGAATAATTGATATCGTCGCGTGTAACTAAGTAGGTAGTTATTATTTCTGGTGTATTGAAAGTTAAAGTTGCGTTTTTAAAGATGTATTTTTATTTATGAAGTACATGTCTAAAATTTTTAGGTTTTTTAAATATAGACTTCTTTCCTTTGTTTAAATTGACAGAGGCTTTGGAGTTTTTGTTATGTTAAAGTTTTTTTTTCCTTGACTTTCTACTTATTTTTGTATTAAATCTAAAAAGAAAGGCATCTATCTATACAGAGTGTTTTATTAATGTTTGTAGAGTTTATTTATTATCCTATATCGCCCTATATTGGAGCCTTATCAAAGTGTAAACTGCAAAGCTCTATTAGTATTTTATCCGGAAAAACGATTCTCTTTGATAAAGTTTTATCGTCCTATTAAGGGAAAACATGAATGTATTACAAAAGTAAGTAGGTACTTAAACCTTGGTTATTTCCCATAAAAATCTAGACTTTTCTTTCTAACCGTTATTATACAGAGCACATTTTTTGAAATTGTTTTATATTTCCCGGAAATGCGGTCAGTGTAACATATCAAGGGTGGATCCAGGATTGGTTTGATTGGGGGGGGGGGGGGGTTGTGGCTTTTATATCGTTAATTGTAGGATATTTATGAGATTGTACATGGCATGGTGCCCTGATAGATCAAAAATTTCTACTATTTATCAGTTGATACGGGGTATAATTAGGGGATCAAAAATTATTTGCAGTTATGACACTAAATTTTTTTTATCTTTTTTTTTTTTGTCATTTTGTTCTCATTTTTCCTATAATTTAATTTATGTTGTTATTAAAATTACAATAACTACATCGAGGCAATAAACTTTTTTTTTTCATTTTATTACTTAGTAGGTACAAGAGAACTCACTTGAAAAAATCACCTCTATACCTGGTGATTTTTTCAAGTGGATCTTCTTCCAAATATGAAATAGCGAATATTAGCGAAAATTCTCAAAGGATGGACCGATTTTGATAAAAACTAAAACTACATAATTAGATTTTAGAAAAATTAAATACCCTAGCCGAGAAGCTATTGATTTTGAATTTAAAACACTAGTTAAACTAAAGACACATATAAGCTTATCCAACTGCCGCATTATGAAAGAATTCTTGAAAACGGCGCGACTGTTTCGGCTGTTTTTTTGTTGTCATAAAGTCAGGACATGGTTTGTAATTTTTGGAAAATCCAGCGGAAAAGTCGGAAATTTTCATGGTATTTTTGTATGTTTCACAAACCTTAATGAAGGGAAGGTGAAGGCAGGTTGAACATAGGAGTTTTCTATATATTATTTACGGGAAAGTAATAGACAGGTATTTGACCATTTGGTATGATATATGACAAGCGAAACCAGGTCAAAAAAACATTTAATAATAACAATAAACATACAACTAAAAACATTTAAATACAAATACAAAATATTTATTGCAATCATGTTTGGTTACAAATATTTAAAAATACAGTACTAACATGAACCTAGGTAGGGAATAGCAAATTATATATTACTACTACTACCTACCTAATTAAGTATTTAGTATCGTTTTTTATTTTAAGTTTCGATATAATAAAATTCTACTTATGAATTATAAATACAACTATTATATAATAAAATGCCTATAGAATTAATTTATAATAATATTAATTATTATTTACATGAATCATCAAAATAGGTACATAATAAAATTTTAATATAATTTATACATAGGTACATACATACATATCATCACGGTGCCTTACGGCGCCCGAAACCGCCTAGACGGCCTCAGGGTACCCAGCGGAGGAGTATTAATCCCACCTCGTCGTAGCCGATGGTATGAGTCTACACCGAACAAGTGGCTAGCTCGTCTCGATGTTTTGAATAGACTCAATAACCCATCTATAAACAGTTTCACAAGTTGGTATAGTGAAACCGGGACCGACAGCTTAACGTGCTCTCTGAGGCACTATAGTGGTGTTGTCAAAAAAATAACCTATTGAATTTGTACAATAATGTACAACAAACATTGCTTTTTAATGGGTAGTCAACATCCATCTTTTCGTTTATACGGCTTCATTGGAATACGTATCTCGTATACATGTGTGTATAAGTCATCGATCGCCACCTATGGGGCAAATCGCTCGTCACCAATGGGTCAATGGAAGGTGATTATTTTCCTGCTGACGTTACACTCATCATGTAGAATATGGTCAACAAAGTGACAATAACCGAATAATAAATTATGTTATGGACGCCTATATGGTTATATAATGTTATCTAATATTCGCTTCGTAACAAGCAAATAAAATACCTTTAGACAAGTGGCGGGGTTTCAATCGTGAGTTTAGTATAAATGTTGAAGTGTATTAAGACGTGGCCGAGTTGGTTAGACCTTGGACTTAAAAGCACTTAGGTCCCTGGTTCGAATCCCGGTGTGTACCAATGAGTTTTTAATAAAAAAAAATATGTACATTTGTTTGACAACACCACTATAGTGCCTCGGAGAGCACGCTAAGCTGTCGGTCCCGGTTTCACTTTACCAACTTGTGAAACTGTTTATAGATGGGTTATTGAATCTATTCAAAACATCGCGACGAGCTAGCCACTTCTTCGGTGTGGACTCATACCATCGGCTAACGCGAGGTGGGATTAAAACCCCTCCGCTGGGTACCCTGGGGCCGTCTAGGCGGTCTTGGAGGCCGTAAGGCACCCGTGAAGATATGTATGTATGTGTGTATTAAGACCTTTTTTGTACTTTATAAGTCATTTTATCCCATAAAAAATATGGGTACATTAAAATAAAACATGTTTTGTGAAAAAAAAACCACACCTAGTTGATATTAATACTCGTAATACAACGGGTGCGATTTTTGAATATCAGCGAATAATTAATTATCACTGAAATTAAAATAAATAATTTATTCGAAGTAACATTTTACAAAATAATAATAAAAAAAATCCTACCTACTCAAAAAAATAAAAAATCCTTACAATGAACGCGCGGCATAGTGCCCAGAACGCTAGCGACATTTCCTCTTTGGATTATCAAACTTAATCTTTGAGAGAGGAATGCGCCAGCCCTCTGGTCACCTGTGACGTCGATCAATTTTGAAGAAATCTGTTTTACAAGCTTTCTTGCTTCTGGGCCCCATGGTCCCATTGTCTCTACCCCAAACGGCACAAATATATAATTATTAACTATTTGCGAGTATTTTTGCCGTTTGAGGTATTCCGCATCAGCAGCAGCGTTTCCAGCCCCAACTAATGTCCTTGGAAGATGTAAAGCTGCCAAAGTGTCGACGCAGGTTGCGTCCCACACTAAGCAGCGACCTAACTTCCAAGGAATCAAACTCAACCCGTCAGGTCTCTTGCCGTCATTGCGTGACAACCCACAAGGTTCAGTCACAGACGGTATATTGATGGCAGCAAGAGCCCTACGGATTAAGTCATTGATGAGACTGTGCCGCGAAAATCGCCCAGCGCTTTTCAAACAAGAGAGACCATGGAGCCCAAATTGATCAACGTCACATCCGCACGGACATCTGTGAGGTTGACAAATGGCGGCTCCCAATCTCAGTCCTATGGCAATTTGGAAAGTTTGATCATCTAAAAGGGTACCGAGGTTTCTGTTTGGAATAGCATGAAGCCATTGCCCCGACTCTTTTGTAGAGACGGCCAAAAGACGAGCACGGTCACTTCTATTTGAAAAATTTTGAGATAAACTTGTATAGTTGGCTTGTACGAGTGGGGTATCCCAATGTTTTTGAATATGACGTTCCATCGGGATATCCACACTTGGGCAAGCCAAAGACCAAGTATTTAAGCTATCGTCTAAAAAAGGAATGTTCAAATCAGACCAGTTTTTCTTTAAAATCTTAGATATTATCCCTGAAACACTGTGGACCGAAGACAAGAATGCTGGAAGAGCTACACTAGAAATTTTGCGGATACCGATAAATGTTAAAAAAGTCATCGATTTCTAAAGTTCGTATTGTTGAATCTCATCGGGTGACTAAGATATCATACCTATAATATCAATACGAGTGCTTCCTACCACTCGTAAATAAAGTCAGCGATTACAGACTATAATCATCACAGATACATTATGTTAAGTTCCGTTCCAACATTGAGTTTTTATGTTTTTTTTTTTTCTTCATTAATGGCATTTTATTTTGCCAATGACACAGTTAAAAGTTAGGGAAAGTTTAAGGATTATAGCATTACGTAGTACGACAGGCCACGTTTTTTTTTTAAAGGATCAGATAGGTATTTACAAACAAAATAAAGTAGGATTAAATATTACATTATATATTATGTACATACCTAGGCTAGATTACTGAAAATACACGGGTGTTGAACACAGAGCACTAGAAGTGAATAAATCCCGCGACATTGTCCTCACCACTGGCGTCCGCATCCAAAACTTCACTTTTTACAAATTTTGCTAAAATTAATAGTTACAGTTTTATATCATTATGGACAATAAATGAGCCTAGAATTGTATATATATACTTACTACGTTTATTATAAATAAGTAAGAATAAAATATTAGTAGGAAATGGAATTCGAAGGTAAATAACACTGGACATTAATGAAGAGCGGTCAAGTTTTTATGTTTTAGCATGATATGTCAATTATTATGAGAAACAAGAACGATATATAGAACGACAAACAATATTTTCTTCGTGTAACGAAACGCAAGTAGCTCTTGTGAATGAGAAATTATTTGAAAGCTAATACTGCACCTATGACTTTCAAATATAGGACTTTTGATAAATCGTGATTTCCTAGTCATCGGTGATATTTTCCTCACTAGTAATAAAATTTTAAATTGTGTAATAGATTTTTTTTAAAAGCTCTAACTACCTTACCTTTGCCGTTAAACAGTAACGTATTGACTACCCCCATTAATAGCTTTATAAGTCTACTTACCATCATGTAGATACAAAGACTTATACCGTGCTCCAGTAAGAAAAAAATTAAAGATATTTTAGAATCCTCAGTAGCTAGTAAGCCATTATGGTAGCGACGTGATGCGCATTACATTGGCAAACTGGATCGCAATAAGCTGCGTTCTTCTGTATTACTTATTTAATTAAATTGCAGACTAATTTAAATTCACTACAACCAGCACCGCGTAATTGGCTACGAGGAATATACTCGTGTGGAAGTTTCTTAAAATATAAAAGTGTTTTTAGGTATCTAACAGAACTCTTATCTTTTTTCATTAATCCATGCATATTACTTTATATCCCCTAAACTTAAGCTGGCCTACAAAGTCCATGAATAGGGATAATCTATACTTTCTTTGAATAAACAAAAATATGAAATTTATTAGTAATAATAATATGTAGGACAATTTACACATATTGATCTGGTCACAAAACTAAGCTCTAGGCTTGTACTATGTGTATATATTGCAATTTTCACTCTTTTAAAGGTTAGCTAGTAGATAATGCCTAAGGCATTAAGATCGCCTTTGTACAAATCGTTTAGTGCAATAAAGAATTTAAATAAATAATAATAAATAAACAAAATATACGTTATATACGTGGAGGCCGAGTTGGTTAGACCTTGGACTTAAAAACGCTTAGGTTTCTGGTTCGGATCCCGGTGTGTACCAATGAGTTTTTAATTAAAAAAATTGTGTACATTTGTTTGATAACACCACTATAGTGCCTCGGAGAGCACGTTAAGCTGTCGATCCCGGTTTCACTATACCAACTTGTGAAACTGTTTATAAATGGGTTATTGAGTCTATTCAAAACATCGCGACGAGTTAGCCACTTGTTCGGTGTAGACTCATACCATCGGCTACGACGAGGTGGGATTAAAACCCCTCCGCTGGGTACCCTGGGGCCGTCTAGGCGGTCTCAAGCGCCGTAAGGCACCCGTGATGATATATAAACAAAATATTATTTTCTACTGTCCACTGGTTATTTTTCTAATTAAGCTAGACACTACTGTATATCGATTCGTTTCTAAAGATACAGTCTTACAAACAGTCAGCGATCCCAAGGCCGAAAGGTTCGAAGCAAATATTAACCCTAGCAGTTTTATGCTCGTCAAAACGACGCTACACGACCCTCCGCCTATACTACCCGCTTCCTTCCAACCACAGATTTTGTTCACTAGATTGGCTGAAAGGGTTGGCGAAAATTTCCGTGTGGAACTCCTAGGTACGTGTACATTGCGCGTCAAGTAGTGGCCTTTACAGACTGTTTTCTAAATCTCGTCATCATGCTTTTAGCTTTGTTTCTTTTCTTTTTATTAGAGCACGACTTGTGGCCTCATGGTAAGCAATCCTAAAAAGCCACTTACTAGCTGATCCACCGCTTACGCAACGTACGTTCCCAAAAGGAATATTTTTTTCCCCGATTTTGCAACAATTTTCATTGTTACTCCGCTCCTATTGGTCGTAGCGTGATGTTATACAGCCTATAGCCTTCCTTGATAAATTGGCTATCCAAAACTAAAATATTTTTTCAATTCGAAGTAGTAGTTCTTGCGCGTTTAACCAAACAAACAAACTCTTCAGCTTTATACTACTAGTATAGATTTTATATTATTTTATTGTAGGGAGGCATTTTATAACAGTTAATCTTTAATGAATATATTTGTTGTGTGTATCTACTATGTCGCTTAAATGATGCAGGTACGAAATGGGGGGCTACAAAGACTAATTTGCATAATCGCTGCTTTATGGCTGCCATAAGGTTAGGTAAGTAAAATTTTATGCAAAAGTGGCCACCTAGTCTTAAAATAGTTGGTTATGTAGAGTGTGTTCGGTTTGGTTGTTTTTTTTTTTCCGCAAGGACAAGGAATAGTTTAATAGTTAACTTTCCGTTTATTTTTTTAAATATTTTCAACATTTGTTGTATGGGAGGAATGCTGACCTAGCCAAGTGCACACTTGGACCTTATATATTTTTTTTTTACTTTTTATAAATGCCTGTAAAGGTTTATATGAAATAAATATTTTTGTCTTTGACTTCACGCTATTTTTTGGCATGCATTTTTTCAATATAACATCTCGTGGACGTTCGCGTGTGTATGGATATATAATGCAAAATGGCACGATATTTATTTTATTGAAATGTGCAATGCAAATTAATTCTCGGGAACAACATTGGCGATGCATCCAGTCGTGGCTTGGATTCCGATTTATGGCAAATTATATTAATATTAGTGTGTTGTTCTGTACAATTTGCCTTGGTCTAGTTTTTTTTATAAAATATAGTATAAATTAATATCGTTTTATTGGTACGTGGTGGCCGAGTTGGTTAGACCTTGGACTTAGAAACACTTAGGTCCCTGGTTCGAAGCCCGGTGTGTACCAATGAGTTTTTAATAAATAAAAAAATGTACATTTGTTTGACAACACCACTATAGTGCCTCGGAAAGCACGTTAAGCTGTCGGTCCCGGTTTCACTATACCAACTGATACTATTTATAGATGGGTTATTGAGGAGTCTATTCAAAACATCGCGACGAGCTAGCCACTTGTTCGGTGTAGATTCATACCATCGTCTACGACGAGGTGGGATTAAAACCCTCTGGGTACTAAACACGCTGGGTACCCTGGGGCCGCCTAGGTGGTCTCGGGCGCCGTAAGGCACCCGTGATGATATGTATATGTATGTATGTTTTACTGGTACAAATAGAGCACGCCTAGTTAGTGACCAGCGCCACATTCTGTTTCTTGTAACGTGAACGTTAGATTGTCAAAATAACGAATTCCGTTATTAGCGCTCTCTCCTCCAATCAGCGAAGGTTAAAAACTACTCTGAGGTACCATGGGTTTGCGCATTGTAGAAACGTAACGTATTCATTTACGTATACATGAGCAACAACCAATAGGATCGCTTTATTTTTGGTAACAGGATTGAATAAAGCGATCCTATTGGTTGTTGCTCACGTATTCAACGTTACGTTTCTATAATGCACAAACCCATGGTGGAGCCTCTGATTGGAGGAGAACGCTCTGTGTCTTATAACGGATACGTTAGCTTGTCAAAATACCGAAATACTTTAAAAATGACATTGAACAATCAGCAACAACATAACTAAAAAGGCAAATACTTTATTCCCTTGTGTTACAGGTGCTATTTCTTGGACAGTTTTTAGCATTCCGTAAGTTGGCAATTGTACATAAAGGCATTCGTTATTTTGACAATCTAACGTTATATTTAAAAGAAACAAAATATGGCCGCTGAGCAATATGTGTAAAATATTCTACATAAAATAATAATATACATTTCGTTCACGGTCGTGTGTATCTCTGCGTTGGAATCTATATTGCTTTTGACCTATTTTGTTCGCGCGATAAAGCGCACTCAAGTGCGTTTATTTTTTACTTTATGGTTTCTACGCATTCCGCATAATTTTGTCAATGTCAAGTAGGCAGTTACAAATTATTTTGAATAATAAGATGAAAATCGAATGTTAGCATGAAAAGATATATACGTGGTGGCCGAGTTAGTTAGACCTTGGACTTAAAAACACTTAGGTCCCTGGTTCGAATCCCGGTGTGTACCAATTAGTTTTTAATTAAAAAAGTTATGTACATTTGTTTGACAACACCACTATAGTGCTTCGGAGAGCACGTTAAGCTGTCGGTTAACTTGTGAAACTTTTTATAGATGGGTTATTGAGTCTATTTAAAACATCGCGACGAGCTAGCCACTTGTTCGGTGTAGACTCATACCATCGACGCTACGACGAGGTGGGATTAAAACCCCTCCGCTGGGTACCCTGGGGCCGTCTAGGCGGTCTCGGGCGCCGTAACGCACCCGTGAAGATATGTATGTATGTATGTAGCATGAAAATATCTAGAAAAAAGACTAGTAAAGAATGAGCTATCACAACATGACCTAAACTATCATTCATACTTCTATCATTGTCAAGCGAAGAGGAAAAACCCGATGGTAAAACTGGTACCGCCATTTTACCGAAGATTATAGGATTCTTCTGTAACATTAATGCAGTGATATCGATGATTAACACAATCACCGAGATCACTGCATAAATGTTACACTTTACACTTAAGATCATTGCGACTTTACACTTAAGATCACTGCGACTCTACACTTAAGATCACTGCGAATGCTTATTCTACATTTGTTGCACAATAATATACTATAAGCTTTAATATGAAAGATATAACACAAACAGGCGCCCGTAGTCTTCGGGCTACCCTTAAGGAAATGTGCGTTTATTTATTTTCAAAGATTGAATCCACATACAAGTTTTTGCGAAGCGTCGTTTGCCCTTGCAGATTTTGATCGCTTTAGCGTAACTAGTTTCGTAACGTATTACTGAGTACGTATAATTAATAATAAACAAATTGAATAATAATGTAATTAATTTGATAAAGGATAATTAGTAAAAACTAATGATTAATTTTGTATTTGTATTTGTTTATTTGCATTCTATAAACACATGTTATATTTTACATTATAACTTTTATAGTAACAAACATTTTGGTGTACATAAACCCTGGCAGGGCATTGTAAGTTAAGCTATACAAAACTAATTGTAATAATAGTTAGGAGTGTTAGTGTCACCGAACGCGAGACTAAGAAACAAATGTAGATAATAAATCCAATAAATATATTTATTAATTATATTTTATCTGAAACAAATAAAGTGTGTTAGATGTGTTTCTTATTAGGAAATATATAAATTGAAGCTATTTTATTTTATTGCCGAATATTTCGCCTCTCTTTGTAGCGGCGTCGTCAGTGACATTGACTGAAATTTTTTGTCATAAATTTTAAAGCTTTTAGCAGTGGTAAAGGTAATGCACTATACAGTTTTGTATTTATATTTTTAGAAAAATATCATCATCACCTAGCCCATCATGGAAAACAACATCAGCATGTTATGTCCACTGTTGGTTCGATATTAATTAATTTACAAATTATGTTTTACCAACTTATTCATTATGTTTAATATTTAAAAGCCTGAAAAGGCTGAATACAAAACTATATATATTTTTCTATAAGATCTTGTAATTGGTATTCTAGCAAATAAATTGTTTCATTTTATTACTAAGATTTTTTAGTCATAGTGTCAAAGCGTCTTAACAGACTTCACCCTTCTACCCGGGTTCGATCCCAACAATATTTATTCAACGAGATTGTTTGCTTTCTGCCGCGTTAAGCCCGAAAGTGTGTCAAGGACTTAATTAGGAGGTTGGAGGTACTTCGCTAATGTAGATAACACTGTTAGGCTTGTACTATCGTTAAACTTTCAAAGTTTACGAAACCGCATGTTTAAATTTTTTTTTTTATTGGAGCACAACATATGATTTTGTATCTACCTGGTGGTAAGCAGACCTACAAAGTCAATCAATAATTGTTCTTAAACAACATGTCGGCTAAATGGTGCGAATACGAAATAGAAGACGAATTGCATTAGGTACGACTATATACTCGCTCCCTTACCGTCAATTCAACCACCCATTTCGTAACTGCACCCTGAAAGGAGACTTCTACCTCGAGAAGATATCGATACAATAGGCTCCTGAAAACAGGTGAACCCACAAACTAAAATCGAAATATGACTAGTTACTTGACGGTTGTTGCATTTGTATGGGCGGTTGGTCAGCCTAGCGAAGTTATTGAAACCTTCCTCCCACCTAGTTTTTATTGTCCTTCTGAAGCTTCTAACAAAGTCATAATGACTTTTCATTCACACACTAACTGACACGTGCAACTTCGTCTGCGTAACTTTAACGCGATTACGAAACAGGCTGTTTCGTAACCGTTAATTTGACGATAAAGCCACGAAGATATTATATAAATATTTGTTTCTGTCGCCGCTCATTTCGTAACAACATCATTAAGTCAGCATATTGTGAGCAATGTATTAATCGACCCCATTCATTGGCTTTATAGGTCTGCTTACCATCAGGTAGATACAAAGTCACGTGCCCTGCTTAAAATGTCTAATCAAATGATTATAAAATCTGGTTTATTCATATCGCATTTCTTAATTAAACAGAAACTTTGGCAGATTATTTGACGGAGAGAGACCTTTCTAATATGCTTCTATGTTCGCATATTACAACCCCAAATGGCGGGCAGTTTTATCTCGCAACAGGAACACTACTGTTTCGCCAAATAACCTTTTTGGATATAATAAAAGAATATTGTAGTAAAAGCTATATCATGTCATCCATCCATCAGGTTTGTCTAACATTTCGCAGCAAATATATGTGATTGATTACGCGCTAACGTTCAATTGCACGTACACGTAATAAGTATTACGTGTATATTTTTTACAGTATTTCAAAGTTAAGGTGACGTGAGTTCAGAGATTGCGTTGATAGTTCCGATTTTTTTAAGAAAGTGACTGTTGTAGACGAACAGAAAAAAATCTTAATCTGGAGAGAGAGAGAGAGACAATGTTCTTAGCAATTTGATGGATTCACCGTGCGGGTGCCGGGTCCATCGCGTGGTTGAAAGGTAGGGGAATGAACTGCAGCGTGCCCGGACTTGAGACCGCGAAGTAGGTTTAAAGGCCTTTTGAACTCTCACCTGCACTGTGTTCACTACCCTCTCTACTCAACCAAATATTATATGATCCTGTTAGCGCCATCCTGGAAACACGCTCCATAAAAGTTCCGATGGCTGATCTAGGAAGGCCTGGATCATTCAATAGACGATGCAAGGACTTTGCTGGAATTCATCTTGCACCACTGCATAAAGTTGAGTTTTAAATCCGTTTCTAGTAATTTCGTTTGTGAGATCAAAATATTTGTTCGACTTGATGTTGTGGTCCTTAGGTATGTTTGTTTAGTATTGTGTAAATCAGAAACGTAAAATAAAATAATTTGTTCGATAGAAATAAATCGTGAAAATAGCATTGAAATTTTAGTTTTTCGGATTTTATGACATTACTATAAGTGTTAAACATAATTGTTTTGTTTATAAAAGTTTAATATGATAAATAAAAAAATGATTGGTAATTCATATTTTTCATTTTTTATGTAGTTTTTATTATATATATATATATATATATCATCACAGATGTCTTACGGCGCCCGAGCCCGCCTAGTCGGCCCCAGGGTACCCTGCGGAGGGATTTTTAATCCCACCTCGTCGTAGCCGATGGTATGAGTCTACACCGAACAAGTGGCTAGCTCGTCGCGATGTTTTGAATAGACTCAATAACCCATCTATAAACAGTTTTACAAGTTGCTTTAGTGAAACCGGGACCGACAGCTTAACGTGCTCTCCGAGGCACTATAGTGGTGTTGTCAAACAAATGTACATTTTTTTTTTAAATTAAAAACTCATTGGTACACACCGGGATTTGAACCAGGGACCTAAGTGTTTTAAAGTCTAAGGTCTAACCAACTCGGCCACCACGTATATAATATAGTTTTAATAATAATATAGTTTTTATTAAATTAATATTTAAAGGCATTGTGACTTACGACATTTTGTTTCCCTTATAACGCTGAAATAAAACATAGGATCTACTACAAATACGTAATTTCACTGATGAGCATAATAGAATGTCCATATGAATTGAATAACCAAGAAGAATCTGCAAATATAACTAGTCTATACATAACAATATATTAATATAATAATAATAATATGTAGGACAAATTACACATTTTTTTTGTTTTTTTTTTTTTTTTTCTCTTCCCGCAAGGACAATAGTTTAATAGTTTACGATTTGTTTATTTTGTATTATATTCTCAACATTTGTCTGTGGGAGGAATGGCGACCTGGCCAAGTACACACAGGACCTTATATATACTCTTTTTTTTTTTTTTTTTTGACTTTTCATAAATGCCTGTAAAGGTTTACATGAAATAAATATTTTTGACTTTGACTTTGACTTTGACATATTGCTCTGGTCACAAACTAAGCTCTAGGCTTGTACTTAGTGTACCAGAAGCAACGATAAAATACATATTATATTTTATAAACACCCAGACCATGACAACTGTACAGAAAAAAACGTACTAAATTTTTTTGCCATGGGTGGGAATCGAACCCACGACCTCCGGATACAACGCCAAAGGCGCAACCACTAGTCCTGTAGTTTACCTGAGCCTATAAAAGTTTTTTTTTAACATTTTTATTCGTAACATAAAAAGTTACTATACAGGGTTACTTTGAAAGGCTGTAATTTGGGCTAATATGAGGTATAACTGATCAAATGGAACAACTTTTCCCATGGAACCATGTGTCGCAAATGAGAAAAAAATACCTTCTCCATACAAACTAGTAAAATGACTAATTTGTATGGGGAGGCCTAAATCTTTTTTTGTTTGCGACGCATGGTTCCATGGGATTTGATCAGCAGAACATCATATTAGCCCAAAGAACATCCTTTCAAATTCACCTTGTATGTTGCTGCCTTAATTCTGATATTAATGTTGTAAACATAAGTAAGAGTTTTTTTTTTGTCTTTAAATTTTACAAAAGCGGCCCCAGCCTAGTGGTTAAGTCACTGCGCAACTGATAACAAGGTTAAGCAGATGACAACAAAGCCGGCCTGGGATGGGTGACCGCGAACGAGGCTATTTCATCATTAACACCGCAACAAGCTTGCCACTTGTTTGGTGTTGCCTCCGAATACCATCGGCGAAATGAGGATGGGTTAATCCCTCCGCTGGGACCCTGAGGCCGTTTAAACGGTTCTCGGGAGCCAAATAGGCACCCGTGATGGTTTTTTTTTTTTTTTTAATTTTACAAACTCAGTTCGAATTTGATGTTGATGACATATTACATTTTAGCATATTCTGTCATGCATCAGGATTCATATAACCTGTCATGTCATGAGGATATCGTCATTGGAAGAACATTTATATCATAATGTCTGACATAGTGGCATTCGATGTGGCAAATATATTGGATTCTATTAAAAAAGCAACACAAATATTTTGACACTCTATATATAAAAGGTTCCTTTCCATGCAGTGTAGTTTAAAAATAAATTTTGTATTATCTGTGGTTGTAAGATTTTGTCTAAGGCTATGTTGCACCAAATTGAACTCTCTGTAAATGTAATGATTAAAGTTAAAAATGGCGTCGAATGTACCAATTTTATTTTGCAGTTCGAATGACATCTGGTACATTCGAATCTCTCGTACTATTATTATTATTTTTTTATTCACACATTGCTCTGGTTACAAACTATGCCTAAGCTTGTACTATGTGTACCAGAAACAACGATATAATGCATATTATATTTTATAAACACCTAAACCATGACAAACTGTACAGAAAAGAAACGTACTATTATTTATTTGCAATGGGTGGGAATCGAATCCACGACTTCCGGATACAACGTCAAAGGCGCAACATTCGGTGCCATTTTTAATTTTAATCGTTACATTACGTTAACAGACACTTTGGTACAACTCAACCTAAGATGTTCGACTCGGTTTTGTATGAATTTGTATTATAATTGTATAAATAGTTACACAGTATAATAATATAATTCATTAAGTATACTACCATCTTAAAATTCAACAGATTAATACTATAATCCCGAGTTCTTGAAGCGAATCGTGAATAAAAAAGCACTTTTAAAAGCCATCAAGTGGCGATACTAAATGTTAGGGTCTAATACGCCCCTTCAAATGCTACAAAGATCTTCTTTTTTTTCTCTTTTTTATTGGTGCACGGTATGTGACTTTGTATCTACGTAATGGTAAGCAAAGACCATGAATGGGGTCGATTAAAACATTGTTCTTAAACAAAATTGATCGCTCCCATTATGCCGGCTAAATAATGCGATTACGAAATGGGCGACGACAAAGACGAATTGCATTACAGTATATTTTAATATACTTTAATGCAATTCCATCCATTGCCTTATCGTCAATTCAACGATCCATGTCGTAACCGCAGACTGAAAGGAGACTACCACCTCGACAAGAAATCGATGCGATGCAGTAACCTCCTGATAACCGGTGAACCCACAGGCTTAAACCGAAACATGACTAGGTTGCTTGACGGTTTTTGTATATGCATTAAACTCCACTTTTTGATAGTGCAACAAAATTAAACCATTTCATAACCGCATCATTTAGCTGGCATAGTGGGAGCCATCTAACAATGCGTTGATCGACCCCATTCATCATTCATGGTATTTGTAAGCTCTTTCCATCAGATAGACACAAAATCACATGCCGTGCTTCAATAAAAAGAAAAAAAAAGCACTATAATTATTTCTTAAATTAAATAGGCCAATTAATTTCTCCTATTGTGTCACATAATTCAAATTGATTCAATGATAATGATCACTAATCATTGAATCAATTATATTCAATTTACCTGGACTTGAACACCACTATAGTGCCTCAGAGAGCACGTTAAGCTGTCGGTCCCGGTTTCACTATACCAAATTGTGAAACTGTTTATAGATGGGTTATTGAGTCTAATCAAAACATCGTGACGAGCTAGCCACTTGTTCAGTGTAGACTCATACCATCGGCTACGACGAGGTGGGATTAAAAACCCTTCCGCTGGGTACCCTGAGGCCGTCCAGGCGGTCTCGCGCGCCCAAAGGCACCCGTGATGATATGTATGTATGTTGGTCTAGAATATTTATTTTATGGTCTCTGTTGTACAACATTTTTTAATACGTTTTTCTCTATACAGTTTGTCATGGTCTGGTCTAGGTGTTTATAAAATACCTACTAGCTGATCGGCGCAACTTCCTCTGCGTAACTTTAACCATTTACGCTGCGCACGCTCTCAAAAGGAATATTTTTTCCCCGTTTTTGCAACATTTTTCATTGTTACTCCGCTCCTGTTGGTCGTAGCATTATGTAGACTATAAGCCTTTCTCGATAGATAGTACAGGTTTACAAAAAAAAAAGTTTGTTGGTTTCTGTTCTGCTTGAATTCTGATTCCAAACATCTAAAAAAAATCATTTTAAGCTTTTAAAGTTTGCTTTTGTCTGAATTACGTCGATAAGTACGTTTTGAAGATTTTAATTGATTTTAAAATGGTTGGTTTTCTGATGGGAATGAAATTTTTATGGGAATATAACTTTGCTTATGGGATAGCAGAGTACCTTACCAACGGTATGTACGAGTTTGGACTAATCGACTCGAATTTCAGATAGGAAAATTAATATGTAAGCCGCCGTTACATATAAAGGCTTTTGAAGCAATTTGTGAAATCTTTGGATCGGAAATTTCTGAAGCTTTTGAATACTTAAAGGGATTATTTCTCAAATTATCTGAAGCTAAAGTTAAAGCGGGTATTTTCGTTGGACCACAAATTAAACAAATAATCAGCAGTAATTATTTCACAGAATTCCTTAAGAGCAGCGTCTGATCAAACTTTTCCCATACATTCAGAACCTTTTGGTCCGTACTGTTACCCCCCCCTTAAATATTTTTATGATTTATGGAGGCGTTATAAATATGATCTATATCTAGGCTCGTATATTTTCCTTTTTTTAAAGTTTGGTATAGGAAAAAAAAATCAAACCTGAAATTCGAAAAAATCGCAAAAAATCCCTTACATTAAAATAATTCCTATAAAATATCAAGACAGAAAATTAAAAAAAGAAAAACGTACAGTCATCATTTATTTCCTCTTTAACAAAAATAGACAATTTTTTTTCAAATCCATTAAAATTTAGGGGTAAAAAACAATTTTGGCCCGAAAGTCGTTTTGCTGTCTAAATTGTAGGTATAATCTCATATGTGCTCTCTCTTTTATTGAGGGTTTACATAAATGTATGGTAGCGTTACCGACTCACCGTCATGCGGGGGGAGAGGTAATACTTTGCAGTTGAATCAGCATGAGCATCGAAGAGCCTCATCAGGCACTCCTCTTAATGCTCATGAAAAACAAGTCTGGTGGGAGAGTCTTAAGGGATCATTTTAGAACCTGATTTTTGTTATATTAGATTTGTATACTATTATTTATCACAATGTTTAATAAAAAAGGCTTTATGTTCAGCAAAAACTTTTCGAATCATAGTTTCAGAGAAAATATGAAAATCAGTTTTTAATTTTGTAAATTCGAATAGTGTTCTAGTTTCTTCAAAAGCAAACTTTGACCACAAAAATATAGTTTTTTCTTTATTTGTAACGTAGGAGAAACCAAAATTTCACATGTAGAAGCCAGACCCAAAAATTTTATACCCAGTAATTTTTTCAATTTAAACCAGTAGTTTTCAATTTAAAGCAGCCCTGAGATTAGCGCGTTCAAACAAACAAACAAACTCTTCAGCTTTATAATATTCGTATAGATAATATTCTGTTTATTTCATTATTTCTAGTGCACACAGTACAAGCCTAGAGCTTAGTTTGTGACCAGAACAATATGCCTAAAATAGTCCTACATATTATTATTATTATTTAAAAGATAAGCAGATTGACATGCATTTTATACCTAATTCTACATAAATATTTACTTATTTTTTTTTTTTAATACTTTAATCGTTTGTGTATTTTTCTTATCTCATTAGGCCCTGAAATAAAGGACAATAAAAAGTTTTTAGTTAAATTTAGTTAAGTTTAAGGCTAAACCAAAGAAGATGGTCTCTTAGTTATTAAAAAAGTACTGTTTTTGTTACAACGCCTATAGATATTAAAAATGTTTAATTTTACTTAACAAACTTATTTTATTTCTATGTCCTAATAGTCTAAAAACAATATAAATATGTATAAAATAAACTTTAAAAAGATAATCTCTATATATAGATAGAATAATATTGGGGTACAGGAAACCCCACATAGTGCAGTACGCAACGTTTACCCACGTGGTTTACGGAAGGTTAAATAACCAAAGCTTTGTTCCTAAATTTAAATTCAATTTAGGAACCTACATAGAAGTTATAGGCACGAGTAGGTAGAAAACTCATTCTTGGCAAGTGCCGTTCCATCGATTATGTATGGCACAAAACGAGCATGAAATAAGGTGGACGACTGCGAGTCTGCGGAGTTTTTGGACGATTCAATTTGCATTGTTTACTGGAACAAAATACTCGATTTTAAGAAGATTATTATTAAAGGATTTCTTTCTTTATAATGTTTACTCGTGTAAATTAAAATGGAAATCTTTAATACTTTTTTTGGTAAACTTTTTCAATATTCTTTAAAAGGATTATCGATATTCTTTAATAGGATTATCATCTTAGATGGCTAGGCTGATCAACCCGGATGTTACCACCACCGATACAAAAACCTTCAAGTGACCTAATCATGTTTCGGTTTTCGACTGTGAATTCAACCATTTTCAGGAACAAGCATAGATTTTTTGTCGAGTTGCGAGAGAGTTAATTTGAGGATAAAGTAGCGAGTATATTAAGGTTAACTCTGTTGCCGCCCATTACGTAACCGCATCATCCAGACAGACTAGTGGAAACGACTATTTTTTTTTTATGAGAGCTCGGCATGTGACCTCACATCTACCTGATACCTGATGGAAAGCAGTATGAAGGTCCAAGGACAAATGCAACCAACAATTACGATATACGTAACCGTTGATTGCACCTATTATGCAGGCTTAAGATGCCTATACACGCTTCGTTTAAAGGACTCGAGATTAAAAATAAACTAATGCGCTTAAACAGCAATATAGCGTTTCTATGTACCTACTACAATGTAATGATGATACCTATTGTAAAGTGACTCCCCTTACTCATATAAACCTTTAAGGTTTTCGAGTATGGGTGATTACTTATATTTGTGTATATGTAATATGTAGTAATGCATTTGAAAAAAAATTTCATTGCATTTTTATCTTTAAAAATTTAATATAACATTATCCTATAAAGGAATTTATAAAAATGCATAAATATAAAATACTGAAAAAAGTTAAAATAAAAAAACAGACACCTCTGCCATCTAGTATTAGAAACTAGGACTTCTAACTTCGCTGATATAGAGTTATTAGAAGAAAGCTAATAGAGTGCGTCTGTGTATAAGTAGATAACTAGCAATGACAAAATTCGTGAGGGGTTACTGGAACCTGGTTGGCTCAGCGGTTGAGCGCCTTGCCGCGAAAGCGAGGATCATGGGTTCGTGTCCAGCCCACCAGGAAGTTTTTCATTACATTTAAAAAAAACTTAGGTATAATGGTAAATACAAAATACATATAATAAAATCTGTAAATCGCTCACACTATGCCGGATAAATGGTGCGGTTACGAAATGGGCGGCAACATGGACGTATTTGCATTACGAGTTTATTTCAAGACTTTTGCAAATAAAAGGTATTAATTTTTTTTATTACGGCTTCTGTTTGTAGGTTTGTTTGTTTGTGCGAGCATCGCGAAAAAGCTACTCAATTAAGACCGAAAGGTCGTGACTGTATAGGAAATGTTTGATCAGACACTCCTCTTAATAAAAACTTTATTAAAACAAAGCGTTAGGTAGCAGTTGCCATGACATGATATCCCACTGAATCCTCAACGCGATTACGCGCCAACTGTCTGCCGGTCTAAATGCGGGCAAAAGTCAATAACCTCCGAGGTGATACTATAATTAAATTATTATCTATATTTATATATAGTTTTGCTTCTTAGGAGTTAAACCATACTTATTATAGGGTATACATACAGTATGAGATAAATATGACTGGCAAAGATAAAAGAGTACCTAAATGCAGAGAAAAAGATATACCTACCTACTATTATTTATTTATTTATTTAATATTGGAAAACTATCAGCTAGATTTAGAACTATGTAAATTACTTAAAAAATTACTTAAAGCTATTAACAAGTTTTGGAAGGGAAATATTATATAAACAATTTTTTTTTATATATAATAATATAGCAAAAATAAATACATAAATATATGTTTAAAGTTAACCTAAATTATGATAATGATAAATATGTTATTGAATTAAAAAACATATTGTGTAATACTCTATAATGTTGTGTTTTCTGTATAAAAAATAGGCACTTTGTTAATTTGTTAAGTTTTTTTTTTTAATATCTCAGACTGATCAAAACTTATAATTGGAAAATGGATTTGCTATTAACATATTTGCGATTTGCTTAAAAATTAACAATGGCTTCCGAGAAAAATAAAATTGAAAGGAAATTTTATTTTTGATTTCGAAATTATAGCGTAAATTAAGAAACTCGTTTCCTTTCTTTTAAAAAAAAAACCAGATTATTTGAAATCTAAAAAATCTACGTGGATTCACACGCATCCTATAATAGACTAATAGACATTTTTTCATTCATATCATCACGAATCGAATACCGATATTTTTAGAAAAATAATATTAAAGGCAAAATTTAACATCTCTTGTACTTATATGGAAAATGTTAAATTTTATTTTTCAATTCATTTAGTAGAATCAGACACCAGGACGAGCTTGTCGTGTAATACCATCGTCTCGGACGAGGTGGAAATATAACCCCTCCGCTATAATCCCTGGGGTCGTCTAGGCGATCTTGGTAGCCATTAGCTATCGTTTCATTTTACTTACTTACTGAATTTCTAAACCCTTAACTAAGGCGTTAGTTCGTACTGAGATAATTTGGTAAAACTCTACCCAATGTGCCAATTTAATTTTACTCAGTTTTTTTACCACACCCCAATTTTACCAATTTAATGTTGTGTTTACTCAGTTTTTACCAATTTAGCAGTAGTCTACACTGATGTGGAAACATCCCACGGGGTAATTGTCAAATGGCGGTCTGAAAGGAAGTCCAATTCGCACGAAAAATGGGTCAAACATGAATGTTTATCACAAAATTGCATCCTTATCTAACCAGGCTCGTTAACTTGTAAACGCGTATACGGTGTGTGAGGTAAAGAGATAAAGATGACTGTACGTACGGCCTTCACAGATGAATAACTGAAGGAAAATTCTTTATTGTACAAAAGCTGAAAACTTATATCATAGCCGAGATTAATGCCTTAGGCATTATCTACCATTGGAAGATCAACAAACGGCAATCCTTATACAGATTATCTATTTACTATTCATTTAAAATTCTTTATTGCACAAAATTGTACGCCTATGTACAATTAAAGCCTTAGGCATTTTCTACCAGCTAACTTTTGAGAAAGTGAAATATACTTAGGGTGCAAAACTTTTCGATAAAAGGATATAGATATAATTTTAACAATGTTGCAACAATACTTAAACTACTTAAATACTATATATAATATAATAAATACATAAACATACATATTATACCACATAAAATTGACACGAGGATCTGGTTTAAGCGTTAAGATAATGAGCTGTGAGCAAGCGTTTAAATAGGTATATATACTATAATTATAAAGTTGAAGAGTTTGAACGTTTTGTTGATCGAAGTTTGAACGCGCTAATCTCAGGAATTACGTGTCCGAATTGAAATGCTTGTAATGTTGGATAGTCCATTTATCGAGGAAGGATATAGGCTATATAACATTACTCTACGAGAATAGGAGCGGAGCATCAATGAAAAATGTTGCAAAAACGGGAAAAAATTATTCCTTTTGAGTGCGCTAGTTACGCAAACGAATTCGGCGGGTCTTCTAGCTAAATATAATAATAACGTGTAGGAGATTTCATACATATAATCTGGTCACAAACTATATAGCTTAGTGTTACTTGTACTATGTGTACGAGATATTAATACATATTATGTTATATACATATCCAGTCTAAGGCAAACTATACAGGAAATCCTACCTACTAATATTATTTACCTTGAGTGGGAATTTAACACCCGACCTCCATACAATGCCAAGGTGGCGGCATTTTACACTAGTGTTTATACAAATTAACTTAAATATAAATACGTACCATATCATCACGGGTGCCTTACGGCGCCCGAGACCGCCTAGACGGCCCCAGGGTATCCAGCGGAGGGATTTTAATCCCATCTTGTCGTACCCGATGTTATGAGTCTACACCGAACAAGTGGCTAGCTCGTCGTGGTGTTTTGAATAGTTTTCACACGTGCTCTCCGAGGCACTATAATGGTATTGTCAAACATATGTACATAATTTTTTTAATTAAAAACACACCGGGATTCGAACCAGGGACCTAAGTGGTTTTAAGCCCAAGGTCTAACCAACTCGGCCACCACGTATATAAATACGTAGGTATTCTTTAAATACAATGTATGCAATGGAAGTGCGTGCAAGAGATTCTAGCTAAATTTTGCATCGTCTATTGAAAATTCTTGACCTTCCACGATCGGTCGTTGGAAATTTTATGGAACGCGTTTAAATATGCTGCTGAAAGAATCGTTTAGTATTTTGTTAGGTATAGTGGGTACTGAAGACAGTAATATATTATATAATATAACTTCGTTAGGCCGACCGACCGGTCTCGTTACCCCATACATATGCAAAAAGCGTCAAGTGACCTAGTCATGTTTCGGTTTTAGTCTGTGGGTTCACCGGTTTTCTAAAGACTACTGCATCGCTTTTCTAGAGGTGGTAGTCTCCTTTCAGGGTGCAGTTACGAAATGGGTAGTTGAATTGATGATAAGGCAGCGAGTATATTAAAATATACTCGTAATGCAATCCGTTATTGTCGCCCCCCCCATTTCGTAATCGCATCAAATAGCCGGCATAGTGGGAGCTATCAATATTGTTGAAGAACAATTATTGAAGCTCTCAAAGGTTAGCTGGTAGAAAATGCCTAAGGCATTAAGTTCGCCTATGTACAATTTTATTTTGTAATTTTGTGCAATAAAGTATTTTAAATAAAATAAATAAATAAATTGATTGACCCCATTCATGGACTTTGTAGGTCTGCTTACCACCAGGTAGATACAAGTTCACAAGTCGTGCTCCAATATAAAAAAATGTGGTGAATTGATATCGAGAGAGGCCTTCACTGTTTCGCGGACTCAAGTCCGGGAACACTGCGGTTCACTCCTCTGCCTCCCAGCCACGCGATGATCGTACGGAGAATCCATGGATAGCTAAGCAATTCTCTCCTTTTCTCTCTTTTAATTCTGCCCAAGTCAGTTTTCGTAACAATTATATCACATTCCAATGGAAGTCTTATTTATTTAGGATACTAGCTGATCCGGTAAACTTAGTATCACCTAATAAGATTATGGGTTTCCGAAGCGCGAACTCGCAACAAATAGTTGTCCGTTCGCGAAACAGGGAAACTTTTTCCTTGTTAAATAAATAAATATCATATTCCAATTGATGACTTATTTATATAGGATACTAGCTGACCCGGTGGACTTAGTATCACCTAATAAAATGATGGGATTCCTACGCTCGAACTCGCGACATATAGTTGTCTGTTCGCGAAACAAGGAAACTCCAAGTTGTAACAATTATAAATTAGTGCATTCTATTGAAATATTACTCTAGTGTTAATCTTGCGTCAATGTTTTCATGAATTATTAACGTAAACGAAAACTTTACTGGTATATGTATTGAATATTGTTGTTATATGTTTGGTATTAATGTTAACTATTGTTTTCCTTGTTAAATAAATAAATATCATATTCCAATTGGTGTCTTATTTATATAGGATACTAGCTGACCAGTTGGACTTAGTATCACCTAATAAAATGATGGGATTCCTACGCGCGAACTCGCGACATATAGTTGTCCGTTCGCGAAACAGGGAAACCCCAAGTTGTTCCCTCAAACTTCCAACGACTGCATGGCTTTGTGATCTATTTATGGTCATCGCAAAAGCCAGTCGCAAGGGAAATTGTATTTATTTATTTATTTTAACACTTTATTGCACAATAAACAAAAGTTATGTACAAAGGGGAACTTCATACCTTAGGCATTATCTACCAGCTAACCTTTAAGATTGTGTTCGAAGTCGGGTGCTTAATTTAAATTTTCATAGTAATACCATAACATATATATTAAACAATATATACATAATAAATAATACATACATATTTTATATATAACTGTAATATCTTAAACTAAAATAAAAAGTGACAGATGACAGATGACAGATATAACAGTTACTAAAATTATGGTTGTATGGTCGAAAGATCCTTGCCTTTCCACAGTGGTGGATAAACTGAAAAATAAATACTGACAAATGACAAAATAATGGTCAAAAGAAACCAAGAAACAATCACGAAGTGTAAAGTTATTTTACATACAAAATTGCTTAATATTATTAATATTGTTTTTCTTTTTAAACCACCCTAGTGTTTTTTCACTTTAGTGAACAAAATTAAAATAAAAAATTCAAATCAGTTAAGCTGTTTTTAAGTTTTAACATGGCTAACGACCGGCGACTCATTTTATATACAGAACATTATCTATAACATTCTATGTAACTCCCTAAATTGTTTTTTTTTGGCAATGATTTTTATCAAAGGTGTCGCTTCGAAGTGATATAGTACCTTTGGCAAAGTTGTTAACTAGGCCATTAGATCAATTTCAAAGAGTTTTAGAACGACAGGGCAAAATATACTCGCCGTAACCCGAGGCGTGGAACGGTAGTCCAATAATTCTTTGATGACTCAATTCGGAGCACAAAATAATAATCCCAGTTTTAAAGCCGTCCTTTTTTGATAAGCAACCCGAACACGACTTCTCATGCATAATCAATGACTTTTCAGAATCCAACACCTAAACCACAGCCTTGTCTAGACTATTTTAGATTTTTACAAAAATAAACCTTATATGTATTTTAATAGAGTTAAATATACATAAAATGTATAGCTAGAAAGTGTATGCAATATATACAGGGTGTATTTTTTCTTTGGCAGTACAAATTTGTAGTTGTCTATTCGACACACATGTGACATGACGATGTTAGTTAAGCTTAGAAATATAAACCTGACTATGGTTTTGGCTTCAAACTGATGAATGAGTTTTATGTATAGTGCTAACCTGAGGCTCTACCATGGGTTTGCACGTTCTCGCAACGTAATGTATACGTATACGTGAGCAACAACCAATAGGATCGCTTAATTCAATCCTGTTACCAAAAATAAAGCGATCCTATTGGTTGTTGCTCACGTATACGTATACAAATACGTTACGTTGCTACATTGCGCAAACCCATGGTATAGCCTCTGACTAATTCTTCATTTCCAAATGAATATTGTAACGGTCGGTCGGTGGGTAGTTTTGATGTTAACACCGTAAAAATAATTAATTTATTGCTAAAAGTGGAAACGCTAAATAACTAAATTCCTATGTATTCAAAAAATATTAAAAAATTAACTACTTGTTCTACTCCAATAAAATAAAATAAAGTAGATAGGTATGTATATATCACTCGTCATTATACTTACTTACTTACTTACAAAAACACTAAGGTCCCTGGTTCAAACCCCGGTGTGTACCAATGAGTTTTTAATCTAAAAACGTATGTACATTTATTCAACAACAGAACTATAGTTCCTCGGAGAGCACGTTAAGTTTTCCGTCCCGGTTACACTATACCAACTTGTGAAACTGTATATAGATGGGTTATTGAGTCTATCCAAATATCACAAGATGGGGATTAAACACCCCTTCTCTGAGGCTATCTAGGCGGTCTCTGGTGCCGTAAGGCATCCGTGATAATACCTATATATAAAAATAAAAAAAACAAATCAGCTAATATATATATACATGGTGAATTTGAATGGGTGTACTTTGGGCTAATATGATGTTCTACTGATCAATACCAACAACTTTTCCCATGGAACCATGTGTAGCAAATGAAAAAAAAAATTGCCTTCTCCATACAAACTAGTAAAGTTAAAATTACCAATTTGTATGGGGAAGCCATTTTTTTTTTTCATTTGCGACACATGGTTCCATGGGAAAAGTTGTTCGTATTGACCAGTAGAACATCATATTAGCCCAAAGTACACCCATTCAAATTCACCCTGTATGTGCTCGTCGTTATTGTTTATATTTATTATTTTATATGCTCCCTTTCTGTAAATAAATAAAGAAAAAAAAAACTAGTGATTTAGCTTAATATGAAATACTCTTGAATACGGAATATCTGTGTTTTACAATTATTTCACACAAATCTCTTAGGAAATTACTCTAGTATTTTGTATTGTTTACAATATTTAATTAACAATTTAAAAGCGTGATTTTTAGACGATTATTTTTTCAATGATTTCTATAGTAATAGGTACACATTAAGTATTCTTCAAGCTTGTCTTTGATATCGGAGGATTTTTATCTTAAAAAAAAAAAAAATACACAGTTTCTGTGATATTTAGGTATCTTTCTAGGTTTATAAACAGCGTTTAGAGTACCTACTTATTGGTGATTTTGATCTTCGATTGCACGACAAGTATCACCAGGTAAAATGAAATTCAATTACACGGGCTGGAAAAGTCGACGAAGTCATCTCCTGAAAGGAAGTATAATCTCTCCCTGAACATCGACTAAACCTGAAACATGACTATGTCACTTAATGGTTTTGGCATCAGTGTGGTACTCGAACCTTTCCTACTCGTATTTCACATCCGCGTGGTACCTTTCCTACTCGTATTTCACATCCGCGGTAAAATATAATCGAGTCAGTCCAGTGGGAGAGGCAATAAAAAAAAGATATTTCACATATAATTTTTCTCCAGTCACAAACTAAGATCTAGGCTTCTATGTCTACCTAAAACAACAATACTAAGGCTGGCAGATTAATAGATCATTGCTTAGTCTATCCAGTTTAATAGTCCGAATCAACGCCTAAGTTAAGTCTTAGCTCTTGCTTAGCAATGACTATTAATCTTAGCCTAATATATATTATATTTTATAAACACCCAGGGCTATCGGGAAACCACCAAACCATGAAATACCAATCGACACACGTCGATCGATCGAAACTTTTCGAAGCTGAAAATGAATGTACGTGATTTGATGTTTCTCGTCGATCGCGACGACCTATAGACAAATTTTCCTATACATTTTTATCAATCGACGCGTCAACAAAAAGAAAAACTGTAACAGAAAAACCTAAAAGCAAAAATGGTTTTTAAAATTGTATTGTATAAAAACTTTGTCAGTTTACTAAAGGCACACCAATGTACTCGTTAAGGGACACGTGTAGAAAAGTGTTTCATAACATCGAAAAATTTTGTGTCATTCGAAACCGTTTACCAGACGTTATTGAAACGAAATTGAATATTATGAAGCAGTTTCTATTACTTTGTGTATTGTGTTTGAATTGTTTATTTACTTTATATTACATTAGGTACGTACTTAAGTCCTACTTGCCTATTTACCATTAGGTTTGTTATCATATTATTATGTGAGATTACATTTATAAGTAATATAATGATAATGTGTTATATTTATAATAAATGCAAAAAAGTTTATATTTTTCAGACACATACATACATATATATATCATCACGGGTGCCTAACGGCGCCCGAGACCGCCTAGACGGCCCCAGGGTACCCAGCGGAGGGGTTTTTAATCCCACCTCGTCGTAACCGATGGTATGAGTCTACACCGAACAAGTGGCTAGCTCGTCGCGATGTTTTGAATAGACTCAATAACCCATCTATAAACAGTTTCACAAGTTAGTATAGTGAAACAGGGACCGACAGCTTAACGAGCTCTCCGAGGCACTATAGTGGTGTTGTCAAACAAATGTACATAATTTTTTTAATTAAAAACTCATTGGTACACACCGGGATTCGAACCAGGGACCTAAGTGTTTTTAAGTCCAAGGTCTAACCAACTCGGCCACCACGTATATACTCGTATATACGTGGTGGCCGTATTTTTTTAGAAGAAGTATAAAAAGCTCTTGGATTTTAAAAATCTTCTAGATTTTAGTGTTTACACGAATAGTAAAGGCTTATACATTTTACAAAGAAATATAAAAAGCTTATAGGTTTAACAAGAAGATATAATGCAAAAAATGATTATTAGTATTTTAATTTTAGTATTTGCGGACCAAAATTTGCTCGTACGAAAATAACTAAGTAGTTGTTTTCTAAAGTTACCATTATTTATTTAGAAAAACTGTATTTAACAACTATTTACAATGTAAATAAGATTTTAACAAAAGTTGTTTAACAATAATTAAGCCTAGATAATATATAAGTATTAAGTAAAATACAAGTAATTATAAGAAAAGTGACAAACTAATAACTGTTATCCCTCCGCTGGGTACCCTGAAGCTGTTTAAACGATTCTCGGGAGCCAAAATGGCACCCGTGATGCTATTTTTTAAATCTTGCATATTATGCATAGTCAAAAAAAAAAACCAAAGACTAGGTGGTTAGCTGGTTCCATTGACCTGTCCATCGTTATCTGCCATGCAAAGGTGCCACCGAGCCGACCAACCTAACAGACTAAGTATATCTACGCCCCAAATATCCACTATAAGTAATAATTAATATAAAAGTACAAAAATGTATCAATCGGAGCGCAAACACTGACCGCATGTTGATCCTCAGAGACACCCCGGAGAAAAAGTCCACATATGTACCTGACCATCAGGAGATATGCTTATTTACTAGCTTATAATCATAGCATATGATAATTTACCCTCATCCTGCTGAAGAGCACGAGTAGAACACCCCATAGCAGATAAACCATTTTACAATATAGAAGTAGTACAGAATCACAAAACAAACACCGCGACAAACTCACAACGTGTAAATCAAATTCAAAAAACAAAAAGATTTTTCCCCACCCAAAAGGTATTTCATAAACAACTAACGTAGGTTATATAATATCTCAACCCATATTTTTATTCCTTTTTAATCGTGATTAAAGACACGTTAAAATCCCGTAAAACGGAAAACCATTTATCTTGCTATTCTAAAGTAATTTTCGATAAAAATATCACCTTTTTTCCTCTGTAAAAAATTCGAGCACTCGTCTGCATTCTTCTCTCTTATCTACAGAATTTCGTTTATGTAGGTACCGGTTTTAATGTGAGAGGTTTTTTAACGCTGAGTCCTTTATCTTCAAACACTCCTCGGGGAATATTCAGATTTAATGCTCTTGCAGTGTTATTATTTTAACATTCCTGTTAAATTGTCTGAAAACTAAAAATAGAGTTAAAAAGAGAAAGTTTTAAGCTTAGATTTATTTTTAGTATTTAAAATAATTATTGTTTTCGCTTTATTTTTTGGTTTTAGATATAATGAGCAGTCATCTTCCTGTTCATGTTTAGAAAGGCGATTTAAATTTACTATTTAGGCTAAATAATGCGGTTACGAAATGGGTGACGGCAAAGTAGAATTTGCAATGTGTCTACTTTATTATCCACGCTACTTTATAAGAAATCGATGCAGTATTCTACTGAAAACAGGTCACAGACGAAAACCGAAGTAAGACTAGGTCACTTGACGGTTAATTTATCTTTATGGACGACTGACCCACGCAACTTCGTCTGCGTAAATTTAACCGTTTACGCAGCGCACGCAACGGAAGCTCTCAAAAGGAACAAATTTTGCCCGTTTTCCCAACATGTTTCATTGATGCTCCGCTCCTATTGGCTGTAGCACGATGTTATATAGCCTATAGCCTTCCTAAATAAATGGGCTATCCAACACTTAAATAATTTTCAAAATCGGTTCAGTAGATCCAGAGATTTTCCCCTACAACCTCACAAACTTACAAACTTTACCTCTTCATTATACTAGTATAGATGATAACTAAAACGGTCGGTATTGAGAACTCCCGATTCCACCTAAAACCATCGTTTGGTCGTACCAACATCATTCTCCTTTAAGGACCCTGCGGGACGTAATCGTAAAGTCTGCGTTCTCCATACAAAATGAGCTTTTGCACTTCCAATATTTTTGTCGGTTATTGTATTTATTAATCTTTTTTTCTATACTATTAATAATACAAAAATATTGAAACAATGTTCTTAACTATCTATGGATTCTTCATGCGGGTGCCGGTTCATCGCGTGGTTGGGAGGCAGGGGAATGAACTGCAGCGTTCCAGGACTTGAGACCGCGAAGTAGGTTTAAAGGCCTTTTGAACTCTCACCTGCACTGTGTTCACTACCCTCTCTACTCAACCAAATACTATATGATCCTGTTAGCGCCATCTTGGAAAAACGTTTCATAAAAGTTCACAGCCGATCTTGGAAGGCCAAGATCCTTCAATAGACAATGCAAAGACTTTTAGACTTTTACCAACATAAAAATAATAATTGAACTTCGACTAACAGCCAAGTAGTAATATTAGAAGTACGTTTGTGTGGGCGTCAAAGACTAACAGAGCCTTTAATACTTCTTCGAAACCAATGATTGACCCATAATTTTGAAGATTACCTTCGCTGCTGAAGACGATAAACATATCACGGGTGCGGCGAGCGATCTAAATTTAACTCGACGAACAGTAACTGTGTTTGAACAAATAAATTATTTAATTAACAATACAATTTTATTATTTACAAACTACATTGCCAAGTATATTTGATTAATAAATGGTGTTTATTACTACGTCGAAATAAAATTTAATTCATTTTGAAAATAACGCAATTTCCGGCCGACTTTATTCAATGTACAAAATCATGTCACGGGTTTGTAAATAACGAATGTTGTGGCGGTGAATAATTCATTCGTTGATATTTAATTAAAATGTTATACTTAATTAGTTATGCACAAAATTATTACCGGATGGACCTACGGAAATGATTAAAGTAGGTAACGAAGATTTTTTTTCACAGAATAGAACCTCTTGTTTTATTCCGTGTTTTTTTCCGTTTTATAGAAAAACTGTTAATTTAAGGGGGTCGCATAAAACAAATCCGAAATCTAGATCCCCGATTATGAGAATAAATTCCTAATAATAATACAAGATATTTATAAATAACTGCCTCTTTAAAAATCGTAATACCATAAAGTTGCCTTGATAGAAAATAAAACGTTTTCTCTTTTTTTATCAATATTTCCTATTACATCAATATGGAACGGATTATTTTATTTAGGTACAATACAGTCACAAACAAATATAGATAAATGGAAAGAGAGTATCAAACAGACATTGGTGTACCCTTAAACAAATACAATATACTTAAGAAAGAAAACAGTTCGGAATAAAGATCTAGGAACTTATAAAGTAAATTAGGAACAAAAATTATAATTTCTATAATAGAAACAATAGATATATTAAGAAATTATGTGAAAAATATGTCTCCAATGGCTCTCTTATATTTTGCAAAAGATACGGATAAAACCATGTTTTTTATAAGTTACTTGACCTGCTCTCAAAAATAACAACTTTTCCCCGTTTCCCAACATTTTTCATATATATCTGCTCCTAATTGGTCGTAGCGTGATGTTATATAGTCTAAAGCCTTCCTAGATAATTAGGATATCTAACACTTTAATTTTTAAAATCGGTTCAGTATAACCGTGCTGGAGGACGCAGCAGAGGCAGCCGCCCTACAAGATGGACCGACGACCTAAAAAGGTCGCGGGAAGTCGATGGATACAGGCAGCGTAGAACCGGTCGTTGTAGCGATCCTTGGGGGAGGCATATGTCCAGCAGTGGACGCGTGAAAGGCTGGCATGATGATGATGATTATGATGATGATGATGATGATGATGATGATGATGCTGATGATGATGATGATGATGATGATGATAATGATAACCAGAGATTGCCCCCTACAAAGTCACAAACACATCTCCTTATTAAATTAGTATAGATGTATGTATAAGATCTAGTAGGTACATGGCCTAGCGTTTTTGTACAATGCTAAATATTTTGAAAGTTATAGCAAAAAAAATTTTTTTTCAAGAATTCTACGCGATATATTTTTTTGTTTCTCACTCGCACGCATTGTAACAGACATCTTTTATTTCACCTATTTTATTTGGATTTATAACGTCCTATTAGATATATCTTATGTTTGACCGGTTTGTACAGATAAAAAATTGTTAAGTGACCTAATTGTTACGGTTTAATCTGTGGATTCACCGGTTTTTTTAGAAGCTTACTGCACCGATTTCTTGTCGACGGGCTCTTTTCTGGGTGCGCGGTTACGAAACTGGCACTTGATAAACAGGATATTAAAGTTGCCGGTTGGCAACAAAAATTGTACGAGGTTTAAATTTGCGAAATTCTATTTTAAAATCCTTGCTGCTTCATGGTCAATTCAACTGCCCGTTTCGTAACTGCACCCTGAAAATAAACTAATACCTCGACAAGAATCGATGCAGTAAAGGATAGCTTATTTTTCAAGTACAGTCCAATTGGCTTCCGAAAGACTTTTAAAACACAGATCTTGTATATCTGCACCCCCTATGTCGAAAAATGATTGGGCTGGATAGCCCAATCATTTTTCACACTAAAAGAATTTTCAAAATCGGTTCAGTAGATACAGGGATCACCTCCTACAACTTCACAAACTTACATACTTCACCTCTTTATAATGTTAGTATAGATATTTACAGAACAGAAACCAATTGACAGGTCAATGAAACCAGCTAACCACCTAGTCTTACATTAGTTGGTTATGTGGTGTGTGTGTTTTGGGAGGAATGACGGCCTAACCAAGCGCACACTTAGACCTTATACTATTCTTTTTTACTGCATAATAACCTGTAGGTGAAAGTTTACATGAAATAATTATTTTTGACTTTTGACTTTGATTATTCATTGACATACCTTAACCCTAATACAAAATGTGGTAAGCGATAATCATAAAGGGTTTGATATGTGAGAGTTGGCAGCCGCGTTCGCGTTGCACTCCGGGTTTATTAATTAACCCGCTCCGTGCCAACGCGACAATAATTGACAATTTGTCTCCTTCCACTACTAGACAAAAACTCATTTTTCAGAGATCGAAATACATTTTTGTAACTTTGTATCTAAGTACCATACAGATGCAAATACCGCAAATAAACTTAGTCATGTTTCGATTAAACTCTGTGGGTTCACCGGATTTCAGGTGCCTTGCAATGATTTATTGTCAAGTTGGTAGTCTCCTTTCATTGTGCAGTTACGAAACGGGCTGTAAATTTGACGATAAAACAGCGAGGATATTAAAGTAGGCTCTTCAAATTAGTTTTTATCGTCGCTCGTTTCGTAACCGGCATGTTAAGTGTTCTTAATCAATATTGTTAAACAACAATATATTCATCGACCCCTGCATTCATTTATAAGTCACGCGTCGCACTGGTTTGGGATGCCACACTCTGTGCATCGCACATTTCAACCACGCACAAAAAATCAGGAGCTTCTGCAGAATCAGCCGCACGGTCTAAACGCAATAAGTACGCGGAGATCATAATCAACCATCATTTCATTCCATTTGCAATAGAAACGATGGGCCCGTGGTCCGCGGACGCTCTGGCATTCTCCTGCGAACTAAGTGAAAAGCTACGTTTAGTACGGGTGACCCTTTGAGTAAGGAGTACTTCATTTAAAGGGTCAGCCTCGCTGTGCAATGGGGGAATGCAGCGAGTGTCCTCGGAACACTGCGCTCATCCAATTAACTAAATTTTTTTTTAGTTTTTAATGTTAATTTTTAATATAATTGTAATTTTTTTATCTAAGAAATGATATACAGCCATAAAAAAAAATGTGTTATTGTATTAACTTTTTAGCGTTTTTAAAATATATATTTTGTAAATTCACATACCGTACTGGGGAAATAGGCTGTCAAAGAAAAAAGTAACACTAAAACCGTGAATAAAAGATTCATTCATTCATTCATGCCGTGAAAAACAACAAAAAAGGTTCAAATGCGTAAACAATGTTTCATTTTCTTAATCTTGTGTCGGTTATTCATGTTATTCAATTTTACCATTTTGGCTAAAGTCCAATATTTTACCCTAATAAAGTATTTATAACAAGCAAATTATTTTAAGGTACTTTTAAATAACCCAAGGCATTATAAGTCTGTAGTTTATATACGTGGTGGCCGAGTTGGTTAGACCTTGCACTTAAAAACACTTAAAGTCCCTGGTTCGAATCCCGGTATGTACCAATGAGTTTTTAATCTTAAAATTTATGTACATTTGTTTAACAACCTACTATAGTGCCTCGGAGAGCACGTTAAGCTGTCGGTCCCGGTTTCACTATACCAACTTGTAAACCTGTTTATAGATGGGATATTTAATCTATTCAAAACATCGCGACGAGCTAGCCACTTGTTCGATGTAGACTCTTACCATCGGCTACGACGAGGTGGGATTAAAAACCCCTCCGCTGGGTACCCTGGGGCCGTCTCCGTAAGGCACCCGTGATGATATGTATATATATTATGTTACCTGCTGGGTGATTACGCGCACTAAGTTCGCTCGCATGCGAATCGTTTTGACGTCATAAGTAGTCATAGCATAGCGTTCGACGACAAACTTTGGTGCGCGTAATCACCTTGTTGTAATATTATTCATATTTATGTCAATATGAATAATATTTAATTTAGCATTTATGATTCGTTACACTACTGAACCGATTTTAAAATTTCCTTCACCAATAGAGCTCTTTTATCAGCGAGTATCGTGAGCCTTATTTAATTTTCGATCCGATTTCTTTAAAATGAAACGGAGGCCAGTGAAATCCCTTGGCTCAGCTAGTAAAAAATAAAAATAAAAGTACATTTATAATAATAAGTAGGGCAATTTACACATATTGCTCTGGTCACAAACTAAGCTCTAGGCTTGTACTATGTATACCATAAACAACGATGTAATACGTATTATATTATAAACACCCAGACTATGTCAAATTGTACATAAAAACGTAGGCACCATTTTTTATGGGTGGGAATCGAACCCACGATCTCCAATTCGACATTAATTTCAACAAAAACAGCCTATAATAAATTAAAAATTTGAGACACGTACAATAAATATAAATTGCTGTTACTGATTTTTTTTTATAAAGGATTCTTTTTTAAGCCTTAAGGTTTAATAAAACAAAATCTTAAAAATATATCCGAAAAATAAATTATCGTATGAAATCCTCAAAAGAATATTGTAACAAACCAATTAATATTATTTGCCTAGCTTTTACAAAAAAATATACCTAGGTTTAATTCTTTTTTCCGTCAGGGGAGAGAGAAACCTTTAGAAGAAGGAATAACTCGGCATTTCCCACAGAGCTTATATTACGTTAGGTAACCGAAAAATATATATTCGTTACGCCTAAATCTATGGAGCTTTGTGCCCATAATTATTTATCTTTATATACATATACATTTTTATATTTACCTTATTTACTTCCTCTTACGACCCATTTTAATTATCTATTCTTCGTACGTCCCACATAACAGTTAATAAAAGGCACAAGCCATTTTTAACCCCAGACAAAAGGGTCGGTATATCTTTGACTATTTTGTCTGTGCCATCATAGCTAAAATGCATGGACCGATTTTAATGCAGTTTTATAAAACTTAATTAATATTACTTACTAAATCTAAAAATATGTTCAACTGTTTTTGCACAGTTAAACTTTAAAATAAATATAACCAGGTAGATACAAAGTCACATGCCGTGCTTCATTTTTAAAAAAAGTTAGTATATAATCCAAGAATTAATACAAAATTAAACTGACGAGACTCTACATATGCATTTTGTCTGTAGTTGCCCACTAAATCATAACTTACCGAATTGTATTAATTTTTAATACAAAAGCTCCAGGATTTAAAATTATAAGTTTCCTTAAGCACACTCAGATGAATACCTTATGAAACAGTTTGTGTTTTGGCCTGTGTAAAGGCCTTTTAAACTCTCACCTGCACTGTATTCACTACCCTCTCTACTCAACCAAATACTATATGATCCTGTTAGCGCCATCTTGGAAACACGCTCCATAAAAGTTCCGACGGTTGATCTCGGAAGGCCAAGATCCTTCAATAGCCGATGCAAAGACTTTGCTGGAATTCCTCTTGCCCCAACTTCCACTGCATAAAGTTGAATTTTAAATCCGTGTGTAGTAATTTCATTTGTGAGATCAAAATATTTGTTCGACTTGATGTTGTGGTCCTTAGGAATGTATACTTACAGTTTTGTATATTTAAAGTAAAAAATTCCCATTTTTATTTTAAAATAAATAAATAAAAAGAGGAACTGCGATAATGTGGTTAAAACACTTATTTTAGCAAAGACACGACAGACACGAGACACAAATAGAGTTACTAATAAAATCAATATTATAATGTTTACATTGTAACACCTATAATATAACAAACTATATCCATACCTTAACCGACTTCAAAAAAGGAGGAGGTTTTCAATTTGACGTGTATGTTTTTTTTAAAATCTTTTATAATAAAAAAATATTAAAGAACTTAAAAACTAAAAGAATTAAAGAACAATGTAATTAAAGCTAAACAATTTATTGTCTAAGAAAGATGACAGATTTTATCATTCGATTTTTATACAGCAATGTTTTGTTATACATAAGTCTATGGCATTTCCACGAGGAAGGTATTTAATCAGACGTGAAAGAATGCTATATTCCCGGACCTCACGACACATTTCCTAAGACCATTTGTCTAAAAGAAGGCCGAGGCAGTATTATTAAGACATAATAAACAAAACAATGACTTAACTAACTCTGTAATAAAACGGTATATTTCTGTTTTTAATAAGATTAAGATGTTAGAGTGAGAAATACCTTTTTTCGGGAAGAAATCATTTTTTTATTTTTGCACATACATATTTTAATATTATTATAAGTATATTGCGCGTAAAATAAAAAAGGAGGTTTTTTTCTTTTTGAATGCTTAACAAATGTGTTATGATTTAAACACAAAATAGGTTTAATTACCTCTAATAAATGCAAATTAGTGTCGTAACAGCAAATGTAATACTTTAGCCGAGGTCTAAATAAAGTTTAGTATAAAATTTTAAGTGATTTGATATATATATATATTTTTATTATTTATTTATTTAACACTTTATTGCACAAAGTTATGTAAAAGGCGAATTGAATGTCTTAGGCATTATCTACCAGAAGATTGTGTTCGAAGACATTGAATTATTTTATTCTTAAAAAAAATGTTTGGCACTGTTTAAAAAACGTTTTTAAAAAACAAAGTTATTCTATAAAAATATACCTATTTGCAGCATCTTTTAATTCCAAGTTTTCTAGACTTTTTCACCTGAGCACATAATTAAAATATTTACTTATATTATAGCCAATAGCATACTATTATATAATAAGTAGTAGATTAAAACTTACAATATAAATAAAAAAAAATACATACTTAGGTACCCCGTGATGGTACATATTAGGGCTTGAATATCGAACTATTTTTCAATTCCGGTATTGAGTTTCAATATTAAGCTATTCAGTTCCGGAATTCCGGAGTTCAAGGCTTCCATTAAAAATGTTATACAAGGGGAAGCTACATCGACATACCGATTAACGCGTCGATTGATAAAAATGTATAAGTCCTCGATTGAAGAGAAATGTCAAATCCCATACGATGAGTTTCGATTTCTACGGATATACGGCGTGTGGATGGGCTTTCCGGTAGGACTCCTGATCCTGAAGTCCTAGAAATTTGGTTGGTAGTAAAATTTCAAGAACTTGAATGCGTTCAAGCTGTTGAAATATGGCAATTTTTTTTTTTTCGATATCGAAATTCCGGTTTTGATTCCGCAATTCCGGTATTACAAACGATACTGAAATATGTCGGAATTCCGGAATTTTGTTATTTAGTATTTCGGAACTCAATTTTATATGAATCATCACGGGTGCTTTTCGGCGCCTAGGCGGCCTCAGGGTACCCAGCAGAGTTTTAATCTCTCCTCGCCGTAGCTGATGGAATCTACACCGAACAAGTGGCTAGCTCGTCGCGATGTATGAATAGACAATAACCCATCTATGAACAGCTTTATAAGTTAGTATAGAGAAACTGGGTTCCGAGACACTATAGAGGTCATGTCAAACAAATTAAAATTTATTTATTTATTAAAATCTCATTGGTACACACCGGAGATTGAACCGGAGACCTAACCTAACTGTAGTTTTTTCAAGTCTGAGGTCTAACCAACTCGACCACCATGTTTATATGTCAAAGTCAAAGTCAAAATATATATTTCATGTAAACCTTTACAGATATTAATATAAAATTTTATTCAATAAAATATACAACAAATAATATAAAAGTAACTAATAACTAACTAAATAAAATATATCATGAAGATCTTCCGATGCTGCGCACGCGTTCAAAATACTCAACGCATTGCCCCTCTGAATTTCCAGCGATATTCGTTGGAAGAAATAAGACCTAGCGCGATGGTATCCAGATGCATTAATTAATAATTTACCAAGTTGTTGACCAAACTTTAATGCATCTGGGGACCATGGTCCTAAAGTTTCCACCGAAAACGCCAGAAATTCAAAAGAGGAGCAATCCGTTCCTCTCTCAATAACCTTCTAAAAATCCCGTCACACGTCTCTTCCAAATATTCAGATTCGTTTACGGTGTCTGCTGCTCGCCAGTGGAATTTGCTTCCTCTGACTATAAGATCAGACCCTTCCATCGGGGTGTTTAAACGCTTGCTCACTGCTCATTATCTGAGCGCTTAAACCAGCACCTCGTGACAATTTTTGTTTGGTATGGTATGTATGTTTATGTATTACATTTATTATATTATATACAGTATTTAAGTAGTTTAAGTATTGTTATGCATCATTGTTAAAATTATATGTATATCCTTCTATCGAAAGTTCCGCACCCTAAGCATATTTCACTCTCTCAAAGGTTAGCTGGTAGAAAATGCCTAAGGCATTAAGCTCGCCTATGTACAATTTTGTGCAATAAAGAATTTAAAATAAAAGTAATAATACGTTTTGTATTTTTGAATGAAATTAATATAATATATTAATATAATATTATATGCATAATAAAAAAAAATCTATATTTAGTATAAGGTCTAAGTGTGCGCTTGATTAGGCCGCCATTCCTCTCGCACATACATAAAAATAAATCGAAACCAAACCGAACACACATCACATAACCAACTAGTGTAAGCCTAGGTGGTTAGCTGGTTTCATTGACCTTTCAATCGCCCTGCAAAGATGTCACCGAGGCGACCAACCTAACAGACTATAACTACGCCCCAAATATCTACTTTAACTGATTTTAAAATATAATATATCAAATTTATTTTCAAAATATGTAGTAAGTTTATGTTTATAGCTTCCGGGACACCCAGTTTAAGAGCTGATAGATAACTTGGCAACTATATTTAGGAAATTTTATATATTTACGCTCTAGCACAGAAAGGTAATTTATATTTTAGACCTTTCAAAAGGCTGTATTTTAATATTAATGTGTAACTTAAATTGAATTTTTGTTATAGTATTTATTATATTTAAATTTCAAAAGTATCTATCTAGTTTTTATAATATGAATTGTTTTCCGACTCATTTAGATTAGAAGAAATACGAGTAACAACAGGGCGATTTTGTATTTTTGTTTTTTCTTTGGTTAAATATGTTTTTATTAAAAAGACCTTTAAAATAGTGAATAAAATATATGTCATAGAGAACTATTTTATAGGTATGTCTGTGAAACTCAAAACGTAAATAAATACGCTCGAACGAAAAAAAAATCAAAGACAGTGCTTTTTAATTAATTGCTTTAAGTTTACATAAATCTTAGACCACTACGCCAAATAAAAATACACATCTTCTAAAGACCTACAAAGTCCATGAATGGAGTCAATCAATAATTGTTCTTAAACAACTTTAATCGCCCCCACTATGCCGGCTAAATGAAGCGATTACAAAATGACGACAAAGACGAATTGCACGAGTATTTTAGATTATTGTAAATTCAACCACCCATTTGTGAAGCCACAGACTAAAACCGAAACATTATCACAGTATTAAATTGTAACTAATTTGCCACAAAACGACTTAGACATAGAATGTAACTTAATACTAATTAATTCAATTTACCTCTATATGCCAACAGTAAATGTAGCATGTGTACTTACAAGTATGAAATATGGATGACATATGGAAATGTCAACATTGTAAGGTCATAGAGAAAGCCGACATAAAGGCATTATATCCAAATCATTAGGTTGTGCGCTCACTCGTTAACATTCTATATTTCTAGATAAAATTTAAGGTTATTCGACATATTTTTTTATGTTTTCGTAAATGTATTAGAACTTTAAAACATGACTATGCGTGGGTTTAGAATAAACATGGTGGCAGAGTTGGTTAGACCTTAGACTTAAAAACACTTATGTCCGATTTCACCGAGGTGGGAAAAAAACCCTCTGCTGGGTACCCTGTGGCCGTCTAGGCGGTCTCGGGCGCTGTACGGTTACCCGTGATGATATGTATGTATGTATAATAAAAAAGGATAGATAGATACAGACACACGGGTAGTGACAGGTACAGGGGTAGTGAATAAATCTCTTCTTATTTTAGTCGGTAAAAATAAAAAATCTCGTGTATTTCTAAGAGGAAGGTTACACGGTCAGGGTCGAATTAATAGTGGTTGCTAAGCATTTGCTAATGTTTAGCCAATGCTTCTTCGGATATGACTATCCGAGGCATATAAAAATAATAATATTGACAGTTCCAAGCAATGGCTTAGGCTAATCAACGACTGTTAATCCGACCCTTAGTATTTCGTCAGTTCAGTCTATGAGTCTGGTCAAACTTTGACTGATGCCAGAATGATTAATGATTTCAATGTTAAATAACATTATTATTTACATCAGTGCGTGGGTTTGACGATCATTCTCCGGTCATTCTGACCAAACTGATAGACTGAACTGATGAAATACTAAGCGTATAAACTCTCTTAGTTGTTTTTTAATACACGGCATGTGACTTTGTATCTACATGATAATAAACAGACCTACTAAGTTAAATAAACATCCATGAATAGGGTCGACCAATACAAGTTGTTGTTTAACAGCAATGATAGCTCTTACTATGCCGGCTAAATGATGCGGCTACAAAATGGAAGGCGGCAAAGACGAATTTACATTACGAGTATAACCCAGCGGAGGGATTTTAATCCCACCTCGTCGTAGCCGATGGTATGAGTCTACACCGAACAAGTGGCTAGCTCGTCGCGATGTTTTAAATAGACTTAATAACCCATCTATAAACAGTTTCACAAGTTGGTATAGTGAAACCGGGACCGACTACTTAACGTGCTCTCCGAGGCACTATAGTGGCGTTGTCAAACAAATGTACATTATTTTTTTAATTAAAAACTCATTGGTACACACCAGGATTTGAACCAGGGACCTAAGTGTTTTTAAGTCCAAGGTCTAACCAACTCGGCCACCACGTATATTTTTATTATAGTTGATTCCTTTTTAGTATGCAGGTTACCTTCGTCACTTAAGGATACTTGACACCAAAAAACCCTGAACAAATCTCTTAAGGCTTTACGGGATATTTTAAATCTCGTAAAAGTGGTGTAACCTTTTTACTCCGGGTGCGTTCCAAAACCGATAAATATTACTTTGACAAATAAAAAAGAGTATTTACTTTGAATCATTGTTCAGTGATCGACCAAAATGTGAGTTTTATTTATAACAATAGGTAAAAGGTCTGATTTTAGCACGGCTCTTAAATAAAATATATACGTGGTGGCCGAGTTGGTTAGACCTTGGACTTAAAAATGCTTAGGTTCCTGGTTCGAATCCCGGTGTGTACCAATGAGTTTTTAATTAAAAAAAATATGTACATTTGTTTGACAACACCACCATAGTGCCTCGGAGAGCACGTTAAGCTGTCGGTCCCGGTTTCACTATACCAACTTATGAAACTGTTTATAGGTGGGTTATTGAGTCTATTCAAAACATCGTGCCGAGCTAGCCACTTGTTCGGTGTAGACTCATACCATCGGCTACGACGAGGTGGGATTAAAACCCCTCCGCTGGGTACCCTGGGGCCGTCTAGGCGGTCTCGGGCGCCGTAAGGCACCCGTGATGATATGTATGTATGTATCTTAAATAAAAAAGGCGAATTTTAGGTACCTACCTAATGTATATGATGGCAACGATTTATTTGCTATGCCAACACTATTAAATTATTGACTATTAATTTCTCGTGATAATATTTTAAGCAATATAAAAAAGAAAATAGTATCACGGGTGCCTTTTTGGCTCCCGAGAACCTTTTAAACGGCCTCAGGGTACCCAGCAGAAGTATTAACCTATCCTCTTTTCGCCGATGGTATTCGGAGGCAACACCTTACAAGTGGCGAGCTTATTATAGTGTTTATGGGAATATATTGCTTAAAATAAATATTATATTTTTCCTATTATCTTTTAGGTGGAAGGAAGGTCTCTATAACTTCGTTAGACCGACCGACCGGTCTCGTTACCACCGCCCATACAGATGCAAAAACCGTCAAGTGCAATAAGCGTTTCAGTTTTAGTCTGCGGGTTCATCGGTTTTCAGGAGACTGGTTTATCGATATCTTGTCGAGGTGGTAGTCTTCTTTCAGGGTGCAGCTACGCAACGGGAGGTTAAATTGACGATAAGTCAATTTGGATATTAAAATTTACTCGTAATGCAATTTCATTTTATCATTTAGTCGGCATAGTGGTAGCGATCAATGTTGTTTAACAACAATTATTGATCGACCCCATAGATGGACTTTGTATGCCTGCTTACCATCAGGTAGATACTAAGTCACATGCCGTGCTCAAATAAATAAAAATAAATAAAAAGTTATAGCACCCGTCGTTCAGAGTTATAGAACTGTATGGAGAACGATCCCTAAACCTTTCTACACCCCTCAGCTCGCTCGTTATAGAAACATAAAAAAAAATAGTGAAACACCCACCATATATTATTACCATAATATATTTTCAATGAAATAATGAGTCATGACCACTACTCATATTGTGGTGGTCTGCAAGAGTGGTGGTTCCATCTGTACTTATCCAAGTCTTAGTTAGTTACTTCCATTACCGAATTTCCATAAAATAAGCTGACTATCCCTACCTATAAACTATTAAGTTTTGCTTTCGCTTTAATAAATTATAATATAAAATATGGTCGATTTATCTATTTAATATTTAAGTAGTGACGCGTCGGCGGTTTGTCATTTGATACCTACATCTACGTTCGATTGTTAGCCTACCAAGGCACCACCCTTGTATACCCAACAAACATGTTTTCTATTCAATTCTATTTACTAATATACTTTCTAAGGCCTTGAAGTCAGTACCGCCACCGCCTATTGAACAGAAGTGACTACAAGTTCATGTTTGAAAACATAAGGTAAGAATAATAGTCGTTGCTTAGCACAAGTCATTGCTTTCAACTGTCGAAATCTAGTTTATTAAAATAAATTCTTTAAATTATTAATAAATTATTGTAGTTAGTATATTGGTTTGTTTGATTGGTCATTTAGGTGGCAACTTTTCAGGGCAGATAAAGGTTGACTCGTCTATGGAACCAGGTCTTACATCGGTTATTATTACTGGTTACCTTTCAGGGCAGATAAAGATTGGCAGGTCATGGGAACCAGCCAACCACCAAGTCCAATACTGGTTATTATGCTAAGTCATGTAGTAAATAGATTGGTCTGTTAGATTGGTCTTACACTGGTTATTATGTTAAGTCTTATAGTAAGTATATTGGTATGAGGCGAACAACCTTGGTCGCCTCAGTGGCACCTTTGCAGGGCAGATAAAGATTTCCAAGTCAATGGAACTAGATAACCACCTAGTCTTACGCTGTTTGTTTACGTTGCGTGTGAATGGTTTGGTTGCAAGCGCACACTTAGACCTTATACCATGTTTTTGACTCTTCATATAACCTGGAAAGACATATTTTTTATTTTGTTTTAGCGCTTGCTAAGCTACGGATATGAAATGAAATGAAATGATTTATTTTAATTTAATAAATTACAAAATTATTAAATACACTATATATATATTAAGGGCCTGACATTAAAATTTAAGAAAGTAGTAGGTACTATCTTCACTTACGTAATCGTACGAGTTGGTGTGAAGTTGGTGCGAAGTTGGTGTGAAGTTAGCTATAAATTATTTATTTTATTCATGAGGAGTTAATTTATGTGATGAACTTACAGTTCAACCAGCTGAACTGTGAACTGAAAGGTATCATGGCCATTGTTTTAAATAAAATTATTGGAGCCTGCTGCTGAAATTCTTAAAAAACTTATTTCAAGATGGCGGAATTCCTAGTTAGTTCCTATTTTCGCAACATTAGGCGGTACAATAGGGGATCACGTGGATAACATATTTTGTATACGCTGTAAACACCGGTTCAAAATGCTTTTATATTCAAACAAATTTCATATACGTGGTGGCCGAGTTGGTAGACCTTAGACTTAAAAACACTGTGGTCCCTGGTTTAAACCCCGGTGTGTACCAATGAGTTTTTAATCTAAAAATGTATGTACATTTGTTTAACAACACCACTATAGTGCCTCGGAGAGCATAAACTTGAGCAGAGAAACTAGGACCGACAGCTTAACTGTCGGTCCCAGTTTCAATACTCAAGTTTCAAGTTTTCAATTTGTTATTTAAGATATTTTTTACACAGTTTGCAATATTATGCAGCAGGACCCGAACTAGGAAAAAAATACTGTATTGTCGCGGGCATTTAATTTAAATATACAAAGGTTACCTAAACCTTGTTAACAAAAGACATTATATTAGGATAGAAACAATTAAGGGATAGTTAAAGATAAAATTAACAAAATTCAGTATAAATTATTACACAACATGAGACAAAATTTTAAAATTAATAACAAAATTCAAATTTTACAAGTTGGTATATAAGTAGGACTTATATACCAAGTTGTAAAACTGTTTATAGATGGGTTCGTTGACTTGTTCGTTGTAGACTCATACCATCGGCTACGACGAGGTGGGATTAAAACCCCTCCGCTGGGTACCCTGGGGTCGTCTAGGCGGTATCGGTCGACGTATGGCACCCGTTATATATGTATATATATTTCAAGTAACATCACTCGCGTCGCGTTTATTGTCTTTAGGTCGAATACGACTGCACGGAAAACAGTTAAGGTGCGTTTTGTTAGCTAACCCGTACCAGTATTTCGCGCTAGCATGAAAATCAGCTATTTTGGCGTTTTATTTGGATCATGTTAACATTTGTTAGTATTTTTATCAATGCAAACAAAACGATAAAATTACCACAAAATACCGATTTCTGACATCTGCCATTTTGACATTTACCTTAAACGTAAAAAAAGCCAAAAATATAAATAAATAAAATCTATTTCATACATACATACATACATATCTACACGGGTGCCTTACGGCGCCCGAGACCGCCTAGACGGCCCCAGGGTACCCAGCGGAGGGGTTTTAATTAATCCCACTTCGTCGTAGCCGATGGTATGAGTCTACACCGAACAAGTGGCTAGCTCGTCGCGATGTTTTGATCTATTTCATCATCATCATTATCATAATTTCTTCCAGAAATTAATGCTTTTATAATTTGTATCTCCAAAAGTTTTTTGTCCATTATTCAGTAAAGTAAATAAAAAACTAAAACCTACAAAGTAATTAAACACATAAATTAAACAAAAGTATATTATAAAACCAAATAATTATAGTTAGAAAGATAATTTTATGATTTATAACCTAATTTCAACAATTTCAACATTCGCGGGAAATACAGATTATTTGACATCTGTCAAAGATTAACAATAACGCGATGCTAAAAATGTTAATATTTCGCAAAAAAAAACAACTATTACTACCGTCAGATGTTGGTATTTGGGCGTTTTTCACGAAAAATGTACACGTGACGATCTGGAATTTACTTCGAGTATTTGCATTATATTGTTATTTTTGTAAATGTACGAGTTCCTTAATATATTAAACTACCGAAAATCAGTAAATTATTAAAATATTACTAGGTAAATACAGAAAAAAAGGATTTTATTCGTTGATCTGTGGAATATAGTGTTCCGGTACGTCACAGTAATAAATCAAGCGAATATAATAAAAAAATAAAAAATTAAGACAATTAAACTTTATTAACATCAAATAAACATAAAATTCTTCTGAAAAAAACAACAAAATTTAATAACTTACTGCTAAATCAACGCTAAATTAGCTAATATGTTTCACGTTCGTCACAATAGAGGCAAAAAAATACCAGAAAATATATTTTTTCTATTGTACTTCACCAAAATTTATAATTTAGGCGAAAAAGCAATTGACCATTAATAATTAAATTGTCAATTTTAATGTTATTGTCAGAAATACAATATATATTTTTAAAAAAATATAAATTATAATATTATTAAAACATGAGACCGTAGCTATCCGGAATATACGGTGACTATCCTGAATAACTAAGGCAGCGTCACATTTCTAAATGTTTATTAAACAACAATCAGATATTAGAAATAATAATTTTATTTGTCGGATAAATCGACAGAGGTACCGCTAGACCACGAAGGCGATAAAAAACCTTAATTCGGTGAATTTATCTACTTAATAATTTATCTATTTCTACTTAATAAATAAATAAATAGCAGTATTATTGATCATTGTATACCAAGCTTAATAATTCCGGTTCGTCACAAAAACTATTCCGGTAGTATGTCACGTCACTAATTGGACGTAACGGTCCAAGCCGACTAATTTAGAAAAATAATAATAAATTACTTTGAAGTAATATTTTAATGGTTACCAATTGCTATCTTATATTTTAGTAAATATTTAATATACACAACAAAATAGAATACAGAAAAAGTTCTTTTTACCTTTAAAAATCCTGTAACAATACCGGAACACTTCTTTTGCTTAAGAGAATCACAACCACTTTCGTCACAGTTTTTTTTCATACTAACATATTCCCAGCAAAATGGCGGTTGTTATAGAAATCACAATGTTGTCAGGAATGTTAAATATATATAAAATAGTAGTATTTTTTTGAGAATTATATTGAAATCGTCGTGACTAATCCGGATTTTCCGGTAGTTACATATTCCTGGGACAACACTGAATAAATATTTACTCGAAAACGCATTGTTTTTGCCCACGGCAAAGGTTCTAAATCGTATCTCAAACATATTAATGACCAAATTCTCACCATAAAAACGTAATACTAGTGATACTAAAGGTTTGTGTAGGCCTCAAAATGTGCGAGGGCGTAGTGGGACATAAGAAATCTGCAATCTACTGTTGTTTTCTTTGTAAAAAATTAACAAAGAAGTCGTTTTTTGATGTATATTTTATTTTATTTTATATCATAATTATTATTTTAATGCAAATAAATATTGAGTTTCACAATGATACAGTATAGAATTCCAAAAAATAATTTTAAATATGAGGGACACCATATTTTTTGTAAATGTCATCTTTCGTGAAAAACGCCCATTTATCAATATTTTTTCCAAAAAAAACGACCAATGCTAGCGCCACGCTAACATTACCTAGCTAACAAAACGCACCCATAGAGCACTATACTCGGCTGTCAGTGTATATTACCAACCGGTTCAAATTGAATATAGAAATAAACGCGTATTCAACTAAAAGCAATATTGGACTACGGAGTTGGTCGGTCTGTATGTACCATAGACAGTAAAATACACTATATAATTGGTCGTGGGTTCGATTCCCACCCATGGCAAATAAATATTAGTACGTTTTTCTGTACAGTCTGTCATGGTCTGGGTGTTTATAAAATATAATATCTATTATATCATTGTTTCTGGTACACATAGTACAAGCCTAGAGCTTAGTTTGTGACCAGAGCAATTTGTGTAATTTGTCCTACATATATTATTATTATTATATTATTATATAATACAACTAGGTCTATACAGTCAAAGGCTGAGTTAATCGAAATAATAATAACATTAATAATATATTATAGGTTGATGAAGATAAAGCAGTTTCATAATACAAATTACCGCAGCTATTAGCATAGTGGGAGCGATTAATCCTGTTAAACCAGAATGTATTGATCGATCTCATTCATAGACTTTGTAGGTCTGCTTACCATCAGGTGAATATTTCATAAACGTGTAAAAATGTATAATACATTGCTTGGTTAATTTGTTTAAAGTGAATATTTCAGACTAAATCAAACAATTCATTGTCATTGTAAATAACAATTGTCATGTTTATGAAACAAGCCTCGGGTAAATACAAAGTCACACGCAGTGCTTCAATAACAAAAAAATGTTATTTAGTGTTTAATAATAATATATAGAACAATTTATACATATTGCTCTGGTCACAAACTAAGCTCTAGGCTTGTACTATGTGTACCAGAAACAACTATATTAATACATATTATATTTTTATAAACACCCAGACCATGACAAACTATATAGAAAAACATACCTACCATTTTTTTTTGCCATGGGTGAGGAAACCCAAGACCCCCGGATGCAAAACCAAAGGCGCAACCACTAGTCTACGGATACGATCAAAGTAACTCTATAAGAACCGGTTTAGGAAACTTTTAATTGCTCTGGTTGAAGGAATTTAATCTTAGCCTCTAAAACTGTAAAAACAAACTTTTTAATAGACGGCCCCAGGGTACTCAAAACAGGGGATTTGATCCCACCTCGCGCCCGGTAATATTCTCAATCTACACCAAACAAGAGGTAAGCTTGTCGCCGTGTTTGTTAAAAAATTCATATATAGATAATACCGAAATGTGTAGTATACGACCTTGCTTGTACATTACATATAGCGAACGAGAGAAGGGTGTCTATATATAAAAAATCATGTAATACAACTTATTTTTGAAATAAGAATAAATATTACTGACGATATACGCTATGCTGTAGATGAGAACTAATATTTAAGGCGTGGATACGGTTGGTGAGGTCGGTCGCCTCGGTGGCACCCTTGTATGGCAGATGATAATCGGAAGGTCAATGGAATCAGCTAACCACCTAGTCTTACACTAGTTGGTTATGTAGCGTGCGTTCGGTTGGTTGGTTTTTTTTAATACTTTTATTTATGACACGTTTTATTAATTAATCTATAATGGTTATATATATATATATATATATATATATATAGCAGCCTAACCAAACGCACTCTAGACCTTATTGTTAAAACTTTTTTTTTTTTTTTTGACTATTCATAAATATCTGTAAAGATTTACATGAAATAAATAATATTTGATTTGATTTGAGAAGAAGCTAACACTGCTTGTTCTTTTAGACTTCAGTAACGCTTTTAACTGTGTAGATCATGATATCCTTATTGCTATTCTTCTCTCACTAAATATTTCTCCTACTGCGGCACAGTGGTTCGACTCATATCTTCGCGGACGCAGGCAGGCGCATACGGGTAGACGATGTCTTTTCGGACTGGTGCTCACTGTCTGCAGGTGTCCCGCAGGGTGGCGTTTTATCTCCTTTACTCTTCTCGGTTTTCATAAATGCCATGGTCCAAGTAATAAACTTCAGTTCTTACCATCTGTATGCCGATGACTTGCAACTGTCGCTGCACTTTGAAATGGCGCGATTTCCAAAGTGAATAGCGATTTGGAAGCTATTCGAGTACGCTCGCAAAATCTCGGTATCCTTGTCAACCCGTGCAAGACGCAGGTCATGATCCTTGGCTCCAAGCACATGTTGAGCAGACTGGATTTGGGAGCCATTTCTCCAGTATTATTTAATAATTTACCACTTCCTTTTTGCCAACATGCTAAGAACCTTGGTGTGCACCTGTCCTTCGATCTTTCCTGGAATTATCACGTCGCTGATGTCAGTAAACGTATTTTCTCCAGTATGCATTCGCTAAAGCGGTCTCAGTATCTTATCCCTCTTAAGTCAAAGCTCATGTTGGCCAATTCACAGCTTCTCCCTATCATTGATTACGCTGATGTCTCCTACCCGGATGTTACTGAAGATCTACTTAACAAACTTGACCGCCTCCTTAATATGTGCATACGTTTTGTCTTCAGCCTACGTAAATTTGATCATGTTACCGAATACCGCAAACAGTTAAGGTGGCTTAATATCCGGTCTCGTAGATCAGTACATCTGCTATCCTTTTTTTATAATATACTATATAAACCTAATACTCCATCTTACCTTAAGACTCGTTTTCTTTTCCTTGGTGATTCGCATGATCGTCCCCTCCGTTCCTCTGTCAATAACCTTCAAAAAATCCCGTCACATCACACGTCTCTTCCAAATATTCAGATTCGTCAGCTGCTCGCCAGTGGAATTTGCTTCCTCTGACTATAAGATCAGCCCCTTCCATCGGGGTGTTTAAACGCTTGCTCACTGCTCATTATCTGAACTATATGGTATGGTATGTATGTTTATGTAATACATTTATTATATTATATACAGTATTTAAGTAGTTTAAGTATTGTTATGCATCTAATGCATCATTGTTAAAATTATATGTATAAACTTCTATCGCAAATTCCGCACCCTAAGCATATTTCACTCTCTTAAAGGTTAGCTGGTAGAAAATGCCTAAGGCATTAAGCTCGCCTATGTACAATTTTTGTGCAATAAAGAATTTAAAATAAATAAATAAATAAGAATCATATTATTCTATTACTTTTGTTAAACACTTTTGGATCAATAAACTCAAAAATATTATTATATTTAGGACCAATTTTTCAATCGTCAGATTTTATCGATCAGAAGTTATTCAACTTTCATGGAGTATGAATAAATTTAACAGTTCTTGAAAAATCCGCCCCAAGGTAAGTAAATAAATATGGCTTAGGCCTGAATTTTCAAGAACTGTCAAATTTATTCATATATTTTTAAGTTTATTGACCAAAAATGTTTAACAAAACTATACCTAAGTATAAATTAAAACTATAACTCTTATGAAGAATTAATTAATTTGACAGTTCTTCATACAAGATAACTGCCGAACAACTTTATCTGACGATTGAAAAATCTATAATGATCACAGCCTCCGTAGACTAGTGGTTGCGTCTTTGGCGTTGTATCCGGAGGTCGTGGATTCGATGCCCACCCATGGCAAAAAAATATTAGTACGTTTTTTCTGTACAGTTTGTCATGGTCTGGGTGTTTATAAAATATAATATGTATTATATCGTTGCTTCTGGTACACATAGTACAAGCCTAGAACTTAGTTTGTGACCAGAGCAATATGTGTAATTTGTCCTACATATTATTATTATTATTATTATTATAGGAAAAATAAAATGTTTCGATTGTTTTTACTCTATAGGCAACCAAGATAAAAACCTAACAAACTTATTTTTTTTCATAATTTTAGCTAAAGAAACCCCTAAAAATAGTATTTAGACCAAAGTCGGTAGTTTGCGTGACCCAAATCAAAGACAAATCAGTAACACAGTGGTAAAGTTGGCATCGTTTAAACTAATGGCGAGTTGGCACGCGACGCCCAGTCAATGCGATAACATTATTATTTTCTGCTAGAAATTACTAGAAAACATGGCTGGCCTCGGTTTTGCTTCACTGTCAAACATCTTTCATATTGATTCTAAACCTAAGATTTAAATAACTTAGACATTAACTTTAAAAACGTAAAAATGTAGCTGCATTTTTTTTGGATCCCGAAGAAGGAGCACGGCATTTGACCTGGTGATGAGCAGACTTACAAAGTCCATGAATAAAGTCAATAAATAATTGTTCTTAAATAACATTGATCACTCCCACTTAGCCGGCTAAATCGATTACGAAATGGGCGGCGACAAAGACGAATTGCATTACGAGTATATTTTAATATGCCTTATCATCAATTCAACCACCCATTTCGTAACAGCAACCTGTAAGGAAACTACTACCTAGACAATAAATCGATGCAGTAATCTCCTGAAAACCGGTGAACCCACAGACTAAAACCGAAACATGACTAGGTCACACACGGTTTTTGCATCTATGCATCATCTATACATGTATGGGCGGTGGTATAACGAGACTAGTCGGTAGGCCTAACGAAGTTATAGAGACCTTCCTCTTACCTAAACAACTCTCCCCTTCACTGTGTTCACTACTCAGAGATCAGTAAATCCTGATTTAAGATTAACTATTCTCTTTACTCAACCAAATACTATACGAACCTGTCAGCGCAGCGCCTTGAAAAGGCGTTCCATGAAAGTTCGGCTGATCTCGGAAGGTCAATCCTTCATCATTACATTATCATTTCATTATGGTTTTTAGGAGACTACTGCATCGATTTCTTGTCAAGGTGCGGTTACGAAATAGGTAGTTGAATTGACGATAAGGCAGCGAGTATATTAGAATATCTAATGCTCTCGTAATGCAATTGGTCTTTGTCGCCGCCCATTTTGTAATCGCATCAATTAGTCGGCATAGTGCGAGCGATAAATATTGTTCAAAATTATTGATTGACTCCATTCATGGACTTTGTAGGTTTGCTCACCACCAGGTAGATACAAAGTCAAATGCCGTCCGAAAGGTCCTTCTTCGGCATCCAAAAACAATGCAGTTACATTTTTACGTTTTTCTAATTAATGTCTCTTTTTCATATTGATTCTAAATCTTAGGTTTAGAATCAATATGAAAAAGTTGGACAGTGAAGTAAAACCGAGGCCAGCCATGTTTTCTAGTAATTTCTAGCAGAAAATGATAATGTTATCGTAATGAGTAGGCGTCAAATAGCTACAGATAACTGAATCCTATTTCCTACTATCCTATCCTAGCATATCCTACTTTCTACTATCCTTACCTTAACCTACTACCTACAAATATTAAAAACATGTGAGTATGGATGTATATATGTTTGTTGGCCTTTTATAAAACTTCTGAACGTATTTTAATGAAACTTTACAGTATAGTATAACTTATACAACCTTTGTTTCTAAATCGTTTGCAGTTGTCGTTGCAAGACTTTGGAATGATTTACCAGTCAAAATAGACAAGCACCTAATAGAGTAATGTTAAAAAATATTAAGTGGATATTAATAAAAATCTCGACAGGATTATAGAAATGTGTGCTGACAACATTTCTACTGTTCGAATATTCAAAAGGAACTATACTTCCCGTTACGGGAGGAATGGAAAGATGGCTCTAAACTGGACAGTAATTGTCAAAACTGTTTTACTGATGGATCAAAGATATCAGGAACGGGTGCAGGAATACATACCAAAGGTTACGATATTCTTGTAAGCGTGGGTACCCTACAGTTTTCCAAGCGGAGCTGTACGCAATAATTGTATGTGCAAAGGAGATCCTAGATAGGAATTCTCACGGAGAAACTATCAACATTCCCAGCGATAGCCAAGCGGCACTTAAAGCGCTGAGTTCATATGAGACGAAATCTGGTCTGGTCTTGAACTGCGTTAAACTGTTGAATAAAATTGGTAGGAACAACAGGGTGAGACTAGCCTGGGTTCCGGGGCATACGGGAATAGAAGGAAATGAAAGGGCAGACGAACTGGCTAGAAAGGGATCAGAAACCCCTTTTATGGGACCTGAACTATTTATTGGCATACCTAGTAAAACAATAAACAATGCACTAAAGGAGTTTGCCAATGAGAAACATACAACTTGGTGGTCAACTCAACAAGGCCTAACACACTCCAAGAAATTCATTGGTACAAAGGCAATAGGTCTGGATAAGATCTGGAAGTTTAACAAAACACAAATAAGGCTACTGGTGGGAATCTTCTCGGGACATTACACGACAAATAAACATCTACATACAATGGGAGTTAGAGACGATCCCAGATGCAGATTTTGCTCTGATGAGCTAGAATCAATGCAGCATCTACTGTGCCAGTGAGATGCAAGGGCCATTCACAGAATAAAATACCTGCAACAGGCTTACCCGGAACCGGAAAGCTACAGACTCCTCAAACTGGAGGACGTCCTCAAATATGTCTGCAGCATATTCGAGGATGGGAAGGACGAGTGAGGGGTAAAGGACTGGGGAATACACAAAAGATCCCACTGGGTCGAAGTGTCCTGACTGATGTCAGCCCCAAAAACTAATAAGATAAGAAATGTTTAAAAAAAGAGTATATTCTTATTATCTAAATTCAGGTAGTTTTCTATATATTTCGATTTTCTAGATCTTTGTATTGTTGATAGTATTATGTTATAATATGTAGTTTATGAATGTATATATATAAAATATTAATAAAAGTAAGTGAAAAAGTAGTGTAAAATATTAGATTGTAAGTATTTTATATAGTAATCAATTTGTTTTATACTCAGTTACTGTATTGCACCTACCTCACTTATTAACTGCTTTGATTGTCCCGAAGGTTTGACTGGTAGAGATTTGCCTAGCGGCATTAAGTCCGCCTTTGTACCTATTTTATGCAATAAAGATTTAAATAATAATAATATGTAGGACAAATTACACATATTGCTCTGGTCACAAACTAAGCTCTAGGCTTGTACTATGTGTACCAGGAGCAACGATATAATACATATTATATTTTATAAACACCCACACCATGACAAACTGTACAGAAAAAAACGTAATAATATTTTTTGCCATGGGTGGGAATCGAACCCACGACCTCCGGATACAACGCCAAAGGCGCAACCACTAGTCTACGGAGGCTGTAAATAAATAAATAAATAAATAACGTATACATCAGAACAACACATAATGTATAATATTATTTTTGGAAATTCTCACGGGGATTCGTAGGAGGAAAACTATTGGTTAAAGTAATTAATCGACTATAAATTTGTAACTCATAGATATGACACGGTAACCCAATTTCTGATATTTGTCAGGTACATACTAAACGCGGCTAAGCAAAGAATGCGCAAAAATAGCCCGCACCTATTGAACGCGCTCTAAATATAATTACAAAGAGGGAACACTCTCGGTTTAGTTAAGTCATTATGTAGTGTAATAATTTGTGAAATATCTATACATCTAATAAAATTCTTATACATATACGTGGTGGCCGAGTTGGTTAGACCTTGGACTTAAAAACACTTAGGTCCCTGGTTCGAATGCCGGTGTGTACCAATGAGTTTTTAATTTATAAAAATATATACATTTGTTAGACAATACCACTATAGTGCCTCGGAGAGCACGTTAAGCTGTTGGTGCCGGTTTCACTATACCAACTTGTGAAACTGTTTATAGATGGGTTATTGAGTTTATTCAAAACACCGCGACAAGCTAGCCACTTGTTCGGTGTAGACTCATACCATCGGCTACGACGGGGTGGGATTAAAAACCCCTCCGCTGGGTACCCTGGGGCCGTCTAGGCGCCGTAAGGCACCCGTGATGTTGTAAATGAAAATAATCTATACATTGTTTTTTTTTTAGCAATATGTACCTACTCTAAATAAGCTATAGAACAATATTCTATGTTTCTTACATGAAGGTAAAAACCGTGCCCGTCCGCGCCGGGCGCGTTTTTTTAGCTTCATGGTTTCTTAGAATTCGAGTCTGTCTGTATGTGTGTTTGTTTGTACGGACATCACTTAAATTTAAGCTGTTTAGTATAAAACTTATTTAGGGTAAATTTGCTTAAATCGTACCTACTCCTAAATCGTACCTTTTGTGTTTCTTCCAACAAAGTTCTGAACGGCATAAACCATAAACTTTATTCCGCCATCTTGCACTAACAGAGACGCAAAACACTGTGCGGTTCCACAGTACAAAATTATCTAAAAAGTAAGTTTTTATTGACAATTTCAGTACTTTTTAGTACAATTCATAAGCTCATAGTTCCATCAATATGTGCATATAGTTTTAGTTCTCGCTATAGTAATACACATTAATTTATGACATTATTTTGTCAACCTTTTTATTCTCTCTGTCGACATTTGATTACGCGGAAGATTTGAAATTTTTGTAAGAATTTTGCTTAATTCGTACTCATAGGATTGTTCTAATTCGTACCGGTACGATTAAGGATCAATGCGAATTTTGATTAGATGGTGATAATTCTTTATAGTATATTCTTTATTTCCTTTTTTAATTAGTTCAGCATAACAATCAGTTTATCCGATAAGAAAAAATGCTAGGTCTACAACCACCATGACATCCGGGGCCTCATTATACGATATTAACGTTTAAAACAGAAATTTCGTAAGTCAGTTTTATACTTTATAAATTGAATTGTTAGTCGATCACCATAAGGGTTTATATCTCCATAATTAATATAAAGAATTAAGCAAACTAATACAAGTATATGACCTTTGGAATAGAACTGATATTCTCAAATTCTTTTTTTTTATTGGAACACAACACGTGACTTTGTATTTACCTGATAGTAAGCATATCTACAAAATCCATAAATGGGGTCGATCAAAACATTGTTGTTTATCAGCATTGACCGCTCCCACTATGCCGGGTAAATGATACTGTTAAATAATGGGTGGGGTCAAAGACGAATTTGTATTACGAGTCTACTTTAATAGCCTCACACTGTTTTATCGTCAAATAAACTGCTCGTTTCGTAAGTGCGCCCTGAAAAGAGACTACCACTTCGACAAGAATTTGATGCAGTAGTCTCCTGAAAACAGCTATAAGATAAGATCTGTTTGCGAAAATCGATCACAGTTCCTATTGACCACTATTACATGTGATTAACAGGAACTCTATACAACATACATACCTACATTTTTTTTTCATTTGCGACACATGGTTCCATGGAAAAAGTTGTTCGATTTGATCAGCAGAACCTCATATTAGCCCAAAGTACATCCTTTCAAATTCACCGTGTATATCATCGCGCCCCAGACCGCCTAGACGGCCCCAGGTTACCCAGCGGAGGGGTTTTAATCCCACCTCGTCTACACCGAACAAGTGGCTAGCTCGTATACAAAAGTGAATTAAACTCTAATAAGTGTAACTCTATACAAAAATAAATTAAAAATATAAAATTGCAAAAAAAACACCAGAGATTAAGATAGAGACCAAGACTGAAAAACTTAAAACATACGCAGTTTAAAACATAAATGAAAGACTACAACAACCTAACAATCTTGAAAATTATTTAAACTAAGTATTAACTTCCTACTAAGTATTAATTCCTACTTCCTACTGTCATACTCCTACTATATTAATTTTATGATCCTACTTTCTGGTACCTACACTTATGGATGTTTGTTACACTTTTACGCAAAAACTACTAATGGCCATTTAGTAGGTACTAAGGGGTTGGAGGTACCAAAATACAGCCTATTCTAGTAGTTTATTACATTATTCTTAAAGTACAATTCAATGAACTATAAATAAATAAATACCATCACGGGTGCCTATTTGGCTCCCGAGAACCGTCTAAACGGCCTCAGGGTCCCAGCGGAGGGATTAACCCGTCCTCATTTCGCCGATGGTATTCGGAGGCAACACCTAACAAGTGGCGAGCTTGTTGCGGTGTTTATGATGTAATAGCCTCGTTGTATAAAGCGGTCACCCATCCCAGACCGGCCTTGTTGTCATCTGCTTAACCTTGTTATTAGTTGCGCAGAGACTTAACCACTAGGCTGGGGCCGCTTTTTACTATACAATATGAACTATACAAACCAAATAAATTAGCAAATTAACTTATGATTAGAAAGAAACCTAAAGAATGAACCCAAAATAGTAATCTATATTTACCTTTAATCAGACAGCCTCCGTAGACTAGTGGTTTCGCCTTTGGCGTTAAATCCGGAGGTCGTGGGTTCGATTCCCACCCATGGCAAATAAATATTAGTACGTTTTTTCTGTACAGTTTGTCATGGTCTGGGTGTTTATAAAATATTATATGTTTTATATCATTGTTTCTAGTACATATAGTACAAGCCTAGAGCTTAGTTTGTGACCATAGCATATACATATTTTATTTTTTTTAAATCACAAGTTACATTATAATTTACATTAAAAATAAAACACTATTTACTTAACAATTTACAGAATTAATTAAAACTCTATTTATATTATAATTTACATAATTAACAAATAATACAATTTAGGCATTATCATTCCCTCGATGAAACTTTACAATATAATATATATCATTAGAATCATCATTGGTCTCAAGTCCGGGAACGCTGCAGTTCATTCCCCTGCCTTCCAACCACGCGATGGACCGCACGGTAAAGCCATGGATAGCTCAGAACATTGGCTCATAGGCTATATTAATAAAAGAATTAATTAAATTATTTTTTCTAAACAGCATAACTCTAGAAACATAATAAAAATAAAATAACAAAAATCTTTATTGTATCAAAAAAATATGTTTTCCAATATTTTATGTTGTCCTCATACCCGTACTAGGATAACCTGTATAACTGGGACCTATTTCATAAACGTGACAATTGTAATTTACCATGACAATTTATAATACATTGCTTGGTTTACTTTTAACAAACTTAACCAAGCAATGTATTATGAATTGTCATAGTAATTTACAATTGTCACGTTTATGAAATAGGGACCTGGGCCTTATTTCATAAACGTGACAATTGTAATTTACCATGACAATTCATAATACATTACTTGGTTTACTTTCAATTATTTTCTTTTAACAAACTAAACTAAGCAATAAATTATGAATAGTAATTTACAATTGTCACGTTTATGAAATAGGCCCCTGGTGACACTAAGATAATAAAAAACATAACAACTGATTCTGATTGTCCTCTCTAGTCAATGACGCAATAATAATATTAATATAAACTATAATACATCGAAAGAGAAGGTGTGTTTAGATGAGTAGTTTGTGTGTGTGTATGTGTTTGTGTGTGTATTTGTTTGTCTGTGTGTGTTTGTGTGCATATTTTGGTGTATATTATACCTATATATTTTCAAAATTCACATAGGAACGAAGTCGCAACAGAAAGCTAGTAAAAAATAAACTCGGAGATTTATCAGAGTTAAATTTGCGAGTTGATTAACTTCTCGTTTTATTAAATTAGGAACTTCAATCTTTCCTGATTTATAAATTGAATTTACAATTTCTCAAATTCAAAATTTACCTAGCTTATTTTATTTATTTATTTTAAATCTTAGTTATATTTAGCTAGTTCTAACCTAGAGTTATTATCTCATCTCATATTTTGAATTACGTGTTTTTTTTTATTTAATGGAGCACTGCATGTGACTTTTTATCTACCTGATGGTAAGCAGACCTACAAAGTCTATGAATGGGATCGATCGAATACATTGTTGTTAAACAATATTAATAAATGGGCGTATTTACATTACGAATCTATTTTAATATCCTCGCTGCTTTATCGTCAAATCAGTCGTAACTGCACCAAGAAAGGAGACTACCACCCCGACAATCAATCTATGCAGTAGGTAACCAAGGAACCGACAGACTAAAACCAAAACATGACTAGGTCACTTGAAGGTTTTTTCATCTTTACTGAGTTCTATACAATAGTTTCAGGATAAGCAATGCAATATGAATAGCTAGTCTCGATTTTTCGATGATATTTGAACTGCCTTAATAGATCGCAGTGCCCTGTGTAATAAATTACAGCTACCTGTGTAATAAATTACATAGGCTTAATTTTAAAAAAAAATTGAACTATCGGGTCGCTTTACGGCGACAAAGACCACCTAGACTAGATGACCTCTGGCACCCATCGGTGAGGTTTATCTCGTTATATCCGATGCTGTTCTTAGTCTACTCTACTACTAGTCTAACTAGCCACTTGACCAGTGCAGACAAGTGGCTAGTCGCGGTGTTTTGATAGGTACATTATATATATCATCACGGGTGCCTAATGGCGCCCAAGACCGCCTAGACGGCCTCAGGGTACCCAGCGGAGGGGTTTTTAAACCCCCCTCGTCGTAGCCGATGGTATGAGTCAACACTGAACAAGTGGCTAGCTCGTCGTGATGTTTGGATAGACTCAATAACCCATCTATATACAGTTTTACAAGTTGGTATAGTGAAACTGGGACCGACAAGCTTAACGTGCTCTCCGAGACACTATAGTGGTGTTGTTAAACAAATGAACATATTTTTTTAGATTAAAAACTCATTGGTACACACCGGAGTTTGAACCAGGTACCTAAGTGTTTTTAAGTGTAAGGTCTAACCAACTCGGCCACCACGTATATCTACATTCGCTCTATAAACAGTTTCACAAGGTATAGTAAAACTGGGGCCGACGGATTAACGTGTGCTTTCCGAGACACCATAGTAATGTTTTTTTTATTTTATTATTATAAACATAGTCTACGTTTGACCACAATCTTGCCTATTGAAAAGCAACGATGAGTTCGAAGAGATAGCACGCTTACTTTGTAAAAAGGAGACTACCACAGATGCAGAAGTCCCCTAAAATGTACATACACAAAACAAAACACTGGGCACAAACTAAGCTCATAGGCTTGTACTACATTTACCGGAAACAACGATATAGTACATATTATACATATTATATTTGAAAACTGCCAATGGTATAAAAAACGAAACATATAGCTTGAAAAATATGTAGGTACCTATAATGTAAATAATTTCGCTTATTATTCAATACAAAAGAAAAACTTTATATTAGTTATGCAAATGACACTGACAATGTATTCGAAACAGACCTTATATTAAGGCTCGGCACACAAAGTTTTAAGCCGCAAAATATCTTCCCACGTACTTTTATTATATTACCAGACTTATCAATAACTTAAATAACTTTTAATCAAAAACTTTTAGGTCTGTCCTTAGTAGACTGACAAAAACCCTATATATATATTTTTTAATTGGGGCAAGGCATATTGACTTGGTATCTATCTAGTGGTAAACAGACCTACGAAGTTTCTTAAATAAGGTCATTTAAATACAATTAGTTATTCCCGCTATGGAGGCTAAATGATGCAGTTACGAAATCGTCGAAATTGCATTACGAAACAACAAAATTATCAACCTTCACTCGGTGACACAGCATAAAAGTAAGATTGTGTTTTCTAAATCTCAGGCTTCAGATGCTGAATTATGAAGAAACTGAAAAACTACTTATAGTAGATTAATAACAGATAATATATAAGTATATGTCTGTAAAAATGTGTATACAGGGTGACTTTGAAAGGATGTACTTTGGGCTAATATGAGGTTCTACTGATCAATACAAACAACTTTTCCCATGGAACCATGTGCCGCAAATGAAAAAAAAATTGCCATCTCCATATAAACTAGTAATGTTAAAATGACCAATTTGTATGGGGTAGCCAAATTTTTTTTTCATTTGCGATCATGGTTCCATGGGAGAAGTTATTCGATTTGATCAGCAGAATCTCATATTAGCCCAAAGTACATCCTTTCAAATTCACCCTGTATGTATGCATGTTTGTGTATATGTATGTATGGGTATATGTGTATGTGTCAGGGTAGGCACTTTCTGGAAAACATGGAAACGGGAAAAGTCAGGGAGTTTTAGGAGACTGGAAAAGTCAGGAAAATGTCAGGGAAAACTCTAGAAGGTCAGGGAAAATGTTTAAAGTACACACACAATTTTCTACTGTAAATAATGTCATTTCGAAGTTCAAAATATGCATTTTTTTTAAGAATGTTACATATATTTTGTTGTTCTATATTTTCCTAAAATATTGCTAAAAATAATTGTTTCTATTTTCTAATAATTTTTATCTCATATCTTTTTTTTTTCAATAAATAATTAAAAGAAAACATAGAATATATTTTTGGGATTTTTACTTTTCTTTTTGAAGCTCATTAAGGTCTGGGAAAATCTAAAAAAAGTGACTGGAAAATTTAGAAAAGTCAGGAAAATTCGTATCCGAAAAAAAGTGGCCACCCTGATGTGTATATGTATGTGTATTAGTAGTACCTCACGTAATCACGTTACTTTAATATAATCGAGAAAAAAAATGAACCTTTTGATATACTATGCGTTAGGGGGCTTCCATAAATTACGTGAGATGTTTAAGGGGGGGAGCGGGTCGAGTCAAATCTCATATAATCTTACGTTGGAGAGAGGGGGGGTCTCGGCAAATATCACGCATTTTTTTTTCTGATTGATACAAAATAAAATATACTTTTTTGGTCAAAGTTTAATCCAGATTGTACATGCTTAAGATTTAACTAGTCGTAAATAAAAGCACGAAGCAATTTTTTTTAAATTCTTTTTACAATAACAATCCAACGCGTTTACGTAAGAAACCCACATTTTGAAAAATCTCACGTGAGATTGGGGGATGGCGGAGGGGTTGAATAAAATCTCACGATATCTCACCAGGGGGGAATACAGAAAATTTAAAACAACACCTTACGTAATTTATGGACGCCTCCTAGTGCACACATAGTAATCCATTATGTACGAGCCCTTAGCTAAGCTAGTGCAGACATAGTAATCCATTATGTACGAGCCCTTAGCTAAGCTAGTCCAGACATAGTAATCCATTATGTACGAGCCCTTAGCTAAGCTAGTGCAGACTTAGTAATCCATTAAGTACGAGCCCTTAGCTAAGCTAGTGCAGACATAGTAATCCATTATGTACGAGCCCTTAGCTAAGCTAGTGCAGACATAGTAATCCATTATGTACGAGCCCTTAGCTAAGCTAGTGCAGACATAGTAATCCATTAGGTACAATCTAGGAAAGGGAATCGAATGTCTTTAGAATTACTGTAGTAAAATGTTACTGTAGTTAAATTCACCCCGACTAGAGTTTCCGAGAAATTATCCATTAAAATTAAATTATATACTTCGACGGCCGCACGGTACTGTCGCGTGCGAACTTTGTAATGAATTCAAATTCGAACCGCCATTTAGTACATGCAAGAAATACTTGTCATTCATATTAATAACGGTTTTAATTGTTAATACTTTTATAGTAATAATATTCTGATAAGTAGGGTAGTAAAAGCACTATAAAATTCAATATACTTACTTATTAATATATATTTAATTTTTTTTACAGAAAAATAGAAATATACAGGATCTTATAGTATTTGTTGGATAGATATGATAAAAGGGTTGATATCATAAAGGTCATAGTAGGGTTGATATCATAAAGTCCGGGAACAGTGCAGTTTTCCCTAGAATTTCCGATCATGTGACAGAGCCGGCATTCGCATGGATAATCCATGGTTAGAAGAACATTGGCCTCTCTCTGATGTGGAACCTTTCGCAAAGTTGATCTGAAGGTTGTGAGTTCGCACTTAAGGCAAAACAATATTAGTAAGTATTACTATACCTGTAGCCACAGAGTTCTTTCTATAACTCGGCACCTATAGCTTAGTTAGTTTGTGACCAGCGTACCATGTGTCCTACATATATATATTATTACGGGTGCCTTAAGCGGAGGGGTTTTTAATCCCACCTCGTATTATTAGATATATACATATTATTTAATTTATTATTCTATAGGCATTGGCGAGTCTGTCAAGGTATTTTCAATACACAGCTATCAAACTGATTCAGATTTAATTAAACGATAATAAATTTATGAAGTACCGATTTTCCCTCATATTAGACTGTGGTGACTGGTGGTCGGACTAGGAACACCGTCGGCTAAGGACTTAAGGAGGTATGAATAAAACCCTACACACCATACCAATATATTAAAATACAGAATACAATTATTAATATTAGCTCGTACTGTCCCATGGTTGGTCAACGGCTTTCCGTCCCTCTTTTCATTTATTTCTATATTTGTCTGTTTTAGGCTAATCCTTCAATAAAAATATCTATTTCATAGCTAAATTTTCGTGTAGGCGTACCAAGGAGCCTCCTCCGGGCACACGTAGCCTGCTCCGACCCATTTAGCATGGCAGCCTGCTTTTTGAGCGTCGGCAATTACCCTTAGAGAGGTCTGCGATTCAAACTGTGCTCGCTGACAAAGCCTGTTTCTGGCATATTGTTGAACAGTGAAAGACGAAGTTTATGCTCCGTGCATTAAAACGGATATATACGTGGTGGCCGAGTTGGTTAGACCTTGGACTTAAAAACACTTAGGTCCCTGGTTCGAATCCCGGTGTGTACCAATGAGTTTTTAATAAAAAAAATTATGTACATTTGTTTGACAACACCACTATAGTGCCTCGGAGAGTACGTTAAGCTGTCGGTCCCGGTTTCACTATACCAACTTGTGAAACTGTTTATAGATGGGTTATTGAGTCTATTCAAAACATCGCGACTAGCTAGCCACTTGTTCGGTGTAGACTCATACCATCGGCTACGACGAGGTGGGATTAAAAACCCCTCCGCTGGGTACCCTGGGGTCGTCTAGGCGGTCTCGGGCGCCGTAAGGCACCCGTGATGATATATATATATATATATATATATATATATATACATTAAAACGGGAAGATTTCTATTTCTATCAGTACGTTCCACGTTCGTATTAAAAAAGCCAGTACGTTCCACGTTCGTATTAAAAAAGCCAGTACGTTCCACGTTCCTAAATAAGATAACGATTACCTTTAATATATTAAGTTTAATAAAAAAATCTTACTATACCGCAAAGTTTATCAACTTTCCGACAAAGAAAAGTTTGTCTTTACAAAACTCAGGAATTAATTCAAGAACTTTCGGGATCGTTTTAGCCATAATTATTCACACTTTGAGTGACTAAAAATGCAAAGTTTTCATTGTTAGAAGCGTTTTTGTTGATAAAATCTAAAAAAAAAATAGGTCAAAATCATTCTTTGTTGTGTAACTTTTGCAGTCACCTGTACATGCATAATGGAGCTTATACATTAAGTACATACATTGGCGTCTATCACGAACCTTATTTGTAGGCAATTTACCTACTTTTATTCACAAAGCCATATTACTCGTTATCTTGATTTGCGCCAACATGTTCATAATTTATAAAATTGTTTCATGCATTTTATACGCATAGTGCATAAGGTCATTATTATACAATAATGCCAACAGTAATAATAATGATGCTAATAATAATAATAACCGAAATTTGATGTAAAATAATGTTTAATACAATATGCTAATATTTGATGCATATTAAAATTATTTTTGATAAGTTCCTACTTACTTGATATGAAAATCATTAAAAAATATTATTAAATAATAATAATGAAATAAATGAAGGTAGGTATTCTACAATATTAGAAATATATACAACCATAAATTTATTGTATTGTATTATATTAAATGATAATTTGATTGTATAATGACTGTTAATAAAATTGATAATAAATAACAATAAACCAAAATGAATAAGTTCATGAAACATAATAAATATATTTATTAGATTTGGATTTACATTTCCTAGGAATTGTATACAATTCCTAGATTTCATACATTTCCGGTAACATACATTTGTTACTCAATCTCGCGTTCGGTGACACTAAAACCCTATCTGAGATTAAAATTAGTTTTGTATTAACTTAACTTTGCAATGCCCTACCAGGGTTTATGTATACCAAAATAATTAATGTTTGTTATTATAAAGTTATGATGTAAAATATAACATACGAGATATACACCGGTATTCATAAAAACTTATTGAGTCTTTGAAGAACACTTAAAAAAACATCTAATGAACAAATGAATGAATAGAGCAGATTTAGTTTACTCATTGAGACGAAATTATTGTTTTACAAATTGCGTAAAAGAAGACAAAACCTTCTATAAAAACCGTAAAAGAGACAAAACCTTCTATAACTAAAGTGTTCTCCAAGGACTCAATAAGTTTTTATGAATAAGGTCAATTGAATACAAATAAACAAATATCAAATATCAAGACAAGATATACACGCAATTTGTGTAAAAATAATTTCGTCTCAATGAGTAAACTAAATCTGCTCTATTCATTCATTTATTCGTTCATTAGAATTAGATGTTTTTTACATAAAATACAACTCTACGTATACTCAAAGTATGCTGTAAGTACCTAGTAATAAAAAAAAAACTATAAAGCAAAAGCGAAATTTTCGTCACGCAAATTGCAGTGACCGTTTTCTCGTAATGACCGGTTTACATTAGTATAGTGATCTATTCAGTAACATTTCGTTCAAAATCGATGCGGTAAGCTCTAGAAAACCGGTGAACCCACAGACTAAAACCAAAACATAACTAGGTCACTAGACGGTTTTTGCACCTGTATAACGAGACCGGACGGTCGGCCTAACGAAGTTATAGAGACCTTCCTCCCACCTAAAAAAATATATATCCATTCTCACTTTTCCTTGCGAAAAGCACATGAACTTTATTCTTTCTTTACCACATCTATATATTAACTTTGTCTTATGATAACACAATATTCAAAAGTTAATTTGAATCTTATATTTCCCTCGGTACGTTTCTTGACTAGACAACAACTGACAACTCTGTTTTACTAAAAATACAGCAAAAAGCAATATATTATATTTATGCTCATAGCTTAATAAAACGAGTGTTTCACACTCCAACCTTTCATGTATGACGACGTGCATATACAGAAATAATAATGGCCTTTCTATAGAAACCGCAACGAATTTAATTATGACCAAAAGCTTCCGCAGCCTTCCCATTTCCTATAAGAGACTTCATAGTTAGAGAGCTACCTATATTTACTAGTTGGTAAAGAAACGGTACGAAAAATGCCTATTTTTCGTACCGTTTCTTTACCAACTTGTTCTCGGACCTTGACCTAAAAAAACTATATCCAGCCTACGAATAGTATAAATAACCTAGGAACAAACTTAGAATGATATTTCATAACATTTTAATGATCATTTTATGCCTCACCAGTTCCATTGATACGCGGTCTCACCAGTTCCATTTTTATGAGTCTGTGGTGTACCTACGCGTATATAATATGAAATTGTAATATTTCATATCTTACCCTCTAGGAATTTCTTCTTGTAAAGCTATTTGAATTTGTTACTAGGATCTCAGAAACTGTGAAAGGGTGAATCAAATATTGTTTACGCAGCGAATAAAATTTTGAATTTTTATTTTTATGGCGAGGGAATTATGGATAAAAAACCCCGTGCGAAGATTATTTAGAAATATTTTCGGTACTACCAAAAGTGAATTTTATGTGAGTGGTTTTGTCTATATTCCTTGTTGAAATACCATATTATTGTATAAATACCAAATGTCAATTAATAACATCTCACTCTACGATCTCACTTGTACTTATGCGCTTGAATAATGCTCTCGCGCTTCCTCGCATAGCGGAACTTTTAACGAGTCTGGGGGGATGTTTGGCCCGTTAGATTTGTCTGGCTCATTGGGAAATATTTTTAAATATTATACTTAATAATATACAGGGTGAATTTGAAAGTATGTACAAATTGGTCATTTTAATATTACTAGTTTGTATGGAGAAGGCAATTTTTTTTTTCATTTGCGGCAAATGGTTCCAAGGGGAAAGTTGTTCGTATTGATCAGTAGAACCTCATATTAGCCCAAAGTACATCCTTTCAAAGTCACCATGTATATAAAATTCAGCCTTCCTAAAGTGACGTAAGTTGCTACATATTTTTACGACTTTTAAAGTGTCTGTCAAAAGTTATGGCCTACAGGAAGTCTCTGGCAACTGCATTTGTTTGTTTATAACAATATCATATATGAAATATCTAAAAACCAGCCTTCCAATTTTGACGTAAGTTGGCATGATTTTTTTTTCCACCTTTGATACCTGCTACCTGTAAAACGGCCCCGCTTTTAGCTTAGCGAGTATCCATTCCTTTTTATATTTATGTTATACTAGCAATCCTAAAGAGAGAGACAATGTTCTTAGCAATCCATAGCTTCACTGTGCGGGTGCCGGGTCCATCGCGTGGTTGAAAGGCAGGGGAATGAACTGCAGCGTTCGCGGACTTGAGACCGCGAAGTAGGTTTAAAGGCCTTTTGAACTCTCGCCTGCACTGTGTTTCATCTTTCCTAAAATCACGTAAGTCTGGGTAACTGGCATCTTGGACTATATCGTGATTCATTCATATTGGATGCAAATAGAAGTGCTATAACACACAGCATTTCCATATAATAATATGTAGGACATTTTACACAATGACATATTGCTCTGGTCACAAACTAAGCTTTAGGCTTGTACTATGTGTACCTGAAACAACGATATAATACATATTATATTAAAATTTTATAAACACCCAGACCATGACAAACTCTACAGAAAAACGTATTAATATATTTTTGGCATAAGTAGGAATCGAACCCACGGCCTCCTAATACAACTATCTCTTATAAATCTCTTTTCTTAATTAATACAATTTAAAGCACATTTTTCTCCGTTTAGTACAAAAATGTAGTATCTTTACCTAATATGAGCGGCATAAAAGCAAGCGCGTTCTGACCGAAATAGCCTTCGTTTATGAATCTATCCACACCGTTAATTAGATATGCGAGCCTGGTACCTCGCCGTAGCTAATGAGAAGTCTGACACAAATTACATTCCAAAGACTCTGTATATAGCTGTTGGTAAACAAACCTAAAATACTAGATAACAAAGGTAGGTACATAACACTAGGTTTATTTCATTATATACTTAGAGTCTTGTTCATAAAAAGATATTGAGGCCTTGAAGAACACTTTAGTTATGGAATGTTTTGTCTCTTTTACGCATATTATAAGTGTTCTTGAAGGACTCAATAAGTTTTTATGAATAAGGCCATTAGTTTTTTTCATAGGTTCTTTTTTAAATAAATACGCTTTCGTGCATTTTTTTAAAAAATCAATCGCCCGTTTCGTAATCATACCATGAAAGGAGACTATCGGCTTGACAAGAAATCGATATAATGGATTTATTATTATTTTGTTTATTAGAGCACGGTATGTGACTTTGTATCTACCTGGTGGTGAACAGACCTACAAAGTCCATGAATGGGGTAATCAATAATTGTTCTTAAACAACATTGATCGCTCCCACTATGCCGGCTAAATGACAAATAATTATAATATAATTAGACCTTGGACTTAAAAACACTTAGGTCCCTGGTTCGAATCCCGGTGTGTACCAATGAGTTTTTAATTAATAAAAATTTATGTACATTTGTTTGACAACACCCCTATAGTGCCTCGGAGAGCACGTTAAGCTGTCGGTCCCTGTTTCGCTATACCAACTTGTGAAACTGTTTATAGATAGGTTATTGAGTCTATTTAAAAACATCGCGACGAGCTAGCCACTTGTTCGGTGTAGACTCATACCATCGGCTACGACGAGGTGGGATTAAAACCCCTCCGCTGGGTACCCTGGGGACGTCTAGACGGTCTCGGGCGCCGTAAGGCACCCGTGATGATATGTATGTATGTATGTAGATATCTATACAAGAAAACTTATAAAAAAAAACGCCTATCAATATAAATTAAAACTAAACATTAAAAATAAAAGAAAAAATATAAACAAAAAAAAAAAAACACTATATCCCCGGCCCGAAGGTTCCATAACACTGGCAGCATTACCTCTTTGTACTGCCAGTGATATACTTTGTTTAAACATATATCAATATTCACACACCTCCACCAAATAATCCGATTCTTTTACTGTGTCAGCTGCTCGTCAATCGAATTTGCTTCCTCTGTGTATAAGACAGGCTCCAACCATCGGTGTATTTAAACGTCTACTCACCACTCATTATCTGAATAAGTAACTGCCAATTTTTCCTTTAGCATTTTCTGTTTTGATATGTACTATATGTGTAATATTGTATGATTTATATAAGTAGTATATTATGTATTGAGTGTATATTTAAGTATTTACATGTAATATTTAAGTAGTTTATATAATATTCGCTATATGTCTTTTAAATTGTTATTTATTTGATTTTGCACCCTATGCATAATCTTCCACACTCTCAAAGGTTAGCTGGTAGAAAATGCCTAATTTTATTTTGTAATTTTTATGCAATAAAGTATTTTAAATAAATAAAATATTTAATTTAAAAAAAATCGGTAAGCTATTGAGCGAATCATGCGGAAGCCATGAGTCCAAGGCATTCTTTGTCCAAAGAATAGCTTTCGAGGTCCAGAGGGGAAATGCAAAGTATTCTTGCACCAAGTGAAAGCACTTGGCACTCTGGACGCGACAACCGACTCACACTACAATTATTTTTAATTACTATTATATATAATATATTGATTATAGATGTACTTTTTATTATTTTGAAATTAGAAGTAGTTATTAGTGAAATATACGTGGTGGCCGAGTTGGTTAGACCTTGGACTTAAAAACACTAAGGTCCCTGGTTCGAATCCCGGTGTGTACCAATGAGTTTTTAATTTAAAAATTTATGTACATTTGTTTGGCAACACCACTATAGTGCCTCGGAGAGCACGTTAAGCTGTCGGTCCCGGTTTCACTATACCAGCCTGTGAAACTGTTTATAGATTCCACAGTTATTGAGTCTAGACTCACACCATCGGCTACGATGAGGTGGGATTAAAACCCCTCCGCTGGGTACCCCGGGGCCGTCTAGGCGGTCTCGGGCGCCGTAAGGCACCCGTGATGATGTGTATATAGAAGTAGTTAATCTTCCAAAAAGCTGTCATGCATAAACGTTATCAGTTTTCATTCAACCAAAACCACATGCTTACCACTAAATCATTATTTCTAGGATATTAACCCTGGAAGAGGTAAACAAATTTAAACCTTGAAACTTTATGTTTAGAGACGAAAATTGTGATGTCAAAACACACGATTAATCACTTAACACCGACCGCGTGTGCCCATTCATAATATTATAAAGAGCAGAACACCAATTCGTTATGAATAAATGTCAATAAAAAATATATTCTAAAATGAATACAATGCCAATACATGACAATACTGAAAATGAAAAATACCGCATTGAAATCGGTCTACTCGCTTTTTCGGTCAAGAAAATAAAACAACAAAAAGTGCATAAAATGGCATTATTTCTGTGAAAAAAATATTATAACTCCTTGGCTCTCATACTTTACATTCCGGTGGGGTTTGATCTCTATTTTTCGTCGGGTTTTTTTTTTATTGGAGCACGGCATATGACTTTGTATCTACCTGAAGTTAAGCAGACCTACGAAATCCATAAATGGGGTCGATCAATACGTTGTGTTTAACAATATTGATCGCTCCCACTATATCGGCTTTTTGATGCGGTTATTAAATGGGCAGCGATATGATCGTATTTGCATTACGAGCCTATTTTAATATCCTCGTAATGTTATAATTACCAATTTGTATAGGAAAGCCAACAATTTTTTTAATTTGCGACACATGAAAAGGTGCCATATGAAAAGTTGTTCGATTGCATCAATAGAGACTTATATTAGCCCAAAGTATAACCTTTCAAATTCAACCTGTATGTCAGTCAAAAAAAAAATTATCACATATTTTTTTGGTCTAAAAATGCACCCAAACGTAAAATTCATTCTTCTAGACCAACATATTAAAACAAATTCGAGGAACAAACTTGAATGTGCCAGGAAATTGGCTACTCTAATTTAAATATTGCCAGCTTATTTGCTGTTCAGGGAAAGTCTTTGTAGGTTTTCCCGCAAACAAGGAATTAGAAACACCAGTCTGTTGTAAGCCTTGTTTAGAGTGACTTAGATAGGCCTAATTATGCTTTATGGCGAACACATGATATTTAGTGTCGTATTTATTTAACATTGAACTTTCTAAAATAGTTGCTATAATGGGTGAATTTGAAAGGTTAATAATTATTATTTTTAACCTTAAACCCTAAAATATGTAGGACATTTTCCACATATTGCTCTGGCCACAAACTAAGCTCTATAATAGGCTTGTACTATGTCTACCAGAAACAACGATATAATACATATTATATTTTATAAACACCCAGACCTAATATTTTTAATATTTTTTTGCCATGGGTGGGAATCGAACCTACGACCTCCGGATACAACGCCAAAGGCGCAACCACTAGTCAACAGAGGTTGTACTTTGGGCTAATATGAGGTTCTACTGATCAAATCGAACAACTTTTCCCATGAAACAATATGTCGCAAATGAAAAAAATAATTGACTCCCACTAATATTATACAAGTTTGTATGGATTGTTTTTTTTCATCAAATCGAAAAACGCTGCAGTTCATTCCCCTGCCTTCGACCCGGCACCCGCACGGAGAATCCATGGATAGCTAAGAACATTGTCTCTCAGGGCGGTGTTCGTAAACTAACACTTTAACACTGGGTAATGTCACTACACTATATGCATCTCTTCTTCTCTAAACATTTTTCAATATTTTTATCGCACTCTGTAACACTACCCAGTGTTAAAGTGTTACGTTTCCGAACACGACTCGGGCGGTTCCAAAATATATTATACTTAGTTTTATTGGTAACATAAAAAAATTGTGGCTTCTAAATTTTTTTTTTATAAACAAGCTCATACTCTTATAAGTCGGAGAATATCCTCTAAACGTGAAGTTATGGTGCCGCGGGTAAACGAGCGGTCTAAGTAAGACGTGCTTTTTGGGGAAAATGGGAAGAGAAGTTGTCTTTATTTCGCTATTCATTTGGGAGTTTTTCTCTGTTTGTGAATTAAATTTGCAACCTTTTTAGGCTTTTTACCTTAAATAACAACTATAGGTTACTTAATGTTTCCTTTTTATTATTACTTACGTTATTTATCTTTATTAACTATATTTTTTTAATACTTCTGAAATAAAATATATTATCTGAAACAAAAAAAGTGTGTTAGATGTGTTTCTTACTAGGTAAAATATATAAATTGAAGCTATTAAATTTTATTGCCAAATATTTCGCCTCTCTTTGGAGATGTTATAAAATAACGTGTTTTTTTTTATTATTTATTCTCGGAACACGGTTTTTTTGACTTTATATCTACCTGATGGTAATTAGACCTACAAAGACCAAATAGAGTCATATTTAAAAAAAGAGTATATGATTACTATCTAAATTCATAGGTAGTTTTTATTTATCTTTCATTATTTTATTCCTTTCCACTTTGTTACTTCTTCTTTCTCATTTTGTAGTTGGTAGTATTGTGTATATGTATTTTATGTATATATATATATATATATAATTTGTGTATATATAAGATATATTTAAGTAGTGTATAATAGATTGTAAGTATTTTATATAATATTCACTGGTTTATATACTCAGTTACTGTATTGCACCTACCTCACTTATTAACTGCTTTGATTGTCCCGAAGGTTTGACTGGTAGAATGCCTAGCGGCATTAAGTCCCTTTGTATTTTGTATGCAATAAAGATTTAAATAAAGTAATAATAAAAGTCCATGAATGGGGTTGATCAAACATTGATCATTGTTTAACATCATTGATTGCTCCGGTCTATGATAATATATCTTTTTTTTTACAAATTAGCATACCCTAAGCAAATGTTACTCTCTCAAAGGTTAGCTGGTGGAAAAAGTTTAAGGCATTAAACTCGCCTGATGGATACATGATGGTAAATCAGACCTACCCTGTGTTTTTTTTTACCATGAATATTTTTTAATACCTAAAGAAGCCAGGAAATAAATTCGCGTACTCTAATGTCTAAATGTGTAGCTTTCAGATTTTTGTGAAAGTTTGAAAATACAAAACATGGAGATCCAAATATTACTTACTCGATCCTCTCGATCAAGTAAATAAAATCTACGCCTCTACGTTCTTTTTCTTTCCAAAAAAAACTGTACTATCACTGAAAACAACGCTATATGTTATTTGACATCCGATTTCATTAATTTTTTGATTTAAAAAAAAGTGTTTTAAAGTGAATCTTAAATTTTTTATTATACAAAAGGTAGGTATTTAAAAAAAACCCCGAAAAATTTATTACATATGAACGCCTTTTAGAATTACTCCAACAAATACAAATTGTCATCGTATTAAGAAAGTAAAACACCTTTTATCAAATGGCGGGGTCTAAATCGTGAGTTTAGTTGAAGTGATATGTACACTTGTTTTTTTTGTTTCAAGTCATATTTTTGTATGGGTGACACTAAAAGGAAAAAATACTTGTTTCATTATTTTCGTCATAGAAAAAAATATTACCACTGTGATAAAAAAACACCCCGTATAAGATATTTTTTTCTATAATTTTTATGTCCAACAGTTAATACGACTTTCATCATAAATTTACATTAAAAAAAACATCACCGTACGTCACGTACCTAAGTGTCATATAAAGGGCTTATATATAACGAATATATGAGGCGACCCCATTAATTATAACTAAGGGTAACTTTAATTTATTATATAAAAATAACTGCCGTAAAGATCGTTAGAACGGGTGGTTAGGGCAGTCGTAAATTTTGGTCCTGTTTTTTTACGAGTTGCAGATTTATCTTCCGGCGCTAATGGGGAAATTACCTTATTTCTTTATTTATTTCAATAATATATGTCGACGACCTATGCCATCTGTTAACTCCGATTTTAAATTAAACAAGTATAAAGTAATACTAATTATATTTATTATAGTTACTAGCATTAATTATTATAGTACGTTTGTTCGTTGATTCTAATATATTAAACACAGCTCGCCACTGAGTGATGTCTCGACAACTTCTCGCAGTAATGGCATAATTTCTCTGCTGTTTCCACTTATCCCCGCGCGAGGCGCTGCTGCTCCTCCCTTCCGTTATCGTTACACCACTCAAATATTGACTATTATAATAAATATACTTAATGAAATAATAAAATGATTTAACATGAATTCGTTAATTCGTGTAATATATAAATACATATTGTGACCCATTCGATGTGTCGCAATATGCATTTATCTTAAATTTCAAAACAATTGGACGTATAACTGGTTTATGGTCATGTTCGTATTTAATTAGTTCTTAAATTCTACATTTCCCGTAGCTTTCGCAATGATATTCTGTAAGATTCCAACACTTAATATAGTGGTATATACTTTTTTTGACTTTTCATAAATGGCTGTAAAGGTTTACATGAAATAAATATTTTTGACTTTTGACTTTTTGAGATCACTCTATGCCTGCGGTAGGTACTGTAACCTTCTCTATTGTAGAGTAAGGCCACATATATTGTTAGTTTTCTTATTTGAATATTTATGACATTTGTGAAGGGAATAGAACAAATCTAAGGAACAAAAGATTAGAAAGAGAGACGATAGAGGGACACACGATGAAAGTGTGATGTATTAATTTAACATAAAACGAGTGAAATCCTCACCGTTTTGAGTTTATATAGCTTTGCAGGAATGTTATATTCTATAAGAGAATAAAGAGAATACAAATAAATATATAAAACGTATTGAAGTTGTTTAAAAGAAGTATCTGAAGGAGTTAGTATAGTTATCTTGAAGTATCAGAAGTTACCCAAAGGAAATTGGGTAGGGTGACCGAATAGAGTGAAGTAAACCATACCTTCGGTCACAGTACTGCCTTAATTTTTGTATTTATACCATAAAATATATATGGTTCTATAGGTAATAAAGAAAGCTCTATACCTTGTACTATGGGTATGAGGAACAACGAGACTAATGAACCCATAGACTAAAACTGAATGATGACGAGGTCACTTGACGGTTTTTACATTGGTCGGCATAACAAAGTATCCCGCCTAAGTTATGATGATTTATGTCCAGATATGTAAATGTTATTTTTTTCAGATTAATTCAGTAGGTTTGGTATTCGAAGAAAGCCGAATAAATTATTTATATGAAAACCCGTAACTGAATTGTAAGGGTGAAAAATGTTTCGTTTATAATACACGCTATTAGGCAGCTGTTATAGAGTAAATTCTTTGAAATACGCTATAAATAAAAATATCACGGGTGCCTTTGGCGTCCGAGACCGCATAGACGGCCTCAGGGTACCCAGCGGAGGGGTTTTAATCCCACCTCGTCGTAGCCGATGGTATGAGTCTACACCAAACAAGTGGCTAGCTAGTCGCGATGTTTAGATAGACTCAATAACCCATCTATAAACAGACAGCCTCCGTAGACTAGTGGTTGCGCCTTTGGCGTTGTATCCGGGGGTCGTGGGTTCGATTCCCACCCATGGCAAAAAAATATTAGTACGTTTTTTCTGTACAGTTGTCATGGTCTGGGTGTTTATAAAATATAATATGTATTATATCGTTGCTTCTGGTACACATAGTACAAGCCTAGAGCTTAGTTTGTGACCAGAGCAATAGGTATGTGTAATTTGTCCTACATATTATTATATTATATATATTATAGTTTCACAAGTTGGTATAGTGAAGCTGGGACCGACAGCGTAGCGTGCTCTCCGAAGGACTATAGTGGTGTTGTTATACAAATGTATATATTTTTTATATATAATAGATGCATTTTAATACAACTATTAAAATAATATTTAATTTATATTATAAATTTAAAAAACATAATACTTAAAAAAACTAAATTAAAAATAAAATCTAACTGCAAAATAAACTAAATTATATATAAACTAAAATAAAAATAAAATAAAAAATACTCACCTATAAAAAAAATACGGATTCCAAGCCAGTGTTGCGCGGATATGTGCCCAGGATGCTGGCGGCGTTTCCCCTCTGAATGGTGAGGCTGACCTGTTGAGCGAAAAATGCCGCCGCTCTTGGGTCACTCTTGAGTTTGAATCAGGGACCTAAGTGCTTTAAAGTCTAATGGCCAGATTAATAATCGTTGCTAAGCCATTGCTAATGCTTAGCCGATGCTTCGGACTGTCAAACTGCATATGAAAAAACTAAATTTTAACAGTTGCAAGCAATGGCTCAGGCTAAGCAATGGCTCAGGCTAAGCAACGACTATTGATCCGACCATAAGTGTTTTTAAGTCTAAGGTCTTACCAATTCGGCCACCAAGTATTTATTTATTTATTTCATTATTGGTTGTACAACGGCCTTTAAACAAAACATTGAATATTTACAACAGTTAACAAAACAGATCTTAACCAGTCTAAAGCCCTAAGAGTACACACCCAGAAATAATTTTAGCATTAAATTACACAAAATAAAAATAATATATATAAAATAACTAAGAAAGTAAGATAATAATAATAAAAACATAATCAAAATAACCAAAACAAAAAAAAAAAAAAAAAAATGGATAAAATTACATTATTATACCAAATTACAAACAAAATAAAGAATTATATTAAACAGATCAAATTCAATCAAATTAACAACTATTATTACAATTTCTTTAAGCTATTACGAAATGTACCAAGATTGGGAATAAATTAATAGTATTCTAAATACTTGGTGGCCGGTGCTGTTGAATTGCTAATGCGCCAGTTTTGTTGAATTAAAATTGTTATGGGAATATTGGCCTTATTAACTTGAAATTTGGAATGGTTATAATATACATGATGACTTTGAGTTTTTTTTTATTTGTGACATATGGTTCCATGGGAAAAGTGGTTCGTTTTGATCCTCATATTACAACCTTTCAAATTCACCCTATATAATATCAGTTGACCCACATATATCCAAAAGAATATATGTCAAAAAATATTATAGATAGCTATAGACTAGTGGTTGCGTCTTTGGCGTTGTATCCGGAGGTCGTGGGTTCGATTCCCACCCATGGGAAAAAAATATAGGTACGTATTTCTGTACAGCTTGTCATGGTCTGGGTGTTTATAAAATATAATATGTAATTGTTTCTGGTACACATAGTACAATACTAGAGCTTAGTTTGTGATCAGAGCAATTTGTGTAAATTGTCCTACATATTATTATTATTATAGAATATATTATTTATTAGATAGACAATGTTATCCATCTGTAGGTAAGTTTTTTTATTATATAAAAAAACTAGTAGCCCTTCCCAGCTATGCACGGGTGTACTAATGATTAAAATATTCTGTCTCATTCACTCTGCACCCATTCACTTTATATGGAGATTTTTTAACCCAATTTTTTTACTTTTCCATACGGGATTTTTTGGGTTTCATGAATATTTGATCATCGCATGCATTGGTTTCGGGACGCATAGAGTATAAACATTGATTTTTATTTATAGAGAAGATAGTGAGTTGGTATATATTTTTTTAAATATCTATTTATTTAGAAAATAATCAAGGTTATTAAAATTCTTCAGTAACTAATAGAAATATACCTATGAGTAAATAAATCTGTTAAATAAAAATATAATTTAAAAAAACTGATTTGTATTTTTTAATGGCAGATCTGAAATAAAAAAAAATTGTCCAAAATATTTAAAAAATAAATTTTGGGGTAGGCCATCCCAATTTTTTAAAAATCCCTATCACAGGAGTTTAAAACATAGTTTACAACCTATTCTCAGACCTACCGAATATGCACAAAAAAACATAAAAATTGGTTAAGCCGTTTCGGAGGAGTTTGATTACAAACACTGTGAGTCTGTGACACGAAAACTTATTACATAAGTATTAAAATTATATATGTTAGATTATAATGATAAGAAATAGTAAATAGTTATACTATCCATTATCCGCTGTATCCGGAAAATGGGGGTTCGATTTCCACACATGACAAAAAAAATATAGTACGTTTTTTTCTATAGTTTGTCATGGTCTGGGTAGTCATAAAATATAATATGTAATCGTAATCGCATCATTTAGCATATATGGCATAGTGGGAGCGATCAATATTGTTTAGGAACAATTATTGATTGAAACCTATTCATGGACTTTGTAGGTCTGCTCACCACCAGGTAGATACAAAGTCACATGTCGTGCTCCAATAAAATTAAAAAAATGTATTAATATCGTTGTTTCTAATACACATAGTATAAGCATAGAGCTTAGTTTGTTACCAGAGTATAAATGGGTAAAAACTCCCGTATTATTATTAAAATAAATTATATTTATAATTATACTATACTACTATTCTTCCCGTCCATATCTTGAAAGTTAAAAGTTTTTGAGGAAAAAAAAACAGATCCCTACGCGAATTCTCGTACTTGTTAATATTTTATTACATTATTTGCAACTATAGTGTACATGCACGAAGGTAATCGTCAGAAGGTTAGCTATATGTGTTTACAGCACCTGTGTTCTATCAGCCGATCTTACTTGTAGGGCCATAGCTAGGTCGTATGTGAAATCAATAGATGCAAAACCGTCAAGTCATCTAGTCGTGTTTCGGTTTTTGTCTATGGTTCACCAATTTTCTTGAGTTTACGGAATCAGGAGTTTTATTGGTTTCGAAATTAGCTTATGAAATTGAGACATGAACAAACGTGTTTGAAATTTAAATTGCTATTATATAGGATTTCATATTGATTGATTAGATTCAAATGTTAAAGTTATTTTTCCAAATTACAACTAGAGTTTTTTATTTTAAACAATAATTGTACAAATTCTATTCGTTTAATATTGAATTGTAAAAAAATACACTACGTTAAAAGTTGGACATCTTATACATATCTAAATTATAAAAAAAATATCTTAGAACAACTTTTTTTATATCAATCTCAGTTGAAGCAAACTTCTTACATTTCTGCGCGTTTTTCTTCAGAAAACTTATTGCGCGGGGAACTGTAGCACTTTGCAAGAGATGTGTGGAAAGCTCACCTCAACAAATAGTGTGCGCCGTCACACAATCAGGTACAAAAAAGAGATATTTGTTGCAATATAGTAAGTATACTGTTATTAATAATTGTAAGGCTTGACCGCGTCAGTAAACCAGTAGTTGCGCCTTTGGTGTTGTATCCGGAGGTCGTGGGTTGGATTCCCACCCATGGCAAAAAAAAGGTACGTTTTTCTGTACAGTTTGTCATAGTCTAGGTGTTTATAAATTATAAGATGTCACATAGTACAAGCTTAGATTGTGACCAAAGCAATATGTGTAAAATTTCCTACATATTATTTTATTATTATAAGGTAGGGTCGCTTGCATGTCATGTCTGAGTTCAGCGGGTGATACGCCTACAATGCTAAGCTAAACTTAAATCGATATCACGCAATTCTGGCGTAATGCAAACATGATGACATTGACAATTGACAGACAACTTCGTCATTTTGGTTAAAGTTTAGCTTAACGTTATACGGCGTAATAGGCCTAATGAGCCATGCTTGCCCCTCTCGGAAGCGGCTGCGATGAAGTATTTGCATAGAATTTGGCCACTATGTTGCATTTAGGGTCAACACTTCTGGAAGCTTGGGATCCGCGGATTTATTCATAACCTCGCAAACCTTAAATACGGAGCTATTTAAACTCTACCAAGTTACGTCCACTGAGTCACTATTTCTCCTTAATTTATTATTGATATATTTATAAATTTGTTTGCACCGCGCCTATTTGACAACCGCCTTTTCCTGGCTATGGCCCTAATAATTGGAGTACATAGTGTGTGCGTGACCTAACGTCAATTATACAGTGAGTGGTCACGTAACTACGTTCAACAATCACGCCACATCACTACCGGTATAGTGGAAACTTATTTACTGCATTACATTATTTACGATCTTGAGAAATTTTAAATTCAACAGCATCAATATAAAACGTTCATTTTCAGTAATCTTGTTATTTTTCATTGCATATTTCCTACAAAAAATGTCCGCAAACTTTATAAATAATAGTAGTTTATATACAAAATTATTTTGAAAAAGCTAAATTGGAGTTTTCTTTTAAAGACTTGTAAGTCTTCATTCGAGTGAATGCAAATTTAAATCACTTATATAGGTTTTTTTTTTTCATTTTAATATGACGGGACAATTTACACATATTGAAGGAAAAAATATAGAATACATAGATATTATATTTTATGAACACCCAGACCATGACAAACTGTACACAAAACGTACTAATTTTTTTTTTGCCATGGGTGGGAATCGAACCCACTACCTCCAGATACAACGCTAAAGGCGCAACTAATAGTCTACGAAGGCGGTCCTAATAATTATTATATATATATATATATATATATATCATCACGGGTGCCTTACAGCGCCCGAGACGGCCTCAGGGTACCCAGAGGAGGGGTTTTTAATCCCACCTCGTCGTAGCCGATTGGTATAAATAAGTCTTCACCGAAAAAGTAGCTAGCTCGTCGCGATGTTTAAATAGACTCAATAACCCATGTATAAACAGTTTCACAAGTTAGAATAGTGAAACGGGGACCGCAAGCTTAACGTGCTCTCCGAGGCACTATAGTGGTGTTGTTAAACAAATGTACATATTTTTACATACCGAGGTTTGAACCAGAGGCCTAAGTGTGTTTTTTTTAAGTCCAAGGTCTAACCAACTCGGCCACCACGTATATAAATATTATATATATGATTAAGTATTATAAGATCTAATTTATCGAAAGTAACAAAACAAGTATTTATTAACCGCAAAAAGTTATTTTTCAAACCTGACTGATAGTTATTGCTAGTACCTATAGACTTATGGCCTTATTCATAAAAAACCTATTGAATCATTGAAGAATACTTTAGTTATAGAAGATTTTGTCTCTTTTATTTAGCAACAAAAATGATTGTGTAAAAGAGACAATACATTCCATAACTAAAGTTCTTCAAGACTTCAATAAGTTTTTTTGAATAAGGCCAATAAAATCTTATTGCACAAATCGAGTACAAAGGCGGACCTAATTCCCCTAGGCTATGTAACTCGATTCTGTATTACACCTACACCTTGCTGCCCATTGTACTACACAATATCGTGTATTACGAACAGTATTTTCAAATTGAGTGATCGACAAAGGCGCAAATGTAAACGCAAATCAACATCAGACTAAAACACAAACGGTGACGTTAGCGTCGGCAAGATTTATTCCAAACAGAACGTAACTAGGTGTGTTTTGTAATCGCCCAACATATTCTCAAGTCACTAACTAAATTTACATTTGTGCATTTTTACAAATTACTTATTAGGATAATCTTATATTAATTTTTTAAAGATATAAATGCAATGAAAAATTTCCTGGTGGGTGGGACTCGAACCCACGAACCTCGTTATCGCGCGCGGCAAGGCGCTCAACCGCTGAGTTTGTCATTACTTGTTATCTACTTATACACAGACGCCCTCTATTAGCTTTCTTCTATTAACTCTATACGAGTGAAGTTAGAAATCCTAGTATCTAATACTAGATGGCAGAGGAGTCTGTTTTTTATTTTTACTATTTTCAGTATTTTATATATATATGCATTTTTATAAATTCCTTATTTCGAGTCCTACCCACCAGGATTTTTTTCATTGCATTTTTATCTTTAAAAAATTAACTATATTTACAATAGAAATACCGAGTGGTTGGTGTAGCCTCATTAACAAAACTGATGGTAAGAGAAAAATAATAATATTCCTTTACCATAATCACATGTTCCATAAAAGTCATCACTACCGAAGGTCAGGCAAGATCAACTCCACTCCCGCGCAAAGAAATAAAAAGTTATTTGAGTTCTTGACTTTAGTTATAGAGAAGGTTTTGTCTCTTTCTTTAGGAACAAAAATGTATTTGCTTAAAAGAGACCAAACTTATTTTAACTAAAGCAAATTATTGAATTAAGGACTCAATAAGTTATTACCAGCAATAAAGCCATAAATGTCATTACGTAAAAATATCATTGCTTATGAATTAATACTTTTTTTTTATTCATGGGGCTGATTATTCAGTTTTCTGATAAAGTTATGCGATAGTTAACTTGACCCAAGTTATCTGTTGAATAACTTTATCTGATGAATAGCTGAAAACGGGCGGTTGTTTTTTTTTTTTTTTTTAATAATATACATGGTGACTTTGAAAGGATGTACTTTGGGCTAATATGAGGTTTTTCTTATCAATACGAACAACTTTTCCCATGGAACCATATGCCGCAAATGAAAAAAAAAATTGCCTTCTCCATACAAACTAGTATGTTAAAATGACCAATTTGTATGGTGAAGCCAAATTTTTTTTTCATTTGCGACACATGGTTCTATGGGAGAAATTGTTCGATTTGATCAGCAGAACCTCATATTAGCCCAAAGTACATCCTTTCAAATTCACTCTGTGTAGGACAAATTACACATATTGCTCTGGTCAGAAACTAAGCTCTAGGCTTGTACTGTGTGTACTAGAAACAACAATATAATACGTATTATATTTTATTTGACATGTTATATTATTTGACGATAAAACATTGAAGAAATTTTACAGACTCGTAATGCAAATTCATCTCTGTCGGCGCTCATTTCGTAACCGTATCATTTAGCGGGCACAGTGGGAACAATCAATGCTGTTAAATAGCAATGTATTAATCGATGTTATATACATGGTGGCCGAGTTGGTTAGACCTTGGACTTAAAAACACTTAGGTCCCTGGTTCGAATCCCGATGTGTACCAATGATTTTTTTATTAAAAAATTGTACATAACATTTGTTTGATAACACCACTATAGTGCCTCGGAGAGCACGTTAAGCTGTCGGTCCCGGTTTCACTATACCAACTTGTGAAACTGTTTATAGATGTGTTATTGAGTCTATCCAAAACATCGCGACGAGCTAGCCACTTGTTCGGTATAGACTCATACCATCGGCTACGACGAGGTAGGATTAAAATCCCTCCGCTAGGTATCCTGGGGCCGTCTAGGCGGTTTCGGTCGCCGTAAGGTACCGTGATGATATGTATGTATTAATAGACCCCATACATGGATTTTGTAGGTATACTTACCATCAGGTAGATACAAAGTCACATACCATGCTCCAGTAAAAAAAAACAGCCCTTAGTAGAAAAGTGTGAACTAAATAAGTCAGTTAGGAAAATAGCGTATAAGACAAAACTCTTGTTTACGATCCGTAATCAAATCGGTATCGTAAATCGTACACGGTTTACTTTTCATCGATGATTGATCTATTTTAGGATTTCTACTAAATCTATTTATACCTGCAATGGACTACAATCAAGTCATTCAATCGTGTGCTTTATGCTATTGCATTTAGGTTAAATTTTATTTCAGGCGCCCATCCTCAGGTTAATTAACATCAAAGTTTTTGATTTATTAAACATGCAATATTTCTACCTATTATCAATGTTACCTATTAATTAACACAGACAATTTTATCTATACAAAGTTATAAAATCGTTTGTCCTTACTGAATACAACGCACTGCCTAAACTAAGTACTAAGTCAAGAAAGTAACCGGAATTCTAAATTATTTTAATAACATACAATTAGACTTCTACATTATGGTAAACATAGGAAATATTTTAATTTAGACGCTATAATTCCATAGTTTTTAAAAATAAACTTTTATGTACTGGGTGTTTCTTTTATATACTGGGTGTTTCTTTTATATACTGAGTGTTTCTTTTATATACTGCGTGTTTCTTTTATATACTGGGTGTTTCTTTTATATACTGGGTGTTTCTTTTATATACTGGGTGTTTCTTTTATATACTGGGTGTTTCTTTTATATACTGGGAGTTTTTTTTATATACTGGGTGTTTCTTTAACAATGATAATATATTTTTGATCCCTCCAGTATCACTTTTAGAACCCAGGGTAGGTAAGTAATTAATCCCGGCTCGTCGTAGCCGATGGTATGAGTCTACAACGAACAAAACACGATGTTTGGAAAGACTCAATAACCCATCTATAAAGAAGTTTCACAAGTTAGGATAGTGAAACTGGGACCGACAGCTTAACGTGCTCTCCGACGTACATATTTTATTGGATTAAAAACTCATTGATACACACCGGGGTTTGAACCAGCGACCAAGGACAAGTGTTTTTAAGTCTAAGATCTTACTAAGGCATTATGTCCGCCTTTGTATTTTATATGCAATAAATATTAAAATAAATAACTAACACGTATATTAAAATTAAACTAATAATTAAAAATAAACTTTTATTTTTATTAATAAATGAAATAAACTTTAAATTTTATTCAATAAAATATACAAAAAATAATATAAAAGTATACCTACTAACTAAATAAAATATTTCTTGAAGATTTTCCACAGTGTTCAAAATACTCAACGCATTGCCCTTAACTTTAAATTAAATGAAACCCATTAATTTATTACATTATACATATAATTTATATGAAATAAAAGCTTGTCGCGACATTTATCCATATATTATTTGGGGAAATAAATACATTTTATCTTAGAATTACTTTACATCTTCATACTCGTATATCCTCGGGCGAGTTTTTACACTTACACGGTTTTATTTTATTTAGCATTTCTCTGCATGCATATACTTCATAGTAGGCAGGCTTATACAGGCCACGAGGACAAAAAAAGTTATGGTGATCCATAGAAAATTATTTCCATTTTTTTTTTTTTTATAATTATACGTACGAACAGGTAAAAAAAATAGAAACACATATTTTGACAGTATTCGCGTAGACAACACGGCGCGGTCGTTAATCTGAATAGAGTCGTTTGTTTGTTACATTTTATATTCGTCACCAGAGACAAAAGTAGCGTTAGACCCGGCATAGTGGGGAAAACTAACAATCTCCCATTCCATTCACTAACACGTCTAAGATATCCACTGCTTGCTGCTCTATGGCTTGACATGGATGTCTTGCCTCTATGCCGAGGACTACAGGTACGTAATCTTGCACCAAAATAAAAATATATAATTGTATTACGACCGTAGATACACTTTCAGATATTTAGGTGGGAGGAAGGTCTCTATAACTTCAACAGAAGCAAAAACCGTCAAGTGATCTAGGGCCTTATTCCGAGTTTACAACCGCTAAACACGACAAAACGTTGCGTAAACTATAAATATTGAAATAAGTTCTATCCTGTTAATTATGGAGTTGAAATTCCAAAGCTCATAAGATGTTTAAACTTGCGAAGAATTCGCGTATTTCAAGATGGCGGCATTATTATAGCCAACCTATTACAGACTATATATCCATTGAAATAGAACTTATATTTCAATATTAATAATTTACGCAAAGTCTTGTCGTGTTTAGCGGTTGTAAACTCGGAATAAGGCCCCAGGTCATGTTCAAGTTTTAGTGTATGGGTTCACCGGTTTTCAGGAGATTACTGGATCGATTTCTTGTCGAGATAGTAGTATCCTTTCAAAGTGCGGTTACGAAAAGGGTGCTTGAATTGACGTTAAAGTAGCGAGTATATTAAAATATACTCGTAATGCAATTCGTCTTTGTCGCCGCGCATTTCGTAATCGCATCACTTGCCGGTATAGTAGGGTGGATGAAAATTGTTTAAGAACAATTACTGATTGATTATTTATTTATATTAGATAATACAATTTGTAATATCTGGGAAAGCATTTAAAACGTTTATACAGCTATAAGACAAAAATAGTATAAATAAATATATTATAAATAAAATTATACAAAAACAATTTATGATAACAAGGTTAAGCAGATGACAACAAAGCCGGCCTGGGATGGGTGACTGCTTTATACAACGAGGCTATTTCATCATAAACACCGGAGCGAAACAACAAGCTCGCCACTTGTTAGGTGTTGCCTCCGAATACCATCGGCGAAATAAGGATGGGTTAATCCCTCCGCTGGGACCCTGAGGCCGTTTAAACGGTTCTCGGGAGCCAAATAGGCACTCGTGATGGTATTTATTTTTTTATTTTAAAAACAATTTAAATTAGCAACAATAACAGTTAAATTCCTTCATAGACAAAGTTGTTTTTATTTGACACGCAACTTTTTAAGTAGAGCATAGAGTTTCTATCTAAATATTTATCAGTATCTGGTTGCTCCTAATAGACCTCTTTCAGAAGCTCTCCAATGCTCCTTTTTCAACATTTTGTGTTCGCAATTTCTTTTTTATTCTCTTAATGGAACACCCATTAAAACATAAAAAGCATTAACAATACCTACTTGCTGTTTGTTTATTTTTAAGTATTATACTGGGTGTTTTTTTTACTATGATAATATTTAATGACAGCCTCCGTAGACTAGTGGTTGCATCTTTGGCGTTGTATCCGGAGGTCGTGGGTTCGATTCCCACCCATGGCAACAAAAATATTAGTACGCTTTTTCTGTACAGTTTGCCATGGTCTGGGTGTTTATAAAATATAATATGTATTATATCGTTGCTTCTGGTACACATAGTACAAGCCTAGAGCTTAGTTTGTGACCAGAGCAATATGTGTAAATTGTCCTACATATTATTATATTATATATTATATTTGAAGCCTCCAGTATCACTTTTAGAACCCATTTTTTAAATAAAAAAGGTAGGTAAGTATTTTTTTCTTCAAAAAAAAAGTCCGAAAAATAAATTATTATATGAACAAACGTCTATATGCTTAAAATTACTCCTACAAATACCTACATAATAAGTGTTCGTATCTAACAAGTAAAACACAATTAGACAAGTGATAGGCTTTAATTCGTGGGTTTAGTATGGAAGTTAACGGGATTTGTAGATCTTTTTTGTACTTTAAGTTATTGCATTACGAGTATATTTTAATATATGTACTCGCTGCCTTATCGTCAATCACCGTCAACCACCCATTTTGTAACCGAACCCTGAAAGGAGACTATCGCCTCGACAATAAATCGATGCAGTAAGCTCCTGAAAACCCAATTTAATTTTCTTGCGAGGGTTCAATTTTTGGGTGCGATTTTTGAATATCAACGGATGACTGAATATCACCGAAATGTCAAAAAAGTCATTGATTTCTAAAATTCGTATTTTTGAATCTCACCGGGTGACTAAAATATTATACCTATGATATCAATACGAGTGCCTCCTACCACTCGTAAATAAAGTCACCGATGACAGATAATAATCATCACAGATAATGTATGTTAAGTTCCGTTCCATCATTGAGTTTTTATGTTTTAGCATAGACATGTCAATTATTATGAAAAACAATGGTGTCTTCGTGTAACGAATCGCAAGTAGCTTTTGTGAATGAGAAATTATTTATTATTTATTTATTAATAAATAAATAAATAATAAATAATTTCTCATCATGTATTTAGAAAACCAACTTCCATAAATCATAACATAACACTTATATAAACATAGAATGGTAACAATAGGTTTTCACTGATAGAGACATGGTATTTTAGACACAACTTAAAATAAAATTAGATTACGTAACAATGTATTAACAGAGTAAAAAAAGATATAAAAATAAATAATAAAACAAATAATATTAACAAGAAGAAGAATGAACACAGCATGAAAGTAAGCAAAAAATAACTAATCAGTATGTCATTAAAAAATAAGCCTGCCAACGACCGCCTCAGTGCCGCACTTTTATCATTAAATAAATCATGTTCCAGTGAACGACTCAAATCGTTGTATGTGCTACACGAGCGAATCAGGTTATTTAATACATATGACTTTCAAGAATAGGACTTTTGATAAATCGTGAATTCCTAATCATCGGTGATATTTTTCTCACAGGTGATATCAAACTCATCGGTGACATTCAAAAATCGCACCCCTGATCTTTAAGAGCAGACAAAGCGCAAGAACTTTTTCCCTGTGCGGAGTTCGTGTTTTTGGGAGACTTTAATGGTCACCATGTTCAGTGGTTGGGATCTCTAAGAACCGATCACGCTGGGAAATGCGCTCACGGCTTGCACTCTCCCATGGCTTGACTCAACTGGTTTATTAAACCACCAGAATCATGCGCCCTCCAAAATACCTTCTTTTGACGAGTCATTCTGCTGGATATAAGGTGTCAGTCTTGGCCCCCTTGGGTATTTTTTTCCTTTTAGTGTCGCCCATACAAAAAAAGGTCTACAAATTACTTCAACTTTAATACTAAGCTCATGTTGATACCTACCACTAGTCTAAAGGTATTTTATTTGAACGAAGACAATTTTTTTTTTGACTAATTTCAAGCATATGATAATTTAATATTCGGACATTTTTTCTCGGGAAGAAAACTATACCTACCTTTTTCATTAAAAAAATAGGTTCTATAAGTCATACTTAAGGCATAAAAAAATCCACGCTAAAAAATAGCAGTATAGTCTTCGAGATCTAGATTTCTGTATCTCCCGTTACTACTCGTATCTAAGTGCTCAACGCGTTTGGGCCATAAATTTCAGGAAAGCGCCCTCTGGCGGTAGAGAAAATACTTCTGTCTTATATTAATTTCACTGCAAAGTTCTTCTTGAAACAGACGAATGACTTTCTGGGTTTTATTAAATTGCAGCTTTCCAACTAAATACCATTTTAATCTAATAAATAATATAATAATTATTTATTTGCACAAAAATGGTACATCTTATATACTAGTCTTTTCAGCACACTTTACCATTAAAAACATGTGAATAGTTAGTAGGTATCCAGGTATAGAGATTACACTTTTTTTTTTACATCATTCAATTATCCAAATTGCAATAATAAACAAAGTATAATATTAAACCATATTCACTGATTATACATTTTATTGATTACAAATTATTGGTACATACTTGCTTAATAAATAGTGATATAATATTTTATTATTAGACAGCCTCCGTAGACTAGTGGTTGCGTCTTTGGCGTTGTATCCGGAGGTCGTGGGTTCGATTCCCACCCATGGCAACAAAATATTACTACGCTTTTTCTGTACAGTTTGTCATGGTCTGGGTGTTTATAAAATATAATATGTATTATATCGTTGTTTCTGGTACACATAGTAAAAGCCTAGAGCTTAGTTTGTGACCAGAGCAATATGTGTAAATTGTCTTACATATTATTATTACTATATAATATATTTATCTTTATAAACATTGTGTCTTTGTTAGGTTGTACTTTAGGTACTTTAATTACTATTTCTTCTGTGCTTTGAGCTAATATGTGGCTCTATTGAATCAAACAGATAAAGTTTCCCATGGAACCAAGTGTCCCAAACGGAAAAAAAATGGTTTGGTTATTTTAAAATTATAAATTTGTGTATAGATTTTTTTTTCTTTTGGACACAATATGGTTCCATGAGAAAAATTGTACATTTACATCTCATATTACCCCAAAGTACAACCTTGCAAATATATTGTATAGGTATCGCGTGAACTCTTGCTAAACGGTTGGACCGATTTCAATGACATTTTGACACGTTATTTTTTTTTAACTTTAATATCACCGAAAACTATATTTAGACTATTTTAGACGTTTGTGTTCGTACCTACATACAATTTTTGTTTTCATAAAAAAAGTGATCTTGTGTAAATAACTTAGTTTTTTTTACGTATTCATTATTTAATTCACAAAGCAAATAATAATATGTAGAAATTTTCGCACATTTTCCCTTACCTCAAACTAAGCTCTAGGCTTGTACTATGTGTAACAGAAATAACAACATAATACACGAGTGAAGTTAGAAGTCCATTGCATTTTTATGTTTAAAAAAACATATATAAGATTATCCTAATAAATAATTTATAAAAATGCATAAATATAAAATACTGGAAAAAGTAAAAATAAAAAACAGACTCCTCTGCCATCTAGTATTAGAAACTAGGACTTCTAACTTTACTCGTATAGAGTATTAGAAGAAAGCTAATAGAGGGCGTCTGTGTATAAGTAGATAACAATAAATGACAAAATTCGTGAGGGCTGACTGGAACCTGGTTGAGCGTCTTGCCGCGAAAGCGAGGTTCGTGGGTTCGAAGCCCGCCCACCAGGATTTTTTCATTGCATTATTATCTTTAATATATATATATATATAAGATTATCCTAATAAGGAATTTATAAAAATGCAGAAATCTATATATTAAACAAAACGAACCACCTTTTTCATGGAAAATTGTCGCAAATGAAAAATATTCAGTATTAAATGTTTCTAACATTAACACGACATCATAAATCTACTTTTTAAAGGATCTAAAACCTTCAATAAAGACCCTCTGTAGGTAAAACCCTCGTCAAACCGTATGTCTGGCTACCCCAAGAATATAAAGCGTAATAGATAACGTCCAGAACTACAAAAGATTATAAATTGAATAGCGAATTTTGAAAGAACCTTTCTTTTGTGAGATATATGTGTGAATTAACTATGTTATATATCTAAAACGGATTCAATAGATCCAATAAGGGTTTTATTAAAATTCGATCACGTTAATCTATACTAGGTTATTTCTTTTTTTTTATTGGAGCACGGCATGTGACTTTGTATCTAATTGGTGGTGAGCAGGCCTACAAAGTCCATGAATGGGGTCGATCAATAATTGTTATTAAACAAAATTAATCGCTCCCACTATGTTGGCTAAATGATCGACAGCCTCCGTAGACTAGTGGTTGCGCCTTTGGCGTTGTAACCGGAGGTCGTGGGTTCGATTCCCACCCATGGCAAAAAAATATTAGTACGTTTTTTTTGTACAGTTTGTCGTGGTCTGGGTGTTTTTAAAATATAATATGTATTATATCGTTATTTCTGGTACACATAGTACAAGCCTAGAGCTTAGTTTGTGACCAGAGCAATATGCTTAAATTATCCTACATATTATTAAAAAAAAAAAAAAAAATGATGCAATTTCGAAATGTTTGGCATAAAATATTTTAACATGCTGCCTTATCGTCAATTCAACCACCATTTCGTAACCGCACCCTGAAAGGAGAGTACCACCTCGACAAACAAATCGATGCAGTAATCTCCTCTAAACCGGTGAGCCCACAGACTAAAACCGAAACATTTCTAAGTCACTTGACGGGTTTTGCATCTGTATAGGAGGTGTTAACGAATTTGGTCGATCGGCCTTCCTCCCACCTAAATGGTTGGATTGGTGGTTGGATTACAAGGGCAACATTTTACATATTTTCTATGAAAATTATGTCAACATTTAACTTGGATAATTATATTTTATAAACACACAGACCATAGCAAACTATACAAGAAATCGTAATAATATAGTTTGTGTCACGAATGGTAATCGAACACGCTACCTACGGATACTACGCCAGCATAACCACTAGGCTACGGCCACGGGGGCGGTTATCAAAAACATCCGGTACCGTGAGTTCTCGTTCGAGTTGAGATAAAAAGTGTCGTCATTTCATACAAATGATATTTTCAAAATTCATAATATTATATATATATTTTTGTAAATAATTAGGTACTCGAACTATGTAGTTATGTAGTGGTCAATTGAAACAACGATGTTTCACTTTTCGTGGTACCACAACTCTTCTCGATCTCAACTCGTACGAGATCTCACGGTATAGGAGTCGGCGGTTACCCTGCTGAATTGTCTTTATAATTTATATGCAAGTAAAGTTCAATGGCAGGTGAAGGACATCCGGTCTAATATTAGACCACTTGTCAGTCAACTCAGAAAATCAATAACTTTACTTATCGACTGATACTTTGTTAACTTCATTCATACACACAGTTTTATATAAGACTAGCTGTCACGCGCAACTTCGTCTGCGTAACTTTAACCATTTACGCAGCGCACCCAATGGAAGCTCTCATAAGGAACAAATTTTCTCCATTTTCCCAACATTTTTCATTGATGCTCCGCTCCAATAGGAGCCCTAGCGTGATGTTATAGAGCCTACCTTCCTAAATAAATGGGATATCCAATACTAAAAGAATTTTCGAAATCGGTTCAGTAGATGCAGAGATTTCCCTCTACAACCTCAGAAACTCACAAACTTTACCTCTTTATAATATTAGTACAGATAATTTTAGTATATATATAGTATAGATGACCCGGGTGCCTTACGGCGCGCCCAAGACCACCTAGAGTCTAGGCGGTCTTGGCGCCAGGTACTTTCTCTAAGGCCTAAACAAAATACCAGTGGCCTTATTCCGAGTTTGCAACCGCTAATCACGACAAGACGTTGCGTAAAATATAAATATTGAAATATAAGTTCTATCCTGTTAATTATAGAGTTGAAATTCCAATGCTCCACTCATGTTAAACTTGCGAAGAATTCGTGTATTTCAAGATGGCGGCATTATTATAGCCAACCTAATACATGCTAGTGTTTGTAAACAGTTGTTATACTAGAACAAACAGCTTAACTTGCTCATTAAGGTACTTACGTAGTGGTGATATCAAATAAATGTACTTTTTTTTTATTGGAGCACGGCATGTGACTTTGTATCTATCTGGTGGTGAGCAAACCTATAAGTCTATGAATGAGGACGTACAATGGCAATTATACAAACCAAAAAAAAAGGTGATTCATATATCTGACGCACTATACTCGGGCATCTGATTTGTAAAGCTCAGATACGGCCATGTGTGGAATACTGTTCGCATCTTTGGGGTGGATCTTCTAAATACTGGCTGCAAGCTCTTGATTGTCTGCAGAGGCGTGCATCGAGAGTTATCGGGAGCAAAGAGTTCACGGACACTCTGGATCCATTGCGGCTTCGCAAAGATATAGCATCGTTGAGCGTGTTTTATCGCCTTTATCATGGAGAGTGCTCTGAAGAACTTTTTCATCTCATTCCTACCTCTCATTTCCTTGATATAGGACATCACGAACAGGTGGGCAATTCTCGCGCTTTCGACATTCATCTCGATTCGAGATTTTTAAACAAAAAATGACTAAATATGCCTTTTTCGTTCAAAAATATCGAACATTAAACGAAATAAATAACAAATATTAATTAATAAATAATAAATATACAAATATTGAACGAAAAATTACATATTTAGTCAGTTTTCGTTTAAAAATCTCGAATCAAGATGAATGTCGAAAGTGCGAGAATTGCCCACCTGGTAACAAAATGAATGCAACACACTAAGGCAGTAATACCATCCGGCACAAAAAAATGGTTATTCGTATATCTGTCGCTCTAAAATGTGGAATGCTCCTGCTTGCGTTATTCCTTCCTCCTATAACCTTGAGTCCTTTAAACGAAGCATGTATAGGCATCCTAAGTCGGCGTAAAAGCTGCTTTTACCTTCATACTGCTTTCCATCAGGTGGATGTGAAGTCACATGCCGAGCTCTCATAAAAAAAAATATTGCCAAGCCTCTAAAATAAACGACTCCTCGCTATAATATACGTATACGTATATGAAAATCGGTGACTTCTACTAATATCATAAAAGTTTGTGACAAGTTAAACACAGTAATTTTAAACAAATTACTGTCGACGTCTATTACCTACAATTTAACCGTTTATTTTCACATATTTTTATTTTACTATAAAATAACTGAGTTAAAAAGAAGAGAAGTTGACAGTCTGCTTGTCAGACTTACTTATCATCCCCCAGCTGAAACTACTGACGCTAGGAATATGAAATTTGGACAGTACCTTTTGTGGTATAGACGCACTAAAAAGGTAAATTATATGTATCATCACGGGTGCCTTACGGCGCCCGAGACCGCCTAGACGGCCCCAGGGTACCCAGCGGAGGGGTTTTAATCCCACCTCGTCGTAGCCGATGGTATGAGTCTACACCGAACAAGTGGCTAGCTCGTTGCGATGTTTTGAATAGACTCAATAACCCATCTATAAACAGTTTCACAAGTTGGTATAGTGAAACCGGGACCGACAGCTTAACGTGCTCTCCGAGGCACTATAGTGGTGTTGTCAAACAAATGTACATAAATTTTAATTTTAATTAAAAACTCATTGGTACACACCGGGATTCGAACCAGGGACCTAAGTGTTTTTAAGTCCAAGGTCTAACCAACTAGGCCACCACGTATATAACTAACGTAAATTAATTTTCAGGAAAAATTGGTAGTACATAGATTCTTCAAAAATAAATCGATAGGTGTATCACCATTTAAGTTTTCGTAAGGGTCCGGACTGTACGTTGGCCGCGTTACTCTATGGATGGGTAGGTTGACAAAAAGAGATGATAACGGTGGAGGCAGGGTTAACATAGGGTATATTTAGCTACTGCATCAGATCCATGCTAATTTAGTCAACAATTCAGTCTAGTGTATTTTTTTTTAAATTCTAATAAAGACTTTTATTACAGGCGCGGGAATGTCAAACTAGGCGTGTTTTTTAAAATATATTATCACGGAGAATTACGGACAGGTGTTTACAATTTAGAAGTAGGATAATAAAAATAATAATATGTAGGACAATTTACACATATTGCTCTGGTCACAAACTAAGCTATAGGCTTGTACTATGTGTACCAGAAGCAACGATATAATACATATTATATTTTATAAACACCCAGACCATGACAAACTGTACAGAAAAAGCGTATCTACTAATATTTTGTTGCCATGGGTGGGAATCGAACCCACGACCTCCGGATACAACGCCAAAGAAAACCACTAGTCTACGGAGGCTGTCAATATTGCATATTATAATATAACCGGCGAAGTATAATATAAAGTTTTAAGATTCTTTGTGACCAATAAGGTTTATATTATTCTTTCTTTGTTTCAGAAAATTCATACCCATTCACATAATTGAGGAGGACAGTTACGAAAAGGATGTTCTTCTTTACGTCAACTTAGGGGAACCAGAGCTACTTGGGGGTGAGTATAACTCCACTATTGGGGTATTATAATGCCCGGTATCCCCAGAGAGCGGATAGGAGGAACGGAGAAATGTGTCGTAAGCCACCAATCGATCCTCCGATTAGCCTAATTCAAATAAACTGTCATAATTTTCACTCGAATATATCGAATCGAATATGTGCCCAAATAAGCAATATAAATGATTAAAAATAGAATACTTAATTATAAATGTAGATTTATTATTATAAATGTATATTTTGAAATAAAATTATAGGCTGTAAAAAACACAAATTTTGATTTAGCTACAGCGATTTCGACAAAGTAATCCCCGAAAAACGCGGAAAAGCCGTAGTGACGTCACACGTAAGCTCCATACAAGTCACGTGACTGACGTAGGGTAATCACGTGATTAATTTTTGGCATTATGAACTAGGCGGTTTTTTTAATATACCTTTTTATGTTCTTAAGACGTTATTTTTTGGCGCCGAAATATTTATTTTTCTCGAACCTTTTTGAATTAATCGGAAAGAGGACGGAATTATTAATTAACTTCCTTAATTTACTTTTTCGAACGTTTAATTTTCCTTAAATTTTAATGTAAATACTATATAATAATTAATAAAACAAACGTTTTTGTAATAAACAGTTTTCTACTTAATAAACGTAATTTGAATGTAATAAAAAAAATTGCTAAAACATTACGTAAATACGTCAATACTTAAAAAGGTATATTTCCACTTAATTTTGCGATAAACATAATTTTTACATAAGAAAAAATTAAATTAAACGTTTTTTTCCGATTTTCTCGGAAAATTTGAAGTTATGTGGAAAAATGTTAAATATAAAAGTTGTATATCTTTTTATTGTCAAAATTTTTTTTTTCAATTTTTTTTGTACGCCGCTAATCGTGAGAAATCATTTTTACTCCCAAAAGTTCACCTAATTTCGCCCATCTATCCTAATCAAATCCATATGTATGTCCTTGTTTATACTTTGTTCCGATTAAGGTAACAAAAAAATAGTATTCTCAAAAGGTTTTAACTGTAAATTATAATAAATAAATATGATTTTAGAACAAAAATAATAAATAAAAATTTAGAAAAACATTTTTCATTTGCGTTTTCTGGAAAAAAAATCCATAGTAGTACTATTACATATCTTTTATTAAATAATCTAAAAGTAGACGCTTCAACGGAATAAATGGCTGCTAGCGAGCTTAAAAGATGAATTTCACCGGTAAGGTGAAGTTTCAACGGTAAGGTGAAAATGAGGTCGTTTTTTCAGAATTTGTCGATAATCAGTATTTTGCTACAAATTACAACTTACTTGAAACATAATAAGTTATATTTCCGCCTAATTTAATACAAAAAAAAATGATATTAAAATATAAAAGAGATATAATTCTTATCAACAACCCTATCAGTCAATATAAAATAAAAAATATATAAATAAAACTTTAAAAAATAGAGTGAAGTGTTTTTTTTTTGTTTTTTTTTACTATTATCAGTGTGTTCGTTTACTCCTGTTTTTCGCTTAAAGCGCTTAGGCTTTAAGCCAATCTAATCAGCTGTCAAAGTACACAAAGCGAAGCAAAGCAATCGCAGCGTTAGCAGGAGTACTCGAAGAGTTTTATGTGCATAAATAAACATCATATAAAATTCATAAGAGAATACAAAATAGAGTTCAAAAACTGTTAAGTGAAAGGGAGGAACAATAAAAATAAACAAAAAAAGTATTTGATACTCAATAATTGTGACCACAGACAATTTACTTTGATTGCACTACTCGTATTTTAAAAGCGTTCGCAGCGAATTCGATGACGTAATTTGCTTTTTTTCATTGACGCCAAAGCAAAGCGAAGTACTAAAAAAACACCTGTCTAGTAAATTAAGGTAGCTTTGTAAGCCTTTTAAGCAGTACTCAAACGTACCATTAACAGTGTGTTCGTTTACTACTATTTTTCACTTAAAGCGCTTAGGCTTTAAGCCAATCGAATCAGCCGTCAAAGTACACAAAGCGAAGCAAAGCATTCGCAGCGTTTGCAGGAGTACTCGAACAGTTTTATGGGCATAAATAAAAATCATATAAAATTCATAAGAGAATACAAAATAGAGTTCAAAAACTGTTAAGTGAAAGGGAGGAACAATAAAAATAAACGAAAAAAGTAAAATTTGACACAATTGTGACCACAGACAATTTACTTTGATTGCACTACTCGCATTTTCCAAGCGTTCGCAGCAAATTCGATGACGTAATTTGCTTTTTTTCTGTGACGTCATCAACAAAGCAAAGCTAAGTACTAAAAAAACACCTGTCAAGTAAATGAAGCTAGCTTTGTAAGCCTTTTAAGCAGTACTCAAACGTATCGATAATATAAATGAATAGATAACTTTTTAATTCTAATTAAGTAGTAATCAAAAAACGATTCTCTTAAGTATTTATATTTTTCTAACTTCGAGAAGCAAGAAGGTAAGACAAACTGAATAATTGAACCAAAATTAAAATCTATTTTAGGAAAATCAAATCAACATAATCCGAGCAAATTCATTATAAAATATAATTGAATAAACAATAACAAGATATAAGCTTTCATTTGCGATTTTGTAGCTTAAACACGTCAATCAAAGCTTTTGTTCTAAGCCTTTATTGTTCAAAGCTTTGAACAATAAAGGTGCGGAACACATGCTAGTAAAAGAGAATGATTATTGGCTTCAAAGGAAGTCATAAACCCTTAACATACTTACTCAAAACTAATACACTCAAGAACGTGATTAATATACCCTATATACAGTGTGTGTTATTAAACAATCAACATACATACATATCATCACGGGGGCCATACGGCGCCCGAGACCGCCTAGACGGCCCCAGGGTACCTAGCGGAGGGGTTTTAATCCCACCTCATCGTAGCCGAGCAAGTGGCTAGCTCGTCGCGATGTTTTCAATAGACTCAATAACCCATCTATAAACAGTTTACAAGTTGGTATAGTGAAACCGGGAATGACAGCTTAACGTGCTCTCCGAGGCACAATAGTGGTGTTGTCAAACAAATGTACATACATTTTTAAAGTCATTGGTACACACCGGGCTTCGAACCAGGGACCTAAAACTATCAAACTAAACAATCAAATTCATAAATAGAATACACGCTATATATAGCTCACTACAAGTTTTTGCAAACAGTTTCTACTATAAGCTGTCGGTACCCTGAGGCCGTCTAGGCGGTCTCAGGCGCCGTAAAATAGACTCGTATTACAAATTCGTGTTTATCGCCACCCATTTCGTAACCGTATCGCCAACCATTTCGTAACCGTATCGTTTAGCCGACATAATGGGAGCCATCAATAATTGTTAATACAACAATCTATGGACTTTGTAGGGCTGCTTACCATCAGGTACATACAAAGTCGCATGCCGTGCTCCAATAAAAAAAAATCCTATCTATAGTTACTAGCGACTAAAGTAAAAATTGTTTGCAAAAACTTGTGGTAGAGCTACAGGTATATCAATCATGTGCTTCAGTATATTTGTTTTGAGTAAGTATGGTTACCTATTATGTAGAAATGTATACCTAAAAAAGTTGTAGCCTACTTTCATAAATAGATATGTATGTATTTATGAAAGTAGGCTACAACTTTTTTTTTCGTTACTACAGAGTAATTCACATAAATAATGAGTAGAACACCCTGTTATGCGATGGATATAAAACTCTGTACATGCTAATAAATATAATAGCATATGTTCAACAGAAAATCTCGAGTTTACACTGGTCTTTAGTAGCACGAAATCATGCCCTGTCATGTACATGGCATGGCATGGCTAGTTTTGAGTATTTTAACCGATACATTGATCATTGATTAAAATAAATTGAATCTAAAATATAAAAGCTGCTAACGCAGTAGCCCTAGTGTGAGATTTTTTTAACATTTACTTTCGCGTTAACTATACTTCTGCGTTAACATTTTGACCAATCACGCATTTCTAGTTCTCAAAATTTCCGCTTGGAGCGCTGAACTATTTCCCATACAAATTTTAGTTAACTCAAACTCAAAGTAATAGTTAGAAACTCACACTAGGGGTACTAGGAACTTTATATTGGTAAAAGATTTTATTAAACTAGATCAGTAGTTTTTGATTTTACCCGGAACAAATAATGAAATGTTTTATCTTTATATTATTAGTATAAACTCTTATATTGCCAATTTTCCTGGTCTTTTACTAGTTAGTTATATAGACCTCTCTTAAAGCTTTGGGTTTATTCAATTAAAGGCCTATTCGACCAAAAGAGGGCATAACTTACTGGAGATAGTAATGTCAAATCCCATACCAAGATTTATTCGTAGATTAAATTATTAATACTCAGAATAATTATTTTTATGTGATTTGACATTACTAATGTCGGTATAAGTTATACACACTTTTGGTCGAATCAGCCCTAAGTCAATACGAATGAATAGGCAGAATCTAAAATGTAAATAATCAAATCAAAAGATGTTTATATCTGTAAAATGTTCTACATAAAACGAAGTGTCTAAAAATAAACTTATACAAAAAAAATATACAGGATTTAAGGGCTCTGCAGCCCTTTTGACGCCCATACACACGTACTTCCAATATTACTTATATTCAATATTTTTTAATTCTGCGACAAACAGTAGTCGAGTAATGTTGAGTGCGAAAGCTCATTTTGTATGGAAAATGCGCAGACTTCGCGATTGCCCATGCAGTGTCCTTAAATGTTCTTGCTCACATGTGCGAGGATTTTTTTTAATCAATATTGGCATGAAATTGCTTTGAGTTGTTTTTGAATAAATAAATTAGTACAAAATAATTATATCAGATAAAAAATGTCTTTAAAATCTCTACCAACGAAAATTTCTTGGTAGAGATTTATAATATATAATCCTTGTATATGTATTAATCTATAAATCTAAAATAACAAAAAAAAACCTAAATATAAACAAATATTACCTAAAAATAATACAAGTACCTAGCAAAAAAGAAAAACTACCTAAACAAAAAAAAAAAATTATATAAAACAAAAAACTTATCTATATTTACAAAACGAATACATCGTCTAGGTCACACCCATGCGGCATGGTACCCAAAACACTGGCAGCGTTGCCTCTTTGTATTGCAATACTAAGTTTTTGGGCAACGTAACTGCCAGCCCTTGGGTCACCTGAAACGAGAATCAATCTTTTCCTGAGGTCTTTAATAAATAATTTTGTGTCGGACGACCACGGGCGACGACGTTTATAATCCTATTTAATAAAATTATATAGGTACAATTTTTTTTTATTTTTTTTCAATTTTAATTTATTAAATATTCCCCTTTTAAGGTTCCAAAAAGAAATTCGGTTTTATAACGAGTGAAATCCCACGTGAGTTGTTTGTGTGAATACAAAAATTATAAATAAATAAAAACTTAACAAAATTAAAAATTCTTCTTTCTATTCTTCTCTTAATTTGTTGCTTATTTAATTTTTACTAAATAAATTATTTTTCTGTCTTTATTATTGTATTTAATTAATAAATCGCTCGCAGTTAACATCGTGTTCAGCCTACTTTAAGAACAAAAACGTACTTTTTTTTCTCTAACTAATATTATTCTAAGAGTGTTTTTGTTGATGCTGAACAAATAATTTTATTTATTTGTTTATTTAAACTAAAACTTAATAAAACACGAAAATATTTTTCTATTTAATATTTATGTCTTAACTATTTAATTTTCATAGGTAGGTACATTTCTTATTTTTTATATTTAATTTAATATTTTGTTTATTTTATTTTGTTTATAATTTATTTATTTATTTTATGTTTATCAGAGATTTTTGAAACCGACCTACCGGAAGCAGGCGGAACTGTAACTGTTCAGTTTTCAGCTGGTGAGTGGGAAAAGACCATTTTTATTATCAGTCATTTGTCCTATGTCCCACCCGTTGTAATTTCTGTTAATATTTCTATTAATCATTATGAAATAATACATTTTGTAGTAAAAAATAGTCACTAATTATTTATTTATTATTTAAAACATTTATTCACGCTAACTATAGATTTATCATGTAATTTATATACAGGTATTTTCTGTAATAGGGAATATGCATGTTTTTTTTATTTCATTACTTGATAGTGTAACTACATTAGACCCTAAAAACAAATATTAAACATTTTAAAGGGTAATAACACAAAAATAAAAGGGTTTAAAATTTATCTACCACTACCATAGTAAAAAACGGTACATGACTAGCCGCCATTCTGTGACGTCATTCGTGCTCAAAAATCATGTTATTTCCCCTCAAAAGTTAGGCAAAAGGTTTGTTTCTAACAAATTATCGTAATAAAGGACAATAAATACCCGAGAAAACAAGAAACTGTAGACTACAAAACACACGTCGACATTTGTTTATGCGCGAATGACGTCACACTTAGTGTTTGCTAATGTCGGAGCGTTTAGAAATGCGTTCCGTCTCTCCAAAAAATGGATTTTTAAAATCGTATTTATAAAAAATATTGCCAATCAAAATAAAATAGATTACTGTAAATATGTTCAAAGACATAAAAGGAATATTATATATTAAAATAATAATAATTGGCGTTACATGCATATTCCCTCCCGTATAGGCGGTCCCGGGCGCAGAAGGCATCCGTGATGATATTTACTTATTATTATTAATATTTAAGATTACAAATCTTCTTGTAATAATGATGATATGACGAGTTATATAGATATATAGTCATATAATAACATATTCTACAAGAATACAGTTGTACGTGAAATGTGTGATTTGAAAGAAGATGTAGTGACAAGGATTGAGAAAGGAATGTTACGGTGGTTTGGGCTCATTGAGAGGATGAATGAAAAGAGACTGACGAAAGAGATTTATGAGTCAGAGGTGAATGAAAGAATAAGGCGGGGACGACCCAGAAGAATGTTCCTTAACCAATTTGGGGACATTCGCAAAAAAGCTGGTATCCGTAGTGCCCACAACCGTAGAGCTTGTATGAAGAGAGTGGTAGATGGTAGATGTGAAGGAAGCGAGAGAGTTATGCCAGGATCGTTGTAGGTGGCGCTCCCTTGTTTCTGCCTATCCCCGTGGGAAAAGGGCGTGACAATTTTATTATTTTATTACTATTATTATTATAACATATGAACACATATATAAATTGTAGAATCTTTTGTAATCAATTATTATAGAATAATTTAAATAAAAAATGCAATGAAATAAATCTTGGTGGGTGGGACTCAAACCCACGATCCTCGCACGATCGTCATTGCTTGTTATTTACCTATACACAGACGCCCTCTATATGTTTTCTTCTAATTACTCTATATAAGAGTGAAGTTAGAAGTCCTAGTAACAGTTTCTAATACTAGATGGCATAGAAGTATGTGATTTGTTTTTACCTTTTTCAGTATTTTATATTTTTATAAATTCCTTATGAGGATCATGTTATATTATTATAGAATCATACATAATAGGCTATAATTTTCTCTAATTGTAATATCAATTGATGTGGCAATAAACGTTTTTATTCTTATTATTCTATTCTTAAAATTTTAAGTAACCGTTTTCAAATTGCTCTATTAATATTCTATTTTAAATAACATAAGGGCTCTCTCTGTAGCCCTAGTGTGAGTTTTTTTAACGTTTACTTTCGCGTTAACTATACTACCACGTTAACATTTTGACCAAGCACACGACCGCATTTCTAGTTCTCAAAATTTCCGCTTGGAGCGCTGAACCATTTCCCATTAGAATTTTAGTTAACTCAAACGCAAAGTAATAGAAAACTCACACTAGGGGTGGAGTCGACTTGACGCCCATACAAACGTACTTCCAATAATACAACTTGGCTGTTAGTCGAAGGTTAAAATTATTTTTGTAACATTTCTCTGAAATAAAAATGTTTTTTTTTAAATAATTTTTTACATAGTTACATAGTTATTGTACGCCAAAATCTTTCTGTTGTGGGTAAAAAATATTTTTGTATTATAATATTAAAAAAAGGAATTAGTTTTATTTCGAAAACAAATTAAATGATAAACCAGAAAGATTAATAATATAATGACCGACAAAAATATTATTTTAATTCTGTGACAAACAGTAATCGGGTACTACTGAAAGTGCGAAAGCTCATTTTGTATGAAGAACGCGGAGTTCGCGATTACGAATGCAGTGTCCTTAACTTCAAAATATTTCATAATAACTCTGCCTACCTAAATCGAGAACACATTTGATTAAATATTTGCTTTAAGCCAATAACATTTAGAGCCAATATTTTCCCGAACCAAACTAAATTTCGCATTTACTTTATACGAATCTGGGCCCACAAAATACTTTTCCGATACGCAAAACACATATGTAACTTACAAATATTGAGTAACTTGATCGGGGAATACTATTGAAAGAAAATCAATTTATTCCAAGGTTCAGCCGTAAATAAATAGATTCAGCTGGATACAAGATTCAGCTGGATACAAGATAAACAGCTGGACAGTAAAAACTCTCGTCAAAGTAAAAATGCCTTGAATTCGCGAATGAAAATGCACCACTATCCAATGTTGTATCATGAACGTTCTCCATTTTCTACGCTGCCTCACCAGACAGAGAGAGATAATGTTCTTAGCTATCCATGAATTGTTCATGCCTGCTTCTCATCCACGTGGTCCATCACGAGAATGAGAAGCAGGGAAGTTAAATGCAGTGTTCCCGGACTTGAGGTCGTAAAGCTTTTCCTAATCTCACAGTTAAGGAGTTTGCTGTGAAATTCGGAAAACTTCACTACCCTTTCTCTAAAACAAAAACTATGATCAAGCTAGAGGCATCTGTATCCACACGTTCAATAAAAGTTTGGACGGCCGATCTTGGAAAGCCAAGAAATAAATCGGATTGAAAATCAAATATAGCCCTGTTGTAACACACCCTGTGAAGTAGAAATCACAAATATTAGACTGTTCATACATATAAAAAAGAGAAAAATTATGTTCATTAATTTTGAACCGAAATGTCAATCATGTAAATTGACGCTATATTATATTCCCACGCCTTGAGCATTGATTGGTTGTAATACTCGTATATTTAAATCTCATGTTTGGAGAGGTGATTTAACTTTTCAATTTCATATTTATTCATACCTTTTAATTGCATAAATCTGACGAGGCGAAAATTGAACAATATAATTAAATATAAATACATTTTAAGACTACATAAAAATATTTTTGATTTCGCAATCTATTTTTTAATTATTTATAGCTTACGCTGTTTTTGTTTTGAGCCAATTAGGGGAGGTCATATTAATTGCGTCTCTTTATTACATATCATTAAAGCCAAGCTCGTAGCGTTTACTCGCTACAAGCGTCTTTTTCCAGCGTCGAAATGAAGGCCATGAAACTTGACGCTTGCTGCGATATGTACGTACCTAGATTTTTTATAAAGCGTCTGTAAACGTCAACGTCATTTTTTTTATAAGGCGAAATATATAGTATCTAAATAAAAATGTTTTTTTTTATTTATTTCAATTTAACTGTAGACATACGAATAAATCGTAAAAATAAAATACAAATTTTTACTAATATATTAGACAAGGAACGTTATTTTATTAAGGAGAGTCTACACTGACAGAAATAATTCCTTACTGTTCGCTGTTTTCAAACAGTTAAGATTTTGACAGTTGCAGTAACGTAAATTAATGTTATGTTAAACGATTGTATAGAGTACGTAAAAATGTTTCAAAGCAGTACAATCAACATAGTTGTTTCTACTGATATAACAGTAGAGTTAATTTAAAACCACAGTTACACGAACCTTTTAATTTAAATAAGTAATTTAAATGTTTAAACCTGTTATTTTAACTGATACATCATTAAACAAAACATTAGATTTTACTAAGAGTCAATGTGTCTGAAACGTTTTCTGTACGTAGCGTCACAACATTTGATTTTACTTATTCGAAACTGTTGTAGCTATTGATAAGTAATCACCTAGTAACTGAAAACCACAGTTACACGAACGTTTTAATTTAAATAAAGAATTAAAATGTTTAAACTTGTTATTTTAACTGATTCATCATTAAATGAAACATTAGATTTTACTAAGAGTCAATGTGTCTGAAACGTTTTCTGTACGTAGCGTCATAACATTTAATTTTACTTATTCGAAACTGTTGTAGCTATTTATAAGTAACCACCTACTAATTGAAACCACAGTTAAGAACACGAAAGTTTTATCGGTAAAGTTTAAAATAACAAATTTAATTGTTTAAACCTGTAGGTCTACCATGGGTTTGCAACTTAACATTTACGTATAAGTATACGTATACGTGAGCAACAACCAATAGGATCGCTGTATTTTTGGTAACAGGATTGAATAAAGCGATCCTATTGGTTGTTGCCTATTCAGATTTTGTCATGGATTCTGTCTACCTTCCAATTGTTGGGGCAATGATATTAATATTATAAAAACATGGTAATAGCCCCTACGATACCTACAGTAAAAACCGTTTCTTTTCAAAAATCTACCTCTAATCATATGCATTTTACAAAAATATCTACGTCTATTTCATTTTAGATTTTATCAATACTGCCTACCCCCCTGATATCAGTAGGGCGTAATGATACTTAAATGAGACCAATAGGAGTTTTTGGGAAGTCAGTTAAGAAGTAGAAAAAATCGGACTGCAAATGTTGTTTGCGCTCTAAAAGTTCCGTACCTACAAACATTTTTTTTTACTACCTACGTGAAATAGGTAGGTACAAACAATTTCAAAATCAATAAAATAACGTGTACAAACACGTGGAGTGACTTAATAGGTACGTAGTATATACTTATTACTATAAGTAGGTAACTGTTTAAAAAATAATTATAACTTTTTTTACAGTTAAAACTAATGTGTTCAGCTGACGTCATAATGACATAATGTTTCATACAGTGCATCTAACGTTATTGAATTATTGTCACTATGCGGTGAATTGCGGTGACCGTTTGCAACCGTTACAAGCGAGTAGGGTTGGGATACCCGAAACCTACTATAATATATCGATACGATATTAAGATTTTATGTCAGTAAAAAAAATATAAACAGGTCAGGATTAATAGTCGTTGCTTAGTAAGAGCTATGACTTAGTGCCGATTGCATGAAAATGAACTCTCTGTTATCGTAATGATTAAAATCAAAAATGGCGTCGAATGTACCAGCTGTCATTCGAGCTCCAAAATAAAACTGGTACATTCGACACCATTTTTGATTTTAATCATTACGTTAACAGAGAGTTCATTTTCATGCAACCGGCACTTAGCCATTGCTTCAGATTGTCATACTTCTTACTGCATATAAAAAATATACAGTTGGAAGCAATGACATAAGCTAAAGAACGACTATTAATTCTGCCCTTAGTGACACATGAGAGCTTAGGTTTCATAACTTTATTTTGCCCATCGTCCACATTGAGACTTTTTTTTATAGTTCCCGTTTTTTTTTTACTTAACATCTGTCACGAAACAGCCATTGCCACATTTACAGTTAAATCAAAATGTGTAATTCTCTCAAACGGTGTATTTACGTCCAGACGGAATGACTTTAGTAGGTACCTTGGAGGATGGGTCGGTCCCTTGTAAGGGTAAAGGGATACTACGTGCCTCTGTCAGAGCTGGCGCTGCGGCAGAATAGGCACAAATAATATAAGCAAGCGCCGAAAATATGTTAACATTTGTAATGATTACATATTTCTGGCTTTTGCTGTCGAAACATTAGGTCCGTGGATTGGTAGGTAATTTCTTTAAGATTTTAATTCAATTAAAATCTTAAAGAAATTACGCTAAAGTTTGTAGACATCTCTGGTGACAATAGAGCTGTCAGCTTTTTTGCTCATAAAATCAGTATACTTATTCAGAGAGGAAATCCTGCCAGCGTATTGGGCACCATGGCGATAGACAGCGATTTGGATCAAATATTTATATTATAATTAGGGTTTATTTAATTATTTTAAGTTAATTCAAGTAACAAAAACTTACTAATAAAAAGTTACCAATAAAAGTATTTATTGTCAATAAATATTGTTGTCAATAAAAATGATTATAAATTTCAACGGTCACCAACAGATGGCGCTGCTAACTACTACTATTACTACTATTGCTACTATTCATTTGGTTTGTATGAAGAGAACATACATGCCTATAAGCTAGAAAAACAACGGTAGAGAAAATGAAAATAAAAAAACATTTATTCTTGTGGTTATATATACAACGCGTAATTAATTATATTTTTAGGGGGGTATTTTGTAACCCCCCTAAAAATATAATTAATTATCCAAGCCAAAAATATTGTCAACCCTAGTAAGCTGTCATGTCAGGGACCAAGATTATTTAACAGAAAGACCTTATAGAGGCCTTTCTGTTAAATAATCTTGTTGGCTTAGATAATTAATACAGCACGTTGTATATACATATATTTACTTATATTCAATTTATTTTAGTAGCCTGGAAACAAGTACTTTAAGCCATTACCATATATTTATATGAATTTCCTCGGTTCACTACTTCACTCTTGTATGTAATCTGGGGTTTACTCAATCACTCTCTTTTCCAGGGTGCATAAAAAACGATTTTTATAATAAAAATGAATTAATCACTAATTGTAGATTAAGGTTTAATGTACCTTTAGGTACCCATAATATTTGATAAAGATTGTTCTTTAGCAATCTAGGAAAACAGGCAATTTCTCGAAATTTCGTAAATGCATCATAAATATGTAAAAGTCTATGTTTTCGTTTCACTTACAAACCTTAAATATCATCTGACTATCTCAATAGTACAAATTATATCAAAGCAAAAAAAAACGATATTGAAAAAATATCGATATTCTTTAAGTGGGCTCCCACTCCCTCGCCACTCAACACTAAACTTGATTTCTTTTTCGTTTGTTCGTTCAAGGGACGCGGCCGCGCAGTTCTTGTATTTCGGTCGGGAAAGTAAATGCTTTAGATAATAATATTAACACAGTTACGAGTTATCTCTGTGAATATTAAGTTGTTTTTGTACGTTTTACTATGGAAAGCACAAGTGTTCAAGAATTATTAAGCAAATGGGGTTTTAATAAATACGTCGAAATATTTGTCGGTAAGTAAGTACCTACTAAAGGTGTTAAATATATTTATACTTGCATTTGAGTAGATTGTTATTTTAGCCATAAAACATTGCATATTTCATTTCAATATGAAATGAAATCCCAGAGGAAATAACTTACCAAATAATGGAAACGATGAACTCTATGTGGTGGCCACATCGATATAATAAGTAGGTACCTACTACGTACATTTTTAAGTAGGTACCAAACCAACAAACGCACGTGGCGATCTTGAAGAAACTTGTATTTTTGCCAGACTCTGGACACATCTAGTTAGATTTGTAATGTTTTTGTATATCCGTTTATTTCAGAATTACGTAAAATAATCCAGACAATTTTTGCCTAAAATAGCTGATCATCGATGACATTTTGGCAGACTTCTGTTGGTAATTTTATATTTGTATTGTCTGATGCTGCATTTCCAATGACTTGCTTTCAAAGATATAATATAATATTTTTTAATAGTTTTTCTCAAAATGTTTCTAGAAAATGAAGTTGACATAATTGCATTGCCATTGCTAGATGATCAACAAATCAAATCATTGATTACAACAATTGGACCACAGGCCATATTTAAAAAGGCTCTTGCAGACTGGAAAGTGACCCTTCAGCAAAATCAGGAAGATAAAGATAACACAAAGGTAGGCATAGGAGTACCCTGAGTTTAGGCATCATAATTCAAAATGTGTAATTATAATATTTATAATTTTCTATTTATTTATTATACATATTTTTACAGTTTGATTGTGGTATAGAAAAAATTGTACAAGCATATGATATTGATGACCTCACGCCAAGTTTTAATTCCCCAATTATTTCTACTGACTTGTCCTCATCTGCTTCATCAATTTCTTTAAGCTGCTCAGACGAGCCCTCAGCTGGAAGCTCACAACACTATGAAGTAAGTTATTATTACATGGTACAATTAGTAATAAATATGCTATGCATGTGAAGTAAGATGGCTACTTAAAACTGGACTAAAATTCATTGGGCAGGTTTGTGGGTGCCCTGTATATATCTTAAACCTGCACATATAATCTGTTGAATTTTAAGTACTACAAGGACATTTTGAAAAGTATAAAAATTAAAATAATTTCCAGGTGTCGATCCAAGACTTAAAGTTTCTTCTTCAAACTTGTCAAGATGGAAAATTACTTCTAAAAAATAGAAAAGAACCCTTGGGGGGAACAACTGAGAAAGTTATTAACGCACAAAATAGCTGAAGAGTTACTTAAAAATGACCCCAAAGCACCCGTAACAAGTAACATATATATGCATTGGATTAGACAAATCAGTAAGTTTGATTGTAGTTTTTAATCCCCAACAAAAAAGAACCATTTGTTTGTCTGTGTTATCATAATTTGTATGAATCATTTTCAATGCAGTTTTTTAGTTTCTTAGCTGGTTACAGGTTAACCAGCTAAAAAATTGCATTGAAATTGGTAGTTGTTCAACCCTGCTTCTAGGTCTAAAGCCAAACACTGCATAATAAGTTCAAGTATCATTATTTAATACTAGCTTATGCCCACGGATTCGTACACATTAATAAGTTTAAAAAATGTGTTGCTTTAATATTCCAAATTTCAAATTTCTATCTAAATTGGATGAGAAGATTATAAATTACGTCTGTAATAAGACTCCCATATACCTCCCTATTCTTTCCCTTTTTTGTTATACCCTAAGTATGAGAACGGAATTCATACTTGTCTATCTTTATGAAAACCACAAGAATATAGGTAGGTACTTAAGTAATTTTTGTTTTAGTAATTTTTTTTACCTACCAAATCATTTAAGTAAACAAAAGAATATATATTTAATGCAGTAAAAAATAGTTTAATGCAGTCTCATGTTGTCATCACGAAAATTGTTTTGATTTACTATATCTTGAAATTTAAGCATTTATTGCAGTTTCTGATTATATTTTCGTAATCTACATATTTTTTTCTTTAAAACTACATCACAAATATATATAAATATGTTAAAATATATCAACCATGTGTCGATATTTACCGAAAAAACACTTCTCTATTTAGTGTATTTAAAAACTTTTCCTAAAAGACTCTTAAAACACAAACATGCACCCCCTATAGCTATGTCGAAAAGTAATATACCCTGTGTACTTTGCAGGGACTCGAAACTATCTCCATACCAAATTTCTTCTAAATTAGTTCAGCGGTTTAGGCATGCAAACGGAACAAACAAACAAAATTCCTTTCGCATTTTTGATATTAGTATGGATTATTAAAAGTTTTAAACAAATAAAATACATAACTATTTTTTTATAGATCTTAAAAAATTAACATTCAAGTTTTTTGTTTCATATTATTTAGAACTACTAAATCTCAATTTCACTATTTACAGAGGAACTATTCCCAGCTGAAAATCCCTCAATTTATTTTACTAAAGCTCCTGAAGGGCCAGGACGAGCTCATGGACGGTTATATGATGCTGTAACAATTTTAAAATCGTATGTATCTTTGTAAGAAAAAAATATCTGTTAAAATGGTATACACATGTAATTAAACGATGATTATCTTTTAACTCAGCTGTGTTATTTTATTTTAATCGATAGGTCTCCACATGAAATATCCTCGTAGAGGAACAGTATTGTCTACTGTTGTTGTTGTCTAAGGCTGAGATTAATAGTCGTTGCTTAGCACGCGCTAGGACTTAGCCGCTGCTTCGGACTGTCAAACTGCATATAGAAAAACTAAATTTTGACAGTTCTAAGCAACGACTTGGGCTAAGCAACGACTATTAATCTCAGCCTAAGTAGTTGTTGTAAATACTCTGCAGTAATATAAACTGAACAGTAGTGTCTGCAATTGTGAGGAACAGTGCAACTACTATTAGTAAGTAGTGTTTTTGTTTTTGAGAGTGTCTTTTACCGGTACAATGGAGACAGTTACCTCGGGGAGAAACAGTTGTAGGTGATGTATCTCTAATGGTACTATTAGAGATACATCACCTACAACTGTTTCTCCCCGAGGTATTTATTTCCAAAGTACCTGCAACTGTAAAGTCAAAGACACTGCCAAAATCAGTAAAAACTACTTACTAACAGTAGTTTGTACTGTTCCTTAACAATAGCAGACACCTTATCAAACAGTTAATATTACTAAAGAGTAACAATAACAACTATTTACCAACAGTAGTGTGTACTGTTCCTTTAAAGTAGCAGTCATCGTACCGAACCATTAATAAAACTGAATAGTAACAGTAACAACAACTACTCAGACAACAAAAACAGTAGAAAATACTGTTCCTCTACATTAGCTGATACTGTATCGTACTGTAATAAAACAGTAACCACTACTTACCAACAGTAGTGTGTACTGTTCCTTTACAGTAGCAGTCACCGTACCGAACCATTAATATAACTGAAGAGTAACAGTGACAACAACTACTCAAACAACAACAACAGTACAAGATACTGTTCCTCCCCATTAGTTGGCACTGTATTGTACTGTAAAAGATACTGAATATAAACAGTAATTATTACTTACTAACCATAGTGTGTACTGTTCTGCCACAGTAGCAGACACCGTACCAAACAGTTAATATAACTAATATGTAACATCAAGAACTACTTACCAACAGTAGTATGTACTGTTCCTTCACAGTAGCAGACACTTTAACAAACATTTAATATTACTGAATAGTAACAATGACGACTACTCACCCACAGTAGAGGATACTGTTTCTCGTCATTAGCTGATATTGTACCGTACTGTACAAGAAACTGTAAAAACACAGTAAGTACTACTTACCAACAGTTGTGTGTACTGTTCCTGCATAGTATCACTCATCGTGCTAGACAGTTAATGACATCGAAGAGAAACAGTAACAATTAATAACCAAACAGTAGAGCTGTACTGTTCCTCCACAGTAGCTGACACTGTACTGAAAACAGTAAGTGGCACTGAAGATAAACAGTAACAACCGTGTATTCCGTTTATTGTTTACCTTAACTGAGAATACAGTAATATTAACTGTTACAACTTAACCGTTTTTCCCCATTTACATTAACTTTATTATTCAGTCCGCTCTATTTTTACTGTGCATATCGTTATGGTTTAAAGAAATTTCATTATATTTTACCGATTATTTTTCTCAGTGTAAAATACGGTTAATTTAATACCATAATATATATAAATAGACATTTCCTGCATACATTTTATGACGTTTACAGGCGCTTTATTAAAAAAAAATGTCATTTAAGTTCAGCAGGGAGGATAATCTAGGTCATCTACAAACATTTATCAAAGTTGTTAAGTATGCAAGGTTATTCGCTTTTCTCCCCGACCGTACGTACATATCGCCAAGCGTCAAGTTTCATAGCCTTCATTTCGACGCTAGAAAAAGACGCTTGTAGCGAGTAAACGTCACGAGCATAGCTTTAAAGAGACGCAATTAATATGACCTTCCATAATTGGCTCGTAACAAAAATAACGTAAGCTATAAATAATTAAAAAATAGATTGCGAAATCAATAATATTTTAACGTAGTCTTAAGTGGGCAGGAAAAGGATTCGCGAACTAGAGCGTCAATAAACATCTAAATGTTGTTTTCAGTTAAAATAAAGTTTTTTTTTAGAAAAAAAGAACATGGAGGTGTTGATTTTATTTACTCGATCCTAATTACATAATTTCTTTATAAAAAATTTGTTTAGTTTTAAAATGAGAACTAAAGTAATATTTTTCGAATCATAAATCAAACCTACCCAAGGTCTTATATATTCCTAGTCAAGGTCAATATTTTTTATAAAAATACTATCTAATTAGGATCGAGTAAGTAATATTTACACCTCTACGTTCTTTTTCATTAAAAATAAACTTTGATATCACCGAAAACAACATTTACACGTTTTTAGACGTTCGAGATCACGAAACCTTTTACTGGCTTCTTAAAATACCATTGTATTTATATTTAATTATATTGTTCCATTTTCGTTTCGTCAGACTTATGCAATTAAAAAGTATGAACAAATATAGAATTGAAAAGTTAAATCGCCTCTCCAAACATGAGATTTAAAATATTATAACCAATCAATGCTCAAGGCGTGGAAATAGATTATAGCATCAATTTACATGTTTGTCATTTCGTTTGAAAATTAATGAGCAAAATGTAGTTATTTAATTTATGTCTTTTCTATATGTATGGACAAGACAGAATAATATTTGTAATTTCTACTTCGCAAGGTGTGTTACAAACTTTCGTATATTATTCATACAGAGCACTGAATCAGAACTGTCTGACAGCAAATATTTTTATTTTTATAAATCACTCTTGCGGGTAAAGTTCTTGTTTCCATGTCATAGTAAATAAAAAAACACTTTGTTTTGGTTTGAAGGCGGATATAGTTCCAGAACTTTAGCATTTTATTAATTTCTTTCTCAGTGTGAAAGTAACACTTATATATTATATACATGGTGACTTTGAAAGGATGTTGGGCTAATATGAGGTTCTACTGATCAATACGAACAACTTTTCCCATGGAACTATGTGCCGCAAATGAAAAAAAATATTGCCTTCTCCATACAAACTAGTAATGTTAAAATGACCAATTTGTATGGGGAAGCCAAAATTTTTTTCCATTTGCGACACATGGTTCAATGGGAAAAGTTGTTCGATTTGATCAGCAAAACCTCATATTAGCCCAAAGTACATCCTTTCAAATTCACCCTGTATATATATATATTTTTTAAATTAAGTAATGATTTGTGTACTATATTTTATTAAGGCACAATGGCCCATTTCTCTACCTATGGCAATATCCTTTATTTATATAAAAATAGAGTTCCTAAACTCGCACATATTTTTGGCATTTTCCGTTGAGACAATGGGTCCGTGGTCCGAGGATGCTAGCGAATTTATCCGTGATCTGGGTAGAGAAATTTAAATAGCAACTAGTGATCCTCTGAGCAAGGAGTACCTGGTTCAGAGGATCAGTATTGCTATCCAACGGGGTAACGCCGCTAGTGTCCTTGGTACCCTACGCCCATTGTCTCATTTCCATTTTTTTTTATTTAGGTAATAATTAATTACTTTTATAGGTAGGTATATTTTATTATATATTTCTTTATTTTTATTTGTATTTTTTGTAGAGTAAATAAATACTTTTTATAAAAATAGTATTATAATTAACTTGCTTACTTACGGAACGTATAATTTATTATTTAAATTCCTATACACGTGCTATTTTATATGTATATTATATTTAATTTTGTCCCCTATTGTTATAATATTCTAATATCATTATTTAATATTGTCTATATTAAAATAAATAAATAACTAACTCGTGTATAACATAACATATTATTTAAGTTAATTGTGTTTTCTTTTAATCATATACATATTTATTTTTATTTATAATAATTTTTAAATTTTATAATTATATAGTCTGTCAAAGGCTACAGTAACAATCGTAGGTTACATACCTATATATACTATATACACTTATAGTAGTTATAGTAGAGTAACTAAATATTGAGAAAATAAAAATTATTAAAAAAAAAAAACTGTGTTCATCATAAAACTAATAATAAAATATGGATTAATTGAACCTTATAAAATGAGCTTAATATACCCAAACCAATTTTAGAAACTAAAGATTATATTAACACCATGGATATATAATAGGAAGGTGTCCATGGCCTCCTAAATCGCCTCTCCAGTTTTGAGAACAGAAGATGGCCATATACAAATTAAAAAAAAGTAAGAACACAAGCAATCCGTGAGCGTTGATTGGTTGAAGTGAGAACAGAATATGGCAGCATCAAACTCGTTTGACATTTCGTTTTATAGGCCATTTAAAGACTATGGCGGTTCCATATATTATTACATATTAGCTTCATGGTTTTACCCCATATTTGTACTAAAAGCATTAAGCTGATGGCTTCTCCAATAAGAACATTTAATAATTATTTGTCTTGTTTTTCATAGCTTCTGTGATGTAAAGAAAGATTTTTCATTTCATTAACATTTTGTACAATCTTTGCGCTTTTTGTTTTGATGGACTATTTACTTATATTTTTAGGTCGGTCATTTTGATTTAAATTACTCAATTTTATTTATATATAATTATTTTATTCAATAAATAATATTTTTAATTAATGTTTTTATCAATATTTTAAAAATGAAATTAATTTAAATAATGAACGACCTCAGTATACTCGTATAAATCATTATTATTTCATTGGCTATAATTTTTTGTTTATTTTTTTTTGCAAACGCTGCTACTGTCGACGTCATGGTGGGTAATTTTTTGTTTTGTTTGTTTTTTTTTTCTGTCCCATTATCTGTACCTAACTTACCTACCATATTTGCTATTTGCTGAGTTTTTTTTTCCATACTCACATTACCCTGTACCGTCATATTATTAGCATGTACACTGCTATTATGTAATATCTATTATAAAAGGTAACGTAGCTTCTTCGTGATAAAGCTAAAAATAAACAACTTATGTAGAGATCGTATATAATCTAAAACTGCGCGCCCCTCTAATTTTTATTTTCTTAAACTGCACAACATGTTACCTAGCATCCACCTTATTTCAAGAAGGCAATATCGAGGAAAGATACAGGGCTCTACCATGGGTTTGCGCGTTGTAGCAACGTAACGTATTCCAATACGTATACATGAGCAACAACCAATAGGGGCGCCTTATTCAATCCTGTTACCAAAAATAATTGCGCAAACGCATGGTGCAGTTACATTATCAGGCAGGCTGAGTACACTAGAGCCTATGGCGGCAGATTTTAGGGGCAGCAAATATCGGCCATTTATAAAAAATATATTACAGAAATTGAAAAGATTCATATTTATAATATATATTTTTTTACAATTTACACATGTTGCTCTGGTCAAAAACTAAGCTCTACTATGTATACCAGAAGCAACGATATGATACATATTATATCTTATAAACACCCAGACCATGACAAACTGTACAGAAAAAGCGTAGATACTAATATTTTGTTGCCATGGGTGGGCATCGAACCCACGATCTCCGGATACAACTTCAAAAACGCAAGACCACTAGTCTATGGAGGCTGTCAATTTATATATCTAAGGTATAAACAATTAGGTTGCGGGAGTGTCGGTAGGGGTCTACTGGGGGCACGATTTGAATAGTCTACTGGCTACTGGCATTATGCCGACTTAAGATTAAAGGCTCAGTTTAGAGGGCTCTAGGTTATAAGTGGAAGGAAACACGCAAGCTGGTAGAGCGTTCCACATTTTGATAGTGCGGCAGATGTATGAATGAATCTCCAAAACATTTGGTACGAGATGGTACATCCGCCGCGGTATACACATGCAACTACTGAGTTGTCGTGTAAAGCACATACAAAGTATGTACTTCTTATATACATAGATAAGGACTTACCCCCGTATTCTAAGTCGTATTTACCACTCCACTTTCACTCAAGGATAGTCTTTGTCATTCAACTTTTTTCTCTTTTTTTTTTATTGGAGCACGGTATGTGACTTTGTGGTGAGCAGACCTACAAAGTCCATGAATGAGGTCAATTAATAATTGTTCTTAAACAATATTTACCGCTCCCACTATGCCGGCTAAATGATGCGATTACGATATGGGCGGCGACAAAGATGAATTGCATTACGAGTATATTTTTATATACCCGCTGCCTTATCGTTAATTCAACTACCCATTTCGTAACCACTGCAGTAATCTCTTGAAAACCTGTGAACCCACAGACTAACACCGAAACATGACTTGGTCACTTGACATCTTTCTTGATTTGACATTTGGTGGAAAGAGACAGGCGTTCCTTAAGTGAAAGTGGAGTGAAAAATCCGACTTAGAATACAAGCGTTAATCTTTTGGTCACTTTTCATCCATACCTGGATACAATCGTTGAAACTAGAATCGACTACACCGTTACATCTCTACCTTCTCGAATTATATCGTTATATATAGGTATATCACATATGTAAGAAAATATCCCGCGTCCTATATTATGTATATTTTTTAAGTACCTACCTATTAAGTATGTTTTTATTTTTCTTTTAGAACAAGTTTATTTATTAGGTAAGTTTGTATATTCGATTATTTCTTTAAACAAATAACGAGTTAAAATAAAAGCTATAAGCAAATTCAATAGGTATTTATTACGTAAACTGCAATAAAATCTAATAAAATGAACGTTTCAAAGGCATTCAAATAATATAAGCCAGGCGTTGTCCTAGTCCGATATTGCTCGCTATCATTTTACATTCAGCTAGAATAATGTCTTCAGGAATTTTAACTGAAAATTGTTTGAAAGAAAATTCTATTCCTTTATTGCGTTTAAATTAAATAACTTTATTTATTTTGTTTGTTCAGTTTTATTTATTATTTGGTTTAAAAAAATGGATTACTGTATGTGACCTTGTATTACCTGATGTTAAACAGACATATAAAGTCATGGGTCGATAAATAAATTGTTGTTTAATAATATTGATCACTACCACTATACTGGCTAAGTTTGCGGAGTCAAGGACGAATTTGCATTTCGAGTCTATTGTAATAATATCCTTGTTGTTTTATCGTCAAATAAATTGATCGCTACCTTATATTAAAATATACTCGTAATGCAATTCGTCATTGTCCCCCCCCCCCTTTTCGTAATCAAATTTATCGCTACCTTATATTAAAATATACTCGTAATGCAATTCGTCATTGTTCCCCCCCCCCTTTTTCGTAATCAAATTTATCGCTACCTTATATTAAAATATACCCGTAATGCAATTCGTCATTGTCGCCCCCCCCCCCCTTTTCGTAATCAAATTTATCGCTACCTTATATTAAAATATACTCGTAATGCAGTTCGTCATTTGACCGGCATAGTGGGAGCGATCAATATTGTTTAAGAATAATTATTGATTGACCCCATTCATAGATTTTGTAAGTCTGCTCACCACCAGGTAGATACAAAGTCACATTTCGTGCTTCAATAAAAAAATCAACTGTCCGTTTCGTAAACACACCCTGAAAGGAGACTACCATAAGAAACCGATGCAGTAGTCTCCTAAAAACCGGTGAACCCAAAGACTCAAACCGAAACATGACTAGGTCACTTGATGGTTTATTACCAAAATAAACTTTTAGTTACTGGGGTAGGCAAGTCGCTATCTCTGCATACTGCTTATGCGTTATCCACTGTCATAACTCTGGGTCCGTGGACAGTGATTTAAACGATTTTTATAATTGTGAGTACATAATATGTAGGTTTAATTTGATTTATATATATTTTTTAGGTAGTTCTTTATTTTATTTCATTTATTTTGTATTTTAAGTAGCTCTTTATTTATATTAGGTTATTATTTTTCAATATTTTTTATTTTATACTAGCTGATCCGCGTAACTTCGTCTACGTAACTTTAACCGTTTACGCAGCGTAAGCTCTCCCCAAAGAAATATTTTTCCCCGTTTTTGAACATTTTTCATTGTTACTCCGCTCCTATTGGTCGTAGCGTGAAGTTATGCCTATAGCCTCGATAAATGATTCAAACCAGTAGTTCCTGAGATCAGCGCGTTCAACTAAACAAACTCTTCAGTTTTATAACATTAGTATAGATTGGTATTAACTTATTTTTGATTAATAAATTTGTAATTAAAAAAAACATCCTTAAGAAATAACAGTAGCAATACTAATAGTCGAAACATCCTTGTCCTACTTATGCGCATTTGGCGCCCTATCTTTGACGTTCGCGCGTCTAACGATCGAAACAGGGCGGGCGGCATTCTCCAAAACAAATAAACTTTCTGAACACAGTAATTCAAACGAAGACATTCACTGTTTTGTTATAAAATATAGTATGTATTATATCGTTGTTTCTGGTACACATAGTACAAGCCTAGAGCTTAGTTTGTGACCAGAGCAATATGTGTAAATTGCCCTACATATTAAAAAAAAAAAAAAAAAAAACAATGCACTTTAACAGGATTGTTCAGTTTATTGCAAACGACTGTACCTACCAGTTTCGAAACGGACTTTTATTTGTGCTTTTATAGTTTTATAGGTACGGTTGGGGTTTATAAATTCGTTTATTTCTGAAGCGCCAGCTTTTACTAACGATAGACCTAATTGAAATTTAACGCATATTGTTCTTCCTATTTGTTATTTTCATACAAATATTTTATTATAGTTTTAAGCAGTTATTTGTTATATTAATAATACATTTTGTTTTTGAGAATGTAAATGATTTGCATACATTATATTAATCCCAATAATATTACGTTTTTTTGTGAGATTTATTAATTAATTTCCGTGTTATTTTAGACTATTTTAGGCTATTTTGTGAGTGCAATTTTGTTTATTTGTATGGTTTATTTTCTAACATAAACTTAACTAACTACCATATTCTAGAACGATGATCAAATTAATCTATGATTAAAATTATCTAACAAAGCATATGATTGGTAGAAAATTTACGTGACGTCACATTACTCCAATCAGATGCTTGAGCAATATTGTTAAAAAAAAAGACATCTAGCTTTATTTATTTGTTTTAATATATTAATGTTATAACAGATGCTGATCCACTGATCACAATAAATGAAGTGAACCACATAAGCTGTCTACCAGTCCAGGAGGCAGCAGTAGCAATGCTGGGTCTACCCAAATCTGGAGACATCACACGAGCTCAACTCAGGATTAAAGAAAGCAAGGAGTTTAAGGTATGCTATATACAGAGGCGTAGCTACATAGAGGCTAGGCGGGGCAGTGCCCCGGGGCCCTCAAGCTCAGGGGTCCCCCTCGAATTCTTACCAGAAAATCTCGATCGAACTTTTGAAAAATTCTCCTACTTTCAAAATAAATATGGGCAGGTTGGTTTTTTAAATTATGGCAACTCAGTTGAGAGAAATTCGAAAGTTATACTTAGGGAATTCCCTAAATTCTTTCTGTGGGTTAGCAGTGTTATCGATTTGATAAGACCTAACCAGTTTAGATAGTCGTGGGGCTCCATTTTTTGATTTGCCCCATGGCCCTTGGTTACCTAGCTACGCCACTGGTTATATACAGGTGGGAGGAAGGTCTATAACTTCGTTAGGCTAACCACCGCCCATACAGATGCAAAAACCGTAAAGTGTCTGCTCTTATTTGTTCCCATACCTACCATGTCTTATTTGTTCCCATACCTACCATGTCTTATTTGTTCCCATACCTACCATGTCTTATTTGTTCCCATACCTACCATGTCTAAAAGCGAACTTAAACAGAGTTTTATAAACTTTCTTGCCCATGTTTTGGGCTTATCCAAGAAATATTATAACTCAGCTGAGGAAAACATTCTAGATTTATTAAATTTTCTTTTCTAGGCTAACTACCAGTCCTATAAGACTAAGCTCCATTTTAAGATTTTTATTGTCATTCTTATTTCATGTTTTTAATCACACCTCGTCGTAGCCGATGGTATGAATCTACACCGAACAAGTGGCTAGCTCGTCGCGATATGTGGATAGACTCAATATCTATAAACAGTTTCATAGGTTGCTATTGTGAAACTGGGACCGACAGCTTAACGTACTTTCCGAGGCACTATAGTGGTGTTGTTAAACAAATGTACATATTTTTTTAGATTAAAAACTCATTTGTTCACACTGGGGTTTGAACGAGGTGGGCCAATTCTCTTCTTCAATTAATAAATAATAAATATACAAATATTGAACGAAAAATGGCATATTTAGTCATTTTTCGTTTAAAAATCTCGAATCGAGATGAATGTCGAAAGCGCGAGAATTGCCCACTATGGACCTAAGTGTTTTTAAGTCTAAGGTATACCGAACTCGGCCATTAAGTATATGTCCTCGATGCTGCGGTGACAAAATATAGCTCTTCTCAACGCTGCCTCGTATTCTAAAACCATTTAAGATTCTGTTGTAGTGTCTATAGAATTCTTGGAATATAATAGAAATTAATGAACACTATATTTCTTCTTTTCACAGAACACCGTAGACAAATTAGTTCAAAGAGCTAATGCATCCATAATCATTGGGACATCATCATGGAAAGAACAATTCTTAGAAGCTTTAACAATCAGTTCAGGTAATAATTGCCTTCGTCCGTACCTATTTTTTTTTTCTTATTATGTACATTACAATATATATAGGACAATTTAACCATATTGCAGGTCACAAACTAAATTCTAGGCTTGTTGTTTAAAATATTATAAGTATAATATACTTGTTTCAGGTACACGAAACAAGTATATTATACATATATATTTTATAAACACCCAGACCATGACTGTACAGAAAAATGTACTAATATGTATTTGCCATGACTTGGAATCGAACCCACGACCTCCGGATACAACGCCAAAGGCGCAAACACTAGTCTATGGTGGTGTACCTATGTAATATTTAGTTCCATTCAAACCCACAACAGTGCTAGGGCATCGTGTATTTAGGGGATCGTGTATTTTTATTTTGTTTAATGTAGATATATTTGTTATATTGTATCAGTCTTTGGAGCATTTTTTTTTTCTTAACAGCAAACCGCAAAAAGTTATTTCTGACAGTGCCAGCTAGGGCCGTGTTCGGAAACTAACCCTTTAAAACTGGATAATGTCACTACACTATGCATCTCTTGTTCTCTAAGTATTTTTCAATATTTATATCGCACTCTGTGACACTACTCAGTGTTAAAGTGTTAAGTTTCCGAACACGGCCCAGGATACCACATGCTATGTTTGTCATTGGCCTTTATTATAATATGTACTACCGACTCTCTCGAGCGAGTCAGAGTACATTTGTGAGTGACAGAGATAGTTTCGGGTCAATGACCTTTATTCTTTCTCTTCAGCGTCTGCCAAAAAATCGCGCGTATTGATTCTCGAATTGATATCTAATTAAACCACCTGGTTTGTGGCGTGAAGGTGTGAATTACCTCACAATTACGGCACTTATTATTTAGCCGGCATAGTAGGAACATTCAATATTGTTAAACTTTAATATACTTATTGATTGGCCCCATCCATGGACTTTGTAGGCCGGCTTACCATCAGGTAGATACAAAGTTACGTGCCGTGCACCAATAAAAAACACAAAAAATAATAATATATAAAAACTTTCATAAACTTTCTACAGCGCAAAAATTTGCAAAATTCTGCCGCTTTTTTTATTTGTATAATTTTGTAGTGCTTGGAATATCATGAAAACTCAATTGCTATTTACCGTGCAATTATTTATGTGTTAGTATTGTGTAACAAAATAAAGCTAAATTGTAGCAAAACGCCTTTAGTGAGGAATGACGTCATAAATAACGTCACTCGCTATTACTCGCGACAGAATGCACCCGTCAATTTATTCTCATGATGACGTCATCCACCACGCTCGGTGTTTTTAACTTTAATATAATAATGTTGATGTTATATTTACTTTATTGCAATTTAACTTTGTTAAAACTGGGCAGTTTAGAGTGATAAAATAAAGTAGTTTTATTGGATAATACTTAGTAATCCTTAGATATTCTGATTTCCTTGTTACAGTATAAACTTTTTATAATTTATGACTATATATGATTTTTATTACGAATTATATAATAAATAAGTGGAATATTTAAAGTAAATTTTGTACTTGTTTTACCTAAGGCTTTCTTTTTTTTTTGTATTAACAAGATCCGTAACCATTCCAAATATTAAGTAAATAGGACCAGTAGTTCTCGGGGCGAGATGTAATATGCGGACGTAAGGATATCTTTGTATCACCATAAAGAATTTGAAATTGAAATAACATCACGGGTACCTATTTGAATCCCAAGAACCGTTTAAATGGCCTCAGGGTACCCGGTGGACGGTTTAACCCGTCTTCATTTCGCCAATTGTAGTCGGAGGCAACACCTAACAAGTGGCGAGCTTGTTGCGGTGTTTAAGATGAAATAGCCTCGTTGCATAATGCGGTCACCCATCCCAGGGGGGTGACCACCGACTCCGATACCGTGAGTTCTCGTTTGATTTGAGATCAAAACTGACGTCATTTCATACAAATCATATTTACAAACTTCGTAATATTAAATATTTTTTTTGTAATTAAATAAGTACTCGAACTAGTTATGCAGTGGGCAATTCAAACAACGATGTTTCACTTTTCGCAGTACCAAAAACATCGTTCTCGATCTCAACTCGAACGAGATCTCACGGTATCGGAGTCGGTGGTTACCCAATGATGACAACAAGGCAGCAGCCTTGTTGTCATCTGCTTAACCTTGTTATCAGTTGGGCAGTAACTTAACCACTAGGCTGGGGCAGTTATTTCACCATAAAGGTTCCTTTAAAAGAAATATATCATTATCTACAAACTAATTTGTGTGATAATTTCAGGTTCAGATGACCCCGACGAGTCTCCGTCCTGTTTCGACTACGTTCTTCACGTGCTTACAGTGTTCTGGAAGATTTTGTTTGCATTTGTTCCACCTACTGGTGAGTAAAGATATACTTATAGAAACGTGCCTCACGACGTTTGAGACGGCCTCATGGTATCTAGCGAAGATATTTTATTTCTTTCTCGTCGCGCCGTAGCCAATAGTACGACGAGGAGGTTTGGTTCTGAATCTACAACTCGTTCGGTGTTTGGTAGACTCAATAACCCATCTATAAACAGTTTCACAAGTTGCTATAGTAAAACTAGGACCGACATATCTTAACGGCAGGTTTTCCGGCCCGAATTATTGCTAAGAAATAAGGTTCAATATCGTAAATCAAGTAGGCCGCTGCGGTTCGAATATTTCACTATTATTGTGATTAAAAATATTTGAAGGCATATAATATACAATCCCACATCTTTTTAGTAAAAGATGTAAATTTTTATTTGGCATATTAGTATTTTATTATTGTTATGTTTACATATTATATTTTTATTTGGCATACATATTATATTAACTCTAAGATTGTTTTTTTTTTCGATCGAGCAAAGTAATATTAATTCTAGAGATGTGCCGAATAGTCGGTAAAGCCGACTATCCGGCCACTATCATAGTCGGCGACTAGTCGGTGACTATTCGGTAAATAGCACTGACTATCCGGCTTCTTATTTTGTATATATTTCTCAGTAATATTTATGTAGGGGAACTTACATTAAATAAAAACCGTGATTATTTATTAATATTTTGATTTTATAATCAGTCTTACACATTTTGTTATGAAAATCAAAGCAACCTTTCCTGTTCTTATTTCTGGATTTGTTTTTATTAACAAACTAAGTTATATTAAATCAATATTACAATATTAGCCGGCCGACTAATCGGCTAGTCGGCAAGTCGGCCAAAGTCATAATCGACATATCTCTAATTAATTCCGTTTTGAGTCCGACACAAATACCAATAAAATAGCCTTCTGTGATATATATTTTGTTCACTAATTAAAAAATATATTTTTCGCGGTTTAAAATTTACTCTCCGAGTCACTATAGACATTTAGCAAAAAAATACACATAATTTAATTTAATTAAAACTTATTGGTATATAACAATAATAAAAACATTTATTGTGTCAATAAAAAGCCAAACGATACACAGATTCATTACAATATGATATTATACCTATGGGTTTAAATTGCACTGTAGACCTAAAACTGTACTGGTTTTAAATAAACCAACTCGGCCACTACGTATATTAATGCGAATAAAAAAATAGAATAAGAATACAGTAAAAAAGTTCATAAAATCAAATATTTTTTTGCTATACCTACTATAGCAATCCAGAAACGAATTCCCCACCTTCATTCCACTGCATCTAGCCTCCAATTTCCATTAATTTAAATTCAACGGTCATCGGGATATCGAACCCAATACAAAAAGCCATAAAATTACGAAATGGAATTGAAAAATGATGTATAGGGAAGTTTCCGCCATTCATTTTATTTGGCAGTAAAGGAGGTTTTACTTGCAGTGACTGCAGGGAAAGTTTTTGAGATATCGTTGTAGTAGTTTTCACTTAGGTATCCAAGTTTATTACTTATGTTACTAAACATTTTAAAATTGTTTATACAGAGTGGAAAATTAAGATGGGAGCCACCAGAAGCGTTATAGCTTTTTTGTTCTAACTTTTGGACGTAAAATACTCGAAAAGTTAGGTTTAGTCTGTTAATATAAATCTGCATTTACAGATTTTAAAAATAATTTTATAAACGGCAAGTTCAATCCTCTTATTGTAGCTCTAGTGTGAGTTTTAACGTTTACTTTCGCGTTAACTATACTACTGCGTTAACATTTTGACCAATCACACGCTCGCATTTTTAGTTCTCAAAATTTCGCTCGGAGCGCTGAGCTATTTCTCATACAACTTTTAGTTAACTCAAACGCAAAGTAATAGTTAGAAAACTCACACTAGGGGTACTGATATGATGAATTACGATAAGGAAAACAATCCTCTATGAGGGCAACCGAGGTCAAATTATTAAAACTTCCAGGTGACGAAAAATATATCTTTTGTACGAAAATTCATTGGCCTTGACCTCGGTTAACCCTCTAAAGACTTCTGTTCCTTATCAGTAATAGGATCGAATGAAATGAAAAACATACCATTTTTATGCTGACTATACTTAGTTTTTTTTGCTAAATCTGTAGGTCATCATCTTAGTAAACAATTCCTAAAAGTTAGCTGGTAGATAATTCCTAAGGCATGTACTTAACTTTTGTTTACTCACAATAAAATATTTAAATAAATAAATAATAATCCAAATGAGATGCAAAAGTAAAAACACTTAAGTTTTCTTATAGATATAATAGTTATGATACCTGCCATACATGCCACCCTGTATAAGCAGAGCGTACTACAACTTTGGGAGTCATTTTGTCAGAGCTAAGAAAATCGTTTCGTTACCGCACCCGGAAGGCTATAGCTAAACGGGATCAGTGTGTAGAATGGCATGATCCCACAGCCTAGGACCTTACCAAAGAGCCAATCGATAATCGAATCAAAATACCCATCGAAAGCCAAATGTATGGGATTTGACGTTTCTCGTCGATCAGGCTCTACCTATAGAGTAAATTATATCCTATACATTTTTATCGATCGATGCGGCGATTCGATTGGCGATCGTATTCTTTGATCAGGCCCCTGATGCCGTTACGGTAATCGAAAGGCCTCGAAACTTAAAATGACATCGTATCTAATATGTCACTGACATATTTTTCTTTATATTCATTTTATGACCAGATATCGGCGGAGGCTATGTCTGCTTCGTTGTGTCAATCATCTGCATAGGCTTAGTGACTGCTGTCATTGGAGACGTGGCCTCTCACTTCGGCTGTACCCTCGGCATTAAGGACTCCGTTACTGCCATAGTCTTCGTTGCTTTGGGCACTAGTATTCCTGGTAAGTCTTTATCTAGCTATAAGAGAACTAATACGCAACTGATTTTGATATAAAATTAACTGTTGTAGCTGAAAAAAAATGTAAGTAAAGTGGGCTAGTCAATGTATGTATAACATATAACTGTTAGAACGAAAACGCAAAAGAACCTTAAAGACCTCATCTTGGCGCAAATGGTTTAGGATGCCCTACAGCTAGATTAAGTAACGGCATAAAAAATGTTGAATGACGTACTAGGCTAATTATGATCAAGAAACTGGTGAAGCCGGCAGAATAATGTAACTAAACATTTTAGAATGTTTTTAAAATATGTGTTAAATTAAACAGTTTTATTTACCGATATTTTTCTTTTTCTTTTGAATTTATTTTAACGTTTTTAATTATGTCTTCCCATTGATAAATTTCAGTTTTTAAAATGGTTCTGTGAGAATTTTAACTCTCTGATATACCATACATTAATATCCGGGTATCCTATGAGTGTTTGCCTTTCTTATTCGCACCTGGCATATTCCCAAAACATTAATTTAACACTACACTATCTTTGTGAATATATATATTTTTTTAATTGAAAATCACACCAATTAGAAATTTAGCTAACAGATAGTCCAGATGCTCTCACTAATGATATAATTTCTCTCATCAGATACATTTGCAAGTAAAGTGGCAGCATGTCAGGACAAATACGCTGATGCATCAGTAGGTAATGTCACGGGGTCTAATGCAGTAAATGTATTCCTGGGAATAGGGGTGGCGTGGACGGTAGCTGCAATAGTCCATTGGAGCAAGGGCGAGAAGTTTGTTGTCCAACCTGGAAAGTAAGTGTAAAACTATATTATAATATGAAAGTTTTATTATATTGGTAAATAAATGTACAATATATGATGTAGGTATGATCTAGCTAGTAGAAATGTATACATAATACTAATTATATCTAAACATTATGCGGTTCATTGAAACTGATTGAATACCACTACACAGTAATACTAAATAAACACTGATAATATCTAGTAAAATAACCGATTAATATTTTTTCTAGCTTGGCGTTCAGTGTGACAATGTTTTGCTCTGGAGCGGTAATTGCTGTACTATTCTTGACTTTAAGAAGAAGAAAATCTATTGGCGGAGAGCTTGGTGGTCCTCGGACCTTCAAATACATCACTTCTGCTTTCTTCTTTGCCCTGTGGCTGATTTACCTTACGATGTCCACCTTAGAGGCCTACCACGTAATCCAGGGATTCTAAATTTTCTTCTGCTCAAACTTTTAATATCATAGTTAGTAATTCTTCTATGTCTTCTTCGATGTTTAGTACTAATTCAAATGGATCAATTTCTTAATCTTTATCTATCCGTGCTAATTCTCTCTTTATATTTATGATCTAAAAGGTCTCTTATTGATGATATTATCAAAATTTTATCTCTTACTATCTCATAAGTTTTATTCTGAGCAATACTAAACATTTTTTAACTTTTTGCTCCAATGACAAAAATTTTAAATGTAGTTTTGATCCATTTGTAGTCCTCATGATGGCTTTAGTATTGAGGGCTGTCGACATCGACTCGTGTACATTGTGGCTGTGATAGCTTCCACAGAGAAGTTAAATCTCAACAAGAACCTGGTTTTAAAAAGATTAAGGAGAGTTGTTCATTGTTATAAGAACAAATCCAAGAACGAAACTCCACAAGAATAAATAAACTGAAAAGACATCACAAAGTAATTGAGAAAGTTTTATGAAAGCCATTAGGAATGAAAGAACAACTGAGAGTTTTGATTTTGAAGTTATAAATGTAATAAAATGGAGCTAGAAATGGAGACTACGACTGGCCGAATAATTGATGTGGTTCGATAAATTAAGGTATTAAGGAAATATTATAACAAGACCTCTATTATATTACATTCTAAACCTTAAATGGTAAACCTTAGTACTTAATGATTACTGGTATAATTATTTTAGAAATACATTAAGTATAAGAATTATTAATGGAATTCTATCTGCCATTATAAATAAGAAGAAAACCCCTAACATAACGTTTTTAATTTACTTTTTTATTTTATCTCGTTGGTCGTGTCATATACCGGAAACCGTTAGCACCGGAAAAATAAAGTTACATACACTGTGTTCAACACACGTGTTTCAATAAAATTCTTTTCCCCGGGAATCAAATGGCATGTTGACTGTGTTGAAATTGTGATAAAAGGAGAATGCAAGAGAAACAGTTTTACAAATTCATTTTAATGCTAGGGAGCACCATTTACGAATGTTACTCGTACGTATTAAGGGTTATCATTTAAGCAAATTCTTTAATATCTAATTTATCGTACTGCAATATTATCGCATTTTATATATTTGTATAGACATCAGCTTCCGTTGTATATAGATGAATATTTTAATTTAAATGAGTGATAATTATTATATTTAATTTATCATTGTGTTCACTGCTATCATTATAGCGATTAGAAGTCGTATAGACATTAGGCAGTATAGATTGTAAATAAATATAATATTTAAGAGAACGCATATTTATTTATTAGCTTTAAAAGTCGGTTACGGAATGAATATTACTAGCAGTTTTACAAGAAAAGAAAAAAATACTGCCAAAAAAGCCTTAATATTTAGAATTAGTTAATTTAGTAATGAACCCAATTATTGTTACCCTAAACTAGTTTCGTCACCCGACAGTTTTTTGCTAAAGCTAAAGAAATTTATTCCAAGAAAGGTTAGCTTACGTTAAAAAAATATTTTGAATAAATCTGCTTAGATTTTTTTTTTTTTAAATAAAACTGTTGGGAGTGGAATAGTTGGTATGGCTGCAACAATTGGGTTTAATACCCTACATAATATTTTAATTTTATAATTTTCGTACCAATCTTTCTATCTTCTATATACTACTAGATTTTCACTGTTTTACTATTTATGCCTAACTTTGGACCAAAGCATTCGTTTCGAATTTATTTAATGTAGTTCTTTCTATGCTCAGGTCTAGCGTTTTCTATTTAGATTTTCTAAAACTTTTATCTAAATTATGTCTAGATCTCTTGGTAGTTCCATTTCGATTCTAAATTAATTTAAAATCTCTTCAATTTCGAAAAATATTACATATAATACTAATTATTTATATATCTAAACATGTAAAATTAATCTTGATTTAATTGTCTAAAAGGGGACACTACCAGTGCTTTAAAATTATTCGCAAAAAAAAGATTTAAAAAAGAAAGGGTATAATAGTCCCCAGTCTCCCCTAATAAAAAAAAATCTAATGATAATGGTTATATTATATATTTTTCAAGTCAGTTCTCTGTATTTATAATTGTTTATAACTAACTTACTATCTGTATTTATATCGAGGATCAGTATTACTTTATTTTATGAATTATATTTGCATTATTTCATTGTACCTACTTTTTAAAAATCAATAAAAAAATTATGTCGTTCCTACCATAAAAAAATACCAATTTATAAGAATAGTTAGCTGACGTCATTATCTTTTAAAACACGTGATAAAATCCATTAAAAATGACGTCATATTCACACTCTTACACACTTCTTACTTCTTCTCGGCATATTTTTTTTTTAATATCCGATTTAATTTATAAAAAATAAAACTGATCCTTATTGAAAATGTATCTACCAATATTACTTCTAATTCTAAGTAAATATCGTGTATAGGAGATATACCTAATAATATTATATAAGTAAATGTCTTCAATGATGTATTACCTAACTATAGATTGTACTATTCTCTAAGTGTCGTGTGTGTGTAGTCTTTATTCTCAACTTATAAAATATCTAATATTAACCTCCTATCTGGAAAAAACTTGTAGTGAATTAAAAAATATATAAATCCCTATCTATAATTTATCTATCTATGGTACCTACCTTAATGTTGTAACAAAAATATATACAGCGCTTTACAAAGTGTTCTACTATTAATACAAACTTTTTTTTTTAATCCATATGTTTAGCAGTACCTACCTACTCTTTTAAATCTATAAGAATTTTAATCCCTTCTGCAAAGTTGGTCATATAGTGAAAGTTGTTCACATTAATGAATATGCTTTATAGGGCTGTATACCATTATACAGCCCTATTTTTTGTTACACTATGTATATTGTATTGTTCTCTATATTAGATATTATGATACTTTCGGATAATACGTTTTCATAGTATGCCTTTAGTCATACGAACTGATGAAAGTAGGTAAATTAAATAATTAAATGTATACATAGATAAATTAGATTTTTTAAAATAATTTTATGGAAATAATCTATAATATTTTTTCATCTTATTATTTTTATGTTTCTGTTAAATATACCGAGTATAACTAAAACCCCTAAACAGCGCTTAACAGAAGCTATTCATAAATACAAATAATTTTCACAATGTGCACAACTATGAAATATCAGTTGTTCTATACCTAATACGATTTTTACTTCGCCGCTTACAGTAGAACACCTATAAGGCTTTTTAGATAGAGTTTTTGTTACATTCTATGTAAGTATAAAATAACTTATATTTATATCATTAATGATCTATGAAGGCAAAATTAAATGAAAAACGATCACACTTTCGTTGCTGAACCGTCCACCTTCAGAGAAATTTAAATTCTGCATTTTAATTGTGTTCTTAATATAAATTATTTTTTCTCTGTACATTCTCCTTTTTTAATAGATCTGTGGCCTACTGGTATTATTAATAATTTTATAATAAGTAAATTTATTATTCTAGAAATATTTTATATTAAAAATATACGATTTATTTTATTAATAAAATGTTTATACAAATTTTATAGAAATCTTTTAAATAATATGTTTGTAATTTAAAAAAAGTTTTGACAAAGTACGAAACTATCTCTGGAGGTTGCTAACAGAAATAATTAAAGGATATATCTTTAAAATGCTGCAAGCTTATTTAAAAAAAAAGGTCAAAATAATTTAAATCCCTTAATAAAATAATTAATAAATAAAAGAATCATTTTAAATGAATCAACAGCTTTATGTAGAAGTAAACGAATTTTGCCATGTTATAAAGTAAGTAGGCACTAGTAATATGAAATAAAATAATAATATTCTAACTTACTGTAATATTTCATTTTTATTTAGCTTTTAAGAAATAAAACATTTTATTTTACTTAATTTAGTATAACTTAACATGTCTTATTATTATTATAAAATTAACAGTTAATAATTATAAAATGCTTTTATTCTTAAAAGTTATTATAAATCCTTTTACTTTATTGTTATAATTAAGTAACTAACAATTTTAGTATTATTTATTGATATTATTTAATTTTAATTATTGCGACCGTTTGAAAGATTTGTTGTTTTTTTTATTATGTCTGCGATTTATTGTGTTGTGTTTTTTTTATAAATATCTATTTAATTTGATTTAAGAATAATTTATTAAAATGTTTTGTAGAGTATCTATTTGAGTTTTTATATGTTTTTTTGGCACCTGTATTATAATTTATTTTATTATTATTAGATTTAATCACTTTGTGCAATTTCTTGTACCTAACTTGGTAACCTAGTCTAGTACAAATTAAAAATGTAAATACTGACAACCGAATTGGGGCACGGCTAATGGCTTCGTATGGTAAGCAGACTTACAAAGTCCAAGAATAGGGTCGATCAGTACATTGTTTTACAGCAGTGTTCGGCGGTCGCTCCTACTATGCCTGCTAAATGTTGAAGTTACAAACCACCTTTGAAAGTTATTGCAATAAATAAATCATGTCGAGAAGCATTTATTTATTTAAGCCATTTCATGCTTATTAGCAAAGTTTTTTTATTTTTTTATTATTAAAATTTTTTAGGATTTTTTTTTTTTAAATTAAAATTATAATTATTAAACACAACAATATATAAAACAATTAAGTACCTATAACGAATGCTGCTAACATTGAAGCTTTAAAACAATTTATATTTGCGTATACCTACTGCACGTATTATAAAGATTGTCAAGTGACCTAGCAGTGTTTCGGTTTTAGTCTGTGGGTTCACCGGTTTTCCGGAGACTACCTCATCGATTTCTTGTCGGGGGGCTAGTCTCCTTTCATGTTGCGGCTACGAAACGGGCGATTGATTTGACGATAAGCAGTGAGGAAATTGAAATAGACTCGTAATGCAAATACGTCTTTGTCGCCGCCTATTTTCTAGCCGCATCATTTAGGCGGCATAGTGAGAGCGATCAATATTGTTAAACAAAAAATACCTATTTCATTGATTTTTCGGGTTCTTTTTAAAGAAAAATATACCTACTACATTTTTTTAAAATGGGTTCTTTAAATGATATTTAAGACATAAACAACTGCCTTTAAAAAAAACACCCAGTATGGTTTAGTTCGTTAATAATTCAAACTAAGAAATGCATTCACTCTTATAGCTAAAGGTTTAATTTAATATGAAAGGGTTCTACTTTGGGTCAAGATTTTTATTTATTCGGTTGACGGTACTTACATACTACTATACTTGGCTACTAAGTTACTACGAAATTTTCTTTTTCTTTTTTTCACAAAAAAAAGTAGTGTGCCAAAATTACAAAGTAGGTGTATGCTTTATTATTTTTAATTTTACTTACATAAATACATATGTATTTATTATTAGTTAAGCTTTTATTAGTATGTTAAAGTTGAGCATCCGGATTGAGGGACCACATTTTGTAATAATAAGAATTTACTACTTAATTCTTTTGCCCGCATTTGGCTAAAATATTTAAAAAAGTTTGTAAATAATCCTTATCCACTTAAAATGAAAAACATGGGATTTTATTATACCGTCCGTGCTGATGTTTTTATTAAAGTAATTAAAGTACACGTAAATATCTTCAAATCTACACTAGTTACAAGCTTATAAAATAAGGTCTAATTAAAAAAAAAATCTCGAATAACCTCACTTTAATCCGTTTAGTATTGACAAGAAAAATCCCACGTATTTGTTTATTTTAACTTTTACAAACTTGAGGTTCTTTTTTAAAGCTTTAACTTAAGCACGATTTCTACAAACTACAGACATAAGAATTATTAGAAAATTATCAAAATGTAGCCCCTCAATCCCGATGTTCATAATTATAGAAGTATTAGATTTAATAAACCTAAACAAATTATTTGGAGCATGCCGATCGTTGAATATTATGTTAATTTTGATAATTGTTATTAAATAAAGTGTTTGTTAAGTAATATTATTTTGTTATTTATTTATTTTTAATAACATTTTTAATCCTTGATTACTATGCGACTCACGCAGCCATGCCACCGTCGGAAATATACAGGGTGAATTTGAAAGGATGTACTTTGGGCTAATATGAGGTTCTGCTGATCAAATCGAACAACTTTTCCCATGGAACCATGTATCGCAATAAAAAAAAAATTTGGCTTCCCAATACAAATTGGTCATTTTAACATACTAGTTTGTATGGAGAAGGCATTTTTTTTTTCATTTGCGGCACATGGTTCCATGGCAAAAGTTGTTCGTATTGATCAGTAGAACCTCATATTAGCCCAAAGTACATCCTTTCTAAGTCACCATGTATAATGTCAAGACTATCTGCATTAGTCAGTCAAAAAAAAAAAGTTCAACAATGGGTTTTCATTATAACTTCATATTCATGGCGGGGTCGTTGGCCACAATTAGCCAAGTGGTTAGGCCTTTTTGCGTGAATCGGCTGACTATTCTAGCCAGCCCAGCTCCTTCCAGAAGGCGACAAGAAGTCCGGGTCGTCCACCGTGGAACCACCCCGGTGCAATGAATCAGCACATGGGTGGATATTTATTTATTTAAACACTTTATTGCACAGAAAATAGTGTGCAGGAGTGCTTGTGAGGAGTTGAGGCTCTTCGATACTCATGTTGATTCAATTGCAAAGTATTAACTCCCCCCGCATGACGGTGAGTCGGTAACGCTACCATACATTTATGTAAATCTTCCCCCCGACCCTCAATAAGAGAAAGAGCACGTATGAGATTATACCTACAATTTTTTATTTTCTAAATTAGAAAAAATATATACATATAATACAAAAAAAAACCCACAACAGATAGATTTTTGTGTACAATTACCTTTAAAAAAAAAATGAACTTCAACTAAAATCCATGTTATAATATTTTTCAGGAGCCTACCGCATCGTTTTCTGTGGTACCCAGTATCAGGGTGCGATTACGGAACGGGTAGTTAATTTACCCATACAGATGCAAAAACCGTCAATTAACCTTGTCATGTTTCGATTTTAGTCTGTGAGACTAAAACCATTTCTTGTCACCTTTCAGGTTGCGGTTACAAAACGGGCGGTTGATTTGACGATAAAGCAGCGAGGATATTTAAATAGATTTGTCATGCAAATTTGCCTTTGTCGCCGCCCATTTCGTAACCGCAACGTTTAACCGGCATAGCGGGAGCGATAAATGTTGTTTAGAAACAATTATTGATTGACCCCATTCATGGACTTTGTAGTTTTTAGATACAAAGTCACACTCCGTGCTCCAATAAAAATAAATCTACTTATTTATTAGTAATTGGTGCCTGACTCTACAACCGCCCGATTGGTAAATCGGGTGCAATTTCGCAAAAATAATGCAATTACGAAATGGGCGACGCCAAAGACGAATTACATTACGAGTTGGTATATTTTAATATTCGACAATTCAAGAAATCGCCTCGACAAGAAATGGATGCAGTAATCTCTTGAAAACCGATGAACCCGAACGGGAGCATGACCCAGGGGCCTTATTCCGAGTTTGCAACCGCTAAAGACTATAAATATTGAAATATAAGTTCTATTTCAATGACTATATAGTCTGTATTAGGTTGGCGATAATAATGCCGCCATCTTGAAATACACGAAATCTTCGCAAGTTTGAACATCTTATAAGCATTGGAATTTCAACTCTATATTTAATGGGATAGAACTTATATTTCAATGTTTATTGTTTACGCAACGTCTTTTCGTCTTTAGCGGTTGCAAACTCGGAAACCCTAGGTCACTTTACGGTTTTTGCATCTGTATGGGCGGTGGTAACGAGACCGGTCGGTCGGCCTAACGAAGTTATAGATACCTTCCTCCCACCTATAAATAGATACACTTTTCTATTATTATTTTTTTACAATTTACACATACTGCTCTGTACCCCTAGTGTGAGTTTTCTAACTATTACTTTGCGTTTTAGTTAACTAAAATTTGTATGTGAAATGGTTCAGCGCTCCAAGCGAAAATTTTAAGAACTAGAAATGCGGTCGTGTGATTGGTCAAAATGTTTACGCGGTAGTATAGTTAACGCGAAAGTAAACGTTAAAAAAACTCACACTAAGGCTACTGGTCAAAGTCAAAGTCAAAATCGTTTATTTGAGAACAAAAGGTCTTAAAAAGATGTTACAATAATAATAATCGCTTTTGCTCCACCTCACAGTATACAAACATATAAGAATTTTCATTTACAATTTACATATTACACAAAATATCCACATTACACAATGCATTTATAAAATATATTTAAGAGCAGAGTCTGATCAAACTTTTCCCATACATTCACAACCTTTGGGTCCTCACTGTTACCCCCCACTAAACATTCATAGATTTTTATGAGTTTTGAAGGCGTTATAAATAAGACCTATATCTAGGCTCGTAAGTTTTCCTTTTTTTTAAGTTTAGTGTAGGAAAAATAATATCAACCCCTGAAAATCGAGAAAAATCGCAAAAAAATCCCTCAAATTAAAATAATTCCTATAAAATATCAAGGCAGAAAATTAAAAAAAGGAAAACGTACAGTGATCGTTTATTTTCTCTCTAATAAATTGAGACCATTTTTTTTCAAATCCATTAAAGTTTAGGGGTAGAAAAGAGTTTTGGCCCGAAAGTCGTTTTGCTGCCTAAATTGTAGGTATAATCTCATACGAGCTCTTTCTCTTATTAAGGGTCGGGGGGAAGGTTTACATAAATGTATGGTAGCGTTACTAACTTACCGTCATGCGGGGGGAGAGTTAATACTTTGCAGTTGAATCAGCATGAGCATCGAAGAGCCGTATCAGACACTCCTCTTAAAGATACCTATATTACAATCATAATTTCACCAATTAAATATTTTACATTAAAATAATAAGAAATCAATTATTGATTACTTACAATTTTATATTTATATTCTACAATCACATACTAAGCTCTGGTCTTGTACTATATTTACCAAAAACAATGATACTCGTATAATACATATTATATTTTTTATAAACACCCAGACTATGACAAACTGTACAGAAAAACGTACTAATATTTTTTTTGGGTGGGAATCGAACCCACGACCTCCGGATACAACGCCAAAGACGCAACCACTAGTCTACGGAAGCGGTCGATTTAAATAACTCCAATTATACCATGACTGTAGAAGGGTTAATTTTATACCAACGTTTTTATTCATATGTATGAAGTAAAGTAAATGAATTTAGAGCCAAGCGCCAAATTAAAAGGAAAATTTGTCGTCGCCCTATCCAAACATAGAGCCGCCGCTGTCAGCTCTAAAAACATTTGCCTGATTCATTTTGTATGGCCTTAAAATATTTCTAGAGACCGCAAATAAGCTAGTTGTTAGAAGTTCATTTGCACGTTATAATACAATAAGATTCATTTTTCCTTGCAGTTATATTTTGACAGTTCTATCTTTATCGTTTATTGCAGTGAGTTTTACACTTCACAAAACTATATTGATATTTTGAAGACACAAAAGTTTTGTCAAACTTGATAGACCACTTTCTTAGCCAACTGTACAGTCCAGTGGTAATCACAAAATACCGGGAATCACTTTATAAAGCTTTCATCATATCTAACATTGACAATCGAGTGACATTTCAACATGGCCACTTTACAAATAACTTTATGGGTCTGCACATCACTAGGCAGGGGCGTGCATCTCATAGAGACAAAAAGACACCGTCTACCCTGATAACCCTGACACAATGCACAATAATAGATATTTTATTAAAACATTTAATTTATGTTAACTATTCATAAAATATAAGAAAAGCGACATCTATTGGCAACTATTAGATTTAATTTGTAATTCGACAAACGCGCCCTCATGCATAAAAGTATGTAAGACGTTGAACTAAACTTGCACACATAGAAAACGTGTAAAAACCTAGTCTGTATATGAATACAAAGATAGTAAACTACATGCACATACAAAGAACCTCAGCAATGTACCGAGCGCCTTTAGACACTGTCTTTTCGGATAATGTAGCTATCAATTAACTTTTGCGCGAAATTGAAATGACACCAACAAAATTATAATCACTATATAAACATAAATTTAGCTTTTTAATTTTCTAAACATTTTTAAATATGATTTATAATTAGGAAAATATGTAATATTTTTTTTTTGTTTATAATAAACTCGTAATTATTACGGACTTCATTTGATTTCACCGAAGAAATTTGATTTTTTATGTAGTTTGTTTGTTTGTTTGCACAATCGGTACGCGTGAGATAGCTTTTTAAAGATTAGATCTTGAATTTCTTTAGGTATTAAAAATAGAATGTGAATGCAGTACGTTTTGTTCAGAAAAAAAATAAAATTTAAAGTTTTTAACTTTTGAAGAAAAAAGACAAGTTATTACAAATGGTCATTGTGTGCCGGTATTGGATTTAAAAACGGTCAGCGGTAAGATAAATAGATCCTTTAATGTAAAACAATACGAATTATTTACTTGGTTGACGGGTTATAGTCATACAAATAGATTGTTTTGTTTCCCTTGCCTTTTATTCTCTAACCATAGCAATGTTTGGAATAGTACTGCAGGGTGATTACGCGTCTTAAGTTCGCTCGCACGCCAATCGTTATGACGTCATTTTCCAAGATTTTTTGAAGCCATTGTTAAGAAGCCAAGCTTGATCTACGTCAGAATGACGTCGTAACGCTGGTTATGTAGATATGCATAATCTTTCGGCTGCAGCTAAAAAACACGAACAATTGGCAAAAATCGTATTGAACCGTGCTTAAATTCACAGTTAAAAATAGACATCGATAGACACAACGCGAAAGTAGACCGTAATAGAGTTATTTTTCAGCGCTTAATTGATATCATTTGCTTTTTGGGAAAACAAGAGCTATCATTTCGCGGACATGATGAATCTGCATCATCGAATAATAAAGGTAATTTTCTATAAATTGTAGAATTGATCGCGAAATTGATGATATTTTAGAAAATCATTTAGCGACTTCATCTAATGCATTAAGAGGATTATCAAACCGTATTCAAAATGACTTGATCTGGAGCGTAGCAGCTGTATATGGCAGAAAATATACAGCAGCAGATAAATGCTACCGATTTTGTCGCGGTAATGGTGGATGAAACGTCTGATGTAAGCGGTAGGGAACAATTAGTACTTATTTTAAGATATTTTCATAATTCTGAGCTCGTTGATCGTTTTATTAAATATATTGATGTAAGTTCCCATCGCACTGCTAAAACTTTGTCAAATATTATTTTAGAAGTTTTGTCCAATTTTAACTGTTTATCAAAATTAATAGGTCAAACTTACAACGGCGCAGCCGTTCTGTCATCTGAACTAAATGGTGTTCAGTCCTTAGTTCGACAACAATGTCCGTATGCATTGTATGTTTGGTGCTCCGCGCATGTTTTTAATTTAGTTCTTTCTAAATCCTGTGAGCGCATTAATGAAACTAAACGATTTTTCCACTTTATTAAATTATTGGGCAACTTTTTTAATAGTAGTTCAAAAAAACAAGCATTTTATAATAATATTTTTAAAAAAATCCTCGCGTCGCTGAACTTATAATTTGCGGACAGTTAATGTAATTTTTAATTCTAGTTCACATTTAATTAATATTTTGAGGAAATGGCAGAAAATGATAGCTCTTGGGATGGAGAAACCCTAACTCAAGCTTTGGTGTTAAGTAGTTTAAAAGATTCTGAATTTCAATTTTTGCTTCATGTTTTTCATAAAAAATTTGCCGAAACTGATATTTTATACCAAATTATTAAAAATAAGACTTCCGACGTAACTTATTGTATTCAAAAAATTAAATACTTTGAATTGTTTTTAAATTCTCTTAGATCTCAATTTGATATAATTTACGAATCCGTAATAGTTACGGGTCCACCAAAACGCAAACGAAATATATTAGATCCTAAAATATATTTCAAACGGATTTTCATAAAAGTAATTGACAATATATTGAGCGAATGTCGTCAGCGTTATAAAAGTATCAAAGAACTGAATTTTTTCGGATAGTTGTCGTGCGAAAATTTTGAAAAATATACCGTAGATTTTCCTACTCAATTAATTTTCGATTTTGCACAATCTTATAAAGACTATAATTTTAATTTAGAGCGCCTTACGAATGAGCTAAATTTATTTATAAAACACCTGAATTTAAAAGCTTAAAAAATTATTGAACATCTTTATGAAAATAATTTAAACATGGTATTTTTAGAAATTGTCCTTCTCGCTAAACTTATTGTAACAATTCCAGTCAGCAGTGCTTCAGCCGAAAGATCTTTTTCATCCTGTACATACTCGTATTTGCGAAATACACAAGGCCAGCACCGGCTCACCGACTTGTCCATGATTTCTATAGAAAAAAAACTTTTAACTGAAATAAAACGTACCCCTAACTTTTATGATACCGTCCTACATTTTTTTTTACAGACAGACAGACAAGTAGATTTAGTTTATAGGTAGATGATTATTTTTTATTCTCGAACCAAGTTTATTTTATTTTTAAATTACATTAATAATTATATCATCCTTTATACTTAATAAAATTTCCTGACTGTCTAATGACATTTTTTCACGTGTTTTGGATAGGATCGCGGCAAGTGACTGGCATCTACCTGATGGTAAGCAGGGGTACAAAATCCATTATATTGCCATTTTTAACATAAATTCAGTGCTGCACTCAGTGTTCCTTTTTCTCACCATTTACCTACTTTCAATGCGTATACTATGCTACCTATTGTGTAAATTGGATACTTCAGGCTCCTTTATGGGCCACTTCGAGTATCCGCAAAATGATATGTTCAAATATTTTTAATCAGTCATTTTGAGGATATGAGAGGTGGCTAAATCCAGCATCATATACCCCTTTCCTGAAATAATGCAGTAAATTTTGGTAAGTGTTTTTTTTATAGTATGTTTTTGTCTACCCTGCCTATGCACGCGACTGTCACTAGGTTACATACAGGGTTACAGAAAAAGTCGTGCTAGATCCGTTCAGGGCGTGGAGTACCCATCAGTTCTGACTTATTTCTCTATGAAACACCCTACCCTAAATTTAACCCTTTTCGAGATTTTCGACTTTGAATTTTTTTATTGAAAATTGCCGATTTTTGGGCTACTAAAATTAATTTTGTTTATTATGTGTGCCTTATTTTTATTATTTTTACATGTGTTATAAGATGCTTTAGGACGTCAATCATTAAAATAGTGCATAAGTTAATTGAATAGGCCGTAGTAGACAAGTGAAAGTTAAGAAATTACAAAAATAATTAGCAAGTTTTTTTTTCTCTAAGGGAAGTAATTATGAATAAATTTCCTGAAATAATGCAGTAAATTTTGGTAAGTGTTTTTTTTATAGTATGTTTTTGTTTACCCTGCCTATGCACGCGACTGTCACTAGGTATATATTATATTATCACCCTGAGACCCAGTGGAAGGGTTTCTAATCCCACCTCGTCGTAGCCGATGGTATGAGTCTACACAAGTGGCTAGCTTGCCGCGATGTTTGGATAGACTCAATAACCCATATATACCAACCCATATATAGTTTTACAACTTGGTATAGTGAAAGTGGGACCAACAGCTGAATGTACTCTCTGAAGCAATATAGTTGTGTTGTTAAACAAATGTACATAAATTTACATTATAAATGTACATCATTAGGTGGGTAAGACTATACAGAAATACAAAAAAGGGACGATATTTTATATCACGATTTTACCCTTCCAATTATGCGTTCTCTAGCTAGTGTTTTAGTTCACGGATGATGAGAAAGAGTCGCAAAAAAATAACAAGACATTTTCCCGGCAAAATAATGAAATGGCGGGCGTTAAGGAAAACGAGTCGTGCGTTTTCGTTTATATCGCGATATGTAAGAGCCTCTGAAATATTATGTAGTTTGGACAATATCGAAATAGCCTCAAGTTTGGAATAATAAATACAACTAGAAAACCTAAACTACGAGTATTTCAACCACGAAAAAATAAAGGATATTAGTTACGTAATATACAAGGTGATTTGAAAGGTTATACTTTGGGCTAATTATAAGGTTCTACTGATCAAATCGAACAACATTTCCCATGGAACCTTGTGTCGCAAATGAAAAAAATATGCCGGTACTAGTAATGTTCAAATCACCAATTTGTATGGGAAAGCCAAACATTTTTTTTCATTTGCGACACATATTATGGTTCCATAGGAAAATGTTGTTCGATTTGATTAGTAGAGCCTTATACTAGTCCAAAGTACAACCTATCGAAATCACCCTGTATAAAAGGTATATGTAAGGTATGTCACATCAAGATTTAAAACCTATGTTGACCTTTGTGATTCAATTTTTTTATTTTATTGGAGCACGGCATCTGACTTTGTATCTACCCGAAGGTAAGCAGACCCACAAAGTCAATTAAAGAGGACGATCAATCCATTATTGTTTAAAAACATTCATCGCTCTCGCAATGCCGACTAAAGATGAGGTTACAAAATGGGCGGCGACAAAAACGAATTTACATTACACAAGTCCTTGCTTCTTTATCATGAAATCAACAGCCCGTTTCGTAACCCCACCCTAAAAGAGACTATTTTCTGTCACGTCGACAGAAATCGCTGTTGACCAGTAGTATCCGGAAACCGGTGAAACCACAGACTAAACCCGAAACATGATTACACCTTACCAAATTTATTCAAACTCGGTTCAGTAGTTGGAAGGTTTTCATTAATTATATTAACTAGGACTTTTTTTTTACACTTACGTCTTTGGCATATAATTATAATTTATCTAATATGTAATATGTATATAATATGTCTATTGAAGGATCTTGAAATTCAGCCTGTATATACAGAGTGAATTAGAATTATTTTTTCTAGTGTGCCTTCAAGGCTTTTTAAGTTTGCCGTTTGAAGTTACTTTCCGCCATTTGATTATCAGCTGGTGCAATAATACAGTGAGTTTATTTTTCAAAATCAATCGGTTCAATTCCCAGCTAGGAGAATGTTTATTTCTTCAAAAATCTAAGCAGTTACGTTTTTATTAAAAACGGTCCCGAGACTCCTTTGAGCATTTTTTGCTTCCTTGTAGTTTAGTTCCTGGTACCTTGAAGGCACACTTGAAAAAATCACCCTGTATAGAAACGAAGTTATTATTATACCGCCTTTTAATAGTTAGTACAGCTATGCTATGCTATGCCAAGTTTTACGACTTTTATGAAAGCTTTTGCCATATTTCATGATAACATAAAAACTGCTTGAAAGAAACTTTTTCTTGTGAAATAAATAAAAATAATTATCATTACGGGTGTCTTACGGCGCCCGAGACGGCCCAGTTGGCCTCAGGGTACCCAGCGGAGGGGTTTTAAACCCACATCGTCATAGCCGATGGTATGAGTCTACCTACACCGACCAAGTGGCTAGCACATCGCTATGTTTGGAAAGTTCAATCTAATCCATTTGTAAGCAGTTTCACAAATTGTATAATGAAACCGATTGCTTAAGGTGCTTTCCAGGGCACTGTAGTGGCGTATCAAACAAATGTACATATTTTTTTATTTAAAATTTATAGGTAAACACCAGGGGCTTTATTCCAAGTATTGACACGTTCACCGTCGCGCATTTTGCGTAAAGTACGGGTATTGAAATGTAAGTTCTATCCTGTTAATTATAAAGTTGAAATTCCAATGCATGTTCAAACTTGCGAAGAATTCGTGTATTTCAAGATGGCGGCATTATAATAGCCAACCTAATACACACTATATATCCACTATATGTCTCATATATCCCATTCCGTCTCTGCTTCCTTCTGTAAGTCCGGCTTGACTTTAAAGGAGGTATTGCGTCCCAGCACCTTTCACTGTTGAGCATCTTGGAAACGATGGTCGGCAGTGAAAGATCTCCAGTAACGCGGCCAGGTCGTGCCGCTGGGGCCCCCAAGCCAGGGATCCTTCCAAAGTATGGCACACTGTTTCAACAGTTGCGTCACATTCGTGGCATTGAGGGATTTCCTCCCATCATTCCACTCGATGCAGGTACAAAAGCAGCGTGCCTGGTTAGTACCTGACCAGGGTGTAAATCAAGGGCCCCCAACTTCCGGAAGACCCACCGCTTGAAACTCCAAGACTGCCCTAAGAGTTACAAGGCCAGCTGTACAGCATATTACCCTGTATTTACCTGCTGATGTTACCTACAAAGTTCATGAATGGGTCGATCAAAAAATTATTGTTTAACAAAACTGATCGCACCCTGGCTATACGATGCAGTTACAACATGGGCGGCAAAAAGGACGAATTTGCATTATAAGTATATTTCAATAATATCCCCGCTGCTTTATCGCTAAATTAACCGCCTGTTTCGTAACGTTGAAAGAAGACTACCATAAGAAAACTATGCAGTAGAGTCCTGAAAACCGATAAATCCAGAGAAGACTAAAACCGAAACATGATTTTAAAAAAACCTGGTCAGAAATCCAGATTTTGCACCTGTACGGGCGGTAGTAACGAGACCGGTTGGTCGACAATTACTGTGGATTAAATTAAAAATTCCAGCCGAACGAAGTCACGGGCCTGGCTAGAAGCTAATGATTAATATGAGTAAATATATATGATTTTCGCCATAATTATATCAAATCAAATAGTTTATTTGTTCAAATGTAGGTTACAAAAGTTCTTTTATCAATTTATAGCTCTCTACATTTAGCCATTTCCTGGCGTACAAATTTTTAATAATGTGGTTATTTACAAAACCTTTGTCAAAATTACAATATTATTTAAAAAAAACATAACTATAATATCATTTAACACTAATTAACCATTATTATACTCGTACATATAAAACATTAATTATTCAATTCTAATTTATATACTTTTGTATTAACAAAATATTGACACAAATGTTATTTTAAAATGGTTAAATAACACACATACTTTTATTATAGTTAAATAACAATTGCCTAAATATAAAAGTTAATTAAGTAAAATTAGTAACGGCCCGGATAGCTCAGTCGGTAGAGCATTGGACTTTTAATCCAAGGGTCCAGGGTTCAAGTCCCTGTTCGGGCGATTTTTTTTTTATATCACCATTTTAGTATTATCGTCCCGTGTTAGATATCAATTTGTATGTAGGGGTGTCTACATACTGCACTCACTCGGGTTATTATATAGAATTACATTTTTATTTTCCGTATCAAAATATACTTATATATATTTTTTTTAAATAAAAATGAAGTGAAAATTTTCCTGGTAGTCGGGATTTCGCTTTCGAATAAGGTACCTACTCAATAACCACTGAGTCAACCAGGTACAAGACACCCCACATGAAATTTTTCATTAATTTTATATATTTACATACGTATATACACAAACATCCTTTTTATGCATTCTTCTAATTACTCGGTACTAGAGTAAAGTTAGAAGTCCTAGTGTGTATATATACAGGGTGAATTTGAAAGGATTTACTTTGGGCTAATATGAGGTTCTGCTGATCAAATCAAACAAGTTTTCCCATGGAACCATGTGTCGCAAATGAAAAAAAAAAATGTCTTACCCATACAAATTGGTAATTTTAACATTACTAGTTTGCGGCACATAGCTCCATGGGAAAAGTTGTTCGTATTGATCAATAGACCCTGTAATTTTAACATTACTACCCAAGTAACACAATCGCGTCTAAAAACGGACTATTAGATATCTAATAGAATTTAATTTTATTGTCTACCTTAAGAGTAAAATATCTCCTAAGTAATGTTCAATAACGCTTATAGACACAGTTTAGTAAAAGTGGGCACAACCTTATCCCTTCTCATAAGAATGAGTTAAGAAAACATGAATAGATAGAGTTAAGAGTTGTACATTTTCAAATCGCCTGTAGAAATATTTCTAGTGTCTCACTAAACTGTTTATAGACCACAAGTTATACTAGTAGATAGTTTATAGATAAAGTTGAGACCTTTAGAGAAGTCTTTACTCGTCAAGTTTTAAAACCAAATTAACTCAAGACTAACAACATTAAGTTACATTTGATTTGTAATAGACAACGAAACGTAATGGCGCAGAACTTACAAGAGTGATTTAAACTTATTATTGCATCATGGCGTATCTTATTATTCTTTATATTACTTTTGTTTTAGCTAGTTAATAATGGGTAAACAAGCAAATCTATGTGCGAATTAAATTCTATCGTCGAATATTATGTAAAACTCCTCTAAAATAAGAGCGCCCGCTGTAAATGTAAGATTTAATATTTTTTTTACCGAATATGAATATTATTTGGTATAAGCAAATTTTTTAACTTGTATTGTAATGTTTATAATACTCAATTTATTTAAAATATATTAATTTAAAACATATTAAATGTTTAGTTAGACATAATTTAATGATAAAAACATAAAAATAAGTATTAAAATATGTAACGAAAATTATTCTAAGCAAAAATAGGCAATAAAAATGGCGACAAGATAAAATTTACTAGAAAAACGATTTCTATAGAACTAACACTCTAGACTCTTTTCTGTAGTATGGCTCTAGACAATGACAAGAATAATTTCACTTGCTACATACTAAACTATCTAGTGAAAGAATAAACAGATTTATGACTGGTTTAATATTACCTAATAACTGTCATCTCTGTATTCCTTTTTATCTTCTCACAGTATTTCTAAACGTTCATCAGGTAATTTGATGTGTTGTGAACGGAATACTTTTATGCAGTAAGAAGCAATTTAATTAATCAATTCATGAGGGTAAGCAAAATATATTTCTGTTTTATTTATAGACAATGTGAAAAATAGTAGTTATATACGTCGGCGGCGGTGCTAAAGTGGCAACTTGTCTCTCCGCCGACGATGAACTAGAAGCGAGTAGAGCTAGAAACTAGAAAGGAGTTGGCGAGCAGCGAGAAGCGAGTGTGTGTATAGTTCCAATAGTTTTGTCGCTGAGCTATAAGGGAGTGCGCGAGTGCGACAGGTGATTACTCTGTAGATAAATGGTCTCTCATCTCTACTGACCGCCAAGCGAGCATAGCTGAGCGAGTATTTTCTTTGATAGCTCTTGTCGCTCAGCGACAAACTAGTGGAGCAAGTCCTCGCCGGCATCAGTGTGAATAGTCAGCGATCAACTATCTAAATATATATATATATAAGTTAATTTACTTTGTTTTTTGAGGATTTTAAATATATATAACTCAAAGGAGACTGACTGACTGACATAGTGATCTATCAACGCACAGCCCAAACCACTGGACGGATCGGGCTGAAATTTGGCATGCAGGTAGATGTTATGACGTAGGCATCCGCTAAGGATTTTGATAAATTCTACCCCCAAGGGGATAAAATAGGGGATGATATTATTTGTATGATAAAAAATAACTATTCCACGCGGACAAAGTCGCGAGCACAGTTAGTTAATATATACATCCCTTTTATTTAAAATAATATAAATGTATATCTATTTTACGTTTCTTGAGCGAGAAAATAGCTGATAGTTGGTCGTTTCCTCGCCGGCGTTGGGACAACTGTCTGATATACAAAAGTGGACGGATCTCTCCGTTGCTGCGTATTCGTATTAAATTTGTAATGTGCATATTCACATATTTGGGTACACAGCCCATAATTTGACCAAGTAATAGATGAGTAACGCATGTTTTGACTTCTTCGGTTTTCGGCAAGAGTATCTGCTATATTTACATCGGGAAAAGCAAAAGGATTTTTTTTTTCACTGTTTTCGTTGCATAAAATCATCCAATTCAAATATTTAATACAATTACACTTAATTAATCCATTTTTAAGAAAAAAAAAACTTAAAAAACGTTTTCACTATAATTTTTTTAGACAAACTGAAAAATATCTATTAAAGTATTTTATTTAGACTTAAGTCTCTTTATAAACAAATATTAAAGTACCAATAGCTAAAATATAATGTTTGTACAAAGTTATATCTTAAAATATATCATCTTACCTATAAAATTACTTCAAGTTAGGTACCTTTAGGCTTTATTAACTATTTGTAGAGCATTTTATCTTAAAACATTCAATATATCTATAAACGTACTTTAAATAAGTGTGCTGTAGAACAAATGCTCTAAAAATAATCCAACTTGAGAAAATGGACTCTATGAGAATACATTTTCTTTATTGAACCCATCTTTAGAAAACCTCTATCTATAGATTAACCATGAATAGACTGTCAATAGACATATTTGTTTTAAACCTTCAAGCCTGTGTTACTTGGTAGTTTGTATGGAGAAGGCAATTTTTTTTTTCATTTGCGGCACATAGTTCCATGGGAAAAGTTGTTCGTATTGATCAGTAGAACCTCATATTAGCCCAAAGTACATCCTTTCAAAGTCACCATGTATATGAAAAAGCAATATAAAATATCGTAAGGGGTGACTTATACCTCAGAGGTTGAGTATACCTTGCTGCGAAAGCAAGTGTCGTGGATTCTTATAGTTTTTTACTCATTTTTATTTAAAAATATCGAGTTTAACACCAATGTTTATTCAAGTGATCAAAGTTTGTAATAAAATACTATAACAGTTAATTTGGGCATAATTAGCAACTGCCCGGATAGCTCAGTCGGTAGAGCATTGGACTTTTAATCCAAGGGTCCAGGGTTCAAGTCCCTGTTCGGGCGATCTATTTTTTTTCTATGTACAAATATATAACTTGTGTGTGTGTCGCTGAAATGCCCCTAAGACATCGAGAACATCCCTGGATGGTTTCGATTTACAATGAACCCGGTAGATGGCGCTGTAATCGGGTATTATTGTAAATATATTACGCTTTTCTGTACAGTTTGTCATGGTCTGGGTGTTTTTAAAATATAATATGTATTATATCGTTGCTTCTGGTACACATAGTACAAGCCTAGAGCTTAGTTTGTGACTTGAGCAATATGTGTAAAGTGTCCTATTATAAAAAATAAAAAATAAATATGATTATTAATGTTTGACGATAGTTTTTTTTGAATTTTTCAAGTGTGCCTTCAAGGCCATACCTTAAACTACAAGGAATCGCATAAAAGGAGTCTACGAGCCGATTTTAATAAAATAAAACTGCATCATTAGATTTTTTTCCCCTAGCCAAGATTGGACCGGTTGATTTTGAAAAAAAACTCATCTGTAGTATTGCACCTGGGTTATAAATCTATATTATAAATCTTGGTGCTGCCCCTATTTGTGTGCCCTGGGGTGTGTGCTAGCTAACTTTGGTAACTTGGCCATTGTACCTTTCATAAAGGGAATGTTTTTTTTTTATAAATATAATAACATCCACACGAAGTTGCGGGCAATAAAGTACATATTTAATTATTATTAAAACATTAATATCTTTAAATATTTTACTTATACACTATATACCTATATATACGTTTATGTATGCATTTATATGTGTATGTATTTTATATATCATTATGTATATGTATATCTTGATTTATACAAGCTACTAGGACTACCTAGATTTTTTTTATTAAAATCATTTTTTAATAAATATGGTACAAAATTTATAACATAAAAAATCTTTAAAATTTCTACCACCGAAATTATCTTAAAGAAAAGTACTGAGAACACTATAAATTTTTATTTTAAATATTATTATTAATTGCGTAGGTAATAATAATAATATTTTAAAAGTCATTTATTCTACTAAATGTCATAGATAAGATCACGAGTGGCTAAAGGCGCCCGAGATTGCCTTGGACGCCCCCAGGGTACCCAGCGGAGAGGTTTACCTCGTCGTAGTCGGTGGTAACCTGAGTCTACACGGTCAAGTGGCAGGCTGGTCGCCCTGTCTCAGTTTCACAAGTTAGTGTAGTAAAACTATGAACAAAAGTAGTAAAACTATGAACAACGGGACGATTGAAACGTTTCAAACGTCCACTTGTAAATTGTTTCAAACGACCCCACCATTCGACGGTTTTTACTTCAAGATCAATATTATGTATTATGTAGTGAACGATAACTATAATAGAAAGACTTTTTACTAATAAATCTCTCTATAGTTAATAACCGTGTAAGTATAAAAATTAAAAAAGCAGAGTAAAAAAAGTTTAAAATATATTATGACATTGTGAATTCTTATTTTTGGGCGTCAATTTCTTTAAGCGGTCCTGTGGCAGGCTGCGTCTTTCACTGGCTACTCTGGCTAGAGCGCTACTGAGACTAAAGTGTTTTTGAAAAAAATAGTTCTTTCAATCTTGACGTGTTTCAATTGACCCCGGTTTACACTACATAATAGTTTGGCAATATAACCGTTACAGAAATCCTAAAAAGAATACCAGACACTTGGCTGCGCAGTCTCACAACGACGAGAATCTCACAACATAATATTTCTGTCCTAACGACTGGGGTTTTGCATCTCTTTCACGCTAATGTCTTCCATTCCGTAAGGACATCTCATTTTTCGTCGTTCACACAAAATTTATTTTTCTTTTGACATTTAATGTGCCGTATCTTAAAATTATCACAACGTTTATGGTTATTAAGTGCAGAGAAAAATAGTCGGAACATAATTTTTGGAATTTAGGGACGTAGAGGGGGCGCCAAAAATGGTAAAGGGAGGTAAGATTTATAAGGGGCGATAACTTTCAAAATACAAGGGCGGCAAACATTCAGACCATTGCCTTTAAAATAATTATAAATTTAGTAAAGGCTATTGGTATATATAACTTTGGGTACTAGATGCTAGAGGTGCCTTGCGGCCGTTTAATTATTAATAAATCGAGTTATAACTTTCGTATTCGCTTAGCGTTCTTTACACAGACAGTTGTTCTTTTTAATCGGGCTATTTAACATCGAGTTATTTCTATTGCCCGGGTACCTCACATGCGCAAAAACATTAGTGCAAAGCTTTTCAAACGGAACGGAAAATAGGCGAATGTAACTATATTGTCAAAACACGTACACATATATTCGCGATTACCAACCTACCCTAGCGTGTATTCTTGCGAATGAAAAAAATGCGAAAAATTTGGATATTCCTATAACTGAATTCGCACTATAAAAAATGTGGAATGCTCTTACCTGCTTGCGTGTTTCCTTCTTCTTATAATATCGAGTCCTTTAACCTTTAAACTAAGCGTGTATAGGCCGGCATAATATCAACGGTTACGTAGCTCGTAATTATTGGTTACATTTGGTTCTTGGACCTTCATAGTACTTTCCATCAGGTAGATATGAGGTCACATGCCGAGCTCTCATAAAAAAAATGTGAGGGACCCGGGTTAGCGTAACAAGACTCGTTTGTATGTAGGCGTCATAGATATAACGTCAATGGTAGGGGTCTACTACATGGTAGGGTATCTCAGACATGACTAATGGTGAGTAGAGACTGTACTCATTCTGACCTGAGTAAACCATGAGTTTTTTACTTTCACTTACTGTACAGTTTAAACAGTAGGAATCTAGCAATAGAAAGAATTATTTGAATTGTACGACGAGGTGGGATTAAAACCCCTCCGCTGGGTACACTGGGGCCGTCTAGGCGGTGTTGGGCGCCAAAGGCACCCGTGATTAAAAATTAAAAATATTTATTCTGAACAAATAGAACACAATAATAACAAACGTTCGGTGACTCCCATTAAGTGTAAAAACTAGTGTCGGTAGTCACCGCTCTTCACTTACACAATGATTTATCTTAGTAACAAACTAGACATCTTTACTGAATACAGTTTACAATAAAATGTATAAATCCTTGTTGTTTTTTTGTATGTTTACGATTATGAATGTGCATGAGTGATGGTGATGGGTGGTGGATGTGTGGGTATAAGTTAAATTTTCAACTTTTATATAAAAAATAATTGAACCATTCAGGTAAACCTACCTAAATAGTTCCATCCTTTCTTCTTTCTTATTATATGATTATATGTATGTATGTACTTTATCATTAAAAAAATATATATATAAATTATCCTGATAAGAAATTTATAAAAATACATAAATATAAAAAAAATAAAGAGATATTAGTAGTAGAGATATTAGTATCTCATAATATCTCCATAATAATAATAAATAAATACCATCACGGGTGCCTTTTTGGCTCTCGAGAACCGTTTTTTTTAACGTCCACCCTGAGGACGTTAAAAAAAACCAGCGGAGGGATTAACCCCACTTCGCCGATGGTATTCAAAGGCTTAGAGTGGCGAGCTTGTTGCGGTGGTATAGCCTCGTTGTATAAAGCGGTCACCCATTCCAGGTCCGGCCTTGTTGTCATCTGTTTAAGCTTGTTATAAGTCGCCCATTCGCACAAAACCAAAACATGGGTCGGATAGTCTTACGCGGGGAGCTTTTTTTCTCATGCAAACACGGGGGTAGCTGTTATTGCAGGTTTTTATTTCGCAGATATCACGCAAATTAAAAATATTATATTTACAACATTTGATTGTTTGTGCCTGGTAGGTATGACGGCCTAGCCAAGCGAACACTTGTACTATTATTTCTTCTGTGACTTAGCCCGTTTTTTTTTTTCGGAGCAGGTATGTGTCTTTGTATTTACCTGTAAAGTTCTTGAATGGGGTCGATCAGTACATTGTTGTTTAACAATATTGATAGCTCCCAATATGCCGGCTAAATGATGCGGTTACGAAATGGGCGGCGACATGCACGTATTTGCATTACGTATCCTCGCTGCTTTATCGTCAATTCAATCGCCCGTTTCGACAAATGACTAGGTCACTTGACGGTTTTTGCATCTGTATGGGCGGTGGTAACGAGTCCGGTCGGTCGGCCTAGCGAAGTTGCAGAGGCTTTCCTTTCACCTAAATTATTAATAAATATAATTATATTAAATATTCTGACTCTTCCCACCAAGTATTAAATTAAGAAGGATAGAATGAGACAGACTATACTTGAGCGATAAAGTGGAGTGAAAAACATGACTTACGAATACGGGGATTTTTTGCCTCTTCATAAATGCCTGTACATGAAATAAATATTTTTGAAATTAATTCTACGCTCTTTCTCACTTTGTAACCGAGGTATCGCTGTTCATGTATGTATATGCTGTAGGGGGGCCTCATCTCTCGCTAAAGCCTCGTCCACAACAATTCAATGTTACAAAAAAAGAACGCCCGAACAGGGACTTGAACCCTGGACCCTTGGATTAAAAGTCCAATGCTCTACCGACTGAGCTATCCGGGCAGTTGCTAATTATCTTTAAATAAACCATTATAGTAGTTTATTTTAAACCTTGATCACTTGAATAAACATTGGCGTTTATTTCAATAATTTATGGTGAGTAAATAAAATTAAAATACTAATTCAAAAATTCCTCATTTTCACTTTAGTTTTTACGACTTCTATCTTTTTTTACGACTTGTTACATAACGTTACAAAAGCTGTAAAATCGTCTGCTCACAAATTATCTTGTTCACTCTCCTCCTTAACGATTAAAAGATAAGGAAAGTCTGACTTAATTATTCGTTTTATGCAATTAAAAATGTGGGATCAGGAAGGTGCCATTTTTCATATTATCTAGGTCATTAGCAACTGTTAGCACCTTAAACGAAGCGTAACATTATTGTATTCTCTTCGTAATATAAGGGGACCCCTTTTTAATTTTATTAATCAATGTACCTAGAGTCGTAACCGTGGCACTTCTGTAGCACGCTACCGTCAAACTACAAGACACATTTTACCTCCAGTTTTAGTCGCAACACTTGAATCACAATATAATTTTGAAGAAATCCTGTCTATAACTATTTTTAGGGTTTCACTGTCTATAACTATTTCCATTAGTCTTTGACAGTTATACAGAGTACTGCAAAATTTTACTCTCTTAAGTTTTTATTCTAATATAAATAGTAAAAGTGTTTTATCTGTAATTAATTTAGTTAAGTTTATAACTTCAGTGTATTCATCTGTCTCATTAATGCCTCGTCCACAACAATTTAGTGTTATAAAAAAACATCGCCCGAACAGGGACTTGAACCCTGGACCCTTGGATTAAAAGTCCAATGCTCTACCGACTGAGCTATCCGGGCAGTTGCTAATTATTTTTAAATTAACTATTATACTTAGTACTTTATTTTAAACCTTGATCACTTGAATAAACATTGGCGTTTATTTCAATAATTTATGGTGAGTAAATAAAATTAACATACTAATTCAAAAATTCCTCATTTTCACTTTAGTTTTTACGACTTCTATCTTATTTTACGACTTGTTACATAACGTTACAAAAGCTGTAAAATCGTCTGCTCACAAATTATCTTGTTCACTCTCCTCCTTAACGATTAAAAGATAAGGAAAGTCTGACTTAATTATTCGTTTTATGCAATTAAAAATGTGGGATCAGGGAAAGTGGCATTTTTCATATTATCTAGGTCATTAGCAACTGTTAGCACCTTAAACGAAGCGTAACATTATTCTATTCTCTTCGTAATATTAGGGGACTCTTTTTTAATCTTATTAATCAAATGTACCTAGAGTCGCTACCGTGGCGCTTCTGTAGCACACTACTGTCAAACTACAAGACACATTTTACCTCCAGTTTTAGTCGCAGGACTTGTGATGGTCCTGACTCTATAATCACAATATAATTTTAAAGAAATCCTGTCTATAACTATTTTTAGGGTTAAAAAAATATATAGAGGAATGTCGATCACATGTTTAAATACTATACACTTACCCCCCATATTCTGTCTCTTTCCACCAAGTATCAAATCAAGAAGGATAGAATGAGACAGACTATCCTTGAGCGAAAGTGGAGTGGAAAACACTACTTAGAATACGGCGATTATCCTTATACATTTACAATTTCTTTTACCTCTTCATAAATGCCTGTAAAAGTTTACATGGACTACCTATATTTTTGACTTTTATTTTGACTATTTATTTAACTAACTAAGACCGCAAATACCGTGGTTTTGCAGTTCGTGTAGGACATCTGTCTCGTTAAAAGTCCACAACTATTTAGTGTTATAAAAAAACATCGCCCGAACAGGGACTTGAACCCTGGACCCTTGGATTAAAAGTCCAATGCTCTACCGACTGAGCTATCCGGGCAGTTGCTAATTATCTTTAAATAAACCATTATACTTAGTACTTTATTTTAAACCTCGATCACTTGAATAAACATTGGCGTTTATTTCAATAATTTATGGTGAGTAAATAAAATTAACATACTAATCCAAAAATTACTCATTTTCACTTTAATTTCTACGATGGTCTGATCCTGTATGAATATACGGAAGTGCTATAATGCATCTTCAAAATTATTAAGTTGATGATTTTTCGATTGAATTATTCAAAGAAACGAATAATTAATATTTATCTCAATTTTTTTTTTTTATTATTATTATTTTTTTTTTTTTTTTAATAATAATTCATTTATTTCTTACAAAAAAATACTTATTGATAATTCACAACATCATTTAAAACAAAGTTTGTGAGACTGGAGCCTGAATTAGGCACAAAGCCTGTGTCTCAGGTCTCCAGGATCCCAACCTTATTAACAATTTATACTGATTATCAGATAAAACAATTTATTACTTATTACAAACAATTACAAATAATTATGAGTACATTACAGATGTGTACTTACATTGTAATTAACATACATAACATTAAAATGGTAAAATAAATAAAAGACAAGATAAAAAAATAAAATAAAATAGCCATGTTCGTGAGTATGTGTGTGTGTATGTGTGTGTGCATATGTGTGTGCATGTTGTGAGAGCGTGTGTGCTTAATTGTGGTAGAATGTGTGTAGCAATGTTAGGGTATGAGAGAAAATGTGCGAAATTCGTATGTATGTATTTAAGTTTAGATGTATATAATAAAAGAGGAGGAGAATTTAGTTTTATTTAAAGTATATTAAAAGTTCTTCAGTGTCAGTATAGTTTAGCTCAAACAGCCATTCGGACACTTTAGTCTTACAACGAATTGTAGAAAGCGAATAGATAGATAATATTCTATTTAGTTTATTATAAAGGAACCCACCTAGAAAGCAAAAGAAACGTTGGGCAAAAGTAGTTTTAAATTTGGCGTTAGGACATACTATATCTTTTCTTCTCCTACAAGATATAAAGCAGGGATTGTGTTATTAAGGAGTGCATTTTTAAGACACAATCTATTATAAATAATTGTCTGACTGTTAGGACTTTGCAGGAGCTATAAAGTAAGGTAGTCGGATACCTGAAAGGAAGACAAAAACCGACCTTTAGAACCGCTCCCTGAGCCCTCTCCAGTTGTAGGAGCGATGATTTTGCTGTTCCACCCCACGAAGATACACAATAGGATAGTAAAGATTGACACAGGGCAAAATATACAATTTTAATGATTTTAGGTTCAGCCACATGGCGAAGATTTTTAAATACGTAAATAAGCTTTCGCAATCGTTTGGCGAGTATTTTGACATGAGACTGAAAGTTTAAGTTGGAATCAATTTGTATGCCCAGATATTTTATGGTGTTTGTATGTTCTAACATGGGACAAGAACAGTCGCTGCGGTTAGGATCGTTGCACGAATGAGCAATTAACTTATAAGAACCATGACTGAGCACTGATGGACGAATAGAGAAGGACAAGTATTTTTTTTTGACTGAGTTCAATGTCAGGATATTCAGTCTTAGCCAGGAGGAGACTTTATTAAACCCAGCTTGAGCAAATCTATAAGTTTCATCCCAGTTGTTACCACTAAATAATAGCACAGTGTCATCGGTGAAAGTGATAATCTTGCCATTCTGCAATTGTAGTTCACACAAGTCGTTGATATATATAAGAAATAAAGTAGGGCCCAATATGCTACCTTGAGGAACGCCGTAAGTAACGGGGTAATAGTCACTTATTTGATCGTTTATTTTTACACATTGGACCCTGTGTGAGAGGTAGTCAGAAAACAGTTGCAGCTGGCTTCCCCTTATCCCCATATTCTCCAGTTTCCTCACAAGGATGGGAACAGAGACCGTATCAAAGGCTTTAGCCAGATCCAAAAATATTGCAATTGTCTTCTTACTAGAGTCCAATTTCCTCACGAGATAATCAGTCAGTTCGTAAACAGCACCACTAGTAGATTTTCCCGAACGAAAACCAAACTGATTATGCGATAAGAGGTTATTGGACTCCAGAAAACAATTAAGTCTTTTGTTCAATAATTTTTCAATAATTTTAGAAAAAGCTGGCAATATTGAAATAGGCCTGTAGTCATTGACACAGCCCCTGTTCCCCGCCTTAAATATAGGAAGAATCTGAGACTTTTTAAAAATATTAGGGAAACTACCAGAAGAAAATGTTCGGTTGCAGATGTGCATTAAAGAAGGAATAAGTAAGTTTCTATAAGTCTTTATGAAATCTGTAGATATGCCATCAAAACCAACAGAACAGTTACTTTTTAGAGAAGAGATAATAGTGTTTAGTTCATTTTCATCGGTCGGAAGAAGCACAAAAGATTTAGATAATGATATAATTGAAGCGCAGTGATATATATTAATAGGGGGAGATAAATTAGTTATAAGTTGGTTTGCAAGTTTGGCCCAACTTTTGAGAAAACATTATTTATATTATTTAAAGAGAGAGAAGAAGATACATTTGGAAGCAGCAAATCAGATGCCGAAGAGTTAGCTTTGGAAAGGTTGGCAATATTTTTAATGGATTTCCATAGAAGTTTAGAATTTGACCCAGCCTTATTAATCTCGTTTCTTTCGTATTCTCTCTTTACTTTCTTTAGCAGATTTGTACAGAAAGACTTATACCGTTGATACGTCGTTAATAAAATTAAATTATTTGGAAATTTTCTTGATTTTTTAAATAAGCAATCCCTATTTCTCAAACATCGAAGTAAACCGGGAGTCATCCACGATTTGAGTAAACGCCTCCGTCTAGAAACTTTAATTTTCTTTGTATTGGACTCAATAGAATGAGTCAGGATATCAACAAATCCACTTGCGGCGAGATTACAATCCAACTCTTCCAATATATTTTGAAAAATTATATTTTGAAGATCACTTGAAAGCCCTTGCACATCCGTTTTATCAATATACTTTAATACTTTGTTCGGGGATTTCTTAGTGTAGTACAAGCACAAGAGGACTGAGAAGTGGTCAGTAACTGTATTTTCGATAATTAGCGTAAGAGCTGCGTGCCGTGATCTCAGGATAACATGATCAAGGCAATTTTCATATCGCGTTGGCAGTATGTGAGCAGGTAAGAGGCCATGAAAAGCCATTAAGTTGAGGTAGTCATCAGAACGTCGGTCAAGATTACCCTCCTTAATATCTATGTTAAGATCTCCAGTTATAATAACCTCTTTAAAGTGTTTTAATTCAGTTAATATTCGATCTAGACATTCCATAAAAGGATTAATATTAGAATATGAAGGAGAACGATAAATCGCGACAACAGCAATGTCATTATTTAACTTAAGAATTAAACTGTTGGCGTCACGAATATGAGGCTCCTCCACTGTAATGTTAAAATTATTTTTTACATAAAGCACTAGACCATCATTTTGAGACAAGTTGATACAAATTCTATAAGTTGAATCGAAAGAATTATGGTACAGTTTTAATAATTTACATGATCTGACCCATAGACAAGACGAAAACGATTCCACTGACGAAATCGAAAGTGTTAAATAAAGTTCCTTCTCACCCCGCAGGAAGGCGACATTTTTCGTATTATCTAGGTCATTAGCAACTGTTAGCACCTTAAACGTACCATTATTCTCTTCGTAATATTAGGGTACCCTATTTTAATCTTATTAATAAAATGTAAGTCGGTAGTTTGACAGATGTGTGATACAGAAGCCACTTCTGTATCACACATCTGTCAAACTACAAGACAAATTTTTAGTTACCGTTTTAGTTGCAGGACTTGAGCCTAAGGGTCAGATTCATGGCGTAGCCAGGGGGGGTTCAGGGGGTTTAAACCTCCCCCCCCTCGAAATGTTGGGAAATAGATGAATTTGTATCAGGGAGCCGTTAGGAGCCGGCGTAGGTTGTGTTTTTGTAGGTTGAAACCTCTCTCGAAAAGTAACGAAGGGTACACCACATGGTTATGTGATATTATGACGATGACGAAGACCCTTATTTTTTTTTTTTCTCATTAAGAAATTAGCAACAAAAAAAAAGGCTTTAAACCCTCCCCGATATGAAATCCTGGCTACGCCCATGGTCAGATTAATAGTCGTTGCTAAGCAATTGCTAATCGCATATGAAAAAAATACATTTTGACAGTTCCAAGCAATGGCTCAGGCTAAGCAACGACATTAATTAGACCACTAGACTTGAGTGGTGATCCTGAGTCACTCTATATCGTATTTTTTTAGAAATCCTGTCTATAACTGCATATATTTGGGTTTCAAAAAATATATTTTTATTAAGAACTCGATTTAATTTCTGACCTCTATAATAAGGTTCTTTGTAACAGCTTCAAATATGAACCTATTTAATCCTTGACTCACTATAGAACTTTTTACCAGTTGTAAATAAGTATGACTTCATTTACATCCTGATAAATCACGAAACTTTGTAGAGTAATTTGTCGTTAAATTTGGTGGTTTCAGAATCAAATTCTTTGGCACCGTTGTTCGGTTGTGGAATCGATTTTTTTAGGGTAGGTAATAGGTACCATAAATAGAATACTAGTGTTTGTTAAATGTTATTGTTTAATGTATTCCAAATGTATTTGTGTTTAAATGTTTGCAGAAGTTGTTTTGGCGATAAAAAGGTTTTTTTTTCTTTCTTTCTTCAACTATGATTTCATGTTGTATTAACAAAATTGACATATATTTAATTTAAAGCTCTATTTATCAACCTTTTATTTAGCACCTTAATTTTGATTTAAAAAAAATAAAGTTGTTAACAAATACTGAATTACCTTTATATTTCTACCAAACTCATATTTAAATTCAACAATTGTAAAAGTACAATCAGTTATTCTTTTCGAGCTATTCCAGTACTAAACATGTCATAAGCGTTTGGAAGCCATTACACACTCGGGGCGGAAAAAGTTAGCGTTTTTATCAGCGCGGACGCGGAAGCGGGAACATCTAAGTTGTGCTTTACATAGCTGCAATACACCAACTTTATAGTTACCATACTTTTGGTATATTTTTTAAATAAATTAAAAAACTAAAATATTAATTAATAAAAAATAAATAAGTGGCCCCAGCCTAGTGGCTAAGTTAAGATGACAACAAGGCCAGAATGGGATGGGTGACCGCTTTATACAACGAAACTATACCATAATAAACACCGCAACAAGCGATGTAAGGAGTAAATTATATCATATATATATATATCATCACGGGTGCCTTACGGCGCCCGAGACCGCCAAGACGGCCCCAGGGTACCCAGCGGAGGGGTTTTAATCCCACCTCGTTGTAGCCGATGGTATGAGTCTACACCGAACAAGTGGCTAGCTCGTCGCGATGTTTTGGATAGACTCAATAACCCATCTATAAACAGTTTCACAAGTTGGTATAGTGAAACCGGGACCGACAGCTTAACGTGCTCTCCGAGGCACTATAGTGGTGTTGTCAAACAAATGTACATAAATTTTTAAATTAAAAACTCATTGGTACACACCGGGATTCGAACCAGGGACCTAAGCGTTTTTAAGTCCAAGGTCTAACCAACTAGGCCACCACGTAAAATATATCAGTATTGTGAATTCCTTTAATTAAATATACATACATATCATCACGGGTGCCCGAGACCGCCTCAAGGTACCCAGCGGAGGGGTTTTAATCCCACCTCGTCGTAGCCGATGGTATTAGTCTACACCAAACAAGTGGCTAGCACCGCGCGATGTTTTGAATAGACTCAATAACCATCTATAAACAGTTTCACAAGTTGGTATAGTGAAACCGGGAACGACAGCTTAAAGTACTCTCCGAGGCAATATAGTGGTGTTGTCAAACAAATGTACATATTTTTTTTTAATTAAAAACTCATTGGTACACACCGGGATTCGAACCAGGGACCTGAGTGTTTTTAAGTCCAAGGTCTAACCAACTCGGCCACCACGTATATTAAAGATAGTAATAATATAACGAAAGTCCCTTGGGTATCTTGATGATTGCCAAGGGACTCTTCGATTTTAACTATGGAAGAATGTCCTGATATTGAAGAGCCTATCTTTATAAATAAAACCAATGTCAATGTCAATATATGTCAATATTGTCTTTTATTTATCACACATGGTACCTTGGGAAAAGTTGTTCTATTTTATCAGTATAGGTAAATCCTCATATTGCCCCAAAGTATATATTAAGTTTCAAAATAATAATATCCCGATGTTCTTATATTGAAATTTTAAAGATAAAAATGCAACACGGTAATTTATAAAAATGTAATTTCAAATAAATATAAAAAGAAGTATAGTATTACCGAACCGAGACCGCCTAGACGGCCTCAGTCCACCCGATGGTATTTTGAGTCTACACCGAACCAGTGATTAGCTCGTAGTACTTTTTTTTTAACTAACTTACATTGGCACTTACTAATAATAATGTACTGAATGTATAATATTATACCTATCCTCTACTCATAGCTCCTTCACACTCATCAGCGATATACTACACACACAAAATTTGATGTTGTGACGGGTATGACAGAGGCTAGATTAGCGTGGAGAGATATGTTTTCAGGGGAGAGTTATCCACAAAATCCAGCAATTCAACGTATGTGGGACCAACCTTCAATAAAATCTAAACATACCACTCTTCTTAATCAGTCTACAGACGTAACTGACCGAGCCAGGCTACATGCACTTCCCTCCACTAAATTAGGAACAATACTAGATCCTCAATGTATTCAAATGGCAATATGTCTACGAATCGGAGCTAAGATTTGCGAACATCATAAATGTCAGTGTGGGCGAATGGTAGACCGATTCGGGAGACATGGTCTCAGTTGTTCAAAAAGCGCAGGCCGTATCTATCGCCACAGTACCCTAAATGATCTGATACGTAGGGCTCTTGCCACCGCCTCTATTCCTGCTTTACTTGAACCTTGCGGTCTTTTTAGAGACGATGGCAAGAGACCTGATGTATTAACTCTTGTTCCATGGCATTTGGGGCGTACTTTAATTTGGGACGCCACATGTGTGGATACTTTAGCAGCTTCTCACATCCAATACACATCCTTAAAGGCCGGTGAAATAGCAGAAAGAGCTCAGATTATTAAACATCGCAAGTATTACATTTTAACTACTAATCATGAATTTGCAGCGTTAGCTTTTGAAACTATGGGACCATGGTCATCCGTACCGTACCAGTACGTAAAAGTGTTTATACGGGATTTATCAAAGAGATTGGTTCAAGCGACAGGAGATCCTAGAACTGGCGCACACTTCGCTTAGAGACTTACACCCGTATTCTAAGACGTTTCCTTAACCGCACTCTTCACTCAAAGAGCGTCTGTCTCAACTTGCTTTTTATAGTTGACATTTGGTGGAAAGAGACAGACGTTCCTTGAGTGTAAAGTGGAGTTAAAGATACGTCTTAGAATACAGGAGTTAGTCTCGCAATCCAACGCGGTAACTCTGCTAGTGTGCTGGTGAACGATGCCGAATGACCCAATCTTGGAAGATTTATATTTATTATAAAATGTTTCCTATATATTATAACAATTATTATGTTTAGGGCGTTATTTTATAGGCAGGTCGTTTATTTTTATATCTTATCCTTTATTATTAGGTTTTCTTTTATTATTTTGTTGTATTTAGGTAGTTTAATTTATATTAAATGTTTTAATTAGAATAATAGATGGTTCAGAAATAAATATTAAATAAATACAAGTAAGTATTCTTATACTTAATAGATGATACCTACCTCATACTACTTATGTAACCATACAATATAAAATTATACTAATATTATACCTACTCAATGTAAGTATATTATTTATTAGTATATATTTCAATACTGAGCAAATTACGTAATTTTATAAATTTATTTGCTATATTGGTATTATGTAAATGTTATCTCGTGTAAATATTATAACAACTGGGCCGAGCATTGCTGGTAGGTAATTTAGATATTTGGCCTTATCTCATATGCCCGGATAGCTCAGTCGGTAGAGCATTGGACTTTTAATCCAAGGGTCCAGGGTTCAAGTCCCTGTTCGGGCGGGCAATTTTTTTTATTAGTGTTAAAAGTCATTATAACAAATATATTTTATATATATTTTACTAGCTGACCCGCCCAACTTCGTATGCGTAACTTTAACCGTTTACGCAGCACACGGGGAATAATTTTCCCCGTTTTTTGCAACATTTTTCATTTATGCTCTGGTGGGCAATTCTCGCCCTTTCGACATTCATCTCGATTCCAGATTTTTAAACGAAAAATTTCTAAATATGTCATTTTTCGTTCAATATTTAAATATTTATTAATTAATATATATTTCGTTTATTGTTCGATATTTTTAAACGAAAAATGACATAATATGCCGATGACATAATATCGAGATGAATGTCGAAAGCGCGAGAATCGCCCACCTGGTGGAGATTCATCTCGATTCGAGATTTTCAAACAAAAATTGACTAAATATGTCATTTTTCGTTCAATATTTATATATTTATTATTTATTAATTAATATTTATTATTTATTTCGTTTAATGTTCGATATTTTTGAACGAAAAATGGCATATTTAGTAATTTTTCGTTTAAAAATCTCGAATCGAGATGAATCTCGAAAGCGCGAGAATCACCCACCAGCTCCTATTTGTAGTATAAAATTCCTCCATAAGTGAGCGATTTTCAAATCGAACCAGTAGTTCCTGTGATTAGCGTGTTCAACCAAACAAACTCTTCAGTTTTATAATATTAGTATAGATTGGAGCTGGGCATGTCACTTTGCAGACCTACAAAGTCCATGAATACAATAAAATCATTACATTGTTTTATAAGCATTGGTCGCTCCAAGTTACTAAATGATGATGATACAGTCACGAAATGGGTAGCGATAAAGGGAATATGAGTCCTATTTATATATCAACGCACTATTATCCAAATAAAAGAGTAGGCTCCAGAACACCGGAACCCACAAACTAAAACCGAAACATAACCTCGTCACTTGAAGATTTAAACTTGATCAAATAAGTATAATTCGATTTTCGAAACATCGGTTTAATGTTTTATCGATTTAGCGGTTTAATTTTTTAGTAAAAAATATATTTTTTAATAAACATTTTTTACCACCATGTTGAATCACTTCCGGTTAACATTTAGAGTTGACAAGCATTTTATAATTGAGAGGGTTTTAGTAAAAAAGTACGTCTTGCTAGAATAAAAATATATTTATATATTTAATTGAATCTAAAAAGAATATATATTATATAAAGATTGTATATATATTTTAGAAAAAATATAAATACAAAACTGTATAGTGCATTTCCATTGCTAAAAGAAATAAAACATTTTTTTCAAAATTTATGACAAGACCTTCAGTTACGGTCACTGATGACGCCGCTCCAAAGAGGCGAAATATTTGGCAATAACATTTTATAGCTTCAATTTATATATTTTACCTAATAAGAAACATGTCTTGCTAGAAGTAATTTTAAAGATATTTCTGTCCTGACTATATAAGTTTTAGAGCTTCTTTAACATTAATCCCAGCCTCACAAATCGCATGGTTACCCTATTCTATACGTTGTCCTATCTCCGCCCATTTATTCTGTCGTAAAATTATTTCGTTCGGTTGGTCGGATTCTGTCAGTTGCATGTACGGTGGTCAGCTTGGTCACTGCATTTACTCAATTCTGTCGGTTTATAAAAAAATCCGTTTGGCCTATTTTATAGGTAGGTACTTCAGTAGATCTACTCATGGGTTTTTGTTAAGGACTCTGCTTTCCCAATAGCGAAGTCTGCGTACTCCATACAAAATGACCTCACAGGCTATAGGCTACATATATTCTCTATATATGTAGCCTATAGCCTTCTTCGATAAATGGTATATTTAACACTAAATTTTTTTTTCAATTCGAACCAGGTGGGCAATTCTCGCGCTTTCGACATTCATCTCGATTCGAGATTTTTAAACGAAAAATTCCTAAATATGTCATTTTTCGTTCGATATTTATATATTTATTAATTAATATTTATTATTTATTTCGTTTAATGTTCGATATCTTTTAACGAAAAATGGCATATTTAGTCATATTTCGTTTAAAAATCTCGAATCGAGATGAATGTCGAAAGCGCGAGAATTGCCCACCAGTAGTTCCTGAGATTAGCGCTTTTAACCAAACAAACTCTTCAGCTTTATAATATTATAGATAAAGGAAAAAAAAATAGAAGTTTATAAACAAATTTAATTAGAACATCACTATGTTTAAAAAAAAACACTTAGAACGTAACCGCCTTTTCCATGCGTTTCGGAAACCATCTCGCCCATATAAATGCAAAAACCGTCAAGTTACCTAGTCATGTTTCAGTTTTAGTCTGTGGGTTCACAGGTTGTTAGGAGACTACTGCATCGATTTCTTGTCAAGGTGGTAGTCTCCTTTTAGGGCGCGGTCACGAAACGCGTGATTGATTTGATGATAAAGCAGCGAGGATATTAAAATAGAAGACTCGTAATGCAATTTGTCTTTGTAGCATTAAGCCGGCTAGTGGGAGCGATCAATATTTTTAAAAAACAATTTGTTTTTCGCCCTATTCATGGATTTTGTTGGTCTGCTTACCATCAGGTAGAAATAAAGTTACTTAATATAAAGCCGCAATAAAAAAAAAATATGGATAGATGAATATAAGGTAAAAGTCAAACTCGGTTAATTACAGCGCTTTCAATAACTCTTCGTTTTTATAGCTTTTTTTAAATCTTTTTTTTATAAGAGCTTAACTTGTGACCTAGCATCCACCTGATACAGTATGCAATGTCCAGGAATGATAGAAACAAGCGGATGCATGCAGGTGCACCGCTGGTTGCCATCATTATGCCGGCTTAAGATGCCTATTCACGCTTCGTTTAAAGGACTCTAGGTTATAAGAGGAAGGAAACAAGCCGGTAGAGCATTCCACGATATATATATGATAGGTATAAAAGTCTTGTACTTATTATAAAGTTTATATTTATATATTTCCACATTAGTAGAATACTTCGTGTCTTTATAACTTTAGTTTTTTTTTTGTAAGCTATGTCACGAAAAGAATGCGACCTAGTTTATATTGTGCAATTAAATCACGTACCTAGGTATTATGAAGTTGATCTAAATTATCTAGGCTGTAATTATTACATTAATTAGCGATGTTAGATATAGTTTTTAACCCGTCCTCATTTCGCCGATGGTATTAGGAGGCAACACCTATCATGACGCGAGCCTGTTGCGGTGTTTAGTTTTTATATTGTTACCTCCAAATACAATCGGCGAAATGAGGACGGGTTAATCCCTCTGCTGGGTACCCTGAGGCCGTCTAGGCGGTCTCGGGAGCCGTAAGGCACCCGTGATGATATTTATATTTATTTTGTAAGCAGTTCAATTAGCCAACATAGTGATAACGATCAATGCTATCAAACAACAATATATTGATCTACCTCATTCACTGACTAAGTAGGTATGCCTACCATTAGGTACATACAAAACTTAGTTATATAGGTACAGAGTTATAAACAGTCCATGTGGCAAGTATCACCTGAAAAAAAAAACTTTTTTTTTATATAGGGCAAACCACAGCATGTGACCCTACAAAATCATAAAAGGTGTTATGATTAAACAAATCCAGTGCCTGCTTATTCTTTAAAAAAAGAAAGAATACTCTTAGAAAATAAAAAGATAATGTCACTTTGAAAGCTGACATTAAAATATTATATCAGAAATACAATTAATTAATTAGTAAAAATATACAAAATAACTATAATTACAATAAAGCTAGTAGCATAAATAAATACTTATAAATAAAGGGGTTGGTACAGTTTACTTATTATTTTGATATTTTAGGATTCTTTTATGTTATTTATTTAATTATGATATTTCCAGCTTACGCCCTTTTCCTTAGGCATAATATTATTATTTATATTCAACGGGAAGCACAAGGAGGAATATTAATGTACAAATATAGAGCAGCAATCGGAGGTTTATTTATGTCGGAATAAAATGATGGTTAGTTGTAATTGTTATGTTAGTTTTTGAATAGCAATAGGTAGGTATTATTAAGTTTGTTTGATTAATTTTGTAAATAAAATATATATATAAAGATACTAATATAATAGTTTTATTTAAAAATAAAAATTAGGACCAATAAGAAAAGACATTTCATTGGCGCCCAACGTGTGTTATATATATACTATATATATAATATGTATTAAATCTTTATATATTATTTTAATTCAATATGGACGTTAATTTTTTGTTTTTTGAAGAAATTAATTTTGAACTAGCCTATAGGGGTATAAATAATTTAAGTATCGCTACCGCATATCGTATTTTTGAAGCAATAATAGATTTGGAAAAACAAGACAACAACCTCTTTCCATTTGTTATCCCTATATTTATAAAGGAGAATGTAGACATTCAGCTAGACATTTGTTCCCAGAAATATGAAACTTTACACGATTCTTTAGATATTTATTTAGTAGAAAACTCTTGTTTTACTGAGTATAAACGTTTATTTTCAAGATTTTTACATTTACAATATAGACTTTTTGTTATTTCTTCTTTATGTAATAACAGTAATGAAGAAAAGATAAATAAAATTATGCGCTTAGTTTATAATGATATAGTTAAATTAGAAAACATTAAAAACGATGAAGTAAAACTTATTATAAGTGATTCTGATTTCGATGTCTTGCGTAATTTAGGTACTGTTGGTGAAAAGTTAATTTCAAAAATTGATCCTAATGTAAATGATTTTACCAATAATACTTTTGACCATTTAGATTCTCCGTTTTGTTCAAAGGTTAATTCACTAGACAATAAAAATACTGCATCAAGAATTAACATTGAAAGAAAATTAGTTCCTTTAAATAAATGGAATGTAAAGTTCTCAGGTGACAATTCTTTATCTGTAGGTGACTTTTTAGATCGGGTTTTAGAACTTAAAGATGCGCGTAATGCTACTGACGATGATATTTGGAGAGGTGCAATAGATCTATTTGAGGGAAATGCATTAATTTGGTTTCGGGCGAATCGTAATTATGTGTCTAATTGGTTTGAATTGTCATATTTGTTACGGAAGGCATTCCAAAATGATAATTTTGAAGACCAACTAATAATTGAAATTAAATCTAGAAAACAAGGACAAAATGAAAATATTTCAGTCTATTTGGCCAATATGCAAGTATTATTTAATAAATTAACTAAATATAGTTTTTCAGAAATTGAAAAGATAAATATTATTATTAAAAATTTATTACCTTGTTATCAACTTGCCATTTGCCGAGATAATTTTGAATCCTTATTTGAACTCTCTTCAATTTTAAAACTCATAGAAAAGACGAAGCTTAACTGTGATAATTTTTCAAGTTCTTCTATTAAACGTAATGATGAAATAAATTTAGTTAAATTTAATGAAACAAAAAATGTACCGATAGCTAAATGTTGGAATTGTAGAGAATTAGGTCATAATTTTAGAAATTGCTCTAAATCTCAACAACATTTATTTTGTTTTAAATGTGGTAGATTTGGTCTTACTGTCAAAACTTGTCAATGTTCAAAAAACATAATTACGGAGAACATTTTCCCTGCCGAACGTTCTCCTATAGGAAGTCAATAAATAATAATTGGCAGGAATGGCTTAATAAAGTTAGAATATTTTTTCAAACAAAGACATCTCATTTGGAATCTATTATCGATATTAATGATGATAGACCATATATTTATGTAGAAATTTTGGGACATAAAGTAAGTGGCCTTTTAGATTCCGGAGCAACTATTTCTGTAATGAATAGTATTTTTTTTGATAAAGTTAAAAACATGGGTTTAAAAGAACAAATTGGGTCTGAAGTAAATATTGTTATGGCAGATGGAAATTCACAAATAATCAAAACGTTTTTTGATGTACCTATGAAAATTGATTCTAAATTTAATGTTGTTTCTGTTTATTTTGTGCCTAATCTTAGGCAAGAACTTTTGTTAGGGATGGATTTTTGGAAAGTATTTAATTTGGATATAATTTTTAAAGACATTAATAATAAGGAAATTTGCTATACGGATATTGAACTTGGCAATTATATTATATCTAGAGATTTTTTATTACCTGAACAAGAACAAAAATTAAAAGCAATCATTTTAGATATGGAAAGTCGTATTGGTCAAGGGTTAGGTCGCACAAATATTTTGAATCACACAATTGACACTACAGGTTCTAAACCAGTTTATCAGACAATACCCGTTTTCACCAATTATTCAAAAACAATTGGAAGATGAAATAGACTCCATGTTAAAACTTGATGTCATAGAACCATCAACTAGTGCATGGCGGTCTCCTGTTTTAATAGTTAAAAAACCCAACGGGAAAAACAGATTATGTTTAGATAGTCGTCAATTAAATAAAGTTACTAAAAAGGACACATATCCTTTACCTCGAGTTTCTGTCATTTTAGATAACTTAAAAAATGCTAAATATTTAAGTTCTTTAGATTTAACTTCAGCATTTTGGCAGATTCCTCTTGATTCTGACAGCAAAGAAAAAACAGCATTTGGAATTGCTGGCAAGGGTTTATTTCAATTTAAGGTCATGCCCTTTGGTTTATGTAACGCCGCTCAAACTCAACAAAAACTTATGGACATTGTGTTACCTCCTAAATATGATGGCAAAGTTTTTACATATTTGGATGACATTGTAATTTGTACCAATACTTTTGAAGAGCATTGTAATGCATTATTATGGATTATTAAACATTTGGAGAAAGCAAATTTAACCATTAACATTGATAAATGCAAATTTGCTTTAGCTAGTCTTAAGTTTTTGGGTTATTTAGTAGATAAAAACGGTTTACGAACCGATCCAGAAAAAGTGCTTTCAATTTTAAATTTTCCTAGGCCTAAAACTTTTACAGATTTAAAAAGATTTATTGGATTAGCATCATGGTACAGAAGATTTATTCACAACTTTTCTATTATAGCTGGCCCTCTTCATAATTTAACAAAAGGTAAACGCAAAGGCAACAATTTAGTATGGACTGAGGATGCTGAAAAATCTTTTTGTTCTTTAAAAACTGCGTTAACTTCTGCTCCTGTACTTAGGTGTCCAGATTTTACAAAAACATTTACAATTCAGTGTGACGCTTCTAATGAAGGCATCGGTGCTCTATTATCACAAGATGACGATAAGACTGAATATGCAATTGCTTATATAAGTAGAAAATTAAATGACAGAGAAACAAAATATTCTACATACGAAAAAGAACTTTTAAGTTTAGTTTTTGCTGTTGATAAATTTCGCCCATATGTAGAGGGTGCTCATTTTAAAGTTGTTACTGATCATCGTTCATTACAATGTCTACATAAGTATAAGGATCCTCATGGCCGTCTTGCAAGATGGGCAATGCAATTACAAAATTACGATTTTGAAATTATTCATAGAAAAGGTAAAGAACATATTGTGCCAGATGCTCTTTCGCGAAGTTTTTATGTTAATGAAATTACTATTGATTCTCAAAATAAATGTAATTGGTATCTGAATATGGAGAATATTGTTACTAATAATCCTGATAAATATAAGAATTGGGAAATTAGAGATGGGTTGTTATATATATATTTAAAAAATAAAGAACATGCTGATGAAGAATATTCATGGAAGTTGGTTGTACCTGAATCTTTAAGAAATGCAGCAATTAATATGTGTCATGATGATCCGAAGTCTGGGCATTTTGGTATAAAGAAAACTACAAAGCGTGTTCGTTATTTGTATTATTGGCCAAAACTTGAAAAATATGTAAAGAAATATGTAAATGAGTGTGAAGTGTGTGGAATGATAAAACCTTCACAAGAAAAAGCTTCTGGGTTAATGGGTAAAAATAGAGAAGTTAGTCAACCTTGCGAAATCATTTCGATCGACTTGATGGGTCCATTTCCACGTTCATGTAAAGGAAATACAATGCTTCTTGTAGTTTCTTGTTGGTTTAGTAAATTTACACTGCTATTTCCTATTAGATCTTCTAGAGTACAGACCATAGTTCAAATTTTAGAAGACCAGGTTTTTCTTATGTATGGTGTTCCTCGTGTAATAATTTGTGATAACGGTCCGCAATTTATATCGAAAGCATTTAAAAATTTAAGTTCATGTTATAATTTTGATATTTGGTTTACTCCTCATTATCATCCTCAATCAAATCCTACTGAAAGGGTCAATAAAGTAATAGGAACTATGATTAGGGCTTATGTAGGTCAAAATCATAAAAATTGGGACCTTCATATCCATGACATCGGACATGCTATTAGAACTGCAGTTCATGAAGTGACAGGGTGTTCTCCTGCTTATTTAATGTTTGGCCGTGATACTAATGTATTCAAAAGACAAAATAAAACTTATAATGAAGAAGATCCTTTAGAGTTTAACAGAAATAATTACATTGAGAAAATCAATGACAGACAAAAAATATTTTTAGAAATTAAAGAGCTTATGAATTCTGCCTATTTAAAAAGCAAACAAAATTATGATTTACGACACCGTGAATTAACTTTTAATGTAGGTGATTTTGTATGGAAGAAAACAAAATATTTATCAAATAAGTCTAATGATTTTATGGCCAAATTAGGACCTAAATATGAAAAAGCTTTAATTAATGAAAAGTTTTCTCAAAATGTTTATAAATTAAAGAGTTTACACGGTAAAGATCTCGGTAAATGGCATGTTTCTGATTTAAAAAAATATTATTGTACATAGTTTTAGTTCATTGTTTATTAGTTTAATTAAGGTTCCTATATAATGTATAGTGTGAAATTATTTGAATATTATTAGTAATTCAAGTTGAGTTACATTGAGGAAGGCGGCATATGTTATGATTAAACAAATCCAGTGCCTGCTTATTCTTAAAAAAAAGAAAGAATACTCTTAGAAAATAAAAAGATAATGTCACTTTGAAAGCTGACATTAAAATATTATATCAGAAATACAATTAATTAATTAGTAAAAATATACAAAATAACTATAATTACAATAAAGCTAGTAGCATAAATAAATACTTATAAATAAAGGGGTTGGTACAGTTTACTTATTATTTTGATATTTTAGGATTCTTTTATGTTATTTATTTAATTATGATATTTCCAGCTTACGCCCTTTTCCTTAGGCATAATATTATTATTTATATTCAACGGGAAGCACAAGGAGGAATATTAATGTACAAATATAGAGCAGCAATCGGAGGTTTATTTATGTCGGAATAAAATGATGGTTAGTTGTAATTGTTATGTTAGTTTTTGAATAGCAATAGGTAGGTATTATTAAGTTTGTTTGATTAATTTTGTAAATAAAATATATATATAAAGATACTAATATAATAGTTTTATTTAAAAATAAAAATTAGGACCAATAAGAAAAGACATTTCAAAGGGGTCGACAATAAATTGTTATTTAACAATATCGACCACTCCCACTATACTGGCTAAACGATGTGGTTACGAAATGGGTAGAAATCCTCGGTGCTTTATCCCCAAATCAACTGCCCGTTTCGTAACCACACCCTGAAAGGAGACTACCACAAGAAAACGAAACATGGCTAAGGGCCGATTCGACCCAAAGAGGGCATAAATTATACCAAGATTAGTAACGTCATAACGTCAAATATACATACAAATAATTATACTGAGTATTCATAATTTAATCTATGTATAAATACCTAAATGTCTAAATGTTGTAGTTTATAAAAATATTTCTGTTGTTTTAGATTTATTGTCGGGCCTTCACCACAACTAGGTCACTCCAATATGTAGGTCATATCCGCGCGACAGTTTTTGTGGACTTCTCCTTTTTGCGAGGGAAAAACTATACCAAATCAAGTCGGGAGGGATCCCTGTTTTTGTCATTTATTGTCACATAGATATTTCCAGCTAATTAAACCTACAAAAATAGATTTTACGGATAACAAGTTTTTGTAACGGATTAACGATTAACTAAGGGCCGATTTTTCAATACCCAGTTAAACAGTCTGATAGCAGTTATTCTATAGTTAGCAAGAAAATTGATTTTTCAATGGTTGGATAGTGTCAAAGTGACAGATAAACACACTAAGGGCCGATTTTTCAATCGTCTGATAACTTGCTTGTTAGTTATCAGCCTGTTTAATTTATTTGATTGTTTAAGGGCCGATTTTTCAATACCCAGTTAAACAGTCTGATAGCAGTTATTCTATAGTTAGCAAGAAATTTGATTTTTCAATGGTTGGATAGTGTCAAAGTGACAGATAAACACATTAACAGTGGAATAAATTTATCTTGTAGTTCAAGCGTCAGCTAAAACTTATCGAGCTGTTATTGTGGGCTGTCATGGTTATAATTTTAAAGTATTTTTGCGTGTTTTCCTTATAAATTCGGAAACATGGAAATGTTTGACTCAATTGAAGATTTACTTATCGAAGAAGAAATTATGATGGTGAATTATTTAAAACCAAACCGGAAAAAAGATTATCAGAGAAAGATTTGACCATACCAGCTGGGATGAGGATGAATTTAGGAAACGATTTCGTCTCCAGAATGAAACTGTCAATATTTTACTTGCAATGATCAAAGAAAAAATGGATAATCCAACGGAAAGGTACCTAAACGATTTAATTATATTTAACTTCCTTTTTTCTAACCTAACTAACCTAACTCACTCATTAGTAGCTATTTCTAGTACCTAGTGTTTATTTACTTTAAACCCATGAAGATATAATCATATAAAACTCAGTGCTTAAAATCATCACTCATAATTTAAACATTAAGTACCTATATAAACATTTTTTTTCTTCAATTTCTAGAAACCAATGTGTTCCACCCATCCAACAATTACTCCTCCAGACGAACTAGCAGTTTCTGCCTATAGACCAGACATACTGGTGTACTCTCGGTGTTTGAAGAAAGTAGTACTTATAGAACTCACCGTTCCGTGGGAAACAAACATTCCTAAGGACCACAACATCAAGTCGAACAAATCTTTTGATCTCACAAACGAAATTACTAGAAACAGATTTCAAACTCAACTTTATGCAGTGGAAGTTGGTGCAAGAGGTATCCCAGCAGTCTTTGAATCGTCTATTAAAGGAAGGATCTTGGCCTTCCGAAATCAGCCGTTGGAACTTTTATGGAGCGTGTTTTCAAGATGGCGCTAACAGGATCATATAGGTTGAGTAGAGAGAATAGTGAACACAGTGCAGATGGGGGTTCAAAAGGCCTTTAAACCTACTTCGCGGTCTAAAGTCTGTTCATACTTTATAAATAGAAATAAAAGCAAAATAATAAATGTATTCAGTTTTTTATTTAATTATTTACACACAAATCAACACATAATATAATAGTCAGTAATTAAAAATATAATAAACGTATAAAAAATAAATACATAATAATAAATAATGATAATCAAACAATTTTAAAAGAGCCAATTTGAAAGTAGTAACCAATAAATTTTGCCATTTCCAACAACCCAAAATGGTTGTTATTGGAAAAGTTGTTTTTTGATCAGGTGAGAATTATATTAGCCCAAAGTAAGAAATAATAATGCTCTCATACTTGACTTTGGTAGTTTTTGTATTTCTAGGTATTAAACCTGATGTAGCATTAAAAAGGGAACTAATTTTTTCCCATTCTTTCTCTTTATTGGTAACGGCATCAGTCTTTTTATTTTCTATAACCAGTACATTAATTATTTAGCTACTAGGTCAGCTAAAATGCGTGTCTCCGTTTTATTAAAATTTGCTGATCGCTCCCGTTTCTTTTCCATATTTTACTGAAGAAAGGGATTCGTTGAGGTAGCACAAATACCGAGTAATGCGTAAATGCTACACTTCTTACACATAAGATCACTATGAATGCTTATTCTACAAAATTGGTAATTTGGTACACTTTTGCATAATAATATCCTATAAACTTAACTATAAAAAATATAACTTAAAGACACGTCCAGTCTTTGGGCTACCCTCAAGAAATCTTCTCCTCTATATCATCTGTGGGAATCTTTTTAATAATTAGATATATATGAACATAAAAATTTAAAAAAATAATACATCCTAACCTAAAACATGTCAGTCATACGCCACTGATAAAATATCACGCTTTCTTTCTAACATATGCAATTGTTGGTAAGTCATTCTCGCTCTGACAAAGTTAGCTACAACAATCCTCAGTTAACTAGCTGACTGAATAAACGTGATTGAAAAATTCAAAACCTTTATTCCACTGTTAAACAATCAAATAAATTAAACAGGCTGATAACTAACTAGCGACTTATCAGACGATTGAAAAATCGGCCCTAAGGGCCGATTTTTCAATACTCTGTTAAACAGTCTGATAGCAGTTATTCTATAGTTAGCAAGAAATTGGATTTTTCAATGGTTGGATAGTGTCAAAGTGACAGATAAACTCACTAACAGTGGAATAAATTTATCTGCTAGTTCAAGCGTCAGTTAAAACTTATCAAGCTGTTTAAGCTCTTATGTGGTCTGTCATGGTTATAATTTTAAAGTATTTTTCGTGTTTTTCTTTTAAATTCGAAAACATGAAACTGTTTGACTCAATTGAAGATTTGCTTATCGAAGAAGAAATTATGATGGTGAATTATTTAAAACCAAACCGGAAAAAAGAGTAGTCAGAGAAAGATTTGACCATACCAGCTGGGACGAGGATGAATTTAGGAAAAGATTTCGTCTCCAGAAAGAAACTATCAATATTTATACTTGCAATGATCAAAGAAAAAATGTATAATCCAACGGAAAGGTATCTAAACGATTTTATTTAACTTCCTTTTTTCTAACCTAACTAACCTACATACTCATTAGTAGCTATTTCTAGCAATGATTGTTTACTTTAAACCCAATATAAAACTCAGTGCTTAAAATCATCACTGATAATTTAAACATCTTACCTATATAAACATATTTTTTTCTCAATTTTCAGAAACCAATGTGTTCCACCTATCCAGCAATTACTCCTACCTCCTGCTTTTTTTGTAATATCATAGGAACCATGTACGATTGGTCTCCGGCACTTATTAAGTTCTATCTTAATGCCTTTCAAATGTCCCTACCTGACCAGAGTAATCTTGTAAAATGGGAGAAAACAGCAGATAAGACATGCACATTGTACGGTGTTGCTGTAGGGACTGCCAGACATATACTTGCTGGGAGCAAGACTACTTGAAAAAGGCCATTATTCGCACCGACATGATAAAGTTCTAGAAATTATTCGTGAAGCTGTCTCAGTATTGCAGCCAGAAAAGGATTATCAATAATTGAAAGACTAACTACTTTTGTAAAGGAGGGACAACTCAAGAAAACTCTATTGGCAATATTTATTGGTATTTCCATTCAAATTAGCTCTTTTAATTTTAAAAGAGCTAATTTGAATGTTTGATTATCATTAGGTAACTTATATTATTTTTTATTACTATCTATTATGTATTGATTTTTGTGTAAATAATTAAATAAAAAACTGAATACATTTATTATTTTGCTTTTATTTCTATTTATAAAGTATGAACAGACTTGAGAACCAAATACTATATGAACCTGTTAAATGCGCAATCTTGGAAACACGCGCCATAAAAGTTCCGACGGCTGATTTCGGAAGGCCAAGATCCTTCAACAGACGATGCAAAGACTGCTGGAATACCTCTTGCACCAACTTCCACTGCATAAAGTTGAGTTTTAAATCTGTTTCTAGCAATTTCGTTTGTGGGACCAAAATATTTGTTCAACTTGATGTTGTGGTCCTTAGGAATGTTTGTTTCCCACGAAACGGTGAGTTCTTTAAGTATTACTTTCTTCAAGCACCGAGAGTACACCAGTATGTCTGGTCTATAGGCTGAAACTGCTAGTTCGTCTGGAATTTTGTAATGTATTTTAAATGTATCCATGTATATTTTCCAGTCCTGTGCTTTGTGCAGGATTAAGAAAGGTTTACTTTTGAGTTTTCTTGAGTTGTCCCTCCTTTACAAAAGTAGTTAGTCTTTCAATTGTTGATAATAATTTGCTGGAAAGGACTAGGTTAGAAAAAGGAATGGCGACATGACCGTATGAAAGCATATGTTATAGTCTTGCCAACATTAAGTAAAGGAGAAAAGTATCAACATTAAAATGGGTACCGCGACTTCAGATCACTATGAATGCTTATTCTACAAAATTGGTAATTTGGTACACTTTTGCATAATAACATCCTATAAACTTAACTATGAAACATATAACTTAACACAGGTCTAGTCTTCGGGCTACCCTCAAGGGATTTTCTCCCCTATATCATCTGTGGGAATCTTTTTTTAATAATTAGATATATATGAACATAACAATTTACAAAAATAATACATCCTAACCTAAAACACATGTCAGTCATACGCCACTGATAAAATATCACGCTCTCTTTCTAACATGTGCAATTTTTCATAAGTTATTCTCGCTCTGACAAAGTTAGCTACAACAATCCTCAGTTAACTAGCTGACTGAATAAACGTGATTGAAAAATTCAAAAACTTTATTCCACTGTTAAACAATCAAATAAATTAAACAGGCTGATAACTAACTAGCGAGTTATCAGACGATTGAAAAATCGGCCCTAACAGAGGAATAAAGGTTTTGAATTTTTCAATCACAATTATTCAGTCAGCTAGTTAACTGAGGATTTTTGTATCTAACTTCACATTAAACTTTGTCAGAGCGAGAATGACTTACCAAAAATGGCACATGTTAGAAAGAGAGCGTGATATTTTATCAGTGGCGTATGACTGACATATGTTTTAGGTTAGGATTTATTATTTTTGTAAATTATTATGTTCATATAATCTTATTATGTAAAAAAATTCCCACAAATGATATAGGGGAGAAGATTCCTTGGAGGTAGCCCGAAGACTGGACGTGTGTTTAAGTTATATCTTTCATAGTTAAGTTTTTAGGATATTATTATGCAAAAGTGTACCAAACTACCAATTTTGTAGAATAACATTCATATTGATCTTATGTGTGAGAAGTGTAGCATTTACGCATTACTCGGTATTTGTGCTATCTCAACGAATCCCTTTCTTCAGTAAAATATGGAAAAGAAACGGGAGCGATCAGCAAATTATAATAAAACGGAGACATGCATTTTAGCTGACCTAATAGCTAAATACCGGTACATTATAGAAAATAAAAAGACTGATGCCGTTACCAATAAAGAGAAAGAATGGGCATGGGAAAAAAATAGTTCCCTTTTTAATGCTACATCAAGTTAAATACCTAGAAAGGGTTTTGGGTTGTTGGAAATGGCAAAATTTATTGGTTTCGTCATTCAAATTGGCTCTTTTAAAATTGTTTGATTATCATTAGGTAACTTACATTATTTTTAATTACTGTCTATTATATTGTGTTGATTTTTGTGTAAATAATTAAATAAAAAACTGAATACATTTATTATTTTGCTTTTATTTCTATTTATAAAGTATGAACAGACTTGAGACCGCGAAGTAGGTTTAAAGGCCTTTTGAACTCTCATCTGGACTGTGTTCACTACCCTCTCTACTCAACCAAATACTATATGATCCTGTTAGCGTCATCCTGGAAACACGCTTCATAAAAGTTCCGACGGCTGATTTCGGAAGGCCAAGATCCTTCCATTAATAGTCGATTCAAAGACTGCTGGAATACCTCTTGCACCAACTTCCACTGCATAAAGTTGAGTTTGAAATCTGTTTCTAGTAATTTCGTTTGTGAGATCAAAAGATTTGTTTGACTTGATGTTGTGGTCCTTAGAAATGTTTGTTTCCCACGTAAGGGTGAGTTCTATAAGTACTACTTTCTTCAAACACCGAGAGTACACCAGTATGTCTGGTCTATAGGCTGAAACTGCTAGTTGGTCTGGAAGAGTAATTGCTGGATGGGTGGAACACATTGGTTTCTGAAAATTGAAGAAAAAAATATGTTTATATAGGTAATTAATGTTTAAATTATCAGTGATGATTTTAAGCACTGAGTTTTATATGATTATATCTTCATGGGTTTAAAGTAAACAATCATTGCTAGAAATACTAATGAGTATGTAGGTTAGTTAGGTTAGAAAAAAGGAAGTTAAATAAAATCGTTTAGATACCTTTCCGTTGGATTATCCATTTTTTCTTTGATCATTGCAAGTATAAATATTGATAGTTCATCATATGGATAATTCATCCTGGTATGGTCAAATCTTTCTCTGACTACTCTTTTTTCCGGTTTGGTTTTAAATAATTCACCGTCATAATTTCTTCATCGATAAGCAAATCTTCAATTGAGTCAAACAGTTTCATGTTTTCGAATTTAAAAGAAAAATACTTTAATATTATAACCATGACAGACCACAATAACAGCTTGATAAGCTTTAACTGACGCTTGAACTAGCAGATAAATTTATTCCACTGTTAGTGAGTTTATCTGTCATTTTGACACTATCCAACCATTGAAAAATCAAATTTCTTGCTAACTATAGAATAACTGCTATCAGACTGTTTAACTGAGTATTAAAATATCGGCCCTAACAGTGGAATAAATTTATCTTGTAGTTCAAGCGTCAGTTAAAACTTATCAAGCTGTTATTGTGGTCTGTCATGGTTATAATTTTAAAGTATTTTTGCGTGATTTCCTTTAAAATTCGGAAACATGGAAATGTTTGACTCAATTGAAGATTTACTTATCGTAAAGGAAATTATAATGGTGAATTATTTAAAACCAAACCTGAAAAAAGAGTAGTCAGAGAAAGATTTGACCATACCAGCTGGGACGAGGATGAATTTAGGAAAAGATTTCGTCTCCAGAATGAAACTGTCAATATTTTACTTGCAATGATCAAAGAAAAAATGGATAATCCAACGGAAAGGTACCTAAACGATTTAATTATATTTAACTTCCTTTTTTCTAACCTAACTAACCTACATACTCATTAGTAGCTATTTCTAGTACCTAGTGTTTGTTTACTTTAAACCCATGAAGATATAATCATATAAAACTCAGTGTTTAAAATCATCACTGATAATTTAAACATTAAGTACCTATATAAACATATTTTTTTCTTCAATTTTCAGAAACCAATGTGTTCCACCCATCCAGCAATTACTCCTCCAGACCAACTAGCTGTTTCAGCCTATAGACCAGACATACTGGTGTACTCTCGGTGTTTGAAGAAAGTAGTACTTATAGAACTCACCCTTACGTGGGAAACAAACATTTCTAAAGACCACAACATCAAGTCGAACAAATCTTTTGATCTCACAAACGAAATTACTAGAAACAGATTTCAAACTAAACTTTATGCAGTGGAAGTTGGTGTTAGAGGTATCCCAGCAGTCTTTGAATCGACTATTGAAGGAAGGATCTTGGCCTTCCGAAATCAGCCGTCGGAGCGTGTTTCCAAGATGACGCTAACAGGATCATATAGTATTTGGTTGAGTAAGAGAGGGTAGTGAACACAGTCCAGATGAGGGTTCAAAAGGCCTTTAAACCTACTTCGCGGTCTCAAGTCTGTTCATACTTTATAAATAGAAATAAAAGCAAAATAATAAATGTATTTAGTTTTTTATTTAATTATTTACACAAAAATCAACACATAATATAATAGACAGTAATTAAAAATAATATAAGTTACCTAATGATAATCAAACAATTTTAAAAGAGCCAATTTGAATGACGATACCAATAAATTTTGCCATTTCCAACAACCCAAAACCCTTTCTAGGTATTAAACCTGATGTAGCATTAAAAAGGGAACTATTTTTTTCCCATGTCCATTCTTTCTATTTATTGGTAACGGCATCAGTCTTTTTATTTTCTATAATGTACCGGTATTTAGCCGTCTATATCTCCGTTTTATTAAAATTTGCTGATCGCTCCCGTTTCTTTTCCATATTTTACTGAAGAAAGGGATTCGTTGAGATAGCACCAATACCGAGTAATGCGTAAATGCTAACACTTCTCACACATAAGATCAATATGAATGGTTATTCTACAAAATTGGTAGTTTGGTACACTTTTGCATAATAATATCCTATAAACTTAACTATGAAAAATATAACTTAAACACACGTCCAGTCTTCAGGCTACCCTCAAGGAATCTTCTAACTAACTTCAGATAATATAGGGGAGAAGATTCCTTGAGGGTAGACCGAAGACTGGACGTGTGTTTAAGTTATATTTTTCATAGTTACGTTTTTAGGATATTATTATGCAAAAGTATACCAAACTACCAATTTTGTAGAATAACCATTCATATTGATCTTATGTGTGAGAAGTGTAGCATTTACGCATTACTCGGTATTGGTGCTATCTCAACGAATCCCTTTCTTCAGTAAATATTATGTGTTGATTTTTGTGTAAATAATTAAATAAAAAACTGAATACATTTATTATTTTGCTTTTATTTCTATTTATAAAGTATGAACAGACTTGAGACCGCGAAGTAGGTTTAAACTTTAAAGGCCTTTTGAACCCTCATCTGGACTGTGTTCACTACCCTCTCTACTCAACCAAATACTATATGATCCTGTTAGCGTCATCTTGGAAACACGCTCCATAAAAGTTCCGACGGCTGATTTCGGAAGGCCAAGATCCTTCCTTCAATAGTCGATTCAAAGACTGCTGGGATACCTCTTGCACCAACTTCCACTGCATAAAGTTGAGTTTGAAATCTGTTTCTAGTAATTTCGTTTGTGAGACCAAAAGATTTGTTCGACTTGATGTTGTGGTCCTTAGAAATGTTTGTTTCCCACGGAAGGGTGAGTTCTATAAGTACTACTTTCTTCAAACACCGAGAGTACACCAGTATGTCTGGTCTATAGGCTGAAACTGCTAGTTCGTCTGGAGGAGTAATTGCTGGATGGGTGGAACACATTGGTTTCTGAAAATTGAAGAAAAAAATATGTTTATATAGGTACTTAATGTTTAAATTATCAGTGATTATTTTAAACACTGCGTTTTATATGATTATATCTTCATGGGTTTAAAGTAAACAAACACTAGGTACTAGAAATAGCTACTAATGAGTATGTAGGTTAGTTAGGTTAGAAAAAAGGAAGTTAAATATAATTAAATCGTTTAGGTACCTTTCCGTAGGATTATCCATTTTTTCTTTCATCATTGCAAGTAAAATATTGACAGTTTCATTCTGGAGACGAAATATTTTCCTAAATTCATCCTCGTCCCAGCTGGTATGGTCAAATCTTTCTCTGACTACTATTTTTTCCGGTTTGGTTTTAAATAATTCACCATCATAATTTCTTCTTCGATAAGTAAATCTTCAATTGAGTCAAACATTTCCATGTTTCCGAATTTAATAGAAAAACACGCAAAAATACTTTAAAATTATAACCATGACAGACCACAATAACAGCTTGATAAGTTTTAACTGACGCTTGAACTAGCAGATAAATTTATTCCACTGTTAATGTGTTTATCTGTCACTTTGACACTATCCAACCATTGAAAAATCCAATTTCTTGCTAACTATAGAATACCTGCTATCAGACTGTTTAACTGGGTATTGAAAAATCGGGCCTTAGACAGTTAACTTGTACATACATACATATCATTACGGGTGCCTTACGGCGCCCGGGACCGCCTAGACGACCCAGCCGGGGGGTTTTTAATCTCACCTCGTCGTAGGCAATGGTATGAGTCTACACCGAACAAGTGGCTAGCTCGTCGCGATGTTTTTTTAATAATAATATTTCATAGGTCGTTCAATAAGATACATAAATAAAACACAATATAATTATAATACTTTTGCTATATTTCGCCTTATTAGGGCGTCTTCAGGCAACAATATTTACAAAATTTTGATAAACAAATTTTGATTTTGTAAATATTGTTGCCTGAAGACGCCCTAATAAGGCGAAATATAGCAAAAGTATTATAATTATATTGTGTTTTATTTATGTATCTTATTGAACGACCTATGAAAAATAATTAAGCAGCTACTGCAAATGAAAATATATAATTTAAATATTTAATAATAATAATAATATGTAGGACAAATTACACATATTGCTCTGGTCACAAACTAAGCTCTAGGCTTGTACTATGTGTACCAGAAGCAACGATATAATACATATTATATTTTATAAACACCCAGTCCATGACAAACTGTACAGAAAAAAACGCACTAATATTTTTTGCCATGGGTGGGAATTGAACCCACGACAAATAGATTTAAAAAAAAAGATTATATTGTTAAAAAAGTATGTACATTTGTTTGACAACACCACTATAGTGCCTCGGACAAATGTTTCTATTAAATATAAAAATTAATAGAATGATAACTGCCCTCAAATATTAGCAATTGTACTTCTGTAATTATAATAGTATATATATAATAGTAATTATAATAGTATATTATAGGAATTATAATATAATTTAGGTATGTAAAATCACTTTAATATGTAAATATTTGCTCCTGATGATACAACCTAACAACTAACTCTACTCAGAAACTAGGCAAATAAATAATTTTATTTCATTTCATTTCGGCGTGAGTCCCGGTTTCACTATACCAACATGTGAAACTGTTTATAGAGGGGATATTAGGTCTATTCAAAACATCGCGACCAGCTAGCCACTTATTCGGTGTAGACTCATACCATCGGCTACGACGAGGTGGGTAAAACCCCTCCGCTGGGTACCCTGGGGCCGTCTAGGCGGTCTCTTAAAATATACCTACAAGCTCAATTTTAAGAGTCTGTTAGAAAAAGTTTTAATACATCAGTTATATTCATCTTCAAATGAGTCCCCTGAAGCATCGTGTTTAGAGATGGGAATTTATAAAAAAAAAAGTTTTTTAAATGAATATTTTTTTGACAGCAATTATATTCGGACTTGATAGTAAGATATGTACTATACGAAATAGTTTTTTTTTTCGTTCTATTACAGTTGATTTATGTATGTATTGTAAATAATTTATTGATTGTTTCGTATGCAATTTCTGCCTGATGTTAGTAAATATTGTTCAAATTCATTTAGATTCAAAAGTTACACACTTTTTATTTATGGAATATTAACATTGACCTTAATTTTGAATTATAAATGCTATTAAAATTAATCGTGAATCGCATTTTAATTTATCTATTCGTTTACGAACGAGCTATTGGATTTACAACTAAAGCGCCTTTCTCCATTTTGTTTTCAGAACGTTTGTATCTACGTATTGATTGTCACAACATATAATTATATTTTACAACATATAAAGATATTTACAAAAATCTTCTATTTGAAAAAAAATTTCATTGCAAAATCTGGTTTTCTTTAAACAAAAATAAAAAATAAAAATTAGTATCTCGTCTATTTTGATAATTTTTAGAGAAGCTGTATTTCAACATTAATTTATAAAAAATATAAAAAAAGTTTGTAACCATTATTAAAACTTTTTTTAAACTAGTAATGTAGTTTCAAAAAAAACTTAGAACGCCTTTTTCATACGTTTCGGAATTTTTTAACGTTTTTTTCATTATCAATCAAAAGTAAAAAAATAAGTTCTATCGTCCATGTCAACCTTCAGCGGACCTCTTAAAACGTGAAGAGAGTATAATAAAGTATTCTATTAACCAAAGTTTAGTATAAAATAACTTGACTGCGTTAAAATATTGTTGGTTATATATTTACTTATTGAGAAAAGAAAACGTTAAAGCAATGATTGGCACTAAGGACACTGCATTCGGAATCGCGAAGTCTGCGTACTCCATACAAAAAGAGCTTTCGCACTTCCAGTAATATACCACTAATGTTTCGCGAGTTTCGCGAGCGCATAAGAAAAATTTAACTATCAATGCATATTTTGACAACTAATGTTCGCACTAACATTTACGTAAACATTGGCCAAATCATTACTTAACTGCTGTATATTATTTACTTGTAAAATCTATTCATCATCACTTTATAATAACATTTGTCAAATAACACATAAATTTAATATTTCAGTCTCATTCTAAGGAAAAAATGCTTTTAGATTCTTTAAACAGTAGTTTAAATTAGAGACAGGGACCTTATGCGGCTATTGTAACGCCTCTTATACCGCTTGTGTGCTTGTTTGGTTGTCGACATGCCTATTAAAAAGCTATAAATGGCAAATAGTTAATTTTTATTATAATAACAACCATGCAAGTAACGCTAACACGCTAGGTAGTATAGCACCTAATAAAATAAATGACTATGTCTGGGTGACGTTATATCCGGAGGTCATGGGTTCGATTCCCACTCATGGCAAAACAATGGCAGGGACATATTAGTTATTTTTTTTATTATAATAACAAGCATGCAAGTAACGCTAACACGCTAGGTAGTAGAGCACCTAATAAAATAAATGTCTATGTCTCGGTGACGTTATATCCGGAGGTCATGGGTTCGATTCCCACTCATGGCAAAATGGCAGGGACAAATGATGTAAAAATGTTCTACATATAAAAAGAAATTACAAAACGTTTAAAATCCTTAGTAAATCAAAATTACGTAAAAGGAAAATCGAGAAAATTTCAAAATGAAATTGCCAAAAACAGCCCCAAAGCGCATTAAGGGTTAACAACATTCATTAAGTCCATGAATAGATTATGTTGTACGATTAATAAACACCTTCGCGTTTTACTCTCATTAAATTAAACTCTTCCCTATTTTATACTCTAATAGGAACTATATTCCTTTGGTTAAAATGACATAGAGTTATGACGGTTTTCCATTTAGTTATAGATTTGGGGTTTTATTACGCCCCAGGGATTGTGATGTTATTGGCATATAACAAAGAACAAAACAGAAATTATTATAAAATTAACATTTTAGACGTAAGTCGGTCGACGCCCTGCGAAAATATACATTTTAATATCTAAAGGTATATTGAACTCGCTTCGAATGAAATTTATTTATTAGAGCAGGGCATGTGACTTTGTATCTACCTGGTGGTGAGCAGACCTACAAAGTCCATGAATAGTACCGATTGATCGTTCCCAATGACTACGAAATGGGGGGCAACAGAGACGAATGGCATTACGGGTGTATTATAATATCCTCATTGCCTTATCGTCAATTCAACCACCCGTTTCAAGGCCCTAATCGCGCGCCATCGACTGCGCCCAGTGCTATCATCCGGACTACCCATCCAAACTAAACTGGCCATCTACAAAACCTATATTCGGCCCATTACCATTTAATCATATAAATTTATGCGCAGATGCAAATATTACAAAACTCGAGGCCCAACAAAATCAGTGCCTGCGCATTATCACTACTGGTACTATTTTATGCGTAACGACTCGTTGCGACGAGTCCTTCGAATGGTAGCACTGGACGGCTTTGTCGTCAGTTTGGCTACCATGATGTACTCGCATGCAGATGCATCAGACCACCCACACATATGGGACCTGATCCCTCTGCATTCGAAGCCACCGGATGCCATACGACAACTTCCGCGCGACCTGGGGCCTTATTCCGATTTGCAACCGCTAAACACGACAAGACGTTGCGTAAACTATAAATATTGAAATATAAGTTCTATTCTAGTCTGTATTAGGTTGACTATAATGCCGCCATCTTGAATTACACGAATTCTTCGGAAGATTGAACATCTTTGGTGCATGGAAATTTCAACTCTATAATTAACATGATAGAAGTTATATTTCAATATTTATTGTTTAGGCAACGTCTTGTTGTGTTTAACGGTTGCAAACTCGGAATAAGGCCCCAGGTATCGTTCGCCAGCGGCGAGAGCAGTAGCAGTTCGGGGAGCGAAAGCAACTTGTACAGCTAAGGCGATCGCTGCGAGTGGTCGAGCAGTATACGGATTTACCATCAAACATTCTTCAATCCTTAGACCAATTATAAGGTCTCCAAAGACCTATCCGTAGTAACGGTTAGCGAAGCTACTACTGTTAAGAGACCACAATCTCGTCACAGAAGCCCTTCTCCCGTTGGGGAGAAATAGAAGACCTATCAGCAGCCACCCGTTTCGTAGCCGCACTCAGAAAGGAGATAAGAAATCGATGCAGTTAGTCTCCTGAAACCCGGTGAATCCACAGACTAAAACCGAAACTAAAGCCTTAATTTTATTAGAGCACGCGGCATGTGACTTTATAGTAAGAAGTCCAAGAGTGGAATCGATTTATTCACTGTTTAATAATTTAACATTATTGGTCGCTCTCATAGTCGCTATGCCGGTTAAATTATGAAATGAGCGGCGAAAAGACCGCATTACAAAATGCATTAAAAAAAATAAAAAGGGAAAATTTAGTATTCTCGCTTCTTTATTGTCAAATCGACTGTTCTCTTCTTCTTCTTTTTGTAGAATGGCAAATACCCCTCAATTGTACGAAGGGATTAGTGCCAGTGTCGAGTTGGATATAAACAGTCCATGGTATTACAAAGGGAGCGTATTAAATAATAATCTAATACTACTGCTTCCCGAAAACCTGTTGGAATTGTATTGTTTTTATTAGTGAGTATTAATGAAAACTAGAGTTAAATAAAGATACATCGTGCAAAAAATAAAACAAAAAACATAACATAAGTAAAATCAAAAACAGGGGTAATTTAGCTACTAACTACTACTAAAGCTAAGTTAAATTTATTGCTAAACTATTACATACTTAAGTACAATCTCTATATATATTTTTTTAAAGAGAATTACTAGGTTTTATAATAGGTTTCAAGGGATAGTAGACAATTAAGGCTAGTAGGTAATGGGACTTTGTTAGCTGCTAGGAAGTGGTAAAGAGGAAAGGAGTTATACCTTGGGCAATTAAATAGTATGTGAGTGACATCACCAACAGCAGTGTCGCATTCACATTTATCAGTGTTATTAATTTTAAGTCTGGCTAAATGAGAGGGTGATGAACAATGGCCCAGTCTTAGTCTGGAAATTATGGATATAGTAATTTTATTGAATCTAAATTTAGAGAACCAGGGTTTAAAGTTGACATAAGGTTGGATATTGTACAGATGTTTTCCTTTTACTCGGCTAGATTTTTTCCAGTGTAAATTCCAGGATGAGAAAAGGGACTGTCGGGGGATTGATACAATATCATGGGGATAAGTAATGAAGGAGGATTTTGAACCATGGGCAGTAGCAGATTTGGCGAGTTGATCGACCCATTCATTACCTAGTATTCCTATGTGACTGGGGATCCATGCCAATGTTATGTTAATACCGTTATCTGAACAACTATATAGTAACTTTGTTAATTCTAGAGTAAGGTGACAAATTGAGTTTTTAGAAAAAGGGTTGGAGGAGAGGGATTGGATAGAACTTAAAGAATCAGAAAGAATGAGAGCTTTGTCAAATTGATTTTCAATTATGAATTTTAAGCATTCAATAATTGCTAGGTTTTCTCCTGAAAAAACTGAGCTGTAAAATGGATATTTGAATTGTTTAGAAAAACTGGAATTATGATGAAGATAGGCAGTCCCTACAGAACCAAGGTCATTAAATTTAGAAGCATCAGTATAAAAAACGTCATATTTATTCAATTTTTTTGTAATTAATTCATTTAATTTAGTGTTGGGGTTGGTAGACTTTTCGTTGATCCCTAGAGATGCTATATTAGGAAAGAAAATAATGGAAAGGTAGTCAAAATAGTAGAGAGGATGACAAGGGAATTGTTTAATGGGAGATTTAATAGCGTTAATGCGATCAAAGCTATTAACTAAACATGGGGCAGCTTTGTTTTTCCAGAAAGGTTTTGTTGATTTGTATTCTTTAAGTAATTTTAATTTAGGGAATAAGGCGTGATTTGAAAATAATTTTATTTTGGAAAGGTAGCGGTCTGATAGATATTGGCGCCTGAGGTTAAAGGGGGGATCACCACATTCGGTTTGAAGGGAATTAGTTGGGGTAGATTTCATAGCACCAAGTACAGATCGATGGCATTTACTTTGGGCACGTAAAACTTTATTGGTATTAGCTTGGGAGTCAAGGTTAACAAATGATGCATAATCAAAAATACTGCGAATTATGGCATTGTAAACTAATCTTAAATTAAAGGGATGGGCGCCCCACCAGACGCCTCTTAAAGCTCTAATTATATTGCAGCCTGCTTCCGATTTAGCAATAATTTTATTTATTTGTGGGGAATTGCTCATTTTGCTATCAAAAATTTTGCCAAAAAAATTCACTTGTTTTACAATTTTAAGTGGCTGATTGTGATATATGATTGAAACGTTTGGAAGTTTTATTTTTTTTTGTAAATACAACAATGGAACTATTTGAAGGTGATAACGAAAGGTTGTGTTTTTGTAGCCAAGAATGAAGAAGGGAAAGGGACGTATTAACACGGTGGGCAATATCGGATAAATCAGACCCAGAGGAGTAAATCAACAGATCATCAGCATACTGAAGTATTCTGCTATCAGTCAGTTCCCGTTCAAGGTCAAAAGTATAGACATTGTATAGTAAAGGGCTAAGGACAGAGCCTTGTGGGAGGCCCTTCCACACAGTACTCGAAGGAATGTCCCTACTAGGGATGCGGAGATTAATTTGTCTTTCAGAGTAAAGATTATAGAGAAAGGTAGTTATCTTACTAGGAACTCTCAGCTGGTGCAGTTTGTGCCTGAGAGTAGTAAGATTAACATTGTCATAGGCAGCTGAAATGTCGAGGAATGCAGCTATGACTGACTCATTTCTAGAAAGGGAAAGGTATATATCTGTGGAAAAGAGACTTAGGTTATCGAGGGTGCAGTGACCTTTTCTAAACCCATGTTGAGATTTTGCAAGTAGAGAGTTATGTTCAAGGAACCATTCTAGCCTATTTTTTATAAGATGTTCTGTAACTTTTGATGCGCATGAAGAAAGAGCGATAGGGCGAAAGGAGGAGGCAGAGGAGGGGTCTTTACCGGGTTTTAAAATTGGTATAATTGTTTGATTTCGCCAGGAGGATGGAATATCACCAGAGAGAACTATGAGATTGATTAACTGTAATTAGTAAGAGAGGGTGTGAGGTTTAGCTTTGGATAGAAGAATGTATGGTATACCATCTGGGCCAGGAGCTGACTTAAGTTTAACCTTTTTAAGAACTAAGTTTAGTTCCTTGATGGAGAAGGGAGAATCAAATAGGGAACAATTGGGAATTAAAGAATTATTTTCAGGGGAATGAGTATTTTGGGTTGGGGCTGGAATGGGGTTCGAATTAGGGGCTAAGTTATCCATAAATTGGTCTACCCACTCTAGAGAAAAGGATTGGGGGGAATTAAGTTTGTAAGAGGATCTATATCGTCTTATATTTTTCCATACAACTGAAGAGGGAGTATCAGGGGAAAGGGAAGAACAGAAACTTTACCAACCTTGGATTTTCTTTTTTTTTAATAAACGTTTAGTTGATGCTTGTATGTTTTTTAAGTTAATGAAATTATCTACATTTAGGGATAAATTGCATAGTTTCTCAGCTTCTTTCCTTTTACTTATTTTTTTTTTTGGAAACAAGGATGAAGCAGTTTGGTGAATGGCATCAAAAAATAAGTCGTAGCATTGCAACAGATTATTAGAGGTAGGAATATCAAGTAATAAGATAGAGTCTTCAAGAGAGGCAGAAAATGAAGCCCAATCAGTAGATTTATTAATAATATAGGGAAACAACGGCGGCAGAGGGGGAATGTTGGAAGAATTCAAGGGAGAAGAAACTAAAATGGGGAAATGGTCACTGCCGTAGGTTAATGGGAGAATTGACCAAGAGAGAAGGGATGCTAAGTTTGCCGAACAGAAGGTAATATCTACAAAGCTGCTGTTGACCCCTGGGGCAGTTCTTCTTGTTGGGGACCCATCATTTAATACACAAAGGTTGAATAATTCGAGAATGTTTTCAATTAGGAGGTTGCTGAAAGGGTGAGTATTATTAGCCCCCATAGAGGATGGTGGGAATTAAAGTCACCTAAAAGAATTATAGGGTGAGTAAATTGTTGCATAGTATTTTTTAGGAAAGGAATGACAGTAGGGTCTCTTTTAGGGATGTAAAGCGAAATATAGGTTATATTGTTTACTTTTGCTGCAATGATATTAAAATTGGGATAAGAAGGAGTAGGGATTAAAGAGAAGGGAGTGTTATTTTTTATTAGTAAACAGGTGCCACCCCAGCCATCGTCTCTGTCGTCTCTGAGACATGAATATCCAGACAGGGCAAAACGAGAGCTAGGGTGGAACCATGTTTCTGATAGAGCGAATATAGTGGGTCTAAGTTTTTGAGCTAGATGGATTAGTTCAGATTTTTTTTGGAGGGCGCTTCTAACGTTCCACTGAATTACTTTTAAATCCATTTTCATTTTGAAAAACTAAAACTATATTTTTAATTAAATTTAAGGCAACGTCATGCGGTAGATTTGTGTTTGAGACTATTTCAATTATTGAGAGGAGAAGGGAGTGAAATGGAGAGGGATTATCGTCACGGGATGGGGGAGACTGTGGTGTAGGGGGGTATCCACATCCATTTTCTGGAACAGGCATGGCGAAATCATTAAGGATTTTTTTATGAGCGGCAGAATCATAGCCTTTGGAGTGTACCCGAGAGCGTGATTTTGAGCGTGAGGATCTAGGTTTAAGTGTAGAGAATGTGGTATAAGGGTGGGGGGATGAAATGTGGGAAGTCTCAGGTTGAGTTTTTTTTGTTAAAATATCGGAATACGACTGTCTGGTTTGAGGCGTTTTCTGGCTAGCCTCTAAATAAGGAATGTTTTCCTGAGTCATTGTTCTTTTGATGGTGTACTGCCTCATGGTTTCAGGACACGATTTGGAAATGGCAGTATGGGACCCTTTACAGTGTATGCAGACAAGATCAGTAACCAAACATTCAATGCCATCATGGTCCAGCGTACATTTAAAGCATCTAGGCCTTGAGCGGCATTGGGATCTGGTGTGACCGAACCTACAACACCTAAAACATTGAATGGTTGGGTAAACGTATGGCTCTATTTCTATAGACGAGTAATAGGAAAAAAATCTTTTTAGGCAATTCTTGTCCATCAAAGGTTAATACCATTGATTCAGTTGGTACCCAAGAAATATCGTTGTTTATTTTTTGTTTCTTACTAAGTCGTCTCGACTTAATAATTTGACCGAAGCCCTCTGGAACCTTGATTTTTTCGATGACATCCTCATGAGACCAATCTAATGGGATGCCCCTTGCAAGACCTAATCTCGAGATATTAAATGAGGGGATATAAATTTTATACTCGGATTTCAACCACAGCTCACTTTTTAGGAAATTATTTGCATCTTTATAATTTGAAAATGTAACAGAGAGTCTATTTCGTCCAATTTTTTTAATGCCATCTTCCATGATTTTCCTTAAATTATGGTTAAATAAAAAGGCGCCAAACTTCAAGGGATGAAGGGTGGTGCCAGAGGCAGGTTCAGCGGTTAGTTCCACATAGATAATAAAGGGGCCTAAATCCGTTACAGCATATTGTTGTCTTATAATAACAGATGGAGTTGGAGGAATAATGTCTTTTGAAATAGAGGGGGGCGGAAGAAAAGGTAGGGAGGGTCTTAGCGAAATATTATCTGAAGAGACTATGGCTCTTTTTAGTGTAGGGGATTGATTTGAATCCTTCAATTTATTTTTAGTAATTGATTTTAGATCCGATTTTTTCTTTGGAATAACAGAGGTTGACAATACAACATTAGCCCCTACCGGTGGTGTAATATACAAATCTTGAGATTCCATAATCTCTTCATATTGGGGAATGCCAGGGTCTGGTGGATCAGGATTTAAGTTGGCTATGTCCATGTTAGCATAAAATAACTTACCGGTTACTAATCTAAACCTTACACGTGCAAACACACAAAATCAAACAATAATTAGAAAAAAAAAAACAAAAAAACCCAAAATAAAATATGAAAGTTGAAACAGTAAGTATTTTATAAAATTAAATTAAATTAACGCGGACGCGAAACACATGGAGAGTCCAAAATAGTTCTCAACACTTCTGCACTATGCAAATTGCCATTTATTTAGGTGTCCACAGTCAGCTCTTGATTAAATAACAGGTCCAGCACAAGTAGTTGTTTAATGCACTTTTTCCATTTATATAAGAAGCAGATAGTAGACAGTTAGTAAATATTAAGCAATTCACTCCGAATGCTTTATTAAACACTCGTGCGAACGTAGCCTAAGGAATCAAATCGACTGTTTTGTAACCGCACCTTGAAAAAAGACTACCGGTTGGTTGGCGTAACCAAGTTATGGCGACCTTTACCACCTAACTTACGAAGTTTTATTGGTATAAGAAGGTCCAAGAACAAACATAACCAACTAAGTAGTGATCCCCTTCATGGTCTAGTAGTCGCGGCTTTGGCGTAGTATCCGAGCGTCTTGGGTTCGATTCCCACTTATAGCGAAATGTATTGGTATTACAGTTATACATTTACAGAAAGTTAATTTCGTTCAATTCAGCCTAAGACGAAGGTCTAACCAACTTGGCCACCACGTATAACTTTTGTTTATAAATATAATAATGTGTAGTGCAATTTACACATATTGCTCTGGTCACAAACTAAGCTCTAGGCTTGTACTATGTGTACCAGAAACAACGATATAATACATATTATATTTTATAAACACCCAGACCATGATAAACTGTACAGAAAACGTTTTAATATATTTTTACCATTGGTGGGAATTGAACTCACGACCTCCGGATAAGCCATAGGCACAACCACTAGACTGTCATCAATGATTACATAACAATATTTATGACGGAGACGGAGGCGGTCATCAATGATTACATAACAATATTTATGATGGAGACGGAGGCGGTTATCAATGATTACACAACAATATTTATGATGGAGACGGAGGCGGTCATCAATGATTACATAACAATATTTAAGACGAAGACGGAGGCGGCCATCATCACAATATTTATGACGGAGGCGGTCATCAATGATTACATAACAATATTTATGACGGAGACGGAGGCGGTCATCAATGATTACATGACAATATTTATGATGGAGACGGAGGCGGTCATCAATGGATTACACAACAATATTTATGATGGAGACAGAGGCGGTCATCAATGATTACATAACAATATTTAAGACGAAGACGGAGGCGGCCATCATCACAATATTTATGACGGAGGTGGACATCAATGATTACATAACAATATTTATGACGAAGACGGAGGCGGTCATCAATGATTACATAACAATATTTATGATGGAGACGGAGGCGGTCATCAATTATTACATAACAATATTTGTGACGGAGACGGAGGCGGTCATCGATGATTACATAACAATATTTATGATGGAGACGGAGGCGGTCATCAATGATTACATAACAATATTTATGTCGGAGACGGAGGCGGTCATCAATTATTACATCACAATATTTATGACGTAATTGTAATAATAAGAAAGTAGTTAGTAATGAATGGGTGCGTGTTTGTGTGTGTAGTGTGATTATGTGTGTGTGTGTTTGTGTGTGTGTGTGTGTGTGTGTGTGTGTGTGTGTGTGTGTGTGAGTGTGTGTGTGTGTGTGTGTGTGTGGTTATGTGTGTACAGGGTTATGTGAGTATGTGGGTCAGTGGGTGAGATTATGTTTGCAAATATAATACCCTGCACACTACTTACTTGCTACCTTGCCTTTACCTTATATTGATTATCCGTTCCAATAAAACCACATGCAACTCATTTTTAGGATTAAAAATGGATTATAAATGAGTCAGTAAAAGTACAGTCGTCAACAAAGGGAATACTTTTATTGTTAAAAATTAATTAAATAATAAAATATCTAGCGCCTTGAAAGTTAAGTGCCACGATTTATATTTTCCCTATTTTATCTCTAAATACATACGTCTACCTTTTTCCGCATCCACATACACGAAGCACGTAGAGACCGGATAATTTTAATTTTGCAAGAACTTTCTAATTTGGTTACATTCAGCCGATGCGCAAGAAACGATCGCATTTATCCATAAAATACTCGTACGAGTATTTTATGGATAAATATAAAATAAATAAATCGCTCGATTCGTGCCTCGGCCGTAGAGTTGGTTTTACGTAAAGCAACAACAAACAGCTTTCAAACGTGCCTTTCAGAATGGTCAGCTGCCATATTCTAAGTCTCTACCATGGGTTTGCGCATTGTAGCAACGTAACGAATACGTATACGTGAGCAACAATCAATGGAATCGCTTTATTCAATCCTGTTACCAAAAATAAAGCAGCCCTATTGGTTGTAACGACACTAAAAAAATGTCATGCACTCTATTCCCTTGCATTATAGGTACATTTTGTACCTATAATTCGGATATATCGGACAAACAATGGGGTTACGAAATGGAAGGCGGCAAAAGCGAATTTGCGCTCCTGAGGCCATATTCTGTTTGTTTTAAAGGTAATGTTAGATTATCAAAATAATGAAATCCTTAATGTACACGATACAGAATGCTAAATAAATAATAAATAATAATAATAATAAATAAATTATAGGTACATTTTGTACCTTGAATTATAGGTAAATTTTTTTAAACTTGAATTATAGGTACATTTTGTACCAATAATTCAAGTTTTTAGCATTCAAACTTGAATTATAGATACATTTTGTACCTTGGATTATAGGTACATTTTTTTAAACTTGAATTATAGGTACATTTTGTACCTATAATTCAAGTTTTTAGCATTCCGTATCGTGTACATTAAGGATTTCATTATTTTGATAATCTAACATTACCTTTAAAACAAACAGAATATGGCCTCAGGAGCGCAAATTCGCTTTTGCCGCCTTCCATTTCGTAACCCCATTGTTTATCCGGCATAATGGAACGATCAAAGTTGTTACAAAACAACGTTTTAATCTAACCCATTCATGGATTTTGTAGGTCTGCTCATCTAAAAGTCACATGCTCCAATAAAAATATTAAAAAACCTAACATTATAACCTGCTGTTCAATGTTTTAAAAACGTAAGCAAAATAAATATTATCTACGTAAGTTAGTAGAGATTGTTGCTGACCGTACATTTCATGGTTTGCGTGACTTACGAAAATTCCTGAGAAATGGGTCCGCCTCAAGTTGGAGGCCATTAGCTTGCAGATTTTGGCGGCAAAATGTCATTAGTTAGTTTTGCGTGAAAGGTTTCTTGGCTTTGTAGCTATCGAATAAATATTGTCTTGTTTTTCTTTTTATATTTCAAATAATTTTATTTCTCCATTAAATTCACTAGGATTTGTGAGCTTTTTTTAGGTGGAAGAATGGCCTCTATAACTTCACAGACCACCGCAGGGACCTGAGCGGAAAACAGGCGAGGCGACATGTCGAATTGTCTCAGTTTCTACTATACAGTCGCTAGTAACTATAGACTAACTTTTCTACTATAGTCGCTAGTAACTAAAGAGAGGTTTATTTTTCAAATAAACCTCTCTATTGGTTGATTCCTATCTATAGTTATTAGCGACTATAATGAAACCTATTTGCAAAAACTTGTGGTAGAACTACAGAAGACTATTACATCGATTTCCTGTCGAGGTGATAGTCTTCTTTCGGGGTGCGATAAAGCAGTAATGCAAATTGATATTTTTCGCCGCTCATTCCGTAACCACATAACACAATTAGCCGGCATAGTGGTAGCGGTTAATGCTGTTAAACAACAATGTATTAATCGATCCCATTCATATATACAAAGCAGATGTACGACTACTGTGCTGTGTGTTAATAAATTCAGTCACCGTCATGGTGAATTGAACTGTGACCCACCTTCAGGTGGAACGTGGGATACCAACAAAAACCGCTTTAAAAAATCTACAAAAGGGGAATAAGGGAAATAAATTATTATCTTGGTAAATAATAGGTAGGTAAGTATAGGGACTTGAAATTTGGAACATTTGTACTCATTGTATTGACATTTGTGCTAAAAAATACCATCACGGGTGCTTTTTAGCTCCCGAGAACCGTTTAAATGGCCTCATAAGTGGCGAGCTTGTTGCGGTGTTTATGAAGGTAAAGCCTCGTTGTATAAAGCGGTCACCCATCACAGGCCCGGCCTTGTTGTCATCTGCTTAACCTTGTTATCAGTTGCACAGTGACTTAACCACTAGGCTGGGGCCGCTTTTTAATTAGTATTTACATTTGTACTAATTCTCCAAATTTTAGATTTTATTGGAATAAGTTAGATGTGGGCCGTTTAGGCGCTCTCAGGTGCCGTAAGGCACCGTGATGATATTATGTATGTTAATTGAGATGTTTTAGTGAATAACTTGTGTAGTGAAATACAAAACTTAAAATTCCAAAACAAAATTGAATATGTGAGATCCAATTAATTTCACATTTATTATTAAATTATCTCATAAATTTTCTATCCCAAATAGATATTACATATCTCAGATAGGTATTATTTTATCTTGTAAATTTCATTGTTCGTGCAAAACGCACTAACTACGTTTATTTTCAGAAAGAAAAACAAGACCTACTAAAACCTTTTTGTTTTAATTACAACATATTAAATCTTTTTAATAAAATTATGTTAAGTTATTTATTTTAAGTTCCAACACAACACCAACAATACCTAAAACTTAATAAAAACATTACCTACCATGAATAAACATACCGCAATAGCCTCATATTTTCATAACTGGGCCCCTTTCCTTTGTTGCCAGAAAGTTTACGAATAATTTTCAGGTTTTTTATGCCTAATTGAGTAATAAAGGGTAAGTACTGGGTTACGAAATACCCGCCTGAGATCGGTAGTAATTTTTATTCTTTATTAGGACTATAAACCTTTACTTGTTTCGTAACCGCGTATTCTTTAACTGGCTTCAGGACTTTTAGTGAATTGTGGAAGTCTATCAAAAAGAAAAAAAGATTTGATTCAGTTGGGTAGAATATACCTAAATTGATGTCGCGTTTTTTAGCCATGAGATTTCTTTATTGCTTTTTTACCTGTGGTAGGAAGGACCGAAAAGAAACCCTTGCACAAAATTACTTTAATGGGTACTGTGCATAAATACTTACCTGTAAAACGTATCTATAACTTAGGTATTTTAGGCAGTATTTTCAACTACGCAGCAGGTATACAAAACTCTATGGTATCAAAAATTAAATGGAATGACATATTGAAATTTATTTTTGAAACACACAGTTAAAATGCTTTTTTTTATGGTACATAGGATAGGTAAGTTACCCTGAATAAATGTAATATTATTACCTATATTATAAATACATATATATGTTTTTTATCGAAGTGTATAAGTGAAGTGTATGCCTCTATAAAATAATATTTGACACAGAAAAATCTAAGACAAAAACCTCCGGGACCTTTGTTTTAAACTAAAATGTATCGCCAGATGACATAAACTTCCAAATTAGGTCAAATTTACAATTGCAGTCAGTTGGAATTTACCAAGTTACACAAATACCTTCTGGAATTACAGACGGCTGACGGCGCGTGGAAAGCAATTACATAGTCGTCACTCGCTTAGTAGATTTCTGAATTCCAGGAACTACAGTATCATAGATAATAAATATTCTTTTCGCCGCCCATTTCGTAATCGCATCATTTGCCCGACATAGTGGGAGCGATCAATGTTGTTTAAGTACAATTAATTGACCCCATTCATGAACTTTTTAGGTCTGCTCACCACCTGGTAAACACAATGTTACATGCCGTGTTCCAATAAATTAATATAACTTTTAGTAGGCATTAATCTTTAAAAAAGGCTCCAGTCTAGTGGTTAGTCATTGAGCAACTGATAACAAAGATAAGCAGTTGAGGCCGGACCTGGGATGGGTGACCGAGTTTTACTTACAACGAGGCTATACCATCATAAACACCGCAACAATCTTGCCACTTATTAGGCGAAATGAGGATGGGTTAATTTCTCCGCTGGGTACCCTGAGGCCGTTTAAACGGTTCTCGGGACACAAGAGGTACCCGTGTAATATTGTATATTGAGAACAGGAGCGAATCTAGAACCCGTATTCTAAATCGTGTTTTCCGCTCCATTTTCACTCAAGGAACGTCTTATCTCTTTCCATCAATTATTAAATCAAGAAAGTTGATATGAGGCAGACTATCTTTGAGTGAAAGTGGAGTGGAAAATACGACTTAGAATACGGGGGTATGACTTTCTTTTTCTTTTTAAGGGGAACCTCGTGCCTCAAGTGTTTCACAATTTGGAAGTGGGATGTGTTATGGTACAAATAATATGACGAGCGAAGCCGAATAAATAAAAGCTTCTCTTTAAATAAAACAAAAACCATTAGATAGTTATAAATATATTTATTCTTCATACAAAACCCCATATTCAATATCATAATCAGACGTTAGACTATCATCTAGAATTCTGCGCCTCGACAATAGTTTTGGGACCTTTAATTCTTTCCAAATATTCGGATACCGTTCCCTCAATATCTTAGCATCATGTCTGGACAATGTTCCGTTTACAATCCATCTGTGAATAGTGTTATTATATACTAGATCTCGGTTTATTTCTCTAATAAACACAATGCCTCTATTCAACTGCGTATCTATCTTATGGAGCTCTATCTCATGTATATCTTTCACCGTCTGCCTATCCTTTTTATATTTTTTCTTCAATTCCTTAACAAACTTCTTCAATTGATTAGTCTTCCTTATCTTAGATTTAGTTCCAAACTTATAAGTTCTATTCAATATCTTTCCAATTTCTTTAACAGTTTTCTGAATAAGTTTCTTTATAGCTTTTTTCCTTTTATGTCTCATTCGCTTTCTTTTCTTTTTACTTTTTTTACCATCCTTCTTGCCTTTATTTTTCTTCTCCACTTTCAACTCTTCTGAATCTGTTTCTAGACTGCTATCGCTTAGTTCCACATCCAGGAATCCGTGATACATGTCGTAGGTGTTAAGCAAGATGCTGCAGCAGACGAATTCTGTTCTTCCGCAGAAATAGTCTCCTCTATAGATTCTGTATTCGGCTTCACATTCCATGGCTAAGGTGCAGCTTCCCCATGGTACGTCATGTTGTTTGGGATCCCCACAGGGTACACCCCAAGGCCCTAATAAAGTTATTGATATTTAATCTTTGAGCAAACCTACCTCATTAACTATACGGTTTTCTTTCGCATCCAGTAGCTCTACCACAAGTTTTTGCAAACGATTTTTACTATAGTCGCTAGTAACTATAGATAGGAATCAACCAATTATTAAAAGAGGTTTATTTGAAAAATAAAGCAATCCTAATTTTTGATCCCTATCTATAGTTACTATAGCGACTTAGTAGAAACTGTTTGCAAAAACTTGAGGTAGAGCTACTGATTAGGAGGATGATTTCTCAACTTTGTTAGGCCAACGGATCGGCTTTGTTACGCCCATACATATTCCAAAACCCTCAAGTGACCTGGTAATTTTGGTTTTAGTCTGTGGCTTCACCAGTTTTCAGGAGACTACTACATAGATTTATTGTCAAGGTAGCAGTCTCCCTTTTAGCGTGCGCTTACGAAACGGGCAATTAATTTGACGATAAAGCAGCGCGAGGTTATTAAAGTAGACTAGTAATGACCTACTCCTAGTTACAAAGTCAGTTGCCGTGCTCCGAAAAATAGTTTCCCACCTGTCCCTACATGATATTAGTTTTGAGTATAACCATAACACGAAATTCACCTCTAACCTAAGCTCTTTTTTAACTTTTTAAGCTTTTGCCTCGAAGTGCCAAAGTTGCGTCAATTCCGTACTTATGTCAACAGAGCAGCCGCCATCTTGTTTATTTTAAAGGTAACGTTAGATTGTCAAGGTAACAAAATCCTAATGGCCAATACGCAGAATGCAAATAATATATAACCAAAGGCACATACATAGTACATATTTTATAGCTTTCTTGTTGTTGATTTTTATAGGATTCCTTTATTTAACAAGCTAAGAATTTCGTTATTAAAACTAAATAGGGCTCAAAGATTTAAATGGAAAGAGAACAAGGCCCTTATGCCCGATTTCACCAACGATCCCTAACTTTAAAGGGGCACCTAAATAAGAATTTTGACATATTTGCTATGAAACAACTGTCACTTAATTTTGTTACGGGCTCAAATCAATGCCTTTATGATTGATAATGGCCAGGCATTATTCTAGTAAATCATAAAGGTAAAAACCGTGCCCGTCCGCGCGCCGCCGGTCCGTTCTTTTAGCTTCATGTACTAAATCAATTGAGTATCAACTTCGTATGAAAGTTAAATATGGACACACGTTGTATGGGAAATGTGTCAAATTTTAACTTTGACATGCAGTTGATATCCAATTCATAGTAGAATAGACCCCCTGCTTAAGGAGACTCTCTTCTTAATTTATAATACTATTAATTCAATATTTTATTCAATAAAATTCTGAAGCACTCCCTCTTGTAATTACACCACATACACACTCCACACACACAAACAATATTATTTGTATATATCTTTTGTTTATTGTTGGTTTAATCACATAATTTACCTACTGCTATATTTGACCACTTTCATAGAGCAGTGGTTGCGCCTTTGGCGTTGTATCCGGAGGTCGTGGGTTCGATTCCCACCCATGGCAAAAAAATAATTTAGTAGGTACAGTTTTCTACAGAGTTAGTCATAGTCTAGGTGTTTATAAAATATAATATGTATTATATCGTTGTTTCTGGGGCACTTAGTACAAGCCTAAAGCTTAGTTTGTGACCAGAGCAATATGTTGAATTACATACATATATAGGTACTTATCATCACGGGTGCCTTACGGCGCCCGAGACCGTTTAAACGGCCCCAGGGTCCCAGCGGAGGGGTTTTAATCCCACCTCGCTGGCTTTATATTCAATTATTGTATTTTGTAACAATTATTCATAAAAATTTGAGTCCTTGAAGAACACTTCAGTAATGGAAGGTTTTGTCTCTTTTTATTAGCAACAAAAATGATTATGAGTAAAAGAGAGAATATTTAATTATTATGAATAAGGTATATATAATAAATAAATAAATATTACTTACGAGCAGCAACCATATTAACGCGGTCTCCTTTATTAACTTTTGACATATTATTAGAAGCAGCAATTTGTTTAATATTTTGCCATTTCAGTTTCCATTCATCTTTCCAATTTAGTGTTTCATCACTAGTGGAGGAAGAAGTGTCCGAGTGCTTTCCTCTTCTTGAAAGAGTTTTATTACTTACTATATCCAGATTATCACTTTTTCGTGTTTCGAAATTAGTTTTAAATTTATCAGTTCTATCATTTTCATTTCTTAAAATAAGATGTTCACTTTCAAATTTATCAGAATTATCATATAATTCCGATTTTCTCATATGTTTAGGATAAAAAGTAGGATTCTTTTCATCAGTGTTATCATTAATATCTGAATTTCTTACATATTTGGGATAATGGGAATTGATTTTTCTGTCTGTGTCTTCATCAAATTCTGATTTTCTAACATGTTTAGGATAATAAGATTTGATTTTTCTATCAGTATCGTCATGAAATTCTGATTTACTTACATGTTTAGCATGAAATAAGTTATTTTTTTCATTAGAAACTTGTGCATTACTATGCGAATTAATACTTAGACTAACAGTAAAAAGTATAATTTGTAAAGAAAAATACATTTTCCGCTACATTTTTTTATTTTTTTATAACTTCTATAATATATTTTGTGTCGTTCGTTTTTATTACCGAAATTTTATTACCGGTTTACTATTATTGGTTTTCGAGAATTATTTTTTCGATTTTATTAGTATAGTACAATAAAAACATATTATGAGGTCATTCAAATAATGGAAAGTTGGTAATACAGTTTTGGAGTGCAAAATACATTTTTATTATTACTGTCATTTGTCATGAGCTAGTAAAATAAAATTATACTGGTGCGCGAGAAGCCGGCAAATAAAACTAGTCCAGGATTCTCACACGGGTGCCTTACGTACCGCTATTACTTAATTAATAAAAAAATAACTTACTGAATGGCTGTCGTGGTTTCGCTTCAGCGACGAGTTCCCCGGGTACCCAAGGAATTCAATATCTTCGTTGTCTTCTGAACCACTAACATGCCACGCAATTACGATTTGTTAACAATCTATACTAATCTATACTAATATTATAAAGAGGAAAGATTTGTATTTTTGTATTTTTGTATGTTTGTAATGAATAAACTCAAAAACTACTGGACCGATTGCAATAATTTTTTCACCATTAGAAAGCTGCATTATTCAGAAGTAACATAGGCTATATAATATCACGCTAGGTCCTATAGTTGTGGAGCAGTAACCAAAAATGTTTTAAAAACGGGGGAAAAGTATCGTTTCTGAGGCCTTCCGTGGCGTGCGCTGATCTTAAGTCCCCCCGTGCGAAGCCGGGACGGGCCGCTAGTACTTTATATACGTTAGAACTAATATACATGGTTAATTTGAATGGGTGTACTCTGGGCTAATATGATGTTCTACTGATCAATACGAACAACTTTTCCCATGGAACCATGTGTCGCAAATGAAAAAAAAAATGCCTTCTCAAAGTTCACCCTGTATAATAAATATCAACAACATAACGCGACAAATCTGACAATTATTTGTAGGCGCCTAAATACATGGCGAACGAAACACTACACAATTATATTAAACTATTTAATAATCTAGAAGGCCGCACAAATTATCTCAGAACAAAAACTCTTATAAATGTCTCGGAAAGGATGGTATATTAAAATAAAGATATTTATTTTAATGTTTAGGTTTGATTTAAATAAAACAATTTATGACAGACCATGAAATTATAATTGAGTAACAAAACCGTATCCTAGACACCAAAGCATTCCTAATGTAACGTTCAGTTTGCATAGTAGTTTTCAATCAAACTTTCTTACACTCCGCCTCAAACTTATAACATTACATTTACTTATCTCATACTTCATTCAATTTGGACTCCCATACCAAATACACAAAAGTTAAACTTTCCTTTCTGTAAAGCTTTCGTAAATACATCCGCGACCATATTCTTAGTATCCAAATACTTTAATTGAACAATATCATTTAGCACAGCCTCTCTCACAAAATGATACCTTACAGCTATATGTTTTGTCTGATTATTATTTATAACGTTTTAAGCTATTGCCATTGCCGATTGACTATCAGTGTTTAATGTAATTTTTATATCTAAATTAATTAACTCCTTGATAATCCTTTTCAAAAAAAATGCCTCTTTTGTAGCTTCAGACATACTGATATATTCGGCTTCGGCACTTGATAAAGCTACTGTTCTTTGCTTCTTGCTTTCCCAAGTAATAGCTGCACCAGCCAATTTAAACACAAATCCTGAATATGATCTCCTATCGCAAATATTGCCTCCGTGATCAGCATCAACATAAGTTTCAACATTAAACCCAGTATTCTTATAGTTTAAACAATATGTTTTAGTTCCTTTTAAATATCTAAGAACACGTTTTGCTGCGATCCAATGTTCTTCCGTATAACAGTTATTAAACTGACTCAAGAAACTTACTGCATAAGCAATGTCTGGTCTTGTACATACATTTAAATACATAAGACCACCTATTAACTCTTGATAAGGAATATTTTTATTAGGAACAAAATTAACATCATTAGGTTTTGTTAATTTATGTCCTAATACTATAGGTGTTGAAACGGCCTTACAATCAGTCATATTAAAACGTTCTAACAACTTTCCTATATAATCCGATTGATCTATTTTGATATTACCGTTTTCTTGCTTAAGTCTAATTCCTAAAATTAATTCAGCCTTCTTCAAATCTTTCATTTCGAATTTTGACATTAATTTTTGCTTTATTATCTTCACTTCAGATTCATTGTTCCAAAAAATCAATATATAATCAACATAAACCGTTATTATCATAATATTATCTTTATCTTTTATATTATAATACACACATGGTTCATTTTCTGATCTTATAAAGTTTAAATTCAGTAAAACTTCATTTAACTTATCGTTCCATGCCCTAGATGCCTGTTTCAAACCATATAATGATTTTCTTAACAAACAAACATGATCCTTTTTACCTTCTTCTTCAAATCCTTCAGGTTGTGACATATAAATAGTTTCTTTTAAATCTCCGTTAAGAAATGCTGTTGTGACATCCATGTGGTCTACTGTCAATCCTTTTTCAACAGCTATTGCTAACAAAAGTCTTAAAGTGCTATGTCTAACTACAAGTGAATATGTTTGATTAAAATCAATACCTTTTCTTTGAGTAAAACCGCGTGCTACCAATCTTGCTTTATATCTTAGCTTATTTCCGGCTTCCTTTTTGATTCTAAATACCCATTTTGAATCAACACAATGTTGGCCTTCAGGCAGTTTTACTAAAGGCCATGTACTATTATTTTTTAATAATTTTAATTCGTTTTCTATAGCTTCTTTCCATTCTTTCTTCTTAGAACAAGTAAGCGCTTCTTTTACAGTTAAAGGTTCATAATCATATTCCATTGCCTGATATAATATATAATCTGAAAAATCTTTCTGTCGACGGTTTCTTAATGGATATCTTCTTGTAATAATTTCTTCATCATCTGCTGAATAATAATTTTCTTCTGAATTATCATCTCTTATCATTTCTTCAGCTTCTTGATCTCTTACTACTTCTTCAACTAAACAGTTTTCATTATCCTTTCTGTACTATTTTCTACTATATTTACATTATCATCCAGATTTTCTACTATATTATTTTCAGTTATATTAATTTCATCACTTATAATACTTTCTTCATTAGAACCTTCTGGTATATTACATCTGTACATTTGATTTTCGAAAAATATAACATCCCTAGCTTTAAATAATTTACCTGTTGTAGGTATGTATAAGTTCTATGCTTTTCGAATCCCATTTCTTTCTTTTTTGATCCGGTACATGCATAAAAGCTTTACATCCAAAAATCTTTAAATTACTTAAATCTACTCTCTTGCCTGTCCAAGATTCTTCAGGTGTCATATTTTTTACAGCTTTTGTTGGAGATCTATTCTTTAAATAAACTGCAGTATTTACCGCTTCTGCCCAATAAGTTCTATCCAATCTAGAATCTTCCAACATGCTCCGTGCTTTCTCTGTTATTGTTCGAAGCCCTTTCCGCTACGCCATTCTGCTCTGGAGTATATTCTACTGTCAACTGATGTTGTATCCCGTGTTCTTGTAGAAAACTGTCCATTGCCCTGTTAACAAATTCAGTACCATTATCCGATCTTAATATTTTTATCTTTCTTCCTGTTTGTCTTTCTGTAAATATTAAAAAATCCTTAAACTTAGAAAATACTTCATCTTTAGATATACAAAAGTCTTACGTGTTTTATCATCTATAAAAGTTAAGTAATATCTGAATCCACCTTTAGACGTAATATTCATAGGTCCACATACATCAGTATGTATTAACCCTAAAATGTCATCGGCTTTACTTTTATTCTTTTTAAAAGGTAACTTTGTTTGCTTTCCTTTTAAGCAAGCTATACATTGTAAATTATTAAAAGTATTAGGAAAACTTACCCCAATAGCCATATTGTCTCTCAATATCTGTAAATTCCTATAACCTAAGTGACCAAGTCTCCTGAGCCATGTTTAAACTTCAGTATTTACAGTTGCCGTAAAACTAGTTTGATCCTGTGAATAATATTTATAAACACCCTTATCTTCTTTACATGTCATAAACACATTCCCCTTAATCTCACATTCATCGGTCTTATTCCATTCTTAGAAAATATAATTACATACCCTTTCTTTACGAGTGTACTCTCACTAAGTAAATTCGCTGATAAATTTGGTACATACATCACATTATTAATATTTAACCCTTCGCAAACATCACCTACACCCTTACCTTCTAGCATGCTTCCATTTGCACACACAATATTTGTATTAATACTACTTTGTACATAGTTATTTAACCAATCTCTTCTTTTCGTCATGTGCGTCGATGCTCCGGAATCCACAAACCAAACTGGTTCTTCGTTAATTTCAGTTGCTGAAAATGCCGATAAAGAAGATTCTCCTCCTCCCGATCCTTGCTTCCGATTAGGATTTTGAGGACAAAACTTGACTTTATGTGGTCCGTTACAAATATAGCAGCTAACCGGTTTCTTCGTGATCTTTGTTTTTGCATTATTATGGTATTTCTGATATTTCTTGTTAGATAGAAATGCAGAACTCATACCACTCGTCGTTGCATATTCTGTGTCCATTTGCAATAGTTTCGTTTTAACATAATCCGTTGTTAAAGATATATTGGAATTCTCCATAGCAATCCTCATTGGTGTATACTCTGCAGTCAATCCTTGTAACATTAACGTTGCTAATAGCTCATCATCGATTTCTTTTCCGAGATCCCTTAATTGTTGCGAAATCGTCATTAGCTCTGTTACATAATCTCGAATAGTTTGAAAAGATTCCAACTTTTAAACTTACGAGTTTACTGAGAAGTCTACATCGGTTGTTAATGCCTTTATCTTCAAACGCAGTGCGTAGAGCATCCCATGCCTCTTTAGCATTCTTGGCTTGTCTTACATGTACTAAACAATGTGTTCTTACCATTAAACAAATTTTAGCCCTAGCTCGTTGATCGTTTTTTAAAGCATTAGTATCCGTTACGACAGGTAGAGTCGATGTATATTGCCAATAAATATAATTCCATCTGGAACTTCCAGGTATTATAATTACCTTGACCATCTAGCTTCTCGAATGGTGGTAGACTACTAAAATGACTCTCCATTCTCTGGTGTTCCCCTTGGTTGCCATTACCATGTTCCATTATTTCGGAAGTTGGTGATTAGCCCATAACCTCTTATAAATGTCTCGGAAAGGATGGTATATTAAAATAAAGATATTTATTTTAATGTTTAGATTTGATTTAAATAAAACAATTTATGACAGACAGAATTATAATTGAGTAACAAAACCGTATCCTAGACACCAAAGCATTCCTAATGTAACGTTCAGTTTGCATAGTAGTTTTCAATCAAACTTTCTTACAAAAACACCATCTTTTTTTACACACTGATGTCATGACCACGGATTAAAACGTCCATAGAATATTATCAATACCGAACAACTAGATTAATTTTATAAATAAAATAAATAAATACCATCACGGGTGCCTATTTAGCTCCCGAGAACCGTTTAAACGGCCTCAGGGTCCCAGCGGAGGGATCAACCCATCCTCATTTCGTCGATGGTATTCGGAGGAAACACCTAACATGTGGCGAGCTTGTTGCGGTGTTTTTGATGAAATAGCCTCGTTGTATAAAGCGGTCACCCATCCCAGGCCGGCTTTGTTGTCATTTGCTTAACCGAGATTAATTTTATGTTACTTTGATTAGGGTAAAAAACAAGGAAATCAATTAATACAAATAAATAATCGTCAGTCTTTATTCATAAAAACTATAACAATCTTAACATTTAAACTAAAACAAAAAACAGACTATTTACACTTAATTTAACAATAATATAAATAAGACGTTAATTTAGAATTTTTAATAAGTATTTTATCTAAAACAAATTGTTGATTAATCAATCGACCATAGACACTAACTACGTAAAAATAATGAGGAATTTAAATATATCAATATATACAAAATATATCACAGTATATATTCTGGTATATTCAGAAACGTATCGCTAAGGTAAATGTGTTTAATCATATTTGTTCCATATCAATGTGATAGAGAATTTTTTTTCAACAGCGTTTTCACTAGCAGAAAACAGTGTTTAACGTTTCTGAACAGTCATAGGAGTTTAATTTCTATAATTATAATTTAATCATAATAATTAAATTTTCATTTTTTTTTTATTAATTTTAACAGTTAACCAAATCACGAAAGGTTTCGCTTGAAGCCCCTGCGTTGACCCTAGGGGGTCCAACGGGATTTCTTTCCCGCTGGGTCTCCTGGAAATTAAGAGGGGGTTTATTAGAACTCTGAATTCCACATGTACCCCGGATAATGGAGAGTCGAGTTTTTGACTTGAACTACGTCAGAATGACGTCCAAACAAATAGTATCCAGGTGTCTTTAACTAGTGCATATATTCGCATAGCTAGATTAACCTAGCTAGTAACTATATTTACTTAGCTAGTATCTAAATTCACATAGATAGTACCTAGGTTCATCTAGCTAGTACAAGATTTAACTAGCTAGTTCCTATACTCACCTAGGTAGTACCTAGATTCACCTAGATAGTACCTTGGTTCATCTAGGTAGTACAATATTTACCTAGCTAGTACCTAGATTCACCTAGCTAGTACTTTGATTCCCATAGCTAGTACCTAGATTCACCTAGCTAGTACTTTGATTCCCCTAGCAATTAACTAGATTCACCTACCTAGTACCTAGATTCACCTAGCTAGTACCTTGATTCACCTAGCTAGTACCTATATTCACCTAGCTAGTACCCAGGTCACCTAGCTAGTACTAGTAGTAGTAGCTAGCACCTAGCTCCGGTCCAGGTTCCTGACGGTGGCTGGCGGCGGAGACATGAGCACCTTGCGCGACAGTCTGACCTGGCCGGACACGGGGTCTCGCCCGAAGTACTTCACCTGGATCTCGGAACCTACGGCCAGCCCTAACACTGATGGATGAAGTATCTGTAACAAACGTTCATATTTTATATTAACGAGTAATAATATTTACCATTAATATTTATTAAAACACTTAGGTCCCTGGTAAACCCCGGTAAAAATATGTTGGATGCCAATCGACACTTTCTAATACTAAAATCATAACAATGACAATTACAAGAGTGTGGAAATAGAAATAATTATTTAATAATGTTTCTTTTAATAAAATTCTAAAGCACATTCTCGCACACCAACACATACACACACACACCACACACACAAACACACAATCTTATACAATTAAATTTATAATTTTCGCGAATTTTGCCAATGTCTAGTCGTAGCTAAGGAGCAGAAAAATAATTATAGTGATTTTAAGTTATTAGGCTTTAAGTTTAGTAACATCGTTAATCAAACAGGGAGAACAAAATATAAACATATAATCTTATTTGAATATATTTTTTGTGTATTTTTTTGTTTGTTTATTTGATCACTTAATTTACTGCAATATTTTTTCTATTATGTCATGAAAATCATTTACTGACTTTATATTCATTTATTTTATTTTGTAATTAGATTGCTGTGCATTTTCTTAAAATATAACTATAAAATTATAATTACTATACTTTGGAAGTTTGGCCTAATTCGAGGCTCTACTGATCAAATCGAACAACCTTACCCATGGAACTCTGTCTTCTTAAACTAGTAATATTAATAAACCAATTTGTATAGAAAAGCCTTTTTTTCATTTGCGACACATAGTTCTATGGGAAAAGTTTTCCAATTTGATCAGTAGAAATTCATATTAGCCCAAAGTACAACCTTTCAAAGTATACTCATATATTGTAAAATGAGTTAATTGTGTTTATATATGTATAATACACTAATTAAAATGTGTGTGCCACACACATACAAACACACACATAAGAGATGAGTGTGTATTAATAATTACAATTATACCATTATACTTAATGTTCTAATGTCCCGAAGGTTTGACGGTCAGATAATGCCCAAAGGCATTAAGTCCGCCTTTGTATTATGCAATAAAGTTTGATAAATAAATAAAAATAAATTTAGTTTACCTTTCTATGGTCCAACTGTGAGTTGTGTAACAAAGCGGGAGACATTCCACTGTGCAGTGTGACCAAAACTCCGCTGTCCAATATCTCTACCACCTTGGCCTTGTAGATGGCCCCAAACTCCAGCTCCGGGGTCCTTTCAGCGGACAGCCATGTCGATATACGCGCCTTCGCTTCGTCCATTGCTAGAGAGGATGGCGCGAAAATGCTGAACTTTGTCTCGTCTACTGGTGTTACCTGGAGAATAATAATATATTAATTAGTTTACTATAAGTTACTTTCCACCATTTGATCTTCATAAGCGACACTATCAGCTGGTGCAATACAGGAGGAAGTTTTTTTTCAAAGTCAAACGGTTTGATTCCCGGCTAGAATATTTTTTTAGAAAAATCTAATGATGCAGTTTTAGTTTTTATCAAAATCAGCCCCGAACAATTGGAATCATATCCTGAAAAATTAGTAATTGTCACATGTCTATGGCACCGAGACTCCTTTGCCAATTTTTCGATATTCCTTGTAGTTTAGGATTTTGACTTGAAGACCCACTAGAAAAATTCACCCTATATATACTTAATTTTTGTTTCATATACCACTTTTATGTATCTGGTGCATTTTTTTTCCCTAAGGTACCATAAAACACAAACACCCAATGTATTTACACCCCTTCTTTATAACCGCCATAGCCGGGCGATCATTACTGTTATACAATGATAGCCCCCCACTATGCCCAATGTAGAACCCCGTTATAACATACCCAAAGGAAAAAAAAATGCAACCTATAACAAATATCCAGCGTACTTTTACAATTAGCTTACAAGGTTTGAAGGAATTGGATGCATGATGCACATGGAGATAAAAAATTATTGATGGTAAAGGTACCTGAACTCCAGTTTCTAGATAGAGTCGCTTTAGGTTGTAGCCCCCCAGGCCGAGAAGCTTAGATCTCTTGTGTACTTCTACTTCCATCTGCTCTATGATTGGCATGTTCTCTCTGTGACCTTCTCTGTAAGAAAATGTATATATAATCACCAACAATATTAGCGGAACAAAAAAAAGTATGACTAAGAGAAATATATCATCATTCACCACCAGGTAGATACAAAGTCACATGTCATGCTCCAATAAAATAAAATTAAAATATAATTGTAGTCCAGATATTATGTTGACTCTTACAAACTGACACTCTTAGGCCCGGTTTCTTGATGGATAGTCATCTCGACTAATTGTTAAATAATGACAGTTATGGCGTCTTTTATATGAATTTGAAATATGTTTTGACAAAAATCTCATAGAACACCCACCATTTCTAACTATAGTAACGTAAACTATCCATCAAGAAACCGGCCCTTAGACTAACGTTGAACTCTTTTCAAATGTAAAGTTAAAATGGCGTTAGTTTAAAGTTAAAAATGGCCCAGTAGCTTTCAAGCTTCATTCGACACCATTTTTAACTTTAATCTCTACATTTACAGAGAGTTCGTTACGGTGCACCTCAGCGTTAGAATCTACCGTTTCGTGAGAAAAACTATATTATAGGCAATCTGATACAGATATGACCTTAATGCTAGTGCTGGGTCTATCTATAGAGCCTCAATCTTTTATTATTGTCAGATTGAGTAAAAAGAAAAAGAAATATTAATAACAAATGATGACATAGATTACCTGGGTTTGTCTATGCATTGGTTCATAATATCAATAATTTTGGATTTAGCATCAGAAGCCTTCTGTATAGACTCCATAACAATTTTGAGCGGAAGGCCAGAAATCTTTATGTCTGCCTGCAAAGACGTTATTCCTTTCTTTGTGCCCGCCATCTTGAAATCCATGTCACCCATATAATCCTCTATGCCCTGAAATAAAGGAAGATGGTGAGACAAAGCAACAAACTGCTTATCTTTGTCACTCACACTATATTTAGTTGGTACAGATTGGCAGTTAGTGCGCGAGTGATAGAGATAAATAGTAAGCGGTCAATGACGACTTATCGGATTTTCGTATTCGTGCTTTATCAATGGAAATATTTTTAATCGACCGCCCGCGTCTAGCATGTATGTGTATGTATGTGTGTATGTATGTATGTATGTATGTGTATATGTAAGTTTGTATGGATGTATATATATATGTGTGTGTGTGTATATGTATGTGTGTGTGTATATGTATGTGTGTGTGTATATGTATGTATGACTTACTAACAAATCAGTAAGTATCCGGTAGTCCTGTAGGTCTCCCTTGGCGTCATACTGAGTGACCAGCCCCACGGCGACCCCAGCTGCGGGGTCAGTCAACTTGACTCCCGCGTCCAGCAATGCCAGGGAACCGCCACATACGGACGCCATAGAACTTGACCCTAAACACAAGAAAACTAAAATGAAATCGTTATTCACAGAATATGGTTTTAAGAACACTCCAGTTGCGATTGCAAGTATGCGTTCCTCATACAAAACGGGCTATTGCACTTCCAGTGTTTTTCTACTACTACGAGATGTGTCGTAGAATTAAAGTACTTAATATTTTGGTCGGTCATTGTATTTATTAATATTTGAAAAAAATCTGTAAAAATTTTTTTAATTATAAATAATACAAAAGTATTTAGTACAACTAAACGATTTTATGTAGAATTATCAAAATAAAATAATTGCAAAATTTTTTTTCATTTGCAACACATGGTTCCATAGGAAAAGTTGTTCGATTTCATGAGTAGAGGCTCATAATAACTCAAAATACATCCTTTTAAATTTACCCTTTATAATGATAATACCCACATAAAGTTGCGGCCTAGCACAACATATTAACTTACCATTAGAGGCCAGCACCTCGGAGGTGAGCCTGACGGTATAGGGGAGTTTGGGCACGACGGGCTCCAAGCCCCGCTCGGCCAGCGCGCCGTGCCCCGCCTCGCGCCTCGCCCCGCTGCGCCCTAGCTCGCCCGTCGCGAACATGGGGAACTCGTAGTGAAGGAAGAATGACTTCTCTTTTATACCACTGGGAAGTCAAAATAAACACATTTTTTTATTTTATTCGGTCATGCAAAGGATCTCAAATACCTACATTAGGAATGGGCTTCCGAGAAAAATTAAAACACAAAAAAAAAATTTTTTGATTTCGAAAATATGGGCTAAGTAAAGTAAGAAACTACTTTCGTTTTTATCAATTAAAAAAAACTGGTTTTTAAGATGTTCATATTTGAACATTTAAAAAACCAGTTTTTGTGATGCGTAATTACCACAGGGTAAAGACGCATCACAAAAACAATAGATTAAAATGTTTTAATATTAACATCTAAAAAACCATTTTTTTTTAAATTGATAAAAACGAAAGTAGTTTCTTATTTTAGCCCATATTTTAGCAAAGAAAACAGGCTGATTTAAAAAAAATATATATATGATTGGAAGTTCATATGACAATGTCACAAGCAAGCGTTTCTAAGGGTAACCGCGAAGTGAAATAAAAATTTGGGTCCGATAACACTCTACAGTTTATTAAGCGTGATACGTGCTTCTACAAACTTATCTTATATACAAGAAATATTGTGAGCTTTATTATTGTCAATACCTATAAGAATAGCAATAAAAAAATAAAAGAATACATTTTTATTATTACCACGCTGTAAGATACATAAACAATATATTACATTATATTACGCATTAATTTAATAAAGGTGCATATAGCACCACATTTATCCAATAATTTTTTTTCAACATCTTTTAGTCTATTACAGGCAGTGTGTATGTAGTACTCTATTAAATCTGTGATAGCGTGCTTGTGACGTCATGCAGAATTTTTAGATTTCAGATTTCAAATATTAATATCTCAAAAACCAGTTAATTATTTTAAAAATAAACTAAATTATTCAGACTATTTTTTCGAAATAAAATATAAAAAAATATTTTGGTCGGAAGTACTCGGAAGCCCATTACAAAAAAATGAGAATGGCATGTAGGTCACACACAAAGTCCATGAATGTACCAAGTTCTTCGAGTTTAGTTAATTTATTTTATTTAAAATGAATCAATAAATGAACAATCATGTAGTTACGGAATGGGTATCAAAAAGACGAATTTGCATTACGAGTCTATTTTAATATCTTCGCTGCTTTATAATCAAATCAACCATCTATTTCGTGACCGCAAACTGAAAGAAGGCTATATAAACTCGACAGTAAATAGCTGCCGTATTCTCCAGTAGCTCTACCACAATTTTTTGCAAACAATTTTTGCTATAGTCGCTAGTAACTGTAGACAGGAATCAACCATAACTTTATTTGAAAAATAAAGTTACTAGCGACTATAGTAGAAACTGTTTTCATAAAACTTGTGGAAGAGCTACTGGAAATTAGTGATTGCATAAATTAAAACCGTGCATTGACTAGGTCACTCGAAGGTTTTTGTACCTGTATGGGCTTACCTTGAAAGCATAGACAAGATGTCCATCTTTAGTGCGCTGTCCGGTGAGTCGAACGCCACTGTGCATAATACTTGAGTTTGTCCGCGCTGGAATAGCGCGCTACCGTGGAGAGGGGAATATAGGTTTACCTAGAAAATTAAAAAAAAAAGTATTTTACACCTATTATTATAAATTATATTATACATATTGGCAGAGTTATTTAAACCTCTAACTACAGATTTTAATCCCCGGTGTATTTTTTTTTATTGGAGCTAAGCGTGTGACTTTGTATCTACCCGGTGGTAAGCAGACCTACAAAATCCATGAATGGATGACCCCATTCATGTTCACAAGTATTTTACACCTATTATTATAAATTATATTATACATATTGGCAGTTATTTAAACCTCTAACTACAGATTTTAATCTCCTGTGTATTTTTTTTATTGGAGCTCGGCATGTGACTCTGTATCCACCTGGTGGTAAGCAGACCTACAAAATCCATGAATGGATGACCCCATTCATGTTCTATCTAATTAGGATTGAGTAAGTAATATTTACACCTCCATTTTTTTCTTTAACAAAAAAACTTTATTATCACTAAAAACATTTATTTTAAGACGTTATAGTTCGCGAATCTATTTCCGTTGCACCTAAATGGAATTGTCCACTTGAGGTTGTAAATCGTTTACAGTTGCACGTTTTGTACTTTAATTTATTTTTCCTGACAGTTCCCTGACTTTTCCTGAGTCCGAAAAATCCCTGACCTTTTCCAGAAAGTAACTACCCTGAGTGATACTATATGACTTCCTCTTACTTAAAAACCTTAGAATGAAATTTACCTGACAACTAATCTTTCTTAGTTCATCCAAATGTCTTCCGTCGCACCGCACATCTGTCTCGAATATCATGTCCCTAAACGTTTGCCGTAGATGGGCACTGAAGAAGTCGGTCAGGTGGGCTACGTCCACTTCTGTGTCTCGCAATTGGTTCAGTACTGTTTGCCTTAGTTCCGATATTGCTGTGTCACGTGATGTTTTGTCATGGGTGAAGTCACTGCAAAAATATACATTAAATTGATTGTTTTTGTTAGAATAATAACTTGTGGTTGGGCTTTTGGCATTGTATCTGGAGGTTGTGAGTTCAAGCCCACTCGTGACAAGACAATGTTAGTACGTTTTTCTGTACAGTTTATGACAAGCTGGGCACAACCCTAAGCTAAACTTAAATCGACTTGATGCAATTCTGACCTGGTGACATTTAAAATTGACAGACAACTACGCCATTTTAGTTAAAGTTTGACTTGACGTTGTGCGGCGTAATACGGCCTACAGGTCAACATGTAAAAAGTCCTACATTTATTATTATATTCAAATTAATACCCAAGTACTTAAAAAAAGTTTATGACGACTGTTATTTTTAACTAAATGTACATGTATAAAAATAAATAAATAATATTTCTACTTACTAGAAAGGGGTAACTCACCTCAAAATCTCTCTCATTTTCATAGTAGAAAGAGATTTGATAGATTCCTGTATGGTAGAGTCCAAAGAGTTAGGTGTTTCATACTCTCTTTTTAACTTCCCATGATCCTTTTGTAACTTCTCTATTCCTTTTACTATGTGTTGAGATTCTTTTGTACCTGGAATTTTTCATAATTTTTTACCAGAGTAACTCTGTATATACCTGTTGGTAAGGAGATCAAAGACGATGATGGAGATAAGCAATAGGCAGTTGTTTAACAATAGTATTGATCCCTTGTGATGCGGTTATGAAACATTTGCACAAGATATAATAACATACAACTTTATCATCACTATCCCTGTTTTGTAAATTATCTATTCCATAACATAACTTTTTTATTCTGAGGCCCTTCCTATACAAGGCTACGCAAATCTTCGATAACTGACGATTTTAATCTCTAGGCGTCTATCGCAATACAATTCCAGAGATTCGTACACAGGAACGCGTCGCCGACATTTTGTTCATTCGTCGCCGACTCGAGTCGCGCGCTACCGGCCGAACGAAATCGTCAATACTTATGTTGCTGTGATTTCCAAGATGGCGGATTAAACAAAAAACCAAAATATTCTGTTACGTTTTCTTTGCTTTCGGTGAATATAATAAGCCAAAATTATAGTTTCATCGTCACTTGAGGACATATTGTAAATTCGTGAAGTAAAGACGTGTATCCGCTACATTGCCGAATAGACAACTCGTGTTTTGTGCGTGTACGGACTAAAATATACAACTTTGGTCGCGAAGATTTGCGTAGCCTTGTGTACTAAGGGCTTTAGATTTCAGAAACATTTGCCCTCCCTGGTAATAAACTAAAGTCATTCCACTAGAACTGATAGTGACATTGTCGCGTCAAAACGTACTTTGTTAAGCCCGCTCTGTAGTCCGCGATTCGCGCGCGGGATCCGTCGAGGAACGTCTCTACACTTAGCGTTCACGCCCCGTCGCGGCTTTCGCGTGTAATCCGCGGACTAAGTGTAGAGCAGGCTTTATACACAAGAATGTAAAAACTGTTATGTCGCTAATTTTAGTAAACAACGTAAAAATGGCATTTAAATGAACAAAGCAACTTTTAGTGATAACGCTATTTGGCGTTTAGTTATGCGTAGTACTGTATTGTATGTTATATTTGCATCACTATCAGTTCTCGTGAAATAGACTAGATATGTGTGAAATATCCTATAATAATATATATTTATTATACTTCTTTATAATTTTATATAACTATCCGCCTCCGTAGACTAGTGGTTGCGCCTTTGGTGTTGTATCCGGAGTTCGTTGGTCCGATTCATTCCCACCCATGGCAAAAAACATTTGTGCGTTTTTTTCTGTACAATTTTTCATGGTCTGGGTGTTTATAAAATATTATATGTATTATATCGTTGTTTCTGGTACACATAGAGCTTAGTTTGTGCTCAGAGCAATATGTGTAAATTGTCCTACATAATATATATACATTATATACAAAAATTAAAATTTACAAAAAAACTTACTTTCATACCTAATTTAATGGCCTTCAAGAGGTCCTGCTGCAGGATATTCTTGGCACTACCCTCCAGCATCACTACCAGGTTATTCTTTGTAGCAGTCACAACAAGATTCAGGGTGGAAGTCTGCAGATCTTTGCGGGTTGGATTCACTATGATTTCATTATCTATTTGAGCTAACCTAAAAGTAGCATTAACAAAATATTACTAAGTCACTATACCCTATGGTGAGCAGACCTACAAAGTGCATGAATGGGGATGATCAATACATTGTCGTTTAACAGAGTTGATCTCTCACACACGCCGGCTATATGATGCGGTTACAAAACAGAAGACAAATACGAATTTATACTACAAGTTCACTTTAATATCCTTCCTGCCTTATAGTCAAATAGGCACCCTGAAAGAAGACTACTGCCTCAACAAGGAAATTGATATAGTTTCGGAAATTGAAAACCGGTGAAACTACAGACTAAAACAGAAGCATAACTATGTCACTCCACAGTTTTTTGCATTTTTAAAGGGTTTTTTCAATATGGCAGGTATGCCCTGTCAAAGTTCAGGCATTCCTGAACTTTGACAGGGCATACTCGCCATCTTGATAAAGCGAACTTTGACAGGGCATACCTGCCATCTTGATAAAGCAATAGCTGTCCAATTTGGCATGAATACACATGGTCCACCAGGATACAGCAATTGTACCGGCCATTTCGCTGAAATTATATTCCATACATAATGCCATTCAATATACTTTTAAATATAATAACATTGTAGTAACAACACTTAAACAGGTTGTTTTATTTCATTTCAAAGTTTCAGTGCTCTTTATGAATAACCCTTTATTATATAAGTTATAGAGACCTCCGTAGTGGTAATTAAAACAGGTTGACCTAGTTAAATTATAGAGACCTCCGTAGTAGTAATTAAAACCGGTTGACCTAGTTAAATTATAGAGACATCTTAGCTAAATAACTATTTATTGATTTATTATCTATTTTATTATAATACAATAAGTTACCTAACAGCACCGACAGGTCCATTCCAAGGTATATCTGACAAAGCCAGTGCTGCACTAGCAGAATTAATAGCTATAGTCTCCGGAGGGTAGGTTGAGTCTACTGCAAGAGTATTGCATACAATCTGTGTGTCACTGAAAAAGTTTCCAGGAAATAACGGTCGGAGAGAACGGTCAATGAGTCGAGATGTTAGGATTTCAGTTTCAGACGGTCCTGCAATAATAATTTTTACGTTATTATATAATAAGTTAAAGTTATCATCTTCAATGTCTTAGAAAAAGTCTGTGAGTAATTCTGAGCATTACAGTAGATTTACAGAATTTTATTTTAATATATACATTTTGTTCCATAGTTTCTGTATTAAGGTCAGTATGTCAGGGAAATTCATATTTGAAAAAAAGTGGCAAACTTTTTTTCAAATATGAATATCCCTGACATTTTTCACTTTTAAAAAAAATTCTTGACCTTAAAATCCTAAAAAATATATTATTTGGTTTTTATAATTAATTTTTGGAAAGAAAATTGTATTTGAGATAAAAATTATTAGAAAATAGAAAGAATTATTTTTAGCAATTTTTTCGGGAAAAAACCCCGATTTTTCCAGTTTCTGAAAATTCCATGACTTTTCCTGGTTTTCCACCTTTTCCAGAAAGTGGCCATCCTGTGTATTGTTATATACAGTGGCAGACTTTCCTTAAGGCCGATTAGGCCCAGGCCTAGGGAGGCCAATCTACTCTCAAACATAGGCAAGTTATAACATGCTGCCATATTCTGTTTCTTTTCAAAGGTAACTTTAGATTGTGAAAATAACAAAATCCGTTAAGTACATTTGTACACGAGAATGTATAAAGTACACAGATTGCTAAAAAGTATTAAAGCAAAAGCATCTGTAACTGTGAATAATGTACCTGTAACCTGGAATAATATACTTTCCTTTTTTAGTTATTGTTGTTGCTGATTGTTCTATGTCATTTATAAAGGATTTTGGTATTTTGAAAAGCTAACATTTCCGTTATAAGAAACAGAATTTGGCCGCTGATGAGAATATGACTAGTGAAAAAATTGAACAAAAAATCAAACTGATTTTTTTTTGCACAGAACAATTTTACATTATTACTCCCATAAATATCATTATATTCAGAAAAACTACTAGTCCACCTTATTGTACATAGTATCTGTCTACATCACTTATTAATTAACTGCTCTGGTTATGTTAGGTAAGTTTTGCTTGGTAGAGAATGCCTGGTAGCATTTAGTCTTCCTTTGTACTTAAAAAATATATATGAATATAAAAATTTATATATATATAAATTTAAATAAATAAATCTAACTACAATATAAGATACTTTGTGTAATTTCACAGAGGGCCTTATATATATATATATATATATATATATATATATATATATTTTTTGTATTAGACATAATATTAGCTCTCCTTAAACTTATTTTAAAAGGCAAAATCTAGGAAATATTTTATTCATAAAGAGAAATAAAAAAGACAAAACTCATTACATGAGAGATATGGCCTTGTTTATGTACAATTGTCAAAATTACCAACCTACTATGAAATATCTAATACTCACTTAAAGACATACAGGAAGTTTATATTAAGAAGCATAAAGCAAATCACAAATTTAAAACTCTGATTATGAGAATACCTCAAACCCAACAAATATATAAAAGACATGTATTTAAAACATTATAGCATGAATTTGCCTCAATAGAAAAAAATCCAAAACCGAAATTTAACTCCATTTTTTATCAATATTTCCTATTAGTTCAATATGGATCAGATTAAATAGCCATATTTTTTTAAGTTATGTATATGTATAAGATTTAGTACCTGGCCTAGCGTTTTTTAAAAATTCATAACATTTTGAAAATTATAACAAAAAACTGTTTTTTTTTCTAAGTGCAATATTTTTATTGTTTCTCATTCACATGCTTTGTAATGGGCATCTTTTATTTCACCTGTTTTATTTACCTTTAAACACTCTCTTAAGTAATTTAAGTGCCTGCCTGATAATTATTATTTTCATTAAAATACTTACCCAGTTCCTTTCTCAAGAAATTAGTTGGTATTCTACCAGCAGCTGCAGCTTTCTGTCGGTAGTCTACCACCAGGGGAAGGAATGATGAGGAACTTGGTTTGGCCTTAGAAACCACAGTTGATAAAATACTGGTATTTCCCATAGAAGCAACACAAGTCCCATCCGCAAACTGGGCATATTTACCACTAGACAACTTTATGTTGTTACTGAAATATTAATCAAAAATTTATTTTTTAATATGTTATTTTACTTTACTAGGCATACTTAGACAATGAGCTTTATAAATTTGATAGTGGAGGAAAATCACTGGGTAATTTTAATTACCCAGTGATTTTATATTTATTTAATGGCCTCGTAGCATTGAGCGTAATTTTTACAATAATAATAATTAGGACAATTTACACAAATTGGTCTGGTTACAAACTAAGCTCTAGGCTTGTACTTGTACCAGAACTTAAACAATGCAACATGTTTTGCTTCTCCACAAAGCATCTTCAGGACTGAATTTTTATTTATGAAGGCCAAAATAAGTTGAGTTTAGGTGAATTTGTAATGTTAGGATTAAGGAAGGATTTAATATTATTATATTAAATTATGGAATTCCACAAAATAACACCTGATTCAATCAATTATTGTAAAAATTGTTTTTTGTTTGTGTAATATACACGTTTGTAATTTTTAACCTTATTCAGACCACTGAAGTACTAACTTTAATTTTAATATTATCTATTTTAAGTAAATTTTGTCCATTGTTATGGAAAATAAATTTCTTTAAAACTAAAAGCATGTTGGTACTTTTTCTTCCACCAAATTTACTGAACTCAGTTCCCAATTTGTATTTATTAAATGTAACCAGATTTTATATAAGTAAGAAGTAATGGTCTGTTATAGCTATATAAAAAGGGAAAATTCTTTTGATTCATATGGTCGGATTAATAGTCGTTGCTAAGCAATTGCTAATGCTTAGCCGATGCTCCGGACTGTCAAACTGCATATGAAAAACTAAAATTTGACAGTTCCAAGCAATGGCTCAAGCTAAGCAACGACTATTAATCCGACTCATAGTGTGGTTCTATCGCTTGAGATGATGAAGAATGTCTTGGAACAAAAGGTTTCCTGTTACCAATGAATAATTGTCCAGGGTATATAAACGGGGCCATAGACAACCGTTTAAATTGCAATTAGATGTGTTTCAAACTTTATGAACATTGAAATCGCGATGGAGCGGAGGGGCGTGATCTAGATTTTGCTTTCGTTCGGAAAAATCGAAGATGCGCGGCTACCGGTATCTGCCGCATCGAAGTTACCGTAGATTTTTAATTAAAAATACCTATTCAATTTTTAAATAACCTAAAAAATAACCTTACCCATTGGTAAATGAAATATTTATTTCACAATCTTTTTTAAGTGAAGAATAAAACCGACGACATAATTTCTCTTTATGTTTTAATTTAGATAATATTAATCGCTTACGCGACCACATTTTAAAAATATAATTAATTCTAATTAAATTACAAAACCACAAAAAAAAATACAAAAATTGCCAATTCCTAAAAACTGACAGTGACAGATACAGATTATATAAGTAATAAGTACTATTTACATTCGTTTTGGGATAGAAACATGTTCACAGCGATCGCGATGTATATTATGCGTTTTTTTTTATTTAAGTGGCTAAAGTGGCCTTGTGATCTGCCACATTGGCCATTTTTTTTGGACCAGTATGGACAGTATGCTACCGCGAACAGGGGCTTTATTCCGAGTTGCAACCGCTAAAGACGACAAGACGTTGCGTAAACTATAAATATTGAAATATAAGTTATATATATCCTATTAAATATAGAGTTGAAGAGTTGAAATTCCAATGCTCATAAAATGTTCAAACTTGCGAAGAATTCGTGTATTTCAAGATGGCGGCATTATTACAGCCAACCTAATATAGACTATATATCCATTGAAATAGAACTTATATTTCAATATTTATAGTTTACGCAACGTCTTGTCGTCTTTAGCGGTTGCAAACTCGGAATAAGGCCCCTGGTGGGCAATTCTCGCGTTTTCGACATTCATCTCGATTCGAGATTTTTAAACGAAAAATGACTAAATATGCTATTTTTCGTTCAAAAATATTGAACATTAAACGAAATAAATAATAAATATACAAATATTGAACGAAAAATGACATATTTAGTCATTTTTCGTTTAAAAATCTCGAATCGAGATGAATGTCGAAAACGCGAGAATTGCATATATTAATTATACTCTATGTCGATAGGTGAGGCGTTGTGATCTTATTTTAGCAGCGATGGTGAGGTCGGAAGACGACATCGCTTCCAAGGATCGCTGGTTTTTTTAGCCCACGTCGTTCCAGCGCGTGGAAATGTTCAAGTTACCACCAATCGTTCCGCGACCAGAAACTTTAACAAGAAAAGGGCTACTTTTTGACAGATGTTTGTTTACGTGTAAATATCTATCTACAAATTGGAATATAATGAGGAGGTTTCCAGTAGTTATTATTTAACGCAACAGATGGCGTTTAGTCGCTATCTACAAAAACTGTCAAAATAGATAGCGGTAATATATAAAATACACCCAAAATTTAGGATAAATAGGAAAACAAATACCTTTATATGAATAATTTATAAAATTTACTTAACTTTGTTTAACATATACACTAATATCCTGAGCACTTTTCCTTACGGCACCAACTTAAGCAATATTTTTTCTTTTAAATATCATCATATTAGTAATTAAATTGGAATTTCTAAGGTACCATAGTCTTTTTTACGAAGTTTTTCTTGACAGGGTATCTACTAAAGATTATAGAAAGCAAGAATAACGAGTAAGTAGATACATATAAAAGTGACAAAATATGGTAAAAATATGACACGTCTTGCAATACCAAAATTTAGTTTTAATTCATAGAACTTAGTCTATATTTGAGAGTCTATATAAAAATATAGACTACTCAAGTATAGAAACAGCCTTTTTTGACAGTTTTTGTGGATATCTCTTCTGCTGCCATCTAGTGGAATATTTTGGAACCGGCAAACAGAAAACTCCCCATTAATTATTCATATCTGCTTAAGTTCGATAAACCTAAAAAATAAATATGGTGTAACTAAATTCAGCTTTGGTATGTTTAGTTTGAGGTTGTTAATTAAATTAATATTGTGATATTATAAAATTATTGTATTTAAATAATACTTAATTAAAAAATATTGATTTATTATATAATGATAAGGTATTAATATTTTTAATTTCAATTATTTAATTCCAAATCGTGGCATCAAAAATCAACAGCGTTCGTTTGACAGCTGGATTTTAGCATCGCTAAAAATAATGACATGCTGAAACGGGCGATCGCAATGGTTTTTGATGTCAACACGAAAAACAGTGCGAAAAACTGCCTGCGCTACCGATCGGAACGTATGTCGTAAGGTAATAGTCAGAAACCCAAATAATTTAAATAAATAATGTGTAAAACGAAGAAAGTTCAAGGAAACGATGCATTTCATAGAATGAATTACTTATATCAGGTAAACCTATAAACTAACTTTATAGAAACTTTTTTCTTAGTTTAAATTTCATTAAAATCCATGAATTTTGTTAAATACAACTAGGTACTTATTCTTAATTTTATAGCTCAGCAAGTTAGTGGCAGGTAAAAGCCCTGAGCTCTCATCATATTATGGAAATTTAATAGTTAACGTTGCCAAGAAAAATGTTTTAAAGTTGTAAGTATTTTTTATTGATGTACATTTTTATTTTACCTATTTCAATATCATGGGCAATAATGACAAGCGCTGTATGAAGATGTAGTCTACAAAACATCAATAACATAAAATAGAAGGTCTATTAATATAAATTGGCTTCTACTGTAGAATTGGTAGAAAACACAATGCAGGAGATTCCCGATAAGTAAGACATAGCCACGTTGCATCCCACAATACTACTCTGCCTAACCTCCATGGAATCAATGTCATCCTATCAGGTCTCTTTCCTTTATTAAACTATAAGGGAACATCCCACCAGAGCTGTACCAAAAGTTTTTGCTTTGTATTGCATTTGTACATAATGTTATATTAAATTTTTAAAGATAAAAATGTAATGAAAAAATTCCTGGTGGCGGGACTCGAACCCACGAACCTCGCTATCGCGGCAAGGCGCTCAACCGCTGAGCCAACCAGGTTCCAGTCAGCCCTCACGAATTTTGTCATTGCTTGTTATCTACTTATACACAGACACCCTCTATTAGCTTTCTTCTAATAACTCTTATACGAGTGAAGTTAGAAGTCCTAGTTTCTGATACTAGATGGCAGAGGAGTCTGTTTTTTGTTTTTACTTGGAATTGAACTTAGGAATTTTTTCATTACATTTTTATCTTTAAAAATTTAATATAAGATTATCCTATAAAAAGGAATTTATAAAAAATGCATTTGTACATAATGTTAATATGTGAAATACCACCAATAGGATAACTTTATTTCAAAAATAAAGCATTCCATTAACATTGCATTGTTATTGACAATATGTTAATACAACGCAAAAACTTATGGTAGGGCCTTAGTACCCGATAAGATAGTTTAAGTTATGCTGTAGGGAAATATATTTTAACATTCTATGAAATTTAATATAATAATGAATTTTCCAGACATCCACAAATGAAAAAACAAATATGTAAACAATGCCACAGTGTGATGGTGACAAATGTTTCTTCCGAAGTCAAAATAAAAACTCCAAAAGCCCAGCGCGTTAAATGTCTTATATACAAATGCAAGGTTTGTGACAATAAGAGAAGACTTCCAGTTCCAAAAAAATATTATAAAAAGATTTGGGTTGATCGTCCTGAAGCTGTTGTTGAAGTAATAATGTCTAAATAAATAATTTATTTTAAAATATTACTTTTATTGTACAACTTATATAAATCATAAAATAGTTTACTACATCTACATATTTTTTACAACCGAGTTCTAGGATATAATTTTATTTGGCTGAAGGTGTTGTAGAGCTTTTATCTTCAGTTGATCCTTTTATGTTATCAATCGCAAGGTGCATAATCTGAAAGTAAACGTAAACAGTAAGTATATCCTTGGGGTGACGTAAAATTATGAATGTGTAATTAATATAATATTTATAATTTATTACATCAAAATGAGGAAGCCCTTTTCGCTCTTGAGGTTTTACTAAAGCATCGTTTTCCTGTAAATATAGCCAACCATAATGAGTAGCTATGATTCCTGGAACTATAACAATAATAACCATGTTTTTGCGAAAAAACTCTCGTATACCCATTTTCTAATATTTTATTATTTAATACACTTAAAAATAAAAAATAAACATCAATTTAAATTTTAATTGTTTACTTCGCCATACTGCCAGTGTGACAGTTACTAGAGGTGAGCGTTACGAAACGTAGATAGTTACAATAAAGTCGTTATTTCTTAAATAACTAATAACGGTTATTATATTAGTAATTACTATTTAATTAGAAAAATAAACAATATTGATTTGAGTTTTAAAATGGTTAGATCTCATTATTTCCCTTTATTAGAGTACAAACACGATAGGCTGACGACCGACGGTAGACGAGATATATTGAAAAAATATTTTCGACCTTAATGACATTTATCGAGTACCTATTTTATTAATTCATTCGACTTATTACATGGCATAATATCGAATTCTACCAAAAAATTACAATTGTCAATAAGGTCGAATCCCTTTAACAGAGCTAAAATTCCTTTGATTGGCTAGATATCATCGATACCTCTGGTTTAAGTACAAACAGTGAGTCTACTAGGGCCAGGGGTTATAAAGTTATAGTAAAAGAACGTTTTTACGTGACATTTCGCAAGATTACCATATAACATATTTAATACAATACCATAACTATGAGTCCAAAAACAAAATATAGGCCATGTGGATATAAGAGTTATTATTAAAATAAACATTTAATATTTTTTGAAAAAAACTAAAACGAAAAACACATTTTTTTTAAAATTTAAAATACAACTACAAAAACTCTAGAAAGAATGCGCTATGAAACTGTTCGATCCGCTCACAATTTATGGTAAAATATTTTTTTTTTATAGATTTCGTTTTTGTAAATTAGTATAGTTTCGTCATCTATATTAATTTGTTTGAATATTGTACCAATTGCGTTTGATATTCCTGATTCGCTGTCTAAGCGAATGAAGGATCGGAGGAGGTCGGAACCACTCCGACGGTGGTCCAGTCGGCTCTTAATACTCGAACCTATGGAGCGGGTCGTCTCATACTAGCGCACGCGCCGTAGCCGCATACGCTGCCGCCGCTACTGCATTGTTTCGTCTATTCGTTTTATTTCGTGTGTCCTGAAGAAGTATCAACAACCACAAGATAGCAACCTGCGCAGATCGAAGCCCGCCGGTCGCCGGTTCTACCTACGGTGAGTCCGATTTATCTTTCGTTTCTCGACTTCCTCAGGCGCAAATCAGCGTTTACCGATCGCTCAAATATTGGTATGGTCCTTCGAACAACTTTGATTTCGCAAAATATCTATTGGTCCATCGAGCCGGATCCTTTAATCTAAAATATCGTTTTTAGTGCAAAGTGACTTGTTGAACTTAAATAGCAAGCAACCAACTTGTCTCTCGTATTTATTTGCCACGTATTGTGTCGGAATAAATCTCATCGTTTTCGTGCCTTTCGTTAATAGTTTTTTAACTTCTTTATAATAATTGACCAATTGAGTGGCTTTGTATTTTGTCTCGTCGTCATACAAATAGCATTTAATAGTCAATTTTATTTAAGTAATGTTAATTAATTTCGTTTGTAATTCGCAATTTGCTATACGGGTAAAATTTCGTTTATATTTCAGATTTATTTTGCCATTTCGGGCAAAATTTCGCTTGTATTACGAATAAATTTGCCATTTCGGGTAAAATTTGTTTGTATTTCGTAATTTGCCATTTCGGGTAAAATTTCAATTGTGTTTCGAATAAATTTGCCATTTCGGGTAAATTTTCTCGTTTCTTAATAATAATTGACCAATTGAGTGGCTTTGTATCTCGTCTCGTCGTCATAGAAATAGCATTTAATTGTCAATTTTATTTAAGTAATGTTAATTGTTTTTGTTTCTATTATGTGCCAGTTCGGGTAAAATTGCGTTTGCATTTCGTATATTTTCAATTCGTGTATAATTTGGCTAATATGTTGTGTATTATTTCGTTACGTACTGATTACGTTAATAAAAAAAATCGCTTATTTGTTCGAATTCTCCAAATTCTCAGTATTATAGTATCAATTTACAAGACATTCTAATTAGTACTTCCACGTTGGTTTTGCGCCAATTCAAGCTCAATTCGGTCGGGTGTTGTAGCGCTAACCTCACGTTGGACTTAATTTGACACTTGAAACGGGCATTCATATTTCAAATTAGTTTATGGCATATTGTAATATAATAGTTTTGTTTAGTTTGTTTTGTTTATATTAGTTTTATTTTCGTGAGGCGATTCAACAATAGTGAACATTGTTATCGTCTAATGTAAATAAGTGTTTAGTTTCGTATTGGGTACGTTTATCGTTTAAGAATAGAAGAATAGTGGTTTCATTGTGTCGCTTATTTTTGTTTGTAACTTTAATCATCATGCCTAAGCCTAGTTCTCGTCGTACTATGTTAACATAACCCGAATTGAAGAATGTTTTAATTCAGCCATCGAGGCAAAGAATAACACTGTAATGATACCTATATTTGAATATTGTTTTACTCATATAGAAACATATTATAAAAGTTTCGAAAATTACCATATGCAACTATGTGAGGAAATTATTAATGATGAAAATGAACTAAAACTGGAGGATTTAGTTCGTCAAAAGTTTGAAGATAAATATTTTCAAATAATAGAACTACACAAAAAACTTGTTATCACCTCACAATTGCCACCTATTATTAAATCCGAATCCTCGACGGATTTTCAGTGAAATTACCTCGCCTTAACCTCGTCCATTTTGATGGAGACATAAAAAAGTAGAGCACATTTTATGATATGTTTCACACTATGGTTCACAACAATGGGAAAATTTCTGACATTGAGAAATGTCCTATTTTAATTTCACTTTTATCAGGAGAGCCTTTGCAATTGATAAAGGGTTTTCCACTCTCTGACCGCAACTACCGTGATGCGTATGCCGCACTTATAGATAGGTACCAAAGTAGGCGTCGGCTCGCATTTAAGCATTGGGAGGAAATCCAAAATGCTACTTTAAAATCAAATAGCCCTAGAGATCTACGACGCTTAGTAGATACATTTAAGGAGAACATTGCCTCTTTAAAAAAATTGAATTTTATTGTTGATAATTGGGACTTTCCTCTGTTTTATTTATTAATAAATAAATTAAACAGGGACACCAGACGTCGTTTCGAATTACAAAATGATAGTAAAGAAATTCCTTCGTTTGATTCTTTGCTTGAATTTGTAAATAAGACAAGCATTGGAACTAGCAGAACTAGATTCGAATTCGCAGCGCCCATCGCGCGAATTAAGTTCTTGACACTTGAGTTATTTAAAAATATATTTATTTATTTAAAACACAATAAAAATACAATAAAAACACACAATTATTCACTTAGATTAAAATACAAATTCTGATTGATTATTGAAATGTCTCTCTATTTATATAATATTAAATGCAAACCTATTCTATTTTACCTCGGCACGTGTAAGCTTATTGCTGACCAATGTGCTGAGGTTTACAGCTGATGAAGCTAATATTAAAGGGTTCGTCAACCTTAACTCCTTCCTCCTTCAGAGAAAAATTATCTGAAGTTGACACAGAAGACTTCAGAGATTTTTGATTATGATAATATATAGGTATATAAGTATACAATTTCAATTTTAAAACCATTAAACAAATTATAAAACAAAATACAATTACATATAAACTTATTGTCCAAACACTAATTCCACTTTTCCAACGATCTCAACTGTTTCTCCTCTGTCTTGATCTCCATTTGTAGACTCGGCATCTCGACAATTGGAAAATGCATTTTTATAACTGATGCATTATATTGAGTGTTGATAAAAATTTCTCCTACTTGAACTTTACATTGTGGTTTAGCTGCCATCATATACGTTCCTTGGACGTTATACTTATACACTTCTTTAGTACAATGTTCTGTAATAATTAGGTTTTCTTCTGTATATAACCAATGATAGCTAGTTATTTTCTGTAGCTTAAACTTCTATATTTGTATAGGATTCTGGTGACAATTATTATAATTATTCTTCATTAACATTATTTCTTCTATACACGTCTCGCTGGGGTACTGAACGAGATTATCTTCCGTACATAAAAATCTTTCATCTTCTATCTCTTCACACGGACTTACTACTATCTATATCTCAATCTTATCTATATTTCAATCTTTTCACCAATAGGAAAGTATGTGTAGGAATAATGGTAAAGGTATTAAGTGAATTTGGATCACGTATAGGAATAGGTATTATTTTATAATATAGATATATATCTGGTTCTACTAATGGAACTTCTAATATAAACACTAAATTATCATTTTTAATATAAGATTTTACAATAATATTATTTTCTAACTTAATCAAATTTCCTTTAGTAACAGGATAAACTAAATTAGCGTACTTTTCTATTCCTAATAACATATTTAATAATTCTGACGAATTTACAATTGACTGATGCAAAGTATGCAATTTGCTAAATGCTATTGCAGTCTCAATTCCTTAAATAGTTCTAAAATTACTTAAAGTTTGATAAAGATTATTTAATAAAGATTATATTTAACTTATTTTCTTTTTGGTTAATTAATTCTATTTGTTTAGTTTTATCTAAACGATTCACGTTGTAATTTATATCTTCCGAAACATTTTATCAAAACTTGTTGCAATAATGATACTTTTCGTTCAACTGAATGCTCTTCATTACTTATCGTTTTAATTTCTAAGTCATAACGCTATGCATCTTCTTCGTCTAAGTTACCTGAGATTAATTTAACTAAGGATCCAAGAGGACTAAATATAGTTCTTTTATTAATTCTTCTTGGTAGTATTTGATTAACTTTATTATTAGTTAATTCTATAAAATATTCTATTTGGTTACTCAAACTACTAAATTCATTATTACACTATTATTTTTGATTATTAAAATTATATCATAATATTTTGAATTATTATCTATTTGTTCTAATAAGGAATCTAAGTCTATAGTTTTAAGAATAGTCCAGGAATTATTCTTCATCACTGCTACTCCTGTTTTCAGTGGTGCTATCCCTGCGTTCGCATTCAGATTCTGAAGCTCTAGGCTCCTGATGTTTTCTAGAAGTGCCAGAAGTACTAGCCACGACCTGCAGAGGGCGTTTAATATTCTTAATATTAACTTTTGTTTTGCGTTTCTTTAATTCAACTGGAATAATATTACGACTTGGTTTTCCTACAACTTTAGCCTTTTCAAAACGTGGTAAATCTTTAGCCTCTCTTGTTCTAGTTCTAGTATTTTTCATAAAAATATTATCTCCTTCTTTAATATCAGGCGGTTCTTCGCCTCCTCTTTTATCCCTAACTTTTACTTTGCATTCTAGTAATTTATCAGCAACATATTCATATAAGACTGTTAAGCGTTTCCTATGATCTTGTAGTAATTTTTGTAATAAATTACGTTCCCTATCTATATCGAAAACGTTACCGGATTCTGTATTACCAAAAACTATCTCAAATGGAGTAAAATCAGTAGCAGAATGTATTGTATTGTTATATGCCATTATAGCGTATGTCATTACTGAGGAAACATCAAGCTCAGTTTTTTCATATTTAGCTAGACGATATATTTCAATGATTGTAGAATGAAAGCGTTCTACTAAAGCCATTGAACTTGGGTTATTTGGTGTCCCTACATGAATTTCAATTTTATATAAATTTAAAAGTTCCCTAATTAATTCATTATTAAATTCAGTGCCTGAATCACTATTGATTTTCTTGGGTAATCCATACATACTAAAATACTTAATTAATGCTCTAACCACTTCAGGTGTACTACGATTTGGAATATTTATAGCTTGTCCTAATTTGCTAAAACTATCTACTAAAGTCAAATAATATTTTCCTTCTATAAATAAAAGATCTATAAATATTTCTTGGAATGGAGAAAATTGATTTTGCGTTAACTGTATACACGGTTTTATAGGTTTCCTTTCATACTTCATTCTTTTACACAGTTCACATGCATTGATAATTGCTGCTATGGTTTCTTTCATATTTTGCCACCAATATTCTCTTCTAATTCGTGTTAAAGTTTCTCTAATGCCTCTATGGCATGTTTTTCCTTCATGATATTTAATAACTATATCCTTTTGTTCACGTTCGGAACCAGTTAAATTTACTACCCGTTCTGTACATTCTATTATATTATAAGCTCCTTTTCTATATAACTCAATTAAAACCTTTCCTAAACGCTACATCCTCAAAATAAATAAAATATTTGTACTTAAAATCTACGTATTTTTTCAAAAATACCTTAACTATTTTTTCATTATTTACGGGCATATGTACCTACTTCCAAAATTTTCTGTTTATTATTAGATATGTCCTTGACAGAAATTTTATCAGTAAACCAGGTATGTACTAATATTTGTTTTGGTTTGGTATCTATAGCCTCGTTTAAGATAGGTATTCCCTCATGTTCCCTGTTTGATACGGAGTTAGCAGTGATCCATCGTCTGAAATTTCTATCAGCTCTGGTTCATTTTCCTCGCTATCGTTATCAGGTGGGTCAATTATGGGGGTTTTCCTAGGTTTCCTAACCGTTACGAATTCTGAGTTCAATTCCTCTAAAATGTCCTTAAATCTATCATCATTATCGTCTATATCAACAAAAGTTGAATCTAATTCTTCTAAATCATCTAAAACGTTTATTTTTATACGAGAAAGAGCATCGGCATTTGTATTTTGCTGCCCTTTTTTATATTTAATTTCAAAATCATACTCTTCTAGCCTTAACCTCCAGCGTGTTAACTTGCTGTTAGGTTCTTTTAATGAATACAGCCATGCTAACGGCCCATGATCTGTATATATAATAAATTTGTTACCGTATAACCATACGTCTAAAGTGTTTTACTGTCCAGATAACAGCTAAAAGTTCCTTTTCTATGGTACTATATCTGGTTTCAGTATCGCTTAAAGCCCTACTTGCGTATGCTACAGGTTTATCATTCCCAATACTTCCTTGTGATAACACTGCTCTGATCGCAAAGTTTGATGCGTCTGTTGTTAACACAAATGTTTTATTAAAGTCTGGAAACTGAAGCAACGGTGCGTTTGTCAAAAGTGCTTTGCACGTTTCGAAGCTTTTAACATATTCTTCGTTAATAATAACTTTATTCTTTTTCTTTAAACAAGTTTTCAAAGGTTTTGTGATTTTAGCAAAATCCTTGACATCCTATAATATCCTATTAAACCTAAAAAGCTTTTAATTTCTGTGACAGTCTTAGGTAATGGATACTTAAGTACTGCCTCAATTTTATCATTGTTCGGCTTAAGGTCTTCCCTAGTGATAGTGTTAGTTCCCTAAATAACACTTCTTTTCTAAGGAAATGGGACTTATCTAATTGAATTTTTAAGTTAGTTTTTCTAAACCTATCAAATATTAATTTCAGTTTAGCAATATGTTCTGAGAGGGTTCTAGAGTAGATTATGACGTCATCTATGAAGGCAATGCAATCCTTGTAGACCTCTTAGGATGTTGTCCATTGCTCTCTGAAAAGTAGCCGGTGCGGTTTTCAATCCAAACAGCATTCTATTAAATTCATAATTACCGAAAGGTGTACTAAACGCTGTTTTGGTTTTATCCTCTTTTCTGACCTCTATTTGGTGGTATCCTAAAGCTAAATCTAATGTCGTAAAATACATGCTATTACCTAATTTGTCAAAAAGATCATTGATATTCGGTAGTGGATATTTATCATCTGTAGTAATTTCATTTAGTCTCCTATAATCAATAACCATTCTCTATTTTTGTTCACCTGATGAGTCTAGTTTTTTCGGGACTAGATGAACTGGAGCACTCCATGGAGAGTACGACTCTTCAATTATATTAAGTATCCTTTAACATTTTTTCTATTTGTCTCCTAATTTCCTTGGTTTGAACAGGAGGGTAACGATGACCTTTTATGTTTATTGGGTCTTCGTTCTTAGTCCTAATATTATGTTTAACTTCGTTACTAAAAGATAACGGTAAATGTTCACAATAAAAAATATCCTTATATTCTTCACACAAACATTCAATCATGTTTCTTTCTTCTTCATTCATATAGTCTAATTTTAATTTATTTAAATTTTCCCTAAGCAATTCATCAATACTACAATTAATTAAATTTAAATTCGTATTATTTGATTTATTTAATACTGATTCATTTAAAACTTCTACTTTGAAGGGTGATGTAACAGTGAGTTTCTGTTTTAAATCAGTACAATTTTGTATAACAGTTGATGCGAAACCATTTATACATTTTATTATAGCGGAGGCCATTCTTACTTCTTCTGCAAATTGCACATAATATAAAATGGCGGTAATTTGACCCTTACTTTACAACGAGGAGGCAGATTGTATACCTCTCTCTCTGAATGAGGTGAATAAATAAACGGTATTTGTGTATTTTTTGTAGACAAAATAAGTTTTTTCATGTCTATAGACGCTTATAAAATTTTTAATAATTCGCTACCAATAAGGCCGTCGTAACTATCGTCCACATTATAAATATAAAATTTATGCTTTATTTTACTTTTAAAAATTCTAGGTAATTTTATAAAAACAACTTCATTATGCTTACTCGTCGCATGAGTACTAATTACGTCAAACGGTTCGTATTTCTTAAAACTATTAAAATATTTATTTGCTAACTTAGGGCTAATAAATGACCTAATGCTACCTGTATCCAACATAAAAACTGCGTTTAATTCCTTAATTAAAATATGCGGTAAGTTTAAAATATTATTACAATTTATTTCTAATTTTTCCTCCCTGAGAAGGCCTGCATGTAAAAAATTTCCGGCTGGGATACTTTACGGGAATCATAATAATTATTTCTAAATTGTTATTTGATTCTTGAGACGTGGAATCATAATTATTATTGGTGTAATTTACTCGTCTTGTACTAGCGGTTCTCATTGTAACGTTTTTTTATTCAAAAAAATTGTCTAGGCATTCCTCCGACCTAGGGTCGCCAAAGTGTTGATTGAGAAGTGTTTTTAACTCCTCCCACGTTTGAATTTGGTCTCTTTCACCAACGAGGTTTGCTGCTTCACCTGTTAACCTACTCGTAACTACGTGGAATAAATACTCATTTTGAGCAATACCACCCCAGTAATTCTGGAGTATATAGTCGCACTTTTTTATAAATAGTGGTAGGAACCTACTGTCGCCGTTAAATACTGGACTAATCTTGAGCATTTCAGTCGGCACCCTATTAATATTTTCCATTTTTATATATAAAAAAAAAAGTTACTAAATACTAATTTAAAGACTTGACTATTACCTCTATGCAAAATGTAAATGCCTAAAGATACCTATTGTCACAGTGATTTAAATCTGTTGACAATAGTATATACCTAATAATTCTAACCAGATATATAATAAGATAATATATAGATAGATGGATAAGGAAGGGATGAGAAAACGGATTGGTGAAAAATTAACTCACAGGCCCCTCCCGGAATTTGTATAATGTGTGCCGCGAAGTTCTTCTTGACCTGGACCCAAAGCTGTGATTCCGAACGGCTGGTAGTGTCCGAAGTGCTGCTAAGTCTCCACGTAACTCGTAGTTTTCTTAATAAATTTATTTGTTCGGCGATCCCGATTTAAACGTTAAAACGTTCGTCTTGGAATTAAGTATTTAGAAATCTTATCCAGCAACAAAATCCAAAGACTTACGGGATCCTACCGGCTGCGCCAATTAAGTTCTTGACACTTGAGTTATTTAAAAATATATTTATTTATTTAAAACACAATAAAAACACACAATTATTCACTTAGATTAAAATACAAATTCTGATTGATTATTGAAATGTCTCTCTATTTATATAATATTAAATGCAAACCTATTCTATTTTACCTCGGCACGTGTAAGCTTATTGCTGACCAATGTGCTGAGGTTTACAGCTGATAAAGCTAATATTAAGGGGTTCGTCAACCTTAACTCGCGCTTCTGCTCGAGCAAGTCTGAAAAACCTGGTGCTGTTGATGCTCTGGTTGGTGTTGATGTGTTCTCAAAAATATTTTTGGGTGAATGCATTGATAGAAAACAAAATGAGCCTACAGTCTTTAACACTGAATTTGGTTGGGTGTTAATGGGGAAGTTCTTTCGAGGTAATCCAGGATCATGCTCCTCGTTACTTTGTTCGGTAGATTCTCTACATCTACAAATTCGAAAATTCTGGGAGATCGATGATATTCCCCGGTCATCCCTTCTCGACGCTGATGAACTACTGTGTGAGAAGATGTTCGTTGACAATTACACTCGTACGGCTAAAGGACAATATGTGGTTCGACTTCCTAGCCCAACATTCTACAGTTCATCGCATTCACTGGCACCTCGTCGTCTTCTATCCTTGGAGAAGCGATTGTCACGCAAACCGGGCCTTCGTGAAGACTATAATGCTTTTTTGAATTTGTATAAGGCGGGCAGTTTCGCGTTGAGAAAATGGACTAGTAATTCGGCCTCCATACTCAATAACGTTCAACCTGAACATCGTCATGAATCCTTGTTATCATTTTTGATCGTTAGAGCGGAACTTAATCCTGCTGCTTACGCCACTCGTGGTCTATCAGTGAAGGAACTATTGAAACATCCGCTATGGTAGGCGGTGCTATCATTGTTATCGTTTTCCTCATACATGTGGCCGTCTTCTTCGCTAAACCTCGCTTTGCCATCTGACGCTTTGATTTAACATCGTAAGGTGCAGACAGATTTATTCGTGTCGTTGATCCAATTCGATTCGTATTTGCTGAGATATTCTAGTCTCATACGGGTTCAACGTATAGTTGTTTATGTAATATATTTCATTTTTAATTGTCACAATCCCGCGAATCGTAGGACTGGTCATCTTATTCAATCGGAATTAGATGAAGCCTTATTAAGTTTAGTTAAAAGTGTACAATCTTTATTGTTCCCAGATAAAATTGATAAGATTAGGAAGCGCTTGGGACTCCTTAAATCATTATGCAACCGTTTATCGATAGTGCTGGTCTTCTCAGGGTGGGCGGTCGTCTGGCGCACTCGAAGTTGAACAATGATCATCAGCAGTTGCGTAGGTTACTTTGGTATTCGGAATATCCACATACACCGAATCAACTCGCTAAATGGTTGTCCGATTACAGTAGATGGGGGCCTGACCAAAGAACACGATCGCCAATCGAATCGCCGCATCGATCGTTAAAAATGTATAGGAATTTTACTCTATGGGTAGAGCCTGATCGATTGGAATTGTCAAATGCCATACATGTGGCTTTCGATCGGTGTTTCGATTCGATTATCGATTGGCTCTTTGGTAAGGCCCCATGTTATAGGTAGTTTATTGCTCATAATAGACGAACTACTCAAGCCTCTTAATTGGTCTCTCGGTCGTATCGTCGTCTGGAAGGGATGGTGTGGTTCGCGTTTCGTCTCTTAAGACAAAGGCAGGCATCCTTAAGCGCCCATTAGTTAAGGTATGCCCTTTTCCGACACCCTAGGTTGTAAGTAAAATACGTTGTATTTTGGTGGGCGGTATGTTCGATCCGCTCACAATTTATTGTAAATTATATATTTTTTATAGATTTAGTTTTTGTAAATTAGTATAGTTTCGTCATCTATATTAATTTGTTTGAATATTGTACCAATTGCGTTTAATATTCCTGATTCGCTGCCTAAGCGAATGAGGGATCGGAGGAGGTCGGAACCACTCCGATGGTGGTCCAGTCGGCTCTTAATACTCGAACCTATCGAGCGGGTCGTCTCATACTAGCGCACGCGCCGTAGCCGCATACGCTGCCGCCACTACTGCATTGTTTCGTCTATTCGTTTTATTTCGTGTGTCCTGAAGAAGTAACAACATCCACAAGATAGAAGAGATCTGCGCAGATCGAAGCCCGCCGGTCGCCCGTTTTACCTACGGTGAGTCCGATTTATCTTTCGTTTCTCGACTTCCTCAAGCGCAAATCAGCGTTTACCGATCGCTCAAATATTGGTATGGTCCTTCGAACAACTTTGATTTCGCAAAATATCTAGAAACCCTCGCGGAACGAAGCGCAACCAATCACCGCAATAACGTGAACAATAATCACCTCGTCGGAGAGCAACGACATTATTTTAAAAAACCGATACAAAAAAAGAAACTAAAACGAGGATAACAACAAAAACTCAAAAACGACAAAAACCTTAAAACGAATGTGGAACCAATCACGAAAAAACTACTATAACAAAAATCACTAAATATCACAATCACGTGAAATAACAATAACCACCTCGATACAAGAGTTTTAATCGTTACAACCGTTTCAACAGTGATATCCATATGGATAGGTACATTCGTTCCGTTTAATCACAAAGTTTTAGAATGACGGCGAGAATAGAAGCGAGCAGCGACATAGCGCAAAGCGGTGAACTAAGTAAACCAATTTATAACAACTACTACTGAGAGATGGCGCTATTAAATTAATTACTGCAGAATATAAGTAGGTTGTGGTCAATAAAACTATATTTGTGTTTTGGATATTTAAGTTAAAAATTGATTAAAATAAAAAGACATGTAAAAAACATAATAAAATTATGAATTTAAAAAAAAGTGCAGAAGCAGGCATGGAACTGGCGTTCTGTGGTTTTTAAGTTATTTAGATAGAATCATGTTCAAGCGCCATAAAAAAATTAAAATAAGGTTGAAAATTTGAAATAAAGAAAATTTAATATAAGTTGTATATATATACGTTGTGGCCGAGTTGGTTATACCTTGGACTTAAAAACACTTTCCTGGTTCGAATCCCGGTGTGTAACAATGAGTTTTTAATTTAAAAAAAAAATACATTTGTTTGAATACACCACTGTAGTGCCTCGGAGAGCACGTTAAGCTGTCGGTCCCGGTTTCACTATACCAACTTGTGATTATTAACATTACCTATGTATGTACACGTTAGATAAGTTACAGAAGAAATATTAATACAAGTAGATAAGTTTATATAAATGTAAATTCAAAAATAAGTAGACCAAAAAACAATTGTTAATAATCTGTAAATAGTGTAGTTTTTAATATCAAGGTAATAAAAATACAAAGTGTAAAAAATTTTTAAACAATATTGTTTTTTCTTTGCTCATCATTCGATTTTTCAAATAATAACTATTTACAAGAATAAATATTTACATAACGGGTTATTAACAAAAAATTAGGTAGCCGTTACGTTACGGTGGAAATACGTAAATCTTACTTTTATTATTTATATTGTTAATGCTATCCAATATATTTTATTTTAGCTTAGATTGTTGCAATAATTTTAGTAAAAAAAAAGTAATTAAACACAAACTTATATATTAATTATTTATTTCACAAATAAGATATGCTCAACAGTATGCAATATCTAAACGTATATGTTGATTTCTCATGTTTTCTATGGTTAGAGTAGTAAAATAAATAAAACTAAAATGTGATTGGATGAATGAAAATAACAAAATAATTTTAGCCAATCATTTCATCTAAGACAATTTTAATTTTTAAACATGATGAAAACTAACTCATTCGATTCACAAAAATGGTAGCAGCACAGTGAAAAGGTGTACAATTTTTCCTAGTCATTAAAAAATATATGAAGCTTATTTAGCAAGAGTGTTTGATACAAATTGTAAGTAATTTATTAAAGAATGTTTGTGTATAGTTAGATTGGATTTAGCCTAAGTATTGTAAACTTTCAGATAAACACCAAATAATAAGCTTCAAAACTACTTCAAAGATAAACAGTATGACGTCTGAAGAAACTCATAATGTATCCGATGAATTGAAGGGATGTTACGAAAATTTAATAGTAATAGATGTAGGAGCAAACCTTACGAACAAGAAGTACAGCCGTGATCTCGACTCTGTAGTCCAAAGGGCAAAAGATGCAGGTTAGTAGGTTTTTTATTATAAAACCACAGTGGAATGACCTAGGGTTGCATGTTGAAATGCACTGTATTTATAATTTATCGTGTAATGTGGCTATATATAACAGTATCATTCGGCAATAATAACTTTTTGTTTGCATAATTTATTCATGATATGTGTACAGATTAACATTATTTAGAGCATTACATTTCCTTTCTAGTTTTACTGTAATTTCATTCAATTTATATAACTTTCTTTTTGGTTAAAAACTAATACTTGTTCCGCTCAATGTATGGTCTAAAACCAAGTGATAGTTGTCTTCCAATTTTCAAATCCCTCAAAATATTGACATTACCTTTAATATATATATATGAAATTTCTACATTTTTGAAAAACAATCCAAATCTATTTGTTAAACTCTCTACAACGCTAAGGCAACCAATAAGACAACAGTATAAACTTAAACTCTGTGTGCAAAAATGTCAAACAGCACTGCTACAAAAAAGCGTGCTTAATATGGCCCCTACTATCTATAATAAAATTCCAGATGACATAAAATTATTAAAAATTAAGTTATTTAAAAAGAAACTATTTTCATTATTATTACTAAAGTCTTACTATTCTATTTCGGATTTCTATAGCTTATTATTTTATTTTGTTTTTAGTGTTTGTTATTTTATTATTTAAAAATATTTACGAAATTAAATTTATTTTGACATATTATATTATTAATTTATATAATTCAGATAAATAATAGACATAAAATAGAATTTATTGACATATTAAATTAATTTGATATTTTTAAGAATAGGTAATTTAAAAATTATAATTTGCAACTATTTTGGCTGAAATTTGTTATTAGAGTAGGTATTAATATAAATTGACATTATGGTTTATAATTTTATTAATGTAATGCATAAATTTTATAATTAAAAACATGATTGTACCTAATATTTGTATACCGCAAGGTGGGACAAAGAGAACTCCAAATGTAAAAACATCTATTTAATAACCTCTGTTCACAAATAAAGAATTTGATTTGAAGAGACAGAATGCGCAATAGGGGTAGACAGATTAAGAGATGGGAGGATGATCTCCCAAGTGATTGGAGAAGGTTATTATGCAATAGGGAAAAATGGGAAATAATGGAGAAGGCCTATGACAACCTTACCTGAGGAAAAATATTAATTAAGTTTGTACTTGTTACTTTTAAGTTGTAAGGTCAGAAAAATAAAGGCTATTTTTATTTTATTTTATTTATGTCTATACAAGACATATAAATGTTATATAGTCTTCGCCTTAATGTACAATAAATTCAACAATGCATAATTACTGAAATTAAGTTCATTTAATATTACAGGTGTCCAGAAGATCATGGTGACTGGTACTTCTGTAAAAAACAGTAAAGAAGCACTCAGGCTTACTCGTCTCTACCCCGGCACTATATATTCTACTGCAGGTATGACTGTACACTTATTGAACGAAGTTTTTTTTACTGGAACATGGCATGTGACTTTGTGGCACAAAATCCTTTGATGGGGTTGATCAATACATTGTATTTAAAAGCATTAATTGCTCCCACTATGCCTGCTAAATGATGCAAAATCGGAATTGACGGAGTTGAATTTATGAGTCTTCTTTATCGTCAAATTAACTGATATGCCTATATTAAACACTGGGTATATTTCTTATATTTTCTTTAATGTCCCATTACCTTAATGACTGCCTCCGTGTGGTTGCGCCTTTGGCGTCGTGGGTTCGATTCCCACCCATGGCATAAAAATATTAGTATGGTTTTTCTGTACAATTTGTCATGGTCTGGGTGTTTATAAAATATATGTATTATATCGTTGTTTCTGGTACACATAGTACAAGCCCAGAGCTTAGTTTGTGACCTAAGTTTTTCTGTACAATTTGTCATGGTCTGGGTGTTTATAAAATATATGTATTATATCGTTGTTTCTGGTACACATAGTACAAGCCTAGAGCTTAGTTTGTGACCAGAGCAATATGAGTAAATTGTTCTACATATTATTATTATTAATTGTCCACTTTATTAGTTAATAGCCACTTGTCCAGTTTATTCTTAAAAGTGTTAACAGTAGAGGAGTTCACTGCATATCAGTGTTGATTAGAGTATAGATTTAAAATAAATAATTATAATTAGGCATTGTAGGTCCAAGGGTTAATTTTTCAATTGTCATTATTCATCAGATAACTTTTCAGAATAAATAAATTTGACAGTTCTTTATACAAGTTAACTGTCAAATAACTTTAACAGACAATTGAAAATTGGCCCTCAATACTTTGATCAACAATACAACATTGTTAATTGAAGCCTCTATAAAACAAAATATAATATATTTATATGGTTGACATTTTGAAAAAAGGAAAATATTGCTTAAAATATTGCATTGCTAAAAATATATTGTTATTCCAAAAATATGTTTTATTAAAATGCTAATTGTTTTGAAACTATATCTACAAGAATTAGCACTGGAGCACAGGAGCACAGTACAAGCTTTGGTTGTAGGGCAACACAATGCTCCTATGGTATTGGTCCAATGTACAAACTGCCACTATTGCAAACCTCAACATTGTTAAAGGTGTACACCCTCATGATGCAAAATCAATGATAGAAGAAGACATGTGGCCAGAGCTCCAGGAGTTGGCTTCAGCTCCAGAATGTGTGGCTGTAGGGGAGTGCGGTCTCAACTATAGCAAGGACTTCTCTCATCCACAAGTGCAGAGGGACGTGTTTAGGAAACAGGTAACAAAAAACATTTGATGCCAACATCAGCAAATACAGTTGCTATCTGTGACACTCTTTAATCTATATCTATACTAATATAATAAAGAGGTAAGGATAAAGTTTGTGAGGTTGTAAAGGGGGAATCTTTGGATCTACCGAACCAATTTTTAAAATTCTTTTAGTGTTGGATAGCCCATTTATCCAGGAGGAGAGAAAAAAAAGAACCCATCACAGAATGATAAACAAATACAATGACCGACAAAAATATTATTTTAATTCAGCAAGAAACGGTAATAGAGCAGTGGTTCCCGGTTAGTTTTTTCTACGTACCACTCCAAGAAAGACTTCAAACTCGCGTACTCCTTATTGCGGGAACGTTAAATAAAATATGAAATCAGATATTTTTATATTTATTACTATCAAAAACCAGTTTTATTCTAATGACCGAGAACACCAAAATGTGCACGTCTTTTCTTTGCTCACAACTCTGAAAAATCTTGTTGCATTTTCATCAGCTTCAATCTCAAGTCGTCTTCGAGTTGAAGTCTGTGACGATGTTTAGTTTTTAAGTTTGTCAAATCCGCTCTCGCAAAGGTATATCTTGCAAAATGGCAGTAAATATTTTATTGCTGTTTCGCTGACACGATAAATGTCTTCAAGATCTGCTGCGCTCCCCTTGATGCAACCTCGCGTACCCCTGCAGCCTTAGCACGGCCAACCCAAGACGCGATACAAGTCGCGAGCAAACGTCAAAACGGTGTGGCGTGACATTTTGCTAGCACGGGTTCCCAAGACAAGACTTCAAAATCTTGCTATGAAGTATAAGTCTTGTTTTCATTCACTCTTCTCAGCATGGGAGCCCAAGACTTAAAGATTTGTCACATCGATAAAGACTATTATGGCGGGTTTTTATCACGTTCGGCTTTATGTGGTGACATAGAAATCTTGCGTGAAATTGTTTGATTATTTTGGAAAAGTAGTAATTAGGGAATAATTTTATTATGGGAAAGTGGGAATTATAGGAACATGGATATTGGGGAAAGATATCATTAATAAAAAGTGGAAAAAATTCCCACTTTTTTAAAAAGTAGGAAAAAGTCCCAATGACGAAAAAATGTTTTTAGTGGAATTTTTATTAAGTCACACTTTTTAAAAATGTAGCAAATATCCCACTTGACGAAAACATGATTTTTTTGTGGGAATTTTTTTAAGTCCCACTTTTTTTTTTGGTGGGAATAAAATCCCATTTTATAAAAAAGTTAGGAAAAATTTTTTTTTTTTTTTTTTTTTTCCGCTTATTCATTACGTATAGATGAGATTTTTTTCCACTTTTCATAAAATGGGATTATTTTCTCACTAAAAATCATTTTTTCGTCAAGTGGGACTTTTTATTACTTTAAAAAAAAGTGGGTAATTATTTTTAGTGGGACAAAAATCACATTTTTTGAAAAGTGGGAAAATATCCCACCTAATGAAAAAGCGGGGAAAAGTAGCCTATTTTTCGAAAAAGTAGGAAAAAGTCCCACTTAACGAAAAAGTCCCACTTAACTAAAAAGTCCCACTTGACGAAAAAAATATTTTTTAGTGGGGAAAAAATACCATTTTATAAAAAAGTGGGGAAAAATATTTTTTTAAAGTGGGACTTTTCCCCGCTTTTTCATTAGGTGGGAATTTTTTTCACTTTACATAAAATGGGATTTTTGTCCCACTAAAAATCATTTTTTTGTCAAGTGGGACATTTTCCTACTTTTTAAAAAAGTGGGACCTAAAAAAATCCTACTAAAAATCATTTCTTCGTCGAGTGGGACTTTTTCCTACTTTTAAAGTTGGAATTTTCAATTTCTACATGACTACTTTTTCAAAATTCCCACGTCATAGCATACTTTCTCTTATAAGCAGTTTCCCACCTTTACACTACTTTTTTTTAAAATGTTCTCAAAATTCCCTCATTATCATAATGCTTATTTTCCCGTAATTCCCACTTTTATATTACTAGAAATTAAAGGATTAAAAATAGTTAAACATTGTCGCGGGCGGCGCTAAAGATTTATTACACCCAATACCTCAAGCAAGATAAAACTCATGACAAGACATGAGTCTTGTCTTGAAGTGGCCGTGCTGCGACTGTAGGATAAGACTGATGTGAAAGATTGTCAACGAACACGCTCTCATGTCTTGTCTTGGATGTGGCCGTGCTACGTGAGCTGGGGGTACTCGTACCACTAATTGGGAAACACTGTTATAGAGTATTATTGGAAGTGCGAAATCTTATTTTGTAAAGAGAACGCGGAGTTCGCGATTACAAATGCAGTGCCCTTAAAGCGTGTACTCTTTGAGGGCGTTTTCACCACCTCTAGTATCGCACAGTCCAAGTTTTATTTTTAATTTATTTATACAACGTGTTACAAAATACCCCGTAAAAATATTAATTATCTAAGCCAAAAATATTGTCAACCCTAGGGCTGACAATATTTTTATGCTGTCATGTCAGGGAACCAAAATTAATAATAATAATTCATTTATTTCTCACAAAAAAAATACTTATTGATAATTCACAACATCATTTAAAACAAAGTTTGTGAGACTGGAGCCTGAATTAGGCACAAAGCCTGTGTCTCAGGTCTCCAGGATCCCAACCTTATTAACAATTTATACTGATGATATACAATTACAAATAATTATGAGTACATTACAGATGTGTACTTACATTGTAATTAACATACATAACATTTAACAGAAAGGCCTACCGTACCTATTTTGCCTAATAATTGTCTACTTTCATAGTTTTTCATGAAGGTAAAAACCGTGCCCGTCCGCGCGCCGCTACTGGAGTAAGCATCATTCAATTTGCAGGGTGCCGCGCGAGTGACAAATTTGTCACTCACACACACTTTCACATTTTTTACATCCTCAGTCTGATTTGTGCGTTCGGCGGAGAAAGAGCTCCGCTTTTATTGTCGGAAAATAGTTAATTGTGCATTAAAGCTGTGTAGAAACTACTCTTAAAAAAAAGTACCTGGTATCACGTTTTTCAAGTATGTATTTAACATGTTTTTCTTATATTAAACCTTGATAAAAACTAATAATAAAACCCATAATTAAAATATCAAAATCTGAAGGTAACTGTCAAACTATGTTATAAGTTGAAGAACTAGTGATGTGTTTTTATTTTTAATGATAATTTCGATACTTTATAATCATTTTAATTTAATCAAAAGGTATGGCGACAACAGAACCGTCCATGAGGTTTGTCATTTACTTTTTAGTGATGTGATTTTATAGTTGATAAACTCGATATTTCTAAATAGTTTCATGGTTATGAGATATTATGCAATTATTGTTTTTTTTTTTTATATAATACTAATTATATTTTCTATACATACAGTTTCCCGAAAGACCCGGCATTAAAACGTAAATGGGTAGAAGAAATTAAAAGAGAAGAAAATTGGATACCAACAAGCATACCACAAAAGGCGAAAATCAATTAAATCGTTAAATTGATTCCTCAAAATGTACTGAACATCGTGTATGTGTAGGAATTAAGTTACGATTTAATTGTTTTTCGCCTTTTTGTAGTTTGCATCAACTTTTATATCTTCCTCTTGGAGGTCGGTCAAAAATGTTAAGATTGCGTTTAGTAGGTAACATGTAGTTAGTTGTGCATGTATTTTAATTTAATAAATAATTTAATTTAATAAAGTAGGTATTTTTAATTATTGTTATATATACCTACATATTTTAAATCCACTAGTATTATAAATGCGAAAGTGTCTATCAGGGTGAATTTGAAAGGATGTACTTTGGGCTAGTATGAGGCTCTGCTGATAAAATTTAACAACTTTTCCTATGGAACCATATGTCGCAAATGAAATATTTATTTATTAGGTAACAAATGCTTATAACTAGATACAAAGTTGCTTTGGGATCTACTTTTAAGTATATAGAACACCTGTGCCAGTAGACCCCACTACTTTTTTTTTCGTTGAAATTTTTATTAATACCTAATAACAAAAGTGCATGCGCATGCGAACTAAATTAAGTATACATATGTGAAGTAGTATTGTGTAGGTATATAAATTATGTTTTTATGATGTGTGTATCTATTAGAACAAATGTACTATAAGCTGTTTGTGTTGAATTTAAATGACAAAGGCAGCATTATAAAGTAAGTAGTGTATACTTCCTCGAACCACACCCACAGCTATATATATATATATGCAAGTGCATGCATATAGTTGCATATAGCAGGTTAATAATACCTTTACATAAACTAATATAAGGAGAAATGAATAATTTGTAAGTAAATCTAAGTACATAGTTTAATTATGAAATAACATTCAACAAAGCCTTAATTGATCATTTTAGCTCAAAGTATATCCTTTCAAAGTTATTGATACTATTAAAAACATCGCGACGAGCTAGCCACTTGTTCGGTGTAGACTCATACCATCGGTTACGACGATTATTAAAACCCCTCCGCTGGTTACCTTGGGGCCGTCTAGGCGGTTTCGGGCGCCATAAGGCAACAACCGTCATGATATGTATGTGTATTCCAATAGGGAATATGCATGTTTTTTTTATTATTTCATTACTTGATAGAGTAACTACATTAGACCATAAAAACAATATTTTTTTTTTTAAAAGGATAATAACACCAAAATAAAAGGGTTTAAACTTTATCTGCCACTACCGCAGTAAAAAACGGTACATCACTAGCCGCCATTCTGTGACGTCATTCGTGCTCAAAAAGCATATTAGTTTGATGTTATTGCACCTCAAAAGTTAGTCAAAAGGTTTATTATTTATTATATATATTATATTATAATTATTATTATTATATATACCCGAGAAAACAAGAAACTGTAGACTATAGAACACACGTTGACATTTGTTTATGCGCAAATGACGTCACATGAAGTGTTTGCTAATGTCGGAGCGTTTAGAAATGTTTTCCGTTTCTACAAAAAAAAATATTTTTAAAATCGCATTTATGATAAAATTAGCTAATCAAAATAAAATAGATTGTAAATATGGCCAATGACATAAAAGGAACATTATATATTAAAATAATAATAATTGGCGTTACATGCATATTCCCTATTGTATGTCGATAATTAATTATAAATCTTTGATGATCTCTATAAATATTTGGTTTATATCGATAAGTAATAATATTTGTTGTCGGTGGCAACACTATCGAAACTATTAAGTATGTAATTTAATACTTAGCTTTTTACATGAAGCTAAAAAATCGCTCCCCGCGCCAATGGAGTAAGCATGATACATAAATTGGTTCATAATAGTACGATACCGGTGTCGCCAATTTCTGAAGCGAACAAATGAAGAACGGCGAAAAAGGTGTGTCTTCAAAGGGCAGCTCAACGCTTCTGACACTTAAAAAACTGCTTGAGAAAAAAAGAGATACAAGCAAACACGAATGTGTGCGCATGTCTATGAAGTCTATTGTTTTTTTATTATAAAAAGCTAAATATTTAATTGCATACTTAATAGTTTCGATAGTGTTGCCACCGACAACAAATATTATTACTTATCGATATAAACCAAATATTTTGGGATTTATAGAGATCATCAAAGATTAATAATTATTTATCGATGTACAATTGTAATACACACACATATCATCAAGGTAACCAGCAGGAGGGGTTTTAATCCCACCTCGTCGTAGCCGATGGTATGAGTCTACACCGAACAAGTGGCTAGCTCGTCGCGATGTTTTGAATAGACTCAATAACTTTGAAAAATATACTTTGGGCTAATATGATCAAATCAAACAACTTTCCCATGGAACCATGTATCGTAATGAAAAAAAAATGGCCTTCTCCATACAAACTAGTAACGTTAAAATGACCAATTTGTATGGGGAAGTACATTTTTTTTTTTCATTTGCGACATATGGTTCCATAGGAAAAATTGTTACATTTTATCAGCAGAACCTCATATTAGCCCAAAGTACATCCTTTCAAATCCACCCTGATAGACACTTTCACATTTATAATACTAGTGGATTTAAAAAATGTAGGTATATAATAATATAACAATAAGTTAAAATACTTTATTAAATTAAATTATTTATTAAATTAAAACACATGCACAACTAACTACATGTACCTACTAAACTCAATCTCAACATTTTTGACCGACCTCCAAGAGGAATACTCAAACTACAAAAGGCGAAAAACAATTAAATCGTAGCTTGATTCGTCAAAATGTACTGAACATACACGGGTATTCATGTTGGTTACCAATTTTCTTCTCTTTTAATTGCCTCTACCCATTTACGTTTTAATGCCGGATCTTTCGGAAAACTGTATCATGTATACAAAATATAATTAGTATTATATAAAAAAAACAATAATTGTATAATATCTCATAACTATGAAAGTATTTACAAAAATCGAGTTAATCAACTATAAAATCACATCACTAAATAGTAACTGACAAACCTCGTTGGAAGATTCTGTTGTCGCCATACCTTTTGATTAAATTAAATTGAAAAGATTATAAATTATTCTAAAGTATCGAAATTCTCATTAAAAATAAAAACACATCACTAGTTCTTCAACTTCTAACTGATGCACATAGTTTGACAGTTACCGTCAGATTTTAATTACGGGTTTTATTATTATTTTTTATTAAGGTTTAATATAAGAAAAACATGTTAAATACATACTTGAAATACGTGACACTAGGTACTTTTTTTAATAGTAGTTTCTACACAGCTTTAATGCACAATTAACCATTTTTCCGACAATAAAAGCGGAGCTCTTTTCGACTTTCTCCGCCGAACGCACAAATCAGACTGAGTATGTAAAAAATGTGAAAGTGTGTGTGAGTGACAAATTTGTCACTCGCGCGGCACCCTGCATATTGAATGATGCTTACTCCAGTAGCGGCGCGCGGACGGGCACGGTTTTTACCTTCATGGCTTTTTATAATAAAAAAACAATATACTTCATAGACACGCGCACACATTCATGTTTGACAATAGCTAACTAATATCTCTTTCTTTCTCAAGCAGTTTTTTAAGTGTCAGACACATTGCGCTGACATTTGAAGCCACACCTTTTTTCCCGTTCTTCATTTGTTCACCTCGGAAATTGGCGACACCGGTATCGCACTATTATGAAACAATTTATGTATCATGCTTACTCCATTGGCGCGGGGCGAGTGTTTTTAGCTTCATGTAGTTTTTATATTCTTCATTAATAAATGTTTGCTACCTCAATACAAGGATGTCATTATACTCAAGTACTGGCTTCAAAAAATTTCAAGTTGAAAAAAATATAAAATGACAATTTCTTTTTTGTTCAAAATCTTCTAATCGATATCCTACAACTGTTTCGATTTTTTTTTTCAACATATTTTTTGCAAAATAACGATGCTCTCTAACTCGGAATATTACGATATGATGTTATGCGTAGGCCATGAAGATAGCGATTTAAATCGTGCTCGCGAACTGTATCGGCAACGATTTATCGATGGTAGACCCCCCAATGAACAGCGATGGCTGGGCTGCCTTCGTACCGGTGTTTTCTGAGTATGTCAAGACGACTACATTCCACCGGCTCTTTTTATCGGTCTACTGGAAGTGGACGTCAAAGCACAGTCGACGCCAGGAAGGCTGAATTAGTGTTAGAGCATTTTGAAGAAGAGCCGACCACAAGTCGAGGCGAGCCGGAACAAGATTCGTTATAAACCATGTTGCAGTTTGGCGAATTCTTCGTGACGACAATCGTCACCCTTATCACTATCGCCGTACACAGGAGCTGATACCCTCTGATTTTGCACCCAGGAGGAACTTCTGCTAGTGGTACCTCAGGCAGTTAGAGGAAAACCCTAATTACGTAAACTATGTTCTTTAGACGGACGAGACAACATTCACGAGGTCAGGACTTATGCATAACGATCACGTTTGGGCTCGCAAGAATCCACATACTTTACGGCAGGGCAGATTCCAACACCAGTGTGGGCTGGCCTTTATGAGGGGCATGTCATCGGTTCCGTCATTATGCCATCACGTCTGAACGGTATCAACTATCTAACGTTTTTACAAACGGAATTCGAAGAGGCGATTGACGACTTTCCTGTGGCTGACTGGGATTACTTTGAGAACCAAAGAAACATGGTGTTTCAGCATGATGGAGCTCCGGCACCTTTTGCTCGCAACGTACGAGAACATCTTAACGTTCGCTTTCCGCGAGGATGTATCAGCCGCGGGGGACCGGTGCTATGGCATGCTCGTTCTCCGGACCTCACACCCTTGGACTTCCTTTTGTGGGGTTATGTGAAGGACAGAGTGTATTTCTCCGATTGCCCAACGGTTGCCGAGATGGAACAGCGTGTTAGATCGGTATTTGCATCAATAACACCGACGATGGTGCCAAATGCCACACAAGCCATATCTCGACGAGCGAGGTTGTGTATTGAGCAAGACGGAGCACACTTCGAGCCGTTTCTTTAAATTTGACGTTTATTACTAAAAAGTAAGTGTTCGTTAGGTTAAATCTTTTTTAATTTTTGTCGTTCCGCGAATTAGGTAGAAATATAGGTAGGTACATTCTGCGTAGTTTACTCTTTAATTATACAGAAATAGGGTTTGCACATCAGTGAAATTAATATTTTAATTTTATTGGGGTATGTTATACAGCGTTACTACGGTTCTTAAATATTGTAAATGGGCTCATTATAAGGCCCCATTTAACCTCCTTTCGGCTTTACGGGGTATTTGTATATAGGTATATATAAAAAGACGTTGTATATAGGTATATATAAAAACTTATGTGTTAACATATAATAAACATTACAAAATCATAAACACCGCAACAAGCTCGCCACTCGTTTGGTGTTGCCTCTGAATACCATTTTCGAAGTGAGGACGGATTAATCCCTCCGCTGGAGGTCCTCACCCTGCTGTACCCTGCGAGGCCGTTTAAACGATTTTCGGGAACCAAAACGGCACCCGTGATGGTATTTTTTTTTTTTTAGTTAATATATGTGCAAATAGAGACATGGATCGACACGTAATATTATATTTACAAAGAACATACCTGTAGCGTTCAAACGTTACTATCAAAATGGCTGCTGTAGCGCACGCGAGAGAGGACACAATAAGAGCTGCGCAATCGCAAAAGAGCACGTGACCGAGGCAGTCGGTCGACTCTCTTATTGTTTCACACTAAGAGCTTTGGGTTGGCTCTCAAGCATTCTCATATAACAAAAGATGTGCAATGTATATATAAACCTTAACCTTTAAATTATCCTGAACTCAAACTCTTGCAATCAAAATCTCCTCAGCATGTCTGTATGAACTAACCCTTAGGAGTTGTAGCAGCCTAGCGTTGTATCCGGAGCTCATATGTTAGAAAGAAAAGCGTTCTAAAATTTATCCTTGGGTGGGGACCCATGGAAAAATATTAGTACGCCTTTCTGTACAGTTTGTCATGGTCTTGGTGTTTATAAAATAGTATAAATAGAGTTTTGTAAGTTTCCCTGCTTCTTGTACAATGTATTAGTATCTTGTTTCTGGTACACATAGTACAAGCCTGTGATCAGGGCAATATGTGTCATGTCCTTCGTATTATTATTATTAGATGTACTCTCATTACGACTCTATTAGCTATGGGGGTTCAGTTCTTTCTATTTACCAGTGGCACCAGTGGCTATATAAGGCCACCAATTGGCTATTTGAGTTAAGAGACAAAATGAATGTATTAAACTACTTTATCTTAAGGGCTCTGTAGTCGACTTGACGCTCATACAAACATACTTCCAATATTACAACTTGGCAGTTAGTCCAAGTTCTAATATTATTTTTATGTTGGTAATTATACGTAAAAATCTTTCTGTTATGGGTAATAAATATTTTTGTATTATAATATTAAAAGTTTTTTTTTACTAATTTCGAAAAAAAAACCAAGAAAGAAAATATGTACAAGTAGTACTGACAAACAGTAATCGAGTATTACTGGAAGTGTCAAAGCTTATTTTGTATGCAGAATGCAGACTTACCTTGCGAATGCAGTTGCATTTAAATATTTAAAAGCCATACATTTTTTTTTACAGATAGAAATGGCATGTGAACTAAGAAAACCTATCTTAGTCCACGAGAAAGAGGCTCACGAAGACATTATTAAGATACTGGATGAGTTCTCTTCCCGACTGCCTCCTGTGATCATCCACTCGTTCACAGGCTCCGTGGAAGAAGGCCTCAAGTACATTGAGAAGGGATACTATCTAGGTAATTGGTTATTTAGACTTAATAGACTTAGATATTTCAATGTCATAGTATTATTCAAAACTGTGACCGGGGATGGTTAGTGATTGCATTTCATAAACAAGATAAATAATGTTTATTTGTTTATTTACTAGTGTTTATAAATAAGTAGATATCTTCATCTGTATTGTTTAGGTAGGATGTATGTATTTTACTGCAAAATTCACAATTCACATTAAATCAAAAAATGCTTGTAACTTAAAAAATGTTAAAAATTTTTTTTTGTTTATTGCAGTGTTTAAAAAAAACTTGTAATTTAAAATTGTAATTTAGGAATCAACAACAGCTTAATATTTTTTTAAGTATAATGTAAACAGCTGTAGATCTTCTACTTTAAATAGAAGATTTGGGTATTATCACATCAGAATATGTGATAGAAAAAGCCAAAGAAAAATAAACCAGCCCTCTTTAAAGGATTTTGACTTGTAACAAAACTTAACTAGGTGACTATAACAATACGTAAGTCTGGAGTATCGCATGTGACTTTGTATTTACCTAATATTAAGCAGACCTACAAAGTTCATTAATGTGGTTGAACAGTATAAATATTTAGCTCCAGTTGCACCAAAGGGTCCGTTAAAGGAATTGTAATGATTAAAGTTAAAATTGGTGTGGAAGTTACCAGGTTATATTGAAAGTAGCATGACAGCTGGTACATTCGACGCCACTTTTAACTTTAATTGTTACAATTACTTTAACGGACACTTTGGTGCAACTGAGCTTTAATAGCATTGATTGCCCGCTAAATATTGTGCTTATAAAATGGGCTGATTTTCACACTTCATTCATAATCACCTTTTTTTCTCAGTATACTTGTTCTTAATTATGCAAAAAGATTGATTTTAATATACCATAGAACTATCTATGATATATATCTTTTAAAAAACAATAGCAAATAGGCAATATTTTAAGTTTTAAAATAACAAACTAAAATATGCAGGCAACAGCAAGTTTTAAATATGTTTGATTTGATTTTGCAGGTATAACAGGATACATTTGCAAAGATAAGTCTGATGGGGGAATCCGCAGACTTCTGTCAGAGAGACTGGTGCCTCTAGACAGACTGCTGGTGGAGACAGACTCCCCGTTCATGTATCCCAACATGAGGGCATCCAAGCTGCCCCTGCATGTTAAGGATTCTTTGACAGAGCGGTGAGTTTTGTAATTTACACATATTACTCTTTTCATAATAGAATATTTATTTACATACACATACATATCATCACGGGTGCCTTACGGCGCCTGAGACCGCCTAGACGGCCCCAGGGTACCCAGCGGAGGCATTTTTAATCCCACCTCTTCGTAGCTGATGTTATCAGTCTACACCGAACATGGCTAGCTCGTCAAGGTGTTTGGATAGACTCAATAACCCATCTATAAACAGATTCACAAGTTGGTATAGTGAAACTGGGACTGACACTTTAACTTGCAAATGGACATATTTTTTTAGATTAAAAACTCATTTGTACACACCGGGGTTTGATCCAGGTATTTTTAGGGTCTAACCAATTCGGCTACCACATATTATATAGTTACCACCACCATGGATAGTAAAAAATATTTTGTTATTTCCAACTTACTACAAATATAATTTCAGATCCATGACATTTGTCAATCGTTACTGCACGTTCCAACGTAACGAGCCGTGTGCGCTCCCCGCTATAGTGGAACTGATATCCGGCTTTATGGGGCAAAAGCCAGAGGAAGTCGCTCTTGCTACTGCCTTCAATGCTCTTAAACTGTTCGGGCTTAGCCAGTAACAGCTAAATACAACAAAAACCGTCCTATTGTGGCCTTAATATTTTCTTTTAACTGATAAAAGAAAAATCAGAATATTGATATAATAAGAAATAATGATTGAAAGATTTCCTTCAGACGTCATCCAATTTTAAGCAACGAACAAAATGTAAAACTAGAAAAAAATCAACGAAACTCTTTACTAATTTTTACTAACTCTAAATAATGCATTTTATCCATAAAATGTATTTATAACCTGACCAGTAAAATAAACACCTCTGCCATTTTGCGGATTTTTTTGGAACTAATTTTACTAACATTTAATGTCATCATCGACTGTAGCGCTACCTACAGTGCGTTCACATTTATTTTACTCTATATGTTTTGTAACCTGAGGTAATGTCATTTATAAGTACTGCCAACCTAGCGGGAGGCGACAGATGACAGCTGTCAGAGGTAAAAATAACTATGAACGCATTGTTTAAGGTATTTATTTTACTGGTCAGGAATTTGTGTAAGTAGTTAGTTTGATAGCCATCGAAAAGAGGCTATTATTTTTACTAACATTGTCAATCTTGCCACATGCCATATTATACGGGTCAAATTATGCACACAAAAATATTAGGTCCTAGAAATAAAAATATTTTTTCACAAATTAGAATTAAATACAATACTTTATCTAACCATAACTTTACTATGCATTTTTTAAATATACATATCTTTGAGATACAGCTGTAATATATTACACTATTATATTTATTTATTTGTTAATTTTTCGCCTAAATAATTCTAGCAGTGTACACATATACACATTTTAAATATTTTTTGTGTGTATTATTATGACCTATCGAAATAAAAACAAACTTGGCATGTTTTTTTTTAATTATTAGAAAGATCGTGTTTTAAAATCATTTTATTATGCATTATACACAGCCATTTTGGCATTATATTGGATAGTTATATTATAGTGTAAATGTGACATATGTCCATACAAAAATATATTTACAATGTTATACAACAAAATATCAAATATTTTTCTATAATATAAGGAAAGTTTTATATATTTTTTGTATTTTAATGCAATAAATATGGAATAATAATGTTAACGAATAATAAATATTCGTCTAATAAAACAAATAATAATTACTTTTTAGATTTATATTTTTTTGATGTTTAAACAAACATCACATGTTTTTAACAGACTACATTATATGACAATTTTTATGTTTTTAGTGCTTTTTGATGTTATTTGCGTTGATTCTTTATTGCACAGGCCTCTGCAATTTTTTTGTCTCAAAAATAAATAAGCTTGCATGTGTATTTTTAATAAAAAAATGAAGTTAGAAACATGACTTTAAAACATAAATATATTATATAGTTTAGAATACCACAGTAAATTCAAAATGTTGTTTCGGTGTAGGAATCATCATAGTTAAGCTATACAAATTTGATACTTTATCATTAAAATGTTGCTAGAAATTTATAATTTTGATTACTTTATAATTAACATATGCAACCTGATTTATTTTGAGACTTGTATAACGTTTTTGTGTCTAGTTATCGCAATGTGTATGGTGGCAATACCAAGTTTCCATTTAGTATGTGACGCACAGTACTGTCGACGCTGTCTTAAGTCACGTTAGATACATATCTTTGAGACATTGTGTCTTGATTGTTTGTCTTAAGACAGTCTTGAGTCTGCTGTGCGCGCAATCTTAGTCGGATTGATCTCATAAAGAAGTATAACAAATACTCCATTATTATAAAGTTAACTTTATGATTGCTAACGTAAATCCTTTAGTTAATAGGAATAAGTTACAGTGTTTTTCGAATGTTCTGACGAGAAATATATTTGGGCGGCCATCTTGCGGACGACAGATTGCAACTATTTTTTAAATACAACATGGCTTTAACATGGCACCTTTACGCCGATATATTTCTAGTCAACTTTATGCCAATGCGATGTCCTTTAGATATAACATATTTCGATACAGTAGTGTCGTGTAAATTGCCACTATATTTTGTTATTTTGTAGTTTTTCTATTGCACGGTGTTAGGTTCTTTTAGTAAGTAAATTGTGCAAAGATTATTTCCTTCGGTATATTTAAGGTGATTTTAAAAGATTTTGCTGCTCGGGTTGTTCAAAATTTAACTTTAACCGAAATCTTTCTCTGGTTAAACAAGAAACAGTTATTGACTGGTTAATTTTTACACAGAGATATCGGCCGTAAGATCTCGGTTAGAATTAGATTTATTTTATGAATCCACAGTCTAAAAAAAATAACGTAACGTCTTGACGAGAATTAATTACTAAATTAGAGTTATTTTTTATCAAAATAATACTGTAAATATTTGTTTCGTTCTATAAGAATGTAATAGTTGATACAAATATAACTTTGATAATAAACCGAGGGGACTTTTCTAATGCAAATATTTCTTCGAATATTGTTTTGTAAATAAAGTTATTAAATTATAAATCCTTGTAGTCACAACGAAATCAAAGACTGCGAGTTGACATATTTTTATTATTTCGTTTTAATAACTTTACGCATATATTTAATCGCTTAATATTAAGACTTGTTATTTTTGTATTTATGAAATTGCTTGTCGGACATGTTTTTTATTGTGTCCGAAAGCAAGAAGTAACCTAGTGCCTTCTCGATACGTCCTATGTGATATATAATATTTTTCTATACATGTTTGGTTGTAAAGATGTATTTTTCAATATACCTAATAAAAATATTTATTGGTGTTTTATTTGTACTTTCTTATTATTATTTCAAATTCCTGCAATCCCAGTAAATAACACTGTTGTCTTTTTAAAGCCAAACTCTACAAACAACAAATATATTTATATAATATATTATAATATAATATATTTGCTTTCGGTTTCAGTTTTATAGAATTTTTTATTTTATTTAATAATATTTATATTGTAAAATGAAGACTGTTTTTTTTGTATTGTTATTTTGTAATGTGCTGTGGATTTTTGTTTGATTAAATAAGTAAAAATCTCCATCCCTGCGGATGTTATTGGAACTAATTTTATTTCACTTGCAATACTAACATTTCTGTCGACTAGCGCCCATTGATACAGGCTTCTTTTTAAATACTAGTAACGTCATTCGGTTTGAGGTTTTAAAAATACATTTATATAATTTTAAAATAAATAGTCATTAGATTTTTCGTTCATGCCTAGTTAGTACTAGTACAATGTCATAAAAGTCACATAATTCAATCCTATCCTAAATATTAGACAAATTAACAACGTCTTTGGAGATATCACTGTCGATACATTTTATCCAAAGGTCCTTTAATAATATTGTACCATATGTTAAAAGGAGTGCCTGATGAGGCTCTCGATGCTCATGTATACCTATAAATAAAACAAAATATTAGAGATAAATAGATTTATTTTTGCATTAATTACTATCTTAGGAGATTAGGTTACGTCACAGAAATATAGATTAGATCCATATAAGAGCAAATAATAGTATTTCATTTTAACAACAAAACACTGTAGGTACGGTGGACAGCAGGTTTTATTAGTTATCTTATGAATATAGGTAGTGTATGTATTATTTTATTGATTGTACTACCTCTTTTACGCCTTTAGAATAAAGTTCAAAAATATTCCGCAACATGGCGTTGGCGCTACTTGTACTTAATCATATAATGGTTCATATTTAAATATCCTATGAATGGGGATGACCAATATACTGTTTGTCTAACAATAGTATTGGCAAAACAGGCGGCGATACGTTTATTTACGTCCATCAACTTGTGGTCACTTAAAGTTTTGTTCAAGTAACCGCAAGATGGCGGCGATCCGCAATGGCGCCATGTTGCAGAATATATTTGAACTTTAAAAAAGATAGAATTAATAATACATCAAACATCATATTCACACTTTTGCAGTAGGTAAAGTGTGAATATGATTTGAAAAGGGCCATTAACAGGCCGTTTTCAATAATCGATATATCTTTTTTTTGGCGGATAGTAACCATACTACTACTTCAGGACAAACGGTAGTTACCATAGTTACTATCCGTCAATATTTTTTTTAGTAGACAGCCAATTCCTAATAATGTATATTTGACACTTAACATATGTACAAGTTATCTGTCAAATAACTGTCAACTTTATACCTTCCACCATACCTACTTTATACATAATTGCTCCCACTATGCCTGCTCTAATTCCGACGTAGCTGCCCTAGTCAGATGATGGGCAGATGGCTTCGAGAGTCCAGCTCGAGCTTGGACTTGGTCTTCACGGGTAGCGCGTGGCTGCGAACCTCACTCACATTTAGTTGGGGCAATAGAGGAGATGATTGGACCTGAAACAATATTTATATCTAGTATCCATTTGGCAAGAAAAAAAAGTCAAATGAGAATGCTGGCGCTCATTGTTGCAAAAGTGAAGTTTTTTAAGTCGATAGTGTTGTCCCTTAAAAATCGGTAGATCGTAAATAATACAAACAAGTCACAGGTGATGACTATAATAAAATAAGTAATAAAAAACGTAGGCACGGATAATTTAACACTAGTTTTAAGAACAGCTATATTTATAAAGGGGTACGCGTACTTGTGACTCGACAACCTTACTCATCTCGGCGATCCAACATGTTTGAAATTTTGCTCGTAGGCCGCTGTCTGTCATCACCACGAGTCATTATTTTGTTTCGGCAGTCGTGGTATTTCATGGTATTTAGCATATATTTTTAACAGACGCATTTCTTTTTATGAATAATATGCGTTACAGTAGTAAGTAGTAAGCTTGCACGTGTGTCACCGGGTCGAACCGAGTAAGTACGCGAGCTTTAAAACCGCTATTTTAAAGCTCGTACGTCTGTTAGCCCCTTTGAGAATTCTTGAGAATTAATTTGTACTACCCACTTAAGTCTTTTTTTAAAAGTCTTGACCTGTGGTCTTGCTTGACACAAAAATATATTATCTTTGTTGGAACATTGATAAAATACAATATTTGCACCTTTCGTACTAGGTTGACGCCATTTTATAAATGTGGGTCAAACTTCAAAACTAGTAAGTAGAGACGATCTAACTATGCCGTCGAAAATTCCCTATGGGTAGGTAATTATGGAATTCCCCTAGAATAGCTTTCTCGTGTTGAATTAGGGTGACAAAAAACCACCTTTATAGGGAAAATTCAAAATATCGGGTGATATAGATACCTTAATTCGGTAGATCTACCGATAAACGGGTAACTTATCCATCACTGTTGGTTGGCGCTTTTCGTGCGTGGCCCTAGTGCGAGATTTTTTTTACTATACTAAGTGAGTACTACTATTTTTTTCACTTACTATAGTAAGTGAGCACTATTCGTTAATCAGATGAGCTTAAAAAATATAAGCGATCCTATTGTTGAACAGTACTCACTTAACGCAGTGAGAACGTTAAAACAAACTCGCACTAGCCTCTGTCCAAGCTGAGTAGCCCTATTGTGAGTTTTTTTACCGTTTAACTTCGAGTTACTGCGTTACAATTTTCACCAATCAAACGCTCGCATTTTTAGTTCTCAAAAGTTCCGCTTGGGACACTGAACTAATTCCCATACAAATTTTAGTCAACTCAAACTAGGTATGATAAAATTGATTGTTTTATATCTAAAGCAAATCTGTAGAATCCACTCATAACCGGAGAAATTGTATTTAGGCTTAATATTGTATTCATTTAAAATTTGCTTGCCAATTGTGGTAAAATATCTGAGCTTTTATTTATAAACAATTATGTCCATCTTTGTAACCATATTTCGCGAATAAACTATCTTTATGTAAAATTTTTTTTTACTTTATTTTTTGTCGAGCGAGATTTTCGACACCTGCCAGGTGGGCGATTCTCGCGCTTTCGAGATTCATCTCGATTCGAGATTTTTAAACGAAAAATGACTAAATATGCCATTTTTCGTTCAAAAATATCGAACATTTAACGAAATAAATAATAAATATTAATTAATAAATATATAAATTTTAAACGAAAAATGACATAGTAATTTTTCGTTTAAAAATTTTGAATCGAGATGAATCTCGAAAGCGCGAGAATCGCCCACCAGGTGGGCGATTCTCGCGCTTTCGACATTCATCTCGATTCGAGATTTTTAAATGAAAAATGACTAAATATGTCATTTTTCGTTCAATATTTGTATATTTATTATTTATTAATTAATATTTATTGTTTATTTCGTTTAATGTTCGATATTTTTAAACGAAAAATATTTAGTCATTTTTCGTTTAAAAATCTCGAATCGAGATGAATGTCGAAAGCGCGAGAATCGCCCACCAGGGCCGCCTTTGCAATAGGCCGCCCAGAGGCTCTACCATGGGTTTGCGCATTGTAGCAATGTAACGTTTTTGTATACGTATACGTGAGCAACAACCAATAGGATCGCTTTATTCAATCCTGTTACCAAAAATAAAGCGTTGCTACAATGCGCAAACCCATGGTAGAGCCTCTGGGCGGCCTTTTGTAGAGGCGGCCCTGGGCAGTTTATTGTTTATTGTTATATTGCCACTAGTACTCCAACCGGAGCTCGGATAAGTCCAAAATTACAATATGAATTTATTATATAAAAATATTTAGGTACATAAGTTTAATAATTTTCATAGGTTTTTATACCGTTTCTATTTTTCATGGCATGGAGCGAAATGTAGGCTAAGAATCCAAGAAAGCAAAGAAACAGCTTTTTAATATAAAATTAAAATGTTGCCTACTAGGACACAACTGTAAAAAGGTCTCATCGAGAGTAATTTAATTAAAAATAAATAAAACTTATAACACAATGATGAAGCATAATATATATATATATATATACATACATATACACACATACATGTTGGATGTAAACTAGAAGCAGCTGTATAAGGGCGTTGTTCAAGAGATTAGTTACAATGTCACAATTAAAAGTAAATTAAATATCACAATGATAAAATAAAATAAAATAAACAAGGCGTTGTCAAAAAAAAATTAAAAAAATTATAATAATAAAACAAATATATATATATATATATACCTAGTGCTTGGATAATGAAAAAATATTATGTCATAAATAAGGTATTAAAATAATAAATTATGTAACAATAAACATACCAAATAAAATGTCAAGAAAATCCAATTATGTCGACTAAAGCAGCTGTAAAAGGCCTGTGTCATAGAATAACGATAATAATAAATATATATAATGAAACAAATGTGAGCACAATATTATTATAAAATACAATAAAATGTTTAAATGATGTCAGTAAAATTATAAATATATAAGTAGCTGTAAAGGGGCTTTGTCAGTAATAATAAATTCTTATATAATTATTAGCCGATTGAATAAATAATAATTCTATAGTAGTTCCAAAGGCCTATCATTCAGTGCCTCATCCAACGTATAATAAACCTTTTTAGCCAGTATATCTTTCAGTTGCTTTTTGTATTCGTTAAGGCCTAGAGCCTTTATACCGTTACCGTTAGATAGTTTATTATATAGATTTACGCCTGAACATATTAAGCTCTTAGAAAATTTGGTCAACCTGTGTCGTGGCAGTTGCAAGTAAGGCTTATGGCGTGAATTTTCTCTCGTAATACTAAAAGTGTAATCCTCTATATTTTCTTTAACATATACTAAACTAAAAAGAATATAGCTACTCGCTAATGTTAATATATTTAATTCCTTGAAATATAACTTTTATATGGTGCATGTAGTAACGAACACGTTTGACATTTCGTTTTATAGGCCATTTAATTTATTAAGGCGGGCATGGCATGATATATAAAAAAAAAATTAAGTATGATAGTTACCTGTCCACATCTGGCTTTTATATATTCCTCATGGACCGAGTGAGGGACGGTAAAGAGAAAATGTTAAGTATGATAGTTACCTGTCCACGTCTGGCTTTTTTATATTCTTCATGGACCGAGTGAGGGACGGTAAAGAGAAAATGTTAAGTACGATAGTTACCTGTCCACGTCTGGCTTTTTTTATTCCTCATGGACCGAGTGAGGGACGGTAAAGGGAAAATGTTAAGTATGATAGTTACCTGTCCACGTCTGGCTTTTTCATATTCCTCATGGACCGAGTGAGGGACGGTGAAGAGAAAATGTTAAGTATGATAGTTACCTGTCCACGTCTGGCTTTTTGATATTCCTCATGGACCGAGTGAGGGACAGTAAAGAGAAAATGTTAAGTATGATAGTTACCTGTCCACGTCTGGCTTTTTTATTTTCCTCATGGACCGAGTGAGGGACGGTAAAGAGAAAATGTTAAGTACGATAGTTACCTGTCCACGTCTGGCTTTTTTATATTCCTCTTGGACCGAGTGAGGGACGGTAAAGAGAAAATGTTAAGTATGATAGTTACCTGTCCACGTCTGGCTTTTTTATATTCCTCATGGACCGAGTGAGGGACGGTAAAGAGAAAATTTTAAGTACGATAGTTACCTGTCCACGTCTGGCTTTTTTATATTCCTCATGGACCGAGTAAGGGACGGTAAAGAGAAAATGTTAAGTATGATAGTTACCTGTCCACGTCTGGCTTTTTCATATTCCTCATGGACCGAGTGAGGGACGGTAAAGAGAAAATGTTAAGTACGATAGTTACCTGTCCATGTCTGGCTTTTTGATATTCCTCATGGACCGAGTGAGGGACAGTAAAGAGAAAATGTTAAGTATGATAGTTACCTGTCCACGTCTGGCTTTTTCATATTCCTCATGGTCCGAGTGCGGGACGGTAAAGAGAAAATGTTAAGTATGATAGTTACCTGTCCACGTCTGGCTTTTTTATATTCCTCATGGACCGAGTGAGGGACGGTAAAGAGAAAATGTTAAGTACGATAGTTACCTGTCCACGTCTGGCTTTTTTATATTCCTCATGGACCGAGTGAGGGACGGTAAAGAGAAAATATTAAGTATGATAGTTACCTGTCCACGTCTGGCTTTTTCATATTCCTCATGGACCGAGTGAGGGACGGTAAAGAGAAAATGTTAAGTATGATAGTTACCTGTCCACGCCTGGCTTTTTCATATTCCTCATGGACCGAGTGCGGGACGGTAAAGAGAAAATGTTAAGTATGATAGTTACCTGTCCACGTCTGGCTTTTTCATATTCCTCATGGACCGAGTGAGGGACAGTAAAGAGAAAATGTTAAGTATGATAGTTACCTGTCCACGTCTGGCTTTTTCATATTCTTCATGGACCGAGTGAGGGACGGTAAAGAGAAAATGTTAAGTATGATAGTTACCTGTCCACGTCTGGCTTTTTCATATTCCTCATGATCCGAGTGCGGGACGGTAAAGAGAAAATGTTAAGTACGATAGTTACCTGTCCACGTCTGGCTGTTTCATATTCCTCATGGACCGAGTGAGGGACGGTGAAGAGAAAATGTTAAGTATGATAGTTACCTGTCCACGTCTGGCTTTTTGATATTCCTCATGGACCGAGTGAGGGACAGTAAATAGAAAATGTTAAGTATGATAGTTACCTGTCCACGTCTGGCTTTTTTATATTCCTCATGGACCGAGTGAGGGACGGTAAAGAGAAAATGTTAAGTATGATAGTTACCTGTCCACGTCTGGCTTTTTGATATTCCTCATGGTCCGAGTGCGGGACGGTAAAGAGAAAATGTTAAGTATGATAGTTACCTGTCCACGTCTGGCTTTTTTGTATTCCTCATGGACCGAGTGAGGGACGGTAAAGAGAAAATGTTAAGTACGATATTTACCTGTCCACGTCTGGCTTTTTTATATTCCTCATGGACCGAGTGAGGGACGGTAAAGAGAAAATGTTAAGTATGATAGTTACCTGTCCACGTCTGGCTTTTTCATATTCCTCATGGACCGAGTGAGGGACGGTAAAGAGAAAATGTTAAGTACGATAGTTACCTGTCCACGTCTGGCTTTTTGATATTCCTCATGGACCGAGTGAGGGACAGTAGGTAAAGAGAAAATGTTAAGTATGATAGTTACCTGTCCACGTCTAGCTTTTTGATATTCCTCATGGTCCGAGTGCGGGACGGTAAAGAGAAAATGTTAAGTATGATAGTTACCTGTCCACGTCTGGCTTTTTTATATTCCTCATGGACCGAGTGAGGGACGGTAAAGAGAAAATGTTAAGTACGATAGTTACCTGTCCACGTCTGGCTTTTTTATATTCCTCTTGGACCGAGTGAGGGACGGTAAAGAGAAAATGTTAAGTATGATAGTTACCTGTCCACGTCTGGCTTTTTTATATTCCTCATGGACCGAGTGAGGGACGGTAAAGAGAAAATGTTAAGTACGATATTTACCTGTCCACGTCTGGCTTTTTTATATTCCTCATGGACCGAGTGAGGGACGGTAAAGAGAAAATGTTAAGTATGATAGTTACCTGTCCACGTCTGGCTTTTTCATATTCCTCATGGACCGAGTGAGGGACGGTAAAGAGAAAATGTTAAGTACGATAGTTACCTGTCCACGTCTGGCTTTTTGATATTCCTCATGGACCGAGTGAGGGACAGTAGGTAAAGAGAAAATGTTAAGTATGATAGTTACCTGTCCACGTCTGGCTTTTTCATATTCTTCATGGACCGAGTGAGGGACGGTAAAGAGAAAATGTTAAGTATGATAGTTACCTGTCCGCGTCTGGCTTTTTCATATTCCTCATGATCCGAGTGCGGGACGGTAAAGAGAAAATGTTAAGTACGATAGTTACCTATCCACGTCTGGCTTTTTCATATTCCTCATGGACCGAGTGAGGGACGGTAAAGAGAAAATGTTAAGTACGATAGTTACCTGTCCACGTCTGGCTTTTTGATATTCCTCATGGACCGAGTGAGGGCCAGTAAAGAGAAAATGTTAAGTATGATAGTTACCTGTCCACGTCTGGCTTTTTCATATTCCTCATGGTCCGAGTGCGGGACGGTAAAGAGAAAATATTAAGTATTATAGTTACCTGTCCAACTCTGGCTTTTTCATATTCCTCATGTTCCGAGTGCGGGACGGTAAAGAGAAAATGTTAAGTATGATTTTTTACCTGTCCATGTCTGGCTTTTTGATATTCCTCATGGTCCGAGTGCGGGACGGTAAAGAGAAAATGTTAAGTATGATAGTTACCTGTCCACGTCTGGCTTTTTCATATTCCTCATGGACCGAGTGAGGGACGGTAAAGAGGAAATGTTAAGTATAATAGTTACCTGTCCACGTCTGGCTTTTTCATATTCCTCATGGTCCGAGTGCGGGACGGTAAAGAGGAAATGTTAAGTATAATAGTTACCTGTCCACGTCTGGCTTTTTCATATTCCTCATGGTCCAAGTGCGGGACGGTAAAGAGAAAATGTTAAGTATGATAGTTAACTGTCTACGTCTGGCTTTTTCATAATCATGGTCCGAGTGCGGGACGGTAAAGAGAAAATGTTAAGTATGATAGTTACGTGTCCACGTCTGGCTTTTTCATATTCCTTATGATCAGAGTGCGGGACGGTAAAGAGAAAATGTTAAGTACGATAGTTACCTGTCCACGTCTGGCTTTTTCATATTCCTCATGGTCCGAGTGCGGGACGGTAAAGAGAAAATGTTAAGTATGATAGTTAGCTGTCCACGTCTGGCTTTTTCATATTCATGGTCCGAGTGCGGGACGGTAAAGAGAAAATGTTAAGTATGATAGTTACCTGTCCACGTCTGGCTTTTTCATATTACTCATGATCAGAGTGCGGGACGGTAAAGAGAAAATGTTAAGTACGATAGTTACCTGTCCACGTCTGGCTTTTTCATATTCCTCATGGTCCGAGTGCGGGACGGTAAAGAGAAAATGTTAAGTATGATAGTTACCTGTCCACGTCTGGCTTTTTCATATTACTCATGATCAGAGTGCGGGACGGTAAAGAGAAAATGTTAAGTACGATAGTTACCTGTCCACGTCTGGCTTTTTCATATTCCTCATGGTCCGAGTGCGGGACGGTAAAGAGAAAAAAATAAGTATGATAGTTAGCTGTCCACGTCTGACTTTTTCATATTCATGGTCCGAGTGCGAGATGGTAAAGAGAAAATGTTAAGTACGATAGTTACCTGTCCACGTCTGGCTTTTTCATATTCCTCATGGTCCGAGTGAGGGACGGTAAAGAGAAAATTTTCAAAAATAGGATGCCGAAGTAATTGTTCGCAAGTCCAGCGCATCATGGGGTCCTTGTCTAGACATTTCTGTAATTATAATATTCATTATTATATAATAAACTATATCGATACAGTGAAATACTACTACAGAATCCGTGCGAGACTGAAGCCCAAATTAGACTTATAGGGTTGTATTGGTAGAAATAATAAATAAGCCTTTGAACGCAAGTCTGTCTGCTGCATGAATATCAAGAGCTACTGGTCCACTTTACTTGAAAATTTTAATATTTTTCTACCTATACCAATGCTTCCTACAACTCTGTGACCTATACCTAGATCTTATTGAGCGGCATGTCAAAAGTTTACGCACTTTTCAAAAATAAAAAGATTACCCACTCTACAACAATTTATCTATACCTACATACATATCATCACGGGTGACGGAGTCCGAGACCGCCTAGACGGCCCCAGGGTATCCAGCGGAGGGGTTTTAATCCTACCTCGTCGTAGCCGATGGTATGAGTATACACCGAACAAGTGGCTAGCTCGTCGCGATGTTTTTAATAGACTCAATAACCCATCTAATAAACAGTTTCACAAGTTGGTATAGTGAAACCGGGACCGACAGCTTAACGTGCTCTCCGAGGCACTATAGTGGTGTTGTCAAACAAATGTACATAAATCTATACCTACTCTTTTTTAAAATATATAAAATTATGTGGCCTATAGAAGAGTTGTTATACTTTACATGATTTCAAACTATATATTTGTCGGAAAAATCGCACGTTTGTGTAAAATTTCATACAAAACGGTTCACCGTTTTGGAGTAATTGAGTAACAATTTCACACTTTCAAATTTATAATAGTATAGATATAGATAGTAGTATAGATAGTTGTTTCTAGTGCACATAATACAAGTCCATAAAGCACTATATGACCAGAGAAATATGTGTAAATTTTCTTACTTTCTAATAATAATAATACACATATTGTAAACCATAACAAACCATACACAGAAAAACGTACTAATATTTTATTGCCATGGGTGGAATGGAACCCACGACCTCCGGATACAACACCGAAGCCGCAACTACTAGTCTACGGAGGCGGTACCTATATATTATTATTACTTACCTTTAGAAAATCTACTATAAGTTCATTGTTGGTGTATCGTTGAGGTATTTTTCTTTCTAAAGGTTCTATGGACGAAGGCTCCGGTAACGCCATTCCCTGAAATATGTTTACATGTAGTAGTTAATAATAACACGGACACAGGACATTACATACTAACATAATTAATGAGTTAAAAACACTATTTAGTTTTAAATATTTTTGAAGTTTATAAAACAGTTTATTGTTAGAATGGTTGTAATAAAGTGATATAGGTATTATAGTTTGAATTTGAATAGTGCAGTGAAAATATTTTTAACGTATTTATATTATTTGTTTTTATTTTATATTTTGTACATTATATTTGTAACTATTGTAAACTGGTGTTGGAAATAAATGGCTATATTATTATTATTATTATTATTAGTTAATAATAAAAGAATATGGCCTGTTCATTGGCCTGACAAAATCATTCACAATGCATGCTTTGGAGAGCACGTTAAGCCTTCCGTCTCAGTTTCAATATACCAACTTGTTAAACTGATAGATGGGTTATCGAATCTATCCATAACAGCGATGAGCTGACCACTTGTTTGGAATAACATCGGTTACGACGATAAGAAAATAAACCCCCGCTGCTGTAATTCGTGCTAACGCGGTCTTGGGCAAAATTTGGCGTATGAAATTAAAACTAAATGTTTAAAATTCGCAGTGGGTAGACCGTCATCAATAAGTTGTGGGATTCCAGGGGGGTAACCACCGACTCCGATCCTGTGAGTTCTCGTTCGAGTTGAGATCAAAAATGACGTCATTTCATACAAATCATATTTACAAACTTCATAATATTATAAATATTTTTTTGTAATTAATTAGGTACTCGAACAGTTTATGCAGTGGTTAATTCAAATAACGATGTTTTACTTTTCGTAGTACCAAAAACATCGTTCTCGATCTCAACTCGAACGAGATCTCATGGTATCGGAGTCAGTGGTTACCCTGCAGAGGATACCTACATTTTTTTCGTATTATATAACAAACTGAATAAGTTCTGTGAGAATTTAGGGCTATAGAGATCTCCCAATATATTGCTGATGAAGAACAACTGATCCAGGTTACTATTCCCTTGCCACAGAAGTTTTAGGAAATACCTATCATACACAATTTAAAGGGTTTATCTACCTACATTGAATAAAGAGTTCTATGAAAATAAAGACATGTGTTTGGGCCAAAGATCTCCCAATTGCATACAAAATACAAAGGCGGACTTAATGCCGCTAGGCATTCTTTACCAGTCAAACCTTCGGGACAATCAAGCAGTTAATAAGTGAAGATAAGTAGTCTTATTTAGTCCAATGTCTTTCTGATGAAGATCGAAAAGCTAATTTTCGCTATATAATATTTTCACAATTACCATAACCTATAACTGCTTTTGAAAGGTTTACCAACCTGGAAGAAGGAGTTCAGTGAGAATATTGTCATGTGTCTGGGCAAAAGGTCTCCCAATGTCTTCCTGATGAGGTACAGCTGGTCCAGATCACTCTTCCCGGGCCACAGGGCTTCGCTCGATAGTAACTCCGCAAATACACAACCTATTCAATATAAAGAAACAAAATGTACTTCCTACATGGTATACTTTTAAAAACATTAAATGCATAGGTACAACCTAACTCAGGTTAATGTTTATAATCTATAGAACTATACAAACTTTAAATTTATTTATCCCGTGTAATTATTTTTCATTAGATTGATATAGAAATTAAAAGCGCGATATGAAACTACTACCAACCGAACGCATGTTACATGTAGGCCAACTAGTGTGACACTAGGTGGTTTCAGCTGTTTTCTTTCATTGATCTTTCAATCGTTATCTGCCATACAAAGGTGCCATTGAGGCAACCAACCTCACCGACCATAGCGACAACCTAAAAGTAACTGCATATCCTTCTAGTATCATCCACACAGGCCTCTACTGGAAGAAGGGCAAGGGGATGGGAGTGCCATGCAGCTTCTATGAGCTACCCTGGCATTTAGAGCCCTACTCCTAAACCAGCACAGTTTTTTTTAAATGGAGCACTGCATAAGACTTTGTATCTACCGGATGGTAAGCAGACCGACACTATCTCTGAATTGGGATGATCAATACATTGTTATTGAACAGCATTGATCACTTCCACTATGCCGGCTTAATAATACGGTTAAGAAATGGGCGGCGAAAAAGATGTATTTGCATTACGAGTCTACTGCTTTATCGTCAACTGCCCGTTTCGTAACCGCACCACCTAGACAATAAATATATGCGATAGTCCCCTGAAAACAGGTGAACCCACCGACTAAACCCTACTCCCACCTAAAATAATACCATGGCACTTACCTATGGCCCAGACATCTACGGGACTGCTATACATGGTATCACCAACCAGTAGTTCTGGAGCTCTGTACCATCTTGTCGCCACGTAGTCTGTGTAATTTTCGCCTGGACCTGGACATGTTTAATCAAAGAAGACGTCAGTATTATTAAATCATCAGATATAAAAATTAAGTTAGAGAATGGAATCTTTGACAAGATATACGTGAATACACTATTATATACGTGGATTACTTTCTATAGTTACTAGCGACTATAGTAGAAACTGTTTGCAAACACTTGTGGTAGAGCTACAGATTACTATCGTCTGCTCTGATTAAGTACCTATCTGATATCAATAGAACTACGGAGGCAAAAACCGTCAAGTGACCTAGTTTTCGGTTTTAGCTGTGAGTTTACCAGTTTTCAGGGGGGCAATTCTCGCGCTTTCGAGATTTATCTCGATTCGATATTTAACATTAACACATTAGACGTAATAAATAATAAATATTAATTAATAAATAATAAATATTAATTAATAAATAATAAATATTAATTAATAAATAATAATTATTGTTTCAAAATCATTTTGAGCCTACTGCATTGATTTCGTGTCGATTACTCGTCGCAGGTTAGTAATAATAATAAAATGTAGGACTACTTACACATATTGCTCTTGTCACAAACTAAGCTCTAGGCTTGTACTATGTGTACCAGAAGCAACGATTTAATACATATTATATGTTATATACACCCAGGCCATGACAAACTGTACAGAAAAAACTATTTTTTTAATGTAATGAACAAACCATGTCAATAGAACAGAACATCCATTGAAGCTAAATATTGGAGGTCACCAATTTCATATCTATTCACTAAGACAGGCAGACACACATATAAGAGAAAGGTCTTATTGAATTTCCAATGTGTGTTAAGGTCAGTCGGAATAATGTGTATAATTTAGGCAAAAAAGCGTCAGAATGATATTGAAATTATCAATGCCAAGTTTATGAAACTGGTTTTTTAAACAACTTTTCTTACAAATAAATGCCATTACGTTACACAACTACGTACCTAAGTATTTAAATACAACTATCTAAATTAAATGTAATAAATACAAAAGCAGTTACATCTAGCTACATTCTAAATAAACAAAATAATCCTTTTTTTTATGAAAAAAATCAATATTATTTAATATCCGCCGCCGAAAAGGCAGCTAAACTAAAGGCTGATTTTTCAATCGTCAGATAATATTATTCCACAGATAATTTGTATGGAGAATAAATAAATTTGACAGTTCTTAATACTGGTGTAGAATAAATAAATTTGACAGTTCTTAATACTGGTGTAGAATAACTTTATCTAACTATTGAAAAATGAGCCCCAAGAGTACTAAAATAACATAATAAATATTCAAATATAACAAATCATTATATATTTCTTCCTTTCGCAATAGAAATTACTTAGGTCCTTGGTGTTTAGAATCAAAACTTTTCATTGAGAAACTAGGAAAAAAATTGATTGAAGTTTCTGGAGATAGTCGCTCTTAAAGTTATTTATAACAAAAATATATACGTGGTGGCCGAGTTGGTTAGACCTTGGACTTCAAAACACTTAGGTCCCTGGTTCGAATCCCGGTGTGTACCAATGAGTTTTTAATTAAAAAAAATATGTACATTTGTTTGACAACACCACTATAGTGCCTCGGAGAGCACGTTAAGCTGTCGGTCCCGGTTTCACTATACCAACTTGTGAAACTGTTTATAGATGAGTTATTGAGTATATTCAAAACATCGCGACGAGCTAGCCACTTGTTTGGTGTAGACTCATATTATCGGCTACGACGAGGTGGGATTAAAACCCCTCCGCTGGGTACCCTGGGGCCGTCTAGGCGGTCTCGGGCGCCGTAAGGCACCCGTGATGATATGTATGTACAAATCTATACCTAGCAGTACAACGTGGAATGCAGCCAGTGTTCTCAGTACTTTTAATCAAGAAATTTTAAATGGTAGAGATTTTAAAGAAATGTTTTAACTGTTATTATTATTTTGTACTATTTTTATTTAAATGATTAGTATATTGATCTAATCAAAGAACATGTATCTACATTACAGTAACTCGTAATCAAGTTTTAATTTAATACTAGGTTTGACAGATATTACTTCAAACAAGATTTTAATATTAAAATCACTAATTAATAGTGGTGAAATACACTGATACATGATCGAAGGAAATACATGTATTTAAATTAAGAGTGACTTCTTTTAATATACTTCTTCACTTTAAATATAAGAAAAAACAATTAGTTAAGAATTATATGTAGAATATAATTACTCGTATATTACTACCCTCGAACTGTGGGTTGAACTATTGACCAGCAGCTGACTCAATAACCAGTTAAGTATCGGTCACTAAAGTTCAACCCATAATTTGATGCAAGGTTTGACTTTACAAGTCGAAGATAAGGTGGCTCACTAAGTTGGTAACCAAAATAATAAACCGCACTAGAATTTTCATTTGACTTTAGAGTCAATAGACTTTATAGTCAATAGACTTTATAGTCAATAGACTATATAGTCAATAGACTTTATAGTCAATAGCCTTTATAGTCAATAGACTTTATAGTCAATAGACTTTATAGTCAATAGAATTAGCTCCTACCTATATACTATGTATATAGCTGTGAACTACATCAGGACTAAAAGCCTGAGTAAAGAGGAGCGTCTGATCAAAGATCTCCCATTGCTACAAAACTTTCATAGATCTTTTCATTGAGCTTTGGAGGCGTTATCACCGATACCTATATAGACTTGTACATTTTTTTTTAAGTTTGATAACCACTGAAAACCGGCGAAATGAGGACGGGTTATTACCCTCCGCTGGCTACTCTGAGGCCGTAAACAGTTCTCGGGAGCCAAAAAGGCGATGGTATTATTATTTATTATGAAATCCGAAAAAATCGTTATTTATACAGTCATTGTTTATTTTCTGTTGAATAAAATGAGACATTTTTTTTTCAAACACATTAAACAGTTTTTCGCAAAAGTCGTATCGCTGCCTAAATTATAGGTATAATAAATAGATGCTCATTCTCTTATTAAGAAAAGGTTTATTATATACATTTTTATGGTAGCGTTACCGACTTACCGTCATGCGCGGGGAGAGGTAATACTTTGCAGAATCACCATAAACATCGAAGCTTTTTAACGTTCTTAGACCTTGGTTTTGGCATCCTTGCTCTGCCAGCCAATATTGTAGCAAGTAGGTAGTAAACCGTCAATCTGACCTTAACCTTTACAGTCCTTGCGCTAGTGAACTGCATTGTGTAGAAATTACTTTACCTGCTTCAACGGAAAATATAACCAAAATCGTTTGTCCCAATGACTTCAAATAACTAAGTAATCGATCTATCTTTTTATGACAGGTAATCGAAACTATCAATAATTCTATTTACATTTTTTATAGTAATTTCTAGTCAATTATCTGTGGTTATAAATGCATAATACCAACATTATGGGAGAGCTCTCAGTAGTTTTTTTCTCTGTTAACTATATCGCTAGTAACTATAGATAGGTAACAACTTATTAAATAACCATATTATAGTTTAGTAACTATAGTATGGTTATTTTCTATTTATATTTTTTTATATATATAGTCGCACTAGCGACTATAGTAAACAAATAAATAAAATAGAGAGAAATAAAAATTAAAAAAAATACAGATATAACTAATGGTAGAGCCAGAGGCGTAGCTACCTAGGGGCTAGGCGGGGCAGTGCCCCGGGACCCTCAAGCTCAGGGGGGCCCCTCGAGTCCTTACCAGAAAATCTCGACCAAACTGAACTTTTGAAAATTGTACATGGCAACTCAGTTGAGAGAAATTCGAAAGTTATACCTAGGGTATTCCCCTAAATTATTTCTGTGTGTTGGCAGTGTTATCAATATGATAAAACCGAACCAGTTTAGATAGCCGTGGGGCCCCATTTTTTGTAATAAAATGTTGAATAAAATGAGACATTTTTTTTTCAAACACATTAAACAGTTTTTCGCAAAAGTCGTATCGCTGCCTAAATTATAGGTATAATAAATAGATGCTCATTCTCTTATTAAGAAAAGGTTTATTATATACATTTTTATGGTAGCGTTACCGACTTACCGTCATGCGCGGGGAGAGGTAATACTTTGCAGAATCACCATAAACATCGAAGCTTTTTAACGTTCTTAGACCTTGGTTTTGGCATCCTTGCTCTGCCAGCCAATATTGTAGCAAGTAGGTAGTAAACCGTCAATCTGACCTTAACCTTTACAGTCCTTGCGCTAGTGAACTGCATTGTGTAGAAATTACTTTACCTGCTTCAACGGAAAATATAACCAAAATCGTTTGTCCCAATGACTTCAAATAACTAAGTAATCGATCTATCTTTTTATGACAGGTAATCGAAACTATCAATAATTCTATTTACATTTTTTATAGTAATTTCTAGTCAATTATCTGTGGTTATAAATGCATAATACCAACATTATGGGAGAGCTCTCAGTAGTTTTTTTCTCTGTTAACTATATCGCTAGTAACTATAGATAGGTAACAACTTATTAAATAACCATATTATAGTTTAGTAACTATAGTATGGTTATTTTCTATTTATATTTTTTTATATATATAGTCGCACTAGCGACTATAGTAAACAAATAAATAAAATAGAGAGAAATAAAAATTAAAAAAAATACAGATATAACTAATGGTAGAGCCAGAGGCGTAGCTACCTAGGGGCTAGGCGGGGCAGTGCCCCGGGACCCTCAAGCTCAGGGGGGCCCCTCGAGTCCTTACCAGAAAATCTCGACCAAACTGAACTTTTGAAAATTGTACATGGCAACTCAGTTGAGAGAAATTCGAAAGTTATACCTAGGGTATTCCCCTAAATTATTTCTGTGTGTTGGCAGTGTTATCAATATGATAAAACCGAACCAGTTTAGATAGCCGTGGGGCCCCATTTTTTGATTTTCCCCAAGGCCCTTTGAGACCTTGCTACGCCACTGGTTTCTAGTATAACAAAGTACCTACTCTTTGGCCACTGTGTAGAGCTCCAGGTGGCGTAAGTCTAGCTCATGTTCAAATCACGGCGTACCAATAAGTTTAAAAAGAAAGTAAGCAGATACAAACATTAAATTGCAAATATCACTATTATAGTCATGTCTCGGTTTTTGTCTGTGGGTTCACCGGTTTTCAGGAACCTACTCAATATATTTCTTGTCGAGGTGGTAGTCTACTTTCAGGGTGCGGTATGGAACGGGCATTTGATTTAACAATAAAGTGTAGGTATTGCAAATTGAATCTTTTTCGTAACAGCATCATTTAGCTGGCATATTGGGAGCGACTATTACTATAAAAAAAAGTGTATTGATCGACTCCATTCCTCATTCCTCGAATTTGTAAGTTGATTTACTATTATAGTATCAAATATGTATACAAAGTCACGTGCCGTGCCTTAATTTAAAAAAAAATGCCTTCCTTTTTACAGCCCCCGTGGGCCACTTGTGGTAGAGCCACAAGTTTTTGAAAACTGTTTTTACTATAGTCGTTAGCAACTATAGATAGGAATCAACCAATAAAAGAGGTTTATTTAAAAAATAAAGCGATCCTATCTATAGTTACTATCGAGTATCGACTATAGTAGAAACTGTTTGCAAAGACTTGTGGTAGAGCTACTGATTTTTAAACTTTTTTTTTTTTTGTTTCTTACAACGTGAGCGTTAGATTCTTAAAATAACGATTTCCGTTCTTAGCGCGCTCTCCTGCAATCTGGGGGGCAATTCTCGCGCTTTACATTATGTCATTTTTCTTTCAAAAATATCGAATCGAGATAAATGTCGAAAGCGCGAGAATTGCCCACCAGAGAAGGTCAAAATCTACTCTGATTGAATGAGAAATTTTGACAATATAACACTCACGTTATAAGAAACAGAATGTGGCCGCAGGTAACACTCGAGCTTGTAAAATACCTATCTGTACCTACTTATTAGACCGATAAATTGAGTTGGGTACTTACTACAACCGGTTTCCAGTAGCATATGACACGATTAAGTGGTGCAATGACCGACATTCTATACTGTTATTGTCCATGTTCAGTTAGAGCTGATTAACATTTGTTATTGTGTCAATGAATCTATTTACTTCTCGGGTTCAGCTCCCGGTCACATTTATTTATATAGGAAGTCTATAATAGGTATAGACACCTTAGGTATAAATACATAATCAGGCACAAGTGAGAAATATAATATAAAATAGCACACTCTTTAACTATATACTTAAATACAAATAAACACACCACACTTAGATTTTAGGTCTACCATACAATTTTTGACGACAAGCTTATTTTCATCAAAAATACTGCTTCAAATTTTGTTATTTTTTTGTTTTTATTTTGCTTCTGCTTTTTAGGACCTACCTTTATAGGAAATACATACATATCATCACGGGTGCCTTACGGCGCTCGTGACCGTCTAGACGGCCCCAGGGTACCCAGAGGAAGGGTATTAATCCCACCTCGTCGTAGCCAATGGTATGAGTCTACACCGAACAAGTGGCTAGCTCGTCGCGATGTTTTGAATAGACTCAATAACCCATCTATAAACAGTTTCACAAGTTGGTATAATGAATCCGGGACCGACAGCTTAACGTGCTCTCCGAGGCACTATAGTGGTGTTGTCAAACAAATGTACATATTTTTTTTAATTAAAAACTCACTACACTAACTGTGTACCACACCGGGATTCGAACCAGGGATCTAAGTGTATATAAAGAAAATAACCACGTATATAAAGAAAATAAAACGATATAAATAACGATACATGTGTATGGTGGAACTGGGTCCTCATAAGTAACCTACCTAGTATGAGGTCTAGGGCTACTTTTAAAAAAGAAACTAGCCTAATTTGTGTATTATATAGGATAAAGATTTTAAATTTTGTACCCAGGCTAAGATTTTGCTCAATAAAAGAATTATTATTATTAGTATAAAACTATAACATGTAACTCTACGGTAAGCATTATGTATGTACTAATGCGCTTACATATTCATAAAAACTTATTGACTCATCGAAGAACGCTTTAGTTAACATATTTTTTGTCTCTTCGCATATTTATTTTTGTTGCTAAAAAATGACAGAAAAAAACACCAAGTCCTGCAGCCCAATTATGCCCACATTTATTAGATCTAATTTAAAACTTATAAAGCTAAACTTGATATTTTGCAATCACGACCTCTTCCGTTTGACGACCAAATACAAGTCAAAGTTTAGCTTTGCTTTTTGTATGAAAACAAATATTACGACCGTTTTTAGGAAGGATGTTGTTCTGTCAAACAAAACTATACAATTGCCAAAATTACAGACGAATTAAAGTTACTCTTGTACTAACTTTACAAGTAAAATTCTTCTTTAAAATTGATTTTGCGAAACTTTCTAAGTTTAATTATTACAATTATATTAAAACCGTCAAGTGACCCAATTATGTTTCGGTTTTAGTCTGCGGGTTCTACGCTTTTTAAGATACTACTGCATTGATATTCTCGTCGAGGTAGTAGTCTCCTTTCATGGTGCGGTTACGAAACGGGCTATTGATTTGACGATAAAATATCGAGGATATTGTCTTTGTCGCCGCCCATTTCGTATTTGCATAATTTAGCCAACATAGTGGGAGCGATGAATATTGTTAAACAACAACACACCTCAAGATATTTGTCATTCCTTGTTGTCTACTTATACACAGACGCCCTCTATGTACTTAATTCTAATTATTCATTAGAGTAAAGTTAGAAGCCCTAGTTTCTAATACAGAGAAGTTGTTTTTTTGTTTTTACGTTGTTTAGTATATTAAATGTTTACATATTTATAAATTCCTTATCAGGATAATGTTATATTCAAAATGTTTATAGATATCACGCAACAAAAAAAACTGAAGTTTTCTTAAAGGAAAAAAAAAAAAAAAAAAAAAAAAGTTTAATGTAAGTATATCTAAGATGTAAATAACTAACGTTAGTTGGTAGTTGGTAGCTTCCACTATGCTTTCCGCTTTAGAAGCCGATTCACGTTTTTTTCTAACACAGGCTGGTAAAGCATTTCCCAAAACATTTGGTACGAGACAGTACTTCCTAGTAGGTACTGTTATTTATTCTGTGGTGCTTACATCCGTATTCAAACGGTTTTTTTTCTACCATGGGTTTGCGCATTGTAGCAATGTAACGTATTTGTATACGTATACGTGAGCAACAACCAATAGGATCGCTTTATTCAATCCTGTAACAAAAAATAAAGCGTATACGTATACAAATACGTTATATTATCCTATTGGTTGTTGCTCTCGTATACGTAAATGAATACGTTACATTGCTACAATGCGCAAACCCTGGTAGGGCCTCAGGTGCATTTTGTTACCAGTGCAAGATGTCCTGTAGTCAAAAGAGGAAATCGATTTTTTACTGGAGCACGGCATGTGACTTTATATCTAGCTGATGGTAGATACAAAGTTAAGAAGTGGTTACGAAATGAGCGGCGCGGCGACAACGACGAATTTGCATCACGAGTAGTACTTTAGTAGCCACGCGCTGTTATGTCATCAAACTAACTCCTATTCGTAGACAACAATACCACCTCGACAAGAAATCGATGCAGTAGTCTACTGAAAACCGGTAAACCCACAAACTAAAACCGAAACATGGCAAGGTCACTTGACTGATTTTGCTCGTTTTTGCTTTCTCCCATCCTATACACATAGAACATGACTAGGTATATATATAAATAGGGGGTCTTGGCGAAACGTGTTAGTAGGATAGATTAATCTATTTATTGGACCTAGCATCTAGATTTATGGCTAGGTTGGCACGAAACCTGAGTATTATAGTGTTATTTAATGGTTGCCTTGAGGGCGATCTACGATAAGTTAGGCTTTGCTTGTAGGTACATACTTTCGTACCTACGTAAGTACAATGAACGCCACAATTTTATTTAAGTTTTTTTTTGAAGACATAAACCACGAGACGGAAGCACACGTTATAATGAGTTGAGGCAGTGGTCCAACTGCTCTGTCCAAATAGTGGGACTACGGGCCTCAGTCCCGTGGTACAACTTAATAGCTTGCTTTCGTTTTCTATAATGCGAATACAGTGAGGTCAAAAATTAAGCAATGTTTTTACATTTTATAAAAAAATGTGCCATCAGCGCAGCGGTGAGGTTCCACACCAGCTACCACCTAACCAGAGTTTATAGTCAATACGAGTATTTCATTCCCATCTCTTAGCCAATGGTGTTTTGAATCTACACTAAACAAGTGGCCAGCTCGTCGGGGTTAACCACAGAACAGAGAAAGAGATTTATCTGATCTGTGCGGTGAACTAAGTATAAATAAATAAAAAATACGTTGCACGTAGGTGTCGTTACTCACATATTTTGTGTAACTTTATATCTAACTGATGGTAGATACAAAGTTATGAAGTGGTTACGAAATGAGCGGCGCGGCGACTTCGTCGAATTTGCATCAGGAGTATTCACGAGTCTACTTTAGTAGCTTCGCGCTTTTTTGTCGTCAAATTAACTTCCCTATTCGTAAACAACAATACCACCTTGACAAGAAATCGATGCAGTAGTCTCCTGAAAACTGATAAACCCACAGGCTAAAACCGAAACATGACTAGGTCACTTGACGGTTTTTGCTCATTTTTGCTTGCTCCCACCTACACATAGAATATGACTAGGTATATATATAACTAGGAGCTCGTTGCGAAAAGCGAGTTGTCGTCAACACGTGTGTTTATGGATTTACATAAAAGGAATAAATACTGCGACGCGAGCTCGCCACTTATTCGGTGTCAGAATGAATACCTACGCCGGTAATGGCATATATAATATGCCTACATACAATAAACCCGAATAACTAGAACATTTATTCAGTACTTAGGTTAAAGGTACTTTGAATAAAATTTGCATTTTAATTAATTTATTTAGATGCTTAAAAAGTAATTAAAAAATAATGTGTTACTTTTGTTGCCAACTGTACATATTTATGGGCAAATTTATTCGTAACGGAAATTACAATAGGTAAGTATAAAACTGTACTCGATAACAATAAAACGTACATATCTACATACAAATGAAGGCCACCTTCAGAAATCAATAAAGAATTTCAGGTTCATTTCGCGTTTATGAAACAAATTTTATTGTCATTGCCACACTATCGTTTTTGGTTTCGCCTAGGGTTGGTAAATGATACAACGGAAGTTTTCAGGAAAATTATAAAATAAAAATTACATGTAAACTATATACCTAAATATAAGTATATCGACTAACTATTGGTTGTTTCTTTTAAATTCTAAATTACAAATAACGAAGTATAAAAGTTTTTCTATTCTATATTACCAATGAAACTTTGTTCTAATCTAAATAAACAAGCCCTACTGCGGCCTTATGCGGGTCCCTCACATTCGCAAGAACCCACAAGTGTAGGACGGTATTCGCGAATATATTTTATGTGTACGTGTTTTGGCAATACATTCGCTAATTTCCCGTCCCGTTTAGAAAAGGTTTTCACGAATGTTTTTGTGAATGTGAGGGAACCGGGTTACGACAATAAATCTTAATAATATTATAAAAAATAGATAGATACTAGCTCGTTTTCTGAGATCCACTCCAAACGGAATCATTGTGTGGACAGAGTGCTCGGAAGGGCAACCTCCACCTTTAGAATAACATATAGTTTTAGAATAGACTATCTCTAGAGGCGATTCCAGAGGCTCTACCATGTGTTTTTGGTTTGTACCAACGTAACGTTAAAACGTGAAGAACCACCAATAGGATCGCTTTATTCAATCGCGTTACCTAAAATATAGCGGCACTATTGGTTGTTGCTCATGTATTAAATTTACGTTGCTACAAATTAAAAACCCATGGTAGAGCCTCAGGACTGTTTATTAGTTATTAGGGGATAGATTCGACCGCCCTTTTCTCAAGATTTTAAAAGGATTTATTAGACAGAACAATTACTGTAACTCTACCACAAGTTTTTGCAAACAGTTTTTACTATAGTCGCTAGTAACTATAGATAGGAATCAACCAATAAGAGAGGTTTATTTGAAAAATAAAGCGATCCTATTGCTTGATCCCTATCTATAGTTACTATCGCTTATAGTAGAAATTGTTTGCAAAAACTTGTGGTAGAGCTACTGAAAGTATCCTAAATTGTAACGCTTGGAATTTGTTCTACGCATAGAAGGTACGTCTCAAAAAAACTTAGATATTAGTAGATTCTCGGAGGCCATCTCCATTAGATGTATTATGTTATATATCATACTTATTATAGATTCTTTGAGGGTAGCCCTAACACTGTAGACGCGTGTCTATATTATATTTTTCAAATTAAATTTAATTGAATATTATTGTGAAAAGTGTACTAATTTAAATAATCATTCGTATAGTAATATTAAGTGTGAGAAGTGTAGCATTTACGCATTTATCTCGGTGTTTGTGTTATCTCAAATAATCCCACAATCTTCAGTAAAATGGCGGTACCCATTTTACTGTATATTATTTTTCCTCTTCACTTGATATTGGCAAAACTATACCGTATGCTTACATACGGTCATTTCGCCATTCCTTGTCCTTTCCCGATTCCTTTCCATCCTGTTATCCCTCTTTTTACTAATAGTATAATAATTTTATTCCTCTAATCACACATGCCACTGGCAAAATGTGAAGAGGCCATTTAATCAAGAAATACCTAATAATAAATACTTATTATATTAGTAATAAATGTAAAGACAATACTCACTAATCATTCTAGCAAATCCGAAGTCACATAACTTGACCACTCCCTCGCTGGTCAGTAGAATGTTTTCTGGCTTAACATCCCGATGGATACAGTTGTGCCTATGACAATACGCCACGCCTTGAAGGGTTTGCCAGATTATCTGCTTGGAGAGCAACTCGGGACATCCCTGGAAGCAGAGATATCTTTACCTACAGAGTAAGTGTGCATCTTCAACCTCATCGATTATTGAAGTCAAACTTATGGTCGGATTAATAGTCATTGCTCAGCCTGAGCCGTTGCTTGGAACTATCAAAATTTCGTTTTTTCATATGCAGTTTGATAGTCGGAAGCATAGGCTAAGCAACGACTATTAATCTGACCACTAGACTCTGGGGCTTAGCATAACCACTTCGATATATATCGGCAGTCGATAAAATGAAGTTTTTGAATGAACATTCTTTTATAAAATAGATATGTATCGATTTTGTCTGTGTCTCTGTATATAGTAAAAAAAATTCGACAAGTGTGTAGGGTATATATTATATTTTTTCCATATTTGAAAAATCATTTTTTTTCAGTCTTTATGTATATCACCTTTATTTTATTTAGGCCATCAATTCTCAGCCTGTGGGTCATAACAACTGATGGTGGTTTAGATTAGATTATATTTTGGCTATGTTAATCGTAGATATTAAATATATATCTTATTTTAGAAATTACTTATAATTTTAGGTACATACATACATACATATCATCACGGGTGTGTCTTACGGCGTTCGAGACCGTCTAGACTGCCCCAGGGTACCCACCGGTGTGGTTTTTAATCCCACTTCGTCATAGCCGACGGTATGAGTCCAGACCGAACAAGTGGCTAGACTCAATAACCCATCTATAAACAGTTTCACAAGTTGGTACAGTGAAACCGGGACCGACAGTTTAACGTGCTCTCCGTAGCACTATGGTGGTGTTGTCAAACAAATGTACATATTTTTTTTAATTAAAAACTCACTAGTACACACTGGGATTCGAACCAGGGACCTAAGTGTTCTTAAGTCCAAGGTAACCAACTCGGCCACCACGTATATAATATAATTTTAGGTGTTATTTATTAATAACGAGGTAAGCCTTCTATCGACTAACACGAGATTTGAGGCTAGGAATGTCTACTTAGGTCCTTTGATTTGAGACTAGGAATGTCTACTTAGGTCCTTTGATTTGAGACTAGGAATGTCTACTTAGGTCCTTTGATTTGAGTCTAGGAATGTCTACTTAGGTCCTTTGATTTGAGACTAGGAATGTCTACTTAGGTCCTTTGATTTGAGACTAGGAATGTCTACTTAGGTCCTTTGATTTGAGTCTAGGAATGTCTACTTAGGTCCTTTGATTTGAGACTAGGAATGTCTACTTAGGTCCTTTGATTTGAGACTAGGAATGTCTAGTTAGGTCCTTTGATTTGAGACTAGGAATGTCTACTTAGGTCCTTTGATTTGAGACTAGGAATGTCTACTTAGGTCCTTTGATTTGAGACTAGGAATGTCTACTTAGTTCCTTTGATTTGAGACTAGGAATGTTTACTTAGGTCCTTTGATTTGAGACTAGGAATGTCTACTTAGGTCCTTTGATTTGAGGCTAGGAATGTCTACTTTAGGTCCTTTTTGTGGGTGGATAACTTTACACAAAAGCCTAACATAATAAATGATGCCTTTATACATATAATAAGTAGGTATGTACATAAATAATAAATGGCGATACTAAAACAAACAACTATATTATACGAATAATTTAAATTATTCATATTTTATGCTTAAAGAAATTACGGGTCATATTTGTAGCCGATCGTTTCTAATCAGGGGGAAATATCAATAACTATAATTTCGTTTGTCACGGCCGCCGGGTGGGTAGCTAATAGATTTCACCTTGAACTTTATTGTAGGCAATGTAGAATTTATTAGGTACTTACTTGTGCACGAGGAGTACCTAACTCCATTTAGTGCATAAGACGAAAAACACGCTACTAGCTAAGTAGCTTGGTTGGTAAATTTTATACCTAACTAACCTCTAAATGATTAATTTATAATCCTATGCACTAAATTAAAAAGAGATTTAATATCTAAATTACAAAATAAATAACAATGGATGTTTGGTGGTAGGCTGACCGACCGAAATTTTTCCAAACCCTCTTTCGCACTGGGCACCCTGGGCACTTGCCCAGGGACTCCGCAATTGATAGGGCCCCCTAGTTCCTGGTCTCCAAACGATAACCGATATTTATTATCAAACAATTTAATTATTTAAAAAAACAAACGATAAAGACTGACTACTACCTACTTGCTACTTTACACTAGTCAATTAAAGACTATCCGGATTCAGAATGTTTAGATAAATTTTAATATACGCATATAAAAATCAATTTATTGGTATTTTGAGAGTTGGTAATTTATTGTTTTTTTTTTACGATTTTAAAATATACATTCTATCGAAAAAAAATACCAAGCCACCAAGTTTCCTAGTCATTTTGCGGTTTCAGTCTGTGAGTTCATCGGTTTTCAGGAGCCTACTGCATCGTTACATTGTATTATAGTCGAACTTTCTTGCGACTAATTTTTCGGGTTGCCTGTTATTACTACTAACTCATCTAACATGGACAGTGGTCACCTACTAATGTGTCATTTTAGTTGGAACAAACGAAAGTAACGTAGTCATAAATAAATACTATCTCGGGTGCCTATTTGGCTTCCGAGAACCGTTTAAATAGCCTCAGGGTACCCAGCGGAGGGATTAACCGGTCCTTATTTCGCCGATGGTATTCGGGGCAACCCCTAACAAGTGGCGAGCTTGTTGCGGTGTTTATGATGAAATAGCCTCGTTGTATAGAGCGTAACGTAGTCATGGTATTTCATAAGTACTTCAGTTAGACTTTTATAAAATAAAATTTAACATGGATTTGGATGTAAAATGAGAATTACTTAGTTAATAATATAACAGTCGCATAGCATGATCTACTAATTCGCTGCATTCATTCAGCTGTCGCTTCATTCAACAAAATCAATACCTAACTACCACTTTATTTCAATTCAAAGACATTTATTTCTCAAAAGAATTTTATTGCTAACTTTCAGTAACAACTTTATAGAATACTAGCGGCCCGTCCCGGCTTCGCACAGGTTTGTATAACTTTAACTATATGCTCAGCGCACGCCACGGAAGGCCTCAGAAACGATACTTTTCCCCCGTTTTTAAAACATTTTTGGTTACTGCTCCACACCTATAGGACCTAGCGTGATATTATATAGCCTATGTTACTTCTGAATAATGCAGCTTTCTAATGGTGAAAAAATTATTGCAATCGGTCCAGTAGTTTTTGAGTTTATTCATTACAAACATACAAAAATACAAAAATACAAATCTTTCCTCTTTATTATATTAGTATAGATATAGATACCTACTAGCTAACAGTCCCGGCTTTGCACGGGTGTACTCTCAGATCAGTAGCCTAGTGTGAGTTTTTTTAACGTTTACTTTCGCGTTAACTATACTACCGCGTAAACATTTTGACCAATCACACGACCACACTAGGGGTACAGTACCTCTAGTGTGAGTTTTCTAACTATTACTTTGAGTTTGAGTTAACTAAAATTAGTGTGGGAAATAGTTCAGCGCTCCAAGCGAAAATTTTGAGAATTAGAAATGCGGTCGTGTGATTGGTCAAAATGTTTACGCGGTAGTATAGTTAACGCGAAAGTAAATGTTAAACAAACTCACACTTGGGCTACAGTATACTTTACTGATCTGAGGGTGTACTAATGAATAAAATGTTCTGTCTCACTCTGCACTCATTCTCTTTTTTTTATACTGAGATCTTTTAACCCAAATTTTTAACTTTTCCAAACGAAGACTTTTTGGGTTTCATTAAAATTAGTTAGTTTAAACTAAATCAGAATTTTTGAAAAAACTGATAGATGTTTTCGTACTACTTTCGACCACTGAGAGATAAAGATTATTACAGTAGGTACTAATATCGCTATAAAAAAATGGGGGTTGGTGGTAGAAGGGTGAAAACTAAGAGTTATTTTTAGTGCCTAATCATAAAAAAAAATGGGTCGAGCCATATTTTTTATACCCCTAAGTGTTAAGGGTTTATCACTTAGGGGTATAAAAAATAGTTTTCGACCTATTCTAAGACCTACCGAATATACACAAATAAATCAAAAAATCGGTCAAGCCGTTTCGGAGGACTTTGGTTACAAACACTATGACACGAGAATTTTATATATTAAGTAGGTAGATAGATAATAAAAAAATAGTTTTGTTGCCAACTGACGTAACAATATTATTTCGATAAACCAAAAAACGTTTCGATAAAAACTTTGTTCTTGTATTGAACCAAACATCTGTGATCATCCTATCACTTTGCCCATTTATTACTAGATTTAGGCTAAACCTGAAACTTAACAAACTAGATTAGTTTGTAAAAAAACTTTTATACCTATTTTATTACCAGGATACCTATATCTACCCACCCACCATTAACGCGTAAGTTTTGTTATAGTATACATTGCTTGTAAACCATAATTTACCTCAAGTGGGATTTACTACGTAATAGGCTGGCCGTAATACGCTGGTCGTAATACGCTAGCCTTTTAGTGCAATATTTCGATTTGAACTTTAGTAAATAAAATCAAAGGTCAAGAGTTGTGATGTCCTAAACTTTACTTAATGAAGCAATCAGGCGCAGTATTGCCGTTAACAAAATATACACTACTTGCCTACTTTCGTTGTACTGCCTCCGTTAGCGTTGTATCTGGAGGTCGTGGGTTCTATTCCAACAAATGGCAAATAATATTTGTACGTTTTACTGTACAGCTTGCCAAGGTCTGTGATTACTTGTCGTGTGGTAGTCTCCTTTTAGGGTGCGGTTACGAAATGGGTAGGTAGTTGAATTGACGATAAAGCAGCGAGTATATTAAAAGATACTCGTAATTCAATACGTCATTGTCACCTGAGTTGTCACCCCCCATTTCGTAATCGCATCATTTAGCCAACATAATGGGAGCGATCAATATTGTTTAAGAACAATTATTGATTGATCCCAATCATGGTCTTTGTAGGCAGACCTACAAAGACCATGATGTACAGATTCAACACCAGGTAGATACAAAGTCACTAAAGTCTGCTCCAATAAAAAAAAAACTATAGTACACAATACTATAGATTTTACTGTTTATTCATTTTATGGGCAACTTTGTTATAGACGTCGCTCGTGATTTGATTTGTTGCAATTTCGTTGGTGTTTTGTCAAGTATTTTCTAATATAGAGATCCAAATTAAACATGAAAAAACAGCTTTAAACTATAGGGACGAAATTCGTCGCGTCTCTGAGTCAAAAACCGCATGTATTTTGACAGTTGTCAATCTGAACTATAGAGGTATATATGCGTCACCTGTAAAAATCCATACTGTTTCGACTGCAGGGCCGTGTTCGTAAACTAACACTTTAACACTGGGTAATGTAACTACACTATATGCATCTCTTCTTCTCTAAGCATTTTTCTATATTTTTATCGCACTCTGTAACACTACCCAGTGTTAAAGTGTTACGTTTCCGAACACGGCTCTGGCGATGCGATATGTCGTCTCGTATTTTCTATAGCCACAATCTATTACTTAACGTGAGCGTTAGATTGTCAAAATATTACTATTACCGCCCTTTTTTTCTAAACGTAGTTTAGTACGAATAGTAATAAACTACATAGTTTTTTACCTTCTTTGATTGGAGGAGGACGCACTAATAACCGAACTCTTATTTTGACAATCTAACGCTGATCAGCAGGGTAACCGAGAACAAGGTTTTTGGTACTACGAAAAGTGAAACATCGTTGTTTCAATTGACCATTGCATAACTAAAGTCGTATTTTTAATTAGACGAAGTCAACTGACAGCGGCTAATGTCATTTTGTGAAATAATGTTGCCATGTTAAATGTAATAGTGATGCGTTCTGTTTTCGTTCAATCACAGGAATTAATGATTATATGAATGAGTACATCGTTAATCTTATCTTACTATACAAAAAAAGGAACTATTTATATTTTTATTTTACTGTATAAAAGTAGGTCGATATCTACTGGTATGAATCGCTGCCTAAAATGTCTTGGACTAAACCAAGAATACAAGAGTGGCTAACGAGCAAAAATATCCCAATCGAGGCAAAAATGGTTAAAGCTACTCTTATAGACATTGTACGGCAGCACAAACAAGAACGCTGCGACAAGTATGCTGTGGACGAGATGGCAGCGGAGCATGGTATTATTGTTTTACGTCTGCCCCCATACCACTGTGAGCTTAATCCCATTGAGCAGGTTTGGGCGCAGGCTAATGGATATGTTGCAAGAAATAACAAAATGACAAAAGTAAAAAATCTTTTCGAAGAAGGACCTAAACATGTAACCGCTGAAAAATGGAGTAGCTGCGTGGCTCATATAATAAAAGAAGAAGACAAAATGTATAATCTCGACCACATGATCGACAGTGTTTCAGACAGGTTAATAATTAATGTTACCGACAGCGACAGTGATGATTTTATGTCTGATGACGATGAATAAAAACAATTGTAATAAGCGCATTTTTTCATTTTCATTATCATTACACTGCACGCAAGGAGAGGCCATAGCCTCACCACTGCCCTATTGGATGTTGAAGTCTTCGAAGAATTAATCATCTCACACTTGCAGGTTTCCTCACGATGTTTTCCTTCACCGTTAGAGCACTCGGTAAACGTAGGTACTATACGTAGTCGTCGCAAATTACGAAAACTCATTGGTACCTACATAGCACGATTAGGATTGGAACCCGGTACCCTATATTCCGGCGTACAAACCACTCAATAGGCTACCGACGCTATAATGTAGGATGTTGATAATAATTATAATATGATTGTTTCAATCATTCACTTTGTCACAACACTATTTTTGTTTCATCAAAACCTGACGACACAGTAAACGTCAGGTGACTTCGTCTAATTAAATATACGACTTTAGTTCGAGTACCTAAATAATTACAAAAATATATTATGAATTTTGGAAATATCATTTGTGAGAAATGACGTCATTTTTTTTTTTTTTTTATAAGAGCTCGGCATGTGACCCCACATCTACCTGATCGAAAACAGTATGCAGGTCCAAGAATGAATACAACCAGCTTTTGGAACTGTGTTGTAAGAGCTGGTTTCATCCATTATGCCGGCTTAAGATGCCTATTCACGCTTCGTTTAAAGGGCTCAAGGTTTTAGGATGGAGGAAATACGCAAGCAGGCAGAGCATTCCACATTTTAATAGTGCGACAGATGTACGAATCACCAAATCTTTTAGTGCGGGTTGGTATTTTTTATCTCAACTCGAACGAGAACTTTACGGTGTCGGAGTCGGTGATTACCTACCTCGCAGGTATAGGGAATATGCATGTAACGCCAATTACTATTATTTTAATATATAATGTTCCTTTTATGTCTTTGAACATATTTACAGTAATTTATTTTATTTTGATCAGCAATTTTTTTTATAATTACGATTATAAAAATCCATTTTTTTTTGTAGAAACGGAACACATTTCTTAACGCTCCGACATTAACAAACACTGCATGTGACGTCATTCGCCCATAAAAAAAATTTCAACGTGTGTTCTGTAGTCTACAGTTTCTTGTTTTCTCGGGTATTTATTGGCCTTTATTACGATAATTTGTGATAAACAAACCTTTTGACTAACTTTTGAGGTGCACTAACATTAAACTAATATGCTTTTTGAGCACGAATGACGTCACAGAATGGCGGCTAGTGATGTACTGTTTTACTTTTACTGCGGTAGTGGCAGATAAAGTTTAAACCCTTTTATTTTGGTGTTATTACCCTTTAAAAAAATTTTAATATTTGTTTTTAGGGTCTAATGTAGTTACTCTATCAAGTATAAAAATAATAAAAAAACATGCATATTCCCTATTAAGAAACAGAATGTGGCTCCTATAATTTTATAGATAACTAAATGGTAATGGCCTTATTTTTTAAAATGTCTTAGCATTGGTTAGGTTAAAAGATTTCACTCTAGTGAATTTGCCTATAGCTAAGATTTATAAATAAAAGTACTTACAGCAGGATGCTTCTCCAGCTCATGCAGGACAGTGTGGTCGCAGTACTCGAACACCAGATGGAGCTTTCTCTTGCGCCGAAATACTTCTATCAGATTCACCAAGTTTGGATGCTTTAAATTCTGTTGGAGAATATAAACAGATATAGAGGATACTCTGTGGTTGCAGTACTCGAACACTAGATGGAGCTTTCTTTTGTGGCGAAATACTTCTATTAGATTCATTAAGTTTGGATACTTTAACCAAACTAAAATTAGATTTTTTGTTTCTTCTGTTGTATTGAATGAACATTCGCATGAAAAACGACAAGTAGTTTTTTAAGTAGGTAGTTTACATTCGTTATCGCAAACTCCGCGTTCTCTATACAAAATGAGCTTTCGCACTTCCAGTAATACTCGATTACTGCTTGTCGCAGAATTAAAATAATATTTTTGACGTCATTGTATTTGTTAATCTTTCTGTGTTATTGTTTTTATTTTTTTCGAAATCAAAATATACATATATATACACGGTGGCTTTTAAAAGATGTATTTTGGGCTATATGAGGTAGAGCTACTGATGTAACGGCCAGAGGCTCTACCATGGGTTTGCGCATTGTAGAAACGTATCGTTTTCATTTACGTATACGTGAGCAACAACCAATAGGATCGCTTTATTCAATCCTGTTACCAACAACAAAGCGATCTTATTGGTTGTTGCTCACGTATACGTAAATGAAAACGTTACGTTTATACAATGCGCAAATCCATGGTAGAGCCTCTGGAGGCGACTTGACGCCCATACAAACGTACCTACTTCCAATATTACAACTTGGCTGTTAGTCAACTAAAATCTTTATGTTGTGGGTAATAAATATTTTTGTATTATACAGGGTGAATTGAAAGGATGTACTTTGGGCTAATATGGGGTTCTGCTCATCAAATTGAACACATTTCATTTCATTTGCAACACATGGTTCCATGGGCAAAGTTGTTCAATTTGATGAGCAGAACCCCATATTAGCCCAAAGTACATCCTTTCAATTTTAGAACGAATTACGGTGCCAGTTGATCGCGTGAGGACAATACACCGTATTTGATCCAATTCAGTCCATTCCATTACATTCGATAATATGATGTTAAGAAGTCGATGAACTTATACTTTATTTATTTATGGCAAATCATATTAAGGTGATTCCTCAGCTCGGGTATGGAAACTAATTGCAGGAGATGGCGCTTGTGTCGCAAAATCATGGTTTTTAATTAATTATGTAAATATTATAGTCGCTGGCTTTGAAATTTTGCATTTTGCGATAATCGGAAAACATTTGGAACTTATTTATGTATAAATTTTGCTGTATCAATGGCTAACTTTAGAGATTACAGTCCGAGAAGTTTTGTATGGAAAAAGTACTTCTGAGGAATCACCTTAAGTATAACCTTAGTTATTATTACTATGCTGTTTTGTCTCCTATTCTTTCTTGATTTGACAATTGGTGAAAAGAGACAGGACATCATCATAATAGGTATGTAGGATTTTTCACATATTACCTACTACCTACTCTGGGTAACAAACTAAGCTCTTGGCTTTTTTTATCATTTTATTTTTTTGGAGCACGGCACCGGCATGTGACTTTGTATCTACCTGGTGGTGAGCAGATCTACAAAGTCCATAAATACGGTCAATCACAACATTGATCGCTCCCACTATGCCGCTAAAGAAACGATTAATAATTGGGCGGCGACAAAGACGAATTGCATTACGAGTTATATTTTAATATACTTGCTGCCTTATCATCAATTCAACTACCCATTTCGTAACCGAACCCTGATAGGAGCCTGTGGTAGGTCTCGACAAGAAATCGATGTAGTAATCTCCTGAAAACCGGTAAACCCACAGACTAAAATAAAAACATGACTAGGTCACTTGACGGTTTTTGCATCTGTATGGACGGTGGTTATAGAGACCTTTCTCCCACCTAAAATTGTACTAGATATGTACCAGAAACAATAACGATACTATACGCATTATATTTTACAAATATAACAAACTGTAGCTAATAACATTGTTTGCCACGAGTGGGAATCGAACTCACGAACTCCAGATACCACGAGTCTATACCACAGAGGCGGTCTACAATCCTATGGACTATGGCAAAATAGATGTTCAGGGAGTGAAAAGTGGAGTTAAGGATACTTATAAAAAAGAATCAGAGAGTTGTTACCTTTAACATTCTAATTTCTCTCAAAGCGATCTTCCTAATAAGCGGATCGTCTTCGTTCTCCACGAACTTCTTGACGGCCACAATTTCCCCGGTGTCCCGGTTGCGGCACTTGTACACGAGACCGTACGACCCCTCGCCCAGTTTGGCTAACTTCTCGTATCGCTCCATAGCGCGGCTGCTTGCGCGCGATCTGTTACCAAACAAAATAATAATAATAATAATTCTTTATTGATCAAAACATTTTTACAATACAGTAATTCTGAAGAAACCCTGGCCCCCACGCTAGGATGTGATTCCCTGTGTTGTGGGAGCCAGTAATCTTTTACAAATATATATGAAGTTATGTATGTTAGGTAGATACTTAGTTCTAAAACATTATACATTTACATAACAAAAAACAAAACAAAAATAAAAAGTTAATAAAAATAACAACAATCTAAGTACCTATAAGTATTAAGATATGTTAATTAATTAAATTGTATCATGCAAAAAAGTATATAAAAATCTTCCACATAAAAATAATAATAAAATAAATAAATCATGAATAATTTATCCATAGCTAAATAATACCATAGGTATTATTAGGTTTTCAGTGTCTGTGTAGTTTGTTTTTATCAACCAGGAGTGCATTACCATTTTGCACTTTTTCTTTGTTAAATTTAGTAGATTATGGGAATTGTTAAATTTTGTATAAAAGTATGGACCTAGAAATTTAAAAGATTTTTGGGCAAAACTTGTACGAGTTTCACATGATTTCCAAATGAGGTGGCGCTTCTGCCTGCCTTCAACTTTATTCCATTCCAGGGCATCCTTGTGAAAACGTAGTATTAAATTTTGCAGGAAGAGTTGCCGTACACTTAAGACTGCACTCAAGGTAAAGGGTTTCAGTTGAATATCGCCTAGGTTTGCTATAAGCAACTTTGAGAATAGCTCTTTGTGCGCGTTCAAGTAAAATTAGGTACGATTTGTCTGCAATCCCCCAGGATATATTGCAATATGATAAAACAGATTCACAAAGGGCATAATAAACCATTTTTCGAATATCTTCGTCTGCTACCCTTCCCAGTTTTTAAAAAATGTGAAGCAATTTCCTAACTCGTGCAGTAGTTGCTTGGATTTGTTTCTTCCATGAGAGTTCATTGTCAATGTACACTCCCAGATATTTGGCATATATAACTTGTTCCAAGTCAGGACATCCATTGCAAGTTGGGTATGTTTGGCATGAATGCAGTTTTATGTTCAGTTTTTCTTTAGGTGCAGAAAGTGAGGATATAGCGATGGCTATCACTTTTGTTTTCTCTGCATTCAATGTCAGTAGATTCCCATGTATTTCCATTAAAAACTAACGCTGTATCATCAGCAAAGGCAAAAATGGATGATTGCTGGAGCTTCAGTAAGCAGAGATCATTTACGTAGATCAAGAAAAGTGTCGGGCCTAACACGCTACCTTGTGGAATTCCATAATCAACGGACATTAGCTCGCTACGATAACCATCAAGCTTAACTAATTGTTGTCTATTTGTAAGGTACGTATCAAACCAACGTAGAGAATTTCCCCGAATATCAAGTAACTCAATTTTCTTCAATAGGATGGGTCTTGACACCGCATCAAAGGCTTTGGCTAAGTCGAGGAATACAGCAAGACATTTCTGTTTCTTATCTAGGTGACTGCGAACTAGATCAGTTAGAGTCAAGACAGCATCCTCTGTAGACTTATTGTTGCGAAATCCAAACTGATTTTCTGAAAGTATTTTTTCTGTTTCTAGGAAGTTTAATAATCTCTTATTTACAACCTTTTCAGGGATTTTAGATTATGCACTTAACAGTGATATAGGTCTATAGTTGCAGGCAACATTAGGGTCACAGCATTTAAATATTGGACATACTTCGGCAACATTCAGTGTGTCCGGAAAAACTCCAGTAGTAATACTGAGATTGCATAAATAAGATATTGGTCCTGAAAGAGCGATTGACGAATTTTAAAAATCTTATTGCTTATTTTATCATAGCCTGGAGCTGAATCACTCTTTAAGTTACTTATGATTTTATGAATTCCAATTTCATCAGTAGGCATCATGAAAAATAATTCAGGCGAAGAGTTTTGTGGAAGCACTGTAAGTTTAACAAGATCGTACTCTGTTTTATTAATCTTCTTGAGAATTTTGTCTGCTAGATTTTTCCCTACATTAGCAAAATATGTATTTGCAGAGTTTAGTACTTCTGTTTCAGATGTAAATGTTGTAAATAGTTCATTAGCCTTTGTTTTATTACCTTTTAAGTTACATATATGTTTGATGTTGTGCCATATTTTCTTTGTGATTCCTTTACTGTCCCTTAGTAGACTCCTTTCGTAAACATTTTTAATATTTTGTAATGTATTATTACAAACGTTCCTATATTTTCTATAGTTGATTTGAAATTCTAAATTGTTTTTATATTTACTAGCTTTATTATGAAGACGATCACGGTGCCTGATGCATTTAAGTAGGCTTGCAGTAAACCAAGGTTTTGTGATAATTTTAGAGTTGCTTATGTTTTACAAATGCGAGTTTTGATCAATAAGCCTGATTAGTATGTCTGTTGTTCTTTGGCGGCTGTATTAACATAATTTATACGACATAACATATCCCATTTTATCGTTTCAATATCCTTTGCCAATTCCTGAAAATTTATTTTTGTACAGGCTCTGTATGTTTGTGTCTGCCTTACATGTCCTTTACTTAGTCCTGCAATTACAACGTCGTGATCTGTAATTCCCGGCCTTAGCTAATTTGGGTAAAAAAATAATGGTCTTTGACTTCACGATAAAGACTTTTATTTTAAAATGTCAAATGTGATATTCCTATAATGCAGAACGAAAAGAAATTTGTAAGTATTTTAACATCAGATTAATAATACTTACAAATATACAAGGTGAATTTGAAAAGATGTACTTTGGGCTAATATGAGGTTCAGCTGATCAAATCGAATAACTTTTTCCATGGAACCATGTGTCGCAAATGAAAAAAAAAATTGCCTTTTCCATACAAACTAGTAATGTTAAAATGACCAACTTGTATGGGGAAGCCAAAATTTTTTTTCATTTGCGACACATGGTTCCATGGGAAAAGTTGTTCGTTTTGATCAGTAGAACATCATATTAGCCCAGAGTACACCCATTCAAATTCACCGTGTATATATTAGCCTATACTGTCCCACTGTTGGGCAAAGGCCTCCCTTCCCTCTTTTTATTTTCTATTTACATTATTTATTATCTCTCTCTATTTACATATAAAGGAAGAGAAGAGGACAATTAACCCGCCACGCTGTTTAACGTCATATTGAGAATACCTATACAGATAATCGAAAAAATATATATAAATATAAATAGGTTTGGGATTGGTAATTAATTGGTGGCGTAGTCGAGGGAAGTCGTGGATTCGATTTCCACTCATGCCAAAACAATTTTAGAATGTTTTTCCGTACGATTTTTATAATGGTCTGAAGGTCTGAGTGTTTATGACATATACCATGTGTTAGTATTGTTGTACCTAAACATAGTACAAGCCTAGAGCTTACTGGAAAATATCTGTGAAATGTCAAAAAGTCCGTAATGTTCCGTAATAGTTATCAAAATACGTGCAATATGTACCTTTCCCTGCTGAAACTGTTGTTCGTTTTTTTTTGTGTATTTCTTTTTACTTTTTTCCCCTATAATCTTGCCCCACCTCCCCTAGCAATGCCCTTGTGACGTTGTTGTGACGTAAATCTTCGCTACCTACGTAACAATTTACAATCACCATGGGTGAGAAGATTGCATAAGTATGAACAGTACCCAACCGTACAAATATTATGGGATGGGATTTTTTTATTAAAAGATAACCCACTAACATTTTCATAAAATCTGATCACTGTTCAAGTGGCATAGGACATTTTCTATGAAATGAAATGAAATGATTTTATTTGCCTAAGTTGTTAGGATGTTAGTATCATCAGAAGCTGCCACAATTAATAGCGTGCAAATATTTACAAATTAATGTGATTTTACATACCTAAATTATATTATAATTCCTATATACTATTATAATTATGGCAGTACAATTGCTAATATTTGGGGTTCTATTCATTTTTATTATCAAAATATTCTTTAAGCGAATAGAAACATTTGTCATGATGATGGTTATTAGTTTTTCACATACATACATACATATCATCACGGGTGCCTTACGGCGCCCGAGACCGCCTAGACGGCCCGGTACACACCGGGCTTCGAACCAGGGACCTAAGTGTTATATATGCGTATATACTCTGTTTTTCTAAATTATTCAAAAAGGCATAGAAGGTCTCTAGAACCAATGTGTAGATACTTCGTGCAAGTTATTTATTATACCTACCTACATTTTTTTACGGGCATGTTTGAAGAGATGTATGGATGTCGAGGAAGCTAGAAATGTATGTAGAGATCGTGGAAAGTAGCGCACATTGCTCTCTGCCTACCCCTTAAGGGAGACAGGCGTGATGGTATATATTTATGTATGTACTACGTTTGTGCCTCAGCGCATGGAAGATATCTCAAGAGTTTTACTAAATTGATTAGGCTTTACAGATTTAGTAGACCAGAGATATTGTCGTCCGTGGTGGTGCCATTGGTTTTTGTTACTACCTACATACGTCGTTTCACATTTGCGGATGAACAAATTACCTAGATAGATACCTAACATTGTTTTGCCACGGGTGGAAATCGAACCCACGACCTACAATTAAAACACCAACGACGTAGGTACCTATTTTAGGGTATTTTTGGCGCCCTTGATAATCTAGTAACCTCCCTTTCCAGGCAGTGGATATCCTTTTCCTTTACCCCAGCTGGCTACCAACTATTTGTATTTACTTACTTGGCGGTTACAGTAAGAGATGATATCAATTTTACATTAGTTTCGCTCATTTTGAATAAATAACATCACAGAAATTTAATAGTATGAAATATACCTACTTAATTAATTTACTTAAAAAGAAGAATTATTTATGTGGAATTCATTACAAATCTTCTGAATTTTCTGACATACCTACCGGGGTGTTCCAAATTAGAGGTAATATCGCTCGGGTCATCATCGCATCACTCAAATGCGTTTCGAAATTAGCCGAGTGCTATCGAGTGTTGTACTTTGACAAGAAGTTATCGGTGTTTTTGTCACAGATTTGTTAAAGATTACTCTGCGAGAAATTTAAATTAACGGCAAAGTTAGCTTTTTTACACTATAGGTATTTAAAAGTCAAAAAATGTAAACGTCCGTTTTGTAACCGCAACCTATAAGCCACCTCGACAAGATATTGATAAGCCTAATGCAGAATACTGGTAAAACAAAAACAAAACTAATCGTTTGGTCTAGCAAAACAGGAACTTTTCACCTAAAATATAGATGAAAATCATGCTTTTTTTTCTTACCTTCTTGGTAGGAGCGGCAGATTGTTCCCAAATAACCAAAGCCGTTTATCACCGAACCATTTCTCCATGCAGGACGCCACGTTGGTTAACAAATTCGGTTTTTTACCACCAGTCTCTTCACTGGAACACTTCATTCGCGTTTCTGAACGAATATCTTAACTCATTAATGCCGCGCTAAGTTTATTAAAAAAATATATATATATAATAATTTGCACAGCTTTGATTGCGTTGTAGAAATCAACTAGCGGTCTGAAAGCAGCTGAGTTTCTAATGAAATATATCGATCCGGGGTTTGTTTACAGTTAGCGTAGACCTGTGTACATGACAACGGCTGGGAAAAGCTAAATTTTACCAAGAGTGTAGGGGCTTTTTGATAAAAAGTTAAGTAAATAGTATAAGAAGGGCTATTGACGTACCAAACGAAACCAAATCCAGGGGAAGAACCAACCTTCCCTGTGGTCAAAAATTGCGCTTAAATCGAATACAGTCAAATACGTTCACGAACGTATTTTATTTCTGAGGATTTTATATGTGAGCAACAACCAATAGGATCGCTTTATTTTTGGTAACAGGATTGAATAAAGCGATCCTATTGGTTGTTGCTCACGTATACGTAAATGAATACGTTACATTTCTATAATACGCAAACCCATGGTAGAGCCTCTAGTCCAAATTTATTTTAGTCGAATATTTGCGTTTATTTATATTTTCAATATGTACCGGTTGGCACTGACAGCTGAACACAGTGCTCTACTAACTTGCATCAATATGTACCGGTTGGCACTGACAGCTGAACACAGTGCTCTACTAACTTGCATCAATATGTACCGGTTGGCACTGACAGCTGAACACAGTGCTCTACTAACTTGCATCAATATGTACCGGTTGGCACTGACAGCTGAACACAGTGCTCTACTAACTTGCATCAATATGTACCGGTTGGCACTGACAGCTGAACACAGTGCTCTACTAACTTGCATCAATATGTACCGGTTGGCACTGACAGCTGAACACAGTGCTCTACTAACTTGCATCAATAATACCCTTTAAAAAAAAGAAGCTTGTTATTTTCTACCCGTTTTCCGTGTGCAGCCGTATTCCGTGTGCAGCCGTATTCGACCGAAAGACAATAATATACACGACCCGAGTGACGTCACATGAAATATGTTCGAATATAAGAAAGAACATCTTGAACAGAGGCTCTACCATGGGTTTGCGCATTGTAGCAACGTAACGTATTTGTATACGTATATTGCGACTGTTACTAGGAGCAATGTTTCTATATCATCTGGGTCATAACAAATTTGACTGTTCTACTTTAACCAATAGCGTAATTTATAGAGTACCCAGCAGCTCTGTTCGTATTAGAGGGGCGTACGCTCATCAGCTTTTCTTCCTGAAGACCTGTCGAACAGCGGCGGGAGAGCGTGCACCCTTGGGACAATTGATGCATTTACACAACACAAATTTCAACCATATTGATTTATTTGTATCTTCCATACAGTCGTACAAAGGGTATGTACTTGATACTTTATATAGTATACTAACTACTTAGTGGTTTAAATTATTATTAGATATTAAAGTATATTTCGTGTTTTCATTCATTTATTAAAATGCTTTAGTTGATTATTAAATAGTCTCATAAGTCTATAACGGGAATAATTATGCTGTTTGTATAGTTACTATATACGCTGTATACTTACTAATGTATTAGTTTAAGACTCCACTGTACAATCGTTTATTGTTCACAATAAAATAAATAGTATACGTGAACAATAACCAATATGATCGCTTTATTTTTGACTTTTTAATAATCAACTAAAGCATTTTTATAAATGAATGAAAACACGAAATATACTTTAATATCTAATAATAATTTAAACCACTAAGTAGTTAGTATACTATATAAAGTATCAAGTACATACCCTTTGTACGACTGTATGGAAGATACAAATAAATCAATATGGTTGAAATTTGTGTTGTGTAAATGCATCAATTGTCCCAAGGGTGCACGCTCTCCCGCCGCTGTTCGACAGGTCTTCGGGAAGAAAAGCTGATGAGCGTACGCCCCTCTAATACGAACAGAGCTGCTGGGTACTCTATAAATTACGCTATTGGTTAAAGTAGAACAGTCAAATTTGTTATGACACAGATGATATAGAAACATTGCTCCTAGTAACAGTCGCAATATACGTATACAAATACGTTACGTTGCTACAATACGCAAACCCATGGTAGAGCCTCTGGTGGGCAATTCTCGCGCTTTCGACATTCATCTCGAATCGAGATTTTTAAACGAAAAATGACTAAATATACCATTTTTCGTTCAAAAATATCGAGCATTAAACGAAATAAATAATAAATATTAATTAATAAATAAAAAATATATAAATATTGAACGAAAAAACACATATTTAGTCATTTTTCGTTTAATAATCTCGAATCGAGATGAATGTCGAAAGCGCGAGACAGTGTATACAACGTATAAAATATGTATTTAGCGTAAACGCAAATTGGACCGTCCCGCTTGATTTTGTTAGAGCGGGAGCCAAACTACCCATATTTTGCAAGTATCTTCCCTAGCAAAGTATCAAAAAACAAGATGTCTTGTCACCTACCTACTTAATGAAAAAGTCACGCGCAACCGATAACAAGGTTAAGCAGTGACAGCAATGCCGGACCTGGGATGGGTGACCGCTTTATACAACGAGGCTATAAGATCATAAACCAAACCAGATCTCCTTTCAGGGTGCGGTTACGAAATAGGTAGTTGAATTCACGATAAGGCAGCGATTATATTAAAATATACTCGTAATGCAATTCGTCATTGTCGCTCCCCATTTCCCCCTATTTCGTAATCGCACCATTTAGCCGGCATAGTGGGAGCGATCAATATTGTTTAAGAACAACTATTTATTGACCCCATTCAAGGATTTTGTAGGTCTGCTCACCGCCAGATAGATACAAAGTCACATGTCGTGCTCCAATAAAAAAAAATGTATGGTAAATGACAACTTACACTTTATGTATATATTTATTCGTCTGTAAATTTTCGTAAAATGTGATTTGACCCAAAACTCTAACACTACGAATGTAACGACCTTCAACCCTGAATTGGTGGTAAATGGAATTATTAAATGTCCTTGCTGATGAAAATTAAATGTTTTCGCAGTCCTTAGTACTTTTTTGGACCGCCTTTTGACGGCCTCAGGGTACCAAATACCTAAGCCGTGTGATAATATTCCCATCTCGTCGTAACCCATGGTATTCGGAGTCTATACAGCAGGTGGGCGATTCTCGCGCTTTCGAGATTCATCTCGATTTGAGATTTTAAATAGAAAAATGACTAAATATGCCATTTTTCGTTCAATATTTACATATTTATTATTTATTAATTAATATTTATTATTTATTTCGTTTAATGTTCGATATTTTTAAACGAAAAATGGCATATTTAGTCATTTTTCATTTAAAAATCTCGGATCCAGGATTTATTTACAATATACCTACAAACAGGTATCAATAAAAGTTATATAATCAAATGAAACATTTAACACACTATAATAATAATCTGTAGGACAATTTACACATATTGCTCTGGTCACAAACTAAGCTCTCTCTAGACTTGCTTGTACTAAGTGTACCATAAACAACAATATGATAAAAAAATATGATACATAGGTATTATATTTTTTAAACACTACTGACCAACTGTAGAGGAAAAAAAGCACTAAGGTAATAGGTACTTTTTTTTGCCATGGGTGGGAATCGAACCCAAAACCTTGATACTAGGCATTACAAGGGCAAAGTTTATAATAATAACTAAACTTATTATAACTTGAAAACCACTTAAATCCGATTTTTATGATTCTTTTTATATGAGCATACAAACTAACAGACTGAAGTTTGTTTTATTAATGTAGCACTAATGGTGACTTTGTATCTACCTAATGGTAACCATACCTTCGCAGTACATGATTGGGGTCAATCAATACAGCACTGGTCGCTCCAACAGATATTTTACAGTTAAAAAATCGCCAAAGCTTCAAAAATAACTACATACCCATTTCATGCGATCGTTTGACAGTCACTATTATTTTAACACTCTTTTCAACACGCTCTAAACTTAATTTCTCCTTCTCTTTCCCGCAGCTTGTTTTGTCAGCAGGTCGGCTGTTTACTTGCAAAATACAGCAACTGCCGAAAACATATTTTCAGAAGAGCAAAAAAACGTTATACACAAAAACAAAACACACACACCAACACTAACAGAAACATACATACTCATTACCTTAGCCCATGGGCGTAGCCAGGATTTTATATCGGACTTGAGCCTCTTCAAATTTTAATAATTTTGTTGCACATTCACACCCCGATAGATTTTGTATCTTATCCAAGATTTTTGTTAGCCAAAAAAACAAAACATCCTCACAATATCACCTCTTAATGGTTTCTCTTACATTAAAGTACCGTACCGTTTATTTAAGTACCGTTAATTACAAACACACAACCAACGCCTACCCCTAACTGCTTCCACATACAAATTAATCTATTTCCTTACATTTTTTGGAGTTCAACCCTTAATAAATAAAAATATTTCTTTATTTTATTATAATTTAAAAAAAAAATGTCATACGTACGACTGAAGACGTCATGTAAGGCGAAATATATCGTATTCAAATAAAAATGATTTTTATTTATATCTATTTAACTATAAACATATACGAATAAATCGTAAATATAAAAAAAAAAAATTTTATACTAGTTTTATTTATACTATTAATGAATATGATTACTAGTTGTAATCAAATGATTACTAGTTGTAACCAGGTGGGCAATTCTCGCGCTTTCGACATTCATCTCGATTCGAGATTTTTAAACGAAAAATGACTAAATATGGCATTTTTCGTTCAAAAATATCGAACATTAAACGAAAGAAATTATAAATATTAATAAATAAATAATAAATATACAAATATTCAACAAAAAATGACATATTTAGTCATTTTTCGTTTAAAAATCTCGAATCGAGATGAATGTCGAAAGCGCGAGAATTGCCCACCTAAACCATTTATAGGCATACCTAGTAAAACAATAAATAATACACTAAAGAAGTTTGCCAATGAGAAATATATTATTATAACTTGGTGGTCAACTCAACAAGGCCTAACATACTCCAAGAAATTCATTTGTACAAAGGCAATAGGTCTGGATAAGATCTGGAAGTTTAACAAAACTCAAATAAGTCTACTGATGGGAAACTTCTAGGGACATTCAATTCAATTCATTCAACAAATAAACATATACATACAATGGGAGTTAGAGACGATCCCAGATGCAGATTTTGCTCTGATGAGCAAGAATCAATGCAGCATCTAATGTGCCAGTGCGATGCAAAGGCCATCCACAGAATGAAATACCTGCAAAGAGCTTACCCGGAACCGGAAAGCTACAGGCTCCTCAAACTGGAGGACGTCCTCAAATATGTCTGCAGCATATTTGATGGGAAGGACAAGTGAGGTGTAAAGGTCTGGGGAATACACAAAAGACCCCACTGGGTCGAAGTGTTCTGACTGATGTCAGCCCCAAAAACTAATAAGATAAGATAAGATAATATCTGGGAAACAACGTCCTCTTTTTAAATAAGTCTGCATATTATAGGTAATGTTTTAAAAACAAAACAGGATTTTGAAAAAAATGCCTCATACTGTGTTTTGGTTTGGGACCGACGACGTTTTCGTGTCGCGTTTTTTTTCTCATTCTGTCTGTCAACTGTCAAACTCTATTGCGGTTCTTGGTTCTCTGTACGCCTATTTTAATTAAATTCACGATTATTGACTTTATTTTTGTTGTGATGCCATGTAAATAACCGTGTGAAATACAAAGGATATTGTTTACTGTAAAACACATGTTCATTATAATTCTATAGAGTAAAAAAATAGTTAGAAATGGTGTTGCGAAACAGATTTTGGGTTTTGCAAAATAGATTGGTGCAAGGTCGTGATAAGATCGGGAGTGAAACGATGTGAACTAATACGTATTTTCTCAATCTTATAGTTTCATAACAAGTGTTTCCAAAGTGCAATGTGTACATGAAGTTTCTCAAGGATGGGATCCACAGGACTCTCGCTGGCAGACTTGCCAAATATCTTTATTATGATAGCGGCGGTGATAGCGTTGTTTATAATGCTAGTCATACTTCTAAGGTATGATAATCAACACTAGATATCAGCCAATAGGAATCTCTTATGAACAGATTACAATATCTTAACAAATGCTATTTGATTTATACCATGATAGCCTAGTAATTTAATATTCTATCCTTCATAGACAGGCAGATAAGATGTCCTCATTAATATTTTGATTGGTAATAAATAAGTAACAAAATAATAAGGGAGGGATGGCTTTAGAGTGAATGCTCATCAGATTATATTGTTCAATAATAATATGTGGAACATTTTACAGATATTGCCAGGCTCAGTCAGTATTATGTGTACCACCCAACAAGACCCAGACCAAGATAAACCATACAGAAAATAAATAATATTATTTGCCATAAGTGGGAATCATACCCATAACCTTTAGATAAAATTTCAAAGGCATAACATAACTAGACCAATGGTTAATAAAAAAAATTGTAGGTAACTTCTACATTAGGTATAGTGGATATTTGGGGATTATTACATATAGTGGAAATTTGGGGAGTAGATATAGTCTGTTAGGTTGGTCGGCTCGGTGGCACCTTTGCATGGCAGATAACGATGGACAGGTCAATGGAACCAGCTAACCACCTAGTCTTACACTGGTTGGTTATGTGGTGTGTTCGGTTTGGTTTCTAATTATTTTATGTATGCAAGAGCCTAACCAAGCGCACACTTAAACCTTATACTAAATATAGTTTTTTTTTTTTGACTATGCAAAATACCTGTAAAGGTTTGCATGAAATAAATATTTTTGACTTTGAGGTACAATTAATTCTGTAACTTTTTTGCAATGTATCAATCACCATAACCCTTGTTTTTCTAAAACTTTGGTAATATAGGGACTACTGATAATCTGTAAAATATATTAAGATGAGACCTGAGACAGCTATCAAGAACATAGGCATTTTTAACACAAAAATTGTATGTGTCATTAAAGCTTTATTATGTGATTAAATTTATTTAATATACTTTATTGCATAAAATTGTACACATAGGTTAGTTTAACGCCTTGGACATTTTCTACCAGTGTAGAATTTTTTTAAAATTGATATTAGTTTTATAATTGTATTTTTAAGTTTTTTTTTTAATTGTTGCTTAATGGGCTAAATTGTACTGAAAGGGCTCTACCCTTTCTTTATAGATACACGTAAATGTAACAAGTCGTGTATTCTAGAAAAAAATTGTTAAAAGTTTTTAAGTAAATTTCCTAACAAAAAACGCAATGCAAACACATTTGCCTTTTTTTAAAATCACTTTTATGAAAAAAAAATTGATAATTTTTTTTATTACTAAACAAAATCTTAAGTTATACCCAAACCAGTTAGATTATAAAAATAGGCGGGAGCAAGCAAAGCGAGCGAATGGATAAGTACCCAAAACCGAATTGGATGGGTTAGGTTTAGAAGGTGTGCAGAAAGCAAGCGGGGCAAAGCTTTCTGCCTCACCTTCGGCATTAGGTTATTTTTTTATAACCACGCAAAAACTTGAGTACCCAAAGCCTAAATTTAATGAAGGTGACACAGAAAGTCTTAAAATTTTATGGTTAGGACTTTGAGCCTTATTCTTTTCCAACTAAAGCCTGTTTTTGTTTAGTAATTAAAGCTTAACCTAAAAACTTTAAACACTAATATCTAGAAAAGTAGGCATTGCCTACAAAGGAGGGTGGTACCAGGGGGGAGCCCTGAGGACCCCCTCCCCTCTTACCCCCCCCCCCTAAATACGCGGGCTCTAAAGTACAGTTTTACCGATTAATGTAATATAACAATACTTAAATATGTTACATAATTTAACAATGACTTGCAGCAGTTTGACCAAATGTTCCAACAAACTGTTAATCCACAGCTACAAGGGCACCCATTTAAATTAGATAAAACAAGAGCCTTTAAATGCCCTTGCAAGCATTTCCTGAGCAACAGAGTTGGCGATGCTTGGAATAAACTACCAAAAGAAGTTGTCTCATCTGAGACCATCAATCAATTAAAAAATCCTTTAGATAACCGTTTAAGACCAGCTAAGAAATACTAACACCTAAGAATAACAAGATACAGGCTTCCATCAGTTGTTTCAACTGCCTGCCTGATAAATAATAATTATATAATACATGCAATACACAAACATATAAAATACCAAACAAATTTGCCACTAGTTCAGATAATGAATTGTTAGCAAATGTTTAAACACTACTTAACCATGTAAGATCTAAGTCACTATTCAGATACATTTTAATAAACCAAGGCTAGCTAAACCTATGTTTTCTCTGTCACATTGAATATGGAACAAACTTCAAAAATACATTAATAACTAAATCTGCTAAAACTTGTATAGCAAAACATTTCTAAAAGCTACTAAAGTACAAACCTGATATATATATATATATATATATATCATCACGGGTGCCTTACGGCGCCCGAGACCGCCTAGACGGCCCCAGGGTACCCAGCGGAGGGGTTTTAATCCCACCTCGTTGTAGCCGATGGTATGAGCCTACACCGAACAAGTGGCTAGCTCGTCGCGATATATCATATATTTTATATCCCTATATAATAGCAAGTAATTTTCTAACTTGTATTAGGTATTTGCTATCTTACCAAATATAGTTTCATTATACCAGGAAGATACAGATTGTCCTTCATAAAAAAATATATAGAAAATACTGTGCCTAGTATTGCACATTTTAATAAGTATATATATTTGTTAATACTACTATTCATATGTTGAGTAAATTACAAACTTGTTTTTTATAATCACTTTTAAAAATCTAATTGCACTTACAGTATACCTATGATTACTTACCTACCTATTTCATAAATTAATAATATTTCTACAGAAAATGTTACAACATGTTATTTTATAGCTACAAAGGTGAAGTAAATTAAAATTATAATAAAGGTATAGAAATAACTTAAAATTATCTTACTATAACTAAAACTTCTTATTTCAACAGATTTGTTTTTCTTTAAGGGTTTCCTTTCTCTCAAATAATTTCTAAATGATTAAGTTTTATTAGGAATAGCTGTTTAAGATATATATCTCAGATTATCTATAAAATCAATTTAGGGAACTGCCTATTATAATAATTTAAATACTATATTATAATACCTAAGAACGAAGTGGCCTGAGAGATTTATGATTTATGGATTTTTTACAGGAACAAATTACCTATAACCAATTAACTTTGGTTTATTCAAGTCAACCTCAAACCATTCAAATGTGTTGGAGGGTTAAAAAATTTGAAAATCTAGGTTTTCATAAATTCTTGGAGTCAATTTCTGGTTCTGGTTTAATTATATCTCAATATTCTGGGAATCTGAGATAAGTGGCTAAATTAGAATACAGACAGGGTGAATTTTTCAGTTTGCCTTCAGGATCAAAACCCAAACTAAAAGGAATAGTGAAAAATTCTCAAAGAAGTCTCGGGCCCGATTTTGATAAAACTAAAACTGCATCATTATATTTTTGAAAAAAAAACTCCTAGCTGGGAATCAAACCGGTTGATTTAAACAAGATTATTTTTCAAATTAAATTTGAATAATTGCTTGCACATAGGTTAATCGACAATTGTCAAATTGACCCAACCTAATTTAATATCATTACTTGTGCATTATGCTGCTTTGTTATGTTAATGACAGCTTTAATTTAATTACCAGTCAAGTCATTGTGCCTTTTAAGGCTGCCATAAATAGAATCATAATTGCTAATTAGGTATAAGTTATTTGCTAAGTAGGAAATCCAAGTATGAGTAAGTATTAGTTTGTTTATTTCTACTTACTATAGGAATATTGGAAATTCTTAGAGTAAATATTCATATGAAATCCCTAAAATCTTAGTCTTATGTACCTATATATATTTATTTTATTGGAGCGCTGTATGTAACTCTATGTACCTGGTGGTGAGCAGACCTACAAAGTCGCTCCCAGTATGCAGGCTAAATGATGCGGTTACGAAACGAGCGGCGTCAAAGACGAATTTACATTATGAGTATACCTACTATTGTTGCTGCATTATCATAAATTTAATTCCGTTTCGTAACTACACTCTGAAAGGAGACTACCACCTCGATAAAAAATCGATACAGTAGTCTCCTGTCTGTCTGTCTGTGAACGTACCCGTACCTGTGACGTCACGAAGAACTTTTTTAAATTTTATTTTATTGGAGCGCGGCATGTGACTTTGAATCTACCTGGTGGTGACCTACAAAGTCCATGAATGGGGCAACAATTGTTCTTAAACAACATTGATTGCTCCCACTATGCCGGCTAAATGATTCGATTACGAAATGGGCAGATAAAAACAAATAAATAACTTTTAGCTCTATAAAAAAAAAACTTTCGGAAACTTAATATCTAGCTAGGATATACTGTACTAGTTAATTTAGAATCTGTAGTGAATATATAAATACATTCACAGATTAACAAGCTGTCTTTAGAATATAAAATGAGTTAACCGATGTGATTATGGAAAGGTCATGGATTGTTTCTGTCATTGGTATTCCACTGCTGTTGTGTTGGCATAATCGATCACAAGGTTAATGCTGCACCCGATCTGGAGGTTAATTAAAAACTCTTCAAATGTGCGCGTGATTGTTATAACCCGGGTCCCTTTTCTTCTTCTTAAATTTAAGAGCTAGGGTCTTGTCGGTGGAGCAATCGCCACTCCTGCCTGTTCCCGGCCAACTTCTTCACCTCCCTGTACGGAATAACACTTAATTTATCTTTTACTTGATCTATGTGTCTTCTTCTCAACTTTCCTCTTTCCCTTTTTTCCGGGTCCCTCACATGCGCAAAAATAACCTTTCCCAATTGCGTAGGAATACCTATATTTATTTATTTAAACACTTTATTGCACAGTATCTTCCTGCTATCCTTTAAGATTGTGTTCGAAGTCGGGTGCTTAATTTAAATTTTAATAAACTTACCTATATAAATTAGGTCATACATATTACTAAACAAAATACATACATATATTCGTATACAAACATATATCGGTATACATATACACAAATAATGTGGAAAATAGGTATTAAAACACCACAAGATATCGAGATACACACTGTTGACCAGTTGTTCTGTTTATTTAGGAAGCGGTGATCTTTCTGCTAACTAATAACTCCATTATAGTCAAATGAACAGCCCATTTCGTAACCGCACCCTGAAGGAGACTGCCACCTCGACAAGAAACCGATGCAATTTCTATGCGACACTCATGATCGCTACCTCCGTTCTACTGATATAATCTATTAAAGATTCCATCGCATGCCTTTACCAAATATTCCGATTCATTTACGGTGTAAGCTTCTCGCCAGTGGAACTTGCTCCCCCTGAACATCAGACAGTCACCGGTTCTCGCCATTTTTAAGAAATTTCTTATTTCTCATTATCACAATTCAGGTTAGGTTTAAACATACTCGTATATTTATGTATTTATTTTATTATATTATTTATGTAGTTGTATATTTGAGTATGTGGGTACTTATATCTATAACTGTATGTAGTTTATGTATTTTGATTTCTCTTTAAATGTCTCTGTGCACCCTATATCTACTTATAAATAGAACTCAAACATGACTTGACAGTTTTTGCATCAATATGGACGGTGATAACGACACCGCAGCGGTCGGCCGGCCTAACGATGTTATAGAGACCTCCCACTTAAAAACTTTCACCACATAACAACGACAAATTAAGTGGAGAAAGAATTGACATTTCTGTTAAGATAATTTCGAGTTGAGAAAACGTCTTAGAATCAGGTGGAGTCTCTTAGTCCAGTGTGAAGTTGGCAGTTATAGAGTGATATTGTTTAGATAAGTGGTGACAATGAACAAAGCGTATTAAAACTTCTGGGTTGATATATATAATGCATTGAATTCCTTATTTAAAAGCCATATTATGCTGTTTCCTTTTTAATAGTGACACACATTCAATTTCCGCAATAGCCCGCAAACTGCACATTTGAAAGTGAACCGGGTAAACTTATGCAATTTCATAGGTAATTAGCTCAAGCATAGTTGTTTCAATGGTGGTCCTCGCCCACATTCGGTAAATTGTGGTGTAACTACTGAGAAAACAACCAATGATCATGAGCCAGGCTTTACAGGATCAATGTGTTAGTTGTGTCTTTTGAACGGCTAGCACGTCGCATGTACGACCGGGCCGACAGCGGACCTTATGACCACCTTCACGGCATTGCTCCATAGCTTGTGCGGCCACCAAATGCCAGGCCTACGCCGAGATAGCTTCTCGGCGCCGAGCTTCCTACACCGCTAGATGACTAGATACTCTTCCTCATGCGCTGTCGTCTGCAGCGCGCCAGTGGCTCCGCCGTTCGGCCCTTGTTATAAAATGAGAGCCCCGCGTCACCACGCCATGTACCCAAATCTATGCCTCGGCAACTGAGATTTCCCACGCCGACTCTCGGCCCCAGGGGCCGCCCCAGTAGTAGTAGTGGGGAATTCTTCGAATTCCCCACTACTACTACTGTGGTAGTCTCTATCTGAAGGGTTCAGGCAGTTTATTTTTATGTGGAAGGTCTCTAAAACTTCGCTAGGCCGACTGGTACCACTAGCACCGCAACAACATTGTTTCTATTAGAATTTATAGGCCTACTTGCCTCCAGGTCGACAGGTCCCGTGGCTCTTAATCATATTTATAAATTTATATCAACCAATATGACGTTTGTTTCAGGAACATGGAAGTAATAGGAATAGTAGGTGAAGGCGTTCCGAATGATACCTGGCGCCGGTCTCTGCCTCCATCCCGTCTCCTCATGCAGAGGGTCCACATCCCCTTCACCTTCAAAGTCAACGATAACTCTGCAGCCAGTTACAACGGTTAGTACTTATCCTACTTTCTGTAGCTCTATGTACAGTTTAAACTGTAAGGATCAGCCCAGTAGGAAGGGTTTATTCCTACTGTCAAAAAATATATATTGGTGGATCGCTTCAGTTTAAACTGTACAGAAAGTGAAAGATTGTTTAAAAGAGTCTAGTGACTACAGTTACGGTTCGAAAATTAAAATCGATTTATATTTCAAGTAAACCTGTCCGCGGAAGATCCTTTCTTTAGGTCCATATAACTTCGTTAGGCTGACCGACCGGTCTCGTTAGCACCGCCCATACAGATGCAAAATGCGTCAAGTAACCTGGTCATGTTTCGGTTTTGTCTGTGGATTCACCGTTTTCAGGAGACTACTGCATCGATTTCTTGTCGAAGTGGTAGTCTCCTTTCAGGGTGCGGTTACGAAATGGGCAGTTGGATTGACGATAAGGCAGCGAGTATATTAAAATATACCTACTCGTAATGAAATTTGTCATTGTCACCCCTATTTCGTAATCGCATCATTTAGCCAGTGGGTTGTTTAAGAACAATTATTGATTAACCCCATTCATAGGTGTTCACTTCGTGGGTGTGCTCAGATACCAGATACAAAGTCACGTCGTTTTATTTAATATATATTGGGCATATGGGGGCCACGCCTGGCTCGAATGAAGCGTAATCGGAAAGTCGAAATTTCAACTACTTTTTCGAACCAACTGGGGCCGTATATCGGCAATTACGCGGCGAATGTTGGCTTCCAAGTGGTCCAACGTCTGTGGTTTATCTGCGTAGACGTGTGACTTCACATAGCCCCAAGAAAAGTAATCCATAGGTGTGAGATCACACGATCGTGGAGGCCAGCTCACAGGTCCATTACGCGAAATCATGCGCTCGCCGAATGTTTCCCGCAATAAATTGATGGAGTCGCACGCTGTTCGGCATTCTTCACCATCTTGTTGAAACCACGGGCCAACATTGTTCTGAAATGGCATAACATACTGGGGCCTTACCAAGAGCCAATCAATAATCGAATCGAAATACCCATCGAAAGCCAAATGTATGGGATTTGACGTTTCTCGTCGATCAGGCTCTACCCATAGACACAGAAGAAATAATAATACAAGTGCCACAGAGTAAAATTCCTATACATTTTTATCGATTGATGCGGGACGATTTGATTGGCGTTCGTGTTCTTTGGTCAGCCCCCTGACCACATATATACCGACAACTGCCAAATTGACAATCACTAGAAACCGTTTTGCCAACAGAATCCAGAATATACTCGTAAATAGGGCATAAGAAAGACAATGAGCAATCCACTATTTTTTCTGTGGGTGCCGGGTCCATCGCGTGGTTGGGAGGTACATTCCCAGTTTTGTGACCGCGAAGTAGAGGTTGCTTTTTACGATATCAACATACAGATGCAAAAACCGTCAAGTGACCTAGTCATGTTTCGGTTTTAGTCTGTGGGTTCACCGGTTTTCTGGAGACTACTGCATCGATTTCTTGTCGAGGTGGTAGTCTCCTTTCAAGGTGCGGTTACGAAATGGGTGGTTGAATTGACGATAAGGCAGCGAGTATATATTCGTAATGCAATTCGTCATTGTCGCCCCCCATTTCGTAATCGCATCATTTAGCCGGCATAGTGGGAGCGATCAATTTTGTTTAAAAACAATTATTGATTGACCCCATTCATGGACTTTGTAGGACTGCTCACCACCAGGTAGATAAAAAGTCACATGTCGTGATCCAATAAAAAAAAAATAAAAAATAAAAATAAAAAACCCGAAAGGCGTTTTGTGCCAAAATTGTAGGTCGGGGGAAGGTTTTCAAACATGTATGGTTGCGTTACCAACTCATCGTCATGCGTGAGGAGAAGAAATACATTGCCGTCGAAACAGAGTGAGCATCGAAGATCCTCATCAGAAGTTCATTGGTTTTATTTCAATAGAACAGTAAATATTAAGTTGTACAAGTAGGTATTGTTTTCTTCAAGCACTGAGTATACCAATGTCTATTATGAATAAAGTATTACCTACCATTATATCCATATTATTATTAAGGTGAAGAGTGTGTTTGTTTGGTTTAACGGGCTAATCTCAGGAACTACTGGTTAGAATTGAAAAATTATTTTAGTGTTGGATAGCCCATTTATTGAGGAAGGCTATACTACATAACATCACGCTAACAACCAACCAATAGGAGAATGAAAAATGTTGCAAAAACTGGTAAAAATATTCCTTTTGAGAGCGTACATAAACGGTTAAAGTTAGACAGACGAAGTTGCGAGCATCAGAGGCTCTACCATGGGTTTGCGCATTGTAGCAACGTAACGTATTTGAATACGTATACGTGAGCAACAACCAATAGGATCGCTTTATTCAACCCTGTTCCAAAAATAAAGTGGACCTATTGGATGTTGCTCACGTATACGTATTCAAATACGTTACGTTGCTACAATGCGCAAACCCATGGTAGAGACTCTGCTAGTTATAGATACTCGTAGCTCTTGTAAGTCAAAAGCGCGAGTTGAAATAAATATTGATATTCTTTTGTCTGCCTAAGTTAACAGTACAACGGCACTTTGCAAAACCAAGTAATTACTATGGTACCAAGGATACAAAATATTTGCATTAACTAAATCCATCAATGTTTAATATACTTACTGTTAAACAAACACTCAAATTATTTGCCAAAAAGATTTAGTCATAATATGCAAATTTATGTAATTTAGTCATTATATAGCGATGTGTTAGAGCTTAAGGTGCATTACCTGTAATCTCTAATTCACACATCGACAAGGTCACAATAATCTTTGCGCAAATATACTAATTTTTAAACATGACAATAACGTAAGTACTGTACAAGTGCAATTGTACTGAAATAGTGATCTCCGACCTCTGTAGTGGATTGAACTGTACTATACAGCCACTGTACGTAGCATATAAGACTAGCTTCCCGCCACTGTTTCAAGTTGCGAACTCTTATATTAAATTTTTAAAGATAAAAATTCAATGAAAAAAATCCTGGTGGCGGGACTCGAACCCACGAACCTCGCTATCGCGGCAAGGCGCTCAACCGCTGAGCCAACCACTCACGAATTTTGTCATTGCTTGTTTTCTACTTATACACAGACGCCCTCTATTAGCTTTCTTCTAATAACTCTTATACGAGTGAAGTTAGAAGTCCTAGTTTCTAATACTAGATGGCAGAGGAGTCAGTTTTTTGTTTTTACTTTTTTCAGTATTTTATATTTATGCATTTTTTATAAATTCCTTTATACAGCCAGGTTCAAGTTGCTAACTCGGGCTTGTTGCTTTTTTTTTAATGATAGAATTTCGTTTGTGTTCAATCTTCGTTGGAATGCATCGGTCTAATGGAAATCAATATTACTCAGTAAGTGCCAAAAACACAGAACAGGCACAGAATTCTACATCTTAGTGGTTCTTATATCCCTGTATGTTATTCTTAGGTCCCTGGTTCGAATCCCGGTGTGTACCAATGAGTTTTTAATAAAAAAAAATATGTACATTTGTTTGACAACACCACTATAGTGCCTCGGAGAGCACGTTAAGCTTTCGGTCCCTGTTTCACTATACAAACTTGTCAAACTGTTTATAGGTGGGTTATTGAGTCTATTCAAAACATCGCGACGAGCTAGCCACTTGTTCGGTGTAGATTCATACCATCGGCTACGACGAGGTGGGATTAAAAACCCCTCCGCTGGGTACCCTGGGGCCGTCTAGACGGTCTCGGGCGCCGTAAGGCACCCGTGATGATATGTATGTGTATATGTTAGTGGTCGTACTAAAAATGATGTAGGACAACGGTTTATGTTGATAATGATATACGTGATTCGCGAGTCTGTATCAAACAAGTGGTCAACTCGTCGCGGTTTTAGATAGCCTTAATAATCCATCTATAATAATAATATGTAGGATAATTTCCACATATTGCTCTGGTCCCAAACTGTGCTTTAGGTTTGTACTATGTGTATCAGAAGCAACGATATAATAGATACATATTATATTTTATACACCATGACAACGAACCCACGACCTCCGGATACAGCACCAAAGGCGCGACCACTAGTCTACGGAGGCGTCAATAAAAATCTATAAAAAGTTTCACCATACTAATAATATAATTATTGTTATACATATATACGGGCCCCAGTTATAGCTTACGGTAATAATAATTTGACCCACCGGTCTTCTCAGATTCAAGTGTCGGAACAAGAGTGTTTTAGAATGTCTCATGTCAGAGGCCAACTAAAATATATCTTACAGATGGATTTCTTTGTATCTACCTGATTATAAGCAGGCCTACAACGCTCCTTCTATACCGGATTAATGTGCCGTGATAAAGACGATTTTATATTAACACCCAATTTTTCACAAATGAAGATTAGAAGACTCATACAATTGATTACATAAGGCTAGGTCTGTCCGTGGGTTCATTATATATTATCAATAAATACAAAAAAATATATATCTATACTAAAAACAAAATAATACACGGAATAATAATAATAATAATATGTGGGGCAAATTACACATATTGCTCTGCAGGGTGATTACGCGTCTTAAGTTCGCTCGCATGCCAATCGTTATGACGTAATTTTGTAAGATTTTTTGGACCCATTGTTAAGAAGCCAAGCTTGATCTACGTCAGAATGACGTCATAACGATTGGCGTGCGGGCGAACTTAAGACGCGTAATCACCCTGCTGGTCACAAACTAAGTTCAAGGCTTGTTCTATGTGTACCAGAAGCAACGATATAATACATATTATATTTTATAAACACCCAGTCCATGACAAACTGTACAGAAAAAACGTACGTTATTTATTTATTTATTTTTTGCCATGGGTGGTAATCGAACCCACGACCTCCGGATACAACGCCAAAGGCGCAACCACTAGTCTACAGAGGCGGTCAAAAGATTACATTTTAAATTCATTGAATAATTTAATATTTTTCTGACAGTAATTATAATTGGATCTGATAATATCAAATCAAATTCTTTGTTTGTGAACAGAGGTTATATAACATTTATGTATATTTTTACAATTCATCTTCTCACAATAGGGAATATGCATGTAACGCCAATTATTATTATTTTAATATATAATGTTCCTTTTATGTCTTTGAACATATTTACAGTAATCTATTTTATTTTGATTAGCTATTTTTTTTATAAATACGATTTTAAAAATCTATTTTTTTGTAGAAACGGAACGCATTTCTAAACGATCCGACATTAGCAAACACTGCATGTGACGTCATTCGTGCAAAAACAAATGTCAACGTGTGTTCTGTAGTCTACAGTTTTTTGTTTTCTCGGGTATTTATTGTCCTTTATTACGATAATTTGTGATAAACAAACCTTTTAACTAACTTTTGAGGTGCAATAACATTAAACTAATATGCTTTTTGAGCACGAATGATGTCACAAAATGGCGGCTAGTGATGTACCGTTTTTTACTGCGGTAGTGGCAGACAAAGTTTAAACCCTTTTATTTTTGTGTTTTACCCTTTATTTTTTTTTTAATATTTGTTTTTAGGGTCTAATGTAGTTACTCTATCAATTAATGAAATAAAAAAAAAACATGCATATTCCCTATTATTGTTTATGATCGTTTGGTTCGGAGACTTAATTTTAACAATATAGTATTTAAAGACGACAACTTGCTAATTGTTTGTAAATGATTGTCGTCATACAGGTTCGCTGCCACTTCCATAATTATCACATTTTATAACATTCGGCATATAATGGCATTACTTCGAATAGTCGTGGTCGCCGAGTTTCACTATACCAACTTGTGAAACTGTTTATAGATGGGTTATTGAGTCTATCCAAACATCGCGACAAGCTAGCCACTTGTTCGGTGTATACTCATACCATCGGCTACGTCGAGGTGGGATTAAAAAACCTTCCGCTGTGTACGTGCCCTAACAAATGTATATACATTTTTGATTAAAAACTCATTGGGTACACACCGGGGTTTGAACCAGGGACCTAAGTGTTTTTAAGTCTAAGATCTAACCAACGTGTATGTATTATATACATACATATCATCACGGGTGCCTTACGGCGCCCGAGACCGCCTAGACGGCCTCAGGGTACCCAGCGGAGGGGTTCTTAATCCCACATCGTCGTAGCCGATGGTATGAGCCTACACTGAACAAGTGGCCAGCTCGTCGCGATGTTTGGATAGACTCAATAACCCATCTATAAACAGTTTCACAAGTTGGTATATTGAAACTGGGGCCGACAGCTTAACGTGCTCTCCGACGCTCTATAGTGGTGTTGTCAAACAAATGTACATATTTTTTTTAATTAAAAACTCATTGGTACACACCGGGGTTTGAACCAGGGACCTAAGTGTTTTTAAGTAAGTCTAAGGTGTAACCAACTCGGCCACCACGTATATTTATATACATGGTGGGAAGTAATAATACAAAAAGTAATAAAAAAGTAGTGGGGTGACCATGTATGAGTAATCCCCCTTTTATAGAATGTTGGTCAAATGAGAAGGAAATTGATTGGTGTAATGTCACGCCACGTAAATTTTCCACCAATCATGTGCTTGTTAGCTAATTTTGATAAAAGAAAAAAAAAATAACATAACAAAAACTGGGAGCCGGTTTTGGAGACATGACAAATTATTCTATTGATAGTTTTTAATTACCAATAGGTTCATATATTTTAATTTATTTTTGACATAATTTACACATATTGCTCTGGTCACAAACTAAGCTCTATGCTTGTACTATGTGTACCAGAAGCAACGATATAATACATATTATATTTTATAAACACCCAGACCATGATAAACTGTACAGACAAAAATTACTAAGATTTTTTGCCATTCGTGGGAATCTAACCTACGGACCTCCAGATACAACTCCAAAGGCGCAACCACTAGTCTAGAGGCTGGCAAATATTCATATCTTGTCTTCGCTATGGAGGATGAGATGGTTTCTTGTCTCCGCTATGGAGGATGAGATGGTTTCTTGTCTCCGCTATGGAGGATGAGATGGTTCCTTGGTGTGAACGGTATAGCTGTCTCCGCTATGGAGGATGAGATGGTTTCTTGGTGTGGACGGTATAGCTGTCTCCGCTATGGAGGATGAGATGGTTTCTTGGTGTGGACGGTATAGCTGTCTCCGCTATGGAGGATGAGATGGTTTCTTGGTGTGAACGGTATAGCTGTCTCCGCTATGGAGGATGAGATGGTTTCTTGGTGTGGACGGTATAGCTGTCTCCGCTATGGAGGATGAGATGGTTTCTTGGTGTGGACGGTATAGCTGTCTCCGCTATGGAGGATGAGATGGTTTCTTGGTGTGGACTCTATAGCTGTCTCCGCTATGGAGGATGAGATGGTTTCTTGGTGTGGACGGTATAGCTGTCTCCGCTATGGAGGATGAGATGGTTTCTTGGTGTGGACGGTATAGCTGTCTCCGCTATGGAGGATGAGATGGTTTCTTGGTGTGGACGGTATAGCTGTCTCCGCTATGGAGGATGAGATGGTTTCTTGGTGTGGACGGTATAGCTGTCTCCGCTATGGAGGATGAGATGGTTTCTTGGTGTGGACGGTATAGCTGTCTCCGCTATGGAGGATGAGATGGTTTCTTGGTGTGGACGGTATAGCTGTCTCCGCTATGGAGGATGAGATGGTTTCTTGGTGTGGACGGTATAGCTGTCTCCGCTATGGAGGATGAGATGGTTTCTTGGTGTGGACGGTATAGCTGTCTCCGCTATGGAGGATGAGATGGTTTCTTGGTGTGGACGGTATAGCTGTCTCCGCTATGGAGGATGAGATGGTTTCTTGGTGTGGACGGTATAGCTGTCTCCGCTATGGAGGATGAGATGGTTTCTTGGTGTGGACGGTATAGCTGTCTCCGCTATGGAGGATGAGATGGTTTCTTGGTGTGGACGGTATAGCTGTCTCCGCTATGGAGGATGAGATGGTTTCTTGGTGTGGACGGTATAGCTGTCTCCGCTATGGAGGATGAGATGGTTTCTTGGTGTGGACGGTATAGCTGTCTCCGCTATGGAGGATGAGATGGTTTCTTGGTGTGGACGGTATAGCTGTCTCCGCTATGGAGGATGAGATGGTTTCTTGGTGTGGACGGTATAGCTGTCTCCGCTATGGAGGATGAGATGGTTTCTTGGTGTGGACGGTATAGCTGTCTCCGCTATGGAGGATGAGATGGTTTCTTGGTGTGGACGGTATAGCTGTCTCCGCTATGGAGGATGAGATGGTTTCTTGGTGTGGACGGTATAGCTGTCTCCGCTATGGAGGATGAGATGGTTTCTTGGTGTGGACGGTATAGCTGTCTCCGCTATGGAGGATGAGATGGTTTCTTGGTGTGGACGGTATAGCTGTCTCCGCTATGGAGGATGAGATGGTTTCTTGGTGTGGACGGTATAGCTGTCTCCGCTATGGAGGATGAGATGGTTTCTTGGTGTGGACGGTATAGCTGTCTCCGCTATGGAGGATGAGATGGTTTCTTGGTGTGGACGGTATAGCTGTCTCCGCTATGGAGGATGAGATGGTTTCTTGGTGTGGACGGTATAGCTGTAACAATTACTCGTGTACATGACAATGTTAACCAAAACATGTTAATTTCATTAGCAGGTTGTCATTGTCAGAACGTATGGTAATGTCTTGTTTTTAATATCTAATTAAATGTTAATTAAGACGGTAGATAATGACATGTAGGTAATTTAAATACAATGTCGGTTGGATAACGGTGTGTACGTGATTACAACTATTGCCGTCTTTTGCTGAACAAGTTATACCGAATAAGAATTGCTCTTCATGCACTTACATGCGAGGTTTTCTAAAATTTCCATAAGCAATGCTTTTCATCTAAAAGTGGAACCCACCACCCGCATAGAGAATTCATCGATAGCTAAGAACATTGGGATTTAGCACAACAGCATCGATAGGCTCGATAAATCGATAAAATCGATACATATTAATTTTATGATTGAATGTATGCATTCGCTAAAGCGGTCTCAGTATCTTATCCCTTTTAAGTCAAAGCTCATGTTGGTCAATTCACTGCTTCTCCCTATCATTGATTACGCTGATGTCTCCTACCCGGATGTTACTGAAGATCTACTTAACAAACTTGACCGCCTCCTTAATATGTGCATACGTTTTGTCTTCGGTCTGCGTAAATTTGATCATGTTACCGAATACCGCAAACAGTTAAGGTGGCTTAATATCCGGTCTCGTAGATCAGTACATCTGCTATCCTTTTTATATAATATACTATATAACCCTAATACTCCCTCTTACCTTAAGACTCGTTTTCTTTTCCTTGGTGATTCGCATGACCGCCCCCTCCGTTCCTCTGTCAATAACCTTCTAAAAATCCCGTCACACGTCTCTTCCAAATATTCAGATTCGTTTACGGTGTCAGCTGCTCGCCAGTGAAATTTAGTTTCCTCTGACTATAAGATCAGCCCCTTCCATCGGGGTGTTTAAACGCTTGCTCACTGCTCATTATCTGAACGCTTAAACCAGATCCTCGTGACAATTTTTGTTTGGTATGGTATGTATGTTTATGAATTACATTTATAATATTTTATACAGTATTTAAGTAGTTTAAGTATTATTATGCATCTAATGCATCATTGTTAAAATTATATGTATATCCTTTTATCGAAAGTTCCGCACCCTAAGCATATTTCACTCTCTTAAAGGTTAGCTGATAGAAAATGCCTAAGGCATTAAGCTCGCCTATGTACAATTTTGTGCAATAAAGAATTTAAAATAAATAAATAAATGTTCATTCATAACTTCATTTCATCGACTGTCAAACTATATCAATGTGGTTATGCTAAGCCCCCTTGTCTCTATCGTTTATAAATATTAGTTTCTTATTTAAAGCTAGAAACTAGCTTAAAATAAAAACTAAAACCATATACCATTAATAATAATAATATGCAGGACAATTTACAGACATTACCACTAGATAAACACACTTCACCACTCTCACTACACGCCACACTCACTACATAACACACTCACTACACACCACATCCACACAAATTCTATTTTCTTTAAATACTTTCGTATTGAGGCTATTTTTTATTTTACTTTTTAAATTCGCGTAAGCATGTCTGTATGATTTTATTGTTTTAAAATTTGAATCTATATAAAGTTTATGATAAAATGTATAATTTGTGAATAAGGGTGGGATCCTGGAGACCTGAGACACAGGCTTTGTGCCTAATTCAAGCTCCAGTCTCACAAATTTTGTATCAGTTAATGTTGTTAATTATTAATAAGATTTTGTGAGAAATAAATAATTATTATTATTACTCTGGTCACAAACCAAGCCTAAGCTTGTACTATGTGTGCCAGAAACAACGATATAATACATATTATATTTTCTGAATGATATGTACTAGTATTTTTTATGCCATGAGTGGGAATCAAACCCACGACCCCCGGATACAACGCCAAAGGCGCAACCATTAGTCTACGGAGACGGTCGTGTTAACAGAATCGGATACAGCTTATAAAGTAGCCAGCCAAGCGGCGTTTGATTTTTCTACAAATTGTTTTATAAATATTTACATTTCAAACTGAAAACTTATATTTATTAGGACAATGGGTTATATTTTACTGCCTTATATTTTTTAATGTTCAATAATCATATATTATCTATACTACGATTATAAAGAGGTAAAGTTGTAAGGTTGTATACAGAGGCGGGGCAGTGCCCCGGGGCCCTCAAGCTCAGGGGCCCCCTCGAATGCTTACCAGAAAATATCGATCAAACTGAACTTTCAAAAATTTCTCCCATTTTCAAAATAAATATGACAGGTTGCAACCCAACTTTAATCATGGCAACTCAGTTGAGAGAATTTTGAATGTTATACCTAGGGAATTCCCCTAAATTCTATTCTCAGTTTTAATCAGTTTAGAGAGCAATGGGGCCCTATTTTTTGATTTGCCTCAGGGCCCTTGGTTACCTAGCTACGCCACTGGTTGTATATAGGTGGTAATCTCTGGATCTATTGAACCGATTTTGAAAATTCTTTTAGTGTGGGATAGCCCATTTATCGAGAAAGGCTATTGGATATATAACATAACGCTACCACCAATAGGGGCGGAGTATCAATGAAAAATTTTGTGAAAACGCGGGCAATTTGTTTCTTTTGGGAGATTATTTGCGTGCGCTGCGTTAACTGTTAAAATTGCGCGTGTCAGCTAGTATATCATAAATACCAGTCTAAAATGTTCTGTATAATTTTCAGAAATAAACTGCTCAGTGACGTCATCAGTTCGCTACTGGCAGGGAAGCTGGTGGGGGGCTCCAGTGAGAGATCTTCATGCTGTGCTGTGGGGACCATTCGCTAACCTACAAGACTCATTCAGAGTCACCAGGTAAGCTTATCTGGACAGCCGAACAAACTTAAAGAGATCATCCATCACATCTAAATGGACATCCATCCCATCTAAAGGGACATCCCTTCTACCTGAAGGGACATCCCTCCTACCTAAAGGACATCCATCCCATCTAAAGGGACATCACTCCTACCTAAAGAGACATCCCTCCTACCTAAAGGGACATCCCTCTTACCTTAAGTTTTCCAGTAAACAAAGGGTGGAAGACCATAGGTTTTTGTTTATAATTGTACATTTTTTTAAAGATAAAAATGCAATGAAAAATTATCTAGTGAGCGGGACTCGAACCCACGATCCTCGCTTTTGCAGCAAGGTACTTAACCGCTGAGCCGACCATACACAAGTCACTCCTCACTATTTTTTTCATTGCTTTTTACATAATATATACACAGACGCCCTCTATATGCATTCATCTAATTACTCTAACTACTACAGTGAAGTTAGAATTCCTAGTTTAGAACACTAGAGACAAAATAGTGCCTTTTTTGTTGTTGTTTTTATTTTTTAGAAGGTATTTTAAAAATTACATTTTTATAAATTCCCGTAACGGGATATATATATTTTTTTCTAAACATAAAAATGCCATGAAAAATATCCTTGTGGGCGGGATTTGAAGCCAAGATCCTCGCTATCGTGGCAAAATACTCAAACACTGAACTGTTTATTAAACTTTTTTTATAAAGTTTACTTTTTGTGTCATTATTTTTATTTTTTTCGAAATGAGATAAAAAAAACTTTTGTAATATTATAATACAAAACAAAATATTAGCCACAACAGAAAGATTTTTGCTTACAATTACGAACATAAAAAGAAATGAACTTCGACCAAACAGCCAAGTTTTAATTTTGGAAGGACGTTTGTATGGGCGTCAAGTCGACTACGGCCCTTATAAAAACTGTAAAGGCATTGGGCACTTAAATATGAAAAATTTACAGAAATTAATTGATGTGGGATGTTTCGACATATATCTCTGGTTTACGAATATATGGGTCGCATTACCATAAATAATGGGAATCAGACAGAAAATGAAATTCTGTATCTATAGAAAAAAAAATACTGAGGTTTATTTCAACTTTATATACAGGTGCAATCGTACTATCTCACTTAGTACAAAAAATATATCCAGAATCTACAGAAATAAAATAGTGTAGAGAATTTCGATAATTGTTCATGATGGTTTGTAAAAAAAAAGATTTATTTAATGTGCGAGAGAGATAGAATTATATATGCCGCCAGACCGAGTAGGGGAGGCCGGGGTTGGAAGTTCCGATTTTAGAGTAGGACGTAATATGAATGTAATAGAAATATTTATAATCCATGATTCCTATATAAATAGATGCAGAATTTAACCTAATTTCAATTCCTATAGTCAAATTGATTGAAATAATAATATATTTTGGCTCAGGATAATATTTTTGTAGCAAGTCGACAAGGAACAACTAGCCCCACGAAGGGGCTGGTTGTTCCTCAGTTGAGGTAAGTTGTTCCGCTGTCAACTTCAACTTCATTAATAATGGAATAATGTTGGAAAGGTATGTATAAAATAAATAATGTAAATTTTTTTTTTTTTAAGAATGTATCGTTTATAAAAGTACAAAATCTTAGTGTTTTAGTCAAATTTTCAACAAACTTAAAGGATTTAATGAAAACAAAAATACAAATAAAATAGTAACAAGCATTATTACTAATAATGTAATACACCCTAATTAATAGGCTTAAGATTAATAAACATTTAAAATATTAATCAACGTTGACAATCATTTGTTTGTTAATATTTTAATAAAAACCAAAGTAAAATAAACTAATTCTAAGAGTTTGAAGCATAGTTTTTTTATTCAGTCTTATGCATTAACTTTACTGAGATCAATAACTTAATAGTTTACTTTAGTAAAATTTTTATTTCACTGGCAGATCTTAAAAAAATAATTATTCAGAGGATTCGTCGTCAGAATTACAATTAGGACAAACATAGGAATGAACATCTTTAGATTTCAGGCATTTGGAATGAGCCCAATTTTTACACATGACGCATTCAATCCACTGTTCACCGGGTCGGGAATTGGAATATGTGTCGCAACATATTAAACAATACCATTCCAGGCTGTCTTCTTCACTATCACTTCCATGATCATCTTCTTGCAGGATTTTCCGTTTCGCATTTTCTTTACTATTTGCGGATGTACGTATCACTTTACAATTTGGTCTGTTTTTACCGGTTCTCTTTCTCTTTCCGACTCCTTTTTCAATTTCTTTCTCCTTTATTTTACGATTGCTCTTTTCTCTTCTTGCTTTTTCTTCAGCCAAAGCGTTCTTTTCAGGCGTATCAGTCAGTATAGCTGATTTTCGTATTCGTCGCTTAGTTGATATACACGATCTTGGTGGTGCTTTTGGTAAAGGTTTGATAACTTCAGGGGAAAACGTGCTACCTGGTATGGCTTCCATATTATAATCCACCTGAGGTTCTTCAAAGTCTGTCATTCCTATGAGCTTTACAACTTCTATATTTGGATCCAAGGAAATATTACTGTCGGGCATAGGCCGGTCAGTTACAAAAGATGGAGCAAAATCTTCATCCGTAAATATGTCAGGGTTGTATGGACTTATGCCTGCTTTTTTAAATGCGTTCATAATATTATTTGGAGTCGCTGCTAGAGGCCATGCATGTTTTACAATACCCGGTATCTCGTAAATAGACATTGTTTTGCCAGGGTTATTACGTAGCCAGTTTTCTTGAGCTTTAGAACAATACGTTTTAAACGGTCCATTAACTCCAACGTCTAGTGGTTGCAAATTATGGGTACAATGTGGCGGGAAAGATAACATAATAACCGAATTGGCCTTTGCCTTTTCAACAACATCAATGTCAACATGTGATTGATGGTTATCAAGCAATAACAATACTGGGTCCTCGGGAGTGGGCTTTGTGTGTTTTATAAAATGATCCATAAATATGAGGAATTCTTTAGCCGTCATCCATCCCGAACTATTTCCGGCTCCAATACTTTCTGGGGGACCATCACGAATAAATAGGTCTTTATACTTAAGGCGAGGAAAGACAAACATGGGCGGTATAGTATTTCCAACTGCATTCGCTGCTAATTCGACGGTAACTAAAGTTCCTCGCTCCGCAGACACTATGGCACCCACTTGCTTAACACCCTTTGCTGCTACTATTTTCTTTGGTTTTAATACAGTGGTGACTCCGGTTTCGTCCAAGTTCCATATTCTAGATGGTAGCAAGTTATGTTTTAAAATAACATCTCCGAGCTTGTTAAAGAATTCTTTAACATTGTGCCGGTTAAAAGAAGATGCGCGTCCTAAACTAGTGGCTTCCGGAGCTCTTATAGATAAAGACGCATTTCTTTTCAGAAAACCCGTAAATCAATCAGCTCCAGCTTCTTTATTTCTATGCCAAGAGACTGGAATGTTAGGCATTTCAAATTTAACAGCACAAGTATTTGCTAACTTTCTCACTTCTCCTGGTAAAAGGCCAAAGTAAATTGTCGCACATTTTAACAAATAATCCGCCATTATATTTTCCTGATCGTGGTTGAACACCTGTCTGGAATGGTAACCTACTTTTGGTGTTACACCGGCCTTTAACTTTTTGACATAGCGAAATAATGTCATATGACATATCTCTAATTCTCGAGCTACCGTCTTAAGCTTACGACCGTCTTTAATAACAGCATCAGCTGCTCGCTGCAAAAGGTCAATCGAAACCATCCCTCGTTCGGTTTTACGTTTGTAGGTTCTCATCCTAAAACAAAGTTTTAATTTTATTATTTTTGTGTTCCATTACGGGGCACATTGTTCCGCGGAACAACTAGCCCCCCAACTGAGGAACTTTGAACCCCAAATCTCATTTTCAACCTAACCTCCAATTATAATAGAATAGGTTATAAAAAGCCAACAATAATATTAAAAAGATAATCACTATAGTTTACCCAATTGATAATAGTAAGTCACCCATAAATAACTAGAAAATTTCTTGAAATAGACCAAAAAGTTTAAGGACGAAAAAATTTACTTACGTGATGTTTATGTGCCACTAATCCATTACCACTCTCACGCGCCGACACACCGTCACTAAAATGGCTGATGCAATAGCGCGACAGTATGACGTTTCTAGACGTACTTCACACTTATTGTTATCTCTTTTCTTCGCGGAGCTATTTGGATCGGAACAACCTACCCCCGGCACTTCGAACCCCGGCCTCCCCTACTCGTATGAGTACTCGGTCTGGCGGCATGGTGTTTTTTAATACAATTCCTTCATTTAAATTCTATTTTGTTCTTTGCAATAAATATCTTCAACTTTTAAATCACTTGTAATAACTATTACTTTTAAATTAATAAGGTATATCACATGGATATACCTTATTAATTTAAAAGTAATTTTGTTTCTGTAGGCAAACCTTCACGAATTGGGTCGGATTGTGCCCAATGACCTTTGAAGGCATTGTTTTGTTAAATTATACTATGTATAAAAAATGTCATTAAACCTTTATATAATTTAATTGACTTTTAACTATTAACACTAACGCCCATTTTCTCGTTATTCAGACGAAATAACGAGAAAATGCAGCCAATACAGCCAGCTCTCAAAAATATTATTAAAAACTTCTTATTAATTATTTGTTTATAATTATTTTAACACTTTATTGCATAGTAAACAAAAGTTATGTACAAAGGCGAATTTATTTAGCTAACCTTTTTTTTATCAGTGTTTTTTTTTTAACTAAAAATCGGGCATTAGGCATTTATTTCATTGTTTTTAATTTATTTATTGAAGCACGCATGTAACTTTTTATCTACCTAGTGACGAGCAGACCTACAAAGTCCACGAATGGGGTCGATTAATAATTGTACTTTTTTTCTTTTGATTAATAATTGATCGCTCCCACTATGCCGGCTAAATGATGCGATTATCTTACGAAAGGGGCGGCGATAAAGAAGAATTGCATTTAGAGTATAATTTAATATACTCGCTGCCTTATTGTCAGTTCTAAACTGAAACCGAAACATGACTAGGTCACTTGACGGTTTTTGCATCTGTATGGGCGGTGTAACGAGACCGGTCGGTCGGCCTAACGAAGTTATAGTATAGGAAAGTAGAACAAGAACTTTTCGGTTCTTTTTACCAGTTTTCAAGAGACTACTGCACTGGTTTCTTGTCAAGATGGTAGTCTCCGTTCCGGATGTTGTACGAAACGGGCTGTGGATTTTAAGTTTTTTTATACTTTTTACACATATTATTGCTCTGGTCACAGAACTCTAGGCTTGTAACAAATAATGAAATAATAAAAGAATAAATGTATTTTTATTTTCACCGGAACTCAATAGTCGTTAAATGTAAAATATGAGTTAACGTAGTTATTAATAGGTTGCATGATCAAATTCGTTTCCTTTGCCCCTGCAATATAAAAAACGCACGCAACACTTCATGCGTAACGGAAATACCTATATGTGGTTACGAAATATTTATTAGGGAATGTTGTTTGAGTTACTATAGCACCAGTCCCCTAGATTACGGGCCACCAAATAATAATAATATGTAGGACATTTCTGTAGGCCTAAAACCGTACAACGTTAAGCTAAACTTCAACCAAAATGACGTAGTTGTCTGTTAATTTTCAATGTCACCAGGTTTGCATTACGTCAGAATGCATCAAGTCTATTAGAGTTTAGCTTAGCGTTGTGCCGTAATCACCCCGCTGGTCATCAACTAAGCTCTAGGCTTGCCCTATACAGATTGAATATTTCAAGTGTGCCTACAAGGCCAAATCCTTAACTACAAGAATAGCTAAAAATGCTCTAAAATTGCATCATAAGATTTGTGAAAAAAGTATTCTCCTAACCAGGAATCGAACCGGTTGGTTTAAAAAAACAACTCATTCTGTATTTGTAGACCAGCTGATAATGTCGCTTATAAGGATCAAATGGTGGAATGCAAACATTAACATATAAATAAATTCATTTTATTTTTATTGCAAATTTCTTTCACTACGGCAAACGACAAACGCTAACTTTAGTGTTTGGATCATAAATTGAAAAACCTTTATTTTGCAGAGATGGTCCCCATGACGAGAAAAGTATGAAATTACACGGCGAGCCGCTACAGCTGGGGCCACCGCCTCGAGGGAGGTATCCGCTGGTAGTAATACTAGCGAGGGAAGAACAGTCCACCGACGATCTGAGGCCGGACGATACGGTAAGCAAGCGTTCTGGTTGTGATTTCATCAATTATAATTATACTAGAAGGTGAAGCTCCTAGACGAAGGGCTAAAGCGCCTTGTGGGGTATACGCTTGTAATATTTGTAATAATACTGGCGAAGAAGGAATCATCCACCGACAATCTGAGGCCAGACGATACGGTAAACAAACGTTCTGGTTGTGACTCAATCAATAATAATACTTGAAGGTAACGTAACTTATAGGGCAAAAGCTTCGTGTGTGGCAAGCCTCACAATTTCTCCTGATAGTTTGGAGATGTCTGTGATCCCCAAGATTTTCTTAACAGTTTCATGTCCATAGATTCACAACTATACACTAGAATCAAAATAATAGTCCAATCATTACTTCTACCACAAGTTGTGCAAACAATTTCTACTATAGTCGCTAGTAACTATAGATCGAAATCAACCAATAAGGAAGGTTTGTTTGTAATATAAATAGATCCTATTGGTGGTAGAGCTACAGTGGAAGTGAACTGACCCTAAAGAATGCGGCTGTGTAAGACGAAGTCGTATGTTTTTTTGGATTACTAAGAATATCATTATAGTTCGACATATAGACCTTCCGAAGAACAACATTATTGGAGTTGATAGGACTTCTCTTTCCCCCCACCGGGAGAACGGCTTCTGTGACGAGATTGTGGTCTCTTAACAGTAGTAGCTGTTCTAACCGTTACTACGGATAGGTCTTTGGTGACCTTATAATTGGTCTAAGGAATCAAGAGTCCTTGATGGTAAATCCGTATACTGCTCGACCACTCGTGGCGATCGCCTTAGCTGTCCGAGTCGATTTCGCTCCCCGAACTGCTACTGCTCCCGTAGTCGTATGGCATCCGGTGGCCTCGAATGCAGAGGGGTCAGGTCCCGTATGTGAGGGTGGTCTGATACATCTGCACGCGAGTACATCCGGGTAGCCATACTGACGACAAAGTCGTCCAGTGTTACCATCCGGAGGTCTCGTCGCAACGAGTCGTTGCGCATGAAATAGTGATTATGCGCAGGCACTTATTTTGCTGGGCCTCAAGTTTCGTAATATTTGCATCCGCATTTAATGCCCACCATGCTGGCGCTGCGTATGGGTGCGTGAGAATGGGCCGAATATATTCTTGGAGCGCAATACATTGTTGTTTAGCAGCATTAATCGCTCCCACTATGTCGGCTTATGATGCGTTTACGAAATAGGCGGCGACAAAGACGGACTTTCGTGTTAAAAATACTGCTACGTCATCACCAACGCCCGTTTTGTAATCGCACTCTTAAAGGAGACTACCACCTCGACAAGAGAACTCTCGCTAAACCCACGCACTTAATCCGAGACATAACTTGGGGAAAAAGTGGCGGGGGCCAAAGAGGCACCCGTGATGGTATTTATTTTATAACTTGGGGATAAAGTCCCCAAGTTTGTATTTTGCATCCGTAACAAAAACGGTTGGAGGGTGCATTTATTCCAATTAATTATGTATTACTGTTTTCAGGTGGCCCTAATTAGTGTAGTACATATACAGGACGAGCAATGTTCGCTGCCCACTGGAGTCATTGCCCAGTATCTCAAGCAAGCCAATGGACACTTGTCGTGTCTCAAGGTAAATATTACCTATATTACTTAAGTGTAATGGCAAATTATAAGTATATCGATATCAGCTGTGATGTGAGCCTGAACAGTAAAATAAAAAACCTGATCTGGTGGTGCTGAAATCGACAAATGACACTTCTAGCTGGTATTCAAGAAATTAGTTTCAATGTTATCCGCAATATGGCCACGTTTTTGTCGCGTATACCAATTAAGAAAGGTTTTACACGGTGATAGAACCTCAATAAAACTGATCTAAAGTAAATTAATATATATTAATAATAAATATCATCACGGTTGCATTTTTAGTTCCCGAGAACCGTTTAAACGTCCTAAGGGGGTAACCAGCGGATTAACCCGTTCTCATTTCGCCGATGGTATTCGAAGGTAACACTTAACAGGTGGCGAGCTTGTTGCGGTGCTTATAATGGTATAGCCTCGTTGTATAAAGCGGTCGGCCATCCCAATTCCGGCATTGTTGTCGTCTGCTTAACCTTGTTATCAGTTGCGCAGTGGTTAATAGTCGAATATCGGTTCATTTTAGCAACTTCTTTCTCTTAGGTATAAACTTCGCTTATAATGTCTTTGACGACCTCTAATACGCTTAAAGCAACTCGAACTCGACTCGTTAGATGATCGCATCATTAAAAAGGTTAAATAACGATGCCTTAGCAAATACATTAAATACAGTTATAATTTATTTTATGCTAGCAACCTAAAATTCCAGTCAATATTACGTAAAACCGCATCAAAATCCGTATGTTAAAAGATCTAAGCCAGTGGCGTTCACAGTTTTTAGGATAGGGTAGGCATATTCATAAAAAAGTTACTTGCGAAAATAAAAATAAAATACTGTTTTATAATGTTAAAAAAATTGCTACCTCAAATACCTACAAAATGAATCAATTTGCCGATAGGTACTCGAAGCTGCCTTAACAAGGTCTCACTTAGGTTATGAGCCATTGCTCAAAATAATTAAAATGTCCACCTTAAATCAAAGCGTCTAGCACGCACGAATAAAGAAAGTGAAAAAAAAAAAAACATCGGCGAAATAAGGGGGCCTTGGATCTCTGCTGGACACGCATAGTTTAATTATTATGTTAAAAGCGGAGGTCTCGCAAAATTGTCGGATAGACTGGCGCGGGCATCGGGGGGCTATAGTGTTTTGTGTTTCTGTACTACTTCTATATTGTAACATGGTTTATCTGCTATGGGGTGTTCTACTCGTGCTCTTCAGCAGGATGAGGATATGTTATCATATGCTATGATTATAAGCTAGTAAATAAGCATATCTCCTGATGGTCAGGCACATATGTGGAACGCCGGAGTTTTTTACTTGCTGGTGCCTTTTTCTCCGGGGTGTCTCTGGGGGACCAACATGCGGTCAGTGTTTGCGCTCTGATTTATACATTTTTGTACTTTTATATTATTACTTATAGTGGATATTTGGGGTATAGTCTGTTAGGTTGGTCGGCTCGGTGACACCTTTGCATGGCAGATAACGATGGACAGGTCAATGGAACCAGCTAACCACCTAGTCTTACACTGGTTGGTTATGTGGTGTGTTCGGTTTGGTTTATAATCACACTTAGACCTTATACTAAATATAGTTTTTTTTTTACTATGCCTAAATACCTGTAAAGGTTTACATGAAATAAATATTTTTGACTTTGAATACGTTTGAAATTGTAATACCATGTATCTATCAGTGAAAACTTATTTTTACCTTTCTATGTTTATATAAGTGTTATGTTATGATTTATGGAAGTTGGTTTTCCAAATACCTAATAAATAAATTAATATGACAATAAAAATATCATAATTTAAGAAAATTTGACTAGCATTACATTATTTAAACTCAACTTTATGCAGTGGAAGTTGGTTGAGTAGAGAGGGTAGTGAACACAGTGCAGCAGGGTTATTACGCGTCTTAAGTTCGCTCGCACGCCAATCGTTAAGACGTAATTTTCTAAGATTTTTTGGAGCCATTGTTAAGAAGCCAAGCTTGATCTACGTCAGAATGACGTCATAACAATTGGCGTGCGAGCGAACTTAAGACGCGTAATCACCCTGCAGGTGAGAGTTCAAAAGGCCTTTAAACCTACTTCGCAGTCTCAAGTTCGGAAAGGCTGCAGTTCCCCTGCCTTCCGACCACGCGATGGACCCGCCACCCACACGGTAAAGCCATGGATAGCTAAGAACATTGTCTCATATCTCAAGCAAGACTCAAAGATCCGCCGTCTGGATGCGATTACGGAAACCTCCTAGCATTCTATGTGCGCCTGGTACTGCGCAATACTTTTGTAGAGAAACTCGCGCTTTTTCTTTGATTCTAGTTGACTTGTTTGAGGCACAAAGGCATTGCCAACTCTGTTATACATTTAGCATAAATCCAATAAATACAAATTAAAAAAAAGAAGATATTTTAGGCAACCAAAAAAAACGGAATGAATAGTAACAAAACAAATATAGATAGCGCTGATAGAACCAAAAAAAACGATAGATAGTATAAAATTTATTCATTGAATATTTAACGAGTAAATTGGCAAAACATTGTAACAAAATATAATAGGTTTATAATATGATTTTATTACCTATTTTCCTAAGGTAGGCAGTGCATTTATGTAATGCACGCCACTGATCTAAGCGTACATACCAACATACAGACACACGAAAGAACTTTGTTTTTTATACTATGTATAGATGTGTGCTTTATTTTTGTGTGTGTTTGTTTTAGCAATTGTACATGAGTACAGACGGGGAAATAGAGAACGGGTACAACGCCACCCCACTATGCTGTGTGTGCGCATCCAACCCGCTGTCTCGCGCGCTGCTCCCGTGTCGACACGCCTGCCTCTGTCACGCTTGTCTCCGTGAGTATACGTCATTAGGGTGTACACGCGTCGAAAAACATCTAATTACATAATTTCTTTATAAAAAATCTGTTAAGTTTTGAAATGACAACTAAAGTAATATTTTTAGAATCATAAATCAAACTTTGGGTGTCTTTTTAAAAGTTAATAGATTTTTTTATAAAAAATCTGATGTCACTGACAGCAACATTTACACGTATTTAGACGTTAGAGATCGCGAATACTTTTCTGACCATCGTATACAGGGTGATTTTTATTTGTATACAATTTGTATAGTACCTTTCGCATATCTGATTAATATCTGGCAAACTAAGCTCTACCATCATAAATAATAACACGCACAGTTTTTCTTTCTTTTATTTTATGTAGAACATTTGATTGATGCCATTTAACTAAATCAATACATAGGTAATTGTGTCAAATTGATCTCACTATTCCATAGCTGATAATATATTAAAACCAAAAAGTGAATATAACAACATGATTTGTTTTTGGTTTACAATCACATGTTCAGTAATAATAATATGTAAAACAATTTACAAACTAAGCTCTAGGCTTGTACTCTGTGTACCAGAAGCAACGATATAATACATATTATATTTTATAAACATCCAGACAATGGCAAACTGTACAGAAAAACGTTCTAATTTATTTTTAGCCATGAGTGGGAATCGAACCCACGACCTTCGGATACAACACCAAAGGCGCAACCACTAGTCTACGGAGGCGGTCAAATCAGTGTTTTGCTGATCACCGCCGTAGGTGACTTCGTATCACCTCCAAGTGGGTTCCGTAAACTTCCAACGATTTATTTATGGTCATCGCACAAACCAACGGGAAGTTGTAGTCGCTTAGACTAAAATAAATTGTGACAGATGGCAGAATAACAGTCACAAAAATTATAATTTGCCTTAGCTTTCCACACTGGTGAATAGAAAAAAAAATTGTGATAAAATAAACAATCGCGAAGTGTACCGTCATTTTGCCAAAATGTATTAATATATATTTTAGGATATTCCCTTTTATTTTTATATATATGCGTGGTGGCCTAGTTGGTTAGACCTTGGACTTAAAAACGCTTAGGTCCCTGGTTCGAATCCCGGTGTGTACCAATGAGTTTTTAATTTTAAAAATTTATGTACATTTGTTTGACAACACCACTATAGTGCCTCGGAGAGCACGTTAAGCTGTCGGTCCCGGTTTCACTATACCAACTTGTGAAACTGTTTATAGATGGGTTATTGAGTCTATCCAAAAACATCGCGACGAGCTAGCCACTTGTTCGGTGTAGACTTATACCATCGGCTACAACGAGGTGGGATTAAAACCCCTCCGCTGGGTACCCTGGGGCCGTCTAGGCGGTCTCGGGCGCCGTAAGGCACCCATGATGATATATATATATATCCCTTTTATGTTTCTTTTTAAACAACCCCCTGTATTAAAGTGAACAAAAGAAAGAAATGTATTTAAATCGGTTAAGCCGTTTTTAAGTTTTAGCGACTCTAATGAACTGAGATTAATTTTCAGAAAGATTATTTGATTGTTTATCACATTAGATATTAAATAATGAAGCCCTCTTATAATTTATACTTTGCAAAATATTTCTAGGCATGTAGACTAGTCACCCCTTTAGGCAAAGAGGTCGTGATAATAAAAATCTCCAATTAAGTATATGTTTTATCAATGTTTCAAATGCCTACTGAATGTTAAGAGGAGGCACTATAAAATTTAGTCTTATTTGCTTATATCTGCAGAGGCAAGCATTATATATATTTATTAAAACACTTCAACTTAAGTTTTTTCAGACCTTCCTCTCTCCATGTCTTAACCAAAAACCTAATTGGAAAACATTTTTTCGATACTTTTTCTATTTTAAAATGATGCCTTTTTAATGTATAAAGACATTTTTCTTCTAAACGGGTTGAGTTTAAAGTCTAAAATAAATACACCTCACAAGAAAATACAGTTTATAATCCACTACTAAACGAAATTTTACCTAAATAAATTATTAAGTATGTTATAGACAAAATTAGTTTTGTGACTTACGACATTTTTATTGATTGAAAATTGTTTGCGCGATTTTCAATCTTGCGGAGCAGATCCATGAGCTATAATAAGTAATTATATGACCCCGTTGACCAGTCCCGCCTAGTGTGCCGATGCGTACGGACGTGTATCTCTCGTGCTGCCGGGGCTACTAAAGATTTACGTAATTAATTTGACCATGTATAAACCTTACAAGTCCTTGAATTATAGAAAAAATACTTTTAAATAAAATAATATTATTATTTTTTAGTTTTAGGAATAAATTTAAGTTTTCGAATCTGGAACAAGGAAAACCAGAGTCACCGCGAAACAACATCGATTTTTTTTATCGGTTACCTATAACTTTTTTATTTATTTTTTTGACAACATAGAGAAGCCACATATATAGGGATACCCGAGACAGTCGATTGACGTTTTTTATAGGAATAATTTTTGACCGCCTCCGTAGACTGGTTGCGACTTTTGTGTAATATCCAAAGGTCGTGGTTCGATTCCTACCCATGAAAAAAAAATATTAGTACAGTTTGCCATGGTCTGGTACACATAGTAACTTAGTTTGTGACCAGAGAAATATGTGTAAATTGTCCTACATATTATTATTGAATGTTTTTTTGTTCCTTTCGCAAAGACAGTAGTCAATGATCATCAAGTATGAATGTTACTTTTTTTTTTTCGACATAGGACACGTTATATAGGTTTTTGTGTGAGCCAAGCACGAATTTGAGGTCCATTTAAAAATCCAATATGGCGGCCTCAACTTTTTTTTTTAATTCGACATGGGGCTCTTTATCTATGGTTTTTGGGTGAGCCGAGCACGAATTTGAGGTTCATTTTAAAATCCAAGATGGCGACCTTAACTTTATTTTTAAAAATCGACATGGTACTCGTTATATATGTTTTTCGGTGTGCCGAGCACGAATTTGAGGTCCATTTTAAAATCCAAGATGGCGGCCTCAACTTTATTTTTAAAAATCAACATTGTACTCGTTATATATATTTTTGGGTGCCGAGCACGAATTTGAGGTCCATTTTAAAATCCAAGATGGCGGCCTCAACTTTATTTTTAAAAATCGACATGGTACTCGTTATATATGTTTTTCGGTGTGCCGAGCACGAATTTGAGGTCCATTTTAAAATCCAAGATGGCGGCCTCAACTTTATTTTTAAAAATCGACATGGTACTCGTTATATATGTTTTTCGGTGTGCCGAGCACGAATTTGAGGTCCATTTTAAAATCCAAGATGACGGCCTCAACTTTAATTTTAAAAATCGACATTGTACTCTTATATATATTTTTGGGTGAGCCGAGCACGAATTTGAGGTTCATTTTAAAATCCAAGATGGCGACCTTAACTTTATTTTTAAAAATCGACATGATACTCGTTATATACTCGTATGTTTTTGGGTGTGCCGAGCACGAATTTGAGGTCCATTTTAAAATCCAAGATGGCGGCCTCAACCTTTTTTTTTTAAATCGACATGGGACTCGTTATATAGGCTTTTGGGTGTGCAGAGCACGAATTTGAGGTCCATTTTAAAATCCAAGACGGCGGCTTCAACTTTATTTTAAAAAATCGACATGGGACTCGTTATCTATGTTTTTGGGTGTGCCGAGCACGAATTTGAGGTCCATTTTAAAATCAAAGATGGCGGCCTCAACTTTATTTTTAAAAATCGACATTGTACTCGTTATATATATTTTTGGGTGTGCCGAGCACGAATTTGAGGTCCATTTTAAAATCCAGGATGCGGCCTCAACTTTATTTTTAAAAATCGACATGGTACTCGTTATATATGTTTTTCGGTGTGCCGAGCACGAATTTGAGTTTCATTTTAAAATCCAAGATGGCGGCCTCAACTTTATTTTTAAAAATCGACATTGTACTCGTTATATATATTTTTGGGTGTGCCGAGCACGAATTTAAGGTCCATTTTAAAATCCAAGATGGAGGCCTTAACTTTATTTTTTTAAATCGACATTGGACTCGTAATACATGGTGACTTTGAAAGGTTGTACTTTGGGCTAATATGAGGTTCTGCTGATCAAATCGAACAACTTTTCACATGCAACGATTTTAAAAAAAAAGTCACGGTCGCCATCTTGGATTTTAAAATGGAGCTCAAATTCGTGCTCCGCTCACCCAAAACCCTATATAACGAGCACATAGGACTCGTTATATAGGGTTTTGGGTGAGCCGAGCACGAATTTGAGGTCCATTTTAAAATCCAAGATGGCGACCTTAATTTTAATTTTAAAAATCGACATGGGACTCGTTATCTATGTTTTTGGGTGTGCCGAGCACGAATTTGAGGTCCATTTTAAAATCCAAGATGGCGGCTTCAACTTTATTTAAAAAAATCGACATGGGACTCGTTATATATATTTTTGGGTGTGCCAAGCACGAATTTGAGGTACATTTTAAAATCCAATATGGCGGCCTCAACTTTATTTTTAAAAATCGACATGGGACTCGTTATAAATGTTTTTGGGTGTGCCGAGCACGAATTTGAGGTCCATTTTAAAATCCAAGATGGCTGCCCTAACTCAATTTTTTTTTAATCGACATTGAACTCGTTATCTATGTTTTTGGGTGTGCTGAGCACGAATTTGAGGTCCATTTTAAAATCTAAGATGGCGGCCTTAACTTTATTTTTTTAAATCGACATTGGACTCGTAATACATGGTGACTTTGAAAGGATGTACTTTGGGCTAATATGAGGTTCTGCTGATCAAATCGAACAACTTTTCACATGCAACGATTTAAAAAAAAAGTTACGGTCGCCATCTTGGATTTTAAAATGGAGCTCAAATTCGTGCTCCCCTCACCCAAAACCCTATATAACAAGTCCTATGTCGAATTTCAAAAATAAAGTTGAGGCCAAAATCTTGGATTTTTAATGAACCTCAAATTCGTGCTCGGCTCACCCTAAACCCTATATAACGAGTCCTATGTGCTCGGCTCCCAGTCCTATGTGGTCGGTCCAAATGGACCTCAAATTCGTGCTCGACACACCCAAAAATTTATATAACGAGTCCCATGTCGATTTTTAAAAATAAAGTTGAGGCCGTCATTTTGGATTTTAAAATAAACCTCAAATTCGTGCCCGTCACACCCAAAAATATATATAACGAGTCCCATGTCGGTCTAAAAAAAATAAAGTTGAGTCCGCTATCTTGGATTCTAAAATGGACCTCAAATCCGTGCTCGGCACACCCAAACCCTATATAACGAGTCCCATGTCGAATTTTAGAAATAAACTTGAGGTCGCCATCTTGGATTTTAAAACAGACCTCAAATTCGTGCTCGGCACACCCAAAAATATATATAACGAGTCCCATGTCGATTTTAAAAAATAAAGTTGAGGCCGCTATCTTGGATTCTAAAATGGACCTCAAATTCGTGCTCGGTACACCCAAAAATCGATATAACGAGTCCCATGTCGAATTTTAGAAATTAACTTGAGATCGCCATCTTGGATTTTAAAATGGACCTCAAATTCGTGCTCGGCACACCCAAAAATATATATAACGAGTCCCATGTCGATTTTTAAAAATAAAGTTGAGGCAGCCATCTTGGATTTTAAAATGGACCTCAAATTCGTGCTCGACATACCCAAAAACCTATATAACGAGTCCCATGTCGATTTTAAAAATAAAGTTGAGGCCGCCATCTTGGATTTTAAAATGGACCTCAAATTCGTGCTCGGCACACCCAAAAACCTATATAACGAATCCCATGTCGAATTTTAGAAATAAACTTGATATCTCCATCTTGGATTTTAAAATGGACCTCAAATTCGTGCTCGGCACACCCAAAAATATATAACTAACGAGTCCCATGTCGATTTTAAAAAATAAAGTTGTGGCAGCCATCTTGGATTTTAAAATGGACCTCAAATTCGTGCTCGATATACCCAAAAACCTATATAACGAGTCCCATGTCGATTTTAAAAATAAAGTTGAGGCCGCCATCTTGGATTTTAAAATGGACCTCAAATTCGTGCTCGGCACACCCAAAAATATATATAACGAGTCCCATGTCGATTTTTAAAAATAAATTTGAGGCAGCCATCTTGGATTTTAAAATGGACCTCAAATTCGTGCTCGATATACTTAAAAACCTATATAACGAGTCCCATGTCGATTTTAAAAATAAAGTTGAGGCCGCCATCTTGGATTTTAAAATGGACCTCAAATTCGTGCTCGGCACACCCAAAAATATATATAACGAGTCCCATGTCGATTTAAAAAAATAAAGTTGAGGCCGCCATCTTGGATTTTAAAATAGACCTCAAATTCGTGCTCGACATACCCAAAAACCTATATAACGAGTCCCATGTCGATTTTTAAAAATAAAGTTGAGGCCACCATCTTGGATTTTAAAATGGACCTCAAATTCGTGCTCGGCACACCCAAAAATATATATAACGAGTCCCATGTCGATTTTAAAAAATAAAGTTGAGGCCGCCATCTTGGATTTTAAAATAGACCTCAAATTCGTGCTCGACATACCCAAAAACCTATATAACGAGTCCCATGTCGATTTTAAAAATAAAGTTGAGGCCGCCATCTTGGATTTTAAAATTGACCTCAAATTCGTGCTCGGCACACCCAAAAATATATATAACGAGTCCCATGTCGATTTTTAAAAATAAAGTTGAGGCAGCCATCTTGGATTTTAAAATGGACCTCAAATTCGTGATCGATATACCCAAAAACCTATATAACGAGTCCCATGTCGATTTTAAAAATAAAGTTGAGGCCGCCATCTTGGATTTTAAAATGGACCTCAAATTCGTGCTCGGCACACCCAAAAATATATATAACGAGTCCCATGTCGATTTTAAAAAATAAAGTTGAGGCCGCCATCTTGGATTTTAAAATAGACCTCAAATTCGTGCTCGACATACCCAAAAACCTATATGTATAACGAGTCCCATGTCGATTTTAAAAATAAAGTTGAGGCCGCCATCTTGGATTTTAAAATGGACCTCAAATTCGTGCTCGGCACACCCAAAAATATATATAACGAGTCCCATGTCGATTTTTAAAAATAAAGTTGAGGCAGCCATCTTGGATTTTAAAATGGACCTCAAATTCGTGCTCGATATACCCAAAAACCTATATAACGAGTCCCATGTCGATTTTAAAAATAAAGTTGAGGCCGCCATCTTGGATTTTAAAATGGACCTCAAATTCGTGCTCGGCACACCCAAAAATATATATAACGAGTCCCATGTCGATTTAAAAAAATAAAGTTGAGGCCACCATCTTGGATTTTAAAATGGACCTCAAATTCGTGCTCGGCACACCCAAAAACCTATATAACGAATCCCATGTCGAATTTTAGAAATAAACTTGATATCTCCATCTTGGATTTTAAAATGGACCTCAAATTCGTGCTCGGCACACCCAAAAATATATATAACGAGTCCCATGTCGATTTAAAAAAATTAAGTTGAGGCCGCCATCTTGGATTTTAAAATAGACCTCAAATTCGTGCTCGACATACCCAAAAACCTATATAACGAGTCCCATGTCGATTTTTAAAAATAAAGTTGAGGCCGCCATCTTGGATTTTAAAATAGACCTCAAATTCGTGCTCGACATACCCAAAAATCTATATAACGAGTCCCATGTCGATTTTTAAAAATAAAGTTGAGGCCACCATCTTGGATTTTGAAATGGACCTCAAATTCGTGCTCGGCACACCCAAATATATATATAACGAGTCCCATGTCGATTTAAAAAAATAAAGTTGAGGCCGCCATCTTGGATTTTAAAATAGACCTCAAATTCGTGCTCGACATACCCAAAAACCTATATAACGAGTCCCATGTCGATTTTTAAAAATAAAGTTGAGGCCACCATATTGGATTTTAAAATGGACCTCAAATTCGTGCTCGATATACCCAAAAACCTATATAACGAGCCCCATGTCGATTTTTAAAAATAAAGTTGAGGCCGCCATCTTGGATTTTTAAATGGACCTCAAATTCGTGCTCGGCACACCCAAAAAACTATATAACGAGTCCCACGTCGATTTTTTAAAATAAAGTTCAGGTCGCCATAGTTTTAGTTAATAGATTATTTTAAAACTATTTTATCTATCTAATTTAATATTTATTTAATTAAACTTAAAAATATTAATTATGATAGATAAAATAAAAATATTAAATACGACTCACATTCATTTTGTGTTCGTAAAATCGCGCCAAATAGAAATTTCTTGCCTGCGACAGCGGCAAAACAGTGATGCCTGCGGGGAAGCTCCGCCTATAGGGCGGGGCGATAACAAAAAAATATTTTGAGCGCAGGGTCTTAAACACTTTGTAGTACTTCTAGGTTTGTTATGCCGATGCCGACCTAAAATAAGTGTTTACAAATTTACTTCATAATAAAATTATCTCAATCAAATAAAGTCTCAAACAAGTAAAATCTAACACAGATGTGTTTCATATTAGGTAAAATATATAAATTGAAGCTATAATATTTTATTGCCAAATATTTTGCCTCTCTTTGGAGCGGCGTCATCAGTGACAGTGACTGAAGGTCTTTATCATAAAATTTGAAGAAGTAATTTTATTTCTTTTAGCAATGGTAAAGGCAATGCACAATACAGTTTTGTATTTATATTTTTAGAAAAATATCATCATCACCTAGCCCATCATGGAAAACATCATCAGCATGTTATGTCCATTGTTGGTTCGATATTAATTAATTTACAAAACAAATTAGCATTACATTTAGACCAGGAAGTAAATAAATAAATAATAAAATATATTCATAGGTTTAGGTTACACCTTATGGGTAAATTCTGATAAAACTGTGTACATATAATTTTTAACAACTTGTAAACTCTGAATTGTGTAAATAAAGATTACATTAAATTATAAGAAATAATTGATTTAAAAACATATTTATTTTTATACATGTACTGTACACATAATTTTTCAGTTATTATACAGACTGTACAATTAAAAATGGTTGTGTAATATTATTACAATAGTTGTATAAAATGATTTGAAATTATTTTATACAACTATTGTAATAATATTATATGTTTATATATAGGTATAATATATAATTTTGTCTCCATTTTGCATTGAAGACATTGGGTTTAAAAAGCCAGGAAATGGATTCGCCCAGAACTTGGAGGTGTAAATATTACTTACTCGGTCCTAATTAGATGTCTCTTTATAAAAAATCTATTTACTTTTAAAAAGACAATAAAACTTCGAATTATAATTCTAAAAATATTACTTTATCTGTCATTTCAAAACAACAGATTTTTTTTACATACATACATATCATCACGAGACCGCCTAGACGGCCCCAGGGTACCCAGCGGAGGGGTTTTAAATCCCACCTCGTCGTAGCCGATGGTATGAGTCTACACCGAACAAGTGGCTAGCTCGTCGCGATGTTTTGAATAGACTCAATAACCCACCTATAAACAGTTTCACAAGATGGTATAGTGACACCTGGACCGACAGCTTAACGTGCTCTCCGAGGCACTATAGTGGTGTTGTCAAACAAATGTACATAATTTTTTTAATTAAAAACTCATTGGTACACACCGGGATTCGAACCAGGGACATAAATGTTTTTTTTTTATAAAAAAAAATATGTAATTAGTATCGAATAAGTAAAATCTACACCACCATGCTCTTTTTTTTAGCCAAAAAGTCACCCGTGATGGTATTTATTATACTTTCTTGTAAGTGTAATTTGTCACCGGCAGCAATAATGTGTCGGGTCTGTGTCGATAAGTATTCCGATCGGCGACGTGTGTGGGTCACCGAGCCATTGTCCTTAGTGACCTCTCACCGCGGATGTCCACCAATGCTACTTAGAGGAAAGTGGACAAATATGGAACACCATTTAGTTTTCTTGATATAAAAAAATCCTTATCTAGTTACGTGGTGGCCGAGTTGGTTTGACCTTGGACATTAAAACACTTAGGTCCCTGGTTCGAATCCCGGTATGTACCAATGAGTTTTCACTTAAAAATGTATGTACATTTGTTTGACAGCACCACTATAGTGCCTCGCAGAGCACGTTAAGCTGTCGGCCCCGGTTTCACTATACCAACTTTGAAACTGATTACAAATGGGTTATTGAGTCTATTCAAAACATCGCGACGTGCGCACTTGTTCGGTGTAGATTCATACCATCGGCTTCGACGAGGTGGGATTAAACCCTCTCCGCTGGGTACCCTGGGGCCGTCTAGGCAGTCTCGGGCGTCATAAGGCACCCGTGATGATATATATAATTATAATCGGATGTGATAATATCAAATCAAATTCTTTATTTGTAAAGAGAGGTTATTACATAGATGATTTTACATCTTCTTACAAATAATAATAATATGTAGGACAAATTACACATATTGCTTTGGTCACAAACTAAGCTCTGGGCTTGTACTATGTATACCAGAAGCAACGATATAATACATATTATATTTTATAAACACCCAGACCATGACAAGCTGTACAGAAAAAACGTACTAATATTTTTTGCCATGGGTGGGAATCGAACCCACGACCTCCGGATACAACGCCAAGGGCGCAACGACTAGTCTACGGAGGCTGTTGCTGAATTGTTTATGATCATTTGGTTTGGAGATCTTAATTTTAACAATATAGTATTTAAAGACGACAACTTGCTAATTGTTTAACCAAACATCATATGTATGTATGTATGTAAAAAATCCTTGCAAAAAATTTAAGTATGTATAATCGGTCATATAATTTTGCCATTGAGATATTTTAATGTATTTTAACACTATTACAAATTTTACCGGTCCCCAGCCTAGTGGTTAGGTCACTGCGCAACTAATAACAAGGTTAAGCAGATGACAACAAGGCCGGATCTGGGATGGGTGACCGCTTTATACAACAAGGCTATACCATCATAAACACCACTTTTTAGGTGTTGCTTCCAAAATACTACCGGAGAAATGGAGATGGGTTAATCCCTCTGCTGGGTACCCTGAGGCCGTTTAAACGGTCCTCGGAGCCATAAAGGTCCCCGTGCGTAATAGTATTTATTTTTTTAACCATACAGCCATAATTTTAGTTACTGTTATATCTACCATCTGTCACTATTAATTTTAGTTAGCAAAAGCCATCATCTTTGTAGGTAATACGGCGTTCACCGGGTCAGCTAGTTATGAAAAAAACTAATGCATTTATTTTTGATCATTAAACTAATTTCATGTTTTTATTAAATTTTAGCTAAACTGGATAAGTGTCCGATCTGCAGAAGTAACATCAGCAGCTACTTCTGTATCCGTAACGAGGAGGACCTTAAGCAGCAGAACTTCCCGTTCAACAGCCGACTGCTCAACCTGTTCCATTATCACTGGTGAGTGTACTAGCCACAAAGTTATACTCGCGCCTTTGGAACGGATCCGCTAAATACCTGTTCTTGTCTGAAGAAGCTGGGTCTGGAAGAGAGGTTGCATCGTTGAGCGTATTCTATTGCCTTTATTGTGCTCTGAAGAACTCCTCCTCCTTTACCAGTTCCTTTCCATACTACACGCACTGATATTAATATATACTTGGGGTGGAAGACAAGCTCGCCAGAACAATAAGAATTTGTCTAAATTCAGTGATATCAAAGTTTATTTTTAATGACAAAGAACGTAGAGGTGTAAATATTACTTACTCGATCCTAATTAGATAGTGTTTTTATAAAAATAAAAAAAACTTTTGAAAAGACACCCAAAGTTTGATTTATGATCTAAAAATATTACTTTAGTTATCATTTTAAAACTTAACAGATTTCTTATAAAGAAATTATGTAATTAGGATCGAGTAAATAAAATCTACACCTCCATGTTCTTTTTTTCCAAAAAAAAAAAAACTTTATTATAACTGAAAACAACATTTAGAAGTTTTTTGACGCTCTAGTTCGCGAATCCTTTTCCTGCCCACTTAAGTCCTTTAAGCGAGGCGAGAGTAAGTTTCTCAAGCAGACATAGTGTAATCAATCAATTGTAGCAACATTTACCGTTGAAAACATTCTTGGACTTTACATTGCCGCTTACCATCAGGTTGATGTAAAGTCATATATCATGTTCCATTAAAAATAATATATCGAATTACCAGTAATCCGGAATAGGTGGGTGGGAGGTCTCTATAACTTCGATTGGTCGTCCGACCATTCTCGTTAGGGCCCATGTTTTGGTTTTAGTCGTTAGTTTGCCGGTTTTTAGGAGACTACTTTATCGATTTCTTGTTGAGCTGGTAGTCTCCTTGCAGAGTGTGGTTATGAAACGGGCGATTAATTTGACGATAGAGCAGCAAGGATATTAAAATATACCTATACTTGTAATACAAATTCGTTTTTATCCCCGTCCGTTCCATAACTACATCATTTAGGCATAGTGGGAGCCGCAATGCTATTTAACAACAATGTATAGATCGACCCTATTCATTGAATTTGTGGTCTGCTTACCATCAGTTAAATAAACAACTTTGATAATAACCATTTGACTTTTTTTCAGATATTAGCTACGAACTAACGAACTTGGAGGCAATCCGCATTTGTATGTATAAAAAAATTACTAGTATTTCAAATTTTAGCTCAAATATTTTGTATTTTTCCTTATAAAGGTAACAGTTAAAAAATATGTAATAAAAATCCCACTATATTTAAAAATATCAAAATTATTAAAAATATAAATAAATATGTTAGTCATTTCTAATTTTTTAATATTTTTTATACCACGAATTTGATTCGAATTTACTTTTTTTTATTTTGTTGCAAAATAATAACTAGATACCATATATAAATAGAACTTTTTCTTATTAATTATAAATTTAGTAGTTTTATTTCGTTTATTTTATAGTTTATTTTTATTGTTACTAGGGGGGGCGCTGCGTCAAACAAACGCCTCTATTAATGTTGTTTTATTTTGCCATGTTGTCGTTAGTTATTTAACTACTTATATTTTTTGTTATTTTTAAAATATCTAAATTATATTTTCTAATTTAAATCTAAAATTTTAGTAAATCCTATTTTATTTAATATATTTGAAAAGAAATTTCTAATATAAGGTATAACATTTAAAATCCTATTTTCTTTATTAAATAACAACACTCAATAGATTGTAAACTATTTAATTATAAGAAGACAATAAAATACATTTTATTGTCATTGACTTATTTTGGTTAATTAAAAAGTGTATGTAGATATAGTGCGTATAACAAAAATATATATATTGCCAGTCTTTTGTACATAAAGCAATAAGAGGATCAGTATTATATTATTGGTTCAAATTATTAAGCCTTTTAACACTAAGTTGAACCAAAATGAACTCTCTGTGAATATAATGATTAAAGTTAAACATGGCGTCGAAGGTACCAATTTTATTTTGCAGTTCGAATGACAGCTGGTACATTCGACGCCATTTTTTATTTTAATCGTTACATTACATTAACAGACACTTTGGTACAACTCAGCCGAAATCACTAAAAATGGGTTAAAATAGCTCTTTAAATTTACTAAGTTATCATAGTTTTTTTTTAGAATCCATTTCCTGACGTTTAACGCATTTTAGCATCTTTGTAAAGGATGCTAAAATGCGTTCATGCCGAAGTGCGTTCGCTTCTGTAATTCTACCACAAGTTTGTATTAAAAAAAATACTGATCCTCGTTTAGTCTGAGGTTGTTTGTATATATTGTGTGATGGTTATTCATGTATACGCAAAGTTATTTTATAAAACAACGGCCATGTGTAACTAGTATAAACATAATATTATTTATGAGACCGCCTAGACGGCCTCAGCGAAGGGGTTTCATTCCCATATTGTAGTAGCCAATATTATTCTAATGTTTTCCTGAGACTACTGCATCTTGTCGAGGGAGTAGTCACCTTTCAAGGTACAGTTACGAAACGGGAGATTGATTTCACGGTAAAGCAGCGCGGATATTAAAATAGACTCGTAATGCAAATACGTCAATGTCACATATCATATTTCGTAACCGTATAATTTAGCCGGCATAGTGGGAGCCATCAATGTATTGATCGACCCCATTTATGGACTTTGTAGATCTGCTTAACATCAGGTATATACAAAGTCATATGCCATCCTAAAAATCAGTTAGAGAACAGTCTTTCCTTTAGAATACCACCACATATCTTATTATGAAATATTACGGGCACCCGTGATGGTACAGATTAAACATATTCTTTAGTATTAGTTTTAATTGGCCTATAAAAACATAAACCCCTGAGTCCATGAATAACTGCCGTTCTTCTATATAATAGCTTTATCGTATATATGAGAAACCAATAGTGTTGGTGCATAGTGATAGTCTGTGATAATGAGAATGTATTGAAAACCTCCAAATTACTGTAAATGTATTATGATATGATAATTATAATACAAAAGAATATTCCATTAACACATCAAAAACAGTCTAGCCAATTGATTTATTTGAGTCGTAACCACCACTCCAGTCCGATAGGTGGCGCTTCTGTAGCACACTTCTGTCAAAATATAAGGCTCATTTTTAGTCGCAGGACTTGAGTGGTGGTATTTACTCTGGCTTGACTAGTAAAATAAAAACCCCTAATGACACTTGGGTGAGTTTCACCAAAGTGTCCGTTAATTTGTAACGATTAAAGTTAAAAATGGCGTCGAATGTACCATTTGACTCACAAAATAAAACTGGTTACTTCGATTTTTTTTCAATTACTTTAACAATTCTGTAACACCCATTGCAAACCGCAAAGTACATATATTTATATGTCTCTCTCATACTCATTCAAATCTACATATGGAAAAGAGATAAATAGCTACTTTTTGTTTCGTTCGAAAATCTGTTTCATTCTCTTTTAATTTAATATTTATATTTGGTGAAAATAGATAAAATTTACTTGAGTGAATATTTAGTTTGAGTGGCATGTATAAACATAGATCTTAATGTAAGTATTGCATATTCATGTTAGTTCCAATGTTGGCCGCAATATGGCCATGTCCTTATTTTATTTTACTAGTCAGCTTTTACTTACTATATTTTTTATCGATTTAAAATGAAATACTTATAAAAATCAGTTAATGAATTTATTACCTGTTTTTATTTACATATATTGTATGAAAAAATCCTTAATATTATTTATTACAACATTTTTGAACTGTCTTGGCATTTTAGTTTGCAAACATTGCATTAGTTTGGTGACAGAGTTAAATAAATTCGGGGGCAAAGTACAATCTTGTATATACAAGATAGTCTCGTGTCTATTAACTATAGAGAGTGGAGTTAATAAATAACGGTGTCGAAAATTATACAATCGGAGGCTCTACCATCGTAGTTATTAACGTAACATTAATACGTGAAGAACCGCCAAGTGACCTAGTCATGTTTCAGTTTTAGTCTGTGCGTTTACCGGTTTTTTGGGGATTATTGCATTGATTTCTTGTGTGCTATCTCTTCGACCTCATTGTTGCTTTCCATCAGGCAATATTGTGGTCAAACGCAGAATCTGTTAATAATTTTAAAAAAGGTATCGATTTTTTAAATTTATTAACGTTTCGTAAATACTATAGCAAAAACATGGTAGAGCCTCAGAACTATCGACAAAGGCCGAGTTGTACCAAAGTGTCGGTTAACGTAATGTAACGATTAAATCTAAAAATGGTGTCGAATGTATCAATTTTATTTTGCAGTTCGAATGACAGCTGGTACAATCGACGCCATTTTTAATTATAATCATTACATTACGTTAACAGACACTTTGGTGCAACTCGGCCTTAGAAATGTATTAAATATATTAACGCCAGAATTAATTTAGCTCGATACATTTATATGTTTAGGTATACTAAAGTACCTACTGTTAAATATAGATTTTGTCTAAAGTTTTGTAATTGTGTATTCGTCCCGGTTTGTTTATTTGTAACTTCATAACTTCTGTCATACAGCAAATTAATATTGGGCCTTAGCATAACAGCATCGATAGGCTCGATAAATCGACAAAATCGATACATATCGATTTTATGAATGAATGTTCATTTATAAACTTCATTTTATCGACTGTCAAACTATATTGATGGGGTTATGCTAAGCCCCATAGTATAGTTTAAGAGACGAATTGTGAATTTAAAACATATTAACGGTTTATTGAATATTAACTTTATTATGTTGTTGTGTAATGCCATAATTGAGATTATACAATATAATAACAACTATGTGTGTGTGTTCGATTTTATTTTTATTTTTGTACAAAAAATATTTCAATTAGTTATTAAAACAAAATTTGATGACATTTTGGGTAAAAATAACAACCAAATCGAACACAAAAAAATATGTAGCAACTGAAACAAATGTTCATGCTTATTTGTCACTGTGTAAATTACGAATGAATGAATAAAGATTTTGTTTAGATGAAACAGTTAAATAAAATAATTAGATTTCTTTTTAGAATGACATGAATTTTTTGTAATATTTATGCCACACTTTGTGTCTTGTTGATAATATTGAAATTATTTTAGTGTCTTTTGCAATTGAAAAAATTACTATATATTGTGAATTATTAATACATGCATTGTTTTAAACCTTGGTTAAGATATTCACCAATAATTTTCCCATGCTTTTTTTTTTTTTAACCCTATGCTACTAATATTAAATATACAAATAAAGGTAATAAATCTATAAAAGCACACAATCAATCCTAACACAAACTCTTTATCTGTTAAAACCCAAATTAAAAAGACACTAATTAAACATTATAATTAATGAACCAAGGTGTGGTAAAAATGTTACTCCTGCGCCCGTAGCACGGCGCCCAAGATAAAAATGATATTTTTAATATTGCCAACCGTAGCCAGGAATAAAGAAATAGTTATTGGACTAGCGGGAAAAACCATTCCCCGTAGTTCAGTAAACTGAACTACTGGGAATAAAGTTGGTAAATGCAATAATATATTTTTGACAATTCAATAAAATAAAAACAAGTAATTTTTTAAATATTGGGTGCCCGGCTACAGCGACTGTATAGTAATTAGAAGTATATAAAATGTAGCTAAATACGTTCGATTTAGTCGTATTAGTCTTCCAAAATATATCTTTAGTGTTAAGTAGTAGATCTCAAAATTGAGTTAGACCGACAGTTCCGTTATCAAATTCTAAAGTCAATTTGTTTTTTAAGTAACCCTGCAAGGCACTTTAATGATAAAACCAAAGGTAATGTTAGATTGACAATAAAACAAAATCCTTTAGGTACACGACACGGAATGCTAATTTTGAAGCAAAAGCACCTGTAATACAATGAAATAGGGTCCATAATTGTTTTAGTTGCCATTGAATGTTTTTTTTTTTTTTTTTGAGAAACTGACAGGAAACAGATTGGCAATATAAAGGAAACCCTTTAGATTGCCAATTACAATATGGCCGCTGATGTACATTCAAAGCAATTACAAAACAAGCCATGCTGATTTTTTGTTTTATTCTGTCAAATGTATATTTTAAAGATATTTCTTATGATTCTTGTGCTTAGTATTGGTTTTTATTCTTATTATTTTAAGTAATTATCAAATTCTAATATTCATTTAAAATCTTTACAGATGTTTATGAAGAGTCAAAAAAAAATTTTAACAATAAGGTCTTAGAGTGCGTTTGGTTAGGCTGCTTAATGCACTATTAAAAGTACATTGATTGTTTTTCATTACCTTGGTAGTTTTAATTGTAATTAAACGCGCAGGGGAACTTGTCCATTGTATGACAAAATCCTACCCACTGAACCAACACCAACAACCTAACTGAACGCATGCTACATAACCACCTAGTGCTAGGCTAGGTGGTTATTAGAGTTTATTTTCACATTATTACTTAATAGATTTGACGAATATGAAAATAAGTATAATTTAGTCAGCTTTAAGAGTCTAATTAAATAATAATATTAATAATCTATTCACTGGAAATTATTTGTCGTTATGAAAATAAATTCTTTGTTTTTAACACTGCAGGGGCGCTAGCGGGTATGAAATATCTATGGTCTACATTTTTGTATTTTTTAATTTGATGTGGATTCATACTAGCTAGGCACTTTCCTTTCAGGAATTTGAAGGATGTTTAAATATTTAAACTTTTGCCATGTCAAATATTTTCAAGTTATTTTTAAAATTATTATTTAATTCATATACAGTGAATGGAATAAGAATAGTATATTTGGTCCAATTATATTAGTTGTATAATTATTTTATAATAAAATAAAAGAGCACTCATCAAGTCAGTTACAAAATAAGTAGATCAGAGGCTTTAGTATTTTTTTTTAACGTTTACTATCCAGTTAACTAAAGTCGTATTTTTAATTAGACGAAGTCACCTGACGTTTACTGGGTTGTCAGGTTTTGATGAAACAAAAATAGTGTTGTGACAAAGTGAATGATTGAACCAATCATATTATAATTATTATCAACATGCTACTTTATAGCGTCGGTAGCCTAGTGAGTGGTTTGTACGCCGGAATATAGGGTACCGGGCTCCAATCAAAGCAATGATAATGAAAATAAAAAATTACGCTTATTACAATTGTTTTTATTCATCGTCATCAGACATAAAATCATCACTGTCGCTGTCGGTGACATTAATTATTAACCTGTCTGAAACACTGTCGATCATGTGGTCGAGATTATACATTTTGTCTTCTTCTTTTATTATATGAGCCACGCAGCTACTCCATTTTTCAGCGGTTACATGTTTAAGTCCTTCGAAAATATTTTTTACTTCTGTCATTTTAAACATTTTGTTATTTCTTGCAACATATCCTTTAGCCTGCGTCCAAACCTGCTCAATGGGATTAAGCTCACAGTGGTATGGGGGCAGACGTAAAACAATAATACCATGCTCCGCTGCCATCTCGTCCACAGCATACTTGTCGCAGTGTTCTTGTTTGTGCTGCCGTACAATGTCTATAAGAGTAGCTTTAACCATTTTTGCCTCGAATGGGATATTTTTGCTCGTTAGCCACTCTTGTATTCTTGGTTTAGTCCAAGACATTGTAGGCAGCGATTCATACCAGTAGATATCGACCTACTTTTATACAGTAAAATAAAAATAGTTCCTTTTTTTATATAGTAAGATAAGATTAACGATGTACTCATTCATATAATCATTAATTCCTGTGATTGAACGAAAACAGAACGCATCACTATTACATTTAACATGGCAACATTATTTCACAAAATGACATTAGCCGCTGTCAGTTCACTTGTCTAATTAAAAATACGACTTTATAACTGCGTTCACTGACCTCCAATAAGACAGTCGTACTGTAGTGAAGTCAACGTGAAAAAAAAAACACGGGCCAGTGAACAAAAGTGGCCTTTTACGGTGTTACCATAGTTTAAAATAAATTTAAAGGGCAAGATTTTGACCGCTTTTTGAGTATTTTAAGACTCAGTCTAGTGTATTTTCTATTTAATATAAAATGAAGTTGTGTTAGCAAAGTGAAGTAAAAATTTACTATGATTTCAATTATTTGGCATCAGATGACGCTACTGGCTATAGCATAATTATGAAAATTCGCATGGGTACTAGGTAAGGGTCATAAGATAGGCCACTTTTGTACTGATCTTTAAAATAGTTTATAAACAATGTTTGTTTGTATCGAGAGGCTAGTATTGTGAATAAGAAACTGACGATTGTCAAATTGTATATTATGTATAGGTTTAATGAAATTAAGCGATTAAATTGCTAAAATAAAATTATAATATATTTTTATTTATTGTCCTAAGACATAGAATATTTACCCTTCATTACATACATGATTCATATACACAAAGATCCAAAAATAAATTAGCGTGGCCAAAAACAGAACTAACGACGCCATTTTACAAAATGGCATTACATTACCATTGAAGTAAAAGAGTGGAGATGCCTTTGCATATACATACGAAACATCTGGGAAAAACTTTTTTTTTTTAAGTAAACAAAATGTCACGTACAGTTGACATCTTGTTTTTGATTGATTAATGCAGCCGGCATATTATATAAATCTAATGTTGTATTTTGTAGTTTTATGGCATGAAATTTAATATATAATAATCTAAAACGCTTCCACCCTTTTAGTTCAGTGCTTATTATACTTTATTATGAAACTTATTTTATTGTTTATTGCGGCAAACAATGTCGGCTGGAGTCGACTTGACGCCCATACAAACTTTCAATATTATTAGATACTTGACTATTGGGCGAAGTTCAATTTTTTTTATTTTTATTAAAAACAATATTATATTAAAAACGGTTTTTTTTTTCCTAATTTAGAAAAAAATAATGACCCAACAAAGAAAGATTAATAAATACAATGACCGACAAAAATATTATTTTAATTTTGCCACAAACATTAATCGAGTATTATTGGAAGTGCAAAAGATAATTTTGTATGGAGAACGCGGAGTTCGCCATTACGAATGCAGTGCCCTTAACAAGAATTTATGCGTTAATTTATTAATGAAATTACAATCCTGTCGAGTGAATATCCTTAAAAACAATAAATTGTAGCAATTTACCTACACTTGGCCTTCAATTTTGTCGTCTTTTTGCCTCTCGGCATACAAGTTAGAATTTTTGACAGCAGAATAGAGCGAGAACAAAAGATGCAGGGCTTCTACCCTTGCGTCCAGGGTATCTTCCAAAACTGGAACGTCCAGCAGTCCACAAACCAGGTCCACGTAGCGACTCAGAGGGCAGGCCAGGGATGGCGGAGGAAACCCGAACTCGTTCAGCGTTCGCTCCATCGATTCTGGCCACTCTTCCATTAGCGAATCGATGTCCGGCATTGCACTGAAGAAGTCATGGAAGTAAGAATAACAGTTTAGTTTACAAGATGTTCATTGCTGCCATAGTCTGTTCTCACGTTTTATGCATACTGCACCCAAAGTGTTTGTTAAAGTAATTGTAACGATTAAAGTTAAAAATGGCGTCGAATGTACCAGCTGTCATTAACTTTCAAAATAAAACTGGTATATTCGACGCCATTTTAACTTTAATCGTTACATTTACAGAGAGTTTATTTTGGTGCAGCTCATCCTTAAGGTTTCTGCATTGAGGTGAGTTCTTATGGGACGAGATCGTTCTCCTCCAAGTTACAGTAGACCAAACAAAAAGTGAGAACCAAAATTATTTCAATGCTCAAAAAACGAGAAGTTTTTTTTTGTAGAGTACCTACGGCATGTGACTGTGTATCTACATGACAGTAAGCATACCTACAAAATCTATATATGAGGTCGATCAATACATTGTTGTTTAACAACAATGATTGCTCCCACTATGCCGGTTACACTAAAGGAGGCTCTTATAAATATCCTCGCGGCTTTATCAAATCAACTAGATGCCCGTTCGTAAGCACACCCTGAAAGGAGACTATCACCTCGACAAGAAATCGATACAATAGTCTCCTGAAAACCGGTACACAGACTAAAACTGAAACATGACTACTGATATAGTAGTACTTAACGGTTTATACCATCTGTATTTGGCGGTGGTAACAAAACAGGTCGGTCGGCCTAGTGATGTTATAGAGACCTTCCTCCCACCTTAAAAGTACTGATACTTAGGTGCAGCGGCCAGATTCTGTTTCTTATAACGTGAGCGTTAGATCGTCAAAATAACGAATTCCGTTATTAGCGCTCTCTCCTCCAATCAACGAAGGTTAAAAAACTACTCTGATTGGAGGAGAGCGCGCTAATAGCGGAAATCGTTATTTTGACAATCTAACGATCACGTTATAAGAAACAGAATGTGGCCGCAGGCTATTTTGGATACTCACGTAGAGTACGTAACGTTGGGCGCTGGTTTGGACTGGTGCAGTTCGCTTACGTCTTTTATCCATCTCTCTATGGATTTGGGATTTTTCTCAGCGCTGTCTATTTTCTTTGTTATCTGAAATAAAACGTAACTACGTAGATACAGTCATCCAAATAAGTGCTATCATACTAAATTGGAATCTGTCCAAATTACTTGACGAACAATTTTAACCATAAAAATGTTTTGATTCCAAGATTACTTCAATGTTTTTTTTTGTTGATGGTACAAACATACATATTAGCTACATCATATTGCCCTGGTCACAACTAAGCTCTAGGCTTGTATACTATTGGCCTTAATCATAAAAAAATCTTATTGAGTCCTTCAAGAACACTTTAGTTATAGAAGGTTTTGTCTCTTTTATTTAGCAAAAAAAATTATATAGACAAAACATTCAATAACTAAAGTGTTCTTCGAGGCCTCAATAAGTTTTTATGAATAAACCCATATGTGTACAGGAACAACGATACTAATACTTATTATATTTTATAAACACGCACACACAGTGGCAAACTGTAGACAGAAAAACGTAGTTACATTGTGTTGCTATGAGTGGGAATCGAACCCAGGACCTTCGGATATAATGCCAACGGCGCAACCATTAGACGACGGAGGCAGCATTTATGAAACCCTTATATTTTCTTCGTAATAGCAGTATTGTATTGATTTCAATAATCAAGTAGATATCTGTTAGATACTTTCAGGCTTCGTTAAAATTCGAGCCCCACCCACCAGGAAATTTTTCATTGCAAATGAATCTATAATTTCAATATAAGAATAGCCTGATAAAGAATTTATAATAAAAATAAGTACAAACAAAGTAAAAACAAATAAGAAAACTCTTATAGCGTTATTCATGAAAACTTACTGAATCCTTGAAAAACACTTTAGTTACAATAGGTTTTGTCTCTTTTACCCATATTTATTTTTGTTGCTAAAAAAGGGACAAAACCTAGTTACTTTGACAAAGGTGTTCTTCAAGGACTTAAAAAGATTTTGTCAATACCGCTGTTATTTTCTATATCATTTAAAACTTACCACATTAGACTTAGCACTGTTAGTTTTAGAAATTGCCCGCAGCTGTAAATGCAGAAGTGCTGAGTCACTCTGTTCTGCAGACGGCTCGTCCAACACCGCCAAACCTGAAATAATGAAAAAATGAAATTTCTTTAGCTCAATTAAAAAAACTAATACATGAAATACAATTTATTGATTAATTGCTGTTTACCCCGACCGGGGCCTTGTTTATCTAACACTTATTTAATAATTTTTGATTATTTATTATTATTATATTAATTAACTTATTTTATTCATTTTATATTTCTATAAATTTTGTATTTGTTTTGTGTAAGATGTTTTTGTTTTGTGTCATAATTTGTGGATGCTATTTTGGTTTTTGTTATTCTAGGATGATTGTTAATCTGATTATATTCTGTATGTATCCCTAATAACAATTAAATAAATAAAAAAATAAATAAATAAAACAAGACAGGTATAGAGAGAGTCAGGATCACCACTCAAATCCTGCGAGTAAAACTGGAACTAAAAATCAGTCTTGTTGTTTGACAGAAGCGTGCTACAGAAGCGCTACCTATCGGACTAGGGTGGTGGTAACGACTCCATCGTTCCATCGTTTTTTTTTTTGACATATTATTTGATCAACGTCAATTAATGTTAACAGCCTCCGTAGACTAGTGGTTGCGCCTTTTAGCGTTGTATCCGGTGGCCGTGGGTTTGATTCCCACCCATGGAAAAAAAAATACATATACAAAAAAACATTAATACCATAATTAAGTACCTATGTTATTTGACGCTATATCGTGTAACGTGAGTATAAAATTTCCACGCCTATGAAGTTTTACATTTTGTGATACACAAAACAAATGAATACTTTGGCAGGAGCCGAAATAATAATTAAAATAATACAATACCTACATAATGTTAATAGAAATAATATACCATTACGAGTGCCTTACGGCGGCCGAGACCGTCTCAGGGTACCCAGCGATGGGGATTTAATCCCACCTCGTCATAGCCGTCGCGCTCGTCGCGCTCGTGCATAGACCTAATGTACTATTTATTAACAGTTTTACAAGTTGGTATAATGAAACTAGGGCCGACAGCTTAAAGTGCTCTCCAAAGCACTGTAACTATTTTTAAATTAAAAACTCAATGTTACATACGCGGGGTTTGAGACGGGGGGCATAAACTGCAGTTTTATACACATAAGTGAAAAAATAGTGCGTTTTTTCTGTACAGTTTGTCATTGTCTGGGTGTTTATAAAGTATGATATGTATTATATCGTTGCTTCTGGTACACATATTACAAGCTTAGAGCTTAGTTTGTGACGTAGAGCAATGTGTGTAAATTGTCCTACATATTATTATACACATATATAATATTACTATTTGATTTGGAGAATTATTAATATTGCAAGAAAAAAATATTAGATATTACTTACCCAAGTTATCGATAGACTCCAGCACATCATCACTGAGCGTATGTTCACGGACGTTGCAGGCCGGAGTGGTCACCTTGATATAGGCATCGATATCTCCCACGGCCGGAACGTATTCCGGGATAAACGGCTGCAATTTGAACTCTATGTCTATCTTCTGAGGGGTATATCTAAAATTATTGTAAAATCTTTTTTAACATATACAATTCCATCCACTTAGATACCTATTGTTTAACATACAGCCATAAAGATTATAGAGAAAAAAAAGTCGCCATATTGCGGATAATTATTGGAACCAATTTATTTTAGTATCTATATATGTAAGTGTTATATTTTTATTTTATAAGTAGGTGTTGATGGCTAAATAGTACGGTCCCAATAGACATCAAATAACGATTTTCGTGGGACCGTCATACAGACTACTTGTACTTGTTTAGTATGTTTTCCTGAACACAAAAAGTGCGGTTGTCTCTTGCTAAAGGTGTGGAGGGGAGTTGTGACGTAGCAAAGATGGCGGGCCGGGCTTGTACTATAAGGATGTAATGAAACAGGCGGCATTTTTTTTATAGGACTCTTTTATTATATTGATCTATCTGGTGGTAAGCGTTATGTAGTCAAAGAATGAAAACAACACAACCGAAATATATTTATTACGATTATTTGGCTGTCCTCAAGTTGCAGGCTTGAGATGCCGATTCAAGTTTTTTTTTAAAGGACTCTTTAGTAAAAGCCTTCGTCTCTCTTTATAACTTATACGGGTTTATCGACTAGTTTAGTTATATACCACCGCCCGTACAGAAGCAAAAACCGTCAAGTGACCACGAAACGGTCGGTTGATTCGACGCAACGAGTTCAGAAACTGTCCAGTGAAAGGGAGACAACATTAAAAATAAAATAAAAAAATGTAAAATTTGACACAATTGTGACCACAGACAATTTACTTTGATTGCACTACTCGTATTTTCCAAGCGTTCGCAGCGAATTCGATGACGTAATTTGCTTTTTTCTGTGGCGTCATCGAAATTCCAAAGCAAAGCGAAGTACTAAAAAAACACCTGTCAAGTTAATTAAGCTAGCTTTGTAAGTCTTTTAAGCAGAACTCAAACGTACCAATAGTAGGGCAATCAAAAATTGTTAAATACAATGAATATTGATCGACCCCATTCATCAACTTTGTAGGTATATAACAGATACCAAGACACGTGCCAGGGTATTTTTCACCCGGTAGCGCTTTCTCCGTGTTAAAAGAATAGTAACTAGTTACCTACATATTACAAACAAACATAAAATAACATTTAAATTGGTTACTTAATAAGAGTAAGAGATAATGACAAAATAAATAATTAGGTAGGTAAGTGTATGCATTGCAAGATAAGAATCACAATGGCTCTGTGAAAAGAGAAAGTACTAAGATAATGGCATCAAAATTCTGTGGGGACCGCAATTTGTCCATTGTTTGATAATTAATACTCACATGTATTTGTTACATATATAATTGGCTAAGATGCCCGCAACCTCGTGCGCTTTATATAAAATAGTTCTATATTTTGTTAATTTATTTAGATTTATATGTTTTTTTTTAATTATTTATGGGGAATGATACTTAGTATCCAAAATTACAACGATTCAAATTTTCAGCAGGTCCAACTCGACTTAATGGCCTTATTTATAAAAACTTATTGAAGAACCCTTTAGTTATAGAAGGATTTCTCTCTTTTACGCATAATCATCTTTGTTACTAATAAAAAGAGACAAAACCTTTCATAACTAAAGTGTTCTTCAAGGACTAAATAAGTTTTTATATAATAAATCTTTAAAACATCTTTAAAATTTGTAGATTTTAGGTAAACTTCGGTGGTTTGTGAAGGGGAGGGCATATCCTTCTGCTCTTACCCTCTGAATCTGCCACTGATTTGATTCCATGAGTTTTCAGAGTGATCATATCACATAAAAGGTACTAACTTCATAATATACTGGAATATATTCTCCATGTCCGGAGGCACTTTCAAGTCTTGGAACTTTTTGGGATCATAAGCACCCTCTGCCGGGATAACCACGCCATGGCCGCGACGTCTTCCACTCCCGCCCAACGGCAACCCTGGCTTGTCTTCTAGCTCTTGGCTGTCCGATTCTACAATTAGAAATATTGAACTATAAAAGCCTAACATAGTGATGGATAGATTTTTTCTAAAATACTAAATATTTAATTCGCATTTTGTCCGTCCTATTTGTTTTTTATATGATACTCCCGACAAGATGTAGCCATAACATTATTGTAATAGGCGTAAAAGTAACATCTAGGCTAGTCTTACAATAATAATAATAATAATATTAATATTTTAATATTATAATAATTATATCAAATTCCTAAATAATAATAATAACAACAATATGTAGGACAATTACACATATTGCTCTGGTCACAAACTAAGCTCTAGACTTGTACTATGTGTACCAGAAGCAACGATATAATACATATTATACACTCAGAACACACCATAAACACCCAGACCATGATTAACTGTACAGAAAAAGCGTACTAATATTTTGTTGCCATGGGTGGGAATCGAACCCACGACTTCCGGATACAACGTCAAAGACGCAACCACTGGTCTACGGGGGCTGTCAATATGAGTATAAAATATAATATTCAAGTATATAAGTATTATATACGTGATGACCGAGTTGGTTAAACCTTGGACTTAAAACACTTAGGTCCCTGATTCGAATCCCGGTGTGTATCAACGAGTTTTTAATTTTATTTATTTATTTTATTGGAGCTCGACGAATTTCTTTATATCTACCTGGTGGTGAGCAGGACTACAAAGTCCATGAATGGGGTCATTCAATAATTGTTCTTAAACAATATTGATCGCTCCCACTATGCCGGCTAAATGATGCGTTTACTAAATGGGGGCGACAATGACGAATTGCATTACGAGTATATTTTAACAACAACTACCCATTTCGTAACCGCACCTTAAAAGGAGACTACCACCTTGACAAGAAATCGATGCAGTAGTCTCCTGAAAACCGGTGAACCCACATACTAAAACCGAAACATGACTAGGTCACTTGACGGTTTTTGCATCTGTATGGTTGGTGGTGGTAACGAGACCTGTCGGTCGGCCTAACGAAGTTATAGAGACCTTCCTCCCACCTAAAATAATTCATATCATATTAGAATTCGACACCATGAAAGTCTCTCGTAAATAAATAAGACAATATGTTCACAAGTTCATTCTATTTGGAGAATGAAATTTATCTGATTGGAAAAGTGCCATGGATTGAGACACAAGTTCATTGCAGTGTAATTCAGATGTAACTGGTAAACATCTCATTGCATTAGTTATTGCAAAGCTTGCCGCCTATATCATATGCCTAAAAACTTCCTTAAGGAAGTTAAGGCGAGAGGAACGTCTGTCTCTTTCCACCAAATATCAAATCAGAAAGATAGAATGAGACGGACTATTCTTTAGTAAAAGTGGAGTGGAAAACACGACTTACTCGTAAAATACGGGGAATATAAATCTTCACTACACCGGCTTCGTTACCACCGTCCATATAGATCCATAAATGGTCAAGTGACCTAGTCATATTTCAGGTTTGGTCTGTGGATCCACCAGAGGCTCTACCGCCTACCATGGGTTTGCGCATTGTAGCAACGTAACGTAAACGTGACTAACAACCAATAGGATCGCTTTAAAGCGGCCCTATTGGTTGTTGCTCACGTATACGTTACGATGCTACAATGCGCAAACCCATGGTAGGGCCTCAGTTTTCAGTAGACTACAGCATCGATTTTTGTCGAGGTGATAGTTTCCCTTCAGGGTGCGACGAAACGGGCGGTTGATTTGACAGTATAAACAAGTAGACTATTAAGGCAAATTCGTCTTTATCACTACCCGCATTTCCTATTGCATCAATTAGCCGGGATAGAGGGAGTGACTATGAGAAGGCCTTTGACTCTATTGAAACCTGGGCTGTAATGGAGTCCCTTCAGCGATGCCAGGTAGATTGGCTGTATATCGAGGTGCTGAGATGCCTATATAGATATGCTACTATGACTGTCTGAGTACAAAACGATGAAACAGGGCTTATTCAACTTCATCGTGGAGTGAGACAGGGCGATGTTATATCGCCGAAGCTGTTCACTAATGCAGTTGAAGACGTTTTCAAGACGTTAGATTGGAAAAGACTCGGCATAAATATAAACGGAGAACGCATCTCACATCTTCGGTTTGCCGACGATATTGTCCTCTTCTCGGAGTCGCTGCAGGATATGCAGGAAATGCTGTACAGTCTAAACTGTGCCTCTCGACGGGTGGGTCTCGGAATGAATCCTGAAAAGACCAAGGTCATGTTCAACGACCAGGTCATTCCGAGACCCGTCATTTTGGACGGTGTAACTCTCGAAGTAGTTCAAGAATACATCTACCTGGGCCAAATCCTAAAGCTCGGTGGGAACAACTCCGAGAGTGAAGCTGACAGAAGGGTGCAGTTGGGCTGGGCAGCGTTCGGGAAGCTACGCCACGTCCTTACGTCAGCCATACCGCAGTGTTTGAAAACAAAAGTCTTTAATCAGTGCGACACCAGTGATGACATACGGCGCCGAAACATGGACACTTACAGTAAGGCTAGTCCACAAACTTAAGGTCGCTCAGCGAGCTATGGAAAGTGCTATGCTAGGAGTTTCTCTGATGGATAAAATCAGGAATGAGGATATTCGTAAGAGAACTAAAGTCACCGACATAGCTCTGAAAGTTAGCAAACTGAAGTGGCAGTGGGCTGGTCACATTTGCCGCAGGACAGATAACCGTTAGAGGATATTAGAGTGGAGACCACGTGTTGGCGCACGTAACGTAGGACGCCCCGCAGCTAGATGGACTGATGACCTGCGTAGGGTGGCTGGCAGAGACTGGATGCGAAGAGCGGTGGATAGGGATCAGTGGCGTGTCTTGGGAGAGGCCTGCAGTGGACTGCGATAGGCTGATAATGATGATGAGCGAGTGACCATTGCTGATAAATAACAATGTATTGATGGCCCCCATTCATGGACTTTGTTACATTCCTGTTTATCATCAGGTAGATAAAAGTCACACAGCATGCTCCAATAAAATTAATCCTTGCGCCATTCGCTTTTGGCGTTGTATCCAGAGGTAGTGGGTTCGATTCCCACCCATGGTAAAAATAAGTACTTTTTTTCTGTAGTCCACACAGGATGTCTGGGTAACTATAACATATAATATATCGTTGTTTCTGGTACACATATTAGGTACCTACAAGCTCTGTGACCAAAGCAATATGTTTAAATTGTCCTACATATTATTATTACCTATTATTAAGCATAGCTTGTGCTACTTAATAAATTATATCTACCAGAGTTTTCAGATGAATCCAAGACCTTATCTTCTTTCTTTCGTCGGTCTTCCTTGGAGCTATGTCGTTGCTCTTGCTTTCTTCCATCGTTAGGAGATCGAGACTTTTCTAATGCCTGGTCAAATAAGTAGGTACATACATATAAATGCAAAAACCGTCACGTGACCTAGTAATATTTCGGTTTTAGTTTGTGGATTTTCTGGTTTTCAGGAGACTACAACATCGGTTACGAAACAGGCAGTAGATTTGCCGATAAAGCGACAATATTAAATTATATTTTACGTAATTAGGTAATTAATTAATTAATAACAATCAATCGAAAACAATTTCATCGCCAATTTCATAAACAACAGTGTCGTGTTGATCGACACCATTCATGGGCTTTATAGATATGCTTACCATCAGGTAGCTACAAGTTACTCCAATAATGAATTTATAATAAAACAATGGTAGATACCTACGTAAAATGGTAATCGATTAGCTTTATGTGTGGCAAGTGACTTAAAAATTATTGCAACAGTAAAAGCATTGTTTATTGTTTAAATTATAAGGAACAAAGTAGGTGAGTATTAGAAGCTACCAACACCACGTTGAAACGCATGACTAAAAAACTATAGGTCTGCATCTCTTTGTATATATTTGACCGTTTTTGTGGTTATTGCTTACGCCTTTGGTTTTGCATCCGGAGGATGTGGGTTTCATACTCGTAAATTAAAAATATTATGATTAATTAATATTAACCAAGTGGCCGTGAATCTACGAGTATGCTGAATGTAGGCTTGCAATAGGTCCGGGAAATCCGGGAATGTCCCGGAATTAGACGTTACTGTCCCGGATTCCGGATTAAAATTCCTTCTCATACTACTTCTAGTATATAAATATGCTAAATTTTTTTAGATGTGTATGGTTCATGCAGTTGCTTCAACTTATTGAGGTGTTGAAGAACACTTTAGTTATAGAAGGTTTTCTCTCTTTACGCTCTCTTTATAATCATTTTTGTTGCTAATAAAAAAAAAACCTTCAATAAAAAAAGTGTTCTTCAAGGACTCAATAAGTTTTTATGAATAAGGGCAATGGTGTTAAGTATGTAATTGTCCCGGAAATGGTAACCTTATGTCTGGCAACCCTAGCTAAATGGGTATATGCCCTTTGTATTTCCTTAGGGAAAAATAATACCTACTACTACAAGTCGATTTCTTGAGGGTAGCCTGAAGACTGTAGTCGTGTGTTTCTGATATATTTTTCATAGTTAAGTCTATAGGATATTATTGTGCAAAAAAGTACCAATTTTGTAGAATAAGCATTCCGTTGTGATCTTAAGTGTGAGAAGTGTAGTATTTTAGCAGTGTCTCAGTGTTTGTGTTATCTCGATAAATCCCTTAACCTTCGATAAAATGGCGGTACCCATTTTATCGTTGGGGTTTTTCCCTCGTCACTTGACATTGGCAGGACTATATCGTATATCTGCACGGTCATGTCGCCATTCCTTTCCATCATATTATTCCTCTTTTAAATGTAATAAATAAGTTTTTTAAATCTACCCACTAGACATTGGCAAAAATTCGCGTAATGCGAAGACGCCATTAATCCTAGAAAATAAATAAATACCTATATACTACAAATCGTGTCAAATGAAAAGATTCGTTAGCTCTTGGCAAGTACAATAGGCAACAGCCCAAACTACCCATTTCCGTTAGTTTCTCTTGCTTCCGTCAAATGCGATTTCATTGTGAGAGTGAGAAAGAACGGAAATATGTAATTGGAACTGTTGGCGACTGTACATATATTTATTTAGGCTGAAGTGTTTATGACCAGGGCAACGTAATTTTATTCAACCATATATTATATGGACGATAATGTCCTTTTAAATATATTGTACTTATTGTTATCTATATATATGGACATAAATGTTATCAAAGATTTTTATAAGTATTTAGCGTAGGTGATGAGAAACGGTTACCAAAGGATCTTGGACTTAAAAACACTTGGGTCCCTGGTTCGAATCCCGGTGTGTACCAATGATTTTTAATAAAAAAATATGTACATTTGTTCGACAACACCACTATAGTGCCTCGGGGAGCACGTTAAGTTGTCGGTACCGGTTTCACTATACCAACTTGTGAAACTGTTTATAGATGGGTTATTGAGTCTATTCAAAACACCGCGACGAGCTAGCCACTTGTTCGGTGTAGACTCATACCATCGGCTACGTCGAGGTGGTATTAAAACCCCTCCGCTGAGTACCCTGGGGCCGTCTAGGCGGTCTCGGGCGCCTTAAGGCACCCGTTATGATATGTATGTATGTATGGTTACCAAAGGCAATAATATCGACCAAACCCAGTTATTAATAATGGAAATAATTTGGATAATAAATACTTAAGCAAAACTAAAGCGTAAGAAATAAAACGATCAGTGAATACTTACTTGTTTATCTGCAGATTTAATATACACCTCTTGATCCGAATCACTTTCGCTCTCAGAAAACGTATGTCGAGAGTGTCTAGCCGGGGGGTTAAACTTGGACATGTCGGGTCCAAGGTTCGATTCCTCACTGGAGTGCGGACTGTCTATCTCTCGGGCGTTGGTCACTGGTATAGTCTCGTCATACATCACTTGATGAAGGACATTGGGCCCGATATCTATTATATTACCGGAGTTTATGTTGATGGTTTGACAATGTTTGTCATTGGTTTCCATGGCAATGAGTTATTTATAACCCGAGAATAAGCATCAAGGAAGTGATGTTATAGGAAGCGACAAAAGCAGGGACGAAGAAATCGGTCGTAGGAATCTATAAATATAAAATCTTTCCTATTTTTAAAGGTTCTAATTCGACTTTGCTCTATCTGAAATGATTTCGATACTTTTTAGTTTAAAATTTTATTTTAAAGGAACCATTACAGACTCAGTTGTCTGTCAGTCCATACGAATATGTAAATTATTAAGATTAAATTTAGAAGAAGATCGCCAGATAGCAAACAGGTGTAAGAAAAAAAATCCAAAAAAAAATTATAATTCACAAATAAGCCGAGTATGGATATCTATAGTACGAGAGAAAAGATATCATACCCCCTTGGGCTTTTAATTACCTACTCAAATATCAAACGAGAAATATAACTGAAAAGATTAAGATTTTTTGAGAAAAAATTATCTTGTACTTTCTTACTATAATTGTTTTGAAATTCCCATGTATTAGTACGTACGAAAATCTTTCTCCGTTGCAACCGTAGGTACTTTGTATATTTTATCAGCATAAGCAGTATAAGAACGTATTGTTCTTTTTATAAAGGGATTTACAAGTGGAACTTTAAATAAAATCCAATAATATATTAAACTAAAATTATAATTAATTGAATAAACATTAAAATAAGTCATTAATCATAAAATTAAATTGTTTCAACAATCCAAAAATTTTAAAATATTTATTTATAATAGATACCGTCAATGCATACAACATAAGACAGTTTTCAACTTCAACTGACTACATCTTTTTATATTTTGAATATAATGTATTCAAATTTTAACACAAAAACGAGTCTGTGTTTCAAGTTTCATAAGTACACTACATATGTGGACATATCATTGTACTTCTATATATTTGTGTTTTTTTTTATCCTGTCTCAATTTACCTTCAATTGTTGCAAACATGAGACACCATTAAAAAATCCTAGTTTCTCAAGTAGCATTTTACTGTATGAAACATGAGACAGTAAAAATAAACGAAAAAATTAATTTGCACTAATATTTTTGTTAACATCTCATATATTATTGGGGAAATTAAATAAAACATTTTTATTTTCCATAATCATTTTATTATAATTTTGTACGCTTCAGCTATCGTATGAAATTTCAATTAACTCAAAAACAAAACAATATATCTTCTATATTTCGTAAAATAAAATAACACGTAAAGTTCAAAATAAGACAGTGGGTAAATTGAGACATGTCTCAAATTACCAACATTTTGTATAAGATCTCATCTCGTCTTTAGTTTTCGTGCGAAACAAAATTCAGTATTTCAAAACCTACCTACTTATTTTTTTTTTGTCTTTAATTATGTTTTTTAAACCTAGTTAAGACATCCTAGTATTAATTAACATTTATTTATAATAGGTATTATTTCCAAAAATATATAATATTACCGGTATGAAAATAAAACGGTACCTCCAAATGCAAGATAGATTATTTACTTAGACTAAGTTTAAACTTTTAGGTAACTTTTAACATACTTCTTAACCTAGACTAACTTTAACTTTGAGATCAATATCGATTAATGCTTGAGAAATATGATTAGGAACCTTTGACAGTCAAGTCTTAAATCTATCTTATATCTAAAACCATAACTTATTAATCAATCTTATTAACTTTAACTTAACTTATTAATTAAAATTATTTTCGTTAAACAATAACCTTTGAACTTATACAGGGTGACTTTCAAAAGATGTATTTAGGCTAATATGAGGTTCTGTTAATCAAATCGAACAACTTTTCGCAAATGAAAATAAAATGACTTCTCCAAACAAACTAATCAAGTTAAAATTACCAATTAGTATGCGGAAGGCAATTTTTTTTTAAACTTACGACACATGGTTCCATAGGAAAAGTTGTTTGATTTGATCAGCAGAACCTCATATTAGTCCAAACTACATCCTTTCAAATTCACCCTGTATATTAGATAGTATTAAAAATATATTTTCCTCTTTTAACTTGAGTGGGTTCGATTGGGTTTAGTATTTGAGCAGTGTCAACTGTCATCACATCGTCTATTTCTGGGAATATATAAATCCCCTTTGCCGCAGAAAAACATCTCATAAATCGGCAGGTTACCTTGTTGTTTACAACGTTTTGAACTTGTGCAATAAACTTCTTCTTTGTTTGTTTCTTTGAATTCTCATCGTATACTAGTTCGACTGCAACAAAGGAAGATGGTGAAATTTCTAACTGTTTACTCAAGTTTTCATAGTCAATATCCTTAGAGCAACCAGCATCATTATCTCTATAAAGAGAAAAGTTAAGTTGTTCGACATTAGTAGTCTCCGCAGTTAAAAGTGGATCTACACAATCTTGATGTGATAGATAATCAGTGTCTTCATCATTAAGTAGCATTTCAAAATCAGAAATGTCCTCCAATGACGAGTCTACAGTGTTCAACATTTCTTCCCTCCATTGTTCGAAATCACTGCATGAAGTAGCATCATCATCCTGCTGACTATATTTTTTTCTTTGTGTATTTTTACGTCTCTTACTAATAGCATTTGCTTTATTAACATTTACGCTTAATTTTGTTGATTTGGACAAATCTTTCTCCGTTATCCCTTTGCCTGGAACAACAGCTACCTTTTTTTTCCTGGGAACAGTGTTGCACTCTTTTGTTCGCATTTCGCTTAAGAAGTTTTTAAATGTATCTAACCACTGCTGAGATGCACCATCATGCACTTCTAGATCGCCCTCTGAAGGTAGTTTATCCAAAACTCTTTTTTCATTGATTGGACATATGCCAGCTGCTTCAAAACCGGACTTAAGATTTTGTTCTTGATTTTCAATACTCTCCAAAGCTTGCTTCAAAAGTTTTGGAAAAATATACTTTTGCAATGGCCCTCGGTTTTTTTCCTTCCACGATAGTAAAACTGATCTCCATTTAATTTTTAACGGGCGAAATACAGCGACATCGAGGGGTTGACATAAACCCGTACTGTTTGCCGGTAAACAAACAAATTTAATATTACATTCAGCACACTTTTGCACCACGTTTACTGAAAAGTGGCTGCTCAGGTTGTCACCAATAACAACTACGGGACCGTCTACAGACTCGGCATAAGGAATTATTACTTTAAAAAACCAATCCTCAAATATCGTTGTGTCGAACCATCCACTTCTTGAGCGGTTATAAACCGTATTTGACGGTCCTCCTTCCACCCAAGTGCTGTATAAATGTTCTGCTTTATATACCACATAAGGTGGCAGCATAACACCAGATGCTGTTCCAGCAAACATTACAGAGGTACTGGACTTTGACGAATCTAAAATTCTATGTGCATGTTTGCAACCACGGCGTACCAATACTTTTTGACGGCCGGGATCATCTGACATGTTGGTTTCATCAAAATTTATTATTGCCGCAGGATCGACACCCTGTAATGTAATTTTTAATTCCTCAAAATATGATTTCAAAGTATCTCGCGTGACGCCGGCTCTTTGACGTTTAATGTTTTCTGAGAGCCTTTGAGATAAAACGTTCTTGTGTCGTTCGAGAAATCCTACTAACCAATAACGTCCTGGTACGTTATCCTTAAAACGTGTCTCAATGAGGCCCAGTCTGTCCAAATATGCTTTAATGATCAAACATAGGTCGTGTGGTGTTAGTGGGTAGCCCCAAGCAGCAGCTGTAACAATTGATTGCACGAATACTTCCTCCAGAGCTCCGTTGAATACTTTGGGACGGCCGACCTTTTTCGTTTGTAGTCCACGACGTTTTCTATTTAATGTTGCTCGAGGTACATTAAATTGTTCTTCGGCTTGTCTTAAAGTCTTGCCAGTGCTAATTGCTGCCAGGGCAGCCTTTAAAGTATCCTCAGAATAATTTATGTACGGTTTTGCTCCAGGAGTTCGTCGTCTACCAGTAGTACGCGTAGCCATGATAATGCTTGAACAATAAACAAATACTACATTAATAAAATCCACAATGACTTGATCTGAAACTCTTCTCTAATAACTAATTACATAGAACAGAAGTTGTTAGTCATTAGGTACCATAAATTGTTTTAATGATATTGTTACGAGCTACTACGCCACTTTATTGAATTAATGGTTTCGTTTCAATATAAAAAAATATATAGTGATAAAATTACAATATTTTTTAAATTAATGTATTGTCTTAATTATTCGTCATCAACTATTGTTACCAGTAAAGTTTCGAAGACAAATTGAGACATGGAAGCTTATTTAAGACATGCACCTAATTTGAGACATAGTCTTAATTTACCTTCAAAAAATTAATATACTCTCATGTGTAGAAAGTTTTTTTTTTTTTCTGGAAACACTAGGACGAAAGTGCCAAACATGGCGTAACGTTGTCTATGAAGATGTGCTTCACGAGATTGTATTATTAAATCGATTTGAATCACTATAGTTTTTAATTTATAGTCAGAGTTTTAAAGCATACATAATTCAGTAATATATTTGAACACAAAATGAATGTCAATTTCTTAATAAATACTACTCACTTTCTCTAAATTTCCTTCTGACAGCAAAAACACGTCCAACAGCCTCAAAATTGAAAGGGTACTATTAGTGTTGCCAAAATAGTAATGATGCCACATGCAATATTAAACGTCACGAAAGTTTTGTCCCAAATTATGTTCATATCTCATGTTGTATGCATTGACGGTACTTAATTAAAAATCAGATTCTTATTAAAGTTATAATAATTATAATTAAAGGCTGAATTTTTTTTATTGTTGGGCATGATTTTTAGAGTATAAAATTTTTTCTAATGTCTTTCTAGTTTAACATTGACAATGGTTCTTTACCCCTCCTATAACTTTTATGATTTATAAATGCTACACAAAACTTAAAAGTACCTATCCCTGGTCTCTGAACTGGATTATTTTTTGTCAGTTTATTTCCCACTGTAACAATGCTTTTTTTTAGGATATTTTGTTAATAAAAATTCAAATAAGTACTTTGTTAAATTCAACCTTAATATAGTCTAGTAAAATAATTAATAATAATTTTCTTTAAAAAATCTATAAAAATACTTCTACTTATTGTCTTGACAATTGTTATTACTATAAAAAAACTTACATAACAAAAAATATTTCAAAATATTATATTATACAAAATAGAGATCTATTATATAAATTTAGAATGTGTGCAGAAATTTGAATAAGCATATTTAGACAATATTTCCTTTATTATTATTGTTAAGTTTAATTCAACTAAAATAATATAAAAATATTTCTGTAGGTACTAAATTATGTATAATCTATTTACTTGTTGTGCAATATTTATTCAAAATTATGACAATAATTTTATAAAAATATTAAAAAATCTTTATCAAATATTATGGCTTAATTATGACCAGATGTTTCTAAATTCAAGAATGACTCATCATCAAATATGTACTTCTACTTCATATTAAGGGTCATAACTACATAACAGATAATAAAACGCAAATATAATTTTATCACAATCAGAGCAGTCTTGGGCAAGCTACAGGTGTCACTTGACTTTTGGCAAATAGAAAAAACACACAAACAAGACCTTTGGCTTAATGCTACTTATCTTACAATAATAAGTGCACAAGATGGTCATTTAGGGAATAATTTCTTTGAACAAATTTCACATTGAATTATTGTAATTTTTATATTGAAAGTTTTTGTTTTCCATCTCGCAAGTCATATTGCATTTTTATTTAATATATCAATGCAACTAATGAGTTTTGACAAACAAAAATTAATGAATTAAAATTTGGCACATGTAACATTATCTTAATTCAATGTGAGTCTGTACTCAAGAGACTAATTATTGGCAAGGAGGACTACACTGACCTAGAATTAGTTCATCCAACTTTATTTATGAGCTCGTCACAAATAGCTGTTAATTCTTCGTTTGCCTTAACTTTTTGATTTAATGTCTCTTCCAGGGAAGTTATATGAAGCTCCTTACGCTTGATCATGGTGTTCATTTTGAGCACCTCTGATTCATGTGTTCTGTTGATTTTCTCCAACTCCTCATTGGCTCTGTTCAATTTCCCAGTTGCATGCTGTTTTAAAAGCTCATAGGTATTCTGCATTTTTTGTAAATTCTCTTCAAATTGAGATAAAGATTTCTTGTAAGAATCTTCATTTGCTTTAAAGCCTAGAATGACTTGTTTGCTCTTTTCATACTTGCTATGCAAGTCACTAAATGACACCTCCATACTGGCCAAATGTGCGGTCTGTTCATCTCTTTCATTAATTAGTGTAAAGCGTTCTTCTGCATGCTGTTTCTTCTCCTGTTCTATCTCTGACATTAAACTAGCAATAGTACGTTCAAACTCTTCAACTACATTTACCATGTTTTTATTTTTCGTGGTTGTACTTTCTAATTTTTCATTTAACTCATTAATTTTTGCAAGTTTAGCATTATTAATAGTTTCCAAATTTTTCATTTGATTTTCAAGGAAGGTTAATTTTGACTTCAATTCATAACTTTCTGATCGCAAATTTTCTATATCTTGTTCTCTGTTGGATAAAAGTAGCTTTAGTTCAGTCAAAGCTTTGTTTGCTTCATCCTGCTCATAATTGGTATCATGTGTTATTGTTCTATTGTTACGAATGGGAGTATTATTGGCGCTGATGGTCAACAAACGGTCGATAAGTGCAATCGCCGGAGATCCAAACGACTGACGACTAGGCCTAGTAGGGGTTACTTGTTGCCGACCGGCGGCTTCATTGTTTACTGCAGGCATCACTGCCATAGTAGGTTTTTGGGCTACGGTGACATTAAGGTCATCAAAACTTTCTTCTGATGCAGCATCATAATTAATATCATTTTCATTTTCAAATTTTTCTAACACTTTAATATTATTAGAGGATTTTTGTTTTTCAGGGATATTTAAAAGGGCACTGGCGATTTCATCAGGAGTAACTTTTTTGGCACACAAAGGGTCAAATTTTAAAAATAAACTTTCTTTTCCATTATCATCTATTGTGTTTCCATTTTTATTCATAAGAAAATCATAAGCAGCAGCATCTATAAACATTTCCTCTGGTTCCAAATTTTCATATTGGGGTTGATTCACACTATTAAAAACATTATCCATTTTAATTTCGTTATCACTTACTAAGTCAATAAAATCATTGTCATCTAAAAATGGACCTTCCAATGTGTCTTCATCTTCAGTATTGACATCACTAGGTGAATCTATTTCACAACCATCGCTTATAATTTGTGTGTCTTCAGTTGTATTTACATTTATAGTAACATTACATAACTTATTATCCATATAATCATTAGGTAATTTATTTTTAATTAAAATGTCTTTATTCGTAGTATTTATTTCTCCACTGAAATTATCTTGAGATGTTTCACTATATCCCGACTGTTCCAATGATAAACTATTTTGATCATTTTGTTCAATGATAACTTTTTTTGTATTTGTAACCTCTTTGGAGACCTCATTTTTAATCTCTACTTCATGATATTTGTCTGTCACATTTCTTATATAATCTTTATTTATAACTACCCCTAAATCCTTTTTAAAACATTCATTGTCAATCGCAGTAGCTACTGTATTAGTGTCAATAGAAATATTTTTATACATATTTGGAGTAGGTGGAGGGGAAGATCGTATTTTACTTTTTGTGGCAAACGGATTTTGAAGGTCATCAAAGTCCAAATCATTCTTATTTTTTTTTTGTATTGATGAATGGGGAGGAGTAATAGTATCATTCATACATGATTTTAAGATTTCATGGCTAACATTATGTTGGCTATTTGTTAAATTTATAAATGTTAGATCATTGCTTTCATTGTCAATTATATTTGTTGGAATTTTATTTAAAATCAAATCTTTATTTTTCAATATAATATCATTATTAATTTGAATACTTGTATCATTTTCATGACACTGGCTTTTAGTTAAGTTTTCAGTTTGTTGATTAATATGGCCATTATTTTCTAAAATAGTTTGTGTCATTGTTTTGTCATTACTTGTATCTGTTTCATTTACATTTTCTACCCTAATATTATCACTCATATTATTTGTAATTATTTGACCATTTGTAAGATTTTTAATAATTTCGGAATCAATATTAATCTTTTCTACATTATCAATAGTTATTGGACTTTTATTTAACATTAAATCTACATTTAACTTATAAATTTTATCATGTATAGCTTTATCAGTATCAACATATTTTGCTGCAATAATTTTATCAATAGAAGTAGACTCAGTTTCACTCTTTATTACATTTAATACTTCAATATTTTTAGTATATTCATTTGGTGGAGATATTTCAGCTTGTATTTCTTTTTCATGAATATCATTGTTTTTATTACCTTTTTTAATTTTTGTTGTGATATCATTAATCTTCTCATTGCATACCAATTCTGTATGATTAAATTGTATGTCTATTGTACTATTTTCAGCTCGCATTGCATTCATCTGGTGTGTATTATGATTACTCATATTTGTGACTTCAATATCACATTTCTTATTTAATATTAATGTTTCATAGTCAACTTTGATATTTTTGCCATTGATGCTCTCTATCTTCTCTTCATTACTTATTGTTTTAAATATTTCATTTTTACTTAAGGTATTATCTAAAATATTGTCTTCCTTATTTTCTAAAATACTACTTACTACATTAGAATTATTAAGTATATCAATAGTTTCTTTACACAGACTTTCTGTCAATATATCATTATGAATGATGACTTCCTGGTACATAGAATTCTTAATTAATTCAATTTCAATATTGTTTCCAGTACCACATTCTGGATGTTTATTTTCTTTTTCTATATGGTCATGAATATCAGTGGATTCAGTACTTATTGTGGCAAGATCTACATTTATGTTTCCTAAATCATTATTAACATTTTCAACGGTATTTAAATCATTTGGTTTAAATTCAACTAATTTTGTTTTAATTTCACCCTCTAAGTTTTGCTTTTGGCATGAGGTATTGAAAAAGGATTTCTCTTGAATTAATTTTGCTTCTACTTGGGCTTCTGCTGTTTTGACAATGTTATTAATATCTTCGGAAACTGAATCATGTAATTTATAACTAGAATTCTTAATTAATTCAATTTCAACATTATTTCCAGTATCACATTCTAGATATTTATCTTTTTCTACATGGTCATGAATATCAGTGGATTCAGTACTTATTGTTGCAAGTTCTACATTTATTTTTCCTAAATCATTATTAACATTTTCAACTGTATTTAAATTATTTGGTTTAAATTCAACTAATTTTGTTTTAATTTCACCCTCTAAGTTTTGCTTTTGGCATGAGGTATTGAAAAGGGATTTCTCTTGAATTAATTTAGCTTCTACTTGGGCTTCTGCTGTTTTGACAATGTTATTAATTTCTTCGGAAACTGAATCATGTAATTTATAACTAGAATTCTTAATTAATTCAATTTCAACATTATTTCCAGTATCACATTCTAAATATTTATCTTTTACTATATGGTCATGAATATCAGTGGATTCAGTACTTATTGTTGCAAGATCTACATTTATTTTTCCTACATCATTATTAACATTTTCAAGTGTATTTAAATTATTTGGTTCAAATTCAACTAATTTTGTTTTAATTTCACCCTCTAAGTTTTGCTTTTGGCATGATATATTGAAAAAGGATTTCTCTTGAATTAATTTTGCTTCTACTTGTGCTTCTGCTGTTTCAACAATGTTATTAATTTCTTCGCAAACTGAATCATGTAATTTATTTAAAAAACTTGCACTGGGAATATTTTCTGTATTTATTGTATAGTTACTTTTAGTATTATTAAGTTCTGAAACACTGGAAGATTTTTTTATAGTTGATTCACATTCATAATTATTTTCACATTCGTCGATATCAAGATTAGTAGTGGCATCTAAAAATATTTCCATGCTATCATTCATATTACCTATATTGGAAACATCCAAATTCTCCCAATAAGTTGTATTATTCATCTCATTGTGGCCAACATTAACTTGGTTAATTAGCTCTTTTTTTTTACTATCAGAAACCGACTGACTTTTTTTAACTTCATTTTCAGTAAGTAGATTGATTTTAGCTTCTATATTAACTGGTTCTTGGACTACTTCTACCACACTATCCTGAGGTGATCGATAAGTGTTAACAGAATCATTAAATGATCTTAATAATTCAGTTTCATTTTGATCCACATACAAGCTGGTTTCACATTCAAGGAATACACTATTATTATTTGTTTCATTTAAAAGTCCAGTTTCACTTAAAGATGGCATGTCATTTATTTGCTGTGCATATGTTTTATTCACAACAGAATCATTGTATGATACATCCATAGGCTCTAAAGAAATATTAAAGTTACTTTTTGTTTTAATCCCTATTGTAATATTATGATTATTATTAATATTATTTAATAAGTCATCTGTCTGTGCAGTATTTGGATGATTTACAATAGACTCATTAAATGAAACATCCATTGGTTCTGAAGAAGTGTTTAAATTTTGATTGAATGTACTTTGTATAACTTCATCAGTTTTGTTGGTTAAGTTGTTAGAGCTTGTGGATGTTGTAAGGATCTGTGGCAAAAACAACTTGTGGATAGGAATTCTTTCCTTACTAAATAGTATTGTAGAATCATTATTCCATCGCAGTTCATTACTCAATTCATCATTGAAAATAACACTTTCTTTCAAAGGGCTACTTCTCTTCGAAGAACTGTCATCTTTTCTTGAATGGGGCACAGGAGTTGAAGCCACAATTGGATAGTCAATGCTTCCTGAACCACTCACTCTAGAGGTATCAATTTCAGGAGTACAAACCTCTTCCCCACTCTGTCCAGCTACAATGGGGCTCTGCGAAGAACGGAATATGCTCAACATATTCTGTAGTCCTCTCATGATAGGCGATCCAGACTGCTTGGAACCCTCTCCTGTGTGCGTGGCCGGCGCGCATGTGTCTGATGCTGTCGAAGAAGGGCCCGGGTATGAAACATTATCTTCACAGTTCTCTGATACAGTCACAGTCATATTCACCTCATTATAAGTCAGACTTCGGTCCAAGCTATGCACTAACGAAACATCTTCAGCATTAGAGTCTGAAATCACTTTTATGGGCTCCATCATTAATTAATAAAAGATATCATTAAAGCACATAACCCAATTATTTTAAGATTTAATTTGTTAAGATGCACTTGTATTCCTCTCACAATGTCAATCAAACAGTATTGAACACAAATAAAAAACAGTCCAATGTTTACAGTCAACGATTTCAAGTTTCACTCCGTTTTCTAATGCGTATTAACAATAAAGCGTCGCGGAATGTATGTCATTAGAAAACAAAAATGTCGGACCGATAAAAAAGCGATTTACAAATCTATTTATATCCTTTTCATGTTAAACGCGCTACGACGTTCATTTTATATAATGGGCACGGGCAGGGAATCTTGCCAAAAAGCAGTTCAAATATAAAAGTCTCTATAACCGTTGAAAACTTTTTTATAAAATTCACTGTCAAATCAAATGTCAACTACGTTCCATTTCACGAAAAACAGGAAATGATATATTTTTTAACTGCCGTTTTATTTGAAATAATTATAAGATTCTACCACGATTTTCCACAGATTTCTTACTAGGGTTTTTCTTTTATTTAGAAAATTGAATTAATATTATTTTTATATAATGCTAGATAATATGAAACTATAAATATATTTTATACTCACAGTTTAAACTATAAACCATTTTTTTTTGTTAAATGGAATATAAATTAAAGTGTTTATGGTTCATAGTTTTTTTATCAAAATATAATAAAATAATACCAATTACTATAATAATTAATTAATAAGTATTATTTCTTGGTTAAAATCACAGAGTTATAACTCTGTGATTAAAATTATATTCAGCAATCAATCGCGATTGTTTAGAGATAAATGAATGATGATATATGAATGAGTTGAATGATGGGACATGTATACTTTTCCTCACGGTCCGAATGACGATAACGCCGCTGTCAGCGCTTACGTTAATATAACCACCGGTCCGATTCAAAAAGCGCGATTTGAACACTCACGGTACTATTAGCGTGCTAATAAACCGGACCAGTGATTAAGCGTGCTCACAAGAACCCCATTTGTATCACCCTCTATCACGCAACTAAAATATATGCTCTTCTCACTCTGTTTTAATGTCAAATAAAACGCCATAACAAATTAATGAATTTGAATGTATTTTGTATATTTGTTTACATAAATACCAAAATATATGAGGTTTAAAATAAAGGTTTTATTCTTACCTTGCGGTCCGATTCACGTCAAAATCGATGTCAGCGCTGTCAGCACCCGTCCATATGAGCGATAGATGATTTGACATTAATAGTGACGTCATTACCGACGCCATATTGGACTTACAGTGATTTTGCTTCTGAGCCGTGTTCGGAAACGTAACACTTTAACACTGGGTAGTGGTACAGAGTGCGATAAAAAGATTGAAAAATCCTAAGAGAAGAAGAGATGCATATAGTGTAGTGACATTACCCAGTGTTAAAGTGTTAGTTTACGAACACGGCCCTGGGTGAAATCGCTGTGAGCGCTGTCAGAATGACAATTATCTAGAAACCTGTTTTGGAGGAATATAATAAAATTCCTAAAATAATTATAAAGTAGATACGTTAAAAGTATTGTGTACTCATTTATTTTGGTATTTATGTAAACAAATCTACAAAATTCATTAATTTGTTATGGCGTTTTATTTGACATTAAAACAGAGTGAGAGGAGCATATATTTTAGTTGCGTGATAGAGGGAGAAACAAGTAGTGTTCTTGTAAGCGCGTTTAATCACTGGTCCGGTTCATTAGCACGCAAATAGTACCGTGAGTGATCACTTCGCGCTTTTTGAATCGGACTGGTGATTATGGACTTAAGCGCTGACAAAGGTGTTATCGTCATTCGGACCGTGCGGTCAGTGTCATCAGTCATTGTCAAATTGAGGCAAATTATATTTGATAAAATTTGTTGTTTGAATCGTTTGAATAGAAAAGGATTTTGTTATTTTATGCAGAAAGTATTTTTAATACCGGTGTTGGTCTGTAGGTAAGTTACTGTGCTATTAATTTTTAGTATCTAGTTACATGTAATTTACAATTTACCTATGTTTGTTAGTTAAATATTTAAGGTTATATAATCCTTTAATTGAATAAAATTGTATGTTTGTATCTCTTCACGGTCTGGTAAGCTCTGTTTACAACAAGGTTATTTAGATTTCTAGTATTTAGTAGTATTAATATAACATACTATTTCAGAATGTACCATGGACATTGAGCATGGAGTTAATGTGAAATTATTATTTTTTGCTCAGTCCAAGGACTTGGCTGGTATTAGAGAAACACAGATCCGTTTACCTCGTAAGCTAACCTACCATCAACTTCTGAGTCATATTATTGAGAAGTATAACCTGCAATTGATAAAGGATCACATTTTGTTGGCCAAGAACGAGGAGGTTTGTGAGGAAAACTCTGAGATTGAGATTAGGGAGCGGGATAGTATTGCTGTTATTCCTCCATTAAGTGGTGGTTAATTATTGTCTTAGATCCATGGGTATGTATAAATTATTGTTTATTGATAAAACTTATTTGAATGGTTACTGAAATTTAAATTGCTAGGGCTATAGATTATTTCTATCATAAAATAACCTTTAAAACAAAGTATTATATTATTATAAAATATAAAATATTAATATATATAAAATATAATATGTATTATATCGTTGCTTCTGGTACACATAGTACAAGCCTAGAGCTTAGTTTGTGACCAGAGCAATATGTGTAAATTATTTTCACATTCGTCGATATCAAGATTAGTAGTGGCATCTAAAAATATTTCCATGCTATCATTCATATTACCTATATTGGAAACATCCAAATTCTCCCAATAAGTTGTATTATTCATCTCATTGTGGCCAACATTAACTTGGTTAATTAGCTCTTTTTTTTTACTATCAGAAACCGACTGACTTTTTTTAACTTCATTTTCAGTAAGTAGATTGATTTTAGCTTCTATATTAACTGGTTCTTGGACTACTTCTACCACACTATCCTGAGGTGATCGATAAGTGTTAACAGAATCATTAAATGATCTTAATAATTCAGTTTCATTTTGATCCACATACAAGCTGGTTTCACATTCAAGGAATACACTATTATTATTTGTTTCATTTAAAAGTCCAGTTTCACTTAAAGATGGCATGTCATTTATTTGCTGTGCATATGTTTTATTCACAACAGAATCATTGTATGATACATCCATAGGCTCTAAAGAAATATTAAAGTTACTTTTTGTTTTAATCCCTATTGTAATATTATGATTATTATTAATATTATTTAATAAGTCATCTGTCTGTGCAGTATTTGGATGATTTACAATAGACTCATTAAATGAAACATCCATTGGTTCTGAAGAAGTGTTTAAATTTTGATTGAATGTACTTTGTATAACTTCATCAGTTTTGTTGGTTAAGTTGTTAGAGCTTGTGGATGTTGTAAGGATCTGTGGCAAAAACAACTTGTGGATAGGAATTCTTTCCTTACTTTTTGCTCAGTCCAAGGACTTGGCTGGTATTAGAGAAACACAGATCCGTTTACCTCGTAAGCTAACCTACCATCAACTTCTGAGTCATATTATTGAGAAGTATAACCTGCAATTGATAAAGGATCACATTTTGTTGGCCAAGAACGAGGAGGTTTGTGAGGAAAACTCTGAGATTGAGATTAGGGAGCGGGATAGTATTGCTGTTATTCCTCCATTAAGTGGTGGTTAATTATTGTCTTAGATCCATGGGTATGTATAAATTATTGTTTATTGATAAAACTTATTTGAATGGTTACTGAAATTTAAATTGCTAGGGCTATAGATTATTTCTATCATAAAATAACCTTTAAAACAAAGTATTATATTATTATAAAATATAAAATATTAATATATATAAAATATAATATGTATTATATCGTTGCTTCTGGTACACATAGTACAAGCCTAGAGCTTAGTTTGTGACCAGAGCAATATGTGTAAATTGTCTTACATATTATTATTATTATTATTATTATTACTGTTAAGACAATCCGCTTTTACTGATCCAGAGTCTACATTTATTTATGTCCAGATGTTAGCAACTGAGTGGTTAATATGTGGAACAGGCTGCCACAGGACATGGTGAACTCCTCTACTGTTAACACTTTTAAGAATAAACTGGATAAGTGGCTATTAACTAACAAATTAGACAATAAATATAAATTAGAACTATACACCAGTGCTTGATATAGGCATATCGGCAATACGCTGCTTGCCTATTATTTAATAATAATACATAATTGTGCAACTTTTATTTTTTATAATGTAACTTAATCTGGTTCTACTGGTTGATAAAAAAGTCTGAGGGGTTTTGAATTTAAGTTTTGTTTAAACAGTTGAATTATGATTCCACATGTAAAATCCTTCAAGTGACCTAGTCATGTGTCGGTTTAGCCTGTGTGGTTTTGGGGGAACCTGCATCAATTTCTAGTTTAGATGGTAGTCTCCTTTTTACAGAGTATGTTGTGTTATCTCTTCAACCTATAGTTGCTTTCCATCAGGCAAGTTTGACCATAAGGTCAAATGCAGACTCTGTTTATTATATATAAATAAACATGTCAATCATTTATTATTATTTATATATATATTATAAAACAATTTTAATTGGGCACAATGCAATAGGTGTTGTAGAGCAATATTTTTTATATTTCAATAAGGCAGTTTTATTATTATTATCTTATATAAAAGGACTCGCATTATTTTGCCAAAGACGAGTGAGGGTAGATTTAAAACTTGTATATAAATAGTGAAAGAGGGATAATAGGATGGAAAGGAATTGGGAAAGGACAAGGCAGTTTTTAAGTGTAGTTAATTTTAGAAGTTTTATAAATAACTAGAACTTTGATTTGCAAGTTTTTGAGATAATGTTGTGGCTTTTCTTTGGACTCTCTCCAGCAGATCATCAATAAAGAATGGGTTCCATTCTGACTAAACATATTCCGACAATGGTCTAAAATATGATTTGAATAAAGGCAAGAAGGTCTCAATGGTATTGCTTTCTGGATAATGTTTATAGTACAGTCTGTATTTTTAACAACCTACATAATATGGAGTTTCCATATTACTATCCCTTTTGATTATCACATAAAAACTAAACTTTAGAAGGAATTAATTATTTTAATAATCTAATGTTACCACACATTTAATACATACATAATATAACCACTGTTTTGTCTCAATAACATTATCTCCATTACAAGTAATATAAATCTTAAATAACTTACACAGTAAACATAATAATCAAAAAAGATGGATCATATAAAACTAACGGTGGACAAGCTCTCAGTGGAGGACGTGAGTGACTTGGTAGCGAGTGAACTCTGTGGAGCCATCTCCTTGTTTGTGGGGACCACTCGGGATAACTTTGAGGGGAAACAGGTTAGTAGGAAACCTAAAAATTACACTAATCTTCTGTTGGAGCTTAACTAGGAGACCAACCGGGCATATTATCACTGCCCATACAGGTGTAAAAACCTTCAAGTGACCTAGTCATATTTCAGTTATTCTGTGGGTTCACCGGTTTTCAAGAAACTTGCATTAATTTCTTGTAGAGGTGGAACTCTCCTTTCAGAATGCAGAATGGGTGTTAATTTGATGATAAAACAGAAATTAAAGTAGTTTAGTAATGCAAATTCAACTCTGCCGCCATTTGTTTGAGTAATTGCATAATTTTGCAGGCATAGCAATAGTGATAAATGCTGTTAAACGTCAATATATTGACCAAACCATTCACGAATTTTGTAGGTCTGCTTACCATCACATAGATACAAAGTCACATGTCATTGCTCTATTTAAAAAAAGTTTATTCGAAAGTAATTAATATATCTATGACTTCCTAACATGGCACATAATTTAATGGCTGATGTCTGTTAGTGTTGGAAAAATATCCACCATACTGGTGCATGATGATTAAGTGAGGGTGATAACTCGTTAAAAGGCTTTGTTGTATGTGCAAGGACCTTCATGGCATTGCTCACAAAGTGGCCAATCCAGAGAGAGCATCTTGGTGGCAATATTCCACCTCTTTGATAAATCTAGAGGTCTGCAGAATGCCAGCTTCCACTGTCCTCCTTCATTATACAATAAAGGCCCTGCATTTGCTACATCAAGTCCATGCCCCAGCAACAGGGGTTATAAGATTATTGAATACTATGACCAATGAAATATATTATGTTAAACCTATAAAATACTGTAATAAAAATACACTTTTAAGTACAATTCCTCATTGTGTATGAGAAATGAATACAATTTTAATAAAACATCTGTTTTACAAAAATAAACAGACAAAATAAATATTATGATGTGTTTTGTCCTATCAGGTGGTGAGTTTGGAGTATGAGGCTTATGAATCCATGGCAGTCAAGTCTCTGAAAAGTATCTGTGATGATATGAGGATAAAATGGCCCAACCTACACCACATTGCTATTTATCACAGGTAATATTAAGTTATTGGTAATACAAGTTGCTTTTGATTTCCTTGAGGGTAGTCTGAAGACTGAAGATGTGTGCATCTATTATATCTTTCATAGTTAAGTTTATAGGATATTATTGTGCAAAAATGTACCAATTTTGTAGAATAAGCATTCTGTTGTGATCTTAAATGTGGGAAGTGTAGTATTTTTACAGTGTCTCAGTGTTTGTGTTATCTCAATGAATCCCTTAACCTTTGATAAAATGGCTGTACTCATTTTGTCGTTGGTTTCTTTCCTCTTCAGAGAGACAATGTTCTTAGCAAACCATGGATTCACCGTGCGGGTGCCGGGTCCATCGCGTGGTTGAAAGGCAGGGGAATGAACTTCAGCGTTCCCGGACTTGAGACCGCGAAGTAGGTTTAAAGGCCTTTTGAACTCTCACCTGCACTGTGTTCACATTGCATTTCTATTTTTATTTATTTCATTCTGCATTGTGTGTGACATTGGCAGAAATACACCGTATGCTTTCATACGTTCATGTCGCCATTCCCTTATTCTACCCTAGTCCTTTCCCAATTCCTTTCCATCCTATTATCCTTTCACTATTAATAAAAAGATTTTTAAAATAACCACATTGGCAAAATTTCACGTAATGTGAAGACACCATTAATCTATGAAAATAATAATAAGTTGCTTTTGATAATAAATAAAAATAATTTGAAAATAGTGTTAAGCTTATAATTAGGGTCACGGTCAAATAACAAACCAAATGTATTTAACAAACGTAGTTGCCAAAATTGCCAAAACATCACACAATTCCTGATTAATTATCAATCTCTAATCATGCTATACATGGTGGCCAAGTTGGTTAGACATTAGACTTAAAAACACTTAGGTCCCTGATTCAAACCCCGCTGGGTACCTTAAGGCCGTCTAGGCGGTCTCGGGCGCCGTAAGGCACCTGTCATGATATCTAATCAAAGATTCTTCTGCACGGATAATCCATGGATACTCCTACTATGCCAGCTAAATGAAAATGGGCAGTGACAAGGATGTATTTGCATTATACATCTATTTTATTATCCTCTCTGCTTTAGTGTTAAAACCCACAGACAAAACAGCAACATGACATGTCATTTGACGGTTTTTGCATTTGTATGCTAGGGTTATTTAGAATTCAATCTAAATATAATAAAATTATTGTCTAAAATTTTATTTCAACCGGCACCATATAATTATACACCTCCCTTTGTTTGCTAACAGAAAATAACAATTATGTCATGAATAATATTTTGTTTGTTGTTATCAAAGAGGTCATTGCAACATTTATTACTTGAGCAAACATCTCTTATCTTTATTAATTTTTTAAAACAAAATAAATCATTAATTAAGAACATTTATCTGTACAGTTTGCCTTAGTCTTGGTGTTTATAATATATATTAATAATAATAATATGTTGGACATTTTAACACATATTGCCCTGGCCACAAACTAAGCTAAGCTTGTACTATTTGTACCAGAAACCACAATAATAATAATAATACATATTTATTTTAACTATACTTTAAAATGAACTTCCGCAAAATAACGCCTGATACAATTAATTATTTATTTATTTTATAATCACCCAGACCATGAAAAACTGCACAGAAAAAAGTGATAATTTAATTTTGCTATGAGTGGGAATCGAACCCACAACTCCCAGTTGCAAACACATACAAACAAAAGTATATTCATATACAGTTTACATAACATTTTGTAGCAAAACCCTTGTGTTAGAAGGGATCCACTCTTTCAAAACATGATTCTTCTTATTTTATAACTTATTTAATAGACCTCTGTAGACTAGTGGATCTTTAGCTTTGTATTTAGAGGTTGTTCTGGGTGTTTATAAAATATATTGTATTAGTATCAGTGTTTCTGGTACACATAGTACAAGCCTAGAGCTTAGTTTAAGACCAGAACAGTATGTGTGAAATGTGCTACATATTATTATTATTTTATACATTTTAATATTCATAGTCAATTAATTCCAGATTAGGTACAGTCCCGGCTAAGGAGGCGAGTGTAGTGATAGCCGTGAGCAGTCCGCATAGACGAGACGCCCTGGACGCGGTGTCGCACTGCATCGACCAGCTCAAAGCCACTGTACCGATTTGGAAGAAAGAGAAATACGTTGGCGACCATGCGGTGTGGAAGGAAAACAAGGAATGTGCGTGGTCAAGTAATTAATAGATGATGCTCGTCCTCGTGCATGGACTCTGTAGCTTTGTAGTTTTAGTCTGCTTTAATATCAGGAGAATGGTGATAGCAACAATGTTGGATCGCATGTCAACCTATATGACGTATATTAGTTTAAGAGCAGAGTCTGATCAAACTTTTCCCATACATTCACGACCTTTTGGTCCTAACTGTTACCCCCCACTAAACATTCATATATTTTTATAAGTTTTAAGACGCGTTATAAATAAGACCTGTGTCTAGGCTCGTACGTTTTCCTTTTTTTAAAGTTTGGTGAAAAATAATATCAAACCCCTGAAATTCGATAAAAATCTCGAAAAACATTAAAATAATTCCTATAAAATATTAACACAAAAAAATAAAAAAAGGAAAAAGTACAGTCATCGTTTATTTTCTCTTTAATAAAATGAGATTTTTTTTTTCAAATCCATTAAAGTTTAGGGGTAGAAAACAGTTATGGCTTGAAAGTCGTTTTGGTGCCTAAATTGTAGGTATAATCTCATACGTGCTTCTTTCTCTTATTGAGGGTCGGCGGGAAGGTTTACATAAAAGTATGGTAGCGTTACCGTTTCACCGTCATGTGGGGGGAGAGCCGAGACTTTGCAGTTGAATCAGCATGAGCATCGAAGAGCCTCATCAGACACTCCTCTTAATATTTTTTAATGATGTCATTGCGATTAGCTTGGGATTTAATTTTACCCTGTAGTAAGTTAATTATATTGGACGTAAGTCCGTAGTTAAAACTCAAATAATAATATGTTGTTAAAGATTTTTTACTAATATGTTTCTGTACTATAATAAGGGATTGGGGGCATATTAGAAAACTTGAAATAAACATTTTCGCTTATTATAAATAATTGTAATATGGTTGTCTTGTCTTATCTAATACATATAAAATGCAATAATTTTTTATTTGTTATGTCTCAAGAAACACTAACCTTAATTTTATGGTTCTTTTTCTAAATTATAATATACCCTCATGTTAGATATAACGATCCCCTGCTAGTGTTTCTATAAAATATAACATGTAGACGCAATTTTTTTTTCCGTTTTCGCGTTTTTGCTGAGGTTTAGTTATAGATATGATTATATTTTTAAGGAACATTAGATAATTTAATTATAAAAAATATTGTTGCACATAAAATGTGAATGTTTTTATTTCTGTTTATTTTTTAATAAATTGTTTGAGTTTTTTTTATAATCGCTTATCAAAAGCTGGTTGTGAACCTAAGTACCTCATGATTTAACCAAGTGAACTAAAAAAAAGAGTTTTTTAAAATTAAATTAAGGATAGAAATTGATATGAAGTACATATAAAAGAGATTTTTAAAAAAGTACATTTTTGATTTTAAGTGTAGGTGATTTAGATTTTTGTTATTATAAATTATAAGGGTGTTGTGAATTTTACATAATTTTATAAGAGGGTTTTATGGAAATGTTAAATATTTTATATTAGTTAAATAAATATACACACATTAATTGTATTTTAATTTATTTATAAAACAAGCATGGCTAAATCTAGGACATAATTAGCTTTGTAATTGAATTTAAACCCAAAAAACATCCATAAATCTAATAATGTTCCCAGGTTTAGCTGGCAACCCCGCCATAGACAAAGCATCGCATACCCCGACAATAGACAAGAGTTTAATACAGATTAACGTGTCGTCTGAGGAAATAAAGCAAAGGATAGACAACTTTATAAGTAGGAAGAGGGAGCAAGTGAACGTCAGCAACATTCACGACTTCATTCCGCAGAGCAAGGCAGGCGCGGACGGGATGACCTGCGCCCGCGTCAGGACGCAGTTTGTTAAGAGGAAAGACTGCAAGGGACATCTGAAAGGTAAATCCTAATTGTGTCATTAAGGACACTGCATTTGTAATCGCCAAGTCTGCGTTTTCCATACAAAATCGGCTTTTACACTTCCAGTAATATCCAATTAGTGATTGTGGCAGAATTTAAATCATATTTTTGTCGGTCATTGTATTTATTAATCTTTCTGTTTTTGGTTATTGCTTTTATTTTTTTTCAAAATAAAACAAAAACTTTTTTTAATAATACAAAAATATATATAGAAATTTACCATTACCCACAATGAAAGATTTTGCCTACATCATGAAAACAAAAATTTAACTTCGACTAACAGCCAAGTTGTAGTACGTTTCGTAAAATCTGCTTTCTCCATACAAAATCAGCTTTTGCACTTCCAGTAGTCATTGGTTCCCTTGTATGGCAGATAATGATTGATAGGTCAATGGAATCAGCTAACCACCTGACTTACACTAGTTGGTTATGTAGTGTGTGTTCGGTTTGATAGTAGGTATATTTCATATTAAGATTTCCATTCCATCGCGTTTAAGTTCTAAATCTGATATCGAGGTTTAATAAATATTTGTCGTTCTTTTCTTAATAAATAGCTGCCTAACCAAATGCACTTTAAAGCCTCATTGTTAAACTTTTTTTTTTGACTATTCATGATTATCTGTAAAGATTTACATGAAATAAATGATTTTGATTTAATTTATTAATCTTTTTGTGTTGGTTTTTTTTCTAAATCAGCTAAAAAATTAATTTTTAATATTATAATACCACAGTATATATTACCCATAACAGAAAGATTTTTACGTATCATTACCAATATAAAAATAATAACTTCACTGTTAGTCGAAGTTCAATTGGTCTCACAAAAACTCGAAAACAATAATAACGTGTAGGACAATTTACACATATTGCTCTGCAATAAGCTCGGAACTAGAAATAACGATATAATATAAACCTGCTATATTTTATGAACACCAAAAATGTCTCGCCTGATTTGTCTTTTTTGCCTCAATACTGGGGTGGATTACTAAAACAAAACTACTTATTAAAAATGTGAATTTAATATAGTCATTGCTTTATTGCCAAAACTGTCTGGTAACCGAAACCTTAAAGTTGAGATAGTTTCATCTCAACAATACCGATCGACACATAGATAGACCGGTAGCCTTACCAAAGAGCCAATCGATGATCGAATCGAAAAACCCATCGAAATCCAAATGTATGGGATTTGACGTTTCTCGTCGTTCGTCGTCGAATTTTACTCTATGGGTAGAGCCACGGAATAGAAAAAACAAGTGGAAGTGCAAAGTAGGCGTGTTTAGTGTGGCACAATTAAGCGTAGCTACGCTTATTTGATCCCAATCGTTATCAGTCGTGTCTAACATCGCTTCGAGTTGGTAGTCTCGCGTCGTTCCTGATTTTTCCGCATAATTATTGTAAATATGCCGTATTGTTGCATTCTGGAATGCAAAAACGATAGTAGGAGAAAAAATCTTCGTAATGGAGGTGTTTCGTATTACCGGTAAGTACGATTTTGTTAGTATTCTTTAAAAACCTTAGCTTATTTTAGTTTACTAATAATTGTAGTTTAAATGAAGTTAAAATCAACCTTATGTAATTGTAATAAAGAATACTTTAGATTGAAATTTGGATTTCAAAAGTTCTTTGCTACTCGGTTAGTGTTGTAGTGGGTGCTTATCGATATAACTTATTTATTTAAAGAAAAGAAGGAACAGTTTCGGCAGTTATACAAAATTATATATTTTAATATTTTTTTAAATATTTATTCAAATTGTATCGCATACATTTTTTTTAATAGTGTGGGCTTAGAATAATAAAATGTACGTGTAAACTCTTTATAACGATAAACTCCCTATACGTATAAGTGAGCACAATTTGGTTGGTTTACCTTAAAACACATACATAAAAAAATCTTTATAGCGCAGCAGCCATTCTCTATTTAGAAGAATTGTGTTCATATTTAGACACAGTAACAGTTGTTTGTAAAAAGAAATTGAAATTAATAGTTTATAAAATTGAATAATCAAAATTTAGTAGGCTACCATTGTTACAATTACTTACCATTACCATTACTTACCATTTACCATATTGTTACAATGAGCGGTTTATATATAATTTCATTAAAATCATTGAAAGGTCATCAATAAGAACTTAACCAACTTTCTAACCTTCATTTAAAATATTTTTAGGTTTCCCAAAGACGCCACAGTCAAAGGGAAATGATGCAACAGGTAGAATTAATTGGATGCCAACAAAATCAAGCACCATATGTTCTGAACATTTTATAGAAGATGATATTTTAATATAAAAAAAGGATATAAATATACAAAACTAACAGCATTTCCAACTTTGAAAATCGTTAAGCTTTTTAATCAAGTTACCGTGTTTTTTTTTATTACTACATACATAGAGGTATTGGAAGTGTTTATGATATTATATTAAAAATTGGGGTCTGTACCATTGCGACTAAAAACTTTTTTTTTTTAAATAAGATAAAAAATATTTTTATAAAATAATGTAATATTCCAGGCAAAAATAATTTCTTCATTTTGCCTAATTTCTTTATTTTTATTACAAAAATACTAGTTATATTAAGATTGCGTCCCAAAGTTTTGTTTCGTGCTCACGTCACCCAACTCAACTTAAAAAAATAAACTTATCTCAAAAATCAGTTTTTTAAGCCTTTATATATTCTAAAAGTTTTATAGCTATGTTTTCTAAAAAGTTTTCCCTTCCATCTGCGTTTAAATATATAGAGCACATTTATATTTAAAAAAAGCATCGATATCGATACTTTAAATATTTTATTATGTCGCCGCCTTTGAATTATTATATTTTTATGCAAGGAAAGTTCTAGAATAAACTAAAATACTTTTTTTATATAAAAGATAATATGCCTTATGTCGACTGAACAAAACATTTAATCGAATGTTGTAGTAATCACCCCATCTGTGTAGGAATAGCAGAACCTTTTATAGGAGGTTCTTACTACTTTAAGATAGATGGCATGATTATTTTTTTATATGAATTTAATTCTAATTATTTGGAGAATAGTGTTTAAAATTGCTGTGTATATTTGCAACCAATCAGGACGAAGTGGTTATAGATTCTATACTTATAGATATATGATTTTGGCGACACCAGTTCTAATACATTTGGTGCATTATAGCATTTCCACTTGTTTTTTCTATTCCGTGGGTAGAGCCATCAGGCTACCCATAGAGTAAAATTCCTATACATTTGTATCGATCGTTGCGGCGATTCGATTGGCGATCGTGTTCTTTGGTCAGGCCCCGGGAAGCTACATCGACTAACCGATCGATGCGTCGATTGATTAAAAAATATAGAAAAAATTGTCTAGATAGAACTCGCATTTAATTTTCGGTTTCAATCGATCAACGCGTCGACCAGTAGGTATTTCATGTGACTTCATTCGATAGACGATTTTAGGCTTTAGAGTCATTACGCACACAACGCTAAGCTCAATTTTACCCAGACAACTACATCATTTTAGTTAAAGTTTAGCTTAACGTTGTACGTCGTAATAGGCTTACAGTTATGTATATTATTTATATGGCCGCCTCCGCAGACTGGTGGTTGCGCCTTTGACGTTATATCCTGTGGTCGTCGGTTCGATTCCCACCCATGGCAAAAAATAACCCTTTTTACTCATTTAAAAATTGTTGATTCTGGCACCCATCAAATGTCAATAAAAAAATATAACAAATTTCCAGACAATATAAAACATTTTTTTTTATTGGAGCACGACATGTGACTTTGTATCTACCTGGTGGTGAGCAGACCTACAAAGTCCATGAATGGGGTCAATCAATAATTGTTCTTAAACAATATTGATCGCTCCCACTATGCCGGCTAAATGATGCGATTACGAAATGGGGGGCGACAATGACGAATTGCATTACGAGTATATTTTAATATACTTATCGTCAATTCAACTACCTATTTCGTAACCGCACCCTGAAAGGAGACTACCACCTCAACAACAAATCGACGCAAGAGACTCCAGAAAACCGGTGAACCCACAGACTAAAACCGAAAGATGACTAGGTCACTTGACGGTTTTTGCATCTATATGGGCGGTGGTAACGAGACCGGTCGGTCGGCCTAACGAAGTTATAGAGACCTTCCTCCCACCTAAAGAAAAAATATATTCTTAAATACGTTTAAGAATAAATTGAAAAAGTTTTTAATTCACAAATGTTTTTATTCTCTAAATGAGTTTTTAATGATGAATGAGGCCAATTTAAGCAATATAAATAAAGGTGTATTTAATTTATTGTAAATATTATATTTTTAGATCTCATAAATGTGTGTAAATACCTAGTTAACATTTTTTGTAGTGCCCTTGCAGGGTCTTGTATACTAAATATTAGTAAGTTTATCTGTAAGACTGGCAACATTGTCTCATTTATGTGTAGTAAGGAAAGTGGTGAACGAGTGGGGACCCCAAACTATGAAGGAGCTTCCCCCCCTCCCGCCCGGCGTGGCCGACCGTGTGCGCGGGCTCGAGGCCCGGATGAGCGTGCGTCCGGTCGCCGGCGACATCTACCGGAGACTCAAGCACATGGAGGACAAGTTGGCCGACCTGCAGGCCATGTCGCCAGAGTATGCGCAGTTTTGGGTGAGATATACATATTGTACCTCTACTAACTTTAACCGTTTACGCAGCGCACGCAACGGAAGCTCTCAAAAGGAATAAGTTTTTCCCGTTTTCCCAACAGTTTTCATTGATGCTCTGCTCCTATTGGTCATAGCGTGATGTTATATAGCTTATAGCCTTTCTCGATAAATGGGCTATCCAACACTAAAATAAGTTTTCATTTCGAACCAGTAGTTCCGGAGATTAGCGCGTTCAACCTAACAAGCTCTTCAGCTTTATAATACACAGCTGGTGCAATAATACAGCCTTGAGTTCTTTTTTTCAAAATCAACCGGTTCGATTCCTAGCCGGGATCGAACCGGTTGATTTTTATTTTTTTAAAATGGGGCCTGAAACTCTTTTAAGCATTTTACGCTATCAATTGTAGTTAAGGATTTGCCCATGAAAAACACTTGAAAAATTCACCCTGTAAACGCATTTTATAAATTCCTTATCAGGATAATATTATATATTTTTTTTTAAAGATAAAATGCAATGAAAATAATCCTGGTGGGCGGGACTCGAACCTCGCTTTCGCGGCAAGGAGGTACTCAACCACTGAGCCAACCAGGTTCCAGTAAACCTCACGAATTTATTATATAAATATAGATAAACAAAGAAACCTCTCAGCGGATCACGCGGCGCTGAGGTTTCTTAAAATAAAAACTATTTCTGATTTTGTAATTAGATTTTGATGAAATTAACGTTAAATAAAATAAATGTTGTTAATCCTAATAAAGCTACTTATCTATCAATAATTCAATTTCGAATCCAATGAGTGGCTTTTGCGTGAGACGATTTAAGATTCTAATAATAAGACTTTATTTGGTTTACGTCTTAGATGAAGCAAATAAAAAAATTGTATACAACACTGGACAAGTGGGAATAATGATATACTTACTCGTAGTTATCATATCTTTGTAATAAAATACAATTTCAGAAAAAATTGCCACAGCCTAGTGGTGAAGTCACTGCGCAACTGATAACAAAGTTAAGCAGATGACACCACTGCCGAACCTGGCATGGATAACCGCTTTAAACCATCATAAACACCGCAACAAGCTAGCCACTTGTTAGGTGTTGCCTCTGAATACCATCGGCGAAATGAGGACGGATACCGGTTCTCGGGAGCCAAAAAGGATAATACCCGTGATGATTTTAAAAAAAATATATTTTCAGAAACGCAAGAGTTCGGAGAGCGAGTCGAGTGTGAAGAAAGAGACAGACTACTCCTACTCCGCCCTCGACATAGAGAGGAAGATAGAGCTCCTGGAGCAAGGGGAGCTGTGATCTTATACTCCTGGCACATTACAGACACGTTAGTTTTAAGTTTGGTTATATGCAATACGAGTACGTGCAGCGCCTCTAGTGGTTGCTTATAGAATTAAAAATATTATTTAATAAACGTTAGCCAATGTAAAGGAAAATAGAATATAATATGATTAAGGGGACTGTACAACTTGGCTGTTTGGATTTTTTTTCTTTTTAGTTTGGTAATTGTAAGCAAGATTCTTAAAGATAATGATAGTTTATTTGCGAAATATGGTTACAAAGATGGACATAATCATTTATAAATGAAAGTTCAGCATATTTTACCACAATTGGCATGCAAATTTTAAATTAATACAATACTAAGCCTAAACACAATTTCTCCAGTTATGAGTAGATTCTATAGATTTGCTCTAGACATAAAACAATTAATTTAATAATACCTAGTAGAATTTGATAATATAAATTAAACAATCCAGTAATGATTAATTTCATTATTATGACAATAATTTAACAATTTAATTGATTTAACAGTAAAGAATTTAAAAAATCGTAATTTCAAGTACAGGTACTAATAATTTAACAATATAATTTCATTAATAAATACTTTTAATGGCAAATCTTTCTGTTGTGGGTATAATTTTCGGTATTATAATATTTTAAAAAACATATATTCTGATTTCGAAACCCCCAAAACACAGAAAGATTACAATGACCGACAAAAATATTATTTTGTTAGTAATCGAGTATTATTGGAAGTGCGAACACTGATTCGACTATCACTTGTAAGGCATAGACATTGCTTGGAACTGCCAATTTTCAAGTAATAAAAAAATAACAGATCTATGCTAAGCAATAAGACTTTTGCAATAAGACAATCCGTACGGTTTATTTAGCATCGTCAGTGCTGAAACGGCTACTTTTTGAAGTTAATTTTTGACAAGTATTTTTTTTAGTATATTAAGTAATTGAAATTAAGCTTTTACTACGTTTATATATATATATATATATATATATTTTAAATAAACTATTGTTTAAATACAATAATTGAATTATATTACAATTAATAACCTTAAATTAAACATATCAAAACTGATATTGATGTTTTTGCTTACAAATCATATATTTATAGATTTAATCCTATCATTAAAACAGTTATAATTTATAAAAGAATTTATTAAAACCCAATTTGTGCATAGAAATTTATATGTAAACAAACATCTGTCAAAAATTAACACGAAAACACCACCCTACATGTGTTGAAATTGTTAGATTTTGATGTTAACAATTCCAGATTGGTTTGGTAAAGAAACGCATAAAGTTTCAGATGTTAACATTTTTTGGTAATTGAACAACTTGTACCACAAAAAAAAAACATTTCATGTTAGAATTTCTTTAAACGGAACGTGGCTATAAATAAACAACGGTATCCAGCGCACTAAATTGTTATAATTAAGGGTATAGTTCGTTTCACGAAATAATTCCTTTGAACTCGCTGCAGTCTCGTGAAGGAATGTCAGTTATAAGACTCCCCGAATATATTTTAGGGTGAATTAGATTTATTTTAGGACAAAAAATTATATAACCAAGAAAAAATATGTTGAGATGGTAGATATTTAGCACATTTTTTACTTAAAATTTTATTAGTTCAGCTTTTTTCTGCGGTAATTGTTTCGTGAAACGGACTTTAGTGGTAGATATAACTTTTTATATTTTCATAGTTATTTTCATAATTATCATAGTTATTTTCATAATTAGCATAGTTGATTTCACAATTAGCATAGTTATTTTCACAATTAGCATAGTTATTTTTATAATTAGCATAGTTATTTTCATAATTAGCATAGTTATTTTTATAATTAGCATAGTTATTTTCACAATTAGCATAGTTATTTTTTAATAAATATACTTATGTAGGTATAAATTAAATAAAATTGTCTCCGGCACAATTACAAACTTATTTAGCTTTAGGTAACTGTAAATAACCGATCTACTTATAACCATAATCAATCTCACAAGATAGATACTTTAAGTACACACTCTAGTCAGGTGTTTGATCCACATATGACTTTGTCTCTACCTGATGGTAAGCAGACCTACGAAGTCAATGATGGCGGCTAAATGATGCGATAACGAAATAAGCGGCTGCTAATAAATTGGCGAAAGGCTATGGCTGCCATAACATTAAATAAATCGGCATACATAGGTATGTTTTATTTTAATGCCATTTCCGTCTTTAGGCACTTTTTCCATTAACGACAGCTTCTGCTGTTGTTTGGGAATAAAAAAGCAGAGGCTCTACCATGCGTTTACGCATTGTAGCAACGTAATGTATACGTATACGTGAGCAACAACCAATAGGATCCCTTTATTTACCCTGTTACCAAAAACAAAGCGGCCCTATTGGTTGTTGCTCACATATACGTATACAAATACGTTACGTTGCTACAATGCGCAAACCCATGGTAGAGCCTCAGTTTATAAACAATCCAAGTAGGTATCTTACTTTGTATATTGAAGTATGTTATAGATCGATCCATAAAAAATAAAGTTGTGTTGTCCATTCTCATTAAGTTTGTGGTAAGCTGCAGAAACCCTGGTGCGAGTTGTCTAACTATTACTTTGCGATTGAGTTAACTAAAACTAGTAACGAATAGCACAGCAGCCCTCGACCCTCAATTTTCAGAACTAAAATCCGAGTGTGTGATTGGCGAAAAAGTTAACGCGTAGTATAATTAACTCGAAAGTAAACGTTAAGAAATATTATTGTATTAGGATATAATTAATTAATGATACGCCTCCATTTATACTGTAAAATGTTTAATCACAATTTTCGTTAGTGTTTTGTTTGGTTAATAAGTATTAAAATTATTTTTACTTAGAATTATGTTTTTATTTACGGTTCTGCCCCCTTAGCCAAGAACTAACTTCACTATCAATCCAAAATCTAGCTAAAAAACTAAATTTCGATTGATTCCGAAACAATTCGGAATTAATCGAAATGTCATCTTCATATATCGGGTATCAAAATATTCTATTTATTTAAAATACTTTATTGCACTAAATTATTAAATAAAATTGTACATAGGCAAACTTAATGCCTTAGGCATTTTCTACCAGCTAACATTTAAAAGATTATGCATAAGGTGCAAAAGCACATAAAATAACAATTTAAATGACATACAGCGAATACTATATAAACTACTTAAATATCACATGTAAATATACATATACTACTTATATAAATCATACAATATTATTATAGTACATACTATATGTATCATATCAATATTACCACACCGAAACGGAAGATGCTAAAAGAAAAATAGGTTTTTATTCAGATAAGTGGTGAGTAGACGTTTAAATACACCGATGGTTGGAGCCTGTCTTATACACAGAGGAAGCAAATTCCATTGACGAGCAGCTGACAGTAAAATAATCGGAATATTTAGTAGAGTGTGCGACGGGATCATTAACGGGGTTATTAACTGAGGAGCGAAGACGATCGTGAGAATCACAGAGGAAAATAAATTGAGATTTTAGGCAAGAAGGAGTATTAGGATTATAGAGAATGTCATGTGCACTGGTCTACGTGATCGTATATTAAGCCACCTTAACTGTTTCCGGTAAATGGATACTTGGTCGATTGATAGCATTGTCCATGTGTTCTTGGCTAAGGAGCTGCTGCCACTCGCATTGGTATTAAAGGGGCCTTAGATCGGCCACAATAGTTTGTCCTCTGACAGACAATTGCGCATTTTAATCGTCAGTTGGCTACAAACTATGTCATAGATGTCATTGTATTCTACCAATATACAAACGGAATCGTTATCGTCAAACGATCGTATTGGGGCGCAAACCTAACCCTCCAGCGAATGTATTTTGTTTCTTATAGTTTCCGTTATAAGAAACAAAATACATTCGCTGGAGGGTTAGGTTGGCGCCACAAACCGATTAGCTTGTCAAAATAACAAAATCCTAAAAGAAATACATTAAATCAATATGGCTAACTAAAATAGTCAAGCATTCTATTCCCTTGTATTACAGCAGTTTTTGGCATTCTTTGTCGTAGCAATAGGATTTCGTTATTTTGTCAACATTAGCGTTAAAAGAAACAATATGGCCGATTAATTATAAAAATAACTTTTAAACAAAAATATAAACTTACTACAAAAACACAAAAAAATATAAAATAATGAATATTTACAAGTGTTAAAAAACGCCCGAGACACTTAACGAAGACAGACTGTATTGTTTTGTTCCGAGCTATTAATTCTAACTCACCTGGAAAAAGCTAAAACCAAAGTTTGCAAGTTATACATTTTTGTAGTCCATAACTCCAGCTAAAGAGTGGTGTAATTTATTTTCAAAATAATTATATATTATAATAACATCGGAAGATAACGTAACCATAACGCGCGGTTCCCGCCCTAAGTCAACTGAGATGGGTAACAGGGACGTAAATGATATATCGATGCTTACGTCGGAAATTCGCCTATTAACACAAGAGGTACGCGATCTTAAATTGCAAAACGAGGAGTTAGTTCTCTTAAGACAAGACCTTCTGGACCTTAAAACCCAATTTAACACTATCTCTTCGTCTCTGAATAATAAACTTCAAGAGTATGATGAACGGTTGGCAACGCGGGACAGAGAAATCGTAGGACTTAAAGGCACACTGATGGAACTTCGACACACCATCAATACTCAAGCACAAGTCAATCTTAAAAACGAACTTAAAATTGCTGGTATTCCTGAAAGCAACAACGAGAATCTTCTGCACCTTACCCTTTTGGTCGCGCAAAAAATCGGCGTTGAACTGACTGAGCTCGACGTGGACGGAGTGTCGCGCGCTGGTCCTCGGACGTCAGCGAGCCTGAAATCTAGTGAGCCCAAACATCCTCGATCGATTGTTGTAAAATTACTTAGACATGGAAAACGTAATGAAATCATCAGGGCAGCAAAGGTTAGACGAAACTTAACATCAGAACACTTTGTGCAGGGACCCACTAGTAATAGTTATATCAATGAAAGACTCACCAAAGATAATAGACGATTATTTCACATCTCGAGATTGCGTGCACAACAATATGGATTTCGCTTCTGTTGGGTACGCAATGGTTTCATTTATATACGAAAAGCAGAGAAGCGACCTGCCATCCTTATTACTTGCGAATACGACCTGGACGAGCACATTGGAGGAGGCGCACTTTCAACATGCCCTGGGATCACCGAGAGGTTTTAATCACCTAGTTCAGTTATTATTTTTTAAGTTACTATTCCTTATACAATGTTCACATTCTATCGTCTTTCGTTCACGTTATTGCTGCTATTGTCATTACCGCATATTGTCACACATATTCACACATTACAGTTCACACATATATTTAACTATACTATCATTATACATATATTATATCACATATTATAATTTAGGTAATGGTCGGTTATACCTAAAACTAATTAAAAACCGTTTCTCACTGGTTCCCATGGTACTCAACAAAACTACAAGCTATAATTTACTAAATTCACAATTCACTATCAAAGTTATTGAAATTATACACTGCACTCTACCTTCACCCTACTGTCATGTTTTTCTTAAAATTATTAACTCGGCTCTTAAACTTTTTACACAAACATATATGTGGCTAACTTCATTTAGAATCAACCTACTAATATTATCATATTCTTATACTTACCTATTAACATATTGTTATCCTAACTTTGTGATTTTTATTTTAATATTTAAAATAAAATGGAAGGACAAACAATAGAATATGAGCTGGATGAACTTTTTACTGTAAACTGCCACAAAACAGAATCATTAGAGAGCTGTGTTAATATCTTAAAACACTATAATATGAGAGTGCTCACTTTTAATATCAGGAGCATAAATAAGAAAATTCCCTATTTCGAAATAGCCCTTAAACGACTGAACTTAAAATTGGACATTCTAATTCTAACAGAATGTCACATTTCCGAAAACACAATTATCAATCAACTAGATGGCTACACAGCATTTCGCACAAATAATTATATTAACCAATGCAGAGGTGTGTTTATTTATGTTAAAGACGACTGGTCAGCCACGCCACATGAACCTAACAGCAGAACATGGGCTAATTCCTGCTATCTCCAAGCCAACACGTCTTCTTTCTTGCGTTGATCATATTTTCGTTAAAAGCAACTGCCAAGTTGAAGCCATTGTTTGCTCGACAGATATTACAGATCATGACATAGCCATTGTTGGCGTTAAATTAGCGGCCACAAACAAGAAAAAACGTAATACTCTAATCAAAAAGACAAACTACGATGCCATCGTTAAAGATCTTCGCGCAGTGGACTGGTGACAAATCAAAACAGACGCGTCAGAAGCAGTATCTACCTTTACATCATTAATTACCTCAAAAATAGAAGAGTACACACGGGAAGTGCGAGTCAGTCGCGCGAAACTAATCTCCGAGACACTTACAGTCTAAGCGTCATCCGAGTGATCCAATGCTGAAAACAATATATTTGAGGTACAGAAACTTCTGTAATAAGCTACTAAGGCAGCTCAAAACCGCATACGAACGCCAATTGCTGGAAGACAGTAAAGGTAACCCAAAGAAACTGTGGCGAAATATCAAAAACATTTGTTACTCAGCAAAGCATATGATCTTTTGGGTGCAAATAATACTAATGCTGAAGACACTCTTAACAAATGTAATAAATATTTCGCCACAATAGGGCAACAATTAGCTAATACCAAACTACATAAATTAAACTCCACAGAATCAGATCTCGCCTTGAAAGTCAAATTGGATTACAATTGCCCTCGCACATTCTTCCTGCACCCAACTGATGTACTAGAGGTAACCAAGCTTATAAGCAACCTAAAAATAGATAGCGCCCCTGGCCCCGATGGTATCACAAACGTATTAGTTAAGCGTCTGGTAGACGTTATCGCGGATCCACTAGTGCATATCTTCAATCTCAGTTTGTCTTCGGGTGTTTTTCCAGACACTTGGAAAATCTCAACAGTTACGCCGATACATAAAAATGGTTCTAAAGAGATTCCTAACAACTACAGACCTATTTCCTTACTTAGCACCTTTTCTAAGTTACTAGAAAAGGTTGTAAATAACCGATTGCTTTTTTACGTGAAACGATAACAGGCTTCTCTCTAACAAACAGTACGGCTTTCGTCACAAAAAATCCACTGAGGATGCTACTTCACTACTTACAGATTTGGTATCTGGTTACCTCGACAAAGGATTTGCTTGCACTGGGGTATTCATTGACCTGGCGAAAGCATTTGACACCGTCTCGCTTCCAATCCTGTTAAGAAAACTGGAATGCATGGGGATAAGAGGAATCGCTCTTGATTGGTTCACCAGTTATCTGACAAGCCGCAGACAGTGTCTCAGAGTGGATTCCCAACTCAGCTGTCAAGAAAACATCAATTTTGGCATACCCCAGGGCAGCATTTTGGGGCCGTCCTTTTTTATTGTTTACATCAATGATATGCTGGGCCTCCTTTTAACAAATGCTGAAGTCATATGTTATGCGGATGACACAGCTGTCATTTTTCATGACACAACCTGGGACGGCGTCTTCTGCCGGACCGAACAAGGGCTGGTCACAATGTCGACATGGCTCTATGGTAACCTTCTTTCACTGAACACGGAAAAAACAAAATACCTCGCTTTCCATATAACCAAAGCTTCTGAGCCAAATCAAAACTGCACTATTAAAATTCATTGTTGCAAACACTCAGAACCTTGGGATCCCATCCACTCCTGTTCGTGTCCGGAAATTAAAACATCTGAGAACATTAAATATCTGTGCGTCACTCTAGATGAAAAATTGACATTTAAGTCCCACATATCTGTACTGTCTGGACGTATACGTAAATCAATACACCTGATGAAGATATTACGCAATTCGGCAGATGTAGCACTAGTGAAATCAGTTTATCAGGCTATACCGCAGTCGTTGCTGCCTTACTGTATAGGTACTTGGGGTAATGCTGCCAAAACCCACATGATACAACTTGAGAGAGCCCAACGTTCCGTATTAAAAGTAATGTTAAGGAAACCTTTCAGATATCCGACTAGTGAACTATACGCGGAATGCGAACTATTAACAGTAAGGCAAACGCATATCCTAAAAGCTGGAGTGTTCGCCCACAAGTCGTTCATCAATTCCCTTGAATACTCCATAAACATGGATAAACGTAATGTTTGGATCCCTATTGCGCCTGTAAAAACTACTTTTGCTAAGCGCTTTAGTAATTACAGTTCCCAATTTATTTACAACAAATTACTGAAAGTATTTGGAAAGGTGCTTGCCAGCTCCTCTGTTCAGAGAGCAAAAAATATGATCAGAGATTTTCTTCTTAAACTTAATTATAACGAAACTGAGAAACTATTGCTAACCACGGTGTAGCCAACTACCTTTCTGTGCCATATATATATATAGTCTTATGTATGTATAAATCTTATGTGTATTCTTGTGTATTGTGTACCTATATAATTATCTGTGTATCATTTCACGTAATTTATTTTTACGCACTTATCTATGATTTTAACCTAAATCAATGTGTGACAATATTAAAGCTGTGAGCTGCGTTTATGAAGTTAATATGCTTGTTCTTTTATTTACAAGTTAATATGTACCTATATGTTTTTAATCAATTTACACTTAATTTATATGTTTTTATTTACCTACCTTATGTTTTAACTTTCCAGGACAGGCTTGGCCTAGTGTGGGGACCATTGTTAATGTAAGACTAATATTATTTTTGGTAAATAAATGATTTGTATTTGTTATTTAGTCCGACTGGATTCTACTTTCTGAAGTCGGCACCAAGTTATCAATAATAGGTATGATTTTTGAAGCTTTAATCCAAATGACGCAATAGGATGGCACCAGAAATTTATTTTAATAACATATTTCATGGATTCTTACTAGTACAAAATAGCCTCCGTAGACTAGTGGTTGCGCCTTTGGCGTTGTATCCGGAGGACGTGGATTCGATTCCCACCCATGGCAAAAAAATATTAGTACGTTTTTTCTGTACAGTTTTCATGATCTGGGTGTTTTGTTTATAAAATATAATATGTATTATATCGTTGCTTCTGGTATACATAGTACAAGCCTAGAGCTTAGTTTGTGACCAGAACAATATGTGTAAATTGTCCTACATATTATTATTACTAATTCTACTAGCGCCATTATGGCAGAAATCAAATGGTCTCAAATTTGCTTTATTAATATTAAGTCCATATTAATGGAGTGTCTAATGCCATAAAAATACATTTTGATTGGCAGATTAAATGCGGTCTTAGTTTTATAACAACGAGATATTTTTTTATAAATAAAAGTCAAAATAACATTTACAAATTTTATTTATTTTCCAGGTATTTATAACACAATTCTATACAAATAAATGAAATCAATCATATTTCACGATGACATTTAATTTAATGAGATTACACCAGATTGGTGCAAAAAAAGTTTTTTTAATCTTGTAAGAATAAATCATGATAAACGAATAAACTTTTAAAGCGGTTAGATATATTTAAATCATCTGTTACATAACCCTAGCGGTTATGTTGGCTTTGTTTCTGGAGATTATTTATAAAAAAAAAGTGAGAGCGGTCCATATACTGCGTTAACTTCCACCAATCGTAGCCCTAGTATAAATTTATTACTTTGCGATTAAGCTAAAATTAGTATAGAAAATAGCACAGTTCCTCAAGCGGAAATTTTAAGAACTAAAATTACGAACGTGTGATTGGTGTAAAAGCTAACGCGTAGTATAGTTAATTCGAAGCTCATTTTAATAATTCAACAAAATAAAGATATACTATTGGCGGAGAGTTAATGATTAACAAGGTAGTAAAAGTAAAAAAACACGCTGAAGGCCGATCCAAAAATAAATACATACTTAACACATACAATACATATATATTCTCAATACACCATAAACAAAAGTTTAGGACATAAAGGAGATGATAGTGAGTGAAGATTAGTTTTAAAGAAAGCTACAGACAATAGAGTGGACCATATTAGGCAACCATAAAGGTATATAATAGGGAGCCGCCCTAAGGTCTAACATTTCTTTCCAAATTTGAGAACAGAACACATAATGCCCAAAACATAAAATGGGAACAAAAATTATTGCAACCAATCTTTGAGTATTGATTGGTTGAAGTGAAATAAGAATACGGCGGCAACAAACTTGGTTGACATTTCTTTACATGGGTAATTATAGGTCTTAGGGAGGTTCCGTATATATTTTTTACTTTTATGGCAAAAACTCGTCGCCATATTGCGGATAATTTCTAGAACTATTCTTTAACATACAAAGAAGAATGGGAAATTTTATATGGAGTGTGGGCTAACCGCGGCCAAGTACTATTATGGTCCAGAATTACAATTACCGCGGGAAGTTTTATCGCCGAGGTGTATTTATAAAACGAATATTTTATTTTTGTTTTCGAGCATTAGATGGATTTCCTAATATTCTGGCATTATTTAATAAATATAAAAAAAAAGGTTTAAATATATTTATCAAGTAATATAGCACATATAAATTGCCCACTATTTATAATTATTAATACTATGCAAAAATCCTGTATTCAAATAATATTTATTTTTAAGTTTGTTTCAAAACTATTTACAATATAAATATATGTATAATATGACCTACGTAACAGAGGCGAACAGCTGCTACGAACATACGGAGCTGGATACTTATATATAAGGGTTACCGAAGTTTTAGTTTAGTTTGTCAGAAGTAGGGCCTCTGTACTTAAAAAAATGCCCTTTATTGCAAGTTTAGCTTTTTAAGGATGCCTATTTAACAACAGTTTTGGTTAATAAGTCCTAAACAGCCTTCAATCCATAATCTATTGCACAAAGGTAAACAGTCCAGTTTTAACAACATATACAAAACTATAGTATTGTTATTAAATAAATATAATTTAAATCACAAACAATCTAGTAATTAGTTATCTCACTGTATAATGTCATTGGGTGATCATTGCGCGGGTTGCGGCCGCCGGAAGTACAGCACGAGTCCCAGCGAGCCCACCAGCGACGCGATCAGATACACGTCCCAGTTGGACACCAGCGGGGACTCCCCCGTCAGGAACAGTAGCGCCAGCGGACTCTGCGGTAACGACAACGTGTTACAGTGTGACCAGGTGTTACAGCGTGACCAGATGGCGACGTGTTATAGTAACCATTTATTAACCATGGCGAGATGTTAAATCGAATCAAAAATATTTCATGTAAACCTGGCATACCTACAAGCATTAATAAAAAGTTATTTAAAAACCAATAGTTTTGACCAAATTAGTGTGACCAGAATATTGGGGTGTTTAAAAATGACCAATATTGCGAAATATTACAGCATAGATAGTTGTAACCAGGGGGGTAACCACCGACTCCGATACCGTTCTCGTTCGAGTTGAGATCAAAAATGACGCACTCGAACTAGTTATGCAGCGGTCAAACTTTTCGTAGTACCAAAACTCTTCTCGATCTCAACGAGAATCTCAGTCGTTGAGGTATCGGAGTCGGTGGTTACCCCGCAAAAGAGCGAAGTGTTGCAGCGTGACTAGTATAGGCAAGTGTTGCAGCGTGACTAGTATGGGCAAGTGTTGCAGCGTGACTAGTATAGGCAAGTGTTGCAGCGTGACTAGTATGGGCAAGTGTTGCAGCGTGACTAGTATGGGCAAGTGTTGCAGCGTGACTAGTATGGGCAAGTGTTGCAGCGTGACTAGTATGGGCAAGTGTTGCAGCGTGACTAGTATGGGCAAGTGTTGCAGCGTGACTAGTATAGGCAAGTGTTGCGGCGTGACTAGTATGGGCAAGTGTTGCAGCGTGACTAGTATGGGCAAGTGTTGCAGCGTGACTAGTATGGGCAAGTGTTGCGGCGTGACTATTATGGGCAAGTGTTGCAGCGTGACTAGTATAGGCAAGTGTTACAGCGTGACTAGTATTGTCAAGTGTTGCGGCGGAGAAGTGTAACAGTGTGACCAGTATATATAGACACAGCGTCATGTTAGTGTCCAGACAGTACCTGGTGCACATGCAGAGCGGCCAGAGCAAGTGCGGCGGGCAGTCTGGCGTCGGGCGAGGTGTCGGCGGCCAGGTCGTAGCAGCGCTTGGCGAGGTGCGGGTCTCGCGCCAGGCCCAGCCCGTGGGAGTGCATGTAGCCCAGGTTAAACGTCGCTTGGGCGTTGTGCTGTTGCTCTGATGCTATCCTGCAAATTTAATGATAGATTAATGACTCATAACATTCTGAACATAAAACTCAGACAATCCCCGTCTCTCGACATTTATAAAAAATTACTCATTTGTTATTATCACAATTCAGGATAGGTTTAAACATATATTTATTTTACTATATTATTTTTGTAGTTGTATATTTGCGTATGTATATCTATACTATATGTAGTTTACGTATTTTGCTTTTTCTTTACATTATTATGTGCAACAATGTTACACTTTTCACTCTCCTAAAGGTTAGCTGGTAGATAATGACTAAGGCTTTAGCTTGCCTTTGTACAAAAATTTTAGTGCAATATTTATATAATTTAAAAAAAAAAAAAAAGATAAAAAACTCATAAATAAATTATCTTTATTGTACTTATACTTTATTGTTTGGCATCAAATCCCAGTTATGGCTCTAGACAGGGGCGGTTCCAGGATTGTTTTTTTTTTGTTTTGGGGGATGGCCCTATGGCAAAGGGCTTTTTACAAGCTTTTAAACACTTTTTTTTTAAATAGTTGGGTTTTCCCTTCTAGACATTAATAAAGCTTCCTGATTCGTCATTACACTTCCTGAGTACCCACTACAGTCTGTTAACAGTAGTTCCCCTTATTTCATAAAGGCGACAATTGCAACAATTGTCAACAAGTGTCAAGAATAGTCGATTTATGGTGGTGATTCTTGTTTCATGAATTCTGACTATGACTGGTGGGACAATTGTCAAAAAATGACAAGAATTGTCGACTAAATAATAGGATGGATTGCCTAAGGCAGCATACTTAGCGTTACAACTACGAATAAATGCTATTAGAATTTATTATACCCTTGAATAAAAAAAAAATATTACGGTTGAAATTGCAGTTATAAAAAAGCTACAGTTGGCGAAAATACTCTTGTTTTCTTTCTTTTTTTTTAATTTTTCCAATTATTGGGAAGGCAAAGGGATCTAAGCCTATACAGCTTTTTGTTTTCTATTCTTCCACCAGTGTGGAAAGGCAAATCTTTAGGCCATTAAAAAAAGGAAATAAATTAAGATTTTTGATTTTTTTGTACTAAAATGTGTTTTCAGATTTAAGTGTTTATTATAAAGATTGATCATAATAAAAAAATAATAAACATTTGAAGAAAGGCTGTCCTCTGATTTTTTTATGGAAAATTATTTATTCATTGTAAAAAAAAAGAAATATACAAAAGGCCTAAAATCTTCAAACGAAATGTTAAACATGTTCGTTTACGTACATAATATTTTATTACTTAAGTATATAATATTTTTGTTCTGACTTTTTGTTGTTGTTTGTATGACGGACGACCATCTTCTGTTTTCATGTTTGGAAAGCATATTTTAGTCCTTAGGACATCTTATTTTTATGCCTCCATAGGAATACCTATAAGTAAATAAATACCTACCTATTTATGCATGAAGATAGCATAATATACTAACGCATCATGCCTAACGTCCGATTTCTAATAATAATAATTACTTATTAGTACATAGTTGAAAATGGCGGATTTCATAAACAGCTCTCAAATATATTATTAACGTAACGTGGGCATTAAAATACCCTATTTTCAATTATTTATGAATTTAAGGAAAACCTACTAACTTTTTGTACCTATTTAAAAAAAAAACCCTAAAACTCTATTATATATATATTAATAATTCTTCAAAAACATTTATTATCACTATTACTTTCATTAACAGCCATTTTATAATTTAATTCTGTAAATATTAATTATTATATCAAATAGCAACACGGGACGTTGTCATTTAGTGACACAGATCTTAACTCATGTCAATTATACCTGACAATTTTACAAATATGTCGACTTGTAAATAAAATTTATGTTTCATAAAACATATTTAACCAATTGTATACTGACAATTATAAAAATATACCTGTCGTGAAATTATAACAATTGTCAACAATTCTAATACAATTGGTCGTGTCAAAAATGTTTATGAAACGCAATTATGACAACTTGTCAGATTTTCATAGTAATATACTTGTCAACTAAAAAGTTATATGAAACAAAAATTACATAATTGTCAAAATGTCACTTGTCACCTATCACCTGTAACTTGTCGCCTTTATGAAATAGGGCCCTGGACACATACCTGTAGTGGTGAGCCGCGGCCTCGTAGTCGGGCTTGGTCCCCAGTCCGTAGTAGTGGTAGTCCCCCAGCTTGACCCGGGCCGCGGAGTTCCCCTGGGATGCCGCGCGGCTCCAAAGCTGGAGCGCGCGCACATAGCGCTCGGTTTCGTTAAACATCGTCACTTCACCTGTAGGTATATATATATATGTTATAAGAAACTAATAATATTATTATATGTTACTCAATTAACTCAATGAAAAGATGTTTTTAAATTATATTAATTGCTAAGCATGCGTGTGTATGTATATATGTGTTTGGGTGTGTGTTTTTGTATGTATGTCTCACTAGAGACCAGCAGATAGGCGGCGTCGTTGTGTGTATGTATGTCTCACCAGAGTCCAGCAGATAAGCGGCGTCGTTGTGTGTATGTATGTCTCACCAGAGTCCAGCAGATAAGCGGCGTCGTTGTGTGTATGTATGTCTCACCAGAGTCCAGCAGATAAGCGGCGTCGTTGTGTGTATTTGTGTGTATGTATGTCTCACCAGAGTCCAGCAGATAGGCGGCGTTGGACTGCGCCAGCTCGTGGCCGGTGTCGGCAAGCGCGGCGTACTGCAGATAGGCGTGCCGGTAGTTGTTGGTGCGCACGGCCGCATGCGCACGCATCAGGGCGGCGCTCCACGGACCTCGTTCACACACGTTCTTTAGTAACTGTCATCCAAATAAAAATATTGTAAGCACACGTATGCTTACAATGAACAAAACTGGTTCCCATATCACTGGCTTAAGGGGCCTCTAGTCGATTTGCCACCCATACAAACGTACTTCCAATAATACAACTTGCCTGTAAGTCGAACTTCAATTATTTTTTTCATGTTCGTAATTCTACGCATAAATGTTTCTGTTGTGGTTAATAAATATTTTTGTATATTAATTAGAGATGAAACGGATATCCGGTAAATATCCGATATCAATATCCTGCCGGATTTCGGATAGAAAATTGAAAAAAAAATATATACTTTACATAGGCAAATCATACAATATAATAAGTTATAGACACCATTTATTTTTATAATTGCACGTAAAAACTGATTGTTTTATTATAATTTAGTACTCAAAATTAACAAGTGGCAAATTGTGGTTAATTAATACCTAAATTTTCGCATTTGTTGGTAAGAGACGACTCCGCTTAGCTTCGCATACCAGACCAGCTTCTGAAAATGCCGTTTGCTGTAATCGCTACTGCCAGGTGCTGAAACATAAACTCTAGCAAAACTCGACAACTGCGGGTACTGATACATTAACTGACCACCAAATGTATGGGTCGTGATGGCGAACGATTCGATCGATATATAATAAAAAGAACTGAGAAACAAACACAAACTTGCACGTGCGATAACCCCAGAATAATAATAATAACTTATTTGTTTGTTTTCTTATTGTTCTGTGGCGATAACACACCAACGCCCCCGAGTCGTCCCGACAACACCCGAACGCGCCCGAATATTACCGACCTCGCTCACCGCGCCCATATTCAAATCAACTGATCGCGCCATGTAAAGTGCCGAATATCCGGTACTCCGGCCTCGTAGCTTGCCGAATAACCGGTATCCGGCCAAACCACTATCCGTTTCATCTCTAATTTTAATATTAAAAAGTGTTTTTTTATTTCGAAAAATAAATAAAATTAACAACCCAACACAGAAAAAAATCATAAATACAATTACCGATAAAAATATTATTTTAATTCTGCGACAAACAGTAATCGAGTATTACTGGAAGTGTGAAAGCTCATTTTGTATGGAGAAGGCGGAGTTCGCGATTAAAATGCTCCTTATGAAGAGCGTCTGATAAGGCTCTTCAATGCTCATGCTGATTAAACTGCGGAGTATTACCTCTCCCCGCGGATAACGCTACCATACACATGGTATGTAACGTTCCCACCGACCCCCAATAAGAGCGCACATACCTCGACAGCCGTGGGGCACGAGGGCGGCACTCCGATGCCGTGCGCGTGCATGTGCGCCAGGTGGTAGAACGCCAGCACGTGGCCCGACTGCGACGCCAGCGAGAAGTACTTGTTGGCCTGCTTCAGGTCGCGACGTACGCCGATACCTCCTGAAACACGAAACGGAGACGATTTTTAGCGGAAGTTATACCATGAGTTATTATCCGTACATTCCAGATTGGTGCGGTTAGCATTACGCGCTTACATCATAAACCAGCTCCACCAACCGTTTCATTTAAACCAGCTTTATACATACAGGGTGAATTTTATTCTTTATTAAAACTCTCTTGAGCCGGGATTTTAGGTTTTATCAATTTACGTTTATTATCCTTTAGATAAAAAAAGGTCCTTTATGTGTTTATGTAGGTTTTTAAAGATGTTATTTAAAATATATATATATTTAAGTATGAGATTAGAATTTGAGGTCATTGCACTTCACTGTTGGATCTTCCAAAACTATCATTTTGTAGAATTGGCCCTTAAGGACACTGCATTCGTAATCACGAAGTCTATTATACATACAGAAGGAATAGCGCGGAAAAACTCAAAGGAGTATCGGGGCCCATTATAATAAAAAACTAAAACTGCATCATTAGATTTTTGAAAATGCATGCAAACTTAGACGGCGAACTTAAACGTGAGTGGTCTATGGTCTATGTGTATCTCTAGTGGTCTATGTATGGACTGTAAACTGGATGCCACTTCAAGCGCGCTACAAATTTGATGGTAAACTGTATCCTTAATGGTAAACTGGATCCTTCCATAATTAAATTACTAGAAACGGTATTAAGACTCAACTTTATGCAGTGGAAATCGGTGCAGAGGAATTCCATAAATCTCTTTGTATTTGTCTTTAAGGATCTTGGCCTTCCAAAATCGGCCGTGGGATCTTATATGGAACGCGTTTCCAAGATGGCGCTGACAGGATCGTATAGAATTTGATTGGGTAAAGTGTTAGTAAGTACAGTGAAACCCCGAATTGTAATTCGGAGTAGATTTACAGTCTTAAGATTGATCCTGTTTCTATAGATAATATTTATCAAAATTAGTTTAGAACAAATCACATCACAACTTCACAAATCTAACAATTTAAACAAATTAGCCATTTTAACATTACTAGTTTGTATGGGGAAGGCAATTTTTTTTTTTTTCATTTACGACACATGATTTCATGGGTAAAGTTGTTCGATTTCATCAGTGGGACCTCATATTAGCCCAAAGTAGAATATTTCAATGTCACCATGTATATGCAGACTTACCATAGTACATAAACCCTAGATGTAGCTGCCCCTCCACCCAGCCCTGGTTGGCCGCCATGGTGAAGCATTTGAAAGCAGCCGTTGTGTCTTTGGGCACCCCTCGACCCTGACAAATTACATTATATCGTTATTTTACATCACCACCATCCAAATAGAAAAGTTTACAGTGATAGCTGTTAAAAAATGGTAGGCGCTAGCGAAATTAATAATAATAATATGTAGTATAATTTACACATATTACTCTGGTCACAAACTAAGCTCTAGGCTTATACTATGTGTACCAGAAACAATGATATAATACATATTATATTTAACACCCAGACCATGACAAACTGTACTGAAAAACACGAATATTTTTTTGACATCGAGCCCACAACCTCCGAATTCAACACCAAATGCACAGTTCAGAATCACTAATCGCTTAATTTTTTTAAAGAGTACAAATAATCATATCCTTTTTGTGGATTATAATTATCTAAGCTATAGTCAAAATTCATGATGGATCTACTGGTCCCAGAGTGTAGGGATTGCAATAACCAGCAAATATTGCAAAATTCGGTACTGAGTTTTTATTTAAGTATACAATTGCACATTTGGCTCCCGAGAACTGTTTAAGCGGCCTCAGGGTACCCAGCGGAGGGATTCACCCGTCCTCATTTCGCCGATGGTATTCGGGGCAACACTAAACAAGTTAAGAGCTTGTTGCGGTGTTTATGGTGGTATAGTGTCGTTGTATAAAGCGGTCACCACACCCAGGTCCAGCCTTGTTGTTATCGGCTTAACTTTGTTATTAGTGGCGCAGTGACTTGACCACTAGGGCCACTTTTAAATTATTACCACTGTATTTGATTGCTGTCTTGTCGGAATGAGCATCAGGGTAATTATTACCACATTTTTTTATTAAGAATTTGATAACAATTCTGATGAAGTTTGTAAAAAAATCAAAAAGTTTTTGAAGCTTATAATTTAAAAATATATATGGAGTTATAGAAGTTTATAGTCATGTATAGTATAGTCAGCAAGGAGAGTCCCTTGCCGAGATTTTTATTAAAGTGCACTTCAATATGTTCAAATCTACACTAGTTACAAACGTAGAAAATAGGCTTACTTTGTAAAAAAAATATACTCTCGAACCACGGAAACCTTTCTTCAATCCATTTAGTATTAACGGAAATGTTTGAAAAAGAAAAATCCCATGTAACTTTTTATTTTATCTTTTACATATTTAAGCTCTAATTTTACCAACAACCTACTGGCTAATAAGAATTATTAGCAAATTCGTATTATGAAAATGTGGCCCCTCAATCCTGATGGTCATCTTGTCGGATACCGTCTGCACCGTCCCCATAAGCCTGCAGAAGAGAGTTACCTGCAGATACATGAGGCCGAGCCCGCTCTGCCCGACCGGGTTGTTGAGAGCCGCGGCCGCCTGGAAATACTTGAGGGCCGTCTTGTTATCCGCCTTGATACCGTCTCCACCTTCCAAATAAATCTGCGTGAGTGACATAATTTATCTTATTACAAAACTTATAATATAATAATTATAAGTATCACATAGTTTTTAACAATGAATTTAATACTAGCTGTGGCCGAGGCTCTACCATGGGTTTGCGCATTGTAGAAACGTAACGTATTCATTTACGTATACGTGAGCAACAACCAAAAGGATCGCTTTATTTTCGGTAACAGGATTAAATAAAGCGATCCTATTGGTTGTTGCTCACGTATACGTAAATGAATACGTTACGTTTCTACAATGCGCAAACCCATGGTAGAGCCCCTGGTGTATTCTTCCAACATTTAATGTAAAATAAATAAGATCAAAAATAAAACAAATACTATGTGACTCAGGTTTAGTTTATCGGGAACAAACAAATAATTTATCTTTATATTTTAGTAGCCTAGCTGTTGTGGGTGTAAAAAACAACTATTAACTATTGCTATTTAATAGGTGTTCAGCATGGCTAAGGTGTTAATCATGGCTAGCATGTCTTGCTGTCCATCGTATCACTGCCATAATAATAATAGGTAGAACATTACACACATATTGCACTGATCACAAACTGAGCTTTGTACCAGAAAAAACGCTATTAATACATACTATATTTTTGTAAACACCCAGACATTGACAAACAGTGTAGAGAAACGTACTAATATGTTTTACCCTGGTTGGGAATCCAAACCAAGACCTCCGAATACAATGCCAAAGGCGCAACCACTAGTCTACGGGGGCGGCCAATATTTTAGTAAAATAAATAAATACCATCACGGGTGCTTAATTGACTCCCAAGAACCGTTTTAACGGCCTCAGGGTACCCAGCGGAGGGATTATCCCGTCAACACGTGAGGCAACACCTAACAAGTGGCGAGCTTGTTGCGGTGTTTATGATGAAATAGCCTCGTTGTATAAAGCGGTCATCCATCCCAGGCCGGCCTTATTGTCATCTGCTTAAACTTGTTATCAGTTGCCCAGTGACATAACCACTAGGCTGGGGCCGCTTTTTAGGGACTGAAGTTTTTGTATGTTTTAGTAAAAAATATACAAAAACAGCAGTCCCTAGCAGCGCCCTCTGGATTTATTTTGGTAGAATCCAGCCTGATCATTGACATGTCTACATCCTATAAGAAAGTATAAGTTGAAGGACTGACCTTGCCGAGGAAGGCGTTGGCGACCGCGTTGCCGGTCTTAGCGGCCTGGGTGAAGTACGTGAGCGCCTTGTTTACGTCCAGCGAGACTCCGCGACCGCCTTGGAAGTGCAGTTGACCGAGCCCTACCTGAACACAAACATATTATAAGTTTCAAAATATTTATTATCTAAAAAAGAACATACATAACATTCATTTACATTGAGTTTAACTCAACATAATATTACAAACTATCATTTATATAACTAGCTGACCGCGCTACTTCGTCTGTGTATCGTTAACCGTTTACGCAGCGCACGCGACGATAGCTCTTAAAAACAATAGATTTCCCCCGTTTTTTCACTGATGCTCCACTCCTATTATTCCATAAACGGGCTCCAACAATAAAATATGTATTCGATTGGAACAAGTGCATCCTGAGATTAGAGCGTCCACCTAAACCCTTAACTCTTCATAATATTTTATTTATTTATCAAACTTTATTGCATAATAAAAGGCGGACTAAATGCCGTTGGGCATTATATATGGACAGCCTCCGTAGACTAGTGGTTGCGCCCTTGGCGTTGTATCCGGAGGTCGTGGGTTCGATTCCCACCCATGTCAAAAAATATTAGTACGTTTTTTCTGTACAGTTTGTCATGGTCTGGGTGTTTATAAAATATAATATGTATATACCAGAGCAATATGTGTAATTTGTCCTACATATCCTCCGGATACAACGCCAAAGGCGCAACCACTAGTCTACGGAGGCTGCCGATAGAATTAAAATAATATTTTGTCGGTGATTGTATTTATTAATCTTTCTGTTTTCGATATAAAAATTGTAATAATAATCTTATGAAGAATTATGAACCGAAATAGTGACATCTAATTCATAAACTTTAAAATGTCGACGCCGTGTGTAGGTAATATAACTTTATATCTTTTAATAAATATTACCAAACCTACCCAATAAACACCGCGACTACGCGAATTACGAAAGAACAAAGGGGTATCTAAATATAAGTATTTTTACTTCTAATAATTTCTTTTTGAAAAAAATACTCATATTTTGGTACCCCTTTGTTCTTTCGTACTTCGCGTAGTCGCGGTGTTTATTGGGTAGGTTTGGTAATATTTATTAAAAGATATAAAGTTATATTACCTTCACAAAGCGTCGACATTTTAAAGTTTATGAAATAGATGTCACTATTTCGGTTTCTGGAACACAAAGTATGACATAAGGTATGTTTAGTGAAAATTCATTGTCACGAATATAAGTTTGTAATGTCAAAAGGAAAATAAAGGATTGGACGAGGTATATGCAGGCTTAGAATAATGGTTGGTCGGAGCACGCGATGACCAATCATTAATCAAAGATAGCAGGTATATAAGTGCATACTTGTGCCTGGACATCCCCCTTCTCCGCCAGCAGTTGGTAGTACTCTATGAGGTCTCCATCCAGGGTGCCGCTGCCCGTGCCCTCTGCCTCGTCCATCAGCCGGGTGCGCTGGATCACAGGACCACCACTGAGGGACACGCCACTGGCCACTGGAACGGACAAAAACAAATTCGTGAATCAGTACAAATTCCCCAAAATTGTTACATATGGCGGAAACTATATATTCTTAAATAAATAAAAAATCTTGAATAAATCGTCTTGGATTAACAGCATTTACGGATTCCTTGAGGGTAGCCCAAAGACTGTAACTGCTTGTTATATTTTTCATAGTATTTTATAAGATATTATTGTGCAAAAATGTATCGATTTTGTAAAATAAGCATGTAGAATTCACGCAGTGATCTCAGTGTAACTCAATGGTTCATTAGTGGTGAAATGGTGGCACCCATTTTATCATTTGGTTTTTCTTTTCCTCTTCACTTGTCACTGGCATAAATATACGGTATGAAATTACTCGAATAGCGTAAAGCCATCCAACAAAATATAATAATAATGAGTATTTTATATTTTCTTTTATTTTACTTTATTATTATTCATTTACTTTTATTATTAACTTTAAAAAAAAATTTTGCTCACGCATTATATAAATAACAAAATGATGAAAGACATTAGACACATATTGCCTGCAGGGTGATTACGCGTCTTAAGTTCGCTCGCACGCCCATTGATATGACGTCATTCTGACGTAGATCAAGTTTGGCTTTTTAACAGTGGGTCCAAAAAATCTTAGAAAATGACGTCATAACGATTGACGTGCGAGCGAACTTAAGACGCGTAATCACCCTGCTGGTCACAACTGGTTGTTTCTTTTGACAACGATACTAATACATATTATATTTTCATAAACTCCTAAACCATGACAAACTAACATAAAAACATACTATTTTTTTAGTGCCAAGTGTGAGAATTGAACCCACTTCCTTTGGCCACAACACCAAATTATATAAATACTTTTTTTTTAATACAGTTGCTCAAAAAGTGGCGTATTGCAGGGACTTATAGCGTTCGGGATGTGGGCTATTACATACTCTGAGCTTTTTTTTTACCTTTTCCGAACTCGTGCGTTCTCTTTCCCAACTGTCAAAATAATGTCTATTAAAAAGAAAAAAAACAACCACGAAGTTTTTACTAAAAAAAAATTCATAGAAGTTGAAATTCATAGACCGCCTAGACTAAAAATATACTATTTTTCTCAAACTCTGTGTTTACAAGGTGATGGTAGTGGTGTATACCCCAAATCAGTGTGAGGTATGTAGTATGTAGCCTGTATTATGTGTAAAAATGTACTAAATGTTTGTGTTAGGTAGGCTTATATGATTTTTTTAAATATTTAATTAGGTATATATTATTATTAGAGTAAATGTAAATCTTCCCGTTCTGCGACCCCTCTATCTAAAGCCATAGCTGGCAAAAGGTATTTTTAGAAATAGGAAAAAGGATTGAATATTGTAGCTGAGAAATAGGAAAAGGATTGAATATTGTAGCTGAGAAATAGGAAAAGGATTGAATATTGTAGCTGAGAAATAGGAAAAGGATTAAATATTGTAGCTGAGAAATAGGAAAAGGATTGAATATTGTAGCTGAGAAATAGGAAAAGGATTAAATATTGTAGCTGAGAAATAGGAAAAGGATTGAATATTGTAGCTGAGAAATAGGAAAAGGATTGAATATTGTAGCTGAGAAATAGGAAAAAGGATTGAATATTGTAGCTGAGAAATAGGAAAAGGATTGAATATTGTAGCTGAGAAATAGGAAAAGGATTGAATATTGTAGCTGAGAAATAGGAAAAGGATTAAATATTGTAGCTGAGAAATAGGAAAAGGATTGAATATTGTAGCTGAGAAATAGGAAAAGGATTGAATATTGTAGCTGAGAAATAGGAAAAGGATTAAATATTGTAGCTGAGAAATAGGAAAAGGATTGAATATTGTAGCTGAGAAATAGGAAAAGGATTGAATATTGTAGCTGAGAAATAGGAAAAGGATTAAATATTGTAGCTGAGAAATAGGAAAAGGATTGAATATTGTAGGTGAGAAATAGGAAAAGGATTGAATATTGTAGCTGAGAAATAGGAAAAGGATTAAATATTGTAGCTGAGAAATAGGAAAAGGATTGAATGTTGTAGCTGAGAAATAGGAAAAGGATTGAATATTGTAGCTGAGAAATAGGAAAAGGATTGAATATTGTAGCTGAGAAATAGGAAAAGGATTGAATATTGTAGCTGAGAAATAGGAAAAGGATTGAATATTGTAGCTGAGAAATAGGAAAAGGATTGAATATTGTAGCTGAGAAAAATATAAATACTTAGGTAACAAGTTTTATTAAACAAAAATATTTTTAAATAAATTGTCCTGAATGTAAAAACCTATAATAAAGTATAACTATAAATTCTAAGTGAAACCTACCTTTAGCAGCAACCTTCATGTACAAGTCCATAGCTTTAGGACAAGAGCTGGTCACTGTGACTCCAGCCCAGTTTCTGTAAGCTAAAGCCATTTGCGAGAATGTACTGTCGCCTATAGCACCAATGGTATAATGGACCAAAGCTTTTGCTTGGGAAACTGGTACACCAATCCCAGATGAGTACAGAAATCCCATGCCCTAAAAGTAAAAAGATACTTAAAAACATATTGTTAATATTAAAAAAAAATAGTTTGGCTTACCACCAAGTAGATGCAGAGTCTGTGCTTCTAAAAAACTAAATATGAATAAAAAAGGAATGCATAGACTACTGGTACTTCTGTTATGCACTATATTGATCATCTTCATTCTTGGACTTGTAGTATGCTTACCAACAGTCACATTATGCTAATATAAACAAAAACTGTTTTATCCATGAAAAATTAACAACTTACAGAATGAGCATCAGCTATTCCTTGTTCAGAATATTCTGTGAATACAGCTTTAGCCTTTTCAACATCAGGTTCAACAACTTCTCCAAACAAATAACTCCAGGCAATCTGAATTTTAGCAGGAACATAGCCAGCTTCAGCCGCTTCGTTTATTTTCATAATGGCTTCTTGAATAGATGACCGCCGCTTGATTTTAAGTAAAGCATTTTCATATATAGCTTTGGCTAAAACAATTTTTAAACTACATTAGGAGGAGGTTATAAAAATCAGCAGTTTTTTTTATAATTGATGAATGAATGATTACATTGACATATCTTTTGCACAAATTGGTCTTAGATTTAAAATTAAATGTAAAACTATCCATACCAACCTTCTTTCAACTCTGGAGTAAGGTCTTCTTCTTCAGCTGGTGATGAGGTCTGCAGCTGATCTAATAACAGTTGTGGACTATCTTCCAATATCTATTAAAAATATTTAAACAAATAATGACAAAGTGGAAGTAAATATAAATGCTCAAACAGATTTATGTTGTACATACAGAATAACCATGCAACTAAAGACACCAGTATTTTTATAAATATAAGAAATTATAATAAAGTAATATTAAAATTATAAACTATTTTTGTGTAGGCGAAATATTTTGGTAAAAAATCAAAATCTACTCTAATAATAAATATTTTAACAGAAAAATCAAATAACACAAAATGCTTTGCATTTCTTCTGTACTGTTTTGTTTAAAATTAACTGTTTGAAATAGAAAAAACAGTTAATTTTAAGCAAAACAAAACAGCAAGTATATTAAAATAGGCTTGCAATGCAAGTTTTATTTTTGTTGCTGCTTAATTATATTAAATAATAATAATAATGTGTATTCTGTAAAACAATATACACATATTGCCCTGCAGTGACATGCGGTTTATATAAGCCAAAAAGCCACCAGCCCAGCCCAGATGTATTCCCTAGATTCTGGGGTATGTTCATATTGTTCATTTTTCCGTGAGTCGGCTGACTATTCTAGCCAGCCCAGCTCCTTCCAGAAGGCGACCTAAGTCCGGGTCTTCCACAGGCCTCAAGGAGCGACCTCGTTGTTCCCAGGATTTTCGCCCGTTGTAAATCCACCCCGGTGTAATGAAGCAGCACATGGGTGGGTGTTTATTCAGTTTCCATGCAACCTCTACATATAGGGCTGTTGGTGATAACTAAAATTGTAGACAGGTGCCTGTTTAATGGAAAGTGTCTGGTAAGTATACCCACCACCATACAAAGGTTACCTCTGTTGAGATTGAGCAGTTTCCGAGCTAGGCGTGGGCTAGGTTTAGTGACCGCCTCTCTGGGCTGCCTGCAGTTTTGTAAGTTAGCTCAATACAGTGATGGTTGAAGGTGTTGTCCCGTGGCCAACTTTTCAACTGATTAAAAGAAAACGGTACATACGGTTTTGGTCCTACCGGTGTTGTAGCCGAACCTCTTTTCGCCAGTTCGTCAGCCGCGTCGTTACCGAGGGAGATGCTGTGTCCCTTTATCCACTGGAGAGTGAACCAACTGATATAGTCTCCAGTGCGTAGTGGCATTGTTTTACCAGACTCGAGTTCATCTGTTTGTTCTTCAATGCTAGTAGTACGGCTGCGCGTATGATAGTATGCATTTACCATATTCTTCTATCTTTCTTGCACGTGTTGCTTCTATTATGACTATACACTCTGCTTGGAAGATGGAAGCATGTGTGCCAAGAGCTGTTAAAATTCTAATGTTTAGGTCGAGTGAATACTCTTCTGCGCCTGTTCTGTGTTCTGTTTTTGAACCGTCCGTGTAAATTCGGAACTGTCGGTTCTTCTTGCATGTTTTTGAATAGTTTCTCATAAATATGTGCACGCAAGGACATCTGTCGTTCACTACATTAATGAGTGGTTCTATCTCAAGGTGTTCGTTTAATGACAGAGTGTGCCTCGCTCGGTTGTCTATATCCAGAGGCTCTGAGGAGTGGTAGCGACAGCAGCTTCGTATTGTATGTATAGATGTAAAGGTGTCAGGTTTAGTAAGGTTTCGATAGCTGCTGTCGGTGTAGTCTTCATACATCCTGTTGTGGCTAAACAAGCCAGTCTTTGAAGACTCTGTAGGTTAGCTGTAACCGTGATTTGAGTGGTCCTAGGCCACCACACCAAAGCTTCATAGGTGATAGTGGGTCTGATGACTGTAGTATATAGCCACATGGTAATCTTGGGTTTGAGTCCTCATGTTTTTCCTAGAAGTCTTCTGCATTGCCACATTGTGACGCAAGCTGTCTTTAGTTTGCGTCACAATGATTATAGGATCACTAGGTCATCCTCGTAGCCCAGCGTGAAGTACACTTGGTCATTCAATATTCTTATCAGTCCATCTACAACTAGGTTCCACAGAAATGGGGACAGGACCCCTCTCTACGGACAACCCTTTGCTGCTATGCCTTTGGTCGTACTGTCCACGGTAAGCTGCACAGCGCGTTGTTTCAGCATATTCTCTATCCATCCTATAATGGTCGGCTTCACTTTATATTTGGTTAGTGCCATAGATATGCTGACAAAAGACGTTTTATCAAGGGCCCCTTCGATATCAATGAAGGTTCCTAGCGTTGATTCTTTATTAGTTAAAGTCGATTCAATTTTACTTACTACATGGTGTAGTGCTGACTCCGTTGATTTTCCTGTTGTGTATGCATGCTCATAAGGATGCAATGGTTTCTTTAACTAAGATTCTTAGGTGTTTGTCACACAGCAGAGCACAAAGGAAAGCCTTTAAGCAGAAAGGAGGTAAGGCTAATTGGTCTGAAGGATTTAGCTTGTGTGTAGTCACTTTTTCCCAGTTTTGGTAGAAAAACTACTTTCCCTTCTCTCCATTGTTTTGGAACGTACTTATGAGCTAGGCACGCGGTGAATATTTCTGTTAGTAAGGGCAGTAGTCTGGCGAGGCCCCACTGAAGGAGTGCTGGGAAAATGCCATCTATACCTGCGGACTTGAAGAGCGAAAAACTTTCTATAGCCCATTCAACCTTTGTTGTCGTGATGACTGATTTCGCGATTTTCTAGTCCTCATCCGTTGGTGGCAGTGCGGTACTTACTTCCCAGTCTCTATGGTCAGTCTGTTGACAGTGTGGGAAGTGAGTTTGTAAGAGTACCTCACTGGTTTCTTTATCTGTGTTTGTAAAAGTGTTTTTTTTTAGCGATCCTATACAAATTTGGTTGGTTGTCATAAAGCTAACAGCTGAACTGTTAGCTTTATAACTTGTTTCTATATTCTCGCAGAAACATCGCCATGATTCCGTTTTCTAATGTTTGACACGCTTCTCTTTTTTTATATTTTGTCCAATCCTCTTCTTCACTTGTGTTCATCGCGCGGTTGAAAAGCTTACTTGCTTTGTGTTTAAGTCGGTCGAGCTCCGGGCGCCACTAAAGATTTCCTCTCTTGTTTGGCGGTGGTGGTAGCGTCAGGGAGCCAGACCTATGGTAGCTTTTTGTTATGTTGTCCATACGTGTTCCCACGTTATGTTCTATGTTAGCAGTTATGTTTGTCATATCCTCCAGATTTGTACTAGTTATAGTATTTTCCAAAGAGTTCCGGTATAGTATTTTGTTGGTTTTCCTTGGATTTCTTTTGGATATTGGTTCCGAAAGTGCCATGTTGAGTGTGAAGCATATTCGCCTATGATCTGCAAGCGAGGCTACCCTCGAAACATGCCAATTTGTTATTGAAGTCGCTTACCTCTGGTGAAGCTAAGGTGACGTCTATCACTGTAATCTAAACGAATACTATAGTATGGTTGACCCAACTACTGTTTGAGGCCCTAACAGCAGTATAGTTAGGTCTCTAGAATTATGTTAGTAGTGTTTATATGTAAATTTTGGGGAACGAATAAACACTTCCTCGGCTTTGTTACCGTGTTTTCATATAAGAGCTTACCTCCTATGTTTCTTAGTCCGCATATAATGTCACCTCTAATCCACGGTTCTTGAATCAGGGTGATCTTGAATCAGGGTGATAATGTTGTTGTCTTCATACAACACATGCCTAAGTGCTATTGTCGCTAGCTGCTTGTGCTGGAGATTGGTTTGGATGATATTTATATGCTCCCTACATTCCGCGCTACCCTCAGCGACACTGTTCACGGCGGTTTTGGCTATCATGCTAGCGTTCGTGCTCCTTGCGGTGCAGCGAACACCCGCACTACCGCCTTTGCCGGTTCCGGTGCGCTTTCGGGTGCTGCAGGAGTTGTTAGGGACAGATCTTGCGGTGCATCTCGTTATGGTTTGTAATGGCTGAGATAAAGTCCATATGTTGCCATAATAAAAAATCATCTCCATGAGCGTCCCACCCTCCATGGAGCCCACAACTGGGGATGCAAGGTTATGCACGCATGCACCAGGACCTACTTTATAGAATATATAGAACACCAAGCAATGAGATGCGACGAGCCGGCTCTCTACGAAAAAGTGTAAGGTTGCCAAAACCTCGCACCCCACGCAAAGGCGACTGCCTGCCCCGTAGCCCGGCGTTCTCGCCTGTAGCAATCCACCCTTCCAATACTACTGCCGTCTGTCCCATATGCGGCTAACGTACAGGATTACCGTTTCACTGAAATCCGGACCAAAAGGGGCGTATTGTGTCCTATGTCCTCGGAACATGTCCCACTCAACCCCTCAGGACTCCTTTATCAGTATACGGCCAAACCGTCTGCGACACCGACGGGTGGTGCACCCACCTCCCCCATCAAGTTTCATATAACTTTGATGAGGCCGTGAAGACCGACCACTTTGTCTTCACATCTGATTATGTAGGATATTATTATTATTATTTATCAGGCAGGCAGTTGAAACAACTGATAGAAGCCTGTATCTTGTTATTCTTAAGTGTTAAGTATTTCTTAGCTGGTGTGGTTTAAAGTTGTCCAAACGATTATTAAATTGATTGATAGTCTCAGCTGAGACAACTTCTTTTGGTAGTGCATTCCAAAAATCCACAACTCTGTTGCTCAGAAAATGCTTGCAAGGGTTATTAAAGGCTCTTGTTTTATCTAATTTAAATGGGTGCCCTCGTAGCTGTGGATTAACAGTTCGTTGGATCATTTGGTCAAACTGTTGCAAGTCGTATGTCCATTTAAGATCTTGTATGTTTCATTAAGGTCACCACGCTGCCTGCATTCCCTTAAGGTGGTTAGTTTTAGGTTTCCTAATCTCTGCTTAATGTCAAATGCTTAAGCTCTCTTGGCACCTTGGTGAGTTTTCGTTGCACTCTTTCCAACATATCTACATCCTTCTCAAAATATGGATTCCACACTTGAAATGCATATTCCAAAATTGACCTTACATAAGATTTATGTATAATGAGAGTCATCTCAGGTGTTAATACTCCAAAGGCTTTACTTATCAAGTAGACAAAACTATTGGCCCTCTGGGTTATGAGTTCTATATGTTTGGCCCATTTTAAATCCTCAGTCACTGTAACCCTAGGTCTGTTTGCGATGTAACCTGCTTTAATTGAGTGGTTCCTAGGTTATATGACTGTTTAGGGTTAAGATTTCCTATATGCAACACCGTTCACTTACTAGAAATAAGGTTAATAAGCCAAACCTTAGACCAGTTTTCAATTTTGTCTAGATCCAATTGGAGGTGTGCATGGCTAACTAAGGGTTTCGCAAATATTTTTGTGTCATCTGCAAATAGGCTCACATACGATTCAAGGCTTTGGGGTAAGTCAAAATATATGAAAAGATGGTATAGAGTAGAGGACCTAGTATAGAACCTTGTGGTACCCCGCTGAGTATGTTTCTTTCTTCTCACACAGCATCCCCTTCTCTCACACAGAAAGTTTTTTTGGCAGAGAAAGGATTCTGTCCACTTTAAAGGTCTCCCACGGATTCCAATAAATTCTAATTTTTGTAGCAGTCTTCTGGTTGCAACCTTGGTTAATGCTTTTTTATAGTCAAGATATATGATATCAACGGGATCCCTAGGGCGGGTGCAGGGCCACATCAACACAACAGAATGAAGTGGGTCTGCGCCTAGTTTTCATCCAACCACCTAAGGATGGAATCTGGCAAAAGGCATTAAGATACGGCTCTCTCTCTCTAGCAATAAACTCCACTTATTGCTTACATTCAATAAAAGCTACATCTTAATGCAAGTCTTATACACTACCTTCACGTGGTGCTGCCCGTTCTTGGTCTGATTCCATCAGAAACAGACACAACTAAATGTGTTAAGGCGAAATACCAAAAAGTCCGCACCAATCCCAGAATTCCTAATATCCTGTCTAAATCCGCTGTGGGGACAAAGTGGTCAGTCTCCACGGCCTCTCTAATGCATAATGGAACATTGGAGGGGGGGGCACCACCCGTCGATGCCGCAGACGGTCTAGCCGTGAGCCGGATGAAGGAGTCCTGAGGGGCTGAGTGGGACACAACACGCCCCTTTCGGTCTGGAATTCAGCAAAACGGTTAAACCTGCGCGGTAGCCGCGTGCAGGGAAGTCGGCAGTGGCACGAAGTGAAAGGGAGGCCACGGGCGAGAGTACTGAGCTTTGTAGCGGGCAGTCGCTCCTGCGCGGAGTGCGAGGTTTTGGCAACCTTGCACCCTTCGCGGGAACCCGGCTCGTCATGCGGCGTCTCTTCAGTGCTCTATATCTCCGGAGTAGGTCCTGATGCGCATGTATGTGTGTCCCCAGTTGCGGGCTCCCTGGAGGGTGGGACGCCTCGGAGATGAATTAATATTTCGATAACATATGGATATCTTTTCAGCCATGTCGAACAACACAAACACTGAGATCAACCTGAGCGGGCTGGCGGAGGCAATGCCATCGTCGGGCCAGGGCAGGTGCGATTGGGGGACGACAGTGCCAGGGTCCAGCCAGAAGACGGCCAAGACCAACAGGCGCACTAAGAGGAGACAGGCAGCCAAACAGCGCAGCATCGCTGAGAGAGCGGAAGGCCAGTCATCAACAAAAAAACACAACACAGATGAACGCAGCAACCGGAAGCAAGGAGGACCCAGCACGGGTGCGGGTGCAGGCAGTTGCAGCACCGTAATGGGCGCAACGGCCAGCACTAGTGCCCGGGCAGGGAAGACCGTAGCTGGAGGTAGCGCGGGATCTATACCTACTGGTGAGACTGAACCGCTGCCTAGACCTCAGACCTCAGCAATGGGGTCTAAGGTTGAGGCAGGGGGGAAGGCTCCCAACAACAAAGCAAGGGGTCGCCGTGGGAAAGGGCAAAACAAGCCCGGTGAAGGAAAGCCTGAGGGTCAGCTGAACAAGCGACCCCGGCCCAACGACACCATCTCTCCCAGAGGCGACAGCAAAAGACACCGGACCGACACGGTGAGCTATGCAGACGTGGCCAACTCACAAATGCACATCGCGGTCACAACAACACCACTATCAGACTTCAGCCCGGAACAGGTCGTGACTCTAAGGGACACCATAGAGGACGCGATCTTCGATGCATCAATAAGAGTGCCCGGGTCAACGTCTATCCCCTACGCACCGTCGTTCAGAGGCCGAGGCTTCGAAAGCGATGGTGTGCTGAAACTTTGGGCGGAGGACCAGAAGTCTGTGGAGTGGCTGAAAACAGCGGTCAGCACGATAGCATCGCCGAACAGTGGAACGAAGCTGGTAGTGGTGAGGCAATCGGACCTCTATAAAAAGGTCCGAGCTGGCCTACATATTCCACGCTTCAGGGGCGATATGAAGCGGCTACAGGAGGTTCTTCTGTCACAGAATCCCTGGTACAGGATGGACACCTGGAAGCTGCTGAAAGCCGATCCACTTAAGGACAACGCACTCTTCCTGACAATGGGCATACCGGAAGAGGAGGTGGGGCAAATAATGGCCCGGGGCAGGAGAATCTCTTTTGGGGTGGGGTGTATATACGTCAGATTCTTCACCCCACAAGGTCTCAGCGACACACCACAGTCTGCTGAACCACCAAAGGAGCCATCTCCTGCTGCGTACACCTCCACACAGGGAGCCACTGAAAGGAAGAGGGTGGAACCGACGCCAAGGCTGGAGACAGCCACATCAACACACAAGGCATCGGATCCGACCACTTCGGAAGGGGGGATAGATGAGGATGGATTACTACGCTCACCCTAATCCTCCTCCCCCCACCCATAACAACCACCAACATACGGCTGGGCCAGCGCCAACAAGTCAAATCACTTCAATAGGGGCCGCTGGCCCAAACATGCCGACACACATTAACATCATACAGACAAACCTACAGCATAAACAACTGGCCACAGCTGCGCTGAGGCATGTCCTGGATGAAGACAACAGCATAATCGCTCTAATCCAAGAACCATGGATCAGAGGTGATACTATATGCGGGCTGAAAAGCACTAGAGGTAAACTCTTATATGATAACACCGTCTTAAAACCAAGAACTTGCATACACATACCACAGAGTATGCATGCAACTCTACTAACACAATTCTGTTCTAGAGACCTAACTGCGGTAAGGGCCACGAACAAAAATTGGACCAACCAAACCGTAATATTTGCATCGGTGTACATGCCGGGAGACCGAGACGCACCACCAAAGGAGATGGCCGACCTGGTGGCGTACTGTGCAACTCAGGCATGGCAAATAATAATCTCAACGGATACCAACGCGCACCATCCACTCTGGGGAAGCGCGATATCCAACAAAAGAGGTGAGGATCTTGTTGAATATCTCTTTACAACTAACCTCACTATTCTCAACAGGGGCTCAGAGCCGACATTCGTTACGAGCAGATGTCAAACAATAATAGACGTCACCTTAACTACACCAGAGGTATGTGACCTAATATCTAAGTGGCATGTTTCGAAGGAAGCGTCGCTAGCAGATCACAGGCGAATATGCTTCACACTCAACATGACACTGCCAGAACAAGTATCCAAAAGAAACCCAAGGAAAACGAACAAGGATATGTACAGGAACTCCTTGGTTACTAAAATAAGTAATAAAAATCTAGAGGATATGACAAACATGACTGATAACATCGAACACAATGTGAATACACTAGTGGAGAACATAACAAAAAGCTATCACGAGTCGTGTCCCCTGATGCAACCACTTTCACCTAAGAAGAGAGGTAACCTCTGGTGGGGACCAGAACTAGACCGACTCAAACACAAAACGAGAAAGCTTTTTAACCGCGCGATGAATACAAGGGAGGAACAGGACTGGGAAAGGTATAAAACATCCCAATCCCACTTCAAAAAACGCGTTAAACATCGAAAAACCGAATCATGGAGACGTTTCTGCGAAAACATAGAAACAAGTCATGAAGCAAACAGAGTCAGGAAAATAATGACTACTAATCAAAATTGTATAGGATCGCTAAAAAAATCCGACAACACTTTTACAAACACTGACAAAGAAACTAGTGAGGTACTTTTACAGACACACTTCCCCGACTGTCACCTTACTGACAACAAAGATTGGGAAATAAGTACCGAACTCCCACCAACTGAAGAGGACTGGAAGGTTGCGAGATCAGTTATCACGAAGGCAAGGGTAGAATGGGCAATTGAAAGCTTCTCCCCTTATAAATCGGCAGGAATTGATGGTGTATTCCCAGCACTCCTTCAGTGGGGCCTCCCTACCGTACTGTCTGCACTCACAGACATATTTACTGCATGTCTAGCCCATAGATACGTACCAGAACAATGGAGAGAGGTGAAAGTAGTCTTCTTACCAAAACCCGGGAAGAGCGACTACACACAAGCGAAATCCTTCAGACCTATAAGCCTGACCTCCTTCCTACTGAAAACTATGGAAAGGCTTTGCGATAAACACCTGAGAGAGACGATCCTGACTAAAATGCCGCTGCACCCCTTCCAGCATGCATATACAACAGGAAAATCAACAGAATCAGCACTACACCATGTAGTAGGTAAGATTGAAACAACTCTAACAAACAAGGAATCGACGTTAGGAACCTTTATAGACATTGAAGGGGCCTTCGACAAAACTTCCTTTTTCAGCATAGCATCAGCTCTAACTAACTACAAAGTAGAACCCACTATCATAGGATGGATAGAGAATATGCTGAAACAACGAGCGGTACAGCTCACCGTTGACAGTACGACCAGAGGAATAGCAGCAAAAGGCTGTCCGCAGGGAGGGGTTCTGTCCCCCCTTCTGTGGAACCTCGTGGTGGACGGTTTAATCAGGAATCTGAATAACCAAGGGTACTAAACGGTGGGCTACGCTGATGACTTAGTGATTCTAGTAAGCGGAGCATTTGAGAACATATTATGTGAAACAATGCAGAACGCTTTAGGAATCATAGAAAACTGGTGCAAAACAAATGGACTAAATGTAAATCCAAACAAAACAGAACTCATTCTTTTTACCAACAAAAGGAAACTGAGAAGCATGAAGCTGCCTAAACTATTCAATACCGAACTTACTCTAGCCACAGATGTCAAGTACCTGGGAGTAACGCTAGACAGCAAATTAAACTGGAGTAAGCACCTAGAAAACAAACTGAAGACTGCCTGTACCACAATGTGGCAATGCAGAAGACTTCTAGGAAAAACATGGGGGCTTAAACCCAAGATTACCTTGTGGCTATATACCACAGTAATAAGACCTACGATCACTTACGGGAGCTATAGTGTGGTGGCCCAGAACCACCCTAAGCACAGTGACAGCTAACTTACAAAGTCTCCAAAGACTCGCCTGTTTGGCAACAACGGGATGTATGAAAACTACACCGACAGCAGCCATCGAAACCTTATTAAACTTAACGCCATTACACCTACATGTCCAATATGAGGCTGCTGTCGCCACCATAAGACTGAAGGCCTCGGGTCAATGGAAACCGGATCTACGAGCAAGGCATACTCAGTCACTTAACGAACACATTGAAAAGCAACCACTCATAAACGCTGTGAATGACAGATGTCCACGCGTACATATATTTGAGAAACAATACCTAATAAACACACAGGAAGAGCCAGCTGACAAATCCGGTCTACATGAGGTCAGGATTTACACAGATGGGTCAAAAACCAAAAACGGGACAGGAGCAGGGGTTTTCTCCTTTGACCTGAACATCAACATCTCAATGGCACTAGGCACACATGCCTCCATCTTTCAAGCAGAGTGCATAGCCATAATAGAGGCAACCGCGGCAGTGAGCGCTAGAAAGATAGAACAACATGGAATTCGTATACTGTCAGATAGCGCGGCTGTACTACTCGCATTGAAAAACCGACAAGTTAACTCAAGTCTAATAAAACAATGTCACTACGCACTGGAGACCATAGCAAGCAAAAACAGGGTCACTCTCCAGTGGATAAAAGGACACAGTAACTCGCTTGGAAACGACGCAGCGGACGAACTGGCGAAAAGAGGTTCGGCTACAATTCCGGTGGGGCCCGAACCGTATGTACCTATCTCTTTTAAACAGCTAGGAAGTTGGCTGCGGGATAACATCCACAACCATCACTGTAAGTATTGGGCCAATTTACAAAACTGCAGACAGGCGAGAGAGGCGGTAGACAAACCAGGCCCGCGTCTAGCTCGAAACCTGCTCAATCTCAACAGAGGTAACCTGCGGATGGTGGTGGGTACTCTAACCGGACATTTTCCATTAAACAAACACCTTACCCTTCTAGGTATCACCAACAGTCCTCTATGTAGAGGTTGCATGGAAACAGAAGAAACACCCACCCACGTGCTGCTTCATTGCACCGGGGTGACATCGCAACGGGCGGAAATCCTCGGAACGCCGAGGTCGCTCCTCGAGGCCTGTAGGAGTCCAGGACTTCTTGCTGCCTTCTGGAAGGAGCTGGGCTGGCTGGAGTAGTCGGCCGTTTACATCACGCAAAAAGGCCTAACCTGCTGGCCAATTGCGGACAAGTGGACCCGCCATGAAGATGAAGATGAAGATGAACGGGATCCCTGTCATTGAAACTTAGGGTCCAGGAAACGAGGCATGAGAGCAGGGCCTTACCAAAGAGCCAATCGATAATCGAATCAAAATACCCATCGAAAGCCAAATTTATGGGATTTGACGTTTCTCGTCAATCAGACTCTATCCATAGAGTAAAATTCCTATACATTTTTATCGATCGATGCGGAGATTCGATTGGCGATCGTGTTCTTGCTACACAAAAAAGTCATGACCCGGGCACAGTTTTGAGTTCAATAACTCGTACTTCAGTCGGTGAAAGGCCATGACAATCTCCACAGAGCCGACTTTTGCAGGAGTCACATGTCACTGTTATTTTTTTGTCACTGGAGGGGTTTTTACATTTAGAGCATTACTCTTGATTGGTTTTTTTGGAACTCATTATTATATTTTAATTAAATATTATTTAGTATATATATTTTAAGTAAGTTATCGAGGGTTAGGTTTATATCACTTGAAGCCACTAAAGTTTTAACACTGAATTTTCACTATTATTTTTCTTTAATAACATGAGATAATATTCAGTTAGAAAGCACTAGATAATTAAGAAAATACATAACAATTAAAGTATTATTATTCATTTGTTTATTATTTATTTATTTTATATATTTATTTATTTAAATCTTTATTGCACACAAAATACAAAGGCGGACTTAATGCCGCTAGGCATTCTCTACCAGTAGAACCTTCGGGACAATAAAAGCAGTTAATAAGTGAGGTAGGTGCAATACAGGAACTGAGTATATAAACCAGTGAATATTATATAAAATACTTACAATCTCTTTATAGACTACTTAAATCTATCTTATATATATAGACATACATAAACTACACATACACAATACTACCAACTACAAAATAAGAAAAGAAAAATAATAAAGTGGAAAGGAATAGAATAATGAAAGATAAATAAAAACTACCTATGAATTTAAACAGTAATCATATACTCTTTTTTTAAATATGACTCTATTTGGTGATAAAGTGGCCATATAGTTAAGGAACTAATGTTTGCCACACAACTTTCTTTTTTTCCCATATATATGAGGACACTTCAGAAGTGAGGAAGGAAAGGACCAAGGATCTCGCCTTATCTCACTCAGTTACACCAGTTTCTGAGGGTACCAGGCCAATAACAGGCCACAACCACATGAAGGTAGAGATAAGACTTGCCTTAAAAGTAAATACACTAATTAAAACTAACTTAGTAGCTAAGAAACTATGAAACTAAAATTGCCTCTAAGGCCATTTTCCAGATTCATCCCCGGGTGACTGGATGAAAATGATTGTAGGTCCATTTTATCAATCTATTGTGGTGATGAAATGGACCTACCCCCGCCCGATTCTGGGGTATGCTGGACTTTTTGGTTTATATGGACCGCTAGCCACTGTTGCTCTGGTCACAAACTAAGCTCTAAGCTTGTACTATATACCAGATACAACTTTAAACAAAACTGTATTGATCAACCCCATTCATGGACTTTGTAGGTCTGCTTACCATCAGGTAGGTACAAAGTCAGATGTAGTACCCTAAACTTTAATTTAATATGAATAAAACAATGGAAAAAGTGAATATAATATAATTTTACATACCTCTAAATGGTTTCTTGGCATTTCAACAATACCATCCAAGAATTGTGGCTTCATTTGGGAAAGCTTCTCAGTCATATCTTTAATCTCTTCAAGAAAACCATCTCTATCAAGTGCATCTTAAAACAAAATAATACTAAATAAATATAAAAAATATGTACATTAATGAATTTAAAACAGCAAGTTGGCAGCATTTTTGGCAGGTTATACAAATTACCACCCTATATCAGATCATCAATATCAGAGTATGACAGATTTTAAGTAATTCATTAATATTAACTAGGGTAACCTTTTTGTACTATTTAAAAAGGTAACCCTGAAGGGATTACCAGAGGTGTGTGTTCCAAATTAGGGTAACAATTACTTATGCAATCTCCCAGGAAAAAAGAGAGGTATGTGATTTATATAAATTTAATCTCCTTATTTTCCCCAAGCCATCCAAATAGACCTGTAAATTTGAATTGCATTTTATCCATACTCCAATATTACATGTTTTAAGCTAAAAATGCTTTATTATCTAAACATTCAATAAATTAACAGTTACCAGCTTGTCCAACAAATTCCTTATAATCCTCAAGTAACTGGAACTTTTCTTTTTTCTCATTCTCATCCTTAAGTTGTGACATATATTCTGTTAACTCCTGAATTTGTTCATTCGCTACTTTTTTAATATCTTTCATATATTCGGCATCTATGCGAGGGTCCATGTCCAGGGTATCAGGGGGTTCTTCTTCATCTTTAGATTTCTTGTTTTTAAATTTACTGTCAGGGCCCAAAACTTCACTATAGCATATCGTAGCACAAAACAGTACCAACCATACACTTAAACACTTCATGTTGATTGCAAATCATACAATAACAATATTCTCGTGATTCTTGGAAACAGTAAACACTTACGTGTCCTTTAGTTAAACCAACCAATATTCCTGTACCTAATTCCAGTTATTTTAAAATATGAATGCTCATCTACTTGTTATTAATTAAACAGCAGTTTCGCAATCGTAATATTTTATGAGAATAACACAAAAATTAAAAACACCTAAAAAAATTTAGTCAAGTCTTTTTTTTAGTTTTTTTTACTATGTGGAAGCAAAGATCATTCGACCATGCAGCCTTATTTTTTATAATTTATTTATTTTATTTTCTTCTTAAATTAATGGCTTTTACGCAATAAACGTATTTGTGTTAATTCCATATGGGAATTATACACGGAATAGAAAAAACAAGTGGAAATGCTATAAAGCACCAAATGTATTAGAACCGGTGTCGCCAAAATCATATATCTATAAGTATAGAATCTATAACCACTTCGTCCTGATTGGTTGCAAATATACACAGCAATTTTAAACACTATTCTCCAAATAATTAGATTTAAATTCATATAAAAAAATAAACATGCCATCTAACATAAAGTAGTAAGAACCTCCTATAAAATTTGTTCTGCTATTCCAACACAGATGGCGTGATTACTACAACATTCGAATAAATGTTTTGTTCAGTCGACATAAGGCATATTATCTTTTATATAAAAAAGTATTTTAGTTTATTCTAGAACTTTCCTTGCATAAAAATATAATAATTGAAAGGCGGCGACATAATAAAATATTTAAAGTATCGATATCGATGCTTTTTTTAAATATAAATTGTGCTCTATATATTTAAACGTAGATGGAAGGGAAAACTTTTTAGAAAACATAGCTATAAAACTTTTAGAAAATATAAAGGCTTAAACACTGATTTTTGAGATAAGTATATTTTTTTAAGTTGAGTTGGGTGACGTTGTTGTGACGTGAGCACGAAACAAAACTTTGGGACGCAATCTTAATATAACTAGTATTTTTGTAATAAAAATAAAGAAATTAGGCAAAATAAAGAAATTATTTTTGCCTGGAATATTACATTATTTTATAAAAATATTTTTTATCGTTATTTAAAAAAAATGAGTTTTTAGTCGCAATGGTACAGACCCCAATTTTGTTTGTGCATATGACGAAGGTTAGAAAGTTGGTTAAGTTCTTATTGATGACCTTTCAATGATTTTAATGTAATTATATATAAACAATTACATAAGGTTGATTTTAACTTCATTTAAATTACAATTATTAGTAAACTAAAATAAGCTAAGGTTTTTAAAGAATACTAACAAAATCGTACTTACCGATGATACGAAACACCTCCATTACGAAGATTTTTTCTCCTACTATCGTTTTTTCACTCTAGAATGCAACAATACGGCATATTTACAATAATTATGCGGAAAAAGCAATAATATTTTAAGTATAGATATGAAGGTAAAAACCGTGCCCGTCCGCGCGCCGCTACTGGAGTAAGCATCATTCAATTTGCAGAGAGGCGCGCGAGTGACAAATTTGTCACTCACACACCCTTTCACATTTTTTACATCCTCAGTCCGATTTGTGCGTTCGGCGGAGAAAGTGCAGAAGAGCTCCGCTTTTATTGTCGGAAAAATGGTTAATTGTGCATTAAAGCTGTGTAGAAGCTACTATTAAAAAAAGTACCTAGTGTCACGTTTTTCAAGGAGGAGTTTTCCAGTAGTTATTATTCAACTCAATAGATGGCGTCTAGCCGCTATCTACAAAAACTTTCAAAACAGAGAGTGGTAATATATAAAGTATACTAAAATTAAGGGTAAATAGGAAAATAAATACGATTAATTAAAAAAATACTTAACTTTGTTTAATATTTACACTAATATCCTGAGCACTTATTTTGGTGCTGTAACTTATTTTTTTTTTTTTATATATCGTCATAATGAGTAATTAAATTTGAATTTCTAAGGTATCTAGGTATTTTTACGAAGTTTTTCTACAGGGTATATACTAAAGATTATAGAGTAGGTAGATACAAAACTGACAAATTATAGTAAAAAATATAATACGTCTTGTAATGCCAAAATTTAGTTAGAAGTTTGAGTTATATGTCCGGATTAATAGTCGTTGCTAAGCCAGTGCTTAGCACGAGCCATTGCTTAGAACTATCAAAGTGACAGTTGTTTCTATAATAGTCGATGCTCCGAGCGGTGGCTCAGGCTATAGCTTGAGCCGTTGCTCGGCTAAGCATTAGTCTCGATATTCCTTTACTTAAGTCTTGCTCAGCGTTAGATTCTTCATGTTAGACTGTTATTTCTTAAGTTTCTGTTGATTATGTAATTATGAAATTTTTAGTCGTTTTAAAAATATTGTTCCCTATTCTTCTAGTTTTCTTTTATTTCTTGTGTATATTTCAAAATTAATTCATACAAAATCTATGACTTCTTCTGTTTTCAGTGCAAATTAAACATTTTATATTATAAAACTTCAACAGTAGAGGTTTACCTATCTCCATGGAAATGTAACTTCTCAATACTTTGAGGTTTTTTGCACCAGGATTCCAAGTAATGTACATATTTCAGCGAGCATTCGCTTGAGGCGTTGCTTGCCTTAGCTCGACTACTTACTCGACTATTATAGTGCGAAGTGGTTGCTCGGCTAAGCATCGTTTGAGTATTACTTTCGTGAGCACGACTTGAGCCAGTGCTTAGCCATGACTATTAATCCGAACATTAGAGTAACTAGACATACTCAAATATGGAAACAGCCTTTTTGACAGTTTTTGTGGATATCTCTCCTGCTGCCATCTAGTGAAATATTTTGGAATCAAAAAGATAACTCCTCAGTTTATTTAACATGTTTTTCTTATGTTATACCTTAATAAAAAAAAAAAAAAAAAAAACGATAATTAAAATATCATAATCTGACGGCAACTGTCAAACTATGTGCGTCAGTTAGAAGTTGAAGAACTAGTGATGTGTTTTTATTTTTAATGAGAATTTCGATACTTTAAAATAATTTATAATTATTTTAATTTAATCAAAAGGTATGGCGACAACAGAACCGTCCAACGAGGTTAGTCAGTTATTTAGTGATGTGATTTTATAGAAATAATATATAAACTCGATTTTTGTAAATACTTTCATGCATGAATCTAAAAAAACGCGCCCCGCGCCAATGGAGTAAGCATGATACATAAATTGTTTCATAATAGTACGATACCGGTGTCGCCAATTTCTGAGGCGAACAAATGAAGAACGGGGAAAAAGGTGTGGCTTCAAATGGCAGTATAACGCGTCTGACACTTTAAAAACTGCTTGAGAAAAAAAGAGATACAAGTTAGCTATTGTCAAACATGAATGTGTGCGCGTGTCTATGAAGTGTATTGTTTTTTATTATAAAAAGCAAAATGTTAAATTGCATACTTAATAGTTTCGATAGTGTTGCCACCAACAACAAATATTATAACTTATCGATATAAACCAAATATTTTGGGATTTATAGAGATCATCAAAGATTAATAATTATTTATCGATATACAATTGTAATACACACACATATCATCACGGGCCCCTAGGTTCTAATCCCACCAAGCGGAGGGGTTTCAATCCCACCTCGTCGTAGCCGATGGTATGAGTCTACACCGAACAAGTGGCTAGCTCGTCGCGATGTTTTGAATAGACTCAATAACTTTGAAAGGGTATACTTTGGGCTAATATGATCAAATCAAACAACTTTCCCATGGAACCATGTATCGCAAAAGAGAAAAAAATGGCCTTGTACATACAAACTAGTAACGTAAAAATTACCAAATTGTATGGGGAAGTCAATTTTTTTTTTCATTTGCGACATGTTGTTCCATAGAAAAAGTTGTTAGATTTTGTCAACAGAACCTCATATTAGCCCAAAGTACATCCATACAAATTCACCCTGATAGACACTTTCTCATTTATAATACTAGAGGATTTAAAATATGTAGGTAAATATAACAATAAATTAAAATACCTACTTTATTAAATTAAATTATTTACTAAATTAAAACACATGCAAATTAAACTACATGTTACCTACTAAACGCAATCTCAACATTTTGGTAAAGTATTACACGGGTAAAGTATTACTAAGTAAAAAAATAATTTAAAACAATGATTGTTTAGAGATTTATTTGAGAGTAAAGTAGGTACATAAAATTAAAATTATTTTCGAGGCACTACGGCTGTTAATTTTTTTTTTTTTTTTTGCTTATCATTAGATTTTTTAATAATAACTATAAATAGTTACATAACGGGTGATTAACAAAAAGAAACGTAGCCGTTACGTTACAATGAATTCACGTAACGACTTTGTAGATTAATTTCGTTCCGTACTCTGTGGTTCCGTATCCAGTTATTTGTACTGTAGGTAATGGATATTGATTTATAGACATGTGACAATCACTAATTTTTCAGGATATGATCCCAATTGTTTCAATCGCGGTGGCGATTGGATTCCCAGTATTCTATCAAAAAAGATACAATAATTTTTCGATCTGTCCTGCCAGCCTTAAGTAAAATATTCGAAAAAATACTTCTTGGTCAGCTGTTAAGTCATTTTAATACTCATAAATTGTTACATGATCAACAAATGCCGCACACACACAAAAGGTAGAAACACAACAAATGCCGGTACAAGATTGATTACTGAAATAATTGACGCTTGGGAAAACTCTCAGGATCTCGTTGGCGTTTTCTGTGATCTGTCTAAAGCGTTTGATTGTGTTGACCATCAAACTTTGTTAGATAAGCTGGAATTTTTTGGCATTCGCGATTTAGCTTTAAATCTAATAAAGTCCTACCTTTCTAATAGAACTCAAGGTGTTAATATTGATGGTTGTGTATCAGACGGAACCCTTGTAAAGATGGGTGTCCCCCAGGGATCAATTTTAGGCCCATTCCTGCTCCTAGTATACATCAATGACCTTCCACATATGGTATAGGAGATGGCGCAGATAGTGCTATTTGCTGATGATATATCCCTACTTTTTAAAGTTAATAGGAAGGATAATATATTATCGGCAGCAAATGACACTCTGGAAATGGTTTCAAAATGGTTCACGGCAAATAATTAGTATTAAATGCAAAGAAGACTAAGTGCCTGAAATTTACGTTGCCTAATGTATCTAATATCAATGCCACAGTGAAGATAGGTGGTACTGATCTGGAATTTGTTGACTCCGCTGTGTTTTTAGGGATCACAGTCGATTCAAAACTACAGTGGAAAGCTCACATTAATACTTTATCCAATAGATTGAGCTCTGCTGCATATGCAGTCAGAAAAATCAGACAATTAACTGATGTTGCAACAGCCAGACTAGTATACTTCGCCTATTTTCACAGTATAATGACATATGGTCTTATAATATGAAGATCTGCGGCAGATATTGATACTATATTTATTCTACAGAAGAGGGCCATTCGGGCAATATATAACATGAAAGCTCGTGATTCTCTTCGAGAAATCTTTCCTATGATTGATGTACTGACACTACCATCTCAATATATTTATGAAAATTTATTGTACGTTAGGAAAAACTTAAATATGTTTAGTAAAAATGGCGATAGACATAATTTAAACTTAAGAAACATAGATAAAATCGATATACCAAAGTTTAGACTGCAAAAAACTAATAAATGTTTCGTCATTAACAGTATAAGGTTATTTAATAAATTACCTAAAAGCATTATAGATCTGAGTGAAATAAAGTTTAAAAATTGTATAAAACACATATTAATCAATAAGGCTTACTATAGTATAAAAGACTATCTTAACGATAAAGAAGTCTGGAACCGTCCTGATATGCAATTGAGGTCTAGCAACTAGTAAACAAATTGCTTATGTAGAATCTACCCTAGTTTAGTAGGTATATAATGTCCGATATTGTAATAATTTTATATTACATAATTTATTTTTATTACATTATGTAAATTTTGTCTTTGGATAAGGTAATCATTGATGATTACCTACTTATTTATACTTATATATATATATATATATATCTTCACGGGTGCCTTACGGCGCCCGAGACCGCCTAGACAGCCCCAGGGTACCCAGCGGAGGGGTTTTAATCCCACCTCGACGTAGCCGATGGTATGAGTTTACACCGAACAAGTGGCTAGCTCGTCGCGATGTTTTGGATAGACTCAATGACCCATCTTATTTATACTTAATTTATACTAATAGTATACTGTGTAGTTATGTAATGTCCGATATTGTAATAATTTTATATTACATAATTTATTTTCATTACATTATGTAAATTTTGTCTTTGGATAAGGTAATCATTGATGATTACCTACTTATTTATACTTATATATATATATATATATCTTCACGGGTGCCTTACGGCGCCCGAGACCGCCTAGACAGCCCCAGGGTACCCAGCGGAGGGGTTTTAATCCCACCTCGACGTAGCCGATGGTATGAGTTTACACCGAACAAGTGGCTAGCTCGTCGCGATGTTTTGGATAGACTCAATGACCCATCTTATTTATACTTAATTTATACTAATAGTATACTGTGTAGTTATGTACATTGGTACCGTATCAAATATTCTGCCATAGGGTGTTCTACGCATGCTGATCAGTGGGGTGCATTTTGAGTATGTTACTATATATATATATATCCTTATTATTGTGTATCTAGGGGGCTTCACAATAAAATACGTAAATACAACATATACGTTTATTCGTTGAAAGCAAACTGCCTCCTCGATTGTTCTGTGACCGGTAGGCACCAACTACCCACAATCCATTCATTAAATACACTACAATTCCTCCCCTACTAAATTAAAACTTATCTATCCTTAACAACTAATTCATAAAACTAAATAATACAGGTTTTTATATCTTATATTTAGGGTTCTTATTTCTAGTGGTACGCACTCTGGGCAACTCTTCTGGCCTGCCATCGCTATAATCAGTGTCGTCGTGAATGCTCTCCGTCAGAGTAGTTTCTGCAGGGGACAGGTATTCGCCATCCAAAGCTGATCTGCATGCTTCCTCATGCTGGTGTCGAGTTCAGGTATGTATACCACGTACATTCTAGATCCTATTAGTTTCCTTATGATCCCATTTATCCATTTGAATTTAGTTCCATTATTATAAAATGATTTTATTATTACCTTGTCCCCGATCTTGAACTTAATATTTCTCTTCCCACGGAAATATCTACTCTGTAAGGTCTGTTAAGTACAAACATTATCATTAGCTGCTGATAAGACGGGTCGATGCAAGGCGACCGTATCGGTAGCGCCCCCTAGCGGATGCAACAAGTCGAGCCTTAGCGCAACGGACGACCTAGAAGTAACTGCGCAGGTGTAAAACCTGTAGTACAGTGCACAGTACCTCTGTAATCGAACAAGAATTTATTTAATAAAGTTTGAAACTCAGATACATGAAGATTCTGTGCTAAAATGGATTTAATACCCCTTTTAACTAATTTGACACTATTCTCAGCCTGCCCGTTTGATTGTGGATGATAAGGAGCGATCGTCAAGTGCTTTACGCCATTAGCATTACAAAAATTTTCAAACTCTGATGATGTGAAGTTTGAAGCATTATCAGTTACCAGAACCTTTACCAACCCATACCTACAAAATAAATCGTTAATATTTTTAAGAATAGTTTTAGTATCCGTCGCGGTCATAATACAACATTCTACCCATTTCGAGTAGGCGTACACAGCTACCAAAAACTGTTTACCATTAATAGATAGCATATCTAAATGCACGCGCTCCCAGGGCGCCGCAGGGTAGGGCCAGCTCGCGAGCGGGGCGCGCGGGGGAGTGCTGCGCAGCGCCGCGCACGTCGAGCAGCTACCTATTTTCTGCTCGATGTGCTCGTCTATGCGAGGCCACCACATGTACGTGCGAGCTACTGCCTTTGACTTTACGATACCAAAATGAGAACTATGCAACTCATGCAATAATCTTTCTCGTAAGGTGCGCGGAATGACTACTTTATGACCACGTAAAATACAACCGTTTTCTTCATTTAACTGTAAACGACAGTTAAAATAGGGTAACAATGACCTGTCTATCTTACGCGGCCACCCTTTACGAAGATAGTTTAAAACTTCCTACAAGCTTATATCGCAGGCAGTCTCCCGGACGATATCCTCTACTGACAACGCTGGCACATTATTTGAAATAAAATGTATATAAGTTGACGCGTCAATGTTGCAATTATCATTATTATTAATAGAGTGAGTTGCACGTGACAAGAACATTGACACATTTTTATCACTTTCAGTGCGCAAAATAAATGGTTCAGAACGACCGTAAAGATAGTGATGGAATTTTTTTACTCCAAATATTATTGATGTCGCTTCCTTTTGGATTTGCGCGTAATTACGCTAGCTCTTAGCTAAAGACCTCGAGGCGTATGAGACGACCCGCTCGGCCCCGTCTGGCTGCCGCTGGCAAGCACCGCTCCCATCTCGGCGGGGCCCGCGTCCACGGTCAGGATGGTCACGGCGGACGGATTGTAATTTGCCAGCACGCGCTCCGAAGCTAACTCGCGTTTTATTTTATTAAACGCGCTTGTATGTTGCGCCCCCCACTCCCACTTTATACCGTCTCTTAATAAATTATGCAAGGGGTTTAATATGCTAGAAGTGTTGGGAACAAAAAATCTATAATAATTTACCATGCCTAAAAATGATTTTAATTCCGACACATTCTTAGGAAACGAACAATTCAAAATGTCTTTTACTTTATCTCTAGACTTTTGCAAACCATTTTTATCAATTGTGAACCCTAAGTAATCTACTGATTTCCTGAATAGTTCACACTTATCCTCTTTTAACCTTAACCCCGCGCTTTGTAATTTATATAATACTAATTCAAGTCTTTCTAGATGAATTTGCCGTGTCGGTCCAGTAATTAATATGTCATCAATAAAAACACAAACGCCGTCCATGTCATTTAACAAATTTTCAATCGTTTTTTGAAAAATACCCGGTGCACTAGACAAACCAAAAACCAAACGTGTATAGCGGAATAAACCTTTGTGTGTGTTAATACAAGTTAGGTTTTTAGATTCGTCGTCCAAACACAGCTGATTATAGGCTCGGGATAAATCCAATTTAGAGAACTCCTGTCCACAACCTCCTGGCAACGGGTAATTATCCAAGAACAAAAGTTTATTCAAAGTTACCGAGTAATCTCCGCATATCCTTATATTACCGTCTGGACGAAGAACTGGCACTATAGGTGTAGCATACCGGGCATAGTCTATTTTCTCTAAAATACCTAATTCCACTAATCTACTGAGTTCCAACTCCTCTTTAGCACGTAACGCGAGCGGCACCGGCCTAGGTTTAAAAAATATCGGATCGGATCTCGAATTTAGAGTTAAATGAACTTTGTATTTATTAAAACAACCTAGTTCATCCCTAAATACTTCCGAAAATTTATTTTTCAAATTATTTACAATAGTATCTAATTTAAAACATTTGTCGAGATAATTAATATTTGAACTTAATTGCAAATTAAAATTACTTATAAAATCTCGACCTAGCAGCGGTGCAGGCGAGTCGAGACTAAATCAAATCAAATATTATTTATTTCATGTAAATCTTTACAGATATTTATGAATAGTCAAAAAAAAAAAGAGTTTTAACAATAAGGTCTAGAGTGCGCTTGGTTAGGCTGCTATATATATATTAATTAATAAAAGGTGTCATAAAATAAAAATATTAAAAGAGAAAAAAAAAAACAACCAACCGAACGCACGCTACATAACCAACTAGTGTAAGACTAGGTGGTTAGCTGATTCCATTGACCATCCGATTATCATCCGCCATACAAGAGTGCCACCGAGGCGACCAACCTCACCAACCGTATCCACGCCTTAAATATTATACTAGATACTATATACATGTTTATGTAGTGTGTTTGCCCTTCAAAACTAACCGGTAAACACAAATAGCCTAAAGGAAAGATTTTGCTACCATTATAGCAATTTAAAGTTACTTTACAAGGGTTATATTTATGTTTAATTTTAAAATAATGATCGTATGTTTGTAAGGTCATCACGGAGACTGCACTACCACTGTCTACTTCACATAGTATGTCGTGACCGCCTATAGACACGACCTGGGGCCTTACCGGGAAGCCACATCGACAAACCGATCGACGCGTCGATGGATAAAATTGTATAGGAAATATTGTCTATGGGTAGAACTCGATCGCCGAGAAACGTCAAATCACATACATTTTATTTTCGCTTTCGATCGATCGACGTGGCGATCGGTATTTCATGTGGCTTCCCGGTAGGGCCCCTGTTGCATCGGCCCCCCATTAACACAACCAATATTAAAAAAATCATAAGTACCTTGCATCAAATCGTCGTTATTACCTACAGTCAAAAAGTTACTGCGTTTCACTACTGATTTACACATTTTCTTTAGATGACCTTTTTGGTTACACTTTGAACATGTATAATTTTTAAATCGACATTGCTCTTTCACATGATTCTTGTTTCTGTCCCTGGTTGGTGTGTCCTCGCACGCTGAACACGTCGGCGGTGCGGGGCGGCAGGCTCGCGGCCACTGCGCGGTGGGCGCACCGCACGCCCTGAGCCAGCTCCAGCGCCTTGCCCAGCGTCAGCTTCTTGATGTCTTCCCCGAACAGAATCTCTTTCTCCTTTGGATTTTCCAGCCCGAGAACGAACTTGTCTCGTAACGCCACCTCGAGATTCTCGAATTCGCAGAACTGCGACAAACTGCGTACTCGCGCAGCCCACTCCGCAAGATCCTCGCCCGGCCGCTGCTCCGCTTTGTAAAAATCTGATCTCTCGGCGAAAACGTTCGTTTTCGAAACGAACTGTTTGTCGAGTTTGTCGATCAATTCCGCATAACTTATGACTTAACTTATCTAGGAGTGTGGGGAATGACAAATCCGATGCCACGCGGTAGGTATCTTCCGCTAACGACGTTAGCAGAATAGCTCGCCGACGTGCCGAAGACTTATCCGGTTCTTCCGTAATATCATTCGCCACACAGTATTGCATCAAACGACTTTTAAATATCCTCCAATCTTGCGTGCGATGATCAAAACTGAGGTTGCCTCCAAACATTGCGTATCCGGTAGCCATTACAACTGTTTTATGTCACTTTTAACACCACAATAAGTTGCCACTACTACAATACACGCGCAAGTTCCCTCGTCGCCAATTTATTGTGTATCTAGGGGACTTCACAATAAAATACGTAAATACAACATATACGTTTATTCGTTGAAAGCAAACTGCCTCCTCGATTGTTCTGTGACCGGTAGGCACCAACTACCCACAATCCATTCATTAAATACACTACAATTATATATATGCTATATAGCATAAGTCAATCAATAGCTGTCCCCTCTTTTAGTTTGTGTGAAGCACTAGAGTTTTTTACTTGCTGGTATCTTTTTCTCCGGGGTGTCTCTGAAGGGATCGATTTTACAGTTAGTGTTTATGCCTTAAAAATACCGATCCTTATACCTTTACTTATATGTGATTGGTTACTTACCTTTTATTTACAATAAATATTTAAGGCATGGATATGATCGGTGAAGTTGGTCGCCTTGGTGGCTCTCTTGTATGGCAGATGCTAACGGCATTAACAATATTTAGTCAATACTAACCACAAAAATATCCTATAATGAAAAGCCACGAGAACGAGCAAAAAAAAAATTTTTTTTATTTCAAAAATAAAGAAAAAAAAAGGGGGGGGGGGTTTGTCATATATTTGTACTAACCAACGGCTCTAGCATTATTATGTCAATACTAACCACGAAAATACCCCACAATGACAGGCCACAAGAACGAGAAGAAAAAAAAAATAAGTATAGTACAAATTAAAAAAAAAAGGGAGGGGGTATGGTCATATATTTGTTTTTTCTACATTAAAATAAATGTTTAAAAAAAATGGGGGGGGGGGATCCGTTATAAAAAATAAAATAAATAAATACAAAAAAGGGGGGGGGTAATATATTTGTACTAACGGCTCTCATATTATTGAGTCGATACTGACCACAAAAATAACCCCTAATGACAAGCCACCATCACAATACACAAAACACGTACACCCACGCACGTACAATACACAAAATGAACGGAATTTCTATCGGTAGATAATTGTTATCGATTGCGAATTCCGTTCGGTCTGCTATTGAAACATATTGCGTTTATATCAGTGTGTCTTTTGTTTCCTTTCGGTCCCATATGTATCTTTATCCTTCTATTATATCTTTATCCTTCGATCATATCTGTATCAGTTTGCTTTCGTTCGGTCGCGGAGTTCAATCGGTCCCATGTCAATCTATATCAGTTTGCTTTTGTTCGGTCGGCATATTGTGTCTCAATCAAAAGAACTGAATGTTTTTTATCTTGGTGAATCTTTATCTTGGTCAGTTGACAATACCATATCTAAATGATTGAGTCATTCGCAATTGTCAATGTCTATTATAAAAGGATTAAAAATAAGAAATAAATAAAACTCCTGGTTTTCGAGCAACCACTAAACACGACAAGGCGTTGCGCAAACTACAAATATGGAAATACAAGCTTCATTCCAATGGTATGTAGTGGGGAATAACATGAATTCTTCGCAAGTATAAAATGTTAGGAGCATTGGAATTTCAACTCTATAATTAAGTGAATAGAACTTATATTTCAACATCCATTGTTTACGCAACTTTTTGTCGCTAAAGTCGATCGCCAATTTGTGCTTAAGGCCACGGAGGGATTAACCCATCCTCACGTTGTCGATGGTATTCAGAGGCAACAACCAACAAGTGGAGAGCTGGTTGCGGTATTTATGATTATCTAGGACATGAGAAAATAAATTGAAAAAATACAAGATAATGTAATTAAGTCATTTATTTATACTTCTAAGCTCTCTCGTACATACTCGTAGGATTTTTTTTTATTTCTACGGATACTACACTTTTTAATTTCAAAATTAGGTACGTAATAATTTAAGTGATATTGATTTTTATTGAGATGACAAAATTAATTTAAAATATACAACATAATAAAAATCATTTACTTAAATAGGTATTTTTTTACATGTACCTGTAAGAATTTAAATTATACAATAATGAAAATGCATTTTCCGCGAGAAAAATCAGTAAAAGAAAAACAATAATGATTATAATATTAAATATAAAAGGTATATAAAACAATCTTAAATTAACAATATGACATATTAATATCCACATACCCAACAAATTTAGACTTTGTGAAGCAAGTTTATCTAAAACGTTTAGAGACTACTGTAAATCCTGGCTGCATTAACTTTTTTATACCATCTGGATCGGTGTACTGATTATTATTTTTTTATTGCACAAAACTATATGTTCTCGCCGCTCTCGGGAATAAATATTATTAATATAATATATTTGCTCTTTAATAAGAGCAAATATAAGACTAAGTTTAGTATATAAATAATTTCTCTTTAAATTTGAGAATGTTTTTAAAGAATTTTTGTTTCTTTTTAATAAATCTAATAAAAAAATATTTATTACTTCTTGGAATTTAAGATAAAAATTTGTATATGTAGTACAGTTTTGATTTTACTTCTGATATAAGTTCAGTAAATTTATTTATTATTTAAATAAATAAATAAATTTACCTATTTGTGATCTTAATTCTCCTTTTATGTACGTGGGTATTGATTAGTTGGATTTATGACGTTTAAGCATATTTTCTATACTTCTTGAAATATGTGTTATTATTATTTTTATTTAAAGGGGTCGTTCTCATTGTATTCTGAAACATTAATAACTATGTGTTATTACATAACTTAGCTACTATGAATGTAGTCGACAGTGATGCCATAGAAACGTGTTTCTCATATTACATACATACATATCATCACGGGTGCCTTACGGCGCCCGAGGCCGCAGGGTACCCAGCGGAGGGTTTTGAAGGCGGCCCCAGGGTACCCAGCGGAGGGTTTTGAACCCACCTAGTTGTAGTCGATGGTATGAGTCTACACCGAACAAGTGGCTAAAGCATCGCGATGTTTTGAATAGACTCAATAACCCATCTATAAACAGTTTCACAAGTTGGTATAGTGAAACCGGGACCGACAACTTAACGTGCGCTCCCAGGCACTATAGTGGTGTTGTCGAACAAAGGTACTTTTTTTTTTAAATTAAAAACTCATTGGTACACACACGAATTCGAACCCGTTCGAATCGATTCTCATATTAATTATTAATAAAAAAAAATCCCTTTATTAAATTAATTAAAAATAAATAAATAAAAATAGTTACTTGATCTGTCTCAAATACAGTCTACAAAGACGGTGACTCAAATATTGTGGAAAAATTTCAACGGGAACGAATCAGCTGTGAGAAGCGTTGTTTTATTAGATGCTGTTCAGAGTAGAGGTGAGCGTTACGTAACGTTACAATAAAGTCGATATTTCTTAAATAACTAATAACGGTTATTATATTTGTAATAACTATTAAAAAAATATAATTAAGAAAAAAAAACATAATATTGATTTTTGAGTATTAAAAGGGTTAGATGTCATTATTTCCTTTTATTAGAGTACAAACACGATAGGCTTACGACCGACGGTTGACGAGATAAATTGAAAAAACATTTTCGACCTTAATGACATTTATCGAGTACCTTTTTTTTTTATTTCATTCGACTTATTAGATGGCATACCATCGAATTCTACCAAAAAAATGCAATTGTCAATAAGGTCGAAAATCCTTTAACAAAGCTGAAATTACTTTCATTGGCTAGATATCATCGATACCTATCGTTTAAGTACAAACACTTTGGGTCTAGGGCCAGGGGTTAATAAGTTACAATAAAAAAACGTTTTGACATGACATTTCGCCAGATTACACCAATACCATAACTATGAGTCCAAAAACAAAATATAAGCCATGTGGATATAAGAGTTATTATCAAAACAAAAATTTAATACTTTTATTTAAAAAAAACAAAAAAAAACTAAAACAACATAATTTTTAAATACAACTACAAAAAACCTAGAAAGAATGCGTCACGGAACGTAGCGCAACCAATCACCGCAATAGCGTGAACATCATTAACCACCTCGTCGGAGTGCATCGACGATATTTTAAAAACCGATACAAGAAAAAGAAACTAAAACGAGGATAGCAACAAAAACTCAAAAAAAAACACAACGAGAAAAACCTTAGAACGAATGTGCAACCAATCACGAAAAAACTACTATAACGAAAATCACTAAATATCACAATCACGTGAAGTAACAATAACCACCACGTTACAAGAGTTTCCATCGTTACAAGTTACAACCGTTTCAACAGTGATATCCATATAGATAAGTACATTTGTTCCGACCGTTTCAATCACAAGTTGTGGAATGTCAGCGAGCAGCTCCCCCCCCGGCATCGTTAATTAGACAATAGAGCGCACGCATGCTGGCTCGACACCCAGCCATGCGCAGGCGCCGCGCGATCTTTGTTATTTTAGTTATCGCGTAAATGTGTTAGTTAGATATTTGTACTTATATTTCAATAAAACTTAAAAAACATTATTATTAAAAGATACAGAAAAAAAATTATAAATAATAAATTTCTTCCAACCCTGCAGTGTTACCAATAGTACCGAGTATACTCGCTGCGTTACCCCTTTGTATCTCTAAGCTAATCTTCTGTAGAAAAAAATGACTTAGCTCGACGGTCACCGGATTTTTGATAAAGTAGTTTGCCAATTGACTTGGCAAACTTTTTGGCTTCCGGAGACCACGATCCTAAGGTTTCTACAGCAAAAGGAAGAAATACAAAGGAGTCACGCAGCGAGAAATATTTTTGAATTTTGTTGATTTCCGCCTTAGAAGCGACGGCACCAGCAGAGTTGGAAGAAATTGAGACATGACTTGGAGCCAAAGTGTCTGCGCATGTGGCATCCCAAATCATAGCACGTCCACGGGCCCAAGGCACAAGGGTCATTCCGTCCGGTCTCTTACCATCCGAACGACTAATGCCTGGAGGTTCGAGTAGGCTCGGGGTGTCAGCAGAAATTAATGATCTTTTTATAATAGCATTAATTGCTGCATGACGTGAAATACGCCCTGCACTCCTTTGGCAAGAGAGACCGTGGTGTCCATTCGATTCTACAAAGGAGCCACATACGCAGACATGTGGTTGACATAATTCTGCGCCAATACGAAGACCGACGCAGATTCTCAAACAATTTTGGTCAAGGAGTGTGCCTATGTTTTTTGAGAGGAGGGCTTTAAGCCAAGATGCTGACTCTACCTCACAAGAACCTAACATTCTTGCCCTATCAACTGGTGAAGAATTTGAAAAAAGGCTATTGAATGTAAGTTTTGCTTGTACGGAGTCCCAGCTAGTTTGGGTCAAAGGAGACAAAGGAAGATCATTTCTCTGGCATGTTATTTTCCAAAAGTTTATTGCTTCTTCCATGTGGTCTGGCTCAACATTACCTATGGAGGGGATTGTTAAAGTTTTGAGCTCAGAACTACCATGGATGGAAGATAAAAACGCTGGCAGTGCTAGATCAGAAAAGCGGCGGATACCAATGCCTCCAAGATGGAGAGGAAGAGTAGCTTGGATAAAAACTTTGTCACTAAAATTTAAATTGAGATTTTTTTCCAAGCATGTTCTGACACAATCATCCAATGGCTTAAGGTTTTCTTTGAAAAGAGGGCAACAACGGAGGAAATAAATTAGTCTGGGTACACTGAAACAAAAGCGTAGAAGATGGAGAGAAACATGTGGCTGAACATGAAAAAGGTTATTGTACAAAAAATCTAGCTTAATTTTCATTTCAGATATGAAAGATTTAGCCGACTGATCGGTGAGGGGAGTTCCAAGTAGAAAAAGGTTTGAATTATCAATCAGCCTGATATTTGGAGAAATTATATTAAAATTAGTTAATATTTCCGACTTTCTCGAATCTGAAACATGAGGAAAAATATATATTTCAGATTTAGAAAAATTTAAATTAAGACCTAAAGTGAGGAAGTTACTTTGCAGATTAATAATATCTTTTGATACTATTTCCATGGAATCAGAAATACAACCATCATCTAGGTACCATAAATTAAAAGCGCTTTCTAGTTTTTCAATAAATGGATGTATGCAAATGCTGAAGATAGCAGGGCCTAGGGGATCTCCCTGTTGAGCTCCAACGGTGGATTCAATTGCACCTAACTCATGGTAAAATAAGTGGGACGGTTTATGATATGATTGCCAAAGATATGGGTAGAGGGAAGGAATTACAGTTTTTGCAGCGTTGAGGAGAGAGTCACGCTCGACAGAGTTAAAGGAATTTTTTAGGTCCAATTTTACCAAAACTTCTGCGGAGGAATTATTTAAATGAGTTCTAGCTGCATGGACAGCGCCCTCGGCCCCAAGTTTGGTGCCAAAACCTAATTGAGTAGGGCGCAGTAAACTACCTAACTCACCTTTAACAAGAAAACTTCCAATTTTTGAAGCTAATCTGCGCAAAGTGCAACCTATTGCGATCGGTCGAATACCACCATCTTTTTTTTTCAATGCAATTAAATTACCACCGTAAAGCAAAGGTAGAATTTCATTGATTATTGAACCTGAAAGCATGAGATTGATAATTTTTGTTATTGATGTCAAGAGTTTTGTGCCCGCATCTCCTATGCGTATCGCGATCAAGTCCTTAATGTGTTGCGGTGAGAGTCCATCGATGCCAGAAGCAGAGCCGCAAGGGAATGAAGAAATTACATTGCAGACGATATCTTCAGATACAATAGATGGGGACTCTTCAGGTAGAGGAGGATCCGGAAACACAAGATTTGTACTTTGATATATTATTGTTTTATTTCCATGTGTGTTAGTAATAGTTTTATGTTAATATAGCCGTTATGCCTAACCCACGTACTTTTATTTGGAGACACCTGAGGAAGTGAAAAACTTATATGATCTCTGCCATGAGAGTGAGTAAGCCCAACTCATAAGGTTATTGTGTTATCTCTGCTTCCTTTAACTCTGTGGCTGTATGGCCGAAAGATCTTTGCCTTCCACGTGGAAAAAAAAAATACAAAATTTTACAAAAATATTTCAATTTGTATGGGATTTTTAAATCTATTTCATTGTGTATTTTATGTATTTTTCAATGTTTTCAAAGTATATTGGTTAGTAGGTAACCTTGGGGTTAACATATAGTAATATTAATAGTTTGGTCTATCTATTATTATTAAATATTATAACCTGAAGAATGTTTCGTACACCGGTAAAATTTCAAGGAATTTTTCCAAAAAAATCTATAAGGCATTTAAAAACTTCGAGTACCTATATAAGAAGCACTTTTATAGAATATTTTACTGAATTTCAAGGGCATGAACATATAAAGTCAAGTAGTGTAGTACCATTATGTGACCCAACCGTTCCCTTTGTGAATGCTGGTATGAATCAGGTAAAAATTTTTTTTTTTAATTACCTATTTATTATTGAATACAAACAACTTGCATATTATTGATGTTTTTAGTTCAAAGGTGTGTTTTTGGATACAGTTTCTCCTCCTTGTCTTAGAGCTGTGAATTCCCAAAAATGTATTCGAGTTGGAGGAAAGCATAATGATTTAGAGGCCGTGGGTCTTGATGGGCACCATCATACATTCTTTGAAATGCTTGGCAGTTGGTCCTTTGGAGATTATTATAAGGTGAGATTCTATCATTATCTATGGTCTTCTTTCAGGGTGCGGCTACGAAACGGGCGGTTACATTAATGATAAGGCAGCTAGGATATTAAAATATACTCATAAAACAATTTATCTCTGTTGCCGCCCATTTCATAATGACATTATTTAGCCGCCATAGTGAGAGTGATCAATGTTGTTAAACAACAATTATTGATATACCCCATTCATGCCAGGTGTGCTCACCACCAGGTAGATACAAAGTCACATGCAGTAAAATAACAGAAAAATATGCTTATAATTTTAACAACAAACAATAAGTACTTGGTTAAGTTAACAATAATTTTATTAGTTATTTTGACATAAAAAATATTACATATATTTTTTATTGACCACAATTGACATATTTTATTACAATATAAAAAATGCATTATAATATTTGAATTATAGCAGTTATAAAGAGGCTTTGTCATATTTTAACATATAATAATGATTAATAAATGTCATTATAAATTACACATAAATATTACACAATAGCAAAGTGTGTGGAAATATTCTGAAGGGGGAATGGAAATTATGCCTGAAGGATCGGGTAATCCTTCTTATCATAATTAATAATTAATTAATAATATTCAACTCAAGGAAGGTCTGATAGAGGATGTATGATTTAATCTTCTCTCTGCAACATATCAGTAAAATTTCTGGCTTTATAGCACCAGCCCCTGCAGTCTCAACATAGATAGTGATCGCTAGCGAATTCAGTCGCTAACTCATAACGATTGCATTTAAATGATTTTTGGTAGTCTCTATTATTGCGCACCGCTTATTAACTTAAAAACTAAACTTACCAAATGGCTTATGGTTAGCTTCTGGGCGGGATCCCTGGGTAACCAAAGGAATGCAATAACTCCGATATCTTCAACCACACTGACAAATGCCACTCAAATACGACGTTGGAAATATATAACAAATATTAACAACACACAATGCGACAAATCTGAATCACATGTAGGCGCCTAATACATGGCAAACAAAACACTACATATGTAAATGGTATATCTAATAGGTTGCACAAAAATCACTTTACGGAACAAAAACTATTCACAATAGAATCAAAATAATTATACCATTTTAAATTTTTCTCTTAACTGACTGACATAGGTTATGACCACAGATTAGCGTCCTAGACTTTTATCAAAATCGAACAGATGGCATAGTTAAGCGTGCTTATTCACTTCTCTACCCAATCTGGAAATCATTCCAGAAAATTACCCTAGTCATGTTCCTCAAAATCTATAAAACATTCATTAGACCACTTTTAGAATATGGGTTCCAAGTCTGGAATGCATTTCAACGATTCTATATTTCCCCGTGGTGACCATGACATGAAACTGTCAAGAACACTTAGCAGCAAAAATGTTGGATATAACTTTATTAGCAACAGAGTGGTGAATATGTGGAACAGTCTGCCACAGGACATGGTCAACTCCTATACTGTTAACACTTTTAAGAATAAACAGGACAAGTGGCTATTAACTAACAAATTAGACAATAAATAAAAATTAAGAATTATACACCAGTGCTTGATATAGGCATATCAGCAATACGCTGCTCGCCTATTATTTAATAATAATAATAATATCAAATTTTGACACCCTGCAAAGTAATCGTTACGGTCGCTAACTTCTCTAACAACACAAAAAATATTTTATCGCAATTATTGCAAATTGCCTATTCTTCGCCCCACATTTTTTTTTTATTATCACAAATTTATTTTTTCTCATTTTGTTTACAAAAAATATTTTCGTTAAAAATTAACGATTGCTAATATTTTTTACGATCGCTATCTATGTTGAGACTGCAGGCACAGGTTTTTTAATCTTTTATGGAATAAGAAAAGGCATTTAACATGTGATAACATGTTGGTCATTCTGCCCAATTTTGGCGTTTATAGCAGTGAGTTGATATTAGGAAAGCTCTTCAACCCTGATTTGCAGCCTCAAGCCTGGGAACACTGCATAGCACTCCCCTGCTTCCCAACCATGTTATGGATCGGCACCAGCATGAATAAAAAACATTGTCTCTCTCTCTTTGCTGTACTGTCATTTTACAAGGAATGTGCAGCAAGAGTATAAGTCAAGCATCCTGTCTTGCTTTCTTGTCATACTTGATATTAAACAAGGATTTGTGAAGTTTACAATATAATAATATGTAGGACAATTTACACATATTTCTTTGGTCACAAACTAAGCTCTAGGCTTGTGCTACCACCACATAGTTTACCAGACTGATCATCATATACTAGGAAATTAAATCTCATTCACATTATGTTTTTATATTGCAGCTTGGTTGCCCAACCAAGCGCACACATTTAATATTATAATATATGTTTTTGACTTCATAAATGCCTGTACAGGCTTACATGAAATAAATATTACAGAAGGAGGCTTGTCAAATGGCATGGGAGTTGCTGACAGGCCCCTATCAAATAAATCCTGATAGCTTAGTTGTAACTTATTTTGGAGGAGACCCTGTATTGAAGCTGGAAGAAGATACTGAATGCAGAGATGTTTGGAAATCTATTGGGTAAGTAATAGTGCTAAGTCTCAAAACTGTTGGTCTGGCCTATTTTTTTTTTAAATCAACTCATGTTACAGATTTATTTTTATTTTACCACTTTAGGTTTAAAGAATCTTTATTTCCAAAAGAATACATGAATTCACTTAAATGGAAAATTAACATTTTGTTGACAACAGACTAAACAATACCAATACAACAATAATAGGTAAGTACCTAATTCACAACAATCGACCCACCCCTCCCACTGGACAATAAGTAACCCAGTTGTTGTTATCAAATAATGCTAAGTTATTTACTAAGCATTTTTATTGATTCCTACTGCACTTTATTAAGCATATTATTTTGTAGAGTTCAATCGGAAAGAATAAAAGCAGTGGGTTCTGCAGATAACTTTTGGGAGATGGGCCTGACGGGTCCATGTGGCCCGTGCACTGAAATACATTATGTCAACCCAGATGGGAGCCTTACTGAAATTTGGAATATTGTTTTCATACAGTATAATAGGTGAGAAATATTACTATGTTTTTCGGTATAGTTTACCTTGGTCAGTATTTATAATTATTAATAGACCACCTCAGTCGTCTTGTGATTTCGATTTTGGGAGATACAATAAAAATATATATAATAACTCCTATGAGAACACCACAACATTACAATCATTTTGAGTTCACTACAAAACACGCCTCTAAACCATACATCTACTACTGACTACTGCCTCATCCATTAAATCTTACTTATAGAGTCTTTAAAGAACCCTTTAGTTAAAATGGGTTATGTCTCTTTTACGCATATGCATTTTTGATGCTAAAAATAGAGACAAAACATATACCTAACTAATAAGTTTTTATGAATACCGGTGTTAGTTTTTATAAAGTTACTGCAGCATTTTTTTTTATTGGAGCTCAGCATGTGACTTTGTATCTACCTGGTGGTGAGAAAACCTACAAAGTCCATGAATAGGGTCAATCAATAATTGTTCTTGAAACAACATTCAGATCGTTTCCACTATGCCGGCTAAATGATGTGATTACGAAATGGGCGGCGATAAAGACGTATTGCATTAGGAGTATATTTTAATACATGTACTCGCTGCCTTATCGCCAATTCAACCACCTATTTCGTAACTGCACCCTGAAAGGACTACCACCTCGATAATAAATTGACGCAAACCTGAAAACCGACCTGTGCATTGTTGTGCATGAAACTATTTTAATTTAGGACATATTCATTGTTAGTTCTGACAGAAAACTCTCTGTTTGTAGACAAGATGATGGAAGCGTAAAACCTCTGCCAAAGTGTCACGTGGACACTGGCATGGGTCTGGAGAGAATGTGTGCTTTGCTTCAGGGTGTGCCCAGTAATTATGACACGGACTTGTTTGTGCCAATCATCAAGGCTATCCAACAGGTCAGTTTGTGTATTCATTATTTCTAATAATGCTGTTAAAATTATCAAATTATGCAAATAAAATTAATTACACTAGTTTTAATCTGGATTCACCGGTGTTTAAGACCCTACTGCGTTGATTTTGAGATATTTATCTCATTTTGGTGCGGTTGTAAAACAGATTTATTTGACGATAAAGAAGCTAGGAATTAGACTCGTGATGAAAATTTTTTTTTGTCGCCGCCCATTTTGTAACCGCATCATTTGGACGCCATATTGGAAGCAACCGAGGCTGTTTAAGAACAATGCATTTCTATCAAGTAATTGTTGTTTCAGAATACTAAATCCAAGCCATACACAGGAGAATTTGGTCCATATGAGATGATGGACACAGCATATCGTCGGCTATCAGACCACGCTAGAATGATAGCTATAGGTCTGGCTGATGGGGCTTTCCCTGCCAGTAGGTATGACTTATATTTTTAGAAAAAATATAATTCAAAAAAGTATAACGGTGTATTCAATAATTGTTTAAGCCTCTTTTTTTAATTATTAAAGCTTTTCACTTATCTTACAATATTAATAATATTATTATTATAAAAGTATTTTTTTAAATAATTTTCAGCCTAAATTTAAAACACATAATGAGGAAATCATTCAAAATTTCTGAAGATATCTTTAAATGTAAATCGGGTTTAGTATCAGAGTTGTATGACCATGTGGCACAGTCTCTAGGCCCAGTCTATCCTGAATTATTCACAAAACAAAATGACGCCAAAAAAATTATACAACATGAAGAACAAATGTATGCCAAATTAAGATCCAACTTGACAAAGAAGTGGAAGGAGTTAGTTGGCCAGTTCCCGGAAGTAGAATCCTTGAACGATGTGGAGCTTGCCAGTTTCGCTCTGGGCTATAAGGAATTTAAACAGGTAAGTAATAAGAAAATTATGTATTTTATTACACCCTTATAATATTAAAAATGTTTTTTTTCATACAGTCAATGTCTAGTATAAATTCAAAAACAATTCCTGGAGATGTCATGTTCAAATTATATGATACTCACGGATTTCCAGATGATATAATAGAAAGAGTTGCAAAGCTCAACAATATGGATATGGATAGAGAAACATTTACAAAACTCCTAAACCAACATAAAAGTAGACACAAAATCTCATTTAAAGAACAAACAAATAATAATATGGCAACTAAATTCAATTTAGCTATCAATAAATTAGTTAACAAAGGCTTTAAAAACACTAATGATGAATTTAAATATAATTTTAAAGTACAAGACAAAGAAATAATATTTAAACCTCTGAAAACTAAACTAGTTGCTATTTTAAATAACGAAGGAGATTGGTTAGAATATTTAGTTGATAGTAAATCAGATAATCATTATTTAGTTACTGAAAATACAAATTTTTACTGTGAAGAAGGTGGTCAAATGGCTGATAATGGTTATGTAAATATAAATAAGGATGTAAAGTTTAATGTTGATACAGTTTTTAAGATTAAAGGTTTCATTTTCCTGAAAGGACACTTTGTTAAAAATTCTAGCGAAACTACAGTTAATTTAGGCGATGATGTTCTTTTAGAAGTAGATACTGAAAAAAGACTGAATTTAATGAGAAATCATACTGGTATACATCTTTTGAACGCAGCTCTAAGGAAAGTCCTATCAGAAAGTGTTGTGTGCCAAGTAGGTTCACAGGTAACTGATAAAGGTTTCTATTTGAACTTGTCTGTTTATGGTGAAAAGTTAACACAAAGAGTTGTGTTAGAAGTTCAAGATTTAGTTAGAAAAGTAATAGAAATGAATACACCTGTTCAAACTCGAGTACTGGACAATGTGCAGCTGTCGGAAGTGAGTGATGTAGTGACAGTGCCAGGAGAGATTTACCCAGAAACTGGACTCCGATTGGTGGAAATTAACAATAAAGTTTTATCATCAAGAGAATTGTGTTGTGGCACTCATTTATCCAACTCGGCTATGGTAAAAGATATCAGTGTTACTGTTATAAAATCAGCCGGTAGTCAAACACCAAGAATATACGGAGTTACTGGTGACTCGGCAGTAGAATTAAGAAAATTATCAAATGAAGCTCAAAAACTTAAAAAAATATACGTTAATATGGAATCTGGTGATGTCCAAGAGCAAATGGTCAATATAAGGGAAAACCTGACGAGGATTTGCGAAGGAAGTGGTGCTCCTTTTGGAGATTATGGCGATGCAATAAATGCTTTGGAGTTTGTAGAGAAAAAACTAGGAGACCAGAGCCAAAAAGCTTTAGAGTAAGTTTGTTTTTTAATATTATTTATTATATCTTATTGGAAACACTACATCTCCTATAATACAATTTAGAAACATAGGAATGTGATGTAAAAATAAGTATATTATGTGATCCTGAATGCCGGTGAACCCACAGACTAAAATCGGAACTACTAGGTTACTTGACGATTTTTTCATCTGCATTATTTATTTATTTAAATCTTTATTGCATATAATAAAACACAGAGATCTCCGGCTTCGGATTTTTAACCATTTAACTTTTATCACGAAGGGCGTAAAGTGGTCATACTTGCGAAGGCAAAAAATGAATCTGATGCATGCGTTGAGTAGACTGTATGTAACAGTAATTGATCTTTAATGTTAACAGAGCAATAGTAGAAGAGGAAATGCGTGAGTTATCTGCTGAAGTCGAGGAGCAAGGCCGGCGGTTTCTGGTGCACTTCCTCCGATGTTCCTACATGATGGAGTCAGCGGCTGTAAGCGCTGCCCTCAGAAACATGGTAGCGCCTGCCTTAGTACTGGGCTGTGCTAACGGAGTCATCAATATTGCTGCTTCAGTTCCACTGGTAAGTTCCTCATCTTCAATTTTATACCTTCGACATTCCAGCTGCATTTATCACTTATAGCACCCTGAAAGTAGCACTTCGACAAGTAATCAATGTTTTTGATTCTGTATGGGTTGTGGTAATGAGAACGGTCGAAACTTTATTAAATTTTTTTTTTCATACTCTCCATCAGCAATTTGGCTGATTATTTATGACGACATTTTTTGGATGATTATTTATGATGAACCGAACATAAGGCATAGTTATTTACATAGAGGTTAAATGTTTTCTATCAAAAATCTAAGTTTTGATTGTTGTAAAAAAATAAATCCTGTAAAATTTAATAATACATAGTAAGTCTAATATTTGTTCCATTTAGCTACACATTTTCTTGTAAACTTCGCTAATATAACCTTTAACCGCTACCACGCTTTCAGCAACTCGGCCTTGACGTGTTGAACAATGTAACAGAGTGGTAAATCGTAACAGAGTGGTTAATGTGTTACAGTGTCACGTGACGCCACAGTTCACGGCGCAGAAGTGGATCGCCTGCATCGCGCCCGTGTTCGGGGCCGAACTGACGACCGGGGCTTCCGAGAGATATGCGGCCATCGTGCCTACCAAGGTACCTTCATCATCACTCCAATTCAACGCCTCTTTCAAGTGAAACTTTTTAGCGGAGATTTTATAATTGATAAGTGGACGAGAATTGAGTAAAATATTAGGTTGAAATTACAACTCAGTGTTGATTCGTATTCAGCTAAATGATTTTAAGACTCATACGCATTGCGAGTCAAAAGCTTTTTTATGTATGCTTTTAGCTTCAATACGATGATATCATCTGCTGTAACCTACTTACAGTCTTTAAATAGTTAATTACTGCATCGAGCTAATGACAAATATTTATCGTTCTTTTGGTAATGAATGGCCACCTAACCTAACCTCTTTGTTAAAAACTTATTTTTTTGTTGACTATTCATAAATATCTGTAAAAAATTACATGAAGTAAATAATTTTAAATTGAATTTGATATTGCACCAGTAGTTATAAAATAAATATAATAGGTATTTTATCTTCACGCCAGGTGCCTTACGGGGTAGGCAGAGACAACCGAGCGCCACTTTATCTCTACATATTAGTTTTGCCTCGTCCACAGTCATAACTCTTCGCATACATGCACGCCGATTTCGGAGACTTTTAATAATATAATAAAGCTGATAAGTGTGTTTTGTTGAACATGCTAATCTCAGGAACTACTGGTCTGAATTGATAAATTATTTTAGTGTTGGATAGTCCTTTTATCGAGGAAGGCTATATTATATATTCAGTTTTATATTATTGTAAATAAAACACATTAATATGTCTTGTAAGTCACCATATATACTCAAGTATATTATGTCAAAACTTATAACTAAAATAATTAATTAATGGCCAGGATGTATTCCCAACATCTCCCCTTTTATCTTAATAAAACTTTCTAAGTTACATAAGTAAAATACTATAAATTTGGAATAAATACCATATACACATGCCTCCTTTTATAAAAAAAATAATAAAATGAGTATCCAATGCCTAAATTAAAAATAAACTATAAAAATATATCCGGAGGTCGTGGGTTCGATTCCCACCCATGGCAAAAAATATTAGTATGATTTTTCTGTACAGTTTGTCATGGTCTGGGTGTTTATAAAATATAATATGTATTATATCGTTGCTTCTGGTACACATAGTACAAGCCTAGAGCTTAGTTTGTGACCAGAGCAATATGTGTAATTTGTCCGACATATTATTAAAAAAAAAAAAAAAAAAAAACTATGTTTAATTTATAATCATAAACGGGACCTTCACCTTTTGCATTACTTGAATAATAAAAAATAAAAAAATACACTACATTTGACATTGACAATAACATACATGTTTAATGTTTACTAATAAAATATTATCTAAAAAAATCATTATTATAATTTTGATTTGTTTCAGAAGGTAAAGGCATTAGAGGAGTTGAAGTATTTTGTGTTACATAAAAATTGTCTTCATCATTTTGAATGATATGCGAAGTTTTTCGAATAAGGAATCTATTCCTCCGGAATATTCCTTCTGGGCTTTCAATAGTATAAGACCTAGGCTCTGAGTCAACGCGAATTATGACGCCTGGATACCATTTAGATTCTGGATGCTTCTTAAACATTATTCTATCTTCTACTAGTAGTGGTTCTAATTCTTTACAGTGTTTATTGTAATAAAGTTTCATTTGTTGCTGATCTACCTCAATGTTTTGTTTGTTTTTCATAATCATATAGTTGTGGTTTTAAATACTCATCAACCATTGGCAATTTACATCTTAGAACTCTAGACATGCACATCTGTGCAGGAGAGTAGTTACACTTTTTAGGAGTGTTTCTATAGTTTAATAATGCTATATAAGGATCAGTATTATCAACTGAACATTTTTTTTAAATATTTTTAATTGTGCCAACATTTCTTTCTACCAACCCATTAGATTTACTGTGATATGGACTAGATGTTATATGTTTTATTCCCCAAGATTCTACAAAAAGTTTAAACAAATTTGAATTAAATGGTGGGCCATTATCAGACATTATTTCCGGTATACCATGCCTAGCAAAAATAGATTTTACATGAGTTATTATAATATTAATTGTATATTTATCATTTAAAAGAGCTAACTCGATATATTTTGAAAAGTAATCTACAACTAATAAATACATCATTTTATCTAATTCAAACAGATCAACACCGACTTTATTCCAGGGCAGAAGTTTATAATCATGACATATTAAAGGCTCTTTAGTATTGTTTCTAGCATAAGTTTGGCATATTTCACATTGGCTAATAAAGTTTTCTATATCACTATTAATATTTGGCCAATACATAGATTCTCTAGCTAGTTTTTTGCAACTATTTATGCCTTGATGACCCTCATGTATAAGTTTTAACATATCATTTCTTAATAAACGAGGAATTATAATAGAATTTAAATTAAATACAATATTTTCAATAATTTGTATATCGTCTTTAATAGCAAAATAGGGCTTCACTAAGTCATTGACCATTTTTTTATGTTCTGGCCATCCATTATTACAATAGTGTATATTTTTTTGTAATACTTCATCATTTTTTATATAATTACTAATTTTAGTATTATTTTCTGTACTAAGATTAAGAGATGATATAATTAAATTTATATGAAGATCAATATCTTTTTCAATATCAATCAAAGCATTATTTGCTAAGGGAGCGCAAGACAAAGTATCAGGAACATACAAATATTTACCTGGCTTATATATAACGTCCAAGTCATATGGTTGTAGTGTCAACATAATTCTCTGAAGTCGAGGAGGAATTTTATATAGTGCCTTTTTAAATAAAGATACGATCGGTTTATGATCTGTTTCTGCTATGATTTTATGCCCATAAATGTATTGATGAAACTTTGTACATCCAGTGAAAGAGCAATGAAATCACAGCTCCCATGGCAAATTTTGAAGAATCAACAGATAATATCAACTGTTTGTTTCTATCAAAATGTGTTAAAATAGGAGCTTTTGTTATAAGACCTTTTAAATTATTAAATTCATCTTCATGTTGATCTAGCCATTTCCAAGATATATCTTTTGTTAATAATTTTCGCAAGTTTATAGTTTGATCTGATAGATTTTTAATAAAGGAGCCTAAATAGTTGATCATACCTAGAAATCTTTGTAGATCTGCAACATTTACAGATTTTGGCATATTGACAATAGCGCTTATTCGTGAATTATCAATTTTCATACCTTCTTTACTAAAAATGTGCCCTAAATATTTATATTATTATACACAGATTTGTGACTTTTCTTTGTTAAATTTTATTCCTAACTCCCGTGCTCGTTTAAAGACATTTTCTAACCTTTCATTATGCTCTTCAACTGTTTTACCAAATATAAGGAAGTCATCCATTTTAACCCCTTCAAGATCATTAAATCGCATTACCATTTCTCTATGGAATATTTCTGGAGCTGCATTAATACCAAAAGGTAATCTAAGAAATTTGAATCGTCCTTCAGGAGTAATGAAAGTCCAAAGTTTGGAAGATTCTTCATCTAATTTTAGCATCCAAAAGCCGCTTTTAGCATCCACCACTGAAAAACAAGAAGCTCCTGCTAAGTCATTCCTAATTTCGTCAAGTGTTGGTAATGGAAAATAATGTCTAATAATAGCCTCATTTAATTTGCGAGGATCTATACATATTCTTAATTTACCATTTGCTTTACCTACTAAAACAAAAGAGCTAACCCATTCTGTCGGTTCAGTCACTTTTTCTATAACTTTCATCTCTATCATTCTATTTATTTCATTTTTTAAATTATCCTGAATTGCAAAGGGTACCCTTCTGCAAGCATCTACATAAGGCAGTACATCAGGCTTTAATGTCAAATGACATTTAAAGTCCTTCAAAGTACCTAATCCAACAAAAAGGTCATCATATCTATCTAAAATGCTATTATTAATAGTATTTACAAATGAAACATTATATACACGCTTTAATAATTTTAATTGTTTAGAAGTTTCCAGGCCTTATATAGTTTGACATGAAATATCTACAACATGAAATGTGATATTATAGTTATAATTATTATATATAATTGTTGTATTGAATAACCCTATTGTGGGTACAGAATTACCACTAAATGTTGATAACTTTTTAGGGCTAATTTTAAATTCATATTCTATATTAAGTAAATTGAAGTTTTCTAAAGATATAACATTTGCCTGAGATCCTGAATCAATCAGACATTTAACTTGAATTTTATAAATTTCTATATATACATACCAAAGATTATTTTCTGTGTTATTTATAGTATTAATAGAACCAATGAATATTTCTTCATCTCGTAGTAGATACTGTAATAATTGATTTAAATCTACAAAATCTTGAATAGTGATTTCCACCTTTACATTTTAGACATTTTACTCCAAAAGCAGGACAATTTCTGTAAGCGTGTTGTGTTCCACATTTACCACAACAGTTATGTGTATTTTCATTTTGCCTTATAGGAGATTTCCCACTTCTATTATTGTTAGTTTGATATTCTCTTCCATAAATATGAGGTGATTTAATAAACTTATTATTGTGGGTTGTAGTAGGTTGTGTAGATATTTTTCCAATAAATTCATTACTGCTACAAGAATTTTGTAATATTTGTGCCTGGGCTTTTGACGATTCGTATATTTTAGATTTTTTGACAACGTCATCTAGACTTTGTAAATTGTCAGCAAGTAATCGTTCTCTAATATATTGATTTTTTGGATGAAGGTTCCAACTAAAAATATCCTTTAGCAAACTATCTTGCAAAGTTCCAAATTCACAGTTTATTGATAAGTTTCTTAACTCTGTTGCATAAGCGTCAATATTTTCATTTTCTTCTTGCTTTCTATTAAATAGTTTATGTCGCTCCATAGTTATATTTGTTTTTGGTGTAAAATAATTTTGAAATTTTTCCACTAATAGCTAATATGTTACAGTATTAATTTCCATATCAAATAAATAAAATATATTTAAAGCATCTTTTCCATAATTATGAAGAAATAGTGCAACCTTCCTTTTATCCGGCTCCTCTTCCAGCCCTGACGCACGAAGATAAATGGTAAAGGATGTATTCCAATCATTCCAAGTTTTAGACATATTATTGGAATGTATATTTATTGGCTCTATACCTACAGAAATACCAGTTGATCGTTGAGTAGAACGATTAACTTCGTAGCTTTCTAACTCTGTACTCATTTTATAAAATATATAGTAATTATGTACCTTTTATGTCATTTTAATTTTTTCTTTATTATGTATAGTTTTCTCGAATTATTTAATTAGTTTACCGCTGCCACCATATTATATATTAAGTTTTATATTATTGTAAATAAAACACATTAATATGTCTTGTAAGTCACCATATATTCTCAAGTATATTATGTCAAAACTTATAACTAAAATAATTAATTAATGGCCATGATGTATTCCCAACAGGCTATAGGCATATATAACATCACGCCATAACCAATAGGAACGTATAAGCTTATTTAGGCGTCATATGATAATTTATTTTTGATTTTGCATGATTATGTAAAGTTGTAATAAAATTTAGAGAAACTTCAATTCCAAACGATTAACAAGGGGCTGCTCTTAAAATAGTTTTAAACTCTTCATAGTTAACTATTTTACTCAAATCGACATCGACGAATACTGTTATTAATAATATCAGACATTTCACACATATTACCCTAGTCATAAACTAGGCCTAGACTATATAATAATAATAATAATATAATGAAGGACTTACACCCATATTACTCTGGTCACAAACTAAGCTCTAGGCTTGTACTATGTGTACCAGACATAATACATATTATATTTAAGATCAGACAAACTCTACAGAAATGGGAATCGAACCCACGACCTCTGGATACAACGCCAAAGGCGCAACCACTAGTCTACGGTGGCGGTCTCCATATAGCTATGTGTACCAGAAACAACGACACTCATACATTATATTTTATAAACACACAAGACCATGACAAACTGTATAAAAAACATAGTAATATTATTTGCCATGTGTGGGAGTCGAACCCATAATTACATACAATCTTATAGTAGCTACATGACATTTTTATTTTATAATGATTACAATTGGAAATTATTTAGAAATATCTTCCGCTTATAATGTTGGTGTATTAAATTATATGTTACATGTAACTACACAAAGAAATATTACCAACAAACGAACACTGTAGTCTTCGGCACGTGTTTCGCCTCTTAATGGGGCATCTTCAGGACTGGTTGGTATGGTTCATGGGTGTGTGTTTGAATAAATTTAGAATTGGAGGCTAGAAATGTCAATTTGGTCATTTAGTAAAGTTGGAATAGAATTTTTATTTTTTCTAACTGCTCTAATATATTTAAATTTTGATTGGAATGTAGAATTACGAATTTATTTAAATGAAATTGGTGGTCTATATCCAAAATATGTTGTGCAAAATAGGATTTATCACATTATAAGCGGAAGATATTGCAAACTAATTTCCAATTGTAATCATTATAAAAAGGACTTCTGCAAAATAACGCCCCATTCAATTAAATTTATTTTTATTTTCTTTAAATAATGGCTTCTATGCGTGACGTATAATTTTGCCTATGTTGAGTGGTGGGTTGTTTTAAAAATTAACTATTATTATAAGTCAAAGAGGATGGAAAGGAATTGAGAAAGGCCTCTAGATGAGAATGAAGAATGGCATATTCAAACATACGGTACAGGGGCTCTAGAGAAAAAACAGGCGAGGCGACATGTCGCGTTATTATCGTTCAACGATAAAACACCGAGTTCACTGCGTAAATGCTTATCACACTTAATATCACTGCGAATATTTACACCATAAAATTTATAAATTTTTGTATAATAATATCCTATAAAATTAAATATGAAAATATAACATAAACACACGTCTACAGTCTTAGTCTTCGGGTTACCCTCAATGAATCTGGCTACATGTCTTTTCACTATAATAATTCCAGGTAAGTCTGATAACGTGCGAGCAGCTGGTACAAGATGGCATGCGCGCCGCCATCACGTACGCGGACGCGCACGCGCCGGGGGATGCCGGCAACACCAAGGATACCAGACTCAATAACTAGGGATATGTTCCAAAACCAATTAAGAGGATTGTCTAATCAAAAATTTTCCATATACCTCCTTAAGCATTTATAGATTTTAATGATTTTATGAGTCGTTATAAATATGACCGATATTTATGCTCCAACGTTTTCCTTTTTTTTAAGTTTGGTATAGGAAAAAAAAACATTTCTAATATTGAAATTTGAAAATAATTCCTATAAAATATCAAGACAGGAAAACGTATAGTCATCGTTTATTTTCTCTTTAATAAAATGGAACCATTTTATTTTGCAATCCATTGAAGTTTAGGGGTAGAAAACAGTTTTGATGCAAAACTAAATTGTAGGTATAATTTAATACATGCCCTTTCTCTTATTAAGGGTCGGAGAGAAGGTTTACATACATATGTATGGTAGCGTTACCGACTCACCGTAATGCGCGGGGAGAGGTAATACTTTGTAGTTAAATCAGAATGAGGATCAAAGAGCCTCATCAGACACTCCTCTTAACTATTACCCGGGATCATCGAAATTAGCCAAGTGTAACTGAGAGATTATGTTGAAAAAAGAAATAATAATCGTGTAATGATTACACTGACAGTCGAGTAACAAAATAATAGGGCAAATTGAAGCATTAAGGCAATGTTTTTAGTTATTTAATTAAATTATTTTGTTTATTTATTATCATAAACTTAAATTGCAACAAAACTTTTATACAATGCTGGTCTAAAACTTTCAAAGTCAACATGTATATATATTTGATTAGTAGTCACTATTTATTTGTTTTAAACAAAAATAAATAAATACCATCATGGGTGCCTTTTTGGCTCCCGGGAAAGGCCTCAGGGTACCCAGGGGAGGGATTAACCCGTCCTCATTTCTCAGATTATATTCAGAGGCAACACCTAACAAGTGGCCACTATGTTGCGGTGTTTATGATGGATCTAAACAAAACTCGATAGTAAAAAAAAAGTAGAAAACCTTTCTTTATTTTGGTAGATAGATTTTGTTATGTCATTTTGTGGTATGTTATTTTTTTTTTTGTAATGCTTATACAATAAGAAATCAAGTGATTTAAAAGTAAAATTAATTTAGGATGAATACAGATGAGATCTGCGTTGCATTTTTTTATTTATTAAAATGGAATAAATAGTCTTCCTATGGAAATATTGCACAACGCAATAACACTGTATCTAATACATAATAAATAATTGAATTTACTTAAATATGTTTTTTATTTCTTATACCTTTAACCCTTAAATTATTTAGGTAGTTTATTGATTTACGACTCTTGTTAACACTGGATATTCAGTTTATGTCCACCATTCATTCCACCTTCGTGGAACACTTGGTTACAGTCATACATCAAATGATTGGGTTATATAATAAATTAGTACCTATATTCAAATAAATTAAGTATTTATAATACTACTGATAAAATAATAACAATAATAAAATTTTAATAAACAATAATAAACCTACAGAACAAATCGTTAAATTAAGTAAACAATCCATGCCAGTGTAAAAATTAAAACAAATAATTTAAGTACCTTTTAATTTGTCAAGTACATAACTCGAGGAGTGGTTTAAGGTCCCTGGAGTCGACTTGGCACCCATACAAAAGTACTTACAATATTACAACCTGAGGCTCTACCATGGGTTTGCGCATTGTAGAAATGTAACGTATACGTAAATGAATACGTTACGTTTCTACAATGCGCAAACCCATGGTAGAGCCTCTGGAACCTTAATTAGGGAATATAAATATATTAGAATGGGGCGGCCGTTACTACTAGTCCCTCTCTGCTACCACCTCGACAAGAATACAATGCAGTAGTGTCCGGTAAACCGGTGTACCCACAGACTAAAACTGAAACTTGTCTAGGTCACTTAACTGTAATTTATAATTTTATTTTTTTATTTTAACCTATTGTGTCCCACTGCTGGGCAAAGGTCTCTCTTTCCTCCTTCCATCTCTTCCTGTCTCTAGATGTCCGGGGCAATCCTTTGAAAAGGCGTCCAGCTCGTCTCTCCATCTCCTCCTGGGCCTAGCGCGTTGTCTTTTCCGGGCCTGTGGCACCCACTCTGTGGTTATCCTCGCCCACACATCGCCTGGCATGCGACACACGTGGCCGGCTCAGTCCCATTTGAGCATGGCGACTTTGAGTGGCGTCGGCTATTCGCGTCCTAGAGCGCAGTACGCTGTTTCGTATCTTATCTATACGTTTAACGCCTAGTATACTGCCATGAAGCGCGGCTCGTTGGCAAACCCCGATTTTGAACTTCTGTTGGGCAGTCGAAAGATCGCTCCATAAGTTAGAATGGGAATTATTACATTACTTAAAATTTTGAAAATGATAAATTGTTTCTGTTATATATAAAAATCAATACCGAAAACCGGTGAACCCACAACCTAAAATGACTAGGAAGTACGAGTATAGGTAAATTTCGTTTCACGAAAGAATTCCTTTGGTCGTGGCGCTGCAGTCGCGCGAAGGTCTGTTGGTAACCTCAGTTTTAAGACTACTCAAAAATACCTTTTTCTTTAAATTCGATTTATTTTATTAAATAAAATTTATATAACAAAAAAATATATATAATAATAGTATGTCGGACAAATTACACATATTGCTCTGGTCACAAACTAAGCTCTAGGCTTGTACTATGTGTACCAGAAGCAACGATATAATACATATTATATTTTATAAACACCCAGACTATTTTTTGCCATGGGTGGGAATCGAACCCACGACCTCCGGATATAACGCCAAAGGTGCAACCACTAGTCTACGGAGGCTGTCATATATATTGGCATGGTAGGTACTAATATTTAGCACAAAAGTTTACCTCAATTGTATTAGTTCCAATTTTTACCGCGGGCTAAATTCTTTCGTGAAAACGGACTATAGTGCTTGTGTGGAATTGTCATCCTTTTAAAGGTAAAAAATAAAACAATAGTTCTGGTTCATTATTGTCTATTTCAATACAACCCTATGTTAACATCACAGTTTGTTTTTACATCAATTTGGGTTTAACTACTTATAATAATACAATAGGTCAGGAATATACATTTGATTAGGGTAACGAAATAAAAATAAACCAAACTTTTACTGGCTCTGTTAAGAAAATCTCATAAAAAAATATGAGCTAGAATACATATTGTCTATAATTCATCAAAATAAATAGAACCTTTAATTAACTGTTAAAAACAATTGGTGTAAATATTAATTGACATTATAAAAAATGATTAATTTTAGTAAGAAACACTTCATACCTAATATAATTAGTTCACACTTAATTATAAATTCATAATCACTGTTTTTTCAAGTCAATCAGTCAAAAACTTACACTATTTACATCAAGCCCTTGTCTTTAGCACGACGGCCATTTTGAAGTCCCGCCAAACAATATGGCGGCTTCAAAATGGCGGATTATCGTAGCCAAGAGAACAAGTGGCGAGGCTGATGTTAATGATTGTCCATGTACTGCAGCTCTGATAACAGCAGGACGGTGTTGGGGAGAGGTCGCGGCTGCGGTGACAACACAGTCAAGGTCTGGCGATCCATGTCTACTGCGGTTCTGAAATATTCAAATATTAACATTAAATAACATTTACATGACATAATATTGACCATATTATGTCATTTCAAATTGTATACTGTTTTTTTTTAACTATGATAAAATTATAATGTGTCAAATTATATTGTGTTCTATGATTAAAAATAAAGAAACGCGTATGTTTTCCTTTTAGTGTCGCCTTAGATACAAAAACAAAGATAAATAACATAAAAGATCTACAAATCACTTTCATACCAAACTCACGAATTTAGCCTATCACTTGTGTAATTATGTTTTACTTGCATAGTTAAAAAAACACCCAGTATATTCATTATTTCTACTGAACCCAATAAGTAAGTTATCATAGTTTATACCTATTTGATATAGTATTGGTCAAAAGATACCTGCGTTATGGGTTAGCCAGTTGTACCGAGATCGAAACAATAATTTGCTGCTACAAAGGCTTGTACCTACTCTTATTAGTCTATGCTTCTATATTGTGGAAAAAAAAAGTGTCAACGCCAATAACGATACAATACAAAATCTATAAAAAAAAAATATAATACAGTTAATAAAAGATAATAAAGAATAAATTACTAAAATAATAAACACTAAAGAATATTAATTATTCATATAAAAGAGAAATAAAGAAGAAAAATATGAAACTTCAGACAAGGTATAAGTTACCCTTGTTGTTGACTTATTCCTTGTTGAATATATTGAAAGAAAAAAAAAATAGGCTATATTTTTCATCATTGCACGTTCCTTTACTTACATAAGGCTGAAATTTCCCAATTTTATATAGGTTTTTTTTTATTAGAGCACGGCAATGTCGATGAAGGAGGTCGAATCAATAATTGTTCGTTAACACTATGCCGGCTAAATGATGCGATTACGAAATGGGCGGCGACAAAGATGAATTGCATTACGAGTATATTTTAATATACATTTCGTAACCATAAAAGGTGATTACCACCTCGACAAAAAATTGATGCAGTAGTCCTGAAAACCGATGACCCCACAGACTAAAACCGAAACATGACTAGGTCACTTGACGGTTTTTGTATCTGTATGGGCGGTGGTAACAAGACCGGTCGGTGCAGTAAATATTTGTCGTTATTTTGTTAATGAATAGCTTTCCTAACCAAATGCACTCTAAGGCCTCATTGTTAAACTTTTATCTTTGACTATTCATAAATATCTGTAAAGATTTACATGAAATAAATGATTTTGACCTAGTTTTAATTTATTTTAATAATACTTTTAGCTTAATTTATTATTAGAGAGTTAAATATTAAGTTAATACCAAAAGCGACAGAAAGTCTGAAATTATTATGAAACAAAACGTCGCTCGTGTATAAAAGTATTGCCAATGTAAATATTCATACAAATAGTAAATCAGGTTCAACTTATAGTATGAACCAGGTTCAACAAATATCATGAATCAGGTTCAACAAAACCTACATTATATACATTTACGGTAGTAGAGTACAAAAGATTCGATCTCCTAACAACTTACTACCTATTTGCTCGCGCGTCAAGTGTATATAAAAAACAGTGTGTCACTCACATACATTCTTTCTACCCGCGACTGTCTGTTGGTTATACTTACACACACAAGAGTCCGGCCACATTGGAGTTGAGTACATCAGGAGGTTGTGCGAAGGAGACAGCCAGCAGTCGGTGCGCTAGCGCGGCAGAGGGCGTCACTCGCACTAGCTTGGTGAGAGCGTCCTCGGCTCTCATTCCCAGAGGCATACACGAATCGGGAAGCGATGCTGCCCCAACCTATACACATAAATCTAAAATAAATATCATGCCCCAGGGATGGGGTTTTGATCCAACATCTTCTTAGCCGATGGTATGAATCAACACAGAACAAGTGGCTGAGCGTGCATCGTGGTCTCAAGCACGGAGATATAGCCAAGATTTTTTTTATTTCATGGTTCAAACTTAAAATACTGCGCGAGGCATACTGTTATAGTTTATTGTTGATTTTTAAAGTTCTATTAAACGACTTGTATGGTGTCAGACTTAAATACTTATATCATAATTGTTTTGAAATATTACGCATCGATCACCTAAATAATAGGGTATTTGACTCCTTTTTGAAACCCGTTTTAAATAATTCTTCGTTACATAATAATCACACTACATTGATATTTCCGGGATGACTACTAAAATATATTAACTACTATATTAATAAAAATCAAAGTTAAAGTTTGAATTTCCACAATGGCACTAAAAACGCTGTTTCGCAGTCTATGTCAAGTGTGACATCACACGCAAGTAAACAAACAAGCACAGATTAAATAATAAGATGTTTTTGTTATAAATATAATTTAAAAAAATATTCAATTTTATTTCGTGTAATCTACAAAAGATATACATAATTTAGTTTAAAATAAAGTGAAATATGTTTTTTTTACGCCATTGTCTGATAGGAAAACCAAAATTTATAGTATATTTTTAATGTACTCAAATAGCCTATTGAGGGCGCATTACTCAACGAGACTAATTTACAGCTGACAGTACCTAAAACAGCACATCGGGGCACGCAACGATAAACTAAACTTTAATCAATGTGATGCAATTCTGGCAAACCTGGTGCCATTGAAAATTGACAGACAACTACGTCATTTTGGTTAATAGGCCCACTGATGGGCCAATAGGGAATAGAAACGATTTATTTTATTTCATTGGTTGCATCCAAAAGTATTCTTTAAAGTAACAATTGATTTTAACATTGACGGTAACATTTTATTTACTCCAAATGGGTTGCACTATCAAATATTTCCTAATGTTATCTTACTTTGTAATACATCTGATTTAACGATTATATATACGTTAACAAACCAAAATTGGGTTGCACTAAAAAAAGTTGACGAATTTGACGCCTAGGTCAAACGGTCAGTGCTGTCTAATGTATAAATTTGTGTGTTATATACTTATTTATATATATATATATATATTATGGGAGCCGAAAAGCATCTTGATGATTTTATTGTCTTTTTTTTTTAATTTAAATTAGCATATTTTATTTTTTACATAATGACAATTTTTTTTTATTTATTTCCTCTTTATGAAAAAATGAGGACATATTCTCACTTTATGTAAAAGTGGGGAAAAATTCGCAATTTATAAAAAGCGGAAAATTCCCAGTTTTATGAAAATGAAAAAGTTGCACTTTACCAAAAAGTGGGAAAAATGCATGAGCAGACCCCGGCCACCCTTTTCATATATCTAATGGTGACAATAACGATTCCATTGACATTTACTCCATACGGGTTGCACCATCAAATGTATCTGTAATTTTCATCGTTCAATTAAACCGGTTATAATTCACGGCAGTGTCAAATTGGGCCATTTTGTTTTTGATGCAACCAAATTTTAGTTTTAATCATAATGTTAACGTAAATGTATTCATTAAACCAGATGATGCAACCGGCCCTACAAAGTATAAAATTATAAATACATATTTACAGGTGTTAAGACTAACTTTTTCTTCTTTTAAATAATGGCCACTACTCCTTACGAGAAATGTTGCCAATGTCTAGTGTGGGTAGATTTAAAATTTATAGAATTAGAGTAAAAGTGAGATAATGGGGTGGACAGGAAAAGGACTAGGGTAGAATTAGGAATGGCCATATGACCGCATGCAAACATACAGTATAGTTATGCCAATGTCATTTGAAGAAGGGAAAATGTAGTCAACTGTAAAACGGGTACCACCATTTTACAGAAGGTTAAGGGATTTATTGAGATAACACAAACACTGTGACATTGCGTAAATGCTACACTTAAGATCACAACGGAATGCTTATTCTATAAAATTGGTACATTTTTGCACAATAATATCCTATAGACTTAACTATGAAAAATATATCAGAAACACACAACTACAGTCTTCGGACTATCTTCAAGGAATCAATGTTATTTAGTTATTAAATAAAAAAAATGCGTATGTCAGTCTGGTGAGGTCCACATGAGCAGACAATGATATTACATAGGTAGCAAAAAAAAAATACATATTCGGTCGCGTAGTTTTAGTACTATCCGGATTTTTTTTTTGGTGTGCCTCTTGCAGCTATCCCAGATTAATTCCTAAAAAATAAAATTATGGATTATAATAAACATTTACCTTAAAAATTTTCAAGTCTTGAAACTTGACATCAAAAGAGTGGGGGTAGAAAGGAGTTCGTTTCCCATAGAAATACTCTCTGATCCGCGCGTCTCTACTCTCTGTGCGCTGGGACGAAGACCGCTTCACCACCTACAGAAAAGAGGAAACAATATTGTTAGCTATCCATGGAGTCTCCGTTGCGGCCCATCGCTCCCAACCGGGAGGCAGGGGAGTGAAGTGCAGTGTTCCCGGACTTGAGACCGGGAAGCAGAGTTTAAAAAAGCCTTTCATAATTCAACAGTATAGCTCTCTACAAGTTTTTGAATTCAGTTTATACTATAGTCGCTAGTAACTATAGATAGAGAGCACCTATTGGTTGCTATTATTTTTCAAATAAACCTCTCTTATGGTAGGTTAGATTATTGCTCTATACCTGTATAGAACACTAACCTAATATATTCAAAATTCGTCTCTGACTGTCAATTTGTTTGTTGCGTCATCACTAAAAAAGTACTGGACCAATTTACGTGCGGTTTTTACGTTTAGTCTTAATGTTTAGGGTATATTATATACCGGGTGAATTTGAAAGGCTTTACTTTGGGTTAATATAAGGTTTTGCTGATCAAATCGAACAACTTTTGTCATGGAACCATGTGTCTAACATTAGTAATGTTGTTTCTATGGAGAAGGCAATTTTTATTACGTACATGGTTCTTTTTTTGAAGTTTGGTATAGGAAAAAAAATATCAACCGCTGAAATTCGAAAACAAAAGTGAAAAAATCCCTTACATTAAATAATTCCTATAAAATTAATAAAAGGAAGACGATTTCGTCATCGTTTATTAAGAATTAATATCAAGGCCGAAAATTAAAAAAAGGAAAACATATAGTCATCGTTTATTTTCCCTCTAATAAAATGAGACCATTTTTTTTTCAAATCCATTAAAGTTTAAGGATAGAAAACAGTTATGGCCCGAAAGTCTTTTTGCTGCCTAAATTGTAGGTATAATCTCATACGTGCTCTTTCTCTTATTGGGGGTTGGGGGGAAGGTTTACATAAATGTATGGTAGCGTTACCGACAATCAAATCAAATCAATCAAATATTATTTATTTCATGTAAATCTTTACAGATATTTATGAATAGTCAAAAAAAAAAAAAAAAAGTTTTAACAATAAGGTCTAGAGTGCGTTTGGTTAGGCTGCTATATATATATATATAACCATTATAGATTAATTAATAAAAGGTGTCATAAATAAAAGTATTGAAAAAACCAACCAACCGAACGCACGCTACATAACCAACTAGTGTAAGACTAGGTGGTTAGCTGATTCCATTGACCTTCCGATTATCATCTGCCATACAAGGGTGCCACCGAGGCGACCGACCTCACCAACCGTATCCACGCCTTAAATATTAGTTCTTATATTATCATTATATTGGCTATAGATATTTTTAAATGACCATCAATCGCATTAACATAGTTATATGGATCGGTATCTTTAAGGGCGTAAACACTAGTTGTAAAGTCGATCCCTCCGGAGACACCCCGGAGAAAAAGGTACCAGCAAGTAAAAAACTCTGGTGCTTCACACAAACTAACAGAGGAATATAGCCATTGAGTTACCGATATGCATATCGCAGCATACATGAAATGCTCTAACCCTACTAAAAGCATGCGCAAAACACCCTATGGCAGATTATTTAACAGTTTAGCAATTGGTTGCTGTACCAATGTACAGAACTGCAAATACTAAAGAGTACAGGCTCTTTACTAAATAATAATATATAATAACAGAGTACCTGCATAATGTAAATATTAATAAGTAATCATAAGATATACCTTATCCAAAGATAAAATTTAAATATAATAAAAAATAAATTAAGTAATAATAAGTTATTACAATATCAGATTTAACATACCTACTAGGGTACTCATTTGAAAAGGCAATACTAGTTGTGAAACCTCAATTGCAGATCAGAACGGGTCCAGACATCTTTATCATTAATATAGTCATTAACTCTATAGTAAGCCCTATGGATTAATGTTTGTTTAATACAATTTTTAAACTTTATTTCACTTAAATCTATAATACTTTTAGGTAATTTATTAAATAACCTTATACTGTTAATGACAAAACATTTATTAGTTTTTTGCAGTCTAAACTTTGGAATATCAATTTTATCTATATTTCTTAAGTTTAAATTATGCCTGTCGCCATTTTTACTAAACATACTTAAGTTTTTCTTGACGTACAATAAATTCTCATAAATATATTGAGATGGTAGTGTCAATACATCAATCATAGGAAATGTTTCCCGGAGAGAATCACGAGCTTTCATGCCATATATTGCCCGAATAGCCCTCTTTTGTAAAATAAATATACTATCAAAATCTGCCGCGGATCCCCACATTATAAGACCATACGTCATTATACTGTGAAAATAGGCGAAGTACACTAGTCTGGCTGTTGCAACATCAGTTAATTGTCTGATTTTTCTGACTGCATATGCAGCAGAGCTCAATCTATTTGATAGAGTATTTATGTGAGCTTTCCACTGTAGTTTGGAATCGACTGTGATCCCTAAAAACACAGTGGAGTCAACAAATTCCAGATCAGTACCACCTAACTTCACTGTGGAATTAATACCAGTTACGTTGGGGAGCGAAAATTTTAGACACTTAGTTTTCTTAGCATTTAAAACTAAATTATTCGCGGTGAACCACTTCGAAACCATTTCCAGAGTGTCATTTGCTGATGATAATATATTATCTTTTCTACTAACTTTAAACAGTAGAGATGTATCATCAGCAAATAGCACTATCTGCGCCATCTCCTGAACCATATGTGGAAGGTCATTGATGTATACTAGGAAGAGGAATGGTCCTAAAATTGAGCCTTGCGGAACACCCATCTTTACAAGGGCCCCTTCGGATAGACAGCCATCAATATTAACACCTTGAGTTCTATTGGAAAGGTAAGATTTTAATAGATTTAAAGCTAAGTCGCGAATACCATAAAATTCTAACTTATCTAACAAAGTTTGATGATCAACACAATCAAACGCCTTAGATAGATCACAGAAAACACCAACGAGGTCCTGAGAATTTTCCCATGCATCGGTTATTTCCGCAATCAAACTTGTACTGGCATTTGTTTTGTTTCTTTCTTTTGTAAACCCGTATTGTTGATCATGTAACAATTTATTTCTATTAAAATGACTTAAAAGTTGACCGAGAATTATTTTTTCGAATATTTTACTTAAGGCTGGCAGGACAGAAACAGGACGATAATTATTTGGATCTGTCTTACAGCCGGACTTGAATATGGGAACTATTTTACTATTCTTCATAAGATCGGGAAAAATTCCTTCATTAACACACCCATTAAAAATATCAGCATCGAAGAGCCTCATCAGACACTCCCCGTAAAATGATAAAAACTACATATTAATTTTTTTTATATAGAACTTACTAAAACCAAAACATACAGATATACAGGCAGACGTTACAAAAAAAATATTGGAGTACGCCATGTGACTTTATAGTTGTAAGCAGACCTACAAAGTGCATGAACGAGGTTGATCAATACAAAGTTGTCATGCAGTTACAAAATATTTAATGTCAATTAAAGTAAATGCTTTTAAAAAACATGACATAAGCCTATATATCAACAACTATTGCACAATTATGATTAATTTTTCATAGTCATTATTACTTTTTCTGGAATCTGTATAAAATTATATATTTATAATAATAATATGTTGTTGTAATGTTAAAGAGCGGGCTGTCTGACACAAGTACACTATACTTACTAGATGGTTACCTTGTTTGTAATAGTATTAAGTTTGAAAAAGAAATAAACATTTTTTAATTTTAAGCCGCCCTTAGAACACTTCTGTCTTGTTATTGTTATGATAGGAGGTACTTACCCCTCCGCTCTTGGGCAGGTAGACCACCTTGACAAAGCTGGGCATGTCTCTCTTCAGCTCGTTGTATAACCTCTCGTTGTCCAGCACTAGGATCACATCTACCTGCCAATAAACAACCTTATAGTAAAGTTGTTGCTCACCAACATGTTCTACATTTACAAAAGAACGGGCTACCCATTTTTTATTTTTTTTTGGATTTCTAAAATATAGCCTAATTTAAAAAATCTTCAAACAGGAATATCTTAAAAAAAGTTTTTTTTTAATTGATAAATACGAATTCAGTTTCTTATTTAAAATATATTTCAAAATATATTTTTTTTATTATTTTTCTCGGTAGCCATGGGATCAATAAAAATACATTGAAATAACAATAAAAACTCCCACCATGTCGGCTAAATAGTGCGGTTACAAATTAACGGCGACAAAGAAAAATTATGCATTACGATTCTATTTTAATCAACTACCTACTTTGCATCGACGAAAATGAACCCACAGACTAAACCCGAAACATGACTAGGTAACTTGACTTTTGTATCTGTATTCGCGATAGTAACTTTAACCTATTACGCACTACAGTTTAATATAAAAATAAATTCATAAACTTAATTTTGTCAATATCGCAGAAAAATAATAATTCTTTATTTGCGAATATGGATTACAAAAATAATTTAAAACAAATTACCTGTGATAAATTTAGGATAGTTTATTATTATGGCCAACCTAACTTATTATATTCTGTTGATGGCTTCTATGTGATATGTGTAATTTTGCCAACGCGAGTGTGGGTAGTTGTAAGTTTTATATATTATATCTAGTATAAAGTAAAAGAGGGATAATAGGATTGAAAGGAATTGAGGAAGGACTAGGTGGGAATGAAAAATGGCAACATGCCTATATGCAAACATATGGTATAGTCTTGCCAATATCAAGTGGAGCAGAAGATTGTAACCAACGATAAAATGGGTACCGCAATTTTATTGAAGGCTCAGGGATTATTTGATATGAGAGAGAGACAATGTTCTTAGCTATCCATGGCTTCACCGTACGGGTGCCGGGTCCATCGCGTGGTTGAAAGGCAGGGGAATGAACTGCAGCGTTCCCGGACTTGAGACCGCGAAGTAGGTTTAAAGGCCTTTTGAACTCTCACCTGCATTGTGTTCACTACCCTCTCTACTCAACCAAATACTATATGACCCTGTTAGCGCCAACTAAAAGTTCCGACGGCTGTTCTCGGAAGGCCAAGATCCTTCAATAGACGATGCAAAGACTTTGCTGGAATTCCTCTTGCACCAACTTCCACTGCATAAAGTTGAGTTAAATCCGTTTCTAGTAATTTAGTTTGTGAGATCAAAATATTTGTTCGAAACACCGAGATCACTGCGTAAATGCTACAATTCTCAGTATTCACACTTAATATCACTACAAATGCTTATTCTTAATTAATTATTTCCTTTTTCTCAATAATATTCTATAAAATTAAGTATGAAAAATAAAATACCAACAAAGACTATACTTTCTTTGTGCTACAGTCAAAGAATCCCAACCTAACTTATTCTAATAACAATTTCGTCCTGAAATGTTAGTGACTTCAATAAATTAAAGCAACATATAAAGTATTACCTCAAAAGCTTGTGCAGCGTGGGTCAGCACTTTGTACCCCACTCCTTTGATCCAACCGCATGTGTTAATAATCACACCAGACGTGGAGGCTACAATAAATAAATACTCGAGTTGGTTAGACCTTAGACTTAAAAACACTTAGGTCCCTGGGTACCACTAAGTTTTTAATCTAAAAAAATATGTACATTTGTTTAACAACACTATTATAGTGCCTCGGAGAGCATGTTAAGCTGTCGGTCCCAGTTTTTCTATACCAACTTGTGAAACTGTCTATAGATGGGTTATTGAGTCTATCCAAACATCGCGACGAGATAGCCACTTATTCGATGTAGACTCATACCATTGACTACGACGAGGTGGGATTAAAAACCCTGCACTGGGTACCCTGAGGCCGTATAGGCGGTCTCGGGCGTCGTGAAGCAACCGTGATGATATTTATTTTAAACCTTAGTCAGGGGTGTTCCACTCCGCGCATTAGGTATGAAGCTACAAGTACCCGGCCGTACCCACGGGTTGGTTTTATTTTTGAGGGCTGCCGCAGTGGGCTGCCGCGCACCAGCCGAATCACACGTTTATATGATACTCACGCGCTCGTAGCGATATTTAATATTAACTAAAATGAGGTCTAACGCTTATTGTGCCACATTCGGTTGTAACAAGGATCTGGACCTTACGTTTTTCATACTTCCAAAGGACCTCAAAAGGTAAATAAATCCACGCCTACCACGGTTATTATTAGGCAGGTACACTAAAAAAATATCAAAACGTGTGTCTAGTAGTCTGTTTATAAGAATGCGAACCATCTTTCCTACGTACCAAATGTTGTCCTTTGTTATAGTTATCTAAGTCTCTCGTATTTACGTACTTTGTTAGATATTTAATTACTATAGTATATAGTTTTGTTTGATAAGTATAGGTAGTAATAGTTAGTGCACTACCATGAACTAACTATTACTAGAAATATTATGCAGTTTTGATAAGTAGACAACATACATACTTATTTATTTGCCCAATTAGGTACCTACGTAGGTTGCTTAATAATAAATAACATAGACTAAGCAAATATACTGAGGCAATGTAAGTTTTTCTTTCAACTTAGTAGGTAGGTACAATCTGTTTCCTTTAAAGGTATTATTCGCACTTATATCATTCCACATAATCTACCTGTACTACTTGTACCTACTATTATTTCTTTTGTGCCATAGACAATGTAGTGTGCCTTATGGCTTCCTTATCTCCATACGTTAAAATACCTATGCAGCAGACATCCTAAAATAAAATTGTTTTATGATCTACGTACTTACTACTAAGTACCTAACTTAGGTTTTGTTTAAAAGAAGACAACCCTTCCTCTTCTTCTTTTATTCATGGCCTCTACGCCGTATAGGCGTAATTTTGCCAATATCAAGTGCGGTGGTTGCAGGTAGATTTATAAAGATTTACAAAGTAAAGGTGGGATAATAGGACAGAAAGGAACCGGGGAAAGCTAGGGTAGAAAAAGGAATGGCGACATAACCGTATGAAAGCATACGGTATAGTCTTGCCAATATCAAGTGAAGGAGGAAAAAGAAATCGACAGTAAAATGGGTACCGCCCCTTTATTGAATATTGTGGGATTATTTGAGATAACACAAACACTGAGATCACTGCGTAAATGCTACACTTCTCACACTTAATATTACTATACGAATGATTATTCTATAAAACTAGTACACTTTTGCACAATAATTCAATAAAATTAAATTTGAAAAATATAATATATACACGCGTCTACAGTCTTCGGGCTACCCTCAAAGAATCCAAGACAATAACGTCGTCAGAAAAGTAAAGAATGACGCGATAGAAAGAGAGACAACTTTAGGTGAATATAAATGTTGGCCATTAGCGCTGTGCGATCTGAACTGAGCTTTATTGTGTCGGTGCAAAAGTTGCTATTTATTTAATTTATCTTTTGGAGTTTTGGAGCTTCTGTACTTGTACTATTATTTCTTCTGTGCCTTAATAGACTAGTATAAAATACATGAACAGGAATGACTAATACAATGTCGTTTTTACTATGCCTATATGGGACTGATAAATAATATGTGGGACATTTTGTTTGCTCTGGTCACAAACTATGCTATAAGCTTGTACTATGTGTATCAGAGACAAGAATCAATACTAATACATATGGTGACTTACAAGGTTGCACTTTGGGTGAGGTTCTACTGATTAAATTGAACAACTATTCCAATAAAAGAAAAATTTCCTTCTCCATACAAACTAGTAATGTTAAAACGACCAATTTTTTTGAGGCAAGCATTTTTTTTCATTTGTGACACATGGTTCCATGGAAAAATTTGTATGATTTGATCAGTAGAGCCCAAAGTACAATCTTTTCATACTGTATATTATAAACAATCAGATCTTGGAAAAATGTACTAAAATTGTTTTGAGTGTGAATCAAACCCATAACCAGGTCCAATGCCAATGGTGCAGCTGCTAGAACACGGAGGCTGTTGAATGGCGTTGTAAAGGAATTTGCAACCAGTTAAATTGATAAAAAAATAAAGTTAACTATATCCTTGAAAAATAAATTGTCCAACTGTCTCCTTAGCATTTGTATATATTTTTTTAGTATTAACATTTGTTTTGTATTCAATTTATACTGTTGACCCCAAAGATACTGTTACCAAAATATGACTAGGTGATAATTAGGATGCTTTAGCAAACTTATAGAGCCCTTTTACCTTTCTTATTATTTTCACATCTCTCCGCAATGACTTCAGCAAGCCGGGACACAATGGTGTTATAATATTCCAGATTACCCGACGGAGATGTATGTCCAAAGTGGTATACCAGGGGGGCCTGCTGACTGAAACCTTCTTCTATGGATGCAGGGCGTTCCACTAATAGGGCTCCTGAATTATAAACAAAATTTAAAAATAAACCCAGTCAGTGTTTCATCTTCAAAGTCATCTTATTCATGAAATCATTGTAGTTAATAGGCACCTACACAGCAAAAGCTATAAAATTAATAGATGACTTAATATGCTCTCTAAGAAATGATAGTCATCAATATTAATACAAACACTGGGGCTTAGCATAACCAAATCAATATAGTTTGACAGTCAATAAAATGAAGTTTATGAATGAACATTCATTCAAAAAAATTGATATGTATCAATTTTGTTGATTTATCAAGCCTATCAATGCTGTTGTGATAAGACCCACTGTGGATTTCAAACCAAAGTAGAGACATTAATTTTAAAATCTATGTGGTCTTCACTGTGTACTAACTTAATAAAAATAATTACAATCCACAGGAGGTCACAGGCAGTCTCAAGCACAGTAAGACACCTCTGTTAGTACATAAGACAAACCTATAGTCCCTGGAACACTTATATGTCCCTGGCCAACATCCAAATCAACAAAAATGGGTCTCCTGGCCATCCTCACTGCATAGTTCAGCAACAACCTGACCAGAGTAGACTTGCCAACGTCTCCGGGACCCACAATCATGGTGACTGGGCCTCGGGTACCTTCCTTCTCAGCAGCTACTCTCTGCTGCTCTAATGCTGCATGGACATTTAGGTATATTACCTGAAAAAATATATAATAATAAAATTATATATCTTCACGGGTGCCTTACGGCGCCCGAGACTGTCTAGACGAGGCACTATAGTAGTGTTGTCAAACAAATGTACATATTTTTTTAAATTAAAAACTCAATGGTACACACCGGGATTCGAACCAGGGACCTAAGTGTTTTTAATGTGTAAAAATGTCCTACATTTTATTTTTAAATTTTAATACATTTTTTTTTGCCATAATATTAATGAAACTCTTACTTAGGACCCAGCATCTGCATGATGAGACAGAGACAATAGATTCTTTATGTAGGTCTCCCAGGAGGCAGGGAAGGTAACTGTAGTCCAGGAGACTTGAGACCCTGATGCAGGGACGTAAATCTTCCCTCATATCAACACTCCCCTTCACTATTCAGTACCCTCTCTCCCCAACCAAATAATATGTAATACAATAAAGTCAGGGCCCATTTTGGAAATGCATTCCAAGAAACTTTTAATGGCCGTTCTTGGAAGACCAAGATCCTATAAGACTGTGAAGTTACTGGAATTCCTTACTTCCACTGCACTAAATTGAGTATTAAATTTTTTTCTATTGATTTAATTCAAAAATCAAAAGTATTTGTTCAACAATATTTAATGTTTTATACCCATGGAATGGTCAGTTTTACTAGAGAGTCAATGTTTTTAACTATCCATGGATTATCCATGCAGGGTCCATTGCATTGATGCAAAGCAGTGTTAAAAGCCTCTACTAATTCAACTCTTCCCTTCTATTATTATTAACATTGCCACATCATATCACAACTTTTGCCCCACCAAAGCACTACATTGCTGGATAGCTACAGCATTTCATTAATTTATAACTAACCATAGGTGTCTCCTTGGCTATGTAGCTCACTTCCGTGCGTCCCTGTAACTCGATAGTACATCCATGCCACGTAAACACTGCCACCTTAGCTCCAGTAAGAAATTCATAAGGTTTCCCTTTAACAAGTTCTGTGCCGAATAACTCTGCGTAACCATGTTTTATCTAAAATGAAACTCTAGTATTACTACACAAGCATTTAAAACATTAATTGTTTATCAGGTTTCGTAGTAAAATATACAAACCTCTAATATAACTTTTTCGTTTTTTGACTCCACTTCGAATCGGAGTTCAGAGTCTGGGTCAAGTTTAAATTCCTGTACGGGCGGCCCTTGACTTTCAGTCATTTTACTGTTTATTAATACTAATTAAATAATAGAAATAAAGGAAAGGAAGAAATAAACAAATTAAGTATTATTTAATAATTATAATCTGTGGAAAAAAAATATCAAAATCCAAAACCCCACAGGCCACAGAACAAGGGGCTCTAGAGAAAAATCAGGCATGGCGACGTGAGGTGTCGCCTTCAATCAAAACTGTATAGACTTTGGCAGGAGACAGCGTACCTCACGCCTACTGTCACTGTCAAAATACATACGTTTTTGACTGAGGCGACGCGACATGTCGCCTCGCCTTCTTTTTCTCTAGAGCCCAAGGACGCGTTCCGAATCATAGGTCCCGTTCCGAAACATAGGTCCCGTTCCGAAACATAGGTCCCGTTCCGAAACATAAGTCGCGTTCCGAGACGTTGCGTTCCGAGAATTAAGTCGCGTTCCGAGGCATAGGGTGCGTTCCGAGGCATAGGGTGCGTTCTGAGACATAGGGTGCGTTCTGAGACATAGGGCACGTTCCGAAACGTAGCGCGGGTGGCATTTCGTTAAAACATCAAAAATCATATACTAAGGCCTAGTATATACGTGGTGGCCGAGTTGGTTAGACCTTGGACTTAAAGTGTACCAATGAGTTTTTTAATTAAAAAAAATATGTACATTTGTTTGACAACACTACTGTTATGAATAAAATACGAGCTCAACATAAAACATTGTAATTATTCAAGTGACAAATTAATAATAATGAATGACATCAGCTGACGTTGAAAGTAGCTTTTTAAGGCATAGTAATATTTATAACATTCCTCCCCGCTCACTAGATTTGATCAATAAGCCGTCGAGGTGGTCTGATGCTTCTATTACTGCGTCGACCAATCGGCGATTGCATGGCAGTTGTTGCGCCTGTTGGAAGAACTATCAAATCTTCTGATGACGTTGCATTAGTTACTTTAACAGGTTCATCATTAATGTTTAACATATCATTAGATGATGGTGAGGGAAATTGCGGTCTAATATGGTCTGCATGTCTACGTTTCTCAATCCCATCTGGTGTTTGTACTACATAAGAGTATCTGTGGTTACGTTCAGATATTATAGCTGGTTGCCAGTGTTTTTCCAGTCCAGTCTTTATATAAACTTTGTCACCAGATTTGTAGTTAGGTGTTTTATGCGCACTATCGATATTGGCTTGTATTTGTTTAAAGTCCAACGATCTTTTAAGATTAGGCCGCGCATTATCTAGAATACATGGTAACTGTCTTCCCATTATCATTTGAGCAGGGGATTTACCAGTAGTGGTATGAGGAGTACTTCGGTAGGCAAATAAAAAGTTATTGAGACGTTGTTTCATTGTTAATTGATCATTCACACTTGCTGCCATTCTTGTTTTGAAAGTTCGAACTAACCGTTCGGCTAAACCGTTTGTTCTTGGATGATAAGGAGATGAGGTGATATGTAATATTCCTTTATTTTTACAAAATGTTTTAAAATTTTGGGATGTAAATTGTGGGCCGTTGTCTGACACTATTATTTGAGGTAAACCAAATGTAGTGAAAATATCATCAAGTTCATCACATAGTCGTTCTGTTGTTATTTTGGCCATTGGTTTGATTTCTATCCATTTTGAAAGTGCATCCTATAGAACCAACCAATATTTGTTTTCATATGGTCCGGCGAAATCCACATGAATACGTTCCCATACCTTGTTCGGTAATGACCAGGAATATACAGGTAGTTCAGTAGTATTAGGTCTATTTTCTTGACATTTGTTACATAACTTAACATAGTTATCTATATCATCTTCTAATGTTGGCCACCAGACATAAAATCGTGCTAATGCTCGCATAGCTGATATTCCTGGATGCCCTTGATGTAAATATTTAAGAACAGAATTATGTAAGATAGTAGGTATGACAATCCTGCCTTGCCACATAATGATCTTCTTTTCTAAGGATAATTCGTTACGTTTTCTAAAATAAGGTTTGACATTTGTTTTGTCATATTCGTAATTATTCCAATCAGTTTTAATAAACTTTAGTACTTTTCTTAGTATAGTATCATTATTTGTTTGATGTCTTATACATTCTTCTGTTAAAGAAAGGTCGTTTATTTTGTTAATTAGAAAAGTCCTATGAATTTTACATATAAAAAGTTCAGGTTTGGAAGGTTGTTCATCTGGATTTGGCATTCTAGATAAATAATCAGCCATTAAGTTATTCTCTCCTTTTTTGTAAATAATTTCGTATTCATAGCTACCAATTAATAAAGCCCATCTAACAAGTCTGTTATTTACTATCTTAGGTAAATTTCTGTTAGTTCCTAAAATATGTATTAATGGTTTGTGATCAGTGATGAGTGTGAATTTCGTTCCTCTAAGATATTGATCAAATTTTTTTATTCCAAAAAATATAGCCAATGCTTCGCGGTCGATAACTGAATATTTGCTTCCAGCAGTTTTTAATTTTCTTGATGCAAATGCTATTGGTTGTTCTGTGTTGCGTTCTTTGTGAAACAGTACAGCACCCACCCCTTTTTCAGATGCATCACAAGCTAAATAAAGTGTACGTTGTTGGTCAAATGCTATAAGTGGTTTTGCTTTAGTAATGCATTGTTTTGTTTTTTGAAATGTGTGATCATAATGTTTTGTCCATTCCCATTTATGACCTTTCCTTGTTAATGAATGAAGATCTGAACAAACGCTATGTAAATGTGGTATGAAACGTTCATAAAAATTTACCAAACCAAGGAATGATCTTAATTCTTTTATATTTTCGGGAGCTGTAGCTTTAGATATTGCCTCAATTTTAGTATTTCTTGGTTTTATTCCATGTTTACTGATAATGTGTCCTAAATATTCAATTTCTGGTTTTAAAAATGAACATTTTTTTAGATTTACTTTTAGACCAGCATCGTTTAATTTTGTAAAAACTGTAGATAATGTTTGAAAATGTTCTTCATTGTTTTTTCCAGTCACTGCAATGTCGTCAAAATAAATTGCTATATTTGGTATTCCTCGTAGTAATTGTTCCAAAAAATTTTGAAAAATGGAATGTGATTCCAAATGGCATTCTGTTGTATTGGTAAAAACCTTGGTGTGTTGATATTGTTAAATATTTTCTCGAATCTGGTGCTATTTCAAATTGAAGATAAGCATCTTTTAAGTCGATTTTCGAATATTTATCTCCATATGCTAAATTTTGTCTAAGTTGATCGAATAAAGGTACTGGATATGTATGTTTAACTAAAATTGGGTTGATAGTATTACGATAATCACCACGAATCCGAATTTGCCCATTTTGTTTGATAAAGTTTACTGTAGGTGTTGCCCATTCTATTGGTGTAGTGTTTGGATCTATTTGCGTTATTATGCCGTCATTGACTAGACGTTCCAATTCTAATTCTACGTTTTTTTTAATACTGAATTTTATAGGTCTTGCTGGTAAGTGTTTGGGCTCAGTGTTAGATTTAATATGAATATTAACATAATAGTTTTTAACTTTTCCAAGTTTGTTGTCAAATAATGTTGAATGTTTATCCAATACCTGTCTTAGATTCGATGTTGTTATGCTTTTAATTGAATACACGGGTGCAGGAAATTCCATTTGAAACATTTCACTCCAGTGTAAACCAAATAACATCGGATCTGCATTCTTTATTACCACAACAGGTAATCTTTTTATGTTTTGTTGTAAATTAACTGTTACTTGTGCGAGACCTTTTGGTTTTAGATCAAAATTGCAATATGCACGTAGTTTTGGGGCTTCTGTTAGTTCTGGAGATCCGATTTTCTTCCAAAATTTAGTACTAATTATTGAAAACATTGATCCTGGATCCCAGTCCATTGTGCAATTTATATTGTTAATTGAAAGATCGATTAATTTACATCTTGATTTGTTTATTTTGTTAACAAAATCATGTTCTTCATCACTATCGTTGTTTGATGTTTCACCGTTAGAATTACTATCAACGTTAACTTTTTGTAATCTCCGATTCTGTTTAATTGTTGGTTCATCGTGTCTTCTGTTAAATTTTGTATTATATAAATGTGCTCTGCCGGATTTTATACAAAATCTTCAAAATGACCTTGTATGCCACATTCATTACATTTATGGTCTTTTGCTGCACAATATTCATAGTCATCTTTATCCATTTTACCACATCGTTTACATTGATTGTGTCTTAATTTTTTAGTTGATCTTGTTTTGTTTAGTTTATTATAATTCTCATATTTTCTTCTTATTCTATTTACATTAGTGTTAGGATAGTCTTGTTCAGCTAGTTCTCTTGACTGTGCTACTGCAAAAACTTGTTCAAATGTAACTTCTGTTAAATTACCGCCTAAAGATTTTTCTTGTAAATCTGGCCACTTTTGTTTTAGATCAGTCTGGAGACGTTGCTGATTTAATCCAGTAGCAAATCGGTCACGTAATTGTCTTTCCAGTATAGCACCTTCATAGCCACAATCCTTGCTTAATTCTTTTAGTTTGTTCGCATAATGTTCCATAGTTTCTTCCGGTTCACGTATGCAATTCCAGTAATCTGTTAAAGCTTTAAATCTAGTTTTCTTTGTACTATAGAGGTTTATTAGTTTTGTTTTAATTTCGTTGTACGTTTTGTTTTGAAATGTTGGTGTAAACGCAACTTTTATTTCGTGGAAAACTTCTGGTGTTAAACAATTAAATAAGAGATCCTTTTGTATTTCTTCGCATTCGTCTCCCCATATTTTGCATTTTACTTCAAAATAATCTAGGAAATTTTCAGCCGTTGTCGTTATAGGGTTAAATTTGTCGCATTTAAAGTTCTTAATAATATTTTCTCTTTGATTATGTTGTAAACATTGTTGTTTACAATCTGCATTCGCGTTCGTTGACGCCGACGTTGTCGATAATTGATTTTGTACTAACTGTTGTAAAAGTTGGGCTAATTGAAGTTGTTGAATTTGTTGTTGTTGCAGAAACTCGGAAAACTGTTCTGAGTTCATTTTTCTTCCTTCGTCGCCACAATGTTATGAATAAAATACGAGCTCAACATAAAACATTGTAATTATTCAAGTGACAAATTAATAATAATGAATGACATCAGCTGACGATGAAAGTAGCTTTTTAAGGCATAGTAATATTTATAACAACTACTATAGTGCCTCGGAGAGCACGTTCAGCTGTCGGATACCAATTTGTGAAACTGTTTATAGATGGGTTATTGAGTCTATTCAAAACATCGCGACGAGCTAGCCACTTGTTCGGTGTAGATTCATACCATCGGCTACGACGAGGTGGGATTAAAAATCCCTCCGCTGGGTACCCTTAGACGGTCTAGGCGGCCTCGGGCATCGTAAGGCACCCGTGATGATATTTATGCATCAAAAATCATGCCAAAATGAAGCTTTTTAATGCCAGTTTTTGACAAGTAGTAAGTAGCAAACATTGGCGCACGAAGGTTACGTAAAACTCTGGCTCTGGGGATTTCATAAAGAAGTCAAGAATCCAGCAATCAGAGAGAATACTTCCCTCTCGCTCATAAATAGTGTTGCGATTTATTTCTGCACAAAGCGCGGAAGGCGTCTACGAGACTGACAGAGTTTTCAATTGCTCTTTAGTTCAGCGAATCATTCCAAAAACACTTCATACATTCGTTCATTTGACTGTTGTCATTAATCAAATTCAAAACAAACGAACATCTTTGGTTGTTTTATTTTGTATAAAGTATTGTACCAAATTTGGAACGCATCTCTTTTTACTAGACACTAGTCTGTGAGTGTGACTGCAACGAATTTAATTTTTCAAATTATATTGTTTTGGTATTTTTTATATCGGATAGAAATGTAATTTTAAAAATTCGAAAAAATAAAATGGATAATTCATTTTTCGAGTATCGCAATGAAAATGATTCCATGGACGTATCAATGGCATCCGGGCATGATTCAGATGTAATTGATAATAGTATGATGGACGACAATAGTTTTACTGTTTATAAGAAGCCGGGGTTGATAAACCAAACAACCCCTGGTTCTGCAGTTGTAGAAGAGTCTGAGGAATCCAGTGAAGGTTGGTTCATTTCTTTATGGTAAAAAATAGATAGAGAAAACCATAAGCAAGTTTATGCTTACAAAAAGTATCTGGTTGTGTTATTCTTACTCAAATAAAAAAATGTAAAAGGAGCGGCCTTTCTTTATGAATTGTACCACCTTTACAGTCACAATTTGTGTGTATAATTACAAAGGAAAAATAAATTAATGCACACTTCGTACTAACGTCTTTGGTACTTTTAGTACTAGGGAATGCAATCTCAATCTGTCAAGATCCTATATTATATACTAGCTGTGCTCGCGACTTCGTCCGCGTGGAATAGTTATTTTTTTATCATATAAACTTTCATCCCCTATTTTATCCCCTTGGGGGTAGAATTTATCAAAATCCTTTCTTAGCGGATGCCTACGTCATAACATCTACCTGCATGCCAAATTTCAGCCCGATCCGTCTAGTGGTTTGGGCTGTGCGTTGATAGATCACTATGTCAGTCAGTCACCTTTGAGTTATATATATTTAGATTATTCTTTAATACATATTTTTTGTGTATCTTGAACCGTTTTCACGGCGCACGCAACGGAAGGCTTCAAAGATGAAATAATTTCTCCCGTTTTTTACACATTTACCACTATATCTTTGCTCCTATTGGTCGTAGCGTGATGTTATATAGCCTATAGCCTTCCTCGATAACTGGACTATCCAACACAAAAAGAATTATTCAATTCGAACCAGTAGTTTCGGAGATTAGCGCGTTCAAACAAACAAACAAACAAACTCTTCAGCTTTATAATATTAGTATAGATTGAGATCTTGATCTAGCAAGAGATTATGCAGCAGTATATACTAAGTGTTTGAAGCGCTCTTGAGTGCACATGCTGCTTGGTTGTCTGTCTGTGAGTGATGTGTAAACCTGTATGCAACAATGCTCTACACCAAACAGGTGGATAGCTCGTCTCGATGTTTGGATAAACTCAATAATCCACCTATAAACAGTTTCACAAGTTGGTATAGTAAAACTGGGACCGACAGGTTAACATGCTCTCTGAGGCACTATAGTGGTGTTTTAAACAAATGTACATAATTTTTTAGATTGAAAACTCATTGGTACACACCATTTGAACCAGGGACCTAATGGTCGGATTAATAGTTGTTGCTTAGCCTGAGCCATTGCTTGGAACTGTCAAAATTAAGTTTTTCATGCATTAGCAATTGCTTAGCAATGACTATTAATCTCACCATAAGTGTTTTTAATTCTAAGATCTAGCCAACTGTATATTAATTATCTTTCAATATTATATGAGATATATATATTCCAATTTCAGAGTATGCGAAAATAATAAATTACTTAATTGCTTACAAATAATATCTTCTATTTTATTATTTACATTAACAAATCAAGAATTCGGTAAAAATATACAGCTACAGGGCTTAAACTTTTCAGATATGCTATTACATTTTAATAAGGTAAAGCAGTTAACAAAGCTTTTATCAACACAGGTCTCAATAATACTGAGGTTTCAATGGACTTAGACCTGGTTTTCAGGCACTAAAACTTGTGGTTGAAGTGTTATGTATTTGGAATTCTGACGTGATCACAGTTGACATTGCTATTTATGGTACGCAAACTAAAGGGTTTTTGAACAAGAACTTTGTTTTGTAAAACAAAAAAATTAGATAAAGATGATTAAAATTTTTATTGAATTTCAAAGAGAAAAGTTTGTCAATTATGAATGAAAAATGATATCTGGCAAATGTCCACCACATGCACGCTGGAAATGCGCTAATGGTCAGTGGATCACACTATTGCGAGATGTTAACAACTCAATTTTGGCCTATTATTGATGAAGTGGATATCACTGACATGTGGTTTCAACAGGACGGTTGACATGACCACATGTCACACAGCCAATGAAACAATCAATTTATTGCAAACCAAATTTCCCGATCGCATAATTTCAAGAAACTCTGTTAAGTGGCCAGCCAGATCATGTGATTTAACACCACTGGATTTTTTTGTGGGGCTATGTTAAGGACAGAGTCTATACAGAGCCAATCAAATTGATTGCAGCCATAAAACTCAAAATCCGTGATGTGATTAATGAAAAAGGGATTAAAAACTTTGATGAAAGAATCAACATCTGTCAGCGTGCTTGTGGTGGACATTTGCCAGATATAATTTTTCATTCATAATTGCCGAACTTTTCTCTTTGTAATTCAATAAACACATTTAACACATTAAAAACGGAAAAAAACTCTTATATAATATATTTCCTCCATATTGCCGCCAATAGAGGTGGTTTCCAAAAGACTAGCTGCAATCGAACGAACCAACCCTTCGATTACCAGATACTTTGACTAAATCCTTGGAAATGTGTTTGGAGATTTTATGTGCTCCTGCCCCCACGGCCCCATAGTTTTAACCCCAATCAGCTCAAATACATAGTACTGAGAACTGTGTAATTGCTCCATTTGAGATAGCCTAAAATAATTTAATCAATATATAAATATATTCTAGATGAAGATACAGATGTCAATGACAAGGTACAACACAGTAGTGTTACAGAGATTTACAGTACAGATGAAGGTAATATTTTAATCTAAAATTCACCAGGTATATTACTTTATACCATGTGAAAATTGCACTTATAAATTATATAGATAAATTTTTTGAAGGGGCCCATATTCCTGCTAATAAATGATTTCAATATTGATTTATTTATTAATCTATATCACTAAAAAAAAATTTTATTATTGTTAATACTAAAAAAAAACCTTTTCTTAACTATTGTGTGGATACAGTAATGTTCAGGCTGCCAATATCCCGCACACCACTATGACACACCGGGAAACCACAATCCCCTTAGTGTATGTATATGCTGCATTGACTATGCCAGCAGTCTCAGGAGAAGAGTAACTATAAATGTCAATATTTTTAGGATAACTTTTTTGTATATTATCATGATAAACATTATTTTTTTTTTATTATCATTTACTTACATAACATTAGCCCAATGTCATGGATGCAAAAATCACTTGGTATACTAGCAACTAGTGGCCTTATTCATTGAAGAACACTTTAGTTATAGAAGGTTTTGTCTCTTTTACACATATTTATTTTTGTTGCTAAAAACAGACAAAACCTTCCATAACTAAAGTGTTCTTTAAGGACTCAATAAGTTTTTATGAATACCGGTGTAGGACTACAAGTTACTAAAAATATTTAACTAATAATATTATAATTTTTAGATATGAGTATGACAGAAATTAATAAACCAAAAAGAAACAATATTAATCAAGTTACAGTAATTACAAGTTCTGATGAAGGTTTGTATATTTTTTTGTTGTTTTTTTCAAATAGGTACATTTTAAACACAATTGTGTTGTTTCACACAACAAACAACAGATTTTTTTCTGTTTTGTGTTGTTAATCACATAGATAGACTTGTAGCTAAAACGTTATTTAAAGGCCTTATAGTGGTTTTTTAACACCTCTCCTGTTTTACTCCAAATGTTCAATATCACATAGCAGTATTACAATATAATAATATATTATTTTTTATAGAAGGATCACCAGAAATGGTGCCAAGGAAAGGGCCATTTAGATCCAATGTTTACACAACTCCCAATCCTACAGCTCCCAAAATGTCTACTAATGAAGATTCTTTTACCAATCTCCACGCCAATGACTTAAGACAATCAAATGCTAACTTTTCTATTAGACAAAAGTCTATTACTAGCGATAAGTCATATAACTCTTCAAAAAGCTTCTCTAATGATTCTCATAGACTATCTAATGATAACATAGATAAAAGTAGACAATCTATTATCCCTCAAGCACCTGACGAATCTGTAACAGCTAATAGGAATAGTCGTTATTCTGATGATTCATTCAAACATAGAGTATCACAAGGTAACATAGACAAATTTAGACAGTCTATTCAGGAAGAAAATTGTGACGAGTCTATAATAGGACAAAGAAAGAAGAAAGTAATGGTTCTAGAAGATTCTGATACATCGGATGGGGAAGACGATGAAGATGACATGGTTATGTCTGCAGCAACTAGAATGAGTATAATGGGAGTGAGGCCAAAGGACATGGATAGTGACGAGTCAGATTTTATACAATCTGATGAGGTAATTTAATTTTATGAAAAATATGTTTGTGAATTGTTTGCCTGGGTTGTAACATCCATGTTATCTTAAGGTTACAGCGTTTATTCAAATTTACTATAAGTGTCGCGTCGCCATCGCCTTAGATAAAATAAATAAATTATACTTATATGGCCTTACTAACTTATTGAGTCCTTCAAGAACACTTTAGTTATAGAAGGTTTTGTCTCATGAAAATTAATATGCATAAAAGCATATAGACTCAACAAGTTTTTTTATGAATACCGGTGTTAATCTGTAGGACATTAGAGTAGTTCAGAGTCACAAGGAACCACTGTAATTGACTAATTATATTAATACTTTTATAACTTGTGAAGTAATTATTTTTTATGTGAAATTTAAAACTTATTAATTTGTGCAAAGCCACAGCATTTAGATTAGATTAAAGTGACTACTAGTAAATAACAGATATTTTTCCATTTCTATTGTAAGATATCATTGTTTTGTTTCAGAGCCATAGAAGATCATCTAAAGGTAGTATAGGTAGTACAGGCAGTCTCACAGACTTGCCTGAAGTAAATATTACTCAGGCTAATACAAACAACACTATGACCCATAAAATAGACCTAGACATATCAATAGATGATATCGAAAACTCTACTAAAATATCTTGTTCGCCTATTCAAAGTCCTAAACAAGATCTAGATGCTACCATGAAGATAATGACACCTGTAAAAGAAAATAGACCTGAACAATCTAATAGTAAAGTTGAAGATTCCCCAAAAATATATTGTTCACCTATTCAAAGCCCCGAGCAAGATTTAGATTCCACTATGAAGACACCTGCTAAAGAAAATACTCCAAAATTATTTAATAATAAAGTTGAAGACTCAAGAAGTCGAGACAAAGGACCTTTAGTGAATTTGACAAATAGGTTTTATGATGATGAGGTGAAGGTGGTGGAGACCAGACATGATGTGATAGATATTAGCAGTGAAGATGAAGATTTTGTAAGTACTAAAATAACTACTTTGTTAATCAATTACTATAATACTTTCGCTGGGGAGGTCTTGCCATAACACAAAATGTTAAAAACTACCAAAAGCACCAAGGGAATAGAGTTCATAACTTTTTAGTTTTTGTTGACCAAAAATGTGTGAAATGACCTAAACATATTATTAATTTGTCGTAGTAAGAAAAAATCTTATTTTAAAGGTCGCGCGCAAAATTTAATTAACAAAAAATTCCAATATGCAAAAACAAAAAAAATATTATTGAATTAACCAAATATTTTAATAAATTCTGAAAATTTTATAAAAAATAATATTACTTATTCTATAATTTTTAAGTTGTATCTTAGATTTTTTTATCAAATCATGGAGGGTAGTTTATTATATTATCATTAAAAGTAAATAGTGTGTCTGTGTTTTTACTAATGTGATTTATTATTTAATTTATGTATTTATATTATATGTATGTTTATTATATTTTACAATAATGTTAAAAGTGGTGAGTATTTAATGAAACAATAAAATAACAAGTTTTTCTGAATCGAAGTTCGTTTTTGTAGTCTATATATTTAATTTAAAGTCTTGGTCCGTGGGTATCCTTGTTTTTATATATATTTTGGAAACCTCTAATATAATTTTAGGACGTTACATTTTTTGTACAATTCGCTTTGCACTCGGGACTTTGCCTGCATTTCTATAGTTCTGAATTCCTATTTTTTATGACGAGACCGCCTAGACGGCCTTCAGGTTCTAGGGGAGGATTTTGTTCCCATATCCACTGCCCCATTCCAAGAGGGTTTCACCCGTTCGTTGTTGGTACCCCATCGGCACGCACAATGCGTTTTGCATCATCTTTTTTAGTGCGTACGGCTAAGGCGTGGAACTCTACCCGCGTCTGTGCTTCCAGACACAATCTGGCTGACTTTCAAAAAGAGTGAATAGGCACTTGCATAGGCATGCTCCACACTCGACCTCATCCATCGTTAAATTTGCATCAGGCAAGATTTAGGTATAACGCAACTCTGTCATTTAAAAAAAAATAACATCGTAACCGATTGTATTTTGAGACTACTTCGTTTGTACAAACTTATAGGTACAGAGTTTAACGAGTTGGTATAGTGAACCACACTACAGATTAACGTAATTTCCAAGACACTAAAGTGTTGTTGTCAAAACATTTTTATTTAATTAATAAAAATTCATACGTACGTATTGTTAAACTGATGTATTGTCAGGCTGATTTACCGCCGTTTAATTTAAAATAAATCGTATTATTACAGTTAGATAAATTACAAAGAAAATAAAGATACAATTATATTATAGTAGAGAGGGTATTGAACACAGTGCAGGTGAGAGTTCAAAACCTACTTCGCGGTCTCAAGTCCGGGAACGCTACAGTTCATTCCCCTGCCTTTCAACCACGCGATGGACCCGGCACCCGCACGGTGAAGCAATCGATAGCTAAGAACATTGTCTCTCTCTGCCATAAAAACTATAATTAAATAATACAGACCATTGCTGCCAGTGCTGCTAGCAGAGCCGTTTACACAGCAGGGACTAGTCTGCAGAATGCCCCTTTTCCCATGGCATAGTTTACTTGCTCACAATTAGATTCACATTACATAATAAAAAAAAATCAAATAAAATCTATCAAATACAAAATAAATAGATTTTACTCACTAATATACATTGAAGATAAAATACAATTAAAAAAAAATCCTGGGTCAGTGGTTGAGTACCTTGCCGAAAAAGCGAGGATCGTGGGTTCCAGTCCCGGCCACCAGGATATGTTCATTGCATTTTCTTTAAAAAAATAAATATAGGATTATCCCGATAAGGAATTTAATAAAAATATATAATACTGAAAAAAGTAAAAACAAAAAATATACTTTTTAAACCTGGTTGGCTCAGTGTTTGCCGCGAAAGCGAGAGTTGTGGGTTCGAGTCCACCAGGATTTTTTTTTCATTACATTTTAAATAAAATATTTAATAATATATATACTTGCATATATGAAAATACACATTAAATAATACTTTTATTAGGTATGCCCTAATATAGACAAAATAAAGTATTAATCTAGTACATGTAATGTGCAATATTAAACCAAATTAATTTAAATAATCAAAAATTTGGACACAAAAAGATAACGTTTATGTCTATTAGTATTAAAGTTTCCTTTGAGACATCTTTGGAGCCTCTTCTCTCAAGTATAAACACAGATTTTACCATTTTCAGCCACCTAAGAATAACCAAGGCAAATTGCCCGTACTGCCAAAGATGAGGTCTCCCAAAAAGGAGCCGGTCTCCGAAAAGGAGAACTCTATCAAGCCCTACTTGGTGGCCAAGGTTAACCTGTTCCAGAAGGTGGTGTATGTGAAGAGGCACCAGAGGGATAATGAAGTCAAGAAGCTCGGGGAACTGAGGCAGGAAGTCAGCAATATTGAGGTAAGTAGTAGTTTGAAGTATGAAACTTTGGGTGTTGTATTCGGTGGTTGTGGGTTCGATTTTCTTTTGTCATATTGTCCTGGTCACAAACTAAGCTTTAGACTTTATTTTTCAATAGACATGTGACCCACCTGATGGTAAGTGGCAATGTAACTTACAAAAATGTTCTCAACCAATAGTAGCAATGATGCTTCAATTGGTTCATTCATGCCTCGCTTAAAGGACTCAGGATTAAAGGAAGAAGGTAACACGCACACATAGGTGCAAAGGCTCCAGTGTTTTAGCTTATCGTCAATTATACGAATGGCACGCTTCTGCAGTACTATGTGTACCAGAAACAACTACTGATATATAAAGACACAGACTATAGCAAATTGTAGGTACAGAAAAACAAACTTTTTTTCTTGCCAATAAAAAAAAATCCATACAACGCCAAAGGAAGACACCACTAGTCTACGGAGGCGGTCAATTTTCACTGATGATAAAACAATATCTGGGTATTTATCTTTTTGTGGCCTCTACGCCGGCCTATAGGCGTAATTTTGCCAGTATAAAGTGCGGATAGATTTAAAAAGCGGGTATAAAGTAAAAGTGGGATAACAGGATGAAAAGGAATCGGGAAAGGACTAGGGTAGAAAAAGGAATGGCGACATGGCTGAATGAAAGCATACGGTATAGTCATGCCAATATCAAGTAAAGGGGGAAAAAGAATCTACAGTAAAATAGGTACCGCCATTTTACTGAAGATTGTGTTGTACAAGTGGATTATTTGAGATAACACAAACACCAAGATCACAGCGTAAAAAGTGTAGGGTACACTTAATATTACTTCGAATGCTTATTCTACAAAATTAGTATACTTTTGCACAATAATATAAACACCCAATAGAAACACGCGTCTACAGTCTTCGGGCTACCCTCAAAGAATCCCCGGGTATTTATAAAATACAATAATATGCATAGTATCGTTGCTTCTGGTACACATAGTACAAGTCTGGAGCTTAGTTTGTGTCCAGGGCAATATGTATAAAAAAGTTACTACATTGTATATACATATCATCACGGGTGGCTTATGGCGCCCGAGACCGCCTAGACGGCCCACGGTACCCAGCGGAGGGGTTTTAATCCCATCTCGATGTTTTGAATAGACTTAATAACCCATCTATAAACAGTTTCACAAGTTGGTATAGTGAAACCGGGACCGACAGCTTAACGTGCTCTCCGAGGCACTATAGTGGTGTTGTCAAACAAATGTACATAATTTTTTTAATTAAAAACTCATTGGTACACACCGGGATTCGAACCAGGGACCTAAGTGTTTTTAAGTCCAAGGTCTAACCAACTCGGCCACCACAATTTTACATTGTATATAATAATAATAATTTATTTATTGTTTTAGCATTTAATGGAGACAATGGCACTTAACACCCTACCTGACAAGGGGCTTAAATTAAAGCAACGTCTGACGAAGCTGAAGACAGATGTGAAGATCCAAGAGGAGAAGGTGGCAGCCATGTTGATTGAACCAGGTAATTAGAATACTGAACCTTATTTGTATATGTTTAAAGTGACTATTTAGAAAAATGAATAATAATATGTAGGACAATTTACACATTTGCTCTGGTTACAAACTAAGCTCTAGGGTTGTACTATGGGTACCAGAAACAATGATATAATACATATTATATTTTATAAATAACTTGTTAAAATAACACTTATAAATAAGAAATTTAATATAAGTAATTATGTTATTATTTAACAGTGGTATCGACTATATTAACGCCTTTGTACTAAATTTGAGCAATAAAGTTTTTAAGTAAATAAAATAAATTAAACTCTTCACTTAATTTGTTCCAAATAACCCCAAATAAAAAACCGACCTAGTCATGTTTCGGTTTAACTCTGTGGGTTCACCGGTTTTCTGGAGACTACTGCATCGATTCCTTGTCGAGGTGGTAGTCTCCTTTTATGGTACGGTTACGAAGCCGGCGACTGATTTGACGATACAATAACGAGGGTATTAAGATATATTCATAATGCAAATACTTACATCATTGTCACCGCCCATTTCGTAACTAAATCATTTAGCGAACATAGTGGGAGAAATCAATATTGTTAAACGACAATGTATTGATCAACCTCATTAATGGACTTGGTAGGTCTGCTTCCATCAGGTGGATACAAAGTCACATGCTCGAATAAAATAAAATGTATATAAAGTTTTTTTTTGTAGGGTAAAACATCACCGATTTTTTTCTGTGGTACTTTTCCATTTTCAAAAAAGCACTTTAATTCCTAACCCACAACAGATAATTTTCCTATAGCAATAAATAGATAAATAATCTATTTTGGTTGCTTCTCAAATTAACACCCTGTACCATTGCTCGGCGGCAAGATAATTGTAATTAAAATCTTATGACAAGGAATATTCAATTGTTTCCAATTCAAAATTATTATTTTTTGACATTGTACCAAGCTATTTAGCGCCATGATACAGGGTCTGGAATACAAAATAATTTAATATTTCATAGTCAATTTGTATATTGCTTATATTATTTTACTAGAAAATCCGCGCAATTTCGTCTGCGTAACTTTAACCGTATACGCAGCGTACGATTTCAAAAGGAATATTTTTCCCCCGTTTTTGCAACTTTTTTCATTGTTACTCCGCTCTTATTGGTCGTAGCGTGATGTTATTAGCCTATAGTCTTTCTCGATAAATGGGTTATCCAACACTAACTTTTTTTTCAATTCGAACCAGTAGTTTAGCTGAGATTAGCGCGTTTAACAAAACAAATAAACTCTCTTTTAAAGCTTTGTGATATAAGTTTAGATTGGAGCATGGTATGATGGTAAGCAGACCTACAAAGTCCATGAATGGGGTCGGTTAATACATGAATGATTAACAGCATCAGCGGCTTTAAATATGCCGACTAAAATGGCCAGCAACAGACTAATTTGCATTTAACTATTTTTAATAAATAAATATCATCACGGGTGCCCTACGACGCCCGAGACCTCTTAGACGGCCTCAGGGTACCCAGCGGAGAGGTTTTTAATACCACCTCTTCGTAGACGATGGTGTGAATCTACACCGAACAAGTGGCGAGCTCGTCGCGATGTTTGGGTAGACTCAATAACACATCTGTAAATAGTTTCACAAGTTGGTCTAGTGAAACTGGGACCGACAGCTTAAAGTGCTCTCTGACGCACTATAGCGGTATTGTTAAACATATGTAAATTTTGATATATTTTTAGATTAAAAACGCATTGGTACACACCGGGGTTTGAACCAGGGACCTAAGTGTATTTAAGTCTAAGGTCTAACCAACTCGGCCACCACGTGTATTTAATATACTATGTCTTTCAGATAACCCTACAGCCGAAGATATAGCGCGGGATGGGTTTGGAGGTCAACCGAAGGGTCTGACCTGGGATGATATCCAGGCAGCCAGCAACCAAGTGCAGCCGAGGATGTTTGGCAAGCAGGGTGAGTTTACTTGTTTTTTTTTTTATATGTGCTTATATTATAGGGCGGCAATTTAAAGAAAATTATATGTTGGTAAAAATGTCTTGATCGTAATATAATTAATGGTTATTCTTACATTTGTCGCAAAATAAAAAAAAAATGTAATGCTCTACAGCCCTGTGTTTTTTCTTCTTCCTACAATGTGGAGTCCTTTAAAATAAGCGTGAATCAACATCTTAAGCACATCATCTAAGGCATAGTGGGGACAAACAAGTATTATTTCATTTTGACTGTTTGTTGTTTTCATTCTCGGACTTAACATGCCGCCTTTCACCAGGCTGGTGTAAAGTTCCATGCTGTGCTCCGGTAAAAAAAAAATTAAAGCTGTCATCAAACGACAAATTTCGGTGCGTTTGCTAATCTTCCAGCGACAGTCTCTAAATTCTTGTTAGATGATGAAACTAAGTCTGCGATTCCTCATACGGTCAAGATCCAGTTCATGATCATAAGAAGTATTATCTCTATAAGCTATATGACTTTATGTATATAACAGCGATGTCCACCCACATTGCGGAACGTTCGCTGATCCTTCAGCGGCTGCAATCTCTGCATCAGTCCCTGGATTCCCGTCCTGCTGAGGGCGCTAAGTCAGCGCCACCTAAAGCGGTCAAGACACCGCTGATGGATCACCAGTTACATGCGTTAGCGTGGCTACAGTGGAGAGAAACTCAACAACCTAAAGGAGGAATATTGGGTAAGTGTTATTTATTTATTTAATAATTTTTATTTACACATGTGGTATAAAAAAAACTTAGACTTAAAAACACTTAAGTCCCCGGTTCAAACCCCGGTGTGTAACAATGATTTTCAAATCTAAAAATGTATGTGCATTTGTTTAACAACAACACTATAGTGCCTCGAAGAGCGCGTTAAGCTGTCGGTCCCAGTTTCACTATACCAACTTATGAAACTGTTTGAAGATGGCTATTGCGTTTATCCAAACATCGCGACGAACTAGCCACTTGTTCGGTTTAAACTCATACGACTAGGTGGGACTAAAAACCCCTCCGCTGGGTACCCTAAGGATGTCTAGGCGGTCTCATTCGCCGTAAGGCACTTGTGATGATATTTATTTTATTTTTATACAAAATGCGGTCGCGAACTTATAAAATTCGTGCTATGTCTATCAGTTACAAATAAATAAATATGTATACTTCAGACACATTTTCTCGTCAATTCCGTGCGTGTGAGTCGATAGAAAATTGGAGTTGTGGTAGATACTACAAGTGTTTGTCGTGGTATTTAAAAAAATTGTACTCGTTCACATGTTAAAAGCGATTGGTCACTTCGCAAACATTCATTCTTGCTTACGCTCCTTTACTCTTGTTTTTCAGCCGACGACATGGGTTTGGGAAAGACCCTGACCATGATATCTCTGGTCTCCAAGTGCAAAGAGAAGTTGGACGAAGATGATGATAACGATAATTGGAAAGGGAAACAAGGTACGTCATTATCTAATTGCATCGTTACTCATCCTGGGGGTCGCGATCCCCAGGAGAGTCTTGCTCAGATTAGGGGAGGGGGGGTATTTATGTATGTGTGTAGTGGTGGCAAGCTTTATAAACCGACGCCATTCCTTTCTGTCTGCTGATCTCCTGGTACATTCGGGTAATAGACCGTCCATGGCTGCTTTGACTTGGTCAGTGTATCTCATAGGTATGCATCACATAGGATTTTAATTAATTTAACTTATAAACCATTACATCAACAAGAAAGTTCTTGATATGGTAAAAGTACCTATTCTAACGGTTTAAAAATGTCGCTTCTTGGTATTCATGGAAAATGTAGATGTAGGCATACTTTGTCATATTAATAATGCAAAACTTTATAAATTCTATCTATTTTAACAACAGTATTAGTTGATTCCTATCTATAGTGACTAGTGACAAACTATTTGCAAAAACTTGTGGTAGAGCTACTGATTTCACTTTGACTAGGTAATATGAACACCATTAAATGACCTATTTCAGTAATAAAAGGCGGTACTCTAGTTGTGTGCCCGGCTTCGCTTCTCCAGCAATGGTCGTCGGAAGTGACCCGCTACTGCCCGTCGCTGTCCGTGGTGACGCAGCACGGAGCGGCGCGGGCCACCCGACCGTCTGCCCTAGCCACGCGCGACCTCGTGCTCACCACCTACCACATCCTGCAGCGGGACCGACAGAAGGTAACACGACCTGCAGCGTGACCGACAGAACGTGTCACGACGTGCAGCGCGACCGACAGAAGGTGACACGTTCTGTAGCGGGACCGACAGAAGGTGACACGTTCTGTAGTGGGACCGACAGACCTTACCTTTGTAAAAAATTCCAAGATACCTTAGAAATTCAAATTTAATTACTCATATCATGATATTTAAAAGAAAAAATATTAATTAAGCTGGTGCCGTAAGGCAAAATGCTCAGGATATTATTATAGATTAAACAAAGTTAAGAAAAAATTATAAATTAATCGTATGAATTTTTATTTTTATTTATTTTCTTCTTTATCCTAAATTTTGGGTATATTTTATATATGACCACTATCTGTTTTACCAGTTTTTGTAGATTGCGACTAAACGCCACCTATTGAATTAAATAACTACTGGAAAACTCCTCATTAATTCTTTTTTTTTTGTTTTGCATACAGGATGGGGTTCTAATGAAGATCCGTTGGTCGCGCATAATCCTGGACGAAGCCCACATCGTCCGCAACTACAAGTCTGCCACCAGCGACGCGGTCACCGCGCTGCAGGGGGACAGTCGCTGGTGCCTGACCGGGACGCCGGTGCAGAACAAGGATCTGGATGTGTTCGCGCTCCTCAAGTTCCTGCGATGTACCCCGTTCGATGATCTCACTGTAAGTCATACTCATGAAACTAAGAATAATATTTACTTATTTTCAGGAAAAATTCACACTCGCAGTATACATTTAAGTTTACATTGTAGAATAACATATCTAGGACCATAGTTCACTGTTTACATTAATATATAATTTATTTTTATGTGATAATTGGTGTGTTTGTGTGCATGTATGTGTTTATATGGGAGGTGTATGTGTTTCTAAATAGTATGTGTGTTTCTATGTGGTATATCTGTTTCCATGTGGTTTGTGTGTGTGTGTGTATATATGTAAATGTGTTGTATTTGTGTGATGTAAGCGGTAGATGTTATACGTGGGAATACGAATAAATATTTAAATATATGTAGGTAGTTGGATTAAATAATATGTTATACTTATATGTGCTTTAGCGTGTTTTTTAATAAGGTTTTAAATGTAAAATATATTGTTATCATTACACCTATTTGTATCACACTTAATTTGTCTAACTGGCGATTTTGCGAGATATTAATGGTAACATTGGAGTGGCTTTGGCCAGAAATACTGGAATTGAGTGCTAATGTGAGTTGTGGGAAAAAAAAAGAAAGTCATCGAAAAACAAAAAGTGTGCATTAATAATAATAATATGAATGGCGGATAAGTAAAAAGTTTGTTATTGTATGTTGTGTAATTTATCCTAACTTATTAACGTTTCGTTTTTATTCATAAAATAAATGAAATTACTGCTGAAATTAATTATTGTAGTTTCTATAATAATATATAATTGCGCTAACAATATGAGACCGCTTTAGTGACTAAAATCACCTAAAACTCGAAATGTTAAACGTGTTCGTTACCGCCATATTGTATTCTCCAGTGGCGTGCAGTCCATATAGGCAGAAAGGCACTGCCTACCCCAGATATTTGGTAATAAAATCATATTAAAAACCTATTATATTTTGTTGTTTTCAATGATATGACACTTTGTATTTCAAATAGCGCCATCTATAGTTTTTTTTTGTGGTACTATCATCATATGGTACTAGCGCCATCTATCGCTATTTTTTTGTACTATTCACTCCGTATTATTTTTAGTTGCCTAAGTTTTCCTTCCAATTTTTCAATTATTATTATTATTGGATTATGCTAAATATATGACAGAGTTAGGCACTGCCTTTGTTCCTCAAACAATAAAATATTTGTGATAAACTTAAATCTAATAGGACTAGGAGCGCAGAAACTGTAGGTAGCAAATCGGTTGGCACACAGATTCAATGAAAGAACGAGAACTTCTCTGTACAAAACTGTTGAGAAGTACCAGGAGCGCAGGAGTCCTTAGTGGTACAAATATAAAATTATACCTACATGTGTCCCGCTCACATGACGCGTGCAGAGCGAGATCGCATGCATGTGGGTTGTACTTGAAGTCGTAAGGTATTAATATTATCCTACTAATTTGCAATTGACGTGTGACGTCAGCAGTCTTCAACTCAACTCATTCATAAAATCTAACAAAGTGTTGAAAGTTGATTTACGACTATGAAACTTATATAGTTCGATTGGTCTAGTTATTAGCTACAAAATAGTGTAATCAGAAATATAATTGCTTGAATAATAACGAAGATATAAGAAAGTAAAGTTTTCCTAACAGAACAGTGAACGGACAATGCAATTCCATATATTGACTACAAAACAAACGCGCTATTCTCGACCAATAGCCTAAGCCTACGAAGAGAGTAACGCAACAATCAACCAATACGGGGAGACGAAATCCAGAAGCGACCCGCGCGGCGATCCCTTTGCGAGCAACAACTAATAAATTAATAAATAGCTAACATTGCATCAAATAATATCTGCATGTTTAAATGAGAAGTATCAAAAAGAAATAAAGTGCAAACCATCTAATTAATAATTAAAACTTTAGCTACATTACTTTATTTGTAGAATAAATTAAAATATTATTAGTTTTGTTTTGTTAGAACAACTAAATAATAGTGTTTACCTGCATTTATAGGATTGGTAAAGGTCAGTGTCTTAAATGCATATAGAAATAAATAGTATGTTAATTGTGTAATTTGTTTAATGTTTGTTTTGGTCTTTAGGTGGGAGGAAGGTCTCTATAACTTCGTTAGGCCGACCGACCGGTCTCGTTACCACCACCCATACAGATGCAAAAACCGTCAAGTGACCTAGTCATGTTTCGGTTTTAGTCTGTGGGTTTTCTGGAGACTACTGCATCGATTTCTTGTCGAGGTGGTAGTCTCCTTTCAGGGTGCCGTTACGAAATGGGTGGTTGAATTGACGATAAGGCAGCGAGTATATACTCGTAATGCAATTCGTCATTGTCGCCCCCCATTTCGTAATCGCATCATTTAGCCGGCATAGTGGGAGCGATCAATATTGTTTAAGAACAATTATTGATTGACCCCATTCATGGACTTTGTAGGTCGGCTCACCACCAGGTAGATACAAAGTCACATGTCGTGCTCCAATAAAAAAAATAAAAAAATAAAAAATGTTTAATTTTGATAATCAAGAAGACTGGGTTCTGATTGTAGATTTTGATACCATTGCTAAGTGTGTTTTGATCACAAGGATAAGGCAAATATGGATTGCACTTTTACAAGGAGCTCTTCAATATACTTTATTCCAAATACCCACTTACGACATGCAGTTTTGGTTAGGATTAATATACCCAATGCATCGACTGAAACATTATTTAAATTAGCTCATTATTGATGCTTGTGTACCTACATCTACCTACGCATCATTGTAGATTATAATAGCATTTTTAGTTAGGTGATTTTTGAGTGATTTGTGATAAACTTAAATCTAATAGGACTAGGAGCGCAGAAACTGTAGGTAGCAAATCGGTTGGCACACAGATTCAATGAAAGAACGAGAACTTCTCTGTACAAAACTGTTGAGAAGTACCAGGAGCGCAGGAGTCCTTAGTGGTACAAATATAAAATTATACCTACATGTGTCCCGCTCACATGACATGTATTTATTAACATGCTATATTAACACTGACTTAAATTAATTGCATAGTAGGTTCCAAATTATTATGTATCTACTAACATTAAATTAATTTTCTATTGACATTTTATGATCAAATTAAATTAATATTTTTGTTTAATATTTATACATAATTTTAATAATTCATTGACATAATTTAATTTAATTTTTAATTAAACTTAATTATTATTATTATCTTATCCACAGACATTATATTAATGACATAATCTAACTTTATTTATTGACATATTAAATTGGAAGTACCTACCTACTATTATTATTTGTTATTTTGTATGTTATTATTATTATTGTTTTGTTAAAGTATTATTAGTATTGATGACATTGTAATGATAAGATTTTTTAACTTTATTTAATGACACTATATATGTCGTTAGGTATCATTGAACATTCTATTAGTGACATTGTTTAATGAATGAAACATATTAAATTATTTATAAAATTGTACTGACATTTACATAATAATATATACAATTTTGACATCCTACTGATTATATATTTTTAATTTATCTTCTGAACTCACTAAGTAGATCTGTGTTCATTAAGTAGATCTCGTTAAGTAGATGTGTGATATATAATAGGTAAGTAAATTGTATTATAGCAATATGAATAACACAATGGATCAAATTACACTACGAAGACGACGAAATAGTTTAGGAAAGTCATTATCAAATGTTTCTTCCCAAAGCAATACTACTGATGACGAAGCAAGAAGCTTTGTAGATATATCGACATATATAAATAAATATGAAATCGAAGATTTAAAAGAGGAAATTAAAACATTACAATTTCAACTACAAGTTGCAAACCAAGAGATAGAAAATTTAAATTGTGAAAATTACAAAGTAGAATAAAAAAAATGGATAAACAAACAGTGCATCTAAAATCGATTTGTAGTTCACCAGTTGGGAAAATTACAAGCACAAATAAAATAAAAAATCCAAAAAAAGTTAATAATCACAAGTTTAAAATCACAACCTTATAAAAAAACTAAAATAACAAAGTAACTAAATTTTAGTAATGTAGAATTAGATATAACAAACGTGACTGTAAAACCACTATTAAAAAATATCGAGGCATATTCTAAGAATAATAATACATCAGATAAATCTATATATTTGTTTGGAGGTAAAGAATTAGTAAATTTAGCCGGAACTTTTACAAAATACCGAGAAAAAAATAGAACTTGTGTAGAAAATTACAAAATTGAATCTTTTGTCAAACCGCAGGCAAGTACTGAAGAAATTTTAAAAAGTATTAAACTATATGATATTAGCGATGGAGATTGGATTATTATATCAGCTGGGGAACATGATTCAGATCCCATAAAACTTATAATAGAATTAACAGCTGTTCTACATAAGTATAAAAACCATAATACTATAATAGTAGGAATAAACCATAATAAATTCTTAAATGAAAATAAGCTTAATTTTGAAATAAAAAATCTTTGTCGAAAATTCAATAAATGTCAATTCATAGATATATTTAATCAGAATCGTAAGTACAAATATTATAACACTAGGAGTGATAAAATTAAATTAAGTAAAATTATTAATGTAATGATTAATAGTACAGATTATGAAAGTAAATATATAAATTTAAAAATGTGTAAGGATATGTATAATAAAAAAAACAGTGTAACTAAACTGAACAACTTAAATAACACCCCAGAAATCGGTACCATACCATTCTATTTTAAGAAAAAACTTCCTACTTCAGGCCAAAATAACTGCTCCTTTCGTGGTGAAAAACACAAATTACAATGATATAAATTCTGAATACAGGTTACTCCATCAAAATATTCAAGGTATTAAACGTAAGAATAAACATTTAGATATATGTCTTGAAGAATTTAGTGAAAAGGGCATTAACATTGATATACTATGCTTAACAGAGACAAATATTAAAAGTGGGTCTGAAGGAGATATACAAATTCATGGGTACGAGTTGGCTACATTTTTTGGTAGAAACAATAAGAATCGTGGTGGTTCATGTGTATTAACTAAAAAAGATTTTCCATTCAAAATTATTGATATAAAAGAGTATGCTACTGAGTTATGTTTTGAATGTTGTTGTATAGAGTTGATTGGCAGAAAACATTTATAATTGCTGTATATCGTACACCAACATCAGATATAAATATATTTTTTGATAGATTAAATCATTTATTGTTTAAATTAACAAATAAAAGACAACTTCCTAATATAATAATTGCGGGAGACTTAAATATAAATACACTAAAACCAACTAAAATTTGTAACCTACTAATTGAAATAATAGAAAACTATAATATGAAACTACATATAAATGAACCCACTAGACTTAATAATTGCATAGATCACATTGTTAGTAACATAATAAATGCGAAGGGGACTATACATAGTCTTTATTTGTCGGATCATGATACTGCTCAAATGTTATCTTTTGCGTTAAAAGAGAAAGTAATAAAACGTTGCAAATGGGTAATAGAACAACCTGATCTTTCTCAAGAGTATAGGGTTATTTTTTGTAAGTGTATTGATAGTTATACTTTCTCAGAGATGTACAAGGAAAATAATTTAAATAGGGCATTTGATTACTTTCATGATCTAATAACTTTGTTCTACAGGCTTTGTTTTCCAATAAAGAGAGTAAAAATTGATTGAAATTGATAAAGGGACTAAAGTGGGTGACGCCAGGTATAAGAAAGTCTTGTAAGGATAATCGAAAACTTAGGTTTAAATTTTACAAAACAAAAAGCAACAAGAATAAATATAGAAAATATTCTAAAATATTACATAATTGTATTAATATGGCAAATAAAATTAGCAATAAGAAATATATGAATAACGCAAAAAATAAATGCAAGGCAACATGGGACATTATAAAAGACAAACATAGTAATGGTAATAATTTAAAAACTAATGATATAAAATTAAATGATAACGGACATATAATTCATGAACCCAAAGCAATTTCTGAATTTTTTAATAAATTTTATATAAATCTACCCTCCAAATGTAATAAGGCTGCAAATAACCTTACTTCAATGACTTCCTTACAAAATAGCATATATATAACACCTACAAATAATGAAGAGGTTATCAAAATAATAAAAGGTCTAAATAATACAGCTTCTGTTGGGTACGATATGATACCGACTAAAATAATAAAATATGGAATAAATATAATCACACCCATGTTGACTCATTTAATTAATTTCGCTTAAAATTATCTGTTGTCAAACCAATACATAAAAAAGGAGAAGTTGATGACATAAAAAATTATCGTCCCATTACCTTAATTCCTATATTTTCAAAAATATTTGAAAAATGCATGCACAATAGGTTAATGCATTTTATTACAAAACATAATATAATTAAACCCAATCAATACGGTTTCCAAAAGAATAAACCTTGTACCCTAGCAATATTTGATATAATAAAAATTGTTACAGAAAATATGAACTCAAGAATACCTACTACAGCACTACTTTTTGACATGACACGAGCTTTTGACTTCGTCTTACATGATAGACTATTAAATAAATTGGAATACATGGGTATTAGAGGACAGGCGTTAGAATGGTTAAAAACATATCTTACAGGACGAAAACAATATGTTGAATTATCACAAATAAATGATAGAAACATTAATACAAAATACAAATCCGGTTGTGATATAGTAAAATTTGCAGTCCCACAGGAAAGTGTACTTGGTCCATTACTATTTATACTATATATTAATGATTTAATTGACATAACTAGACATAAAATTATTTTATTTGCTGATGACATTTCAATTTTAGTGACATGTAAGAATCTAGAGGATTATGAGAATGACATAAATAATGCTATAAATTCAATAGTGACATGGCTGAATATTAACAATTTACAAGTAAATTTATCAAAAACTAAATATTTGCAATTTTATAATAAGGGAGGTAAAAAAATCAATTTAGATATAAAATATAATAATAACACTATTAGCGAATATAAATCTTCTCTATTTCTGGAACTTACAATAGATAGTCACTGTGATTGGTATAAGCATGTAGATAACGTCTGTGCAAAAATAAATAAATTCATTTACCCGCTCCGAAGATTAAGGCTTACAACCACTCAGCAGATAGCTGTTACAGCATATTACGGCTACGTTGCATTTGTCATAAGATACGGCTTATTGCTGTGGGGAAACTCAGTACAAATAAACAGGGTCTTATTAATGCAAAAAAAATGTGTCAGAGCAATTTGTGGTATAGCGCCAACCGATTCATGCAGACCATTTTTTCAACAACTAAAACTGCTAACCGTGTCTGGAATGTATATACAGGAAGTAGTTATATTTGTTAAATCGCACGAGGAGCTCTTTGTAAAACATGGGGATGTTTATCCGAAATCACGAACACCTTTTATGGTAGTCCATAGTACACTGCCAAAAAGCCGTGTGTTTGAAAAAAGCTCATACTCAATGTGTGTCAGAATTTTTAATCATTTGCCCAAAGACCTCAGTGCGCTTCCACTAACACTACTTAAAACAAAACTGTATGCATGGCTATTAGACAAATGTTTCTATTTACTTAAAGAATATTTTGATAATAAAAATAAATAGAATGATAGCTGCCCTCAAATATTAGCAATTGTACTGCTGTATTTATAACAGTATATAGGAATTATAATACAATTTAGGTAGGTATGTAAAATAACATTAATTTGTAAATATTTGCACGCTATTAATTGTGGCAGCTTCTGGTGATACTAACATCCTAACAACTAACTCTACTCAGAAACTAGGCAAATAAATCATTTCATTTCAATGTTGCGTAATCCTAATAAAATTTACCCAAAGTAGTGATATTTTTCTTTTGTCATTTATTAAAAGGAAATGTTTTTTTTTGTCAGTACAAACAGCAACGCGATTTAAGAATGCGATTCTTAAATCGCGTTGCTTTTTGTCTTGACTCTTGACTATATTTTTAATAGTATATTTCTTCTGTGCTAGACGTTTATGGTGATAATTTTAATTTGTTTGTGTAGTGCAAAACCTTAAAATAATAATAAGTACCTAATGGCTTTTCAAAGCTGTTTTAACTATCCGCAAATTTACTATCTCGCGAATATAAACATTTCATTGTAGACTACGATGTGATTTTGTAGACATTTAAAATTACTAACTTCAAAAATTTAAATCAAAGAAAACTCATTTCTTTGGTATGTTACTATAAATTCTGCCTACCTTATACTAAAACCCTGTGCACGCCACTGGTATTCTCACTTCAACCAATCAACGATCCAGTGGGATTCTTTGAGGGTAGCCCGAAGACTGTTGACGTGTGCTATATTTTTCATATTTAAGTTTATAGGATATTATTGTGCAAATGTTCTAATATAGGACTATACCGTATGTTTGTATACGGGCATCGCCATTACTTTCTCTATCCCAAGTTCTTTTCCAATTCCTCTCTATCCTAATCATCCCTCTTTTACTAATAATATATATGACGGCGCGAAGTTACGCGTCGTCTCATTTTGTCTATTTTTTAAAATAATTTTATTATTAGTTTTATAAAATCAATGAACTCATTATATTTAGTATTGATTTAAAGTTCTATACAGAGTGGGTAACACCGATAAGTGATTATTGGCAATACCTGAATGGAGTTGTCAGTGGCGCCCTCTAGCGTGAATGGTTAAAGGCGATGATGAAGTCTGTTGTCTGTGGGTACTTTGTAAAAAGATAGCGATGTGAAACGACACTGAGAGAACGTGCGCGCACAGGCAAAACCATTTACTCTATCATTTTGTGTACTATGGACCTCGGCGATCCGTCATATATATATATATATATATTTATATATTTTTATCATTTTGAAATAATTACACATTTGTTTTACTTATACATATCTATCTAACTTAACAGTCTCTATAGACAAAATTGTAGAACGTTCTAGCCGAATCAGAAGTAGGTTGTACTATTGTTTGAAAATGTTTTGAACATTTTTCAACCAATAGTAATGAGTCTTCCTGCGCCCCACCTTTTTCTCACCACCATTCTCCTTGGTCTCGTCTTCCGCGCGAAGTTTACGATCACAGAATTATTAGTCTGTAATTGACCAAAGATAAATACATAATTATTTCGGGTCACAAGCGCGTGGATATTATTTTACTCAAAACTTTTGAATTTTAATATTTTGCAAAACTAAATTATGAAATTATGGTAAGCCTTAGCGGTAGCAATATTTTACTACTAGTGGACTCAACCCCCTTGCTGTGGGGTTGGGATCCGGCTGGGGAATATTCCCCGTTGCCAGGGGCAGGATCACGGCGGGCGATAGCCCGCCGGTAACTCGTGCGCCGTAGGCGCTGGCCCTCGCGAAGCGAGGGCCGTACGGTATGTGTCCCTCCTCTGAGGGGATAGTAAGGGGACTTTGGGGGTGGTAGGGGTAGGGGTAGGAGGTGGCGCGCTGCAGGCGAGTCCAGCGCGCCTAGGATGGGGGATGGGGTTAAGGTCCTCGAGAATCGCCGCCGAGAATTTCTCTCGGCAATGGCCTTCCCTCCGGTGGCCGTGCGTGTAGCGGCGCGATTCCGTGAAGGTGATCGTGGGGTCCGTTGTCGGCCCGGTTCAAACATCCGTCGAGCGAGCCGTTCAACAAACACTTCCACTGATTCAACCTTCAGGTCGCCGCTTATTGTGGAATTGCGCACGAACCACGGAGCGCCGGACGCCATGCGCAGAGAGACACTCTGCAGACGCTGGATCCGTGTCTTGTTCGTGGCCGACAAGAGATGATGCCACGCTGGGGCTGCGTAGGTGATCCGGGAACGTATGAAGGTCTTGTAGACCAACACTTTTATCCGGAGCGGCAGGGATGATATTAGGACCGGCCGGAGCATGGCCCGGGCGGCCTTGGCTTGATTGATCAAGTGATTGGCCATGGCGCCCATGCGCAGGGGCCGGTCTTTGATGCATCCCAGGTACTTGACAGTGTCGGTCCATTGGACCTCCTGTCCCCGGAGTTTCAGCGATGGTGGGCATCGGCGGCGTGTCGTCATAAGGGCAGCTGTTTTGCCCACGTTGACGGACAGCCGCCACTTGTCGAGCCACGAAGGGAGGATGTCCAGCATCCTTTGCATTTTCGCGGCGGCGAGTCTGGGACTTTTGGACGAGTAGAGGTAGGCGCTGTCATCCGCAAACAGCGCCAAGGTTACGTCCTGCTCTCCCGGGAGGAGGGAGTCCGAGAGAGTAGGGATATCATTAGAATACAAAGCATAAAGTGCGGGCGAAAGGCACCTCCCCTGGGGGACACCTGCCTCGATGGAATACTCCGTAGAGGTTTTTCCCTCCACGGCCACGTGGAAGTGGCGGTCACTCAGGAAGGAAGCGAGTAACCGCGTGGCCATGGGCGGCACCGGCGAGTCTACGAGCTTGGAAAGGAGGCCGGTGTGCCAAATACGGTCGAAGGCCTTCTCGATATCGAGGAAGACCCCGACGGTGACTCGGCCCCGGTTCATCTCCCTCGCCATGTGGTGTAGCACCCGGGTAAGCTGGAGTGTGGTACTGTGTCCCTCGCGGAAACCGTACTGCTCTATACGGAGTTCGATATAGGCTTTTAGTCTCCGGAGGAACAGTCTCTCGAACAGCTTGGCCGGGTGCGGTAGCAGGGTGATCGGGCGGTAGCTGCCCGGCAGACGTTTGTCCTTGCCGGGCTTGGGGATCATGATGACTTTCCCCTGCTTCCATGCGCTGGGGAAATGACCTGTACAGCAATATTTTAATTTCGATACAGGAGGTCTACTCCGAACGCACGAAACTTCGGGCGTTGTATCGGGCATTTCCTACTCTGAACACTTTCGGGCCCGATTTCGTTCACGAGAGTCGTACTTTGACGTCTCGCGTCTCATAAACCCTACTCTGAACGCATTTTTAACGAACGAATATTCGAATTTGTTTCTTCGGGAATTTTATGTCAATATTCACGAGAGCTTTGTAGGTACCTTATAATTATCGGATAATCTAATTTATTCTCAAAGAAGTTATTTTTCTTCATAAAATTAATTGTAAGTGAAAGTACCTTTTTGCGGATAAATTAGATATATAAATAGTAAATAGAGAACACTTGTTCGATGAGCGTGGGGCGGTTTTCATGGCACAATCTCCTAAACGATTTGATTCGCAGATGTCTTGCCGTAATTAATATTCCATCAATTAACGAACCTTGAACCCGTGGTCTATTACGCGATGACGGCAAGAGACCTGACGGATTAAGTATATTCCCTTGGAAGATGGGTAGCTGCTTAGTGTGGGATGCGACATGTGTGGACATCTTGCTACACATCTTTCGAGGACTAAAGATGAGGCTGGTGCCGCTGCTACCTACGCTGAAAACCTCAATCGGCTTAAATATTCTCAATTTATTAATAACTACATATTTGTGCCGTTTGGGGTAGAAAAAATGGAACCCTGGGGCCCTAAAGCAAAAACATTGTTCAAAGGTTAGCTGGTAGAAAATGCCTAAGGCATTAAGTTCGCCTATGTACAATTTTATTTTGTAATTTTGTGCAATAAAGTATTTTAAATAAAAATAAATAAATAAAGCGTTATATTTGGTGGATGTCACAGGTGACCAGAGGGCTGGCGCATTCTTTTCACAAAGAATAAGCCTTACCATACAGAGAGGCGTGTAGCCAGCGTTCTGGGCAGTGGGCACTATGCCGCACGACCACTGTGAGGATTTTTTTAAGGTGTTTTGTAGAAAAGGTGACAAATGAAAAACAAGGAATATAAATTAATAAAAGGTTTATTATTTACACAATTAAATCAATTTCTACATTTTATTTACTACATTTATTAATTAGAAACTATTTTAGAAAGCGCGTGGAAAGATAAAGTAAAGGGTTTTATAAACACTAGAGATTAACATTTTGGTATATCGGTCGTCTATAAGAAATTTCACTCGACTGCTGGGGTCGCCGAGCTGGTCAATTCTCAAGGGTTATTCACATTGAGGTGGATTTCCCCACAGTATTTTATTTATTATTTTACCACCATAGTTATTATTTTAAAGGTAAAATAAATAATTTGATCTCCAACAAACAACCAACTTAATGACAAAACTACAACTACTAGGTTATGTTTCAGTAAAAAATGTCAAGATTTTATTTATTTTTACATTACTACCTAATTTAAATTATAAATTTCTCTATTACGGCTAATACAAATTTCATGGTTTTAAAATTTGTCGTATAGAACGTTGTCAAAAAAAAGGTTCTTTACATGTCATGAGAAAATTTTACTATTTTTTCTAGATTAAAATTTACAAGATAAATGCATTTTTTAATATAAAATATCTTTTAATTGTTTGTTACTTTATAAAAAGTATATTATTTTGGCAATAAAAAGTATAAATTCAAGATATTTTAGCAAAACATATTAATTGAATTCTACGATTTGTTCCTATGTAAAAAAACCTAATGACATCCCTAATTATTTATTCGATCCTTCGTTCACGAAACTAGTCTATGGTTCCAACCGAAAGAATGTGGATCCGTAAGTATTTCAGAGTAGGCCACATTTTCATTCATCGTCTACGTATCGGCCCGACCGAAGCCCGTAACTTCGGTATTTCGGAGTAGACCCCCAGCTTCGAATATGAAAATTATTAACAAAAAAAATGCCCTTAGGTATCTTTTACGGGCCAACCGTACATTTTGATACGGGCGGCATCGAAATTTTCCGAAAACGTGTCAAAGGACACCACCGCCCGCGACGGTGCGTCCTCAGCTCATCCAAGCATTTAATTTAGGATTTTTTTATTTATTTATTTATTGAATCACTAAAAAAAGTTTCAATACAAAAAATATACACAATTAGTTAATTAATGTTAGGTATATGTATTTTTTAAGAACAGTGAATACAGCATCCATGCGTAAGTAGCAGTGATAATTAATTATAAAAATTAATTAAAATGGATCCAAAACAAAAACTATTAATAAATAAAAATAATAAAGAAAATTAAAATAATAATAGTAAAGTAGTAATAAGTACAAAATATACACCCAATGATCCCTACCTACGTGACACCCTCCACTACGACAACACTGAACCGATCTGAGTTTCTATAATATATTCTTTACATTTGACTTTATTCCATTTTACTTTACTTAGGTTATACTTCCAGTACTTTAATGAAAATTGTAGAGGTATAAAATGCGTCGAATATCTCATGGTACTTGTTGCATAAACTCATCATTCTAGATATTGGAGCATGGCTTCCAATATTAGAACGACTGAACGGCACTCTGAACACAGGCCTATTCATGGTACGATGATTAGCTCTGGGGACACTAAGCCTAATACCATGGACTAGCTCCTCGCAATCTATCTGACCATTAATTACCTTAGATATAAAGATTAGATCTGCCCGGACTTTTCTATCGTAGAGGGTGTCCATATAAAAATGTTTTAAGCGGTCTTTGTATGAGTTAAGGGTCCGGCACAAACCAGTGGTATGAGTTAAGGGTCCGGCACAAACCAGTGGCATATGTTAAATGATACAGAATAAGTTCATTAGTAATAAAGTAAACAGTTTTGTTATCAACAGCCTTTATCATTTTTATCATCATCCTGTGCAGTTTGAGTGGGACTGTACCTATTTCATATTAAAATAAAAGTTTTTATATACAAAATGATGTCTGGCTATAAAATGTTAAAATGGATATATAAATTATTGTGTTAAAAAAATAAAAATCTCTAAAAATATTTTTAAAACATAATATTTAGGTAGTGTATAACATGCCTCTATTTCGTATTTTCATCAACGACTTATCGACCAATAACAATCCGCCGTTCCAGTATTCGGTGTTACGACGGTCGATGGAAGCCCAAGATCTATCAAAAGACGATGCAAAGCTTTTGTGTTGTATGTTACTAAGCGCTCACAAATTTAAATTGTTTTCTTAAACAGATGTGGAAGAAATGGATCGACAACAAGAGTGAAGGTGGCCAACAGCGGCTGAGTACCATCATGCGGTGTCTGCTGCTGAGACGTACCAAGCAGCAGCTCAAGGAGCAAGGCACCCTCACCTGTCTGCCAGAGCGCACTGAGCACAAGGTGCAGGTCTCCCTCACCAAGGACGAGATGAATGTCTACCAGAAGGTAAGTACATCGTGGTTTTATTAACAGACATAAAAAAAAAGTTATTAATTCAGTTGTTTTTTTTTTGTCTTATAAATATCATCACAAGTGCCTTACGGTGCTCAAAACCGCCTAGACACTAGACATCCTCAGGGTACCCAGGAGGGGTTTTCAATCCCACCTCGTCGTAGGCGATGGTATGAGTCTACACCGAATAAGTGGCTAGCTCGTCGCCATGTTTGGATAGACTCAATAAATAAACAGTTTCGCAAGTTGGTATAGTGAAACTGGGACCGACAGCTTAACGCGCTCTCCGAGTATAGTTAAACAAATGTACATATTTTTTTGGATTAAAAACTAAAAAAAATATCTACGACGAGGTGGGATTAAAAACCCCTCCGCGTGGTACCCTGAAGCTGTCTAGGCGGTCTCGGGCGCCGTAAGGCACCCTTAATGATATATATGTATGTATTTGGAGTTGGGATGGCCAATATAATACTCAAGTCAAATAATTTATACATTTTTTATTTACCTGCTGTATAATATGTTGATAAAGGTATATTTTTGGCGACATCTTTTTAATGCTGCATATTGTTCCAGGTGCTAGTTTTCTCCAAAACGTTATTTGCCCAATTTTTGCACCAACGGGCGGAGAAACAAGACATGAACGGAGGGTTTTTGCCTAAACCCACCGGCAAAAATAATGATCCCTACGCCAAGATGCACAAGAAAATGGTTGCTTTACAAGGTTAGTATGTTTTTAGATAACTATAGGGTTTATGTTTACAGTACAAATTGGATTAGGTACGTGTACATGAAAGTATGAATAATATATGGAAGTGCCGTAACACGTCCTGCGACCACATTCTGTATCTTATAACGTAAGCGTTAGATTGTCAAAATATCGAAATTTTGCTAATAGCGCGCTCTCCTCCAATCAGAAAAGGATTAAAAAAATGAGAGGGCGTAGAGCGCGCTATTAGCGACAATCGTTATTTTGACAATCTAACGCTTACGTTATAAAAAACAAAATGAGTCTGCTGTAAAGCAGAAATCTACATATAAAAAAGAGAAATAATTATTAATATAATATAATTATATACCAGATATTTACTTAATAACTACTTATTGTTTCTTTTAATTGTCAAACATACACGTAGCAATAATCTGTTCTCAGTTTTTTTGAAGAGCATTTTTTGAAGTAATAATGCTTAAAATTAGAAATGGAATATTAGTCTACTGCAGTGTCCCAGAATTGAGACGGCAATACAGGCCTTTCCATAATCTACTATCACCTTCACCCGATCCTGTCAGCGCCATCTTGGAAGTGCGTTACATGAAATTCATATTTTTGTCCTCAAAATAGGAGCAAACCCAGTGAAATCCCACGAGATCCTTGTCCTTTTACTTCGGCTTCGTCAGCTGTGCTGTCACTGCGGTCTGATAGCCGCCATGTTGGACGGTGTGGACACGGAGGGGCCCGACGAGGACCAGGGCGGGCTGGATCTCCTGTCCGAGCTCAAGAAGATGACTCTAGCGGACAACCAGGCGAAGGTGACGCATTGACACTTGCCATTAGTTTTGTGGGTTTGGGTTACATCCATAGTACTTATTTCTTCACATCCCACTAATATTATAAATGTAAAATTTATTTTGTTAGGTGTTGCCTCCGAATACCATCGGCGAAATGAGTACCCTGAGGCCGTTTAAACTGTTTTCGGGAGCTAAAAAGGTTCATTTGATGAATGAACAAAATGGATTTGGATGAAAATTTGCACCAAGACAAACGAAGACCTGGAAAAGGACATAGGCGACTTATAGTCGAATACATATCGATGAGTTAGGTTAAAAAGGCGCGTTCAAATTTTTTATCGAGCGAGCTTTTAAACACGGGCTATCTCTACAGTTGGCCGCACTGACCGAATTTTATCTGATGATTGAAAAATCGACCCTAAATTAATAACTATATTGCAGAGTGACAACTTAGATGAAGAGGAGGATGAGGACGATGGTCCGGCAGTTGGAACCTCTGTCCGGGACGCCATACGCTCTGTGCTGTCCCCAAACAACCCGGTGTTCAGTCTCACCCGCCAGAGCTCTAAAATTAAAGCTGTGGTGGACTGCTTGAAGGAAAATGTCTTCGCCAACAAGGGTAAGTGTTTGTTATGGAAACATATATTTATTACTTTTATTTTAGGAAAATATAGTAGCTAATTTTCTTTGAAAACTAAATTTTAGAGTATCTGGTAAGATGGGGGAAAGCATCAAATATGTAGATTATGAGGTGTTGTACTTACTTGCTGGGTGGAAGAATCTAATTGAAAAAAAGCCATTATTCGCACCGACATGATAAAGTTCTAGAAATTATTTGTGAAGCTGTAACTCTTAGTATTACTAGAGCCAGAAAAGGATTGTCAAGAAAGGAAAGACTAACTACTTTTGTAACTAGCAGTTTCAGCTTATTGACCAGACATACTGGTGTACTCTCGGTGCTTAAAGAAAGTAATACTTATAGAACTCACCGTTCCGTGGGAAACAAACATGCCTATGGACCACACCATCAAGTCGAACAAATATTTTAATCTCGCAAATAAAATTACAAGAAGCGGTTGTAAAATTCTTTATGCAGTGTAAGTCGGTGCAAGAGTCCAGTTCCAGCAAAGTCTTTGCATCGTATATTGCAGGATCTTGGCCTACCAAGATCAACCGTCGGAACTTTTATGGAACGTATTTCCAAGATGGCGCTAACAGGATCATATAGTATTTGGTTGAGTAGGGAGGGTAGTGAACACAGTGCAGGTGAGAGATAAGTGAAAGCCTTTAAACCTACTTCGCGGCCTCAACACTGCAGTTCACTTCCCTGCCTTCCAACCACGCGATGGATCGCAACGGAGAATCCAGCTCAATCTAATAAATTATCTCACTATTTTCATAATTATTGGTTTTTAGGAGAAAAGGCAGTGGTAGTATCACAGTGGACGTCGGTTCTACGTCTGGTGGAACAAGAGTTGTCTCGCGCTCACGTCAGGACCGTCACCCTGAACGGTTCCGTGCCCGTGCCCAAGCGAGCCGCCGTAGTGGACGCCTTCAACACCGGCAGTGCGCAGGTATACACTGTTATAGGTGACGCGAGGATGTCCAGAAACTAACACTCTTGTTCATAAAAACTTTATTAAGTGTTTTAGTTAAGAGGACGTATAAAGGCAAATAAAATAGGTAAGGCAAGTAAAAGATGCCTGTTACAATGCGTGCGAGTGAGAAATAAAACCAAAAACTCGTGCGGAATTCTTGGAAATAATATAGTTTTTTTTGCTATAACTTTCAAAATATTTAGAATTTTACAGAAACGCTAGGCCATGTACGCTAGATCTTATACATATACATAACTTATAAAAACATACACCGGTATTCATAAAAACATACACCGGTATTCATAAAAACATACACCGGTATTCATAAAAACATACACCGGTATTCATAAAAACATACACCGGTATTCATAAAAACATACACCGGTATTCATAAAAACATACACCGGTATTCATAAAAACTTATTGAGTCCTTGAAGAACACTTTAGTTATGGAAGCTCTTTTTATTAGCAACAAATATGATTATGCGTAAAAGAGAAAAAACCTTCTATAACTAAAGTGTTCTTCAAGGCCTCAATAAGTTTTTATGAATAAGGCCATTAATCTGCTCCATATTGAAGTAATCGAAAATATCGAAAAAAATTGGAGGCAACTTTATACTATTATGGGCCTTCGCACAGCATCGACGGGCTCGATAAATCGACAAAATACATTTTATGAATAAATGTTCATTCATAAACTTCATTTTATCGACTGTCAAACTATATTGATGTGGTTAATCTAAGCGCCGATGTTTTTATAATAAATATTAGCTCGCACGTGGCAGCTATCGTCTGTCCTTTATAATTCGTGATTTGCGGCGGCGAATCTTTGATAAAGTGCGGCAAACCTTTATGAACCGCGTGTAGTCCACGAGCGCAGTCCACGTGGATCTCACCCATGAGTGTGGGAGACATTATATTGGTTCGATTTCATGCAACACAGAAACTAAAGCAAAGTAGCTGTTCCAATTAAAAAAGCTAAGATTTAACGTAGGTAACTGCGAGACTCTTAACTCTTCTCTCGCAGACTCAGTCTTGTTCTTGCTTAATCTTGCAGGGTCAGTCTTAGTTTTGTTCTTGCTACAAAAAAGTAGTCCTTATAATTATACTACTTATTTGTAAAAAAAGGGGGATAATAGGATGAAAAGGAATTGGGAAAGGAGGAAAATAGGTAACCAATGATAAAATGGGTACCGTTATTTTATCGAAGGCTTAAGGGATCAATGAATGAACAATATGTTTAAAACCTAGGTGATCCTGTTATCTCTGTGCGCGGGAGGAGTGGGTCTGAACCTGTGCGGCGGCAATCATCTGTTACTGCTGGACCCGCACTGGAACCCGCAGCTAGAGCAACAAGCCCAGGACCGCGTGTACCGGGTGGGGCAGACGCGACCCGTGCATGTGTACAGGTAACTATGTGCCTCATAGCCAATGACTATAGAGCGCCATCTGTTGGCAACGCTGAGTACTTAGCGAGACGACTACCATCTCTTACTACTGGACCCGCAGCTAGAGCAACAAGCCCAGGACCGCGTGTACCGGGTGGGGCAGACGCGACCCGTGCATGTGTACAGGTAACTATGTGCCTCATAGCCAATGACTATAGAGCGCCATCTGTTGGCAACGCTGAGTACTTAGCGAGACGACTACCATCTCTTACTACTGGACCCGCAGCTAGAGCAACAAGCCCAGGACCGCGTGTACCGGGTGGGGCAGACGCGACCCGTGCATGTGTACAGGTAACTATGTGCCTCATAGCCAATGACTATGGAGCGCCATCTGTTGGCAACGCTAAGTACTCAGCGTTTTGCCCGCGGATTAATCGCTTTTATTGCTATCAGAATGCGCTTCGTCTCTTCTAAGCACAAGGAAAAGAACGAGACAAAACACAGTGGTTATGGCGTGATTCGGATCGCAGTCTTAGAGAGATGACAACTATCCAACACCATTACTAGTAAAAGAGCCACCTGTTGGTAACTTTTAATACTTCTTATGCGAAACGACATGCGTTTATTTTAATATGATACTCACAATAATATGTAGCCATAACATTATTGTAGGCAAAAGGCGATCAATACATTATTGTTTAACAACATTGGTCGCTCCCACTATGCCGGATAAATAATACGGTTACGAAAAAGACGAGTTTGCATTACAATCCAATCGCAACCGCACCATTAAGGAGATTACCACCTCACTTACAAGGAATCGACGCAATTGTTTCCGGAAAACGGTGAACCCACAGACTAAAACCAAAACATGACTAGGTCCTTAACGATTTTTGCATCTGTATGTCCTACATATTATCTGACCGCCTCCGTAGACTAGTGTTTGCGCCTTTGGCGTTGTATACAGTACGATTTTCTGTACAGTTTGTCATGGTCTGGGTGTTTATAAAATATAATATTTATTATCATTGTTTCTGGTAGACATAGTACAAGCCTAGAACTTAGTTTGTGACCAAATGCAATATGTGTAATTATGCCTACAATTATGATTATTTCAGGTTCATGACAGTAGACACAGTAGAGCAGAGCATAAGGACCCTGCAGGAGCACAAGCTGCAGCTGGCCGAGAGTGTGCTGACCGGCGCCAGACCCAACAACGCTTCCAAGCTCTCCATAGAGGACCTCAAACTGCTCTTCAACATGTAGGGGCTATATTTCTAATCCATGCTTATAATCTACAATATTCACTCAAGTAACGTGTGGCTCTTTCATTATTTCTTGGTTTAAAAGCTAGTTTAAACCCGGGTGTGTTCGGCCAATAATGTGGTCTACCTCCTTAGGTTAAAGTTTATTTTTATTTATCAGGCAGACAGTAGAAACTACAGATAAAAGGGCATCGAGTACATTTTGTTTTATCTCAAAATTTGCAGTTATTAGTCTTGCGAGAATTTTTGATAGGATTTTTTTTTTTTCTGAAGCCTTAACACAAGCTTTTTGGTGGATTTTTTAAGATAACTTTTACAAAATTGGGGGGGGGGGGCGTACCGCCCCCTGGATCCGCTAATGGATAGAAGCATATGAAGTTGTCCAAACGATTTTTAAATTTATTGATAGACAGATAACATTTCATCTTGAGACAATTTCTTTTGGTAGTTTATTCCAAGCATCCATAACTCTGTTGCTCAATGCTTGCGGTTATTAAAGGCTCTTGATTTATCTAATATAAATGCGTGTGATTCAATTAATTATATATTAATTTATTTGCACGTAATAAAACAATAAGCTAGATTTCCCCTTGCAGAACATTTTGACAGGTAATGCAATCTTTATCGTTTATTGTATTGATGTTTACACTTCACTCAACCTTAGCAATATTTTGATGACAAGGGAAGTCATGTCAAATTTTGATAGTCTACTTTTTTGACCGACTACAAACAATGGGTTTTTAATTAAAAAATATGACATTGAGAAAAGAATAAGTGGTCAGTTTGTTGCGGTGTTTGGATAAACTCAATAAACAGTGTCACAAGTCGGTATAGTGAAACTGTTGATAGATGTGTTATTGAGTCTATATAAACACCGTAGCAAGCTGACCACTTGTTCAGTCCAGAATGCCTTGCGATACAACGAGGTGGGATTAAAACCCCACCACAGGGTACCCTAAGGCCATCTCGGTGATGGGACATACATTAAAAATTTAGTTTAAAGAGACAAACAAATAGTTGAGTGAATAATGAGTGAGTAGCATTCATAATACGGCTATAGTCAAATGTTATTTACACAAACTTATAAGTATTTGAAACTTTTGTAATTTTATTATTATCAGAATGACATTCCTATTAATGTAACTCAAGTAAAGTTTTCTAAATAAGATGTTATACTTATTTTTAATAATTCAACATAGAAGTGTTATTTGATCATAACTTAATTAAGCTCCCGTTATTTTTTTTGCATTTTTCCTTGTAAACACCTATTAATTTATTGCTCAAACCTTTTAAGCCTAATTTACATAACGAAACTAGTGGCATAAATTTGGTGTAATCACCAAGTTAATGTGTAACCCTTACTTCTTAAAATATGTATGTAATGTTTAAGGGGCTTATAAACCAAATCAGAAATCTAGATCTCCGGTTATGAGAATACCTCAAACCCAACAAATATTTTAAAAAAACAGTAATAATACAAGATATTTAGAAGTAAATGCTCATTGAAAAACGTAATAGCATAAAGTTGCCTCGATAGAAAAATGTCATGTTTTTTATAAGTGATGTATATGTACATGATCTAGTACATGGCCTAGGCCGTTTCTGTAAAATTCCAAATAATTCGAAATTCAAGCAAAAAAACATTTTTTTTCAAGAATTTCGGGTGACATGATTCCGAGTTTTATTTATGTCACTTGCACACATTGTAAGAGTCAACTTTTATTTTCATCTGTTTTATTTGCCTCTATACATCCTCCTAAGATAATTAGTGTTTTATCTATAGTTATTCTTTTAACAAATGTCATCAGAGTGATAGTGACAGAACACTATTTAGCTTTACCATTTTTATAAAGGGGTGTTTAAATATTTAGGACCTTACCCCTAAATACTTAGTTGTAATAAGCATGAACTAGTATCTTAAGGGCTCTGCTGTCGTGTTGACGCCCATACAAATGTACTTCCAATATTACAAATTGGCTGTTGTCGAAGTTCAATAAATTTATTATTTATATGTTGGTAATTGTAACTAAAAATCCTTCTGTTGTAAAAATATTTCTTTATTTATAAATATATAAAAAAAAACAACACAGTTAGATTCTTATATACCACAACCGACAAAAAAAACATTTTAATTCTGCGACAATCATTAGTTTACAAATACTGTAAGCTCACTTTGTATGGGAAACTTCGACTTCGCGAATGCAGTGTCCTTAATGCATATTAGGATTCGGAAGCTCAAGTAGGATGAAAGGGTTCTATGGCTCAATCATTATAAATGATAAGTTCCTGATAACCCCGACATAGTCAGTGCCACAACAAACTGGGTTTATATGAAATATAGTACAAAGTATTAGATGTTTGTTTTTTAATTGTAACTGTTAATATTTGTATGTTTTGGGTATGTAAAAAGAATTAAATGGTGAGGCGAATGGTAACAGTGACTGTGGGAGACGTTCTGATTAAATTGTGAGTAAAACCAAAGCCGACACTATGCCGGCTTAAGCAGGGCAGGCACCACAAACATCGTTAATACTGGGTTGGTGTTGTCCATTCATGGACTGTATGATCTACTTACCATCTCAGAGATATTCAGTCACACAAAAGTAAATTGTATTAAGGTTTTATAAGAGAGACAATGTTCTTAGCAAACCATGGATTCACCGTGCGGGTGCCGGGTCCATCGCGTGGTTGAAAGGCAGGGGAATGAACTGCAGCGTTCCCGGACTTGAGACCGCGAAGTAGGTTTAAAGGCCTTTTGAACTCTCACCTGCACTGTGTTCACTACCCTCTCTACTCAACCAAATATTATATGATCCTTTTAGCGCCATCCTGGAAACACGCTCCATAAAAGTTCCGACGGCTGTTCTAGGAAGGCCAAGATCCTTCAATAGACGGTGCAAAGACTTTGCTGGGATTCCTCTTGCACCAACTTCCACTGCATAAAGTTGGGGTTTATAGTGCAATTGAAAGCTCCGAGATCAGGGTGCATGTTTGAGAAGAGTTATGAATGTGAGCGAGACAAAAATGGTATGTAGTGATAGCATGAAACTAATAATAATATATGGAACCGCCTTATTGCCTTAAATGGCCTTTACAACAAAATATCAAACAATTTCGTTGTCTGTGGTTGCTGTTCTCTCTTCAATCAATGAACGTTCAGTGATTGTTTTAACTTTTTTTAAATTTGCATGGCGGCAGCCATCTTCTGTTCTCAAAACTGGAAAGGCGATTTAAGGGCCATAGGCACCTTCCTATTTTATCTCCATGAGTGATAGGGACAAGTAGCACTCCGTTTTCTGTCTACCCCGTAAGGAGCCTGGTGTGAAAATAAATATGTAAGAAACTTAAAAATAAATAACTATGATGGTGCATTTTGCGTAAAACTATTATATGTCTATATGTTTTTGTAAAAGTGTTATTTGTAATTGTTATATGATAGATAAAACTTTATTTTAATAAAAATACTACTTATTACAATGTTTTAATTATTTATGTTATTCCTAGTTACAAGCAAATACAACACAGCAGTAAATACCTTATTTGATGAATATGAATGTGTTAGCAACTGTTAGGGCAGGTTGCACCTAAGTGTCAGTTAAAGTATTTGTAACGATGAATGTAAAAAAAATAGCGTTGAATGTACTAATTTTATTGTGAAAGTCGAATGACAGTTGGTACATTCGTCTCCATTTTTAACTTTATTAGTTACAATTACTTTTACTTTTCTTTTTTTGACTTTTTTAGGTAAATTGTGCTTTATGTCTCAATAAGTTTTTATGAGTGATCAGTGATATATTTTGATAGACCACTTCACTTCAATAAATGGCTGTGCCATGTATACAAGGAACTCATGTATACATGGTTAGAATAGTCTTTAAAACTACTTAGGTCATAGGTAATATAAAGGCCTCTGTTTGGTACACAGTAAAATAAAATTTCAGTACATACAGCACAATACCCCAAAAATACCTCGGAGAGCATGTTAGCTGTTGATCCCAGTTCTACTATAGCTACTTGTACATGTATCATTCTATACTAACATCTCAACGAGCTTGCCCCTTGTTTTAGGTGTAGGTATATTATAAATAAATATCATCACGGGTGCCTTACGGCGCCCTAGACCGCCTAGACGGCATCAGGGTGTATATGAAAATGAAAAAAATGAAAAATGATTTATTAAATATTTTACAAGTTATCTTTATAGGGGTTGGGACTCTCTTGTTAAGTGTAAAACACCTGTATTAAGAGAGTCCCGCTCTTCGTACCAATTATTACATTGTAATATTTAATCACCTATTTCTCAAAGATATATAAATAAATACTTACTATAATATAGGTACATACATATACAGACTTATATACACATACATAAATATATTCATTTAGATACATAGACATATACATACATAAACGTATTATATTAAATTATACATACTTAAATAACAAAATTATAAACATTTGTTTAGCAGATCAGATCCACTGAGCACTTAGACGTTCAATAAAGTTTAAATGAATAGGGTCTATGAAAGTAATTTTTCAGTTTGATGGTAATCTAATGTCTTTAGCCATGTAGTTATTTTCTTTTTACATTCATGTTGAGTCATAGTGTAAATATGTAAAATTTCATTAACGGTATTATATAGTTTAGCTGATTGCGCATAATATTGTTTTGAGGCAAAACCAGTTCTAACTATGCATCTCTTTATAATTGTATGTGGTTTTCTTTTATTTAAATTATTTGTATATACTGATATTGTTTTATGAGTCTTAAGAATGCTTTGTAATATATATAATTGTCGAACTGTCAATACGTTTGCATCCATATATAATATGGATGTATTATATATTTTTTTCTTTCTGAACATAACCTTTAAGTTATTGTTATTATGCCATAAATAACAATAACTTAATGCAGCGATATTGTATTATTCGCAAGTGTATGTTTGTATGATGTTTATGTGATTAGGTATAAGGTGTATTTGTGTGTGTGAAGCGTGTCTGTATGTAAGTATATCTGCGTGTGTGGGTGTGTGACATTCGACATCAGCCGCTATACAGTGTCATTTATTTGCCTAAAAATACCACTTCTAAATATTTGCCTGCTACCGTGAAATATATCAACATCAACAAATTTATCATTGTAAATCCTGGTGATTCGTGGCAATGTTGAGCTCTGGGCGTAATTAGTGGAGCAACTCGGGACGTTAAACAAAGTGCGACACGTGACTCGAGTGCGACGAATAGGGGTTTTTAGAAATATCTGATCGACCAGCGCTGGACAGTCCATCTTTCCATTGACTATATCGAAAAGAAGTAGCATATCGAGCAATTCACGTCTGGCATAGAGCGGATGAAGACTATGAATCCTGCATGATTCCAGATAATCGCTGCATACCGTCTTTGATCTGTAGTTTAAATGTTTAAGAAAGATGGACTGTATACGCTCTATCTTGTCCTTGTAGATATTGTAACGTGGGGACCAAATACTACTAGCATATTCCAGCACGCTACGTACATAAGCATAATAAACCAATTTGATACAGAAAATATCTGTGAAAGCTGAGCAAACTCTCATAATGAAACCCAGATTTCTATATGATTTATTAGTTATTACCTGTATATGTTTATCAAAAATTAGTTTAGAATCAAGGGTCACACCCAAATCCCGAACTATGTCCACTTTTTCAATAACAGACCCACCGATATTATAACTATACTGCAAAATACTCCTACTTCTCGAGTAGGTCATATGAGCACATTTAGAAGGGTTAATGCTTATTCTATTTGATTTATAGTACTTGAATAACCTATCCAGATCATTTTGGAGCACTTTGCAGTCAGAAATGCTGTTGATTTTAATAAAAATTTTGGTGTCGTCAGCATACATAAGATAATTTGAGCCAAGCACCACGTTATATATGTCATATAAATAAGCATTATAGAATAGAGGCCCCAGATGCGAACCCTGTGGAACTCCAGAAGTAACCTTAACAAGACCAGACATATGACTGCCTATACGTACGGCCTGGGATCTATTATCTAGATAAGAGCAAATCCAGCGATACAAGTTGCCACGAATGCCCAGACGCTGAAGCTTACGTAACAGGATGATGTGATCCACTCTGTCGAAAGCTTTTTCGAAGTCAGTGTAGATGACATCGATCTGGTTACGTTTATCCATAGCAGAGGAGACAAATGATACAAATTCCGTCAGGTTGGTGGTAGTTGATCTTCCCCTTACAAAACCATGCTGTGCTGAGGGAATACCTCTCACTATAAAATTATAAATACTGTTATATACAACTTTCTCCAACACTTTACTTAAAATATTCAATACCGAGATAGGGCGATAATTTTCAATTTTGGACTTTGAACTCTTTTTATGAATTGGAACGATATGAGCCACCTTCCACACTTGAGGGAATATACCGTCTCTTAAAGATCTGTTAAATAGTATGGCAAGTGGGACACACAACTCCTTGGCGCATTGGCAAATAAAATATGGAGGTATTTCATCACTACCAGGACCACCAGACTCGTCCAAATTTTGTAAGAGTTTTAGGATTTCATTTTCACACACCGTGACATCGCCAATATGATCTCCCGCATCACAATAAGGTGGTGCTAGCTCAAGTGTATCGTAATGAGAAGCTGGCATAGAAAATACACTACTAAAATAGTCATTGAAACCATTACATATAGCTTGGCCAGTTCTCAGGGTGTTATCTTTATAATCTAACTGGCATGGATATCCTGAGCCACCCCTGCGAGATTTTACAAATGACCATAATTTCTTTGGATCTTTTTTAATTAAAGTTTGCATATTGGATATGTACAGGCTGTAACACTTAGCTTGCATAGATTTTTGCCTAGACCTTAACAGTGAGAAAACCTCATAATCAGAAGGATTATTGAATTTCTTCCATCTTCTATGTGCCTTCGATTTCTCAGCAATTACCCTCATTAAAGTAGGGCTATACCATGATGGATAGCTATATCTACCTGAGTTATAAGTCTTTGGTTTATACCTATCAATAATAGAATAAAGAGTTTTGTAAAAACACTCCACAGCACCATCTATAGTTATCCCATTAAATAAGGATGTCCAATCTGTGTTGATAATTGCATCACGAATACTATCGTAGTCCCCCCTACGAAATTTATACTTTATTACTTTACCAACAGATTCACGAAGAGGGGTCACTACGATATCTTGCAGCTCAAATTCCAAGGCAGGATGATAACATTCCTCTTGTATTATAGGGCACTCAGATCTACAAACCTCCAAAGAAAAATTGCCAAAGACCAGGTCCAGAATGTTACCATGAGAATTTTTTAAAGTGTTAAATTGTGTGAAGCCCTCAACTGTCAGATCCTCTACCATTGTAACAGCTGTATTCTGTAACTCAGTGGAACCACGATGAACATATTCCGGACCTGAGGTGGACCAGCGCACATTGGGCAAGTTATAATCGCCAATTAAGATAATATGATCAGTGTTGTTATTACTGATTATTTTTTTCAAAGAGTTTATTACTAAGTTAATGTCTCTGACCTGATTAGCACCTCCAGCTATATACGTAGAGCATACATGAAGAGCGCGACCAGTGCCTGGTACGTGTACTGTGATCCACAATGCTTCTGCAGGCGAACAGTTGAGATCGTCACGCAAGCGAGCCCCTAGAGATCGGCGTACCAACACCAGGACACCTCCTCCTTTAGATTTTCCAGTGGCTATGGTATCACGGTCACATCGAAACACGTCATAGGCGTCATTACAGAGTTCAGAGTCCAAAATTCCATCATATAACCAACTTTCTGTCACCACGATGATGTCAAAGCAATTAGACATAATATTCTGGTAAAACAGTGGAGTCTTAGTTCTCAGTCCCTTAACGTTTTGATAATACACACTTATTTTTTTATTAATTTTTTACGTTTAAAATATTTATGTAGTATAAAAGTAAGAGAAAAACGAAATAAGAAACCGAGAAACAAGACCATCTCACCACCAGAAATTATTGAAAAGACATGACATCCCCTATAAAATGACATAAGTAACCTGAGATAAATACTAATATAACAAAATACAATATATAACATGCAATCATAAAGCAGCTGGCATGACACCGCATATGTGGCGATGTCGAACGGCGGGTGTGAATACGGCGCAGATGTGTGTGTGTGTTGTAGAATACAGTATCCTGTCATGAGTGAGTTTGTAAATATAGCTTTAGAAATTAAAATAAATATAATTTTAAGAAATGTTAAACAACAATTAAGTAGAATTAAATTAATACAAAATAATAATCCTATCGTTACATATAAGAATACTTTTATATTATAAATATAGCATTTATCGGAAAATAATAACGTAAGAACAACAAAAAAAATATTGAAATAAAGATAATTCAAATCATACAGTAAAATTTTATGTTGAACATTAGACAAAAACATTAAATAATTCTTTCTAGATCCAGTTCTGATCTTATGTGAAAAAAAGGTGCATTTTCAGCCTTGCGTACATAAATGACACAGTTTTTTATCCAAGTATACTTATAGCCTAAAGACAAACATTTCATTTTGCACAATTTTAAAAGATTTTTATTATATGGTGTCAGATGTTCATTTACAAAGATCTGGCAACTCTTTCCGGGAATACCGATGTCTAAGCTTGTAATCCCTCTACATTTTCTGAGTGCTACCATCAGTCTATTCTTCCAGATTGGCTCATTGAATTGGACAACAATATTCTTAGCTCTGCCGGAAATCGATTTGGATGGCTGCACGCGATGTGCGAAATTGATATTCTCATGTTTGAGCTCCACCCCCGCGTGCTTTGCTATTCCAATAATAATGTCAGTAGGTGATTCGTTTTTCAGCTCCGGAACACCTTGCAGTTCCACATTATTTTTGCGGAGCCATTGTTGATGACGATTACACTCCAATTCTAAGCTGGCTATACGGGTTCGGTTCTCCTTGATTTCGCTCTCCTGGATCTTAACGGTTTTAAGCAGTTCATCAACATCACTAAATTTAGATTTCAGTTTGTCTATCTCCGAGCAAAGGCTGTCTGTAGTTGACTTAATGTTAGATAGTTTCTCAGATATTTCTTTTTTGAAATCAGTTATAAAAGATGACAACTCTCTATGGATCAAATCTTTCATCTCCTTCATCTCCTTTTTAAATATATAATTAATATAATTTTTGTCTAGTACCGGAGAATCCATCGGGCTGACATACTCCCGGAGATCACCCCTAACAGGCGTCAAGGAGTTGTCAGATCTGGGTTCCTGTGCCTTGCATGTTGGACACTTACTAATGGTCGCTCTGTTCTGTTTGACCATCGTAAAAATTAAATTTAAGTAAATTTTGGAACGAACAAACAAAAACGGATGATGAAAAGTGCCATGTGAGGTTGAATTTGGAATAAGCGTTCAGAATTGCCCCAACATTAACATACCTATTTCACCAAATATTCAACGTCTATTGGATGAGCCGCTCTGTAAATTGTTACATGAAAATCTTATATCATCATCGAGTAACTCACAGGAGCGCGCTCGTCTCATGGCCGTTGCTACAAGAGAATCAGGTCTTTGGTTAGAGACACTACCTTCTACATTATTTGGAACTCTACTGGACAAAAATTCACTGACTGTAGCTGTGTCACTTCGTCTCGGAGCTCGTATTGTCCATCCACACCAGTGCCGATGCGGTGAGCCTGTTGATCAGTTTGGACATCACGGGCTTTCTTGTTGTAGAAGTGCCGGCCGTTTTTCCCGACATGCGGCCCTCAATGATATCATTCGGAGGGCTTTTGTTACCGCTGGAGTACCGGCAATACTCGAGCCTATTGGTATTATGCGTAGCGATGGCAAGAGACCGGATGGTATGACTGCTGGTCCATGGAAACTCGGAAGGTCACTGGTGTGGGATGCAACTTGTGTAGACACACTTGCTCCATCTCACATCCAGTCGACATCTACGAGTGCAGGGGGGGGCGGCGGTCTCTGCTGAGAACCTCAAGCGGTCTAAATATGTCAACCTCAGTGAGGGTTATCTATTTACACCGTTTGGGGTCGAGACGATGGGACCGTGGGGGCCTTCAGCTAAAAGTATGGCCAAGGAGTTGTCCAGGCGTCTGATAGAGAGGTCAGGTGACAGGAGGGCTGGCAACTATTTCTGCCAACGAATTAGTATTGCAATTCAGCGGGGAAATGTCGCCAGCCTTCTTGGAACTATTCCGGACGGTTCTTCATTAGAAGATATTTTTTATTTATAATATTTATTTAGTTATACTTTAGTTTAAATATATTGTTATTCTGTATTAGGTTGGCTATAATAACTCATCTATAAACAGTTTCACAAGTTGGTATAGTGAAACCGGGACCGACAGCTTAACGTGCTCTCCGAGGTAGAGGAGGAGGTAAGAGGTAAATTAAAGTAGGTAACCCTAATACATCCTACACACGCCGGGTTATTCAAACATTCATACAAACCCTATATAGCTTCATAATAAATAAATTTTATTCACAGAAAATTGATAACCATTAGCCAATGCTTCGGATTGTTAAACTGCATATATAAAAAACAAAATTTTGACAGTTCCAAGCAATGGCTCAGGCTTAGCAACAACTATTAATCCCACGCATAGTGTCAGTAGAGATTTTAATGCATCAAACCATGCATGTCTTAATTTTAATCTAAAATAAAGTATATTATTATTGTCCAGGGACCAGAAAACCCATTCCCCGGTTTAAGTCTTTAAACGGTGTACCATTGGGTTATTCATTGGGTTACCCTGTCAAAGGTATTTGATTACCTCATTTGGTAAAGTTTCAAAGGGGTAATGATTATTTTGATTTCAATGGGTAAGCGCTTTTGAGGTGCAACGGGTTTAGTAATTTTTGAATAGGTTTTTAATACCTTTTCAAAACCCCTGAAGGGGATATAGGTCTAGTCCTGGTATTGTCCTCTAGACTTTATTTTAAAATAAAGGACACTAAATAATATTTAGAGCTAAAATTTAGGAAGTTCTTTAAATTAAAGGAAATCTGGCAACACTATATGCAGCCACAATAGTTAGTGCTAGCCCTAGCTAGATTAACAAACATATTTTGGCTCTTGTAAGGGACCGGACCTATATCCCCTTCAGGGGTTTTTGAATGGGTTTTTAATATGGGTTTGCTTACCAAACCCGTTGCATCTCAAAAGTCAATTATAAAGTGCTAACCCATTGAAATCAAAATAAGGATTACCCCTATCAAACTTTACCAAATGAGGTAATCAAATGCCATTGAAAGTAACCCAATGAATGGGAAACCCCTTCATGTTTTCAAGGGTTTTAAATGATTTTAATATTACTATATAAGATAATAAGAGTCATTTTAGCTTAATTTTTATTTCCCAGCGAAATGTTCAATGTTAATCAACTGCATTAACCTTCAACTTATATTTTTTCTCCTTCCCTCTTCTAAAGTTCTAAAAGAATTGCACCATATAATTGCAAAAGTTTTGCTGGCTGTTCATGAGTAAGTCTTACAGGCTAACTTGTTAAACATAGGGGTTTCCCTTTCGAAAGGGTTACCTTTATGTATTGAATGGCAGTTGAATTGGCTAAGCAAGTTTAAGGGGTAATTTGTTGTAAGAGGTACACCGTTTAAAGACTTAAGCCGGGGAATGGGTTTTCCGGCCCCTGCTGTAAGTATAGGTAATTGATTTGACAGCATCTTTGGTCCAGAGAGAGACAATGTTCTTAGCAAACCATGGATTCACCGTGCGGGTGCCGGGTCCATCGCGTGGTTGAAAGGCAGGGGAATGAACTGCAGCAATCCCAGACATGAGACTGCGAAGTAGGTTTAAAGGCCTTTTGAACTCTCTGCACTGTGTTCACTACCCTCTCTACTCAACCAAATACTATATGATCCTGTTAAAGCCACCCTGGAAACACATTCCATAAAAGTTCCGACGGCTGTTATCGGAAGGCCAAGATCCTTCAATAGACGGTGCAAAGACTTTGCTGGAATTCTGTAGGGATCTGCCTTAGGCGCTGTATCCGAAAGTTGTTTTTGATTCCTACTCACAGCAAAATACTATTAGTATGTTTATCTGTAGGTACAGTTTGCCATGGTCTGGATGTAAAAAATAATATGTATTATTTTTATTATTTATGTTTCGGGCAGATATTATTCAAGCTAAGCTTAATTTGTGACCAGGGCAACAAATAAAATAGCACCTCCACTTATGTTTAAACTACTGGATTCTAAACTCAATCATTAAGTTTAGAGGCTGAAGAAGTCTATGTTAAGTATATATTATCCAGTATAAGTATACTTATACAGAAAATACTATGTAACCAAATAGAGAATTATAATCGTAGAGAGTATTCCTTAATTATACTGAAGAAAAACAAGGATACTACATACATACATATCTTCACGGGTGCCTTACGGCGCCCGAGACCGCCTAGACGGCCTCAGGGTACCCAGCGGAGGGGTTTTAATCCCACCTCGTCGTAGCCGATGGAATGAGTCTACACCGAACAAGTGGCTAGCTCGTCGCGATGTTTTGAATAGACTCAATAACCCATCTATAAACAGTTTTACAAGTTGGTATAGTGAAACCGGGATCGACAGCTTAACGTGCTCTCCGAGGCACTGTAGTGGTGTTGTTAAACAAATGTACATAATTTTTTTAATTAAAAACTCATTGGTACACACCGGGATTCGAACCAGGGACCTTAGTAGATACTCATTGATCAAAATTAATCAAAAATGTATTCATATCGTAGACTAATTAGGGATACTACGTATACTGTATATTCATATTTATATACACTTCTAGCTATTGTATAACGATCGATTATCATAAAAAATCACAATTATCACAAATTATGAACAAAAATACAAAACAAATAGGTACAATACAACTGACAACTACAATAAACAAAGTAGTGTTGGACTTGTGTTACGAAACTTACGAAATTTAAATAGTTTCAATAAAGTCGTTATTTGATGAATATCTTAAAACAATTATCTTTTATTAAACAAAAAATAAATAGGAAAAAAAAGAGAAGATAATTGAGTAGACATACTAGGACCGAATACCGAATGAAAGCAGAATATTCGTGGCATCTCTAATTAAAGTTGCTAGATCTCATTTCTTTTCATTGGAGTACAAACACCGCATGCTTACTAAATCAAATATTTATTCGCAATTACTCCGATTTTACAAGATGGTACAATATAAAATGTGTCTACAGAATTAGCTTCGAACGAACAAGGCATATATATAATACTCTACGTATTCAGTGCATGTTGTATGAAAATCATGCATTTTGTGATTAAAATAATTTTGGTTACTCTAGGTCGTTTAGTACCGGCCATCATAAATTAATTTATGCATCCCATGTATTAATATACTAATACTAAATAAGTATTTATTCTGAACATTCTTTTTTTGCATCTCTTCACTTAGTGAAACTAAGTTTGGCCACAGATTGGCCGCCCCTGGTATCCGTCCGCCCTAGGCCGGTCCTAATCGGACTTAAGGAAAGTGGCCATCCTCAGTGCTGGCCACTTCCTGGAAAAGAAGGAAAACAGAAAAAGTCAAGGGATTTAAAAAATCTGGTAAAGTTAAGCCAATTAAGGCCAGGAAAAAATGTGTCTGGAAAACCTGGAAAAGACAGGAGAAATTCGTCGACGAAAAAAAATGGTTAAAGTTTACCATCCTTAATGGAAAACCTTAAGGGTTTGTGAATAAACAATTGATTAACCGTTTTTAGCCATTCCTCAAATAACGACATTATTGAAACTAGTTACATTTCGTAACACCCATCTCTAATTCGAGTGCTATCTGCAGCAGCGGCGACCGACGTCATTTGGTATCGTTTTGTGTCGCTAGAACTTACTCAAACAAAATGGTTAATTGTGCAGTTGTAATGTGTCAAAGGCGATCTGTTACCTCAAATCTGCGGGACCATGGTGTCTCCTATCACATGTTAGTATAATTTACATTAAACATACCATAAACATTAATTATTTCAGTATAATTTCATTTTAAATTTGTACGTAAACGATAGAACAAAATAGTAGTAATATATATCGTGGTACGGAGGGCAAAACTCGACACATCGCATAGTGTGCGTTCGTTTTGGGACTGAAACATGTTCACAACGATCATGATGTATATTTATGCGTTTTTTTTCGAGATTTCGGCGGCAAAAGTGGCGATGTGATCTGCCGCAATGGTCGTTTTTTTTTGGCCCATAATGCTACCGTGAACTGATCACAATGACCCCAGTCGATAGGTGAGGCGTTGTGAACATATTTTGACATTTGTGGTTGTGTTGTTGTTTTAAACGTCGCAGCCGTCTTATATTTTTAGGATAAAATTTATTGTATTTTAAATCGAAATGATTTTAGAAAGATTTCGCATATAAAATTAATGGATTGTACGATTTAACCTATATTTTACTTGACAAGTGACAGTTGACAGATTCGTTATAACAATTGCGTTCGATTTGGATAGTGGTAATTGTGGCATTGTGATTGAAATTAACCAAAAAAAAACGCAAGTTCGCATAATGTCATTATAATCATTATGAACTTATTTCAGTCCTAAAACGAACGGGCCCCTAGTGACGTCTATGCGTTCCATTTAATCCCGTTCCGTTTAAGAAAATGTTAGCGTGAAAAGTTAGTTTTTTTTGGTAAAAGTTAGCCAAACCAAACTGGCTAACATTCAATTCAATTTCTTGTTTGTATGGCCTCTCGCTTTTTGCGAATTTTGCCAGTGTCTAGTTGATTGGGGTAGGTTCAAAATTTTTTTATTACAAAAGTGAAAGTGGGATAATAGGATGGAAAGGACTAGGTTTAAATTAGGAATGGCCACATGACCGTATGCAATGCCAGTGTCTAGTGAAGTATAGTGATGCCAGTGTCGGTGAAGGAGGAAAGAATCTACAGTAAAATGGGTACCTCCATTTTACTGAAGAAATGGATTCATTGAGATAGCACAAACACTGAGATCATTGCGTAAATACTACACTTCTCACACTAAAGATTACTTATGAATGCTTATTCTACAAAATTGGTACACTTTTGCACAATAATATCCTATAAACTTTACTATGAAAAATATACTAGAAACACACGACTACAGTCTTCGGGCTACCTTCAAGGAATCGATATACTGGCTAACATAAAATCTAACAATTTCAACACGGGTTAAAGGTGGGTTTTTCGTGTTAATTTTTGACAGATGTTTGTTTACATGGAAATATCTATCCATAAATTAGATTTTAATGAATTCTTTTATAAATTATATTTGTTTTAATGATAAAATTACGATGACACTTAAAAAAGATAATTTTTAAGTAAATTCAGCTTTGATATATTTAATTTAAGGTTATTAATAAAAATAATATATTTTATATTATATTCAAACAATAATTTATTTAAAAATATATTTTCATTAAATATATATAGGTATATACGTACTATATTAAATAATATACTACGTACCTATATATATATATTTAATAAGAGTATTTACTTAGCAGCTCAGTTTACAGTATTTAGTACATAGTATGCAGTTTGACAGCCCGAAGCATTGACTAATGTTGGGATTAGGTAATAGTCTTTGTTAAGCAATTGCTAATTCTTAGCCAGTTCTTCGGACTGTCAAACGGCATATGAAAAAACTAAATTTTGACAGTTCCAAGCAATAGCTCAGGCTCAGCAACGACTATTAATCCGACCATTAGAATTTTTTTGGTTCTAAATTAAATCTAGAAAAAAAAAATGTATGTATAAGATTAGCTCATTAATTTGAAACTTACTTTAAAAAAAATGTCTTTAACTTACTTAAAAAAAAAAAATTGACTCATTTATGCAGGTTTCCAAAAGATGTATCCCTAAAAAAACAATGGACACAATTTTGTTGCAAAGGTAAAAATTGGATTCCTTCAAGAACAAGTGTCATTTGCTCTGAGCATTTCACCTTAGAAAGCTTTCAAGAACTTCCAAACAAGAGAAGAAAACTGGTTGATGATGCAATACCAACGATAAAAATTTGTCCGCATATGGTAGGTCTTATAAAATGGTTTTATCAGTTTACAGCAGGGTGATGGTTACCGTAAAGCTAAGCTAAACTTTAATTTAATTGACGTTATTGTGACGTATTTTTATACAAAAACAGACTGCCTTTGTATAAAAATGACGGCGAATCAGTGTAATTTAGCTTTATGGTCATAATCACCCTGCAGGTGCAAATGTGATTCCAAGCAGATACAAACTGTTCGTATAAAATTAACGTCGAATAAGTTAAAGTTAAGTTTATTTTTTATGCTAAAATGACTCTTATTATTTTATACAGTTATATCAAAATCGTTTAAAAACCTTAAAAACATGAAGGGGTTTCCCAATCATTTGGTTACACTTTCAAATGCATTTGATTACCTCATTTGTTTGATAAGGGTAATGCTTATTTTTGAGCGCTTTATAATTGACTTTTGAGGTGCAACAAGGTTGGTAAGCAAACCCTTATTAAAACCCCGTTCAAAAACCCCTGAAGGCTATATCCCCTTATTAATGGTCGGTCCCTGTATTAATGTAATGTTATTATTGATAGAAATAACTTAATGGACAAACTCTCATATAAAATGTATGGGATCGATAAAATTATATTCGGCGAGCCTAATTAACAACCGTGTGGTGTGGGTGAGTTGCACCAAAAGTCTCCGTTAAAGTTACAATTGATTTTAACATCTAACGGTGACATTAACAGAAACATTACTCCAAACGGGTTGCCACCATCAAATAATTTTATAAAGATATGGTTACGGACACTTTCTGACACATCTGTGGCCTTATTCCGAGTTTGCAACCGCTAATCACGACAAGACGTTGCGCAAACTATAAATATGGAAATATAAGCTCTATTCCAATGGTTATATAGTATGTATTAGGTTGGCTATAATAATGCCGCCATCTTGAAATACACGAATTCTTCGCAAGTTTGAACATGTGTGGAGCATTGGAATTTCAACTTTATAATTAACATGATAGAACTTATATTTCAATACCCGTACTTTACGCAAAATGCGTGGCGGTGAACGTGTCAAAACTCGGAATAAAGCCCCTGATTTAACGAGTAAGCTTACGTCAACATATCCACAGAGTAGGAAGAACATAACCAAAATCGGGTTGCAGCTCAAGCATGTACGAGGGATTCCGTTGTAGCGGGGGGGTTTTTAAAGAATAATTAAAATGAAAGATTAAGTTGGTTTAATACAAGTTTATTTAAAATATAAGATATATTTACAAGTAAAGTTGGTTTTGAGTACAGTAACTATGTAAGAGACCTACCTAATAAATGTTGGCCCTGCCTACAATGGATATGCCTATTATAAACTAAAACTCTGACCGTATAGTATGGGAAGATTGGAAGGACTGACGAGGGACAGTCTCGAGGACTGGCACGTCGACTGGCACGCAGACTGGCACGTAGACAGGCGACGGCAGCAGATGTAGGCAGGCAAGCAGGAAGGCGGCGGCACGATGGCAGCAGCAGCAAGCACGCACGACTGTAGCAGCCGCACACGATGAGGCGAGGCCTCGTCTCTCAGGCTGACGCCTGAGACGAGGACTCAGATGGCCTCGACTCTCAAGGCTCTAGGCCTGAGGTGAGGTCCGTGAAGCAGTGGCTTGCGGCACGATGACGGCAGCAAGGGGAGGCGGCGGCACGACGGCAGCACGCAGACGGCGGGCGGCACGGCTGTAGAGGCAGCCGTACACGAAGAGGTGAATTCCCGTCTCTCAGGCCAATGCCTGAGACGAGAAGTCAGATGGCCTCGTCACTCAAGGCTCGAAGCCCGAGGCGAGGCCCTGCAGCACAAGGAGGTTCTCCAACCCTCAGAGCAGACGCCCGAGCGAAGTGGAGTCTAGGCAAATCCCGGAGGCCGCAACTCCAGAATCCGGAGTCTTCAAGGAAGTGTGACAGGATCGGGCCTGGTTCTCGACGTAGCAGGTTCAAGGTTTCAAGGATGAGAACCAGTCGATCACTGCCACTGTAGCTAGACTTCTTCTTCTTTCTTAAGCTTCCTCGAGACTGACGAAAAATCGCCGGTCCGAGATATTTAAAGACGATTTTAGAGCTCTATGATTAAAATTCATTTTTAGTTTTAATTTATAGAGTGCCAGTATTTTTTTGGTTAGTATGGGAACTTTTAAAGCTACCTAGCGGTCAGAGGAGACGCTAAGATTTGGTGTTTTAAGTGTCTAAAAATGTGAAAATACCTAAAGAATATGTTTTAATTTACAATATCACCTATGTATTAGTTTATATAATTAAAATTAAAATTTAAAATGTTAGGAATCTGATTTCATAACCAAAGCCTAACTTTTCGTGAAAACTAAATGAAAAATTTGGAACGTTCACAGAAGGGAAATTTCTAGCTGTCAAAATTCTGGAGTATTACATACAAATATTAACCAATTTAACCATGTTTTTAGTACCTGGAATTTTCCCTGAAAATGGTGTATTATGATACATTTGGTGGTCATTTTAAAAAAATGTATGAAATGATATGAAGACAAATAAAATAAAATACATAAATATAATATGGAGCGGGTGTAACGTGACACCGTTTGGGTAAATGTTTAAAATACCTAAAAAAAATGACAGATAAAAGCTTCTCTGAAACAAATAGCAAATAAATTTTCACATAATAATATAATAATTATTTAATATTTATAAAAAAAAAATAGTAAATGTTACAGCATTAAGAGACAATAATCTGTGCGTGCCATAGCCGTCAAGACGCTCCGCCACCCGCCTATATATATATGAGATTTATCTTATTTTGTAGGTATAACACAATTTTCACTTTAATAAAAATATTTTATAAAAAAAATAGGAAAAAATCGCTATTTTTAAGACTAAGCTTTAAATGGGCTGCGTTCCAAAACGGGATAATAATTAACTTGTGCTTCTCGAGAAATAGAAGAAAGGATTGTGATTTGTGTATATTTCATTCCTTTATTTTCCCCGAAAGATATTATGCGCGGGTATTAATATTTGAATCTTGAAACAGTCCCCTAATGATTTGTAATTCTAATTGTTAATTATATTTATTTTCAGAAAGAATGTAATCACCCAAATAATATAGGACATGGAGTTATCTTAAATATTGTAAGTACATTAGTAAGTGGTTAGCTTCGATCGTAGTAAATTAGGGGTGCGTTTTGCTAGCTGGACCAATGCTAGCGCGGCGCTAGCATTGGTCGTTGTTTTGGAAAAAAAAAACAATAAATACCAACATCTAACGTTAGTAACCGTTGCGAAATGTTAACATTTTTAGCATCGCGTTGGAGGTGAATTTTTATTGTTAATTTTTGACAGATGTCAAACAATCCGTATTTTCCTGCGAATGTATTAGGTTATTAATCTTAAAATTATTTTTCGAACTATAAATATTTGGTTTTATTATATACTTTTTGATGATGATAAAATAGATAATTTTTATTTTTAATTTCGCCTTTTTTTACGTTTAAGGTAAGTGTCAAAATGGCAGATGTCAGAAATCAGTATTTGTATCGTTTTGTTTGCATTGCTAAAAAAACTAACAAATGTTAACATGATCTAAATAAAACGCCAAAACAGCTGATTTTCATGTTAGCACGAAATACTGGTACTGGTTAGCTAACAAAACGCACCTTAGGTAGAGTCGGACTAATGAAAGTAGATAACGAAAAAGCGCAGTAAATTAAAAAAAAATGAATATGGTATTCCTCAAAGTTTTGTTAAAATATTTTGATAAAACTTACATGATACTTGGGTTTATTTGTTGGTTATTGGTTTCATTGAATACATTTAGCTAAGATTCAGCGGCAAGAAAATGGGACTACTCCAGTTAATAATTAGTACATAACTGTGATTCTATGAAATCACATGCTATTATAATATTGGTATTAAAACTAATTTTTTTTCTAGCAATGTATGGAAAATTAAATCCAAATATATTTTAAATTACTACTCCTATTGGAAGTAACTATAATAATAGCCTATGTGGTAAATTAGGTCAAGAATTACTTGTATACAACATTTCAGATATTACTAAAATGAAATGTAGCGTTATATGGGAAATCAAAACCATTTTATTATAAAAAAATATAAAACTTTTTTCAGATTAATCAAAGTCAGAGTCTAAAAAATCTAAATGCATAGGGTCATCAGGGTCGTTCACGGTCGTTGCTGGTATCACTGTCTCTCACATTAATTATAAAACTGTCTAAATTTTCCTCGGTAATCCGTTTCCACATTTACAACATGGGGCCCGTTCGTCTTGGGAATGAGACATGATCACAATGATCATGATGACATTGTGCAAACTTGCGTTTTTTTTGGTTAATTTCAATCACATGCCACAATTACCACTATCCAAATCGAACGCAATTGTTATCTAGAATCTGTCAACTGTCACTTGTCAAGTAAAATATAGGTTAAATCGTACAATCCACTAATTTTATATGCGAAATGTTTCTAAAATAATTTCGATTTAAAATACAATAAATTTGATTCTAAAAATATAAGACGGCTGCGACGTTTAAAACAACAACACTGTCACAACCACAAATGTCAAAATATGTTCACAACGCCTCACCTATCGACTGGGGTCATTGTGATCAGTTCACGGTAGCATTCTGGGCCAAAAAAAACGGCCATTGTGGCAGATCATATCGCCACTTTTGCCGCCGAAATCTCAAAAAAAAACGCATAAATAAATATACATCGTGATCGTTGTGAACATGTTTCTGTCCCAAAACGAACGCAAGCATGATCAGTCATTTTCTTCTATTCTTCTGCTGTTACATTTTTAAATGATTCTTTGGTCAAATTTTCTAATGCTTTCTAATATAAAACTGACCACAGTCAGTTTTATATTTTAATTTGCTACTATACTTTTGCCAGGCTCCAATATCAGCTCAATGGCATTTAAATCACAATGATACGGAGGCAGTCTCAATACCTCAAGACTAGGGCATGGAATACCGGATAGATTTTCATACCGGTAGCGATACCGGTATTGTAATTAAAATTACCGGTATACCGAAATTTCGGTATTTTTTAAATACTGCTAGTTACTGTTTAAATGATTCCAAGAACAATTAGTAAGTCTCGTTTGTGGAGAGTGATTAATGCCCGGTCCCTATAAGTTAACGATCGGCAATGGTAAGCGTAACCTTGAGTTTGTAACGAAAGTTTACAAGACCCAAACTGACATCCAAATTGTTTTTTGCCCCAACCTAGTATATGATCGTCGGTAGAAAGCCTTCTCTCGCGTTTAGTTATTGCTTACTTTAATATGATAATGCAAATAAAATTAATAATATTTACAAATAACTATTTTATTCAAAATAAATGTTGTTGTATTGGTTATTTAAGTAAGTAATACCTTTTCTAATGTAACTATAATTAATTTAAAAACAATATATTAAATGTTTTATGGGAAAACAAAACGTTGTCACTTCGCTTTGCTTTTTTGTTATGTTACTTATATTGTGTTAACGAAATTTTTGTAATTTAGATTTCTAAATAAAGAATTATGGATTATACTAACCAAATAGGTTTGAATGGGCAATAGAGACAATGTATGCATGACAATCCGCGATAACTTTGTTATTTGAGAGATAATAAGTATCACGTAAACCCCGGATCATCAGCGGTTACAACTTTTATGCCGGAACGTAGGTTTGACAGTTAATTAACATTTAAAAAATATTATAGAGACGCCAGTTACAACAACTCTTATACATTAGTGTAACGAAACGTCACCGCAGGCCCTCCCAACCGTTAGTTACCAAATCTAATTGCCAATGGTAGACGTGTGAAGTTATAGAAACACTTTTCTGTAACGAATGGTTCGTTTTAACCTTATAGGGACTGGGCATAAAGCCGTTTTCTACACTATATACAGAGACACTTAAACAACTCTGAATTTATCGATTCGCTAGAAACCACAAAATGTGGTTATTTAAGTATTGGTGATTAACAATACTAAAGAAAATACGTTGTTTGATCCAAGAATTATTTATATGGTTTTATTGGCACAAATATCACAATGATTTCATTGTAGGTATTAAAATCAGTCTTACTGTCTAATGATAAGAACCGGAATCAAAATACCCAAAAAATACCGGTATTTCGGTATACCGGTATTCATGCCCTACTCATGACCATTCTGCTTTAATATTGCATCGGCTTCATATATTGGCTCTGGCTTATACCGCTTTACACAGCAGTTCTGCTTTCGTATGTTACTCTTCAAATTGAATAGTATTCAATGTAAGCCGTTCTTTTATATCATATTTGCGATTTTGTGTTATAGGGGCTTTATTTACGATAACAGAATTGTAACTAGCTTTGTCCATAACAATTGAGCTTGGCTCATTCAAGCTTTTCTTATAACCACTTATGTCAAAAGTAGTCAAAACTATCCAAGTCAGACAATGTATGCTTATGAGAGGTACTCCAGACACCTTCATTTGTTGCTCCTTCTTTTTTTTATCCTGCAGGGGTGCAGAGGTGAGTGTAATGTAATTAATTAATTAAATGCAAAGAACAAAGAATCAAAGTTATGCACCTACCTCATACATTTTTTATTTTTCAAATTCACTTGATACGTACCTATTTGAAATTTTACCTGTCATAGAAGCAATTTCTTTAAAGTAGTGGTTTTTATCCTGTCCTTCTGCTCTAAATTAGTGAGAATTCTAATAGTTTTAACTAACATCGACACCTACATCCTCCAGATTTTCCGCGAATACAACAAAATTTTATGTTCGTGTTATTACACTTGTTAACACTGAGAAGATTATTTGTTGCAAGCATAGAATAATAACGCATAGAAACCAAGTCCGCACACGATAAGTGGATCAACTAAAACCAAGCCATAACGGCTTGGTCACTGCGCGACCCGCGTCAGTCTCAAGGTCAAACTATCGTGCTAACAGCTCCCGCGATTTTTATTTGATTATGACGGTTTGTGCAATCAATGGGTGTTACAATGCATCGAAAAATGAATATAAAATTTCTAATATAACATTCCACCACCACTAAGATTATTTTATTATTAAGACGTTAAACATAAATTAAAACAACAAATTATCAACCAGTCAACAAATGATATATAGTGTTGCCAATATGTTTATAACTTCTGTGTATTCATTTTATTATAATATATAAATAATTTATCTTTAGTGATTCATTAACAACAACATATACTATTTATAATTAGTAAACTAAAATCGTTTCGTAGCGCAGTTGCATTATCGAGTGTTGTGCACGGCCGGCCGGTCTGCCCTCCTAGCCAAGAGCATGAGCGCTAAAAGCGCGCACGAAAGTTTTGTATGAAGATGACATTTGCTGTTGTTTACACATTACTGCGGTCAAAGAATACTTACAACAGTTACGATACTACGCGTTTAGTTTCATACCTAATTCTTCACGCCTCACGCACGATGTTTACATGTACTAAATGCAATTCCCAGGTGAATGATGCTATTAAGTGCAGTGCTTGCCTAAAACTTTCTTTGCGGTGGTATAACCGAGGGAGGTTATAGAAAGCTTGGTGAACGTAAGTCTTCGTGGCGCTGTTCTGGATTCAAGATGTCTTCTATTTCTCCGGCTATATCTCCTACTCGTCTATCTAATAACCGTATTTTGGAAGAGTTCATGAAGATGCACCAACAGTTGTCTATTCTCCCTGGTCTTGTTGATGATATTCGTTCCCTAAAGGCAGACTTTTCATTACTGGTGTCCAATGTAGAAGGTATACAGTCAAGGCTTGAAGACTTCTCTGCAATTGTATGCCTTCTACGATGACTTATATCGACGTTGTCGCTAGTAACGGTAAAGACATATGTAATTTATTTAGTTCTTATTTTTCTAATAACTTTACACAGTCAGGACCTAAATCCTCTACTATTGCTAATATTATAGTTCATGTAGCATTGGGTCTATTTCTGTAAATCCGGACGAAGTTCTCAAACTTTTATTATCAGTAGATTCTAATAAGTCCGCGGGCCCTGATCATATTCCTTCAGTATTTATTCGATCATGTGCCAAAAGTCTTTGTTATCCGCTTGTTGTTTTGTTTAATCGATCAATCAAGGAAGGAATTGTGCCTTATTTATGGAAGTCAGCTTTTGTCACCCCTATACATAAAAAAGGACAAAAGAATAGTTTATAATCAAACTTACGCTGCCTTGAAACCCACTTTTAGAGATGGCCACCATGGATTCTTAAGTGGAAGATCTACTGTCTCAAATTTACTTATTTCGAATGAGTTAATCATAAGGCATATGGATAGAGGTGGGCTAGTAGATGCTATCTATACCGACTACAGTAAGGCCTTCGGCTGAATCGATCACAGAATCCTGCTTGGAAAAATGATAAATATCGGTATTCATGGAAGCCTTCATCGTTGGTTCTGCTCTTATGTTGACAATCGGTCTCAGGCTGTGGCTCTTGGCGGTTACACGTCGAACTGGATGCATATACCTTCCGGTGTTCCGCAGGGATCCATACTGGGTCCATTATTATTTGTGATTTTTATCTATGACATAGATTCATGTTTTCACCATGCAAAGGTGCTTCTCTTTGCAGATGATATAAATTTTTTAATGCCTATAGTGAATGAAAATGATGTGTATAACCTACAAGATGATCTTTTGCGATTAGATAATTATTGTGAAATAAATAACTTAGATTTAAACGTGTCTAAATGCAACTGTATAACATTTACTCGTAGAAAGTCATTTTTAACTGCTAAATATTACCCTAAAGGAACCGAATTGTCTAGATTGTCACATATTAGAGACTTAGGCGTAATTCACGACTCTTAACTGCTTTTTGACAATCACTTTAATAATATTATGTCAAGAGCATCAAAATCGCTTGGTTTCGTATTAAGAATAACTTACCATCAATTTTACGATCAAAATCCTTTACTGTGCTTTTGTTCGTAGCTTGTTGGAGTATGCGTCCCAAGTCTGGAATCCTAGATATGAGACTTAAAAAGCTAGGATTGAAGGTATACAAAGAAGATTTCTACGCTTTATTGCTTACCGAACTGGACAAAGAAATCTTTCATATGAGCATAAATGTGTAAAACATCACATGCTACCGCTATCCTTGCGAAGAGATATCGCTGATTTAACGTATCTTTTAAGTATCCTTAATGTCAGGGTAGATTCTCCTGAACTTATGGGCAAGATAAATTTAAAAACGACGGGTCTCAAAACCAGGAGTGCAGCAATCCTACATTTGCCTATTGTGTGTACCAATTACAGCCAAAATTCATTTGTCTGGAGGCCGTGTCATTACTTTAACAATAGTTGGAGAGATTTGGATCTTTTTTGTAACAAACCTTCTTTTGCGTCAGACTATTCTGCGATAGGCATCCTATATAGTGAATATCATTCAATATGGTTGTTGTAGCTTACTTAGTTATTTTAATTTTGTATACTTTTCTTTTTTTATAATTTCCTTTTTTTTAAGGTTGAAAAAAAAAATAGAAACATTTTTTTTTATAATAATGTATGTGTGTTTTAATATATAACAATAAAAATAATCGATAATCCTTTTCTGGCTGTATTTATTTATTTTATTTATTTATTTTATTATAGGAAAACTACGGCTAGAAAAAATTACATAATTATGAAATATTTAAGTCAATGGCCACTTAAAAGTTAACACAGATAATACAATTATTGAATCAAAACAGTTATACAAAATTAACTTTCAACCTTAAAAAAAAAGGAAATTATAAATGAAAGAAAAGTATACAAAATTAAATTAACTAAGTAAGCTATAACAACCATATTAAATGGTATTCACTATATAGGATGCCTATCTCAGAATAGTCTGGTAATGTATCGTCGCGCAAAAAAAGGTTTGCTACAAAAAAAGATCCAAATCTCTCCAATTATTGTTAAAGTATTGACACGCCCTCCAGACAAATGAATTTTGGCTGTAATTGGTATACACAATAGGCAAATGTAGAATGTAGTAAATGAAATTAATGATGTAAATGTTGTAATTTCCCTATTTTTAGGGAAATTGTTATACCGGTAGTAATATTGTTTGTGCGCTTGTAGGCGTGACTTCGAGCGTAAATACTACTGGCTTACGCAAACAAATATATTTTTTTGCCTCAAAGTAGACAGTTTTTTATATGAAACTATCATTCTATGCGTTGTTATTCTAAGGTTGCAAGTATAAAAATAATAAATCATAGTACCTAAGAAATTCAACACCATACGTAAACAATCTAGTTTTTGCTTGAATTCAGCATCATGTAAAACAATATCTTTCGGACTATTTTACAACGCAAAAGAGGAATTAACAATAAAACGATTCAAAGCCTATGCTTGACACAGCCATATGACAATTTTACACTGTCACAATAATGTTGTCATTTGAAGGTTTTTAAATAATTCGATTATCTACTTTCATTGGCCAGACTATTAATTTATATTATATTGTATTTTTTTTTATGTAAAGGTAACTTATTCAATTATTAGTTTTCGTAGTACTATTTTTGTTGAATTTATTTGACCTATTTACACTAACACAGCCGTTTATTTGTTTTAGAATACATTAAAAACAAGTGACATAGATCCTCTACAGATAGGTGAATCTCCTAAAAATCTGGTGAGTTACCCGTTTTCTGTTGATTAATAAAAGCTCTATAATTTGCCATTACTTCAGCTTATTTCAATTTACATAAATAATGCGCCTAAATTCTGCTTCTTATAACGGAAACGTTAAGGGCACTGCATTCATAATCGCGAACTTCGCGTTCTCCGTACAAAATTAGCTTTCGTACCAATAATACTCGAATACTGTTTGTCGCAAAATTAAAATAATATTTTTGTCGGTCATTGTGTTTATTAGTCTTTCTGTGTTGGGTTATTATTTTTATTTTTTTCGATATCAGTTTTTTTTTTAAATATTATAATACAAAAATGTTAATTACCCTCACATAACAGAAAGATGTTTACGTACAATTACGAACACAAAATAAATTATTAAACTTCGACCAACAGCGAAGTTGTAATATTGGAAGTACATTTGTATGGTCGTCAAGTTAACTCCAGCAGCCACATTCTGTTTCTTTTAATGGTAACGTTAGATTGTCAAAACAACGAAATCCTTTAAGTACATTTGTCACCACACGGAATACTAAAAACTGTCAAAGCAAAAGCACCTGTAACACAAGGGAATAACGTATATATTTTTTTTAGTTATGCTGATTGTTCAATGTCATTTATAAAGAATTTCTTTATTTTGACAACCTAACGTTTCCGTTATACCCGTAAGAAAAATAATGTAGATATAGGCACATTTACCTCTTAGATTAAAACAAAAAGAGAAGATACGGTGTACGAGCTATCGTGCATCGACTGCTGACGCAGGTCTGCATATTTTTGTGTCGGCGCCGTTTGACCATAAATTGTTCTACAATTTAGAGATGATATTTGGGGTGGTTAAAATAGGATTTAAAGAACACGCCCAAAGAGTGCGGTAGTTACGCGAACACTGATTTATTTTATAATTTAATACAAATAAGTAATGAGTCAAACGGCGCCGACACACAAATATGCAGACCTGCGTCTGCAATCGATGCACGATAGCTCGTACATCCTGCCCACTCAAAAGGGATGAAGGACGACACCGTTTGTGACAATAATATTAGTAATGGAAAATATCAATTTATGTAGAATGTAAAAGTTGTAAAGAAATGTTATATAATTATAAAACTTGGAAAATGTATAGTTATAAGTATATAAAATTAAACAATATAAAAATGTTTTAATTAGTAGAGGGAATGTCGAGTCTGACGCGGCTTCTGGTTCTTGACGATGGCTGTCCTTCCGGGGCGCGGGGGTAATCAAGCGGCTCCGCAGGTACCTTCCGGGGCGCGGGGGTAATCAAGTTCAGCGGTATTATTTCCCGACGAGCTTTAGCCTTTCGTCATCGTATGAATAAATAAACTATTGCCACTAAAGTAATAACTGCCAAAATGGTATAGAGAACGGCATATTGGTGGACATCATGTTCGCTTAATGATGCGTTGTTATTAACATCAGCTTGCTGTTTTAATGTTTCTATTTCGGTCTTTATTTTATGCCATTCATCTTCATGATTTTCTGTTGCGAAGGGGGCAATATTAGTTATATTTAAAATACTATTAAGAATCGATGGCTCTGGAGTTCTGAGTACCTCGCTTTCTACGTACACATGACTCAGGTAGGTATTATGTCCGGTAATATGAAACTTGTTGCCTTTAATAATGCAACCTTGACCGATTTCTAATATTCCGTTCCTGGTCAATGACTTTATTTGCATTTGTTCGTCAAGGCAAAATATGCGGACAGTGCATTTTTCGCAACACGAGTATAGCCACCTGTTATTGTTATGTAATTTGAACCAATGGTATTCGCAATTTGTAATTTTTTGTTACACATTTGCTTATTGTAAATAATCAAGTCGCATATTTGTAGCTCATATGTTGGCTTATTAATTGAGCATAGGTTTTTTGACTTACACGTGTTGTCTTTGTGTTGGTAGAGACAATTTTTGCAAACGTTCAACTTCGACACTGTCCTTAATTTGTCATCGGGTATGAGCTCGCTGAATTGTTTGCACGTGTATAATTCGTGACCTTTTTTGCATAGAGGACAACCTCGAGTATATGTAGCAACCGTTTTAAATTCTTTCATAGGAATATTATGACGAGAAAATTTACTATTTGTTTTAGGTAGCTTTGCCCATGGTTTAGGTTTTGATATATTTGACGTAATACCTCTTTCTCTTCCTTGCAGTGGCTCCAATGCAATAAACTTACCGTCTAGAAAAGTTAGTAGCTCGTTAAGTATCGGTATGTCACGTGGCGACTTACGTGATTCCTTATACTGGCTATATGATTCACTATCCATTTTCTTACATATTAAATGTACTAAAAGTGGATCCCAACCTTTTGTATCGACTCCCAAGTTTTGGATTGCATGTATGCATTTTGATGATATGTCGAAAAGGCGTTTTTATATGCCGATTGTTTTAGTATATTAGGTTGGTTAAGGAATGTCTCAATATATCTTGTAAATAATAGGGGATTGTTGTACCTCTGTACTAGGAGTTCCCAGGCTGCGTCTTAGTTGTCGGCTGATATGTGTTGGATGATACGTTCGCTTCTCCTCGTTGTTTCCCTTTTAGGTGTTGCATTTTTTGGACCTTGGTCAGAGTATTGTTGTTATGAATAGCTTCCATGTATAAATCATAAAACGTTGGCCATTGTGTATAATTACCTAAAAAGGTAGGGATTTCCAGGCGTGGTGTAGATTGTTGTAGATGGGCCGTTAAAGACAACTTTTGATGAAGCGATTTTTTGATTGTCTTGTAGAATCTTTCATAACGGTCGAATTCATTCTTGATATAGTATATCAGAACCTTGTAACAAGTGATCGATTTGTAAGTTTAATAGATCTATATTACTCCATCGAGATTGTATATTTTTTAATTCATCTTCCAATTCCCATTTATCAAATGAATCATCCAGGTTCAGGTTTCTGATTGCTCTCTCTAATGCTCTGAAGTTTGTTTGTTGCCTAGCTACCATGTCAGATACCTGAGTAGGTTGCACATTTGAAGTTATGGAGGTGGATGTTGATGGCGTGAGTACTTAGGAAAGCTTTACCTCTGGTAGAGGTGACGATGATGGTGGAATGTATTCACTAGCTATTGAAGATGATGACAATTTTGAACGAACAGAGTTGAAGTAACTTCTGATCTTCTCGAATTGGTTTTCTTGAAAGTATGGATCCTGGACACTGTCATAAGCCGATAACTTGTCATTGTTTGTTTGACATTCGACCCACAGCTTATCCAACGCGTCCAGCCTTTCATTGATGTACTTGCGCGTCTTCCGAGATGCTGAGTCCTTCCCAAAGTTGCGCTCTATCTGTTTGATAGACTCAAGGATAGTATTTTGTTGCTGAAGTATTTTCACCATAATAATATTATTGCCTTGATTGTCCTTTGAACTTCCCACGAACTGATTGGTCACGCTGGATGTTTTCACACGTCACTGCACTTTACGCGAGAGATTCTATGTAGTTCACTAAATAGGTACCCAATACCCTTAAGCTCGGTTGCAATATGTGCGCCTTCTCAATCTAACTGGGGAGACCCGCTGGTGGAAGGCCAGTCAAACCGATTCGCTATCGCAATCAAGTTAAGAGACACTAAATACTGTTAAACGGAGTTGCTATGAACTGTTGGCGTACTGAAAGTACATGCTGGTGGCACAGTATGTACCCGCTAGATGGATCAAAGATTTATTTAGGCTTTGATCCGGCTCGGAGGACCATAAAATGTAGTATTCTACAATTTAGAGATGATATTAAAGGTGGTTAAAATAGGATTTAAAGAACACGCCCAAAGAGTGCGGTAGTTACGCGAACACTGATTTATTTTATAATTTAATACAAATAAGTAATGAGCCAAACGGCGCCGACACACAAATATGCAGACCTGCGTCAGCAGTCGATGCACGATAGCTCGTACATACATATGAAATGTGGACCCTAGTTTGCTGGGTCCACATCTAACTGGCACACTTTTGTTAGTTTGTAACCATTGTTCTAGAAGCTATTGCCCTGTATTTACACTAACACAGCTGCTTATTATTTGTTTTAGAATACTTTAAAAACAAGTGACCCAGATCTTCTACAGATAGGTGAACCTCCTAAATTTCTGGTGAGTTACCCATCTACTGATTAATAAAACCTCTATAATTTGCCATCACTTCGACTTACTCAATTTACATAAATAATGTGGCTATATTCTGCTTTTTATAACGGAAACGTTAAGGGCACTGCATTTATAATCGCGAACTCCGCGTTCTCCGTACAAAATTAGCTTTCGTACTTCCAATAATACTCGACCACTGTTTGTCGCAAAATTAAAATTATATTTTTGTCGGTCATTGTGTTTATTAATCTTTCTGTTGTTATTTTAATTTTTTCGAATGACTTTTTAAAAAAATATTATAATACAAAATGGCAGCGCTCTGGAAGAAGTTTTTTGTTTATTATAATTTTGTTTACGCTATTTTTATTTTGTATTTCTTAGGTATATTATTTATATTTTTAGGTTTTAATTTTATTACAAATTATGTTTATACTCAACTTCAAAGTTATATACGAACATATTTATTACCCACAACAGAAAGACTTTTGCGTACAATTACGAACATACAGCGAAGTTGAAATATTGGAAGTACGTTTGTATGGGCGTCAGTCAAGTCGACTCCAGCGGCCACATTCTGTTTTTTTTAAAGGTAACGTTAGATTGTCAAAACAACAAAATCCTTTAAGTACATTTGTCACCACATGGAATACTAAAAACTGTCAAAGCAAAAGCACCTGGGGCCTTACCAAAGAGCCGATCGATAATCGAATCGAAATACCCATCGAAAGCCAAATGTATGGGATTTGACGTTTCTCGGCGATCGGACTCTACCCATAGAGTAAAATTTCTATACATTTTTATCGATCGATGAGGCGATTCGATTGGCGATCGTGTTCTTTGGTAAGGCCCCTGTCTGTAACACAAGGGGATAACGTATGCATTTTTTAGTTACTGTTGGTGCTGATTGTTCAATGTCATTTATAAAGGATTTCTTTATTTTGACAAGCTAACGTTTCCGTTATACTTGTAAGAAACATAAAGTAGATATAGACACATTTACCCCTTAGATTAAAACAAAAAAAGAAGATACGGTACGTACATATGAAATGTGGACCCAGCAAACTAGACACACTTTTGTTAGTTCGTAACCATTGTTTTAGAAGCTGTGTGCAAGTCCCGCGCGCGTTTTTTTTGTTTTAGTTTTCTTTTAAATTATGTCTTTCTGTTTCTATCGTTATAGTATTTATAAAGCACCAGATCGGTTTTGTAGGTGTGGATGGATTTGACTAGTTTTTGAAACCCGTTTTATATCACTCTCCATTACATAATAAGCACACTACATTGATATTTCCGGGATGTCTACTCTATTATTAATAAAAAATAAAGTTAAAGTTTGCATTTCCACAATGGCGCTAAAAACGCTGTTTTGCAATCTATGTCAAGTGTGACGCAAGTAAACAAACAAGCACAGATTAAATAAACTCCTATACATTATACTCTATTCTATTTCATCCACATGATTTATAATCTGTGTATTGTTTTGTTTACTTGCGTGTGACGTCACCAGTCATCAACCAATCAAAGATGTTTTTGTTATAAATAAAATTGTAAAAAATATTCAATTTTATTTCGTGTAATCTACATAAGATATACATAATTTAGTTTAAAATAAAGTGAAATATGTTTTTTTAAGCCATTGTCTGATACACAGACTCTGTGGTCTGATAGGATGACCACAATTTATAGTAAATTTTTAATGTACTCAAATAGTCTATTGTATCTGGTCCACGTTTTGGTAATATTTATAGAGAACATGCCGTATCTTCCCTTTTATGTTTTAATCCAAGATTTTCCTATAGGTACATTTTTATCAATCAGGTTTTGTCGATGTGCCTTCCCGGTAGAGCCTCAGAATATGACCCCAGTGCTATCACTTAAACTGTGGGAATAAAACATATCAAGAGACACAATCAAATTGATATCATGAATGAAACAAAAATAAAACAGTTTGATCGGTCGTCGTAACTTTTATGCATCGTGTTTCCAAAACGGTGCTGACATGTTCGTATCGTTTAATATTTGGTTGGAAAGTGAGGGTACTGAATGCAAAGAAGGTGAGATTGTTGATTTTGTAAAAGTATGTAACTCTGCTTCGCGGTCACAAGTCTGAAACACTGCAGTTTACCTACCTCCCAATCACGCGATGGTAAATTATCTGACTACAATAAGCGATTTTTTTTTAGTTGGATAATCCGCAAGTAAGAAAAATGCGTTCCCAGTTGCAGTATAAAAACAAAAAAATTCGAAGACTTCAGGCGAAGACTAGGTACTTAAAAAGTAAAATTAATAATTTGGAAGAATTATTAATAAATTTAAAGGACAAATCTGTCATAGGAAAGAAACAATGCAATTGCAAAAAATAAATGGACAAAGTGTCGAATACGTGTACCTAATTGTAATAAAAGCCAATGTTAAATAAATGTTAAAGGGACATGTAACAATAAGTGAATATTTGAATAGTTATTTTTTTTATTTTCTTAACACAAGTTTATATTTCTTATTCATTACTACAAACTTGAAGTAAATTTTTTATACTATTGTATCAATAATTGAATATTTTGTTATGTAACGTAGTTAGTTTTTATTAATATTTTTAATTTAAAATACGTATTTAAAATAAATATATACGTGGCCGAATTGGTTAGACCTTAGACTTAAAACACTTGAGTCCCTACAAGAAAAAAATCCTATACAAGTAAAGATCTCGTTACTACAAAACCTATAGTTGTTATTTTACTCCCATAGGATACCCGGCGTAGGTTGTGTGTTTGTAGGTAATATACGTGGTGGCCGAATTAGAAGATCTTGGACTTAAAAAAAAACACTTAGGTCCCTGGGGCCTTACCAAAGAGCCAATCGATAATCGAATCGAAATACCCATCGAAAGCCAAATGTATGGGATTTGACGTTTCTCGTCGATCAGGCTCTACCCATAGAGTAAAATTCCTATACATTTTTATCGATCGATGCGGCGATTCGATTGGCGATCGTGTTCTTTGGTCAGGCCCCTGGTTCGAATCCCGGTGTGTACCAATGATTTTTAATTAAAAAATGTATGTACAATTGTTTGATAACACCACTATAGTGCCTCGGAGAGCACGTTAAGCTGTCGGTCTCGGATTCACTATACCAACTTGTGAAACTGTTTATAGATGGGTTATTAATTCTATTCAAAACATCGCGACGAGCTAGCCACTTGTTCGACGAGGTGGGATTAAAACCCCTCCGCTGGGTACCCTAGGGCCGTCCAGGGTCTGCCAAAGTCTATACAGTTTTGATTGAAGGCGACACGACACGTCGCCACGCCTGATTTTTCTCTAGAGCCCCAGGCGGTCTCGGGCGCCGTAAGGCATGAACCAATGCACTATACAGTTTTGTATTTATATTTTTTAGAAAAATATCATCATCACCTAGCCCATCATGGAAAACATCATCAGCATTTTATGTCCATTGTTGGTTCGATATTAATACATTTACAAAACAAATTAGACAAAACCTCGCTGCCATATAAAAGAGCTTTCCCGTGTTTTTAAATCGAAAGACCGAATAGTTTCAGGAAAACTCTTTAATACTCTTACTGTGAAACAACTGTTAAAAATAGTGTTATGTATACGCGCATGGGTGGGCACGGGTAAAATATTATTAATTTGAGAATCTACTGAATGTCTGTGTCCATTCATGCGAGTACGAAGGGGTGTCGTAGTCTCTCCCACATAAAAACTGTTACAAAATCTGCACTCCAGCATATATACTCAATGAGAAGTAGTACATTGTGCAAAATTTTGAATTTTGATGACAACAGGGTTATGATGAGTTTGTATATTGATATCGGAATGTATTATGGGACATGTTTTGCAACGAGATTGGTTGCACTTGTGTGTACCTAACATCGTATCGACGAACAAGGACCTTACCAAATAGCCAATCGATAATCGAATCGAAATACCTATCAAATAAATAAAAATATATATAAAGTCAAATGTATGGGGTTTGACGTTTCTTAACGATCAGGCTCTACCCATTGAGTAAAATTCCTACTTTATTCCTATACATTTTTATCGGTCGATGCGGCGATTCGATTGGCGATCGTGTTCTTTGACTCACGGTCCGAATGACGATAACACCGCTGTCAGCGACCGCAGATTTTTTAGCAAGAACGATTTCAACTTGCCAACAGAGCGTCAAGGTACAAAATCACGTTCCGATACCTACATCAGATTTATACACAATTGTTAAAAATTACACATACTCAGAATGGAGAAAGTCATGGAAGCTAGAATCACAAATTAAAGGAAGTTTATACGCAAAAATAAAGAAAGATATAGAAACTGCATGGTTCGATAAATCAAAAATCTACAAACCTAAAAAGTACTATACCACGATATGCCGTCTTAGATTTGGACACTATAGACTAAACTCACATTTACATCGCATGAAAATGTCCCAATCCCCTAAGTGCGATCACTGTGATACAGAAGTAACGAAACTATAGACCATATATTCTTTAAATGCCCTACATTTTATAATCAGAGGGAAGATTTACAAAAACATTTAAAAAACTTATATAAAGAAGATGATATACCAAGCTCAGTAAAAGATTTGTTAATAAGAGAAGAAAACTACATCTACATCTTCAAGTTCATAATCAACACAATAGAAAATATCTAAAACAGAAGAATAATATACGACTAGGCTGTATGGGCAAATACTCTTTGCGTTTCCTTCGGGAAAAAGAATACTACTACTACTACCGCTGTCAGCGCTTACGTGCATAATAAAATAAATAAATAAATAAAATATTCTTTATATAAATTTTAAATAAAAATATTCCTTATTTAAATTTAACAAAGCATTAGTACTTAAACAATTATAATGATAGGGACCATCTACTAAGTATAAGAACTAAGTATAAACACCGGTCGAATCAAAAAGCGCGATACCATCACTCACGGTACTATTAGCGTGCCAATGAATCGGACCAGTGATTAAGCGCTTACAAGAACACCACTTGTATCTCCCTGTATCACGCAACTAAAATATATGCTCCTCTCACTTTGTTTTAATGTCAAATAAAACGCCATAACTTTAATGCATTGAATTTTAATGCATTTTGTATATTTGTATAAATACCAAAATAAATGAGCACACAATACTTTACTCATAAGAGAGATACAAAATAGAGTTCAAAAACTGTTAAGTAAATTGAGGGAACAATAAAAATAAACAAAAAAAGTATTTGATACACAATTGTGACCACAGACAATTTACTTTGATTATAATAATCGTATTTTCAAAGCGTTCGCAGCGAATTTGATGACGTAATTTGCTATTTTCTGTGACTTCCGGTACGTTTGAGTACTGCTTAAAAGGCTTACAAAGCTAGCTTAATTTACTTGACAGGTGTTTTTTTAGTACTTCGCTTTGCTTTGGATTTTTGATGACGTCACAGAAAAAAAGCAAATTACGTCATCGAATTCGCTACGAACGCTTTGAAAATACGATTAGTGCAATCAAAGTAAATTGTCTGTGGTCACAATTATGTATCAAATACTTTTTTTTGTTTATTTTTATTGTTCCCTCCCTTTCACTTAATCGTTTTTGAACTCTATTTTGTATTCTCTTATGAATTTTATATGATTTTTATTTATGCACATAAAACTGTTCGAGTACTCCTGCAAACGCTGCGATTGCTTTGCTTCGCTTTGTGTACTTTGACGGCTGTTTAGATTGGCTTAAAGCCTAAGCGATTTAAGTGAAAAACAGTAGTAAACGAACACACTGCTCATCAAAAATCCAAAGCAAGCGAAGTACTAAAATGACAGAAACTCGAACGCACCCGGTAATGTTTTTTTTAATTGGCAATAATTTGAGTTTGCGTGTTTTTTTGCCGCGGCGTCATTTTCCGCCATTTTCATGTGTGTGTCATTTCGCAAGGTTATGTGATTTTCCTTTTATAAGTTTTGTGTGAATAAATAGGCTTCATACAAACAATATGGTTCCGGTAAGTAATGATGCGTTTGTGTTTTGTTGGTTTTTAATTAAAATCGTTATAACAGTTGGTTTACTTGCAGCAAACCAAAGTTTTTGTTGGGAGTTTGCCACAAGGCTCGAGGCCGGAAGAGTTGAGGAAGCTTTTCGAGAGGTTCGGTGTGGTCACAGAATGCGACATCATGAACAGATGCGGATTCGTTCACATGCAGACGGAAGAAGAGGCCGGCGCCGCCATCCGAGCGCTGCACAATTCCTCATTCAACGGCGGCGTTATTACTGTTGAAAGAGGTTTGAAAATATATAATGTATAAGACACTTAAACATTTCTACTACTACGTTCGATTAGGTGATAATAATAATATATATAGGACAATTTACACAAACTAAGCTCTAGGCTTGTACTATGTGTACTAGAAACACCGGTATAGTGCTTATTATATTTCATAAACACCCAGACCATGACAAACTACAGAAAATAATACTAATATTTTTTGCCATTGGTGGGAATCAAACCCACAACCTCCGGTTACAATGACAAAGATGCAACCACTAATCTACGGAGATGGTCAATCAATAGAGTATTGATTGTTTTCCCTTAGCTCATTTAATATATTCATAATGAAATAAAACAAGCAATGTACAATTTATGTATGTTATTGGTTTGGGGAAAAATAATCTTATATCATCCTAGGTATAATTTCATGTAAACAATTTAAATATTATTATTTATTAGTACATACATGCAACAATCATTTTTGTGACTCCATGTCCACAAAGACTTAAGTTATTTTCTTCTTTCTATTATTACTCATACTTCATTAGGAATAAGAGGCTTGTTCAGATCAGTACCTATATACTTTTTTTCCAAATGGTGTTTTTTTAGCATAAGTCATTGGTTTTCAGTAGACTTCTACATCAAATTATGTTTGAAATGTTCTCTTTTCTGGATGTCATTACACAAATAGGTGGTTGATTTAATGATGACACAGCCAGCATAATAAAGTAGACTCATAATTCAAATTGGTCTTTGCCCCCCATTTTGTAACTGCATCATTTAGATGGCTTGTGGAAGCAATCTATGATGTTATTATAATAATGTATGTATCAACCCCATTTATGGTTTTTGTAAGTCTGCTTACTGTCAGGTAGATACAATGTCACATAGCATATATGTGATGTAAAAAATAAAACTAAAAGATCTCCATAGAAAAATGACAATTTCATTTGAATATATTGAATGCTTGAGGGTTCCGTGGGCTTCATGGGTTTGTTTACCAACCTGGAATGGCTACATCAAAGTTTTACATGTTAAAAGTGGGATTTTGATGCTAGTTTTTGGCAAATGCTTGTTCTTATGTAAAAATATTTGTGTTTTAATTCTCTAAAAGGAATTTTTTTTTAATACACCAGATAGAAAAAACTTATGAGGCAAAGTTGGATACAATAAAATAAATTTTATTGTATCCAACTTGGCTTTTACTTTTTGTGAAATATTTGTTTTTTTTTCTTTTAAAAGTTGACATTTTATGTGATCCTTTTGGCTACTTAAATAATATTTGGGATGTACTGTAACAGCTCTGTTCTTAACTTTTACAATTACCTGGTAATCAATTAAAACTCTTATTGTATTTTGGGACTTATTTTATTGAATTTTCATCCAAATGAAAAATTCATCCTGTATATTATTCACTACAAATTAATATGTTTTTATTCAAAATATATATAATAATAAAATTACTACAGCCATTCGCTGCTTTTTCCAACTGAATGAATGCTTAAACTATTTCTGTTTATTTTGTCTCCATGTCTTTGGGCCTTCAAATTATAAAGGAAATTTATGGTCAGCCCTCACCAGCTAGTACTATGGTTGGGTTCCAAATATGGTAGGGGTTACAGTTCTTATTTTGGTTATGAAACTATTTAAGTACCTATGTATTTTTTTCAAACTTACTAATACATGCGAAACCGCAAGTGCATTATTATTATTTCTTAACTAAATGGACTTTTCGCATTATGCGAAATTTTGCCAGTATCATGTGGATAGAAAAATACAATTATTAAAAAGAGGGATAACATGATGGAAAGGACTAGGGTAGAAAAAGGAAAAGCTTATGAAAGCATACGGTATATTCATGCAAATATCAAGTGAAGGAGGAAAGTATTAACAGTAAAATGGGTACCCCCATTTAATGAAGGAAGGGATATGTTGAGTTGTACAAATACCGAGATCACTGCGTAAATGATACACTTCTCACACTTAATATCACTGAATGCTTATTCTACAAAATTGGTACACTTTTGAACAATAAAATCCCATAAACTATGAAAAAACAGAAACACATGTCTACACAGTCTTCAGGCTACCCTCAAGGATACCAACTAATATAGTTATAGCGTGTATTATATATAGAATAATTGCACAGGCCGCATCAAGGAACGTGGGCAGCGAGGCGGCGGCCGCGGCGGGGGTATGCGCGGCGGCATGAGGAACGGGGGCGGCATGGAGCGTCGCCCAGGGGGGCCCATGCGGGGCCCGCCGCACATGGGGGGGCGCGACCAGCCCTACATGCGCGACCGCCCCATGGGTGGAGGCATGCGGGGAGACATGCGCGGGCACATGGGCGGAGGCATGCCCATGCGGAATGGCATGGGAGGTATGTTAAAAAAAACTATGGTACTGTAGTTTTTTTAAATATAATAATAGTGATAATTTATAATAATAGTGATAAAATATACTATAATAATAATAATTAATTATAATAACTCCTATTAAAAAAACTTTTTTCTTTCATTAATTTATTTTTTTGCAACATTTACATAAAAGAAGAATTTTGTATACATGGTTTCAAAAGTACCTGTACTTGTTGATGTTATATTAAAGTAATTTTTATTAATTCTCAATGACTGAAAATCCATGAACTAATATTAAACACTTAACTAGAAATAAACAGTATATAATGTACATCCCGGGACATTAAATACAATGCCACCCTGCCTCCCAACTATATGCTCTAAGCTCACACGGAGAGACCATGAACAGCTTAGAACACTGTCTCCTCTGTGCAGACCTAATTTTAATATTTTGTGTGTTTTATAGCTCATCTGAACGAACTTCCTGAACATCCACTTTTGATAAGTGTATTGTACCCTAATTCAAGTGCAAGCACTAGTGCACAGAATATATAATAGTATTTTTAGAGCATGTTTAAATGGTATAGTGGATATACATTGTGGCCGAGTTGGTTAGACCGTGGACTTAAAAAACACTTAGGTCCCTGGTTCGAATCCCGGTGTGCACCAATGAGTTTTTAATTTCAAAAAATTTTGTACATTTGTTTGACAACACTACTATAGTTCCTAGGAGAGCACGTTAAGCTGTCTGTTCCGGTTTCACTATACCAAATTGTGAAACTGTTTGTAGATGGGTTATTGAGTCTATTCAAATACATCGCGACGAGCTAGCCATTTGTTCGGTGTAGACTCATACCATGGCCTACGACGAGGTGGGATTAAAACCCCTCCGCTGGGTACCCTGGGGCCGTCTTGGCGGTCTCGGGCGCCGTAAGGCACCCGTGAAGATATGGATATGTATATGTGTGTATGTTTAAATGTTACTTTTTGTTTATGTTTAGGTAGCAGAACCTTTGACACAGGCATGGGGGGTGGCGGATATGCTGACGACAGATATGGAGGTTTGTATACATATAGCTTGATGCCCACTATAGTTTGTTAATTTAGACAAATAAAACAAAATGCCACAATTAGATATATTTTCTATTAGAAATAGTTTTTGTATTAATAATAATATTATATTGTATGTAAGACAATTTAGACATATTGCTCTGGCCACAAAATTAAGCTCTAGGCTTGTACTATGTGTACTGGAAACAACAATATAATACATACATATTATATTAGTAAACACTGCGGCCATGACAAACTGTACAGAAAAATGTACTAATATTTTTTGCCATGGGTCAAACCCATGATATCCGGATACTACAACAAAGTTTTTATTATAACATGTTTTCTGTACAGTTTGTCATGGTCTGGGTGTTTATAAATGTATAATATGTTTTATATTGTTGCTTCTGGTACACATAGTACAAGCCTAGAGCTTAGTTTGTGGCCAGACCAGTATGTGTAATTTGTCCTACATATTATTATTATAAATAATAATATAATATGTATTTTTTTTTTGTGACTATTTTTTTCTGAAACTGATCTAATGGTACATTACAATTAAGCTGCTTGTCTTTTATATATCCTGGCTTCGCGCGTCATTTTATTAGTAAAAAGCGTACCTATTTTGCCCTCTCCCATCTGCCCCTACTAACATTATTTTATAGTATATAGTATTAGTATGGTATATAGTATTAGTATGGTATATAGTATTAGTATGGTATATAGTATTAGTATGGTATATAGTAATAGTATGGTATATAGTAAGATATATATATTATAAGATTCATTCTAACTGCGACTTTTTTGTAGACCTCTAAAAGAGTAACAATTCCATCATACTTTTTTAATTTGTCATATTTCGAACAGATTAGGCAGCATTTTTGATAAAAGTTTCCAGACTGCTTGATATTTTTCCAAAATCTTCAAAAATCATTGTCATATTTCAACCAATTTCTTAACAAATTATACACCTATATCTTCCTTAGGAATTACTCTGTTGATAGATGAAACTGCATGAAAATCTGGAGAGTATTTTTGAGATCATCACATACAGACAGACGTAGCAGGGGGTTTTGTTTTAGAATATGTAGGGAAATCTATACTAATGTTACAAATCTGAAGAGTTTATTTGGTTGCATGTGCTAATCTCAGCAACCACTCATTAAAATTTAAAAGTTTTTTTAGTGTTTGATAGCCCATTTATAAAGGAAGTCTTTAGGCTGTTTAAAATCACGCTACAGCCAATAGGAGTGGAGCATCAAAGAAAAATGTTCCAAAAATGGAGAAAAACATTCTTTTTGAGAGCTTCCGTTGCGTGCGCTGCGTAAACAGTTAAAGTTACGCAGACGAAGTTGCGCGGGTCTGCTAGTGTATTTATAAAACAAAACATAAATAAACCCCTAAAATTTCAGCAGAATTTCTGACATTGCATTGTTCCCCAGGTTACGGCGGGGAAGACCGTCGAGGGTTCGCGCTGATGGACAACCGCGCGCGCGACCCGTACGCGGCGGCGCCGGGCTACGACGACCGGCGCGGGTACGGCGCGGAGGAGATGCCGATGTACGGCGACGAGCGCGCGCACATGTACGACGACATGCTGGACCGGCGCGGCGCGCTGCGGCCCGGCTACGACCGCGCGCGCCCCGCGCCCATGCCCAACGGGGACATGTTCAGCCGGAGGACGCCCGACATGTGAGCACTTTGTTATTGTGGCGACCGACCGGACTCGCTACCACCGCCCATACAGATGACCAAACCCTCAAGTGACCTGTGGCGTTATTCCAAGATTGCAGCCGCTAAACAAGACGTTGCGTAAACTATAAATATGGAAAAATAAGTTCAAAAAGTTTTATAGTCTGTATTAGGTTGGCTATAATAATATATAATAAAATGCCGCCATCTTGAAATACAGGAATTCTTTGCAAGTTTGAACATCTTTGGAGCATTGGAATTTTTACTCCGTAATTAACAGAATAGAACTTATGAGACAAAACATGTCATCAAGGACTCAATAAGTTCTTATGATTAAAGCCATAATAATATAATCAAAAACAATTTCAACAGATTTAATTGAACACCTACCTACCTATTTATTCAATATAAATCTCTGAACTAAACAAAAGTATGAATAGAAAGTAATTCAGTTATATGCTCTCTAAAAAATATCACAACTAATTATTATATTTAATTTAGTAATTAATATTAATAAAATCAAAATGGTTACCAGTCAGAATATGTTGGATCACAATGCTAATTATATGAGAAATTTTAATAAAATAATAAAATAAATACTATAACCAGTGCCTTTTGGCTATTCGGAGGCAACACCTAATGGCAAGCTTGTCGCGGTGTTTATGATGGTAGCCTCGTTGTATAAAGTGGTCACCCATCCCAGGTCCGACCTTGTTATCAGTTGTGCAGTGACTTCACTAGGCTGGGTTTTAATTAAGTATTATAATTATATAAAAACTAAACCTGAAGATTAAAGTTGATTAACTTAGATATTGAACCTTGTTGAAATATTTCAGGAGAGGCCAAGGCGCGGGCGGCTACGAGAGAGACCCCTACGCACAACAATACCCCCCGATGGGCCGGTAAGTACCCCCCGTTACCGTACGACACCCCGGATAGCTCCAAGCGGCAGCCATTTATGCAATATAACTTTATGTAGGACCATTGACATACATATATTGCTCTGGTTACAAACTAAGGTCTAGGCTTGTACTATGTGTACCAGAATCAATGATATAATTTTTTATTCATTTTATAAACACCCAGAGCATGACAAACTGCACAGAAATACACTTAACCACTTAACTGGCACTTACAATCTGGATGTCGACAGCAACTTATTAAATATGATGTATTATATTGTTAAATGACATTTTTTTATTTTTTATTGATGCTATAATTTTTGTGGAAGCCATCGTGTTATTTTTTGTGGTAGTCATTGTGTTACTTTTTGTGGTAGCCATCGTGTTACTTTTTGTGGAAGCCATCGTGTTACTTTTTGTGGTAGCCATCGTGTTACTTTTTGTGGAAGCCATCGTGTTACTTTTTGTGGTAGCCATCGTGTTACTTTTTGTGGTAGCCATCGTGTTACTTTTTGTGGAAGCCATCGTGTTACTTTTTGTGGTAGCCATCGTGTTACTTTTTGTGGTAGCCATCGTGTGTTACTTTAAGAACAACTTAAAGCGCAACAAAAACCACAGACAAATAAGCTAATGAAAACTTCAATGTATGAAATTTGGTGGCATTTTTGGGAAAAATAACATCCTCATTGAACACGCCAATGAGCAATAATAGTAATAAAAGAAGTAATAATAATACTATTTGTATTTGTTTTATTATTTGATTACAAATTGTTTTTTAATTTTTGCTAAATATTTCAAATAACATAATTAATAAATAAAATTATATTAGTACATTTTTCTATACAGTTTGTCATGGTCTGGGGGGCTCATAAAATATAAAATGTATTATATCATTGTTCCTGGTACACATAGTACAAGCTTAAAAAGTAATATGTGTAATTTGTCCTACATATAAATTATAAATCAACAGTTGATCTAAAAAAAGTTAGATAATTAAATTGTATGTGATTAAGGTTTGCATGTTATTCATATTAAAAACAAATAGATATTTAATGAAGTATATTTCATTAATGGCCGCCGCTCGGACCCATCTCATTCTATAATGGTAAGATTTTTTTAAAACACATAATCTGATTCCAAAATATCATAGAAATCATTTTTCTTACAACACATTTACCTATAGAGTCCTTCAGCCGCTCAAGAGGGAATCGAACCTACGACGTGTACAACTTGATTGAAGGCAATAAACGTTTTAAATACAAATATCCCCATCTCCTTCATATTCGGGTGTTGTCCCTGAATGTGGTTGCAGCATAGACAACATCAACTAAGACAAATCAACACCAGACACCCAATAAGCGTGTTTTTGTTTAATCAAAGGTAACGGAAGCGATACGTACGTTGATAGAAACATAACACGACGAACATACGAAAGATCACGTAACGGACGAAATGCGGAGACAATGTATTTTGTTATCGATGGGAATTTTATACTGCGACATTCCGTTTTCACGGCCATTTTACCAAAATAACTAAAAGACGTTCTGCTGCTTATTAGGGTGTCTAGAGTGTTGATATGTTTTATATTTAATTTGGTTAAGTCCTAGCATAGTAACCGAGCGTGCGCTGGATCCTTTCTTGTGTTATGGTATGGCCTCGCCGCCGCGTCATGCGACACGTTGCGGACGGTTGCGGGCGCCACGTTGGACGTACACGGACGGACATAACGATTAAGTTGGACGTTTGATGCGCGGCGGTAAGACCTTGAGTAATACAAGTCAGGATTTGGCTAGGTTCCAAGTTGACAAGCGGTGCGAACTATCGTAATACTAAGTTTAAAGGTTGACAAACCTCGACACCTGTGTATAAGCATGTCCAAGCTCCATGTGTCGCCGCACCGAGCGAGCATACACATAGAGCGACGACCTTAGGGGATAGTGAGGCGGTCTCGGACAGCGCAGCCGCAAGCCATTCCAGTAAATGCTACTTTTAGAATGCAATATCAATCAGTTATAGATAAACTCGGGCCAAAGTTTATTAGAACGATATATTTTAAAATTTACAAAACCTATATAAAGCTATATGAATTATTTTGTGCAGAGAGTGGTAATGCAACGAAGTTGATAAAATTGTACTTTAATTAAATGTAATTATCTACTTTTCGTTAGATCGCTCGTCTATTGCTTTGATATAGTTAAGATTAAGTCGCTAGATTTAAACTACTTCAGATTGACGTCATACCATTAGGTTTGCAATCGTAAACTTAAAGCGCGTAATCAGCCTATTGATTATTTTGGGTGAAAACTTGACCGCGTTTTATAAATTTAATCGCGACAGAAAAGCGGCACTTATTAAGTCTGTCGTTGTTCAATGTGGTGGTTGGTAAGCGAGTGCTGGAGTGGCTTGTGCGGCTGTGGTGTCGGCTGGAGTGCTAACGAGGTTGTTGTGCGGCGTTGTAGCGCGGCCGGCGGCAGCGCGGCGCGCGGCGGTAGGGACTTCGGCGGCGGCATGCCCCCCCGGCGCTACTGAACCTCCTAACACAACCGACTCGACAACAGTTACGTTTGTTAATCTGACATTCAAACAATGACAAACAAATATTTCCTTTAGTATTTTATATTATTGTAGTCTGTCTTCACTCTTCGCATACAATTGTTACTGTATCGCAATAGGTATACTTATTGTTTGTACAATTTTCATAAAATTTGCATTTCTAAATCCAACCCGTAATAACATAGTTCACTTCTAGCTTACGTATAGTATATAGATGGTTGGCACGTTAGAAACGCTTCATTGTTAAGTAAGTCGTCCACATTACCATGTACAGATAGGTATCAAGAGATAGGAGTCTCGTGGAAGGCAACCTTTTGCAAATAATATGTAGAACCTAACAATTAAATGATCATTTGATATTTTTGTTTTGTAGTAAAGGACAGGATTTTTTAATAACTTTGTTTTTTTTTACGTCAAATGATCTTTTATGCAATCTTCAATTTGTCGTTCCATCGAGGGATGGTTCCCCGTGATGACCGATATACAAAGGTTTAGTATTATATAGAATGTACAATTCCCTTTACAATAACAGTTGTTGTAATTGTATAATTATCATAAGTTATCGGCCATGCCCCTGCATGGTCACAATTTCATTAGAACTTTAATTATTTGTAAGTTTATAAATTGATATCTAAAAACACTATCAATAAATTTAATCATAGGACTCGAAGACATCTTTTATTCTTTCCATCAAAATATTCCTTTATTTGTTACTTTTCAACATTATAAAACTTGTAGACACTTTGCAGTTGTATAGATATGTATGGTTGTTACACATATAGACTTATTGAGACGTAGATTACAGAGCATGCGTTACGTTGCCGCGCGATGTACGGAGCCGTCAGTGTATGCCGCAGACATTGTGACCGTAACAGACACTCAATGTATGTTTTTTTTAGTCCTTGATCCTTATTTGATAGACGGACGTTCGAAATCGGATGCTGTGTCATAACCGGAAAGACTTGGAAAAAACGATAATTTTGCGGAGTTAATGTATATTTGTAATTAACGGATCTTGTCGCACACGTAAAACGGTAGCGAATTAAACGTATTTTATAATGTCTGTGTTGCTAACACGTAAATGTATTCACAATGTCGTCTGCTTAGAGCGTTAATGTCTGTGGCATATACTTATATATGTTATGTATCACCTGAAAAGTAGTTTTGGTGATCCGATGTTATTTCTGTTAACATTTGATCAAGAACTAGTGATCCCACAGGATCTAAGTATTAGTCCCGTGTCCTCTCGGATAAATAAAAGGTTATCAATAGTCGTAAGACATTATTTACGAATATTTTGATTTTCAAACGTATGTTATATACGTAGCGTTTAATACCTTCCATCGCGAACCGTTAATATTTAAGTCTCTAGAAAATTATTATAAGATATCTCCGCGACAACCCGAGCACCGATATCAAAGAGCCTAATGGTATTCCATTTAACAAATCCGGATTGCCTAAAGCTACTTTTCTTTATTTTTTTTATTAACGGATAGTAAGGCCGGTTTGACGTACGTACCTACTCGATGTATTCGCTTCGGCTCTGTAATCTGTGAGGAATTGTGTGTGAACTAGCGGCGTGGAAGCGACTTCCTGGGGCGCGGAGTACGCCTGATGGTAGCCGGTCGCACGGTCGGGCGGCGCGGCGCAGAGGACTCTGATCATCGTAAGTAAGTTCCCAGCGCCCACAGCGTCCCGCACTCATTGATCTCATTGGCGTCGACCGTGCATACGGTAACGGGGTGGACACAGCTTTGCGCATAATTCATATGAACACCCCAGACGAATCCAACTTACTTGCGCACGGATTTTAGACGAATCATCTAAAGCGTCTTCCTTTTGGTTGGATAAAGACATGCGTTCTTCATACAAGTCTGCCCTTATGACAAGTCTCTCGCTTGTGCCGAGCGGTAGAGCTTGTAGTATAAAAGCAGTCGGTCTGTTCATTTCATTTCGAATAGCTTTTACCTACATTAAAAAAAAGTTTTTCAATAATTATTTGGCATAATAGGGAATATGCATGATTTTTATTTATATCATTACTTGATAGAGTAACTACATTAGACCCTAAAAACAAATATTAAACATTTTTTAAAGGGTAATAACATAAGAATAAAAGGTTTAAACTTTATCTGCCATTTTGTGACATCATTCGTGCTCAAAAAGCATATTAGTTTAATGTTATTGCACCTCAAAAAGTTTGTTTATCACAAATTATCGTAATAAAGGACAATAAATACCCGAGAAAAAGCGTTCCGTTTCTACATAAAAATGGATTTTTAAAATCATATTTATAAATAAAAATTCTAATCAAAATAAAATAGAGTACTGTAAATATGTTCAAAGACATAAAAGGAACATTATATATTAAAATAATAATAATTGGCGTTACATGCATATTCCCTATTATGGCAAAATAAAACTTGGCTTAGAATCGCCGGATTACGATAATAATGATATGGCAAGTATCGTTACAATGTGTAGCCTACGAACGAGCGGAGCGGAGCGTTACGTTTGCGGCAACGGCCGGCGAATAAAAAAAAACACAATTGAGAAAATTAAATGCTTGAAATCTAATGTTTTCGCCAAGTATCCAGAGCCCCAATTCCCTGAAATCAATATTAGTTCAATGGCATTGTAATAGAATGTGTGTTTATTATGATACAATTACTATTCGATTGAAGTAATAATCACAATACGTTCACACACATGCCGTGGTATAAACCAAGCTAAGCTTGTACTATGTGCACTCAAAATAATGATACGGCCAGAAATGATATACGACCAGACCATAGAATATTTAATGACATGAGTAAATTTATTTAAGGACACTGCATTCCAAATCGCCAAGTCTTCTCCAAACAAAATTTCGTTTTTCTAGTAATAATAATATTTTTGTCAGCGATTGTAATTATTAATCTTTCTGTGTTAGGTACTTTTTTAATATTATTAAAAATACTAAAAAATATTACAATAATGATTTTTATGTACCAACATAAAAATAAAAATTAAACTTTGATTAACAGCTAAGTTGCAATATTGAAACTACTTTAGTTTGGTCGTGAACATGACTGCAGTCCTTAATTAAGAGAATTGGGGCCCTGGATTTTTGCCAAGCTACGTATTTTACTATAATGTCGTGACTATTTGTGTAGATTTGTGCCTTCCGAGTGTAGAAATATATTAATGGTGTGTTAATGTTGACAGGGAGCTGGCGCCTGGATGAACCGGGACCAAACACATTGAGGACTTAAATCTGGTTTCATTTTTTTTTTGAATGCTGATTGATGGAAATAAATAATGTTTCATTGAATAAAATAATTTTCATTTTTATCTTTATGTGGATGGCATTAAATTAACAAATGTTAATTTTTTATTTTATTTTGGTTTTCTTTGGGATAACCACTTTTTGGTTTTCTTTGGGATAGCCACTTTTTGGTTTTCTTTGGGATAGCCACTTTTTGGTTTTCTTTGGGATAGACACTTTTTGGTTTTCTTTGGGATAGCCACTTTTTATCACCTTTTAGACCAAATTATTTTGGTTCCATTTGTTAAAGTGATGCACTCCTAGGCCTAACAGTTGTTTACCCTACACATTGCACAAAGCACACAGATTCGTCTTTGTCGTCGCTCGTAATTAAACCGCTTCAATTAGCCGGCATAGTGGGGACAATTAATATAACAATTTATTCATGGATTATGTAGGCTGCTAACTATCAGGCAGATATAAAGTCACCTGGCTTGTTCCAATAGAAAAAAAAAAGATAGATTCGTGAAGAGCGTGTGATAGCGAGCATTTTTTTTTTTTTAAATTTTTTTTTTATTGGAGCGCGACATGTGACTTTGTATCTACCTGGTGGTGAGCAGACCTACAAAGTCCTAGAATGGGGTCAATTAATAATTGCTCTTAAACAATATTGATCGCTCCCACTTTGCCGGCTGAATGATGCGATACGAAATGGCGGGCGACAATGACGAATTGCATTACGAGTATATTTTAATAGATTTGCTGCCTTATCGTCAATCCAACTACCCATTTCGTTATCGCACCCTGAAGGGAGACTACCACTCCGACAAGAAATCAATGCAGTAGTTTCCTGAAAACCGGACAAAATTTACGCATATTGCTTTAGTCACAAACTAAGCTTGTATACCAGAAACAACGATATAATATATATTATAATTTATAAACACTCAGACTGTGACAAACTACAGAAATACGTACTATTTTTTGCCATGGGTGGGAATCGAACCCACGACCTCCGGATACAACGCCAAAGGCGAAACCACTAGTCTGCGGGGGCGGATACGGTGGCTAAAATAATTCGATATTGTGCAGCGGAGATTGCGTGCACCAAGTTGGCTTAATTAGTGTTCCAGTCGGCTGGTTTGTACTAACGTCATCATCATAATGTATTCCTTTGATGTCATTCTAACATATTTCAAACCTAAGGCTCTACCATGGGTTTGCGCATTGTAGAAACGTAACGTATTCATTTACGTATACGTGAGCAACAACCAATAGGATCGCTATATTTTTGGTAACAGGATTGAATAAAGCGATCCTATTGGTTGTTGCTCACGTATACGTAAATGAATACGTTACGTTTCTACAATGCGCAAACCCATGGTAGAGCCTCTGGGCTCTATTTCATAAACGTGACAATTGTAATTTACCATGACAATTTAATTAATACATTGCTTGGTTTAGTTCTAAGTAAATAATTCCAACTAAACTGAGCAATGTATTATGAATTGTCATGGTAAATTACAATTGTCACGTTTATGAAATAAGGCCCTGAGGCTCTACCATGGGTTTGCACTTTGTAGAAACGTAACGTATTCATTTACGTACACGTGAGCAACAACCAATAGGATCGCTATATTTTTGGTAACAGGATTGAATATAGCGATCCTATTGGTTGTTGCTCACGTATACGTAAATGAATACGTTACGTTTCTACAATGCGCAAACCCATGGTAGAGCCTCTTGTGGTTTTGACCCTAGTTCGCTTGCCGACCTCAATGACGTAATATTTTTTTTTAGAACGTTTTCTACCACCGTTTAAGTCCGATAGTGTGGCGCTTTTGTAGCACACTTCTGTCAAACTACAAGTCTATTTTAGTACCAGTTTTAGTCGCAGGACTAGAGCGGTGGTCTGATTCTTGGTATATACGCGTAATCTAGCTGTCAGGTGTCACTGGTCTTTCGTGCAAACTTCACCTTTAGGTTGTAAATAGGGAATATGCATGTAACTCTAAAGTATGTATATTTCATATATGTTGTGCCATTTTTATCTAGAAACACATCTGACAAAATATAATTTACTTAAATTGATCCATTATTTTCTAATTTCAAAACAAAAATGTATTATTTTTGCAAAAACAGAACACCCTTCGAAACTGCGATAGTAGACACTTTTGATCCTTCTTTTAAAGGATTGTCACATTTATTTTAGAGTGTTATATATTTTTTAGGGGTTAATAAAGTAAAAACTATCAAATACAGCAATAAAAAAAATCATGCATATTATCTATTGAACGAGGGTTTTCCTTTTGACGGTTCCAAAATATTCCACTAGATGACAGCAGGAGAGATATCCCCAAAAACTGTCAAAAAAGGCTGTTTCTATATTTGAGTAGTCTATATTTAAATGTCTAACATAATTTTCTTAGTTATATAAATTTTAGTAACTAAAAATAAATCTAATTTACCCTAAAATAAATTTTGGGGAGTCTTATAACTATGGTTACCAATACCTTAGCGCGATTGCAGCGCCCTCCGCAAAGGAATTATTCGCAGAATGAACTTTACATAAATCTGTATTCTTAGCGACAAAATATATAGTTAATTTTATACAGGGGCCCCTACCGGGAAGCCACATGAAATTCCGATCGCCACGTCGCTCGATCGAAAGCGAAAGTAAAATGTATGTGATTTGTCGATTCTCGGCGATCGAGTTCTACCTATAGACAATATTTCCAATACAATTTTGTCCATCGACGCGTCGATCGGTTTGTCGATGTGGCTTCCCGGTAAGGCCCCAGATTAGGCACGCAGAGTTCCCACGCATTGTGGCCTAGATGACGAAGTATTTTTTTAAATCACCAGACTTGAACTTTGTTAAAATAATGTCAACAAAGGGCGTGTAAACGAATATACTGCTGCGTTTAAATCTATCACTATTAGAGCAAGATCCCAGGGCCGCCAGACCTTACTTTTCTAATGCACAAAATGTATTGGATAGAATAGTAGTGCGTGCAGTAAACGGCCAATGGCTGCAAAGGGCTGCAGGGTGTTTACGCGTCTTAAGTTAGCTCGCTTGTCAATCGTTATAACGTAATTTTCTAAGATTTTTTGGAGCCATTGTTAAGAAGCCAAGCTTGATATACGTCAAAATGACGTCACAACGATTGGCGTGCGAGCGAACTTAAGACCCGTAATCACCTTGCTGGAGGATTTTATAAAAAAAAACATTTACTAAATTAAAAATTTTTTAGCCAATTTTCGATGCTTAGGGGGAGAGGGGTGCATAGATCCTGCCCCCCTACTCTGGATCCGCCACTGCTATAAAGGATAACGGTAGCTCTACTGTGAGTATTCTAACGATTACTTTGCATTTGAGTGAACTAAAAATTGTATGGGAAATAGTTCAGCGCCCCAAGCGGAAATTTTTAGAACTAAAAATGCGAGCATGTGATGAAATGATCTATCCATCAAAAATTAACTTTATTTTCACTATTTTGTCCGAGTCAGATGGATTGGTTATAAAGTGTGATGAACTCATATTTTAGGATTTTTCTTTTTATCGATACAATGAGATAGCATAGAGGTATATATTAATTATACTCTGTGGCATAAAGTCTGTGCGAGATTGGAGCTCGGCCTGTATCTCGTATTCCTTATATTTACTTATTTGTTCAGTGATATTTAGTTTCCATAAACATATTTTGATACATTTTATGCCGTAATTATTTGGAATAATTATTTGCATTAAAAATACTAATTAACAAAATACCTAAGAAATATGGTAATATATAGTATAATAATATATAGAGTAAACATGACAAATAAAAATATCAATTGCGATTTTGTTATTTAAATACATCAAAATGATTAATTAACAACTTAATTAAGTTTTTTTATCTTAGGAGCATTATCGCACTTTATTGCCAATTCAATTCATTTGGCTCAGACATATATAGTATCAATGATAGAACAAAAACAACGTTAGCATTTTAATACATTTTATTTAGCTCACCACAAAATAAATAATTTCACAATAAAATAAAATTTGATAGAGATTTTAACAGTTTTGTACTCAAGCTAATCCATTTTCTTCCGATAAATCTAAAAGATTAAAACACATAAACTAAATCGAGTGTGAATTATCTGCATGTTATATAAAAATATATTTTTGAGATCATCAAATAATATCAATAAATCTAATTAATTAAATAAAACTTTGATAGAAGAAACAGTTAACCAATAGAAGAATGAAACATTGTAACAATCCGGATGCAGTGGTAAGTAAATTTCAAAATACAATTTACTATTGAATGCATTAATTAAATCCGATGGTTATATAATATAATAATAAACGCATATACAATGTGAATGGTATAAGAACTGTATCTATTTTAACTTACTATCTTCTATACTTATCTATTTCCAAATTGATTGAAATTTATAAAAAAGTTGAGTTATTTTAAATATACAATAATATGTAGGACATTTTACACATATTGCCCTGGCCACAAACTAAGCTCTAGGCTTATACTATGTGTACCAGAAATAACGATATAATATGTATTATATTTTATAAATACCCAGGACAAGACAATTTGTATTGGGAATTGAACCGCCGACCTTCGGATACAACATCAAAAGGCGCAACCAGTGGACCACAGATGCGATTATTATTTATAAAATAAAGCATTTATTAGTATATAGTTATTTCTGGTAGTGTAGGTCTGTAGTTCATGACCAGTGACAGTAGTGTTACAAAACTTTTACTATTTATTCAATCGTTAGCTCTCTACCAATAAAATTGATTTATATTCAAAGACATAAAATAATTAATGAATGAAAATCTTTATTAGCATAATTCAGAGTTTATAAGTTATTTATTAAATAAGCTTATCTGTTTGGTGAAAAGGTAAACGCAGTATGATTATAAAACTAGGGCTACAGACCGACGCGACGTTTGAAATGTCCTAAATATTATAAAATTAAAATGACAGGTTTATGCAGTGGGTCTACATTCTCACAATACATAGTATAGTTATGGTAAAACAATATTAAACTATTTAACTAAAATAATAATATTTTATGGGATTGTTTATGTAGGTACAACTGACATTTAATGTGTATTGGTAATCAGGGTTTAAAACAGGACTAGAATTGATTTGTATCACGAATTCAGTGCGTTCACAATTATGTTACTGAGGCTCTACCATGGGTTTTTGGTTTGTACCAACGTAACGCTAAAACGCGAGGAAGGACCAATAGGGTCGCTTTATTCAATCGCGTTACCTAAAATAAAGCGACCCTATTGGTTGTTGCTCACGTATTAACGTTACGTACTACAAAGTAAAAACCCATGGTAGAGCCTCTGATATGTTGGCTAACGTGAGATAAATGTCATTTCTAGTAGGTACTATGGAGATAAAATAGGGAGGTGCCCATGGGCCTTAAATCGCCTTTGCAGTTTTATAGGCACTGTGGCGCTTCCATATATTATTAATAGTTTCAAGGTTCAATTCAATTTCTTATATATGGCCTCTCGCTTTTCGCGAATTTGGCAGTGTCTAGTCGTAAAAAGGCACTTAAGGAGCAGAAAAATAATTTTAGAGACTTTAACTTATTAGTCTTTAAGTTTAGAATAACATTGTTAATCAAATAAGGGAGAACAAAATGCAAAGATATTACTCAAGGTACGGTTTAGGAGTTCCTAAATGCAGTATTTAAAATTAGTTAAGACATCACAAGGGCCAAAAGTCAGGAGACTATACAGGACAGAACACTTATCTGAAAAAGAAACATGGTTAGGTACCTACAATATTTAGTACCAACATAGCGGGAGGCGAGTAATGACAGTTCTCAAAAGTAAAATAACTGAACGCACTGTATACCAATACTATTATCATTATTCTCTAAAATACAAAGTAAATAAACAAAAATTACAATATGTTAATAAAGCCGATTGGACAAAACATTTATTTTTAATACTGGTCATTTTTTTATTCCACAGAAGTATGAGTAATGGGGAAGTGTCATAAAAACCGGCGTCGTCGTTAAAAATGGTGTCGAATGTACCAGTTTTGTTTTGAAAGTCGAACGCGCCATTTTTAACTTTAATCGTTAAAATTACTTTAACGGACACTTAGGTGCAACTTAGGGCTGATTTTTCAAATATTGGATAAATTTATCTAACAGTTCTTCATACATGTAACTGTCGGATAATTTTATCTGACGATTGAAAATCAGCCCTTAGTCTAAGTAGAAATATTAAACATATTATTATATCTGTCTCGATCGCTCTCATTTAAATCTACATATAAAAGAGTTTAAAAGTCTATTTCATTTGATTTCATGAAATATCAAACGTGTTCTGGTTATTTTTGTTTTGGGTTCACCTGGCGGCCTTGTTCCCTATTATTCATATTTCTTGTCCATAAACCATAAAACGTTACTGCTACAAAATAATAAATAAAAACTACTACTAGTAGGTAGGTATTTTAAACAAAATAAATATTTGCTTAAAATTAATTAATTTATCCATAATATCATGTAAAAGTTAATAATGAAAATGGCTGTTTAATTAAATACAAAATAAAAAAATAACTGCTGCCTTAATCTTTAAAAATAATTATATTTAAAAACCTTATTAAGTATCGTTTTATTGAAATTTACTAAATTTATTTTATTGCCATAAATGATTTTAGCAGCATGCAAAGATCCATGCACAAAGAAAACCAATAAGTATTATTTAGCAAAAATATTTTTATTTATTTTCTGTTTTTATAAAAATATTGCACATGTGAGTAATTTTTAAAACCTATTTTACAACTAATGGAAGGTTTGTTAGAAAATAAAGCGATTCATAAGTACAACTACGACAGTTTTTTTTAAATGTTTCCTCCCAGAGTGAAAAGTCAAAAAGGACTTTAGACCATAAATCCATGTCTTAAGTTTCTTATCTTAAATTGTGAAAAAATCGAGATTTTAAAATTGAATTAGTTATTTTATTAAAAATCTACTTTGTTCGAGATTTTTTCCGTTTTTTTTTTATAAAAGCTAAAATAAAATGAATTTATTCACATCTTACCAAAAATATATTTTATGTATGAATGACGAGGTAAGCTTAATTGCGTCTTTGATAGTAAAAGATAAATCAAATTTAATTTCAGATAGTTTAAAATAAAAATAAAAACAGTATTAGCATAGGAATGCATTTACAATCTTCATACAATGGCGCACGACGACGATAATAAATAATTACAAGAACACCACAACACTTATATATTTTAAATATTATTTTTCATTTCTATAATCCTTAAACCTTACCAACCATATTATTCATGGACTTATGATAATTACATTCTTATCATATCTTTTATTTTAAATTGTAATGCATATACAGGGGCCTAATTGTAAAACGACGAACGCGATAGCGATCTGTCAATACGTTGGTGATTTGAATTGTCATCGTTCGTTATTTACAATGATGGTGTTAAAATATGGAGGTGCCCGTGGGCCTTAAATTGCCTTTCCAGTTTTGAGAATAGAAGATGGCCGCCGCCATGTAAATACAAAAAAGCTATCAATGAGTGTTGATTGGTTGAAAAGAGAACAGAATATAGCGGCAACGAACTCGTTTGACATTTCGTTTTATAGGCCAATTAAGGCACTAAGGGAAGTTCCATATATTATTATTAGTTTTATGTTTCCAATGCAATAAAGGCAATGGCAGTTTCAATTACAGTCGATCTGTCAAAAGTTCGTTTCATAATTAGCAGACTGTTCGACCATGAAGGTAAGAATAATATATGGAAGTGACCTAAGGCCTAAAATAGCTTATCCAACTAAATGTCAAACAACTTATTAAGGGTTTACGTATATACATATGTATGGTAGCGTTACCGTCTCAACGTCATGCGTAATTGTACTTTGCAGTTGAAACAGCATCGAAGCTTCATCAGACGCTCCTCTTAAACATCTTGTTTGAAGTAAATTTCTACCAAACCAATATATTAAACTAAAAGTTGTAGTTTAATTGTGGTACAAATAATAGTCTTCTTGCCTTTTCGATTTTTTTCTATCGAGGCAACTTTTTACTTTTACGTTTTTCAAAGAGTTACTTGTAAATATATTGTATTATTATTATGGTTTTTAAAATACTTGTTGGGTTTAAGAAATTCACATAATCGGAGATCTAGTTTTCTGGTTTGCTTTATGCGCCTTCTTAATACTGTGCAGTCGTGAGGAGGGGTATAATTTCGTTTCTCCTAGCAGCCAACTGATTCTTATATCCACTCTAATTAAGTACTTTATTAGCCCTTATTATTGCAAAGAAAAAGTTGTTCATGGTCTGGGTGTTTAGTTTGTAACCAGGGCAAATATTGATATACTTTTTTTATTACGGGACTCCCGCTCTTACTAACTTACTCTCCTAATGCAGTTGCTTACACTTAAATGTAGTGTCTCACCCAAACCTTGTAATTTTATTTAAATAAGAAACAGTAAATATTTTTATATATGGAATATCTTTAAAATATTTAAATGGATATGAGAATAAGAAATTAATAATTTATATCTCAAAACAAAACCCCACCTTTATTAACTATAAAAACGAAAGTAGGTTTTTATTATTAAAATATACTTTTTCTCTTTTTGTGGACAGCCCGACATATATATAAGAGGTGCATGAATAAACGGCCCCCCCTATACCTACAAAGTATATGGTTGTTGGAAAATATATTATCTTGAATTTGAATAATAAAATAAATACCTTCACGGGCATATTAACCCGTCCTCAATTCGCCGATGGTATACGGAGGCAACACCTAACAAGTGGCTTGTTTCGGTGTTTATGATGGTATAGCCTCATTGTATAAAGCGGTCACCCATCCCAGGCCGGCCTTGTTGTCATCTGCTTAACTTGTTATCTTTTGCGCAGTGAATTTGAATAATTATAATATTAATAATCATGTAACTAATAAATGAAAGAGTAATAACATTGTATAGGTGCAATGACCGTTTGGGCGACTCTTAAGGGCTCTGCAGTCGACTTGACGCCCATACAAACGTACTTCCAATATTACAACTTGACTTTTGGTCGTAAATCAATTTTTATTTTTCTGTTTGTAATTGCACGTAAAAGTCTTTCTGTTGTAATAAATACTTTGGTATTATTAATAATAATTAAAAAGTTTTTTTTCTGATTTCAAATAACAAAAAAAAAATTTAATGCTCATTTTGTATGGAGAATGCAAACTTCGAAATCTCGAATGCAATGTCCTTAAGAAGTTAAATATCAACTGTAATTTTGAGGGCACGATTAAGATCATAAATTTAACCCTAAAATGGGGTGAGATTTAGGTATAAGCGTGTATGGACACCGCCCCTAGGACTTTGCGAACTTGAGTGCGACATTTACGGGTTTCTCATCCTTGAGAGAGTCTTTGAGTCCGGCCTCAGAGTCCGTTTGCGGTGAAGGTGTCTCCAATTCTGGTTGCTCTTCGGACTGAATTCTTTCTGGTGCCCTGGTAATAAATAAAGAATATTATTATTTATTTCGTTAAGTAAATGGCTTTTAGGCATTGCGCGTAATTTTACCAATGTTAAGTGGGTAGATTAAAATTGTAATGTAAGTATATATACAACTGTAACTTTTTTATGAAATAAAGAAATGTATTTTTTTTTAATTACTTTATTAATAACTAACAATTGCACAATAAAATATAATAAACAAAATAGAATAAAAAAAGTATATATTGTATTTTATTACTTGTAATTTTGTTAAATATTTTTGGATCAATAATAATAATATGTAGGACAATTTACACATATTTCTCTGGACACAAACTAAGCTCTAGGCTTGTACTATGTGTACCAGAAACAACGATACAAACATATTATATTTTATAAACACCCAGACCATGACATACTGTACAGAAAAACGTACTAATATTTATTTGCCATGGGTGGGAATCGAAGCCACGACCTCCGGATTTAACGCCAAAGGCGCAACCACTAGTCTACGGTGGCTTTCAAAACGTATAAATTATTATTATTATTGTTAACATGTTCATAAAAGTGTCAATGATTGTTACGTACCTATAGCGGCGGGTGTTGGCGGGGGCGAGATGCGCCAGGTACTGCAGCAGGCCGAGCTCCCGGGCCAGCGCGCGCGGCGGCACGTCCACGCAGTAGGGGGCGCGCGCGTCGCCCACGAACGCGGCCGTGTGCGCGTCCAACCTCAGCACCAGCACCAAGATGTCTTCCAGCTCTGACTCGCTGGGATACACCGAAAATACTATGTCACCATAATACAATATACAGGGCGGCCACTTTTTTCGGATTCGAATTTCCCCGACTTTTCCAGTCACTTTTTTTTTGAATTTTCCCTGACCTTAATGAGCTTCAAAAAGACAAGAAAAAATCCCAAAAATATATTTGTTTTTTTTAATTGAATTTTAGCAATATCTTCGGAAAATATAGAGCAACAAAATATATTTCACATTCTTAAAAAAAAAACATATTTTGAACTTAGATGGAATCGTCCCGCTTAGGTTGCCAGTCGTTTACAGTAGCAAATTGTGTGTGTACTTTAAATATTTTCCCTTACATTTCCCTGACTTTTCCAGTCTCCGAAAATTCCCTGACTTTTTCCGGTTTTCCAGAAAGTGGCCATTATATCCTGTCATTACATTTACAGAGTTCATTTTGGTGCACTATAGGCTAAGAGTGTGACTGACCTGGCGGAACACAAGAACTGCGCGAACTGCAGACTGGGTATGCATCCGTCGCGGTCCTCACTGTCCGTGTACAGGTCTGTGTCGCGGTAGTACATGTACAGGAAGTCGTTCAGCTGTTTGGCCACCACCGCACAGCGATCCTTGTCGCACATCTTTGTCGGAGGGCCCTGAATGAAAATCTCATTTAAAATTATAATAAATTGAAGAGACAAAGTAAACAAAAGGAAAGAATAAAGAAATTATTTTTATATTGCCAAGGTATGTATTTCATGATCGGATAGTATACGTAGTCGGCACTGAAAATATCGGGAATGGAATATTTCCACTGTTCCTGTCATATTAAAATCTTTTTAATTGAAAACTCCTTGGTTTTAAAAATCGAATACCATTTATTTATTTAAAAAAAGATTCTTGGTCTTGAATGACTTGTCAAACTCGTTTAGTCGTTGAGAAAATGGAATTGACTCGAGAAAATTCAAGAGCGATGATTTATTATGACTTTCGAAGTGGTTTAACACAAAAACAGTGTGTTGATCGGATGCTTTCTGCATTTGGTGATGAAGCCCCATCCAAAACCACAATTTATCGCTGGTTTGCTGAATTTCAACGTGGACGTGTCAAGCTCAGTGATGATCCCCGTCAAGGTCGTCCAAAAACTGCAGTCACCCAAGAAAACGTTGATGCTGTGCGTAAGCTGATTGTGGAAGATCGACATGTGACATACCGCGAAATTCAGGCAACTTTAGACATTGGCATGAGTCAAATTCAAATAATTTTGCATGAACAATTAGGTGTAAAAAAGTTGTTTTCCCGATGGATACCGCATTCGCTCTGTGAAGAGCAAAAAGCGGCTCGCGTTACTTGGTGCGTCAGAACTCTCGAAAGATTCCACGCAGGATCCTCAAATGCTGTATACAACATCGTATCAGGTGACGAATCCTGGATATACGCGTACAAACCCGAAACAAAAAATCAGTCACGAGTTTGGGTGTTCGAAAATGAGTTAAAGCCAACAAAAATTATTTGTTCACGGAGTGTTGCAAAAAATGGTGGCCACGTTTGTCTCCAAAACCGGCCATGTTGCGACTATTCCTCTTGAGGGACAAAGAACGGTTAATGCAGAATGGTATGCTAGCATTTATTTGCCACAGGTCGTTTCTGAACTCCGTAAAGAGAACTGCAATCGCCGCATCATCCTCCATCACGACAATGCGAGTTCTCACACAGAACAAAAGAGTTTTTGGAGCAAGAAAACATAGAATTATTAGACCATCCGCCGTACAGCCCCGACCTAAGCCCTAATGATATATGATATACTTTCCCTAAAATAAAGAATAAATTGCGTGGTCAGAGATTTTCATCACCTGAAGAAGCTGTGGACGCCTACAAAACGGCCATTTTGGAGACCCCAACTTCCGAATGGAATGGTTGCTTCAATGATTGGTTCCATCGTATGGAAAAATGTGTCAAATTTCGCGGAGAATACTTCGAAAAGCAATAAATACATTTTTAAATAGTAATGTTGTGTCACTTCCTTGATTCCCGAAATTTTCAGTGCCGCCCACGTAGGCGTGTATATTTATTACTACAATTAAAATGTAACAAAAATGATAATGTATATTTAACTTGATTTTATAATGCTACAATAAATCCTAAGTTTGTTATTTGTGGCCCCAGCCTAGTGGTTAAGTCACTGCGCAACTGATAACAAGGTTAAGCAGATGACAACAAGGCCGTCCTGGGATGGGTGACTGCTTTATACAACGAGGCTATTTCATTATAAACACTGCAACAAGCTCGCCACTTGTTAGGTGTTGCCTTCGAATACCACCGGCGAAATGAGGACGGGTTAATCCCTCCGCTGGGTACCCTGAGGCCGTTTAAACGGTTCTCGGGAGCCAAATAGCCACCCGTGATGGTATTTATATTTATTTTTTGTATCTTGTTGTCGGCTTAAAATAAAAAATAAAAATTTACATTCGGGCAGAATTGTGGTCTACCACTCTATGGTTCAAATTTATTTGCACGTAATAAAAAAATAAGTTTTACCATTTATTGTATTATATATGAATATTATAATATTCTTATAATTTATAATAATAATTTTAAGTTGGCTTAGTGTTATAATTTTAAGTTGGCTTAGTGTTATAATTTTAAGTTGGCTTAGTGTTATAATTTTAAGTTGGCTTAGTGTTATAATTTTAAGTTGGCTTAATGTTATAATTTTAAGTTGGCTTAATGTTATAATTTTAAGTTGGCTTAGGGCCGATTTTTCAATCGTCTGATAAGTCGCTTGTTAGTTATCAACCTGTTTAATTTATGTGATTGTTTAACAGCGGAATAAAGGGTTTGAATTTTTCAATCACGTTTATTCAGTCAGCTAGTTAACTGAGGATTGTTGTAACTAACTTTGTCAGAGCGAGAATGACTTACCAAAAATTGCACATGTTAGAAAGAGAGCGTGATATTTTATCAGTGGCGTATGACTCATCGCGTTCCGTGCTTAGCATCGCTGCCACGGATCGCTGGTTTTTTAAGCCAAGGTCGTTTCACCGCGCGGAAATGTTAGCAATTCAAGTTACCATCAATCGTTCCGCGAACAGAAATTTTAACACGAAAAGTTAGCACGGCTACTTTTTGACAGATGTTTGTTTACATGTGAATATCTAACTACAAATTGGAATTTAATTAATTATTTTATATATTCATATCTGTTTTAGTTTTAAAAGTTCGATTAAACCCAAAAAATAAATATCGTGTAACTAAATTCAGCATTGGTATGTTTAGTTTGAGGTTGTTAATTAAATTAATATTGTGATATTATAAAATTATTGTATTTAAATAATAGTTAATTAAAAAATATTGATTTATTATATTATTATAATGATAAGGTAGTAATATTTTTAATTTCAATTATTTAATTCAAAATAGTGCTTCTTGTCAAAAAGTGGCATCAAAAATCAACACCGATCGTTTCCGAGCTGCATTTTAGCATCGCTAAAAAAAATGACATGGCTGTGTTGAAACGGGCGGTAGCGCTGGTTTTTGAAGTCAGCACGAGAAACTGCCCGCGTTAGCTCACGGAACGCAGGGACTGACATGTGTTTTAGGTTAGGATGTATTATTTTTGTAAATTGTTATGTTTATATATATCTAATTATTAAAACAGTTTCCCACAGATGATATAGGGGAGAAAATTACTTGAGGGTAGCCCGAAGACTAGACCTGTGTTTAAGTTATATTTTTCATAGTTAAGTTTATAGGATATTATTATGCAAAAGTGTACCAAATCATGTCGCCATTCCTTTTTCTAACCTAGTCCTTTCCAGCAAATTATTATCAACAATTGAAAGACTAACTACTTTTGTAAAGGAGGGACAACTCAAGAAAACTCAAAAGTAAACTTTTCTTAATCCTGGACAAAGCACAAGACTGGAAAATATACATGGATACATTCAAATTATCCATGACGATAAAAATTCCAGACGAACTAGCAGTTTCAGCCTATAGACCAGACATACTGGTGTACTCTCGGTGTTTGAAGAAAGTAATACTTATAAAACTCACCGTTCCGTGGGAAACAAACATACCTAAGGACTACAACATCAAGTCGAACAAATATTTTGGTCCCACAAACGAAATTACTAGAAACGGATTTAAAACTCAACTGTATGCAGTGGAAGTTGGTGCAAGAGGTATTCCAGCAAAGTCTTTGCTTCGTCTATTGAAGAATCTTGGCCTTCCGAAATCAGCCGTCGGAACTTTTATGGAGCGTGTTTCCAAGATTGCGCATTTAACAGGATCATATAGTAGTAGATGAGTAGAGAGAGTGAACACGGTGAAGGTGAGGATTCAAAAGGCCTTTAAACCTCTTTGTGGTCTCCAGTCTGGTCATACTTTATAAATAGAAATACAAGCAAAATAATAAATGTATTCAGTTTTTTATTTAATTATTTACACAAAAATCATTACATAATAGACAGTAATTAAAAATAATATAAGTTACCTAATGATAATCAAATAATTTTAAAAGAGCTAATTTAAATGGAATAACCAATAAATATTGCCAATAGAGGTCCCTCCTTTACAAAAGTAGTTAGTCTTTCAATTGTTAATAATCCTTTTCACGAATAATTTCTAGAACTTTATCATGTCGGTGCGAATAATGGCCTTTTTCAAGTAGAATCTTGCACCCAGCAAGTATATGTCTGGCAGTCCCTACAGCAACTACGCACAATGTACATGTCTTATCTGCTGCTTTCCCCCATTTTACAAGATTACTCTGGTCAGGTAGGGACATTTGGTTCAGGTTGGCATTAAGATAGAACTTAATAAGTGCCGGAGACCAATCGTACATGGTTCCTATGATATTACGAAAAAGCAGGAGGTAGGAATAATTGCTGGATGGGTGGAATACATTGGTTTCTGAAAATTGAGAAAAAAATATGTTTATATAGGTACTTAAGGTTTAAATTATCAGTGATGGTTTTAAGCACTGAGTTTTATATAATTATATCTTCATGGGTTTAAAGTAAACAATCATTACTAGAAATAGCTACTAATGAGTATGTAGGTTAGTTAGGTTAGAAAAAAGGAAGTTAAATATAATTAAATCGTTTAGGTACCTTTCCGCTGGATTATCAATTTTTTCTTTGATCATTGCAAGTAAAATATTGACAGTTTCTTTCTGAAGATGAAATCTTTTCCTAAATTCATCCTCATCCCAGCTGGTATGGTCAAATCTTTCTCTGACTATTCTTTTTCCGGTTTGGTTTTAAATAATTCGTAATTCACCATCATAATTTCTTTTTCGATAAGTAAATCTTCATTTGAGTCAAACACTTCCATGTTTCCGAATTTAAAAGAAAAACACGCAAAAATACTTTAAAATTATAACCATGACAGACCACAATAACAGCTTGATAAGTTTTAACTGACGCTTGAACTACAAGATAAATTTATTCCACTGTTAATGTGTTTATCTGTCACTTTGACACTATCCAACCATTGAAAAATCAAATTTCTTGCTAACTATAGAATAACTGCTATCAGACTGTTTAACTGGGTATTGAAAAATCGGCCCTTAGTGTTATAATTTTAAGTTGGCTTAGTGTTATAATTTTAAGTTGGCTTAGTGTTATAATTTTAAGTTGGCTTAGTGTTATAATTTTAAGTTGGCTTAGTGTTATAATTTTAAGTTGTTTAGTGTTATAATTTTATTTGATTCTACTTTTGATAATTAATTTGCTTGTACCTAATGCATGATTGATTTCCACTAAATGGAAAAACATTTTGTTTCATATTTCTTTGTTGCCGACATTATAGTTTCTTTCGTCTATGTATATAAAACCACCTATAAATTTAGATAGTAATCCTAAACTCTTTTTTTTTAAACTTACCTATAATTAATAAATTAAAGAGTAGTCTAGACTACATAATTAAAGTACTTAATCATAATAAGATATGTCATGACACTACATGACATATAATTGAATTTTATAGTGGGTAGTAAATATTTTAAACTGTAAAAAATAGTGCATGAATTTGTTAATTTTTGTAACTTACAGTGATATGGTAGGGCATCCTGAGCGAGGACACAGCGCGTTTGAGGAACCGCAGCACGAGCGAGGCCAGCGCCGCGGCCTGCTCGCAGTGCGCGCCCGACAGACGCTTCAGCACCAGCGAGAGGAACAACCCGAACGCCCGCCGAGACGACCCCACACTGTATAACCATTTACTGTCAAACTACCACTATCACAGGGTACCAAAAGATACATTTTACACATATTGCTTTGGTTACAAACTAAGCTCTAGACTTGTACTATGTGTACCAGAAACCGATATAATACATAAAATATTTTATAAACACCCAGACCATGACATACTGTGCAGATTTTTTTCTCGCCTTGGGTGGGAATCGAACCCACGAACTCCAGATACAAAGCCAATAGCGCAACCACTAGTATGGAGGTGATAAAATAAGGTCGGTTTTTGTGATCCAAGTAGCAAAATTAAAGTAGGGTTTATGGGAATGGGGATATAGGTAAAGTTGAGGATTGTCTATTGGTCTAGTAGTTCGCTCTAGCTGTAGGTTACTGAGTTTGAGTCCAGCATTGAATCATAACCTAGTTTAAGACTAGGTGGTTGGTAGGGCGGGGGTAGGTCCATTTCATCACCACAATAGATTGATAAAATTGACCTACACTCATTTTCATCCAGTCACCCGGGGATGAATCTGGCAAATGGCCTTAGAGGCAATTTTAGTTTAATAGTTTCTTAGCTACTAAGTTAATTTTAATTAGTGTAGTTACTTTTAAGGCAAGTCTTATCTCTACCTTCACGTGGTGCCGCCTGTTATTGGCCTGGTTCCCTCAGAAACTGGCGTAACTGAGTGAGATAAGGCGAGATCCTTGGTCCTTTTCTTCCTCACTTCTGAAGTGTCCTCATATCCTACACAATCAGCTGTGAAGACGAAGTGGTCGGTCTTCACGGCCTCATCAAAGTTATATGAAACTTGATGGGGGGGAGGGTGGTGCACCACCCGTCGGTGCCGCAGACGGTTTGGCCGTATACTGGATGAAGGAGTCCTGAGGGGTTGAGTGGAACATGTTCCGAGGACATAGGACACAATACGCCCCTTTTGGTCTGGATTTCAGTAAAACGGTAATCCTGTACGTTAGCCGCGTACGGGACAGACGGCAGTAGTAAAGGAATGGTGGATTGCTACAGGCGAGAACGCCGGGCTTTGGGGCAGGCAGTCGCCTTTGCGCGGGGTGCGAGGTTTTGGCAACCTTACACTTTTCGTAGAGAGCCGGCTCGTCGCGTCTCGTTGCTTGGTGTTCTATATCTTCTGAGTAGGTCCTGGTGCATGCGTGCATAACCTTGCACCCCCAGTTGCGGGCTCCCTGGAGGGTGGGACGCTCATGAGGATGAATTTTTATTATGGCAACATATGGACTTTTTCTCAGCCATTACAAACCATAACGAGATCCACCGCTGCACCGCAAGGAGCGCGAGATCTGTCCCTAACAACTCCTGCAGCACCCGAAAGCGCACAGGAACCGGCAAAGGCGGTAGTGCAGGTGTTCGCTGCACCGCAAGGAGCGCGAACACTAGCATGATAGCCAAAACCGCCGTGAACAGTGTCGCTGAAGGTAGCGCGGAATGTAGGGAGCATATAAATATCATACAAACCAATCTCCAGAACAAGCAGCTAGCGACAACAGCACTTAGGCATGTGCTGGATGAAGACAACAGCATTATCGCCCTGATTCAAGAACCGTGGATTAGAGGTGACATTATATGCGGACTAAGAAACATAGGAGGTAAGCTCTTATATGACAACACTGTAACAAAGCCGAGGACGTGTATATACGTTCCCCAAAATTTACATGTAACACTACTAACACAATTCTGTTCTAGAGACCTAACTGCTGTTAGGGCCTCAAACAGTAGTTGGGTCAACCATACTATAGTATTCGTTTCGGTTTATATGCCGGGAGACCGGGATCCACCACCGAAAGAATTGGCCGACCTAGTAGCGTACTGCACCGCACAAGGATGGCAAACTATAATATCAACAGATGCAAACGCACATCACCCATTATGGGGAAGCGCGACATCGAACAAGAGAGGTGAGGAACTCGTTGAATACCTTTTTACCACTAACCTCTCTATACTCAACAGGGGTTCAGAACCAACATTTGTCACAAGCAGAAGTCAAACAGTGATAGACGTCACCCTAGCTTCACCAGAGGTAAGCGACTTAATAACAAATTGGCATGTTTCGAGGGAAGCCTCGCTTGCAGATCACAGGCGAATATGCTTCACACTCAACATGGCACTTCCGGAACCAATATCCAAAAGAAATCCAAGAAAGACCAACAAAATACTATACCGCAACTCTTTGGAAAACACTATAACTAGTACAAATCTGGAGGATATGACAAACATAACTGTTAATATAGAACATAACGTGGAAACACTTATGGACAATATAACAAAAAGCTACCATAGGTCTTGCCCCTTGACGCTACCACCACCGCCAAACAAGAGAGGAAATCTTTGGTGGGGCCCGGAGCTAGACCGCCTTAAACACAAAGCAAGAAAGCTTTTCAACCGCGCGATGAACACAAGAGAAGAAGAGGATTGGACAAAATATAAAAATGCCCAAGCCCACTTCAAAAAGCGTGTCAAACATTGGAAAACGGAATCATGGCGACGATTCTGCGAGAATATAGAAACAAGCCATGAAGCTAACAGAGTCAGGAAAATTATGACAACCAACCAAAATTGTATAGGATCGCTAAAAAAATCCGACAACACTTTTACAAACACAGATAAAGAAACAAGTGAGGTACTCTTGCAAACTCACTTCCCAGACTGTCAACTGACTGACAATAGAGACTGGGAAGTAAGTACCGCTCTGCCACCAACGGATGAGGACTGGAAAATCGCGAAATCAGTCATCACGACAACAAAGGTTGAATGGGCTATAGAAAGTTTTTCGCCCTTCAAGTCAGCAGGTATAGATGGCATCTTCCCAGCCCTCCTTCAGTGGGGCCTCGCCAACCTACTGCCCTTACTAACAGAAATATTCACCGCGTGCCTAGCTCATAAGTACGTTCCAAAACAATGGAGAGAAGTGAAAGTAGTCTTTCTACCAAAACCGGGAAAAAGTGACTACACACAAGCTAAATCCTTCAGACCAATCAGCCTTACCTCCTTTCTGCTTAAAACAATGGAAAGGCTATGTGACAAACACCTAAGAGACACGATCTTAGTTAAAGAACCATTGCATCCTTATCAGCATGCATACACAACAGGAAAATCAACGGAGTCAGCACTACACCATGTAGTAAGTAAGATTGAATCGACTTTAACTAATAAAGAATCGACGTTAGGAACCTTCATTGATATCGAAGGGGCCTTTGATAAAACGTCTTTTGTCAGCATATCTACGGCCCTAATCAAATATAAAGTGGAGCCGACCATTATAGGATGGATAGAGAATATGCTGAAACAACGCGCTGTGCAGCTCACCGTGGACAGTACGACCAGAGGCATAGCAGCAAAGGGTTGTCCGCAGGGAGGGGTCCTGTCCCCCCTTCTGTGGAACCTAGTTGTAGATGGACTCATAAGAGTATTGAACGACCAAGGGTACTTCACGGTGGGCTACGCGGATGACCTAGTGATCCTCATAAGCGGAGCATTCGAGAACATACTATGTGACTCGATGCAGATCGCATTAAGAATCATTGAAAACTGGTGCACAACAAATGGCCTTAATGTTAACCCTAACAAAACGGAACTGGTCCTTTTCACCAATAAAAGAAAATTGAGGAACATGAAACTACCAACATTATTTAATACAGAACTTACTCTAGCTACAGATGTCAAGTATCTAGGCATAACGCTAGACAATAAATTGAACTGGAGTAAGCATCTTGAGAACAAACTGAAGACAGCCTGCGTCACAATGTGGCAATGCAGAAGACTTCTAGGAAAAACATGGGGACTAAAACCCAAGATTACCATGTGGCTATATACTACAGTTATCAGACCCACTATTACCTATGGAGCTTTGGTGTGGTGGCCTAGAACCACTCAGACCACGGTTACAGCTAACGTACAGAGTCTTCAAAGACTGGCTTGTTTAGCTACAACAGGATGTATGAAGACTACACCGACAGCAGCTATCGAAACCTTACTAAACCTGACACCTTTACATCTATACATACAATACGAAGCTGCTGTCGCCACCATAAGACTCAGAGCCTCTGGACAATGGAATATAGACAACCGAGTGAGGCACACTCAGTCATTAAACGAACACCTTGAGATACAACCACTCATTAATGCAGTGAACGACAGATGTCCTCGCGTGCACATATTTGTGAGAAATTACTCAATAAACATGCAAGAAGAACTGACTGATCAATTTGGCTTACACCAAGTCAGAATTTACACAGACGGTTCAAACAGAATACGGAACAGGCGCAGGAGTGTACTCACTCGACCTAAACATTAGAATTTCAACAGCTCTTGGCACACATGCTTCCATCTTCCAAGCAGAGTGTATAGCCATAATAGAAGCAACAGCGGCAATACGCGCAAGAAAGATAGAAGAAAATGGTATACGCATACTATCTGACAGCGCAGCCGTACTACTAGCATTGAAGAACAAACAGATGAACTCAAGTCTGGTAAAACAATGCCACTACGCACTGGAGACTATATCAGTTGGTAACAGGGTCACTCTCCAGTGGATAAAGGGACACAGCAACTCCCTCGGTAACGACGCGGCTGACGAACTGGCGAAAAGAGGTTCGGCTACAACACCGGTAGGACCCAAACCGTATGTACCTTTATCTTTTAATCAGTTGAAAAGTTGGCTACGCGACAATACCTTCAACCATCACTGTAAGTATTGGGCTAACTTACAAAACTGCAGGCAGGCCAGAGAGGCGGTCACCAAACCTAGCCCACGCCTAGCTCGGAACCTGCTTAATCACAACAGAGGTAACCTTCGTATGGTGGTGGGTATACTTACCGGACACTTTCCATTAAACAGGCACCTTACAATTTTAGGTATCACCAACAGCCCTCTATGTAGAAGTTGCATGGAAACGGAAGAAACACCCACCCATGTGAAGCTTCATTGCACCGGGGTGGCTTTACAACGGGCGAAAATCCTCGGAACACCGAGGTCGCTTCTTGAGGCCTGCGGAAGACCCGGACTTCTTGTCGCCTTCTGGAAGGAGCTGGGCTGGCTAGAATAGTCAGCCGACTCACGCAAAAAGGCCTAATCTCTTGGCTAATTGCGGAAAACGAGCCCGCCATGAACATGACTAGGTGGTTAGCTGATTCCATTGACTTTTCAATCGTTATCTGCCATACAAAGGAGCCACCAAGGCGACCAACTACACCGATCATACCCTGATCTTTTGTCATATAGATCATAAAGTGTACCCCTACTTATTCTAATGCCCTCTGTGATCCAAGTAGCAAAATTAAAGTAGGGTTTATGGGAATGGGGATATAGGTATAGTTGAGGATTGTCTATGGTTCTCTAGGTACCTGAGTTTGAGTCCAGCATTGAGTTGTTGCTTGATGTTGTGTTTGGTCCGGCGGGCGTCCGCGGGCGTGGGGGTGACGGGGTCCCCCAGGGTGACGGCGGGGGCCGTCGACGTCACCGTCACCGCTTCGTAACGCTTCAGTCTGTATCACACACAGATAACACTACATTATTATTCATTTTTGGTTAATGGCTTCTACGCATTAAACGTAATTTTGCCAAGTCTAATTACAGTGGTGTTGACGCCATGGAGATATATATAAGGAGCCGTCCTAATGCCTAAAATTGTCATTCCAAACGTGGAAACAAAAGATGGCCGCTGCTAGTCAAACTCAAAACAAAAAGTTACAACAAAAAAATATTATACTCGTAAGCAGTTTATTACATTTCAACCAATCACTGATTGGTTGAGAATACATATTACTAGCTCTGAAGAATAATAAGAAACCTTAACTGAAGTGCTAATGTCTCCTAAAACAAAAAAGGGGGTTTAATTTGTAAAATATTTGTTCGCCTAAGGGCAAACTTTGAGCTTCACTACTAGTAATTATACTAACACCTATTGTACCAAAGTTAACAAATAAAGAATTTCATTTCACAACATGGAGGCAACGAACATGTTTGACAATTATGTTTATAGGCAATTTTAGGTATTAGGGTGGTTCCATATAATATTCCTAGTTTCATGGTTGACGCCCATACAACAGTACTTCAAATATTAACAACTTGGTTGTTAGTTGTAGTCCAATTATTATTTTTATGTTTGTAAAATTTTACGTACAAATCTATCCAAATCACTTAGTTGTAGTAATAGATAATACTAAGATTTTTCAAATAAAAATAAAATGTACTCAACCGAGTAAATATTATTTGACAACAAAGTATAATAGTGGAAAATTACTGGCAGTGCGATAACTAATTTTGTGTGACGAACACGGATCTCGCGATCGCAAATGTCGTATTCTTAATAATAATAAGTACATTATATACATATTACCCCGGGCACAAACTAAGCTATAAGCTTGTTTAATGTGTGCCAGGAACAAAGATATTAACACATATTTTATAAACACACAGACCATGACAAAAAAGTAGTAATATCGTTTTGCCATGAGTGGAATCGAACCCACGACTTCCGGATACAACGTCGACGTTGTAACCGCTACACTATTGAGGCAATAAGTGTAATATATTATTTAAAAAGGATTATATACGTGGTGGCCGAGTTGGATAGACCTTGGACTTAAAAACACTTAGGTTCGAATCCCGGTGTTTACCAATGAGTTTTTAATTAAAAATGTATGTACATTTGTTTGACAACACCACTATAGTGCCTCGGAGAGCACGTTAAGCTCTCGGTCCCGGTTTCACTATACCAACTTGTAAAACTGTTTATAGATGGGTTTTTAAGTCTATTCAAAACATTGCGACGAGCCTAGCCCCTTGTTCGGTGTAGACTTATACCTTCGGCTGCGACGAGGTCGGATTAAAACCCCTCCGCTGGGTACCCTAGGGCCGTCTAGGCGGTCTCGGGCTCCGTAAGGCACCCGTGATGATATGTATGTATGTATTTCAAAAGGAAGGCAAAAGAAATCTATACAAATATTATAAATGTGAAAGTTTATATGTCTTTTACTTATAATAATTCCATACCTTCTAAACTGATTTGTAGGAAATTTTTAATCAGTATTAAATTCAAAATTCCAGACGGACGAAGTCGCGGGCTGAATTTAGTTTGTATATGTAGACTTCTTCTAAACTATTTTATACACAAAATTCTACGAAAATCTTAAAAAGCCATATTAATGACAACTTATTTCCAATAGATGGCGCTTAAAAACGTTTACCTGTCAGGAGTGTGAACAGTTTGTCCGCAGTCGGGTAACAGTCTGGTATGGAGCAGGAGGTTGTAGTTGTGAGGCAACACGCCGCTGGGGCCGCCCACCACGCATGTAGAACATACTGGAATGCCGCTTACTGGGTCTGTCAAGGGGAACAAAAAAAAAGCAATGAGAATAGATTTACATTTTTTTTTATTGGAGTACGGCATGTGACTTTGTATCTACCTGGTGGTGAGCAAACCTACAAATTCCATGAATGGGGCCAATCAATAATTGTTCTTAAACAACATTAATAGCTCTTACTATGCTGGATAAATGATGCGATAACGAAATGGTAAAGACGAATAGGGAATATGCATGTAACGCCAATTATTATTATTTTATTATATAATGTTCCTTTTATGCCTTCGAACATATTTACCTCAGTAATCTATTTTATTTTGATTAGCTAATTTTTTTATAAATACGATTTTAAAAACCCATTTTTTGTAGAAACGGAACGCATTTCTAAACGCTCCGACATTAGCAAACACTACATGCGACGTCATTCGTCTCGCGTATTTATTGTCCTTTATTACGATAATTTGTGATAAACAAACCTTTTGACTAACATTTGAGGTGCAATAACATTAAACTAATATGCTTTTTGAGCACAAATGACGTCACAGAATGGCGGCTAGTGATGTACCGTTTTTTACTGCGGTAGTGGCAGATAAAGTTTAAACCCTTTTATTTTTGTGTTATTACCATTAAAAAATGTTTAATATTTGTTTTTAGGGTCTAATGTAGTTACTTATCAAGTAATGAAATAAAATAAAAAATATGCATATTCCTTAATGCTTTACGAGTATAATTTAATATACACTGTGCCTTATCGTCAATTTAACCACCCATTTCGTAACCGCACCCGGCAAGGGGACTACCACCTCGACATGAAATCGATGCAGTAATCTCCCGAAAATCTATAAACCCACAACCTAAAACTGGAACATGACTAGACGGTTTTAGCATCTGTATGGTATATGTATGTATGGCGACTTTGAAAGGTTGTAATTTGGGCTAATATGAGGTTCTTCTGATCAAAAAACTTTTCCCAATCGAGTCACAAATAAAAAGACCTTCATTAAAAAATACATAAATTAGTATGGCAAATTGACACTTGTACGAGTAAACAGATATTTAAGGAACACTAGCTTAAACATCCCCAAGCAGGATAATAACAGGCAGTTTTTAACTGCCGTTATAATCAAATTAACATTCATTAGTTTTTCTCTAATCTACTTTATATCTCCACTTTTCTTACTCGTGCCGTCTCTCTCACTCACCCAGGTACTGCGAGTACTTTTGCCAGGAGCACTGCGCCGGGAATATCCTCACGAAGCCTCCTCGTCGCTGGTACTGCTGGGTGGCGGCTCTGACCACTCGCGCCGCATCCCTGGTCAGTCCGCGTGACGCAGACCACTTGCTTCCAGGAGGGGATATCACGTTCTCGGCGGAGTGTACGCGACGACACTGACATAAAAAATAATATTTTTATATTTTTTATGTCAGTATAAATGAATAATGCTTTGTGAGCTTTCAAGCAAGAGTGTAAATAAAATTCTATGAGAAAAGAAAAATCCAATAACGCATTCGTTCAGTATACCTATCTCAACTAAATATAAGGACAGCTCATTTTATTTGCTCTAAAAAAATTGGTCCCATAGAGAAGATGTTTAAAAGACAGATAACAGAAGTTTATTTCGGACTCCTGCCCGGACGTTCTACAGCAGCAAAATAACTGTGATACCTTTGACAATGAAAATTCAATTGTTTTAATTTTGACGTAATACTTAGGCGCCTCTACGGCTTAACATTCTTTATGTGTACCTAATCAGCGTACGCTACTTTTTAAGAACCAATGAGTGAACACATTTTTAAAGAGCTAATGGCGGTATGATGTTTTCAAGATACAATAAGGGTACGCTATTTTTCAAGACCCAATAAGCTTACGCTATTTTTTAAAAACCAAAGAGCGTGGGCTACTTTATAAAAACAATGAGCAGCGAATGTATATTTTTACGGTAAGTTACGTCGATAGTCACACTATTTATAAATAAAAAGACCCACACTATTTATATAATAAATAATAAGGTTTCACATCAGAATATAAAACAAATGTAACGGTTATCAAACAAATAATAATGCAGCGACCATTTTGTATTTAAACATACGCCATATTATGTTTTAAACACAGGGTGAGAGAATAACAACCGTAATCGCTTTATAATTTTTTGACCGATAGTAACTGACACTGAAAATTTTACGGATAGTTTCAAGAGGTTATTGGCGTCAAAAAAAAAAATATTGAAAAAGTATTAAAACACTTTTAGAAAATATTGGACCATTTGATATTTCAAACACTCGATAATTCGTAATATTTTAAGAGTCCCTCGAGTTTCGAATTAACGAGAGTGTATTTATAGTATGTTAAGAGCATGTAAGCTGTGCTTCAATACTAAAATAGATACTCACAGCTCCTATTCTGGCGTGCAGGGTCTTGGTGTTGGCGCACTGTTTCTGCTGGGCCGGCAGCCCCACCAGCGTGAGGGTGTCGGCCAGCAGTGCGGACTTGACGCGCGCGTCCAGCGGACTGTCGCACGCTAAGCTGCGGACATCATCCATCTTTGTACACGCTCAAGTCTTTGTACACGCTCAATAGTCTTTGTACATGCTCAATCATCTTTGTACATGCTCAATCATCTTTGTACATGCTGAATAATTGTTGTACATGCTCAATACAATGACACTAACAAAAAATAATAAGGCTGTAACTGTCGCGATACAAACGTACTGCTAATAATAATAAATCGTTTATTTGCAAAAATATGTCACAGTGAAAATATTAATTCTGCAACAGTAGTGGAGATATACTGAAAGTGCGATAGCTCATTTTGTATGGAGAAATCTTAAAATAATTATACGCTGACTAATTGCAAGCATACATCTACATACTTCAGTCCGCGAATTATAATTCCGCGATTTATTGATTCGCGTAATAATCAGCTATTTATTTTTAAAATCATATTATGTTGTAATGTTCCAAAATAAGGGAATAAAGAGGGGTTTTAAGGCGGGGGAAGGCAAACATGTTACAATCACCTGGGAGATAGATTAATTTCCAACAGCCACGGCTTAAGCATATCATCTATCAGAATATCGTAGCCAAATAACTCTGAAACAAAATATAAATAAAATAAATACCATCACGGGTGCCTATTTGGCTCCCGAGAACCGTTTAAACGGCCTCAGGGTCCCAGCGGAGGGATTAACCCATCCTCATTTCGCCGATGGTATTCGGAGGCAACACCTAACAAGTGGCGAGCTTGTTGCGGTGTTTATGATGAAATAGCCTCGTTGTATAAAGCGGTCACCCATCCCAGGCCGATCTTGTTGTCATCTGCTTAACCTTGCTATCAGTTGCGCAGTAACTTAACCACTAGGCTGGGGCCGCCTTTTCAAAATATTTTTTAAATTATATTTTGTACAAAATATATTGGTTATAAAAACTTAGTTATTAACAATAAAATTCCAGTTTCTACTGTCTATTATATACAGGATAATAAATAAACTAGCCCAGACAGTATTATTTATCAAAAAACTCAAAAACATCTGAACCGAATTAAAGTGCAATATTAATTCCAACATCAATTTTCTATTTAATTTAAAAACTTTATTTACAATTAAATCTTTGATGATAATTTTTAACCAATACAACAAAAAACGCCGCCATGTTGCGGAAATTTATAGATCTAATTTCTGACTCATGCAATTCTAGTGTCAAATAAAAAAAAAATTTTTTTGTGTCATATCTATAAAGTTTTAGTTACAGATTAGATGCTTAATATTTCTTCCTTATTTCCCAAGATAGCTTTTTTAGGTTAAATTTTTCCATCTAGGAAAGGAAAAGGAACTTAGCCCATACAGCCATAAAAAAAAAGCGCGGAGCGATCACTTAAGTTTTACATAACTTAATACTTGTCATTGGTCATTCAACCCCGTATGTTTAGTAGGGTCGAGAGCCGGCTAGAGCTTGCACTGAATGTAAGTTAACTTACATTCAGTTACGGTTGAAATAATAGTAGTAATAATAGTTTTTATTTAAAAGAAACTATATTTAAAACTAACAAATTGGTAGATAGGTCACTTCCTATAGTTTTTTTATTCATATATTATTAGAAAAGTAATTAATTTAATAAAACAATAGTTACCAAAACAATTAAACAAGTTGGGCACAAATGCCTTTGCTGCGGCGGATATGGTCTGCGCACTAGACAATATAGATTTAACGACCAGATCCTCTATGGCCGCCATTAGGGCCGTTGTATCTCTGCCTTGTTTCCTAAGATGACGCAAGAGGGCGCTCAGAGTCCATTTGTGACCAATGTTGCCAGCGTTTGGGTCGTCACATCTGAAATTGTTTTAATTTATTGTCGAGGATCTTGTACCAAAAAACAAATTAAAAAAAGATTTTGCTTTTTTGGTTAAAAAGCGTCTATAGAGAATAGTGTTTTTGTGTATTTTTTTTTATTCTATTATATTACTAATTTAGAGGATAACAACAATATTTATTACTAACAACAAAAAGATTTCTGAGCACGAATAACAACATGATAATATTAAACTTCGTTGTCGTGTTGAACTTGGACAAAATACTAAGTTGTAATATTGAAAGTACGTTTGTTTGTCAAGTCGACTACAGATCCTTTAATTATGAGAAGTGTAGCATTTACTCATCGATCTTTAATAAAATGGTGGTACACATTTTATCGTTGATTATTTTTCCTTTCTTCACTAGAAACTGGCAGATCTATACCGTATGTTTGTTGTTAAGATTTCATTCCTAATTATATCCTAGTCCTTTGCCTCCTATTATTTCACTTTTAATATACTCTCAACTTTATAAATCTACCTCACTTAATTGACATTGGCAAAATTACGCGCAATGCGTAGAGGCCACCAAATAAAATCATAACAATAAAAGAGCTGAGGTAAATTAGTCAGGTAGATATAAAGTGATTCTTTGAGGGTAGCCCGAACATTGTAGACGCGTGTTTATATTATATTTTTCAAATTTTATTTTATTGTGCAAAAGTGTACTAATTTTGTAGAATAAGCATTCGTATAGTAATAGTAAGTGTGAGAAGTGTAGCATTTACGCAGTGATCTCGGTGTTTGTGTTATCTCAAATAATCCCACAATCTTCAGTAAAATGGCGGTACCCATTTTACTGTAGATATTTATCATTTATTTGCCAGAATATGGGTACATGTTGTTGAAAAGTTGTTTTCTTGATCCTACATATTCTACCACACAATGGCGTGCAAAATATACATAGATTTTTTAATCTTTATATAATATTAAAGTTAAACCACAGAAGAAATAACAGTACAAGCAATTAAATTTACACTAACACTATAATTACGCCATAATTATATTTACACTGATACTGTAATTATCACACATCAATATCAGCACGGTCAGCATTACAATAAGACCTGTCTTCTAAAAATTCTTTTACTGAGTAGTACAACTTATGAAGCAATAATTTATGCAGACGATTTTTAAATGATCCAAATAGTAGACTATTAAATGATTTAGGAAGGTGATTATACACTCGAATTGCCATGGCAAATGTATTTGATTGGCATAAGTGTAATCGTACTCTTGGAGCGTATAATTTATTTTTAATTTTTCCTTTTGATCCATAAACTTCTTCATTTGTTTTAAACGTATCAAAATTTTTTCTAACGAAAATACAAAGTTCCAGGATGTATAAACACGGTAAAGGGAGTATTTTTAATTTAGCAAATAAAGGTTTACAACTGTCGAGCGGGTGAGCTTTACATAATGCCCTAATACACTTTTTTTGTGTAACAAATGCTCTGTTGACCTCCACTGAATTGCCCCAAAGAATTAATCCGTAACGTAGTAAACTTGATACATGACCATGATACGCTAATTTAGCTGTTTGTTGGTTACTAATAAGATTTAATCGGTAAAGAACAAACACATATTTGTCTAATTTGTCGCAAAGCTGTTCAATGTGCGCCTTCCAGTTCAAATGCCTATCTAATGTAATGCCAAAATGAAGTATTTTCAATTTGTTGAATTTCGTTATTATTATAAAATATATTTCAATTTGTATTTGATGTATTATTATATGTCGAAAATGTAATTACTTTAGTTTTATCTATATTAATTTTTAAATTATTATATTCTAGCCAGTCGATTATATTCTTTAAACTATTATTGATATCAGATTCTAACTGGTTGTTATTTTTAGATCTAACAATAATAGTCGTGTCATCGGCAAATAGTATGCACTTGTGATTTAGAGCTTTTGGAAGGTCGTTAATGTATAATAAAAACAGCAATGGCCCCAAAAAACTACCTTGTGGTACCCCGAAGTTATTTTCTCTATATTCAGAACTGTAAGCGTATTTTGGTTTGTTATTTATTCTATCAATATCTACTCTTTGTTGCCTCCCTTCAAGATAGCTATCAATCCAACTTAGAGCTTCACCTCTGATACCATACTGTTCAAGCTTATCATGGAGAATTGAGTGGGATACAAGGTCGAATGCTCTGCTCATATCAAGGAACAAAGCTGCAACAGACTCTTTATTATCTAAGGCTTCCAAAATATTTCTTATTAAATGAAAACAGGCCAGTGTAGTAGATTTACCTTTTCTGAAACCATATTGTTCTTGTTCCAGTATTTCAAAATTATTTATAAAACTATTAATTTTTATTTGCATTGCCTTTTCAAAATTTTTTGAAAATATGGAAATGAAAGTGATTGGTCTATAATTGCTTAATTCAGTTTTATCTCCTTTCTTGAACATGGGTTTAACAATAGATTTTTTTAGAATTTTTGGAAATGTTCCCTCTTCAAATGATTTATTTATTAGATAACACATAACATGCGATATGTATGGCGTCACCGTTTTTATGATATTCGTATTAATTTTATCATACCTAGTTGATTTCGTATTTTTAAGCGATTTAATTATTTTATAAACGTCTTCATTAGTCACTGGTGTCAAAAATATAGAATTGGGATTATTTATTTATTTACATGTCTGTGATATTTATTGTCAATATTATTGAGTTCAATGAAATATTTATTAAAGATGTCAGATATATTCTTTGGATTATTTAATGTTATATTATTATAAGTTATTAATTGAATTTCATTTGTTTTATTAATTTGAGATGTATTATTTATTATATTCATATGCTTGACATACATTGTTAGCATGTGTTAGGTAACGTTCATTATTTATTTTACGTGCTTCATTTATACATCTTTTTAGAATTTTCGTGTAATTTGTGTATTTATTTTTTATTATATGTTTATTAGAAGATATTTGTGACTTTAGGTATAAACATCTCTTGACTATCGCTTAATGCCCTTAGTTAACCATTTATTGTTTTGTCTTTTATTATTAATCCTAACACGAATATATGGGAAACACAAATCATAAAAGAGTGTAAACATTTCATGGAAAGAATTAAATGCTTCATTTATTTTGGTGTGTATAAGCCTTCTTCTTCACTTGACATTGGCAGGACTATACCGTATGTTTGCATACGGTCATGTCGCCATTCCTTTCTCTACCCTAGTCCTTTCCCAATTCCTTTCCATCCTATTATCCCTCTTTTAATAAAATAAAAAAGTTTTTTTTATATCTACCCACTCGACACTGCCAAAATTACGCGAACGCGTAGAGGCCATTAATTTAAGCTAACAATAATAGATATAAAGAAATATGAAATAAAGTAAAAAACTTACTTGATATAATCCGTGTGATATTTATTGATGCTATAGTTGCATAGATGCATGCAGGGGTTCCACAAGTTTTTGTTGGTCTTGTCATACTTCACGGTGGCGAACCTCACCAGCCCCTCCTCGTACAGGTATATAAGCAGGGGGTCTATGGACGTCACACACACGTACAGTCGCAGGTCACATTTATGACCCCCCACTAGGAGGGGCTTGTCTATATATTTTGCCACGACTACGTTTTCCCCTTTAGGTATTTGTTCTGGCTGAAATTATTAAAGAAACCTGTTCAAAGTGATGTCTGTTACTACCAAAACGACGCTCGAGACCTTCTAGCTAGACGGCTTTTGGGTACCCATCAAGCGAAGTTACATTCCCATCTCGTCGTTGCGTCGTTACTATGAATATACACAGAACAAGTGGCAAGCTCTTCGCGGTTTTTAAATAAAGGAGGTATAAAAGAGAGGCCTTAAATCGCCTTTCAAACGTAAGAACAGAAGATCACAAAAATTGAAACCAAAAAATATTTTACCCTCCATGCTCAAGTAGTGAGACCAGAATATGACGGCAACGAAGGTGTTTTACATTTCGTAAGATAGGCTTCCCATTATTTACTTTCGTATATTATTCTTACTCTGGGGTTTAAATAGACTTGTGCCAGCTGATATATTAAAAAAAAAGAACTTACAGAGTTAACAATATAGATTCCCCTTCCCCGACTAGAGGCGGCTGGCTTCACGATCCAGGGTCCCTTGGTCCGGAAGTGAGTGCTGCAGAGCTCCTTGTATTCTATGGGCATGAGGAAGGTGGTGGGAATGAAGTCAAAGTTCTTGAACCCGCGGAAGTATTGCATTTTCTCAATATTTTTGTAAAGCTTGTCTTTGCGCGTTAGTTCGTAGGATCTGGGGAGAAAAAAAGTATTTTAGTAATTACAATAATATGTAGGATATTACACACATAGCTGGTGGCCCTGGTCACAAACTAAGCTCTAGGCTTGTTATATGTGTACCAGAAACCATAAACTCACTGTATCCAGATACAACGCTAAAGGCAAAACAACTAGTCCACAGAGACGGTGAAAGGTGGATAGGGATCTCGGGATGCAACTCTGTTTCTATGTAACGGTAAATAAAAATTTAATAATTAGGCTTTAATTAAACTTTGTTTACCACCAAGTAAAAAATTAGTCACTGCTTCAAAAAAAAAACTTTTCCTCCAAAATTTATAAGTAAATCATTTACTTCTGACTCATTCTTTTCCCGACAAGTCATACAGGTTAATTATTACATCTAATTTAGAACAGACCCTCAGTTAGTGGGTTACATAATTGTTAAAAAATATAATGTACAACCCGCACGGAGAATCCATGGATAGCTAAGAACATTGTCTCTTACTCTCTTTTTAATTTGTAATATTTTAGCCTTTTCTATGGTCCTTTAATGAGCTTTGGTAATAGAAACCGTACGAGCGTGCAAAACACATTGAAGCTATTCTATAGGTATATAGACATATATATATCATTGCTTCATCATTCCTCACATTTAAAGTTATTAAAAGATAAATAATACAGCACACACCTGGGAAAATGGTTGACCCTCTGATAAGGAGACAGAGACCTCAGCACGTCAGGCTTGGGGTGAAGACCAGACCACATGAGGTTATAGTCTTTACCCTCAGGAGACGCTTCCTCCAGCCCGTGTGCTTGAAGCAATCGGTGCAGTAGTTTTGTTTCAGTGTTCACCAGCCTGTATGTCACTTTTAGGATACGGGCTGGCATGTTATTGCTTTCTAATACCTGTGTTATGGAAAAATAATTTAGTTTTTTAATAATTTAGTATTTGTGCAGTGGAAGTCAGTGCTAGAGGAATTCCAACATTGCATTATCTGTTAAAGGATTTTGGCCTCCCAAGATCGGCCACCGGAACTATATGGCGCTTACAGAAATGTATGTGCTGGACCCATTCATGGTCTTTGTTTACTATCAGGTAGTTAAAATATCACATAGCAAGCTCTAATAACAAAATAAAATAAAACTCTAACCTATTTCAGGAGAGTCTTACCTTAATACTATCATAGGTTTTGACTAGCGTATGTTCAGAGTCCTCGCTTCCGGAAGGCGATGGGGGTCTTTGGTTTTCTATCACATTTTTCTGCTTCGCTTTACTCGTGCGTTTAGTTTTTGGTAACGTTTGGGCTGGAAAAGAGACCCTATTAAATATATTTGCAATTTTTCATAAGATTATTGTTATTAAAAAATTCAGTGAACAGATTAAAAAATAGCTATGCGGTTATCTGAAACATTTTTTAAATCTTTGTTCAAAAATATAGTATACAAAGTTACAATACCTTTGGGAGGGTTTAGATCTTCACATTTCTTAATATTAGCAGTAGTATTTTCAACATTTAGATTTTTCTTTAAAGTAATCTTTTCCAAGTCATTCAAAACATCAACTATATCTCTTTTATGTTCAGTTTCCTCTCCTTCATCACAACTTTCTGTAACATCTGACTCACTAACGTGTTTCACGACGAAAGCATTTCCTGTATACTTATTTGTATTTCCAAAAGTTTCCATTACATCATGCATTATGTTTTTAGATCTAACGTTAAGGGACGTAGGTTCGGCCACCAATCTCTTGGCCATGTTTTTAGCTTTATTAAGTAAAATAGCGGTCCCTGTATTGTTTCCGACGGATTTATTTGTGGATTCCATTGAAGGGGTTTTGGAAGCCAAGACGCAGCTTCGGAAGACCAAGACTGCTCCTTTGGCACCGACTGGGCCTCCACAAACCCAATCTGAGACAGCTGGATCATGTTCGTTGTCATTTTGCTGATTGTCTTCTTCATTTTTTCTCATGCTGTCGTTTGGGTTGGATGATAGGTGTTCGTCTGATGTAGACGGAAGGTTTTCTGGTGATGCATGTGGACTGAAAAGTTAATTTTGTTTATTATTTATAGTTAAGTTTATACTGAATTATGAACTGGAGGAATAAAAAAAAACTACTTATTAAAGCTCAATTTTAATTAAGAATTTTAGAAGTGAAATTAAAAAATGAATTTAATGATAAAGAAAAAATGCGTGAAGGCATAAATTGTTGAAAAAAATATTAAATTTGATACATTGTTAAGTATAATAAAGTCCTATGTTAGATAAAACATTATGAACATACGTTTTAAGTAGCAAGTTATACTTGAAGGCAACAATTTTCTTAAATTAACCTAGTCCAATAGAATCGTAATCATGCTTTTATATGATGCTTTTTCCTATTTTTTTTAGTTTTCTATGGGCGATTGGTTAGCAGAATAAGCAAGGTGACAAATTAAGGTATGTGATGCAATCACGCTGCGATTATGACACGATTGAACTAAATTTAAAAGAATCAAGGGCCAGCCCAAAGTATATAATATAATAATAATACTCGTATATGACAAATAATCTTTGTTACTGAAATACAGTTTATTTTATTTTATAATAAATACCATCACATGTGCTTTTTTGGCTCACGAGAACCGTTTAAACGATCTCAGAGTACCCAGCTCGAGCTAAGTTATTAACCCGTCCTCATTTCGCCGATGATATTCGGAGGTAACACCTAACAAGTGCCGAGCTTGTTGAGGTGCTTATGATGGTATAGCCTCGTTGTATAAAGCGGTCACCCATACCAGGTCCGGCTTTGTTGTCATCTGCTTAACCTTGTTATCAGTTGCGCAGTGACTTAACCACTAGGCTGGGGCCGCTTTATATGACAAATAAATATGGAATTTGCAATCCCTGTACATAAAAGCTATTATATAATTAAAATTTATGCAGATCGTACATTCTGCAAGAATAAGATGATGGTGTCACTACAGTCTTATGGCCGTGATATAAACTAAGGGACAATTTCTTGCAAGAAAGATATTTAAATAATTAAAATAAATTACAATGCTCCTAAGCCTATAGCTTTTTTTTCTTTAAGGAGCATCTCATAAAATCCATAATAAGTATGACACATGGCTGTTTTAAACTGTTAAAGTGAAAGCCAGTAAGTAGTAGATTCTTTGGAACGCGGCCTTCAAAAGAATTACCCATTATAATTAGATAACAATACAATTAAAATACTGGTCCAATTTACAAACGAGCTAAGACAACGTAACCACCTATGAAGAATAAGGCAAGTCTGGTTAATTTAAATATTTAAATTAAAAACTTTTATACATTATAAATAAGTGTAGGTGTTTTAATATTATCTAGGTCTAATTATTTTCCTATATATACAGGGTGACTATGAAAATATGTACTTTAGGCTAATATGAGGTTCTGCTGATCAAACTGAACAACTTCCATGGGCAAAGTTGTTCCATCCATGCATGACAAGCATGTATCTCAAATGAAAAAAAATTTTGGCTTACCCATACAAGTTGGTCATTTGAACTCTACTTGTTTGTACGGAGAAGGTTTTTTTTTTCATTTCCGAAACATGGTCTCATGGGAAAAGTTGTTCGATTTGATTAGCAGAACCTCATATTAGCCCAAAGTACATATTTTCAAAGTCACCATGTATAACTAATCTATTAAAGCTAAAGAGTTTGTTTGTTTGAACGCGCTAATCTCAGGAACTAATGCTTTCAACTGAAAAACCTATTTTAGTGTTTGATAGCCATTTATCGAGGAAGGCTATAGGCTATATAAGATCACGCTACGACCAAAAGGCCGCTCCTTTCATCAATGAAAAATGTTGCAAAAACGGGGAACATTTATTCCTTTCGAGAGCTTCCGTTGCGTAAACGATTAAAGTTAAGAGGTGTTTCTGGTGACGCTCTTCGATGCTCATGCTGATTTAACTGCAAAGTATTAACTCTTCCCCCGACGGTGACTCGGTAACACTACCATACATTTATGTAAACTTTCTCCCCGACCCCCAATAAGAAAAAGAGCACGTACGAGATTATACCTACAATTTAGACAGCAAAACGACTTTAGGGCCAAAACTGTTTTTCATTTTATTAAAGAGAATATAAACGATGACTGTACTTTTTCCTTTTTTTAATATTCTGTCTTGTTTATTTTATAAAAATTATTTTAATGTGAGTAATTTTATCGCGATTTTTTTTCGAATTTCAGGGCGTGATATTTTTTTTCCTATACGAAACTTTAAAAAAAGGAAAACGTACAAGCCTAGATATAGGTCTTATTTATAAAGCCTCCAAAAATAACAAAAATCTGTGAATGTTTAGGGGGTGTAACAGTTAAGACCAAATGGTCGTGAATGTATGGGAAATATTTGATCAGGCGCTGCTCTTAAGCAGGCGAAGTCAGCTAGTTAATTAGGTATAATTACAATACCAAAATAAAAACTTAATCTGCTCTATCTATAACATTTTTTATTAACTTTATCATTTAAAAAAAATCAAGGCCTCCAAGGTAAGAATGTAATCAATAGAGAAATAACAAGCAACGTTTTCAAGGCATTTATTATTTAATATAATTGATTGGGAAACGATCAAGGTTGAATAAAGAAACTTACGTTAATTCGAATCAATAAGAATGGATAGGCCAATATTCTATCACCGGTATTCATAAAAACTTATTGAGTCCTTGAAGAACACTTTACATATGGAAGGTTTTGTCTCTTTTTATTAGCAACAAAAATGATTATACGTAAAAGAGAAAAAAACCTTCTATAACTAAAGTGTTCTTCAAGACCTCAATATCTTTTTTATGAATAAGGCCAATAATGTTTATTTATTAAGCAGGAAATATTTCGTCTATGTAGGAAAATTGTAAACACAATTTTATGTGCAGAATACACTTGCAAATGCACACATTCATTTCCATCAGAGGATTTCTTATTTAGGTGAAATACCAGTTTTTTCTTTATTTATGTAAAGAAAGGGGGCATATAAAATAATAAATATAAACAATACAATTTAATAACGACAAGTGATATAGGTATACATGTTTAATTTTTTTATTGGGGAAGAACAAGTACCTAGTTAATTTAAATTTTTTTTTTGAATACATAGGAATTTAGTTAATAGGCATTAATAGTTCCCATTTTTTTAAATATTGGAACCTACCTAATCATTTTTTTTGGCTAAAGTAGTAAACTTTAGCCAAAAAAAATGATAACGGATAACGGTGTCACACTTTAAATAGTTAGTATATATGGTTACGATATATTTCGCCTTACATGGCGTCTTCAGTCGTATGACATTAAAATGAAGAAATTTACTTATATATATTTTTTTTTTTTTTGAACATGAGAGTACATGACGACACAAAAGATCTATTAATTACTTTGGCACAAATAACATACAGACAAAACTTTAACTTACGTACAATAATAACCAAAACTAATCCTCGACTTAATTTAATAAGACATCATCCGCAGGAACCATTCCATGTTCACAACCCCGATGCAAAACTTGTCCCATTATTAATTCAGACACTTCCATCTCCACACAAAACTTCACAAGCATATTGAAATCTCAACCAAAATGCAATTACAAAACGAAATTTGAAATTCTACATTTTGGAATGCCGCCATTGTCCATCATTCTACATAGGTGAAACAATAAACCCATTGCACATCCGTATCAATCATCATCGCCATACCACAGATTCCATCATAAATAGCATACTACCAATACCATCTCACGCTCGAATTCATAATTCAATGACTGTTACACCGTTAGAATCATAAAATCATTTCATAAAATTGACAATATTCAACTATGCACCTGGGAACTATCATAAATCTGGACATTAGGACTGAACATACAATTGTGACACAGACACATACATATTGACTTACTAACAATTTTCATACACAACACGGACACACACCTACACTACAAAGACACGCATATTCATATCTTATTCTAATTGTAAACAATATATATAAGTAAATTTATTATATTTTTTAAGATTTAAATTTATTTTACGGTTTAGAGAGCTAAGTACCTTTTTTATTAAATTAAAATTCGTTTGCTGACCTCAAGCGAGTAACTTTATCACCTAATCTATAGAAATCGAAACTCAAATGTATTGGACTTGACATTTTTCTTCGATCGAGTTCGAATTCCGGAGCTCAAGCGAGTTGATTCTAGGCGATAATTACATTTTTATCCATCGACGCGTTGATGTAGCTTCCTCTGTATAACAATTTTAAAGGAAGCTTTGAACTCCGGAATTCCGGAACTGAATAGCTTAATATCGAAACCCAATAAAGGAATTTAAAAATGGTCCGATATTCAAGCCCCAAACTCAACCAAAAAACATCAAATCATTTACGAAATTAAACTAATGTTGAACATAGATCAATATTGGTTGACAAACAACGACGCGGTACAATATGTTAATACTAGATTATATCATGCATATAAAACCAACATGCAACGCCGCCATGCAATGACCTACAAACAATACATAGAGGTATCGACCTTATTCTCTTACAAATAACTGCTAAAATACAAAGCACAATAATTATTATAAACCTAACTGTATAGAATGTTTTAATAAACTAATGGTTTAATTAAATAATGAACTTGGCAAAGTTAAAAAAGTAGAACAGTGGGCGATAAGGACCTATATTCTATCTAAACAACAGTAGGCTCATGTCCGATTTCACCAACAATCCCTGGATGGCAGTCGAAGGGCTAAAGGAGCCCCTAAATAAGAATTTTGACATATTTGCTATGAAAAACTGTCATTAATTGTCCCTTAACTTGGTTAGGGGCTCCCTAAGAGTTGATGAATTCGGGCATAAGTCTCTTGAGGCTGTACCATGAGTTTTGCATTATATTAACGTAACGTTAATACGTGACAATCCACCAAAAGGACACCTTTATTTTTTGTTTTCAAAAATAAAGCAATTCTATTGGTAATGTAGTGAATGAATAGTGTAATTTATTTTTCATATTTTTAATTTTTTTTGGAGCACGACACGTGACTTCGTATCTACCTGGTGGTCAGCAGACCTACAAAGTCCATGAATGGCGTCAATCAATAATTGTTATTAAGCAATATTAATATCGCTCCCACTATTCCGGCTAAATAATGATTACGAAAGGGGCGACAATGACTAATCGCATTACAAGTAGGTATATTTTAATATACTCGCAGCCTGATCGTCAATCTAACTACCCATTTCGTAACCGCACCATGAAAGGAGACTACCACCTTGACAAGAAATCGATGCAGTAGTCTCCTGAAAACCGGTGAACCACACACTAAAACCGAAACATGACTAGGTCACTTGACGGTTGTTGCATATGTATGGGCGGTAGTAACGAGACCGGTCGGTCGGCCTAACAAAGTTAAATAATTGTCTTGTTCAAAAATGAATGAAGAGGCAGATTCTTTTGCATTAATTTTTATTTTATTGTCAGCCCACTGTTGGGCAAAGGCTTCCCTTTCCTCGTTCCATCTCTCTCTATATACTGTTACTTTGGACCAATCACTCGAAAATATGTCTAACCTATCCTTCCATCTCCTCCTGAACCTTCTACGTTGCCTCATCCGGTCGAGTGGTACCCAATATGTGGTGATCCCAAAACTCGCCGGGAATACGGCATACGTGGTCTGCCCAGCCCATTTGAGGGGTGTTTTGTGTTCTAGAGCACTATATTCTGTTTCTTACCTTAATAGTGCATTTTAGACCCAGTATACTGCGCACACAGGCAAACCCTGATTTTGGTCTTCTGCTGGACATTAACACCAAGTCTGCACTCCGTAGGCTAAGAAGAAAATAATGCGCATGTCCATCAGTTTACGATTGAGGTTTAATTGGAGGTTACCCTTCATTACAAGTAATGTTAAATCAACAATAGAGAGCCTATATTAAGTCTAAAAAGAAAAAGCGTATTAAATTTATAATTCAGGAGATAACACCTACTATACGAAGAGGCTTAGTACCTTTGCCTTTCCTTAATGGATAAAACTAACTTTTCCTTCATTAACCCTTTCATAGACCAATAGCTGGTCCAAATATTTTCAGTGCGGCGAACTAACTCCTATTTAATTATGGCGCCTGGGGCACAATTCTCGCGAATTTTACATTCATGTCTGCTCGATGTATTCGAATGAAAATGATATTACTCTATGAAGATCTGCCACTTTCCACTCTAATATCGCACCAGAATTTAGACTATTTGGCCCAGGTAATATAAATATTCACAATGGAATACCTACCTTACTTATAACTGGTTGTTATTCAATATTGATATACGATACCAGATTAATATTGTAAGCATATCAACAACTGCAAGGCAATACGAAAAATACTTTTAAGTATAATATTATATGACATAAAATGTCAATTTTATACGAAAAAAAACTCATAAATTAAATACAAAATCTAAAATATTTTAATGCAGTTTCATGTCATTAAACAATACCCTGTTTTACCCACAGAGCTAAAAGCTATTCTAATTGATGATATTCTTAGTCTACACCAAACAAGTGGCCAGCTCGTCGCGATGTTTAGATATACTTATTAACCCAACTATAATTTATTTCGCCTATTTGTGCAATAAGGAATTTTAAATAAAGTATTTTAAAGCTGAAGAGTGTGTTTGTTTGGTTGAACGCGCTAATCTCTGGAACTACAGGTAAGCAATTCTCGCGCTTTCGAAATTCATCTCGATTCGATATTTTTGAACCAAAATTGACATATTATGTCATTTTTGGTTCAAAAATATCGAACATTAAACGAAATAAATAATAAATATCGAATCGAGTTTTTAAACGAAAAATGACTAAATATGTCATTTTTCGTTCAATATTTGTATATTTATTAATTAATATTTATTTTGTTTAATGTTCGATATTTTTAAACAAAAAATTGCATATTTAGTCATTTTTCGTTCAATTTTTTTTTATGAGAGCTCGACATGTGACCTCACATTTACCTGATGGAAAGCAGTATGAAGGTCCAAGAACAAATGCAACCAACAATTACGATCTACGTAACCGTTGATTTATTTATTATGCCGGCTTAAGATGCCTATACACGCTTCGTTTAAAGGACTCGAGATTATAGGAAGAAGGAAACACGCGAGCAGGTAGAGCATTCCACATTTTAATAGTGCGACAGATATACGAATCACCAATTTTTTTAGTGCGGGTTGGTATATCTGCCACAGTATATGCATGCATTTTGTTACCCGCTCGTGAGGTCCTATACCGGAAAGGAGAAGGAGGAATGAGATGAAAAAGTTCTTCAGAGCACTCTCCATGATAAAGGCGATAAAACACGCCATAATAAATAATATATTTATTATTTATTAATTAATATTTATTATTTATTTCGTTTAATGTTCGATATTTTAAAACGAAAAATGGCATATTTAGTCATTTTTGTTTAAGAAGAAAGAATGAGATGAGATGACGAGATGAATGTCGAAAGCGCCGAGAATTGGCCACCTGGTTCGAATTGAAATATTATTCTAGTGTTGGCTAGCCCAGTTATGAAAAATTATGAAGACTACATAACATCACGCTACGACCAATAATAATAGTACTAACAATGAAAAATATTACAAAAACGGGGAAAAATATTCCTTTTGAGAGCGTTAAAATTACGTAGACGAAGTTGCGCAGATCAGCTAGTATGGGCTTACTTTTATGTAATCTTCATTAAGTATACATTATTCTTCACTCTTTTCTCCTCAACAATCAAAACTGTTAACATTTCATTTTTTTTTACTAAAAAAATATGCGAATTTATTTATTTATGTATGTAGGTATATATATCTACAACTTTATACAACGAGGCTATTTCATCATAAACACCGCAACAAGCTCGCCACTTGTTAGGTGTTGCCTCCGAATACCATCGGCGAAATGAGGATGGGTTAATCCCTCCGCTGTGACCCTGAGGCCGTTTAAACGGTTCTAGGGAGCCAAATTGGCACCCGTGATGGTATTTTTTATTTTTTTTATTTATATATCTGAATTATTATTTATGTATGTTTATGTATACTATTAATACCAGTATGTATTGTTATATTACCTAATAATTTACTTATATATCCTTGTATTATATATTATATGTTGCATTAATTAGCACTCTGCCTGTTATTGGTCAATCTCCAAAGGTTAGCTGGTAGATAATGCCTAAGGCATTAAGCTAGCCTGTGTACTATAGTATTAAGCTATTGTGCAATAAAGAATTTTTCATTCTTTCATTGTGATGATGACCAACAAATCAAAGTGCACTTGCATTGTACCAGGATGTTTTTTTTTTTTTTAAATATCATTGAGTACAAAAATCTTAAAAATATAGTTTCAACAAATAGGAATCGATTCCACGACCTCGAATCAAGTCCAACAGTATATATATATAACCACTAGACCGTGGAGACGATCAATTCGAATGTAAGGGTGCGACCGTGTAATTGTTACTTTATAAAATTTAAACGGACATAAAGACGTGGAGAGGGGCTTTTATTGTCGTACCTACCAGAGTTTCGCTTTTTTTTATTGGAATAAGGTATATGACTTTGTATAGGTTCTCGACAGGAAATTCATACAGTAGTCGCTGGGGGATGTTGGGTAACCTTACTTGTGAGACTTGCCCAACATAATTTTAGAGTGAATTCAAAAATATAATTTATATTACTAAGGGCCGATTCGACCAAAAGAGGGCATAACTTATACTGGGGATTGTAATGTCAAAAAAGATTTATTCCTAGATTAAATTATTAATACTCAGAATAATTATTTATATGTGATTTGACAATACTGATATCGGTATAAGTTATACCCACTTTTGGTCGAATCGGCTCTAAGAAAATTAGGTTGACATCGTAGGTCTCATGATGAAAATGTGCTAACATTTTTTTTGCTCTCTATTAACTGTAAATTATAATTATTTAATGTAGGTATATATATATCGTCACGGGTACCTTACAGCGCCCGAGACCGCATAGACAGTCCCAGGATACCCAGCGGAGGGGTTATAACTTTTAATCCCACCTCGTCGCAGCCGATGGTATGAGTCTACACCGAACAAGAGGGCTAGCTCGTCGCGATGTTTTGAATAGACTCAATAACACATCTATAAACAGTTTCACAAGTTGGTATAGTAAAACCGGGACCGAGAGCCTAACGTGCACTATAGTGGTGTTGTCAAACAAATGTACATTTTTTTTTTATTTAAAAACTTATTGGTACACACCGGGATTCGGACCAGGGACCTAAGCGTTTTTAAGTCCAAGGTCTAACCAACTCGGCCACCACGTATATCACGTATACCACTCATCGTTATAGGTCTAAAAGAAACAGCCTTGGTTTGGCCGAACAACAATGGTTTTTGTTATTAAACTTCAGCATGAAATTTTACAACAATCTTCCTATAAAAGGGTTCCCGATAATAATAAAAGCCAGACCCATTCGACTAAATATTTTTACTTATGAATATTTAGTACACATGCAATGCCATTAGGTATAGGGTGGGCGGACAAAAAAGTACAACGACCTCTTAAGAGGCTCACACACATAAAATATGTTTTTTTTTTTAATAGTGTAGGTTTAAAGAGGCAAAGGCCGACGCATGACATAGAACTACTGGGAGAAGAGAATAAAAAGAACAATAAAGGGATTCATTTATATCTAGAGCCGCCTCAAATTAGAATTTCAATTAGTAAAATTATAATATTATTTATGAAGTAGTTTTGTGTATTCTATTCTAGTTTATTAATATTGCCTCTTATTTTTTCATTTGTTTTTGTGTATATTTTGAATTTTAAATTGGGTATAAAAATAGTTATTAATTATTTCTACTTATGAAAATATTTTGTGATTTATCCCATAGGTTTGATTAAATGGTTTAAACTTAATAGGTAATTGCAAAACTGCAAAAAAATAGTTAAGGTTTATTAAAATGAAGTCCTTTTATCATTTTAATAAACCTTAACTATTTTTTTGCAGGTTTTCAGTCCTAAATAATTACCTATTAAGTTTAAACCTAAAAAAAACTATGACCTACCTATATTATTTAATAGTATTACCCTATTCATTATTTTTATGACCACTATAAAATAAATAAAAAACAAACAACTTCGTACACAATTCGACGCGGTTTTTTTGTATTTATATCGTTGTCAAATCTATATAAACCGATTTTGATATTCTGTCGACAAAGTAGAACACAATAGGACTGTATAAAAATAAAATTAATTACTTTGTCAAATTATCGTATTTAGTATTTTTTGCCTTTGCATAAGATTGCAACTTAATACTTTTGTAGGGTTTTATTATATTTTTATAAGTACTTAATAAGTACTCAATTTTTAACCATGGCATCTTTGAAAGGTTGTACTTTGGACTAATATGAGTCTACTAATAAAAACGAACAACTTTCCCATGGAACCATGTGTCGCAAATGAAAAAAAAAGTTAGATCTATACAAATTGGTCGTTTTAATATTACTAGTTTGTATAGAGACTTGTAGTACGTACTGTATAAAGAATTTTTTTTTCATGGGAAATGTTGCTCGGATTGATCAGTAGAACCTCTATATAACTTTGGGCTAAGTTTAACCTTTCAAAGTCACCCTGTATATGGCAACGTTGACTACTATAGTCGCCTTAAAATGATTACGTAAATACTTACTATGCTGGTAATGGTTTTAGCAATGCCTAATTTGTTGTGACAGTTATACTATAATAATGTAACTACCTATAGTTTATGACGGCTATTTACGGAATTTTGGAGTCATGATCATTAGACTGGGCAGATATACTATTAGAAAGTTCCAAAACCGAGGCGTCCAAAATCACTTATAAGATAAATAAAGAAACCATTGGTGATATGAGATTCAGATGTCCCTCTTAACTTTTCTTTTGAAATTTTATATGGCATTTTTTTTTTATTTATAGTGTATATTTCACACATTTTGCCCAGGGGGCCAATTCTCGTGGCGCTCGAATAATTCACTTGCGATTTTAAGTCACGAATGTAAAATGTCGGTAAAAAATGTCGAAGAACGCTAAAAATGCTATTCTACGAAGCCTTCGAAAAAATGTCGAAAATTAGTGATGCCTTCCGCAAAAGTTTACAAAAATAAGTACTATAAACAGAACGTTTTACTATTTTTGTAAATATAAACACACAAACTACCTATTTATAAAAACAAAAAAAAAATGTGTTAATTTTAGATATTGGGAGTGTATAAGATTTTTTTTTATAAATTCCACTTCTCTTTTTAATAATTTAATATTTCGGCTTCTTCTACTACATTTGTAACAAAACTTCACAGCGAATTCTTAAAATATACTTACTCAAATTATGAATTAATGAAAAATAACAACAAATACCTAGTTCTAGTTGAAAACAATACAAAAAGAATCTCAAAATAGAGTAATGGATGATTCACTTTCGACATTGCAAGTTCGAGTGCTGAGGACCACTCGTACGTAGTTGAGCGCAGGCGGTTCGAATAAATCGAAAGTGAGATTCCGAGAATACGCAATTAGTTTTTTTCTTCGACATATGTCATTTTTCGTTCAAATTTATCGAATCGAGATACAAAATACAAATACAATAATATTTATTATCTCTCATTATAAAAGTTACAAGGGTTGGGACACCCCATTTAAGTGTGTGCACCTGTATTAGGAGTGTCCCGCTCTTCCGTACAATTGTAGTTAACAACAAATGTTATAACATAAGTAAGTAAGAAGGTACATATAGATAATATGGAAAATTTGGTTAATAATATATAATTTTAGGAATATGTAAATATATATATATAATTTTAGGAATAAAGTTGAATAAGAGAAGATGTGTTTTTATATGTAATAATGTCGATGTGAATAGAGATGAATGTCGAAAGCGCGAGAATTGCCCCCCTGGTCACAAACTAAGCTCTAGGCTTGTACTAGGTGTACCAAAGACAACGATACATATCCAATCCCTGGCAGTAACTTTTTCAAATATATTATTTTCTTTTTCTTTATATCTACAAATTATATTTAGTGGAATAATATTATATGATCTTATAGTTGTTAATTTATATTTGCATTACGAGTATATTTTTATACTCGTTGCCTTATCGTCACTACTCATTTTATAACCGCACCCTAAAAGGAGATTACTACCTCGACAAGAAATCGATGCAGTAGTCTCCTAAAAACCGGTGAACCCAAAGACTAAAATCAAATCTTCTGTATGGTTGCTAGTAGGTATACTTCTACTTTTAGATTGGTGAATTATTTGATGATAAGAATCAAAAAGCTGTCGTGTAAGCCCATGAAGCTAAAAAAACGCGCCCCGGCGCGGACGGGCATGGTTTTTACCTTCATGTGTAAGCCGTAGTAGCGTTAACAACTTATTTAGTCGACGGCAAACTTTCTTTACAAGTCAAACTTTGTAATTTTATTTGAAAGGAAACTCAGAACTTTGGCAAATACGATTTACAACCTAAACTTGAATCGCACAGAATTATATTGAATATAGAAGTGGCATGAGAGCGGTGATAGCTGAGAACACCGGCCTACTTGTCTGTTAGATAGAATACTAGTAAATGACCCCGAAAAAAAATGCACTATAAATTTAATTTGACCATGTAACCGAAGAAGGTCTTAGGTCCATAAAGCAGGAGGCCCTAGACTTTACACAACTCAGACAGTCGCAAGAGCAAAGAAGCCCTTTTATTCTTATTTCGTACAAAACAAAAACAAATTCGCTAGGGCTTGCATATTTAAATTTATAAATTCTAACTTATACTTTAACCGCGCGTCGATGACAAAAATCCCTGTACCTTGCAAATTAAAAATTAAATAAACTTTACATTACAGCTCATTTTAATATCTTGTGAATTAAAACCTAAAATAATCTACAACGAAATTTTAAAACGTTAAAAAAATACTTAAGTTTTAATATAAATTCAATTTTCTTTAACTTTTGCTTGTTTTCTCACTTTTGTTGTCAACCTGTCAAATCAAAATAATATAAGTCGGTCATTGGTGTTTTTCACCATAATTATTGAATTACTATAATATCTTAACGTTGGAAAATAAACCGTAAAACTTGTATTTAACATTAAAAACAAAAACAATTTTGCTAATGATTTAAATTTCTAAGTTTCGTTTAAAATATATACAATTTTTATCGTTTAATTTAAAATATATACAATTTACGCAATTGTAAGCCTTAAAAACCATCCACTTTTGTCATTTCTATTTTCTTATTATTCCTGTGTTACTTTCTTATTAACCCTTGTCGAATAGCACGCAAACCCCTTGGCAACTCGCGTGTGTATGGTGAATCATGATCTTTAACTGAGGTGCAATCGACTAGACATGATTTGATTTTGAATATTGATTATCAACTTGTTTATTGCTAAGACAGGTATAATAAGTATTATATAGGATAAACTTTACAATTCACAATACATTGGACATCAGTAGCTCTATATACCTACCATCAGTTTTTGTTAAACAATCATTCAATTATTGTACACAGAGTGGCCACTTTTTCCATTCCATTTCCCTGCCCTTTTCAGGATTTCTAGTCACTTTTTTCGAAATGAAAGTTGTATTTTTTTCAAAGGTATAAAAACTTTTTTTGAATAATAATAGAGGTAAAAATTATTGGAAAATCTTAATTTATTATTTAACTGATCAAATCTTCTCAACTTTTCCCATGGATTTTGTATAGAGAAGCATTTTGTTTTTTCAGATTTTTCCCTGACATTAGTGGGCTCAAAAAGAATGTTGTTTTTTTTTCCAAAGATATAAAAAATACTTTTATTAAAATTTACTTTTGGAAATAAAAACGTTTTTGAAGAAAAAAATATTAGAAAATCTAAATTTTCATTATTTTACTGACCAAATCGGATAACTTTGACCCATGGATCCATGTGTCATAAATGAAAAAAAAAATTTGGCTTCTCCATACATATTATAAATATAATTTTAATGTAATTTTATAAATTGTTAATCATTGCTAGTTTGTATGGAGAAGGGATTTTTTTTTTATTTGCGACACATGGTCCCATAGGAAAAGTTTTTCGATTTGATCCGTAGAAACTCATATTAGCTATATAAAAAAAATATTCTCGAACTAAATGACCAAAAACTAGTAATGTTAAAATGACCAATTTGTATGACGAAGACTTTTTTTTTTCATTTGCGACACAGGTTCCTGGGAAAAATTGTTCGATTTGATCAGTAGAACCTCAGTATAAATTTGATCAGTAGAACCTTAGTATAAATTAGCCCAAAGAACAAAGGTTGTACTTTGGGCTAATTTATACTGAGGTTCTACTGATCAAATTTATACCATGTCACCATGTATATAAGCAATAGTTAATGGAAAGCAATGACCTTACGCCAGTTAGTCTGACCTATTTCATTTAACCTATCATTCTCGTAAATATAAACATTTGGTAAAAATAGCCCACAAATTAGAATAGACATTTTTTTAAGGCATATTACTCCGGAGTCAAGCCAATTTGAACGTTAATGCGAAGGCATAGAGTAGTTTAAAATCTACTTCACTCTACATGGTGTTCTATTCAATACACTCGTTGTATTCAAAGATCAATACCTATATAACCAGCCCTCATGGACTAGTAGTTTGGCGTTTACCTTTGGCGATGAATCTGGAGGTCGTGGGTTCGATTCCCACCTATGGCAAATAAATATTAGTACGTTTTTCTGTACAGTTTGTCATGGTCTGGGTGTTTATTAAATATGATATGTATTATATCGTTGGTGACTTTATTTCTATCTGATGATGAACAAACCTACAAAGTCCAATGGGGTCAGGGGCGGATCCAGGATTGATGTTTGGGGGGGCTCTAGGGCCTTTTGACAAGCTTTTTCTAGAATTTTTTGAAAAAAAATATTACAAAATAGTAATAGGTTTTAAGTAAATTTAGATGGTTTCAAGGGGGGGGGGGGGAATACAGGGATCAGCCACTAAATGGGGTCATTCAATACGTTGTTGTTTAACAATATTGATCGCTCCCACTATGCCGGCTAAATAATGCTATTACGAATAAAGAAGAATTCGCTTTAAGAGTAATATCGTTATAATATCCTCGCTGCTTTATAATCAAACCACTCCCCCATTTCGTAACCGCAGGAAAGGAGACTACTACTAAGAAATCAATGCAGTAATCTCCTAAAAAACCAGGGAACCCACAGACTAAAACTAAAACATAAGGCGCGCCGGTTCGACCATAACTTATAGTAATGTCAAATTTCATATAAATTTATTAATAATTCTTAGAATTAAAATTACTAATCTTGATATAAGTTTTACCATCTTTTGGTCGAATCGGCCCTAAGTCACTTATTATTATAGGTTTATTAGTATAGTGTATTTATGTATATTTACTATACATTATTTATTTTTGTTGATAGGTATTTATGTACCATGACTGTTGTAAATAATTTTATGTATATATACATGTATTTATTATTTTATTTATCTTTATTAAAGGAAAAATACAGAGCTATAACTTGTAATACAGTGGTAATAAGATAATACATAATCCGATGAAGTCAAGCACATATGTATTTTCTTAATAATATAAACCAAAAATTAACTACCTACTAATAAAGAAAAACAAAAAAAAAAGTTAATCAAAACTCATACTAAAAAATATGATACCTATTGGGGCATAACTATTTACCTACAAAATGGCAAATTTATATCTTGTTTTAGCTTTGTTATTGCATCTATTTACTTAGTAGTTAATTTGTCCCGTCTTTGTAATAATTGGGCAATGTACGGTAGACAACAAGTAATAAAGTCCAGATAGTTTATTATATCTTGACTGTACTATAAGTTTAATTCAGGTACTGTACTTTCTTCAGAGAATTTGTTGGCATCAAACCAATGATGTTAGCTGCATGCTAAGTTAAAATAAACTCCATACTTTTGTCTTCGTCTTATTAAAAATAAATAAATACCATCACGGGTGCCTATTTGGCTCCCGAGAACCGTTTAAACGGCCTCAGGGTCCCAGCGGAGGGATTAACCCATCGTCATTTCGCCGATAGTATTCGGAGGCAACACCTAACAAGTGGCGAGCTTGTTGCGGTGTTTATGATGAAATAGCCTCGTTGTATAAAGCGGTCACCCATCCCAAGCCGGCTTTGTTGTCATCTGCTTAACCTTGTTATCAGTTGCGCAGTGACTTGACCACTAGGCTGCGGCCGCTTTTTTTTTAATCTTCGTCTTATTAATAATAATAATAAAATAAAAAAACTTACTTTAACGTCCAAATTTTAAATGTGGCTCACACAGTTTTATAAACTTTACTCGTCGAATATAAACAAACTAAAATATACACAAACAAGTTTATCGATTATAATGAGGGAACACTTTCGCCGTCACTCACGGTTCAGTGGTCACTATGGACTGATTGTAACACAGCTACTGCGATACGTTCGATGCTTCGTCACACCTGTAAGGGTGCCGCTTGGGTTGGGCTGAACGTTAGGCAGAGCGATTTTCATGTCGATGCAGCTTTGACTATAAAACCTTTTTTATTTTATTATAACACTATTTGTGTTACAAAATAAAAAATAATAATATTGTATTTTATTTATTGGAGCATGGCGCGGCGTGACTTTGTATCTATCTAACTGATGTTAATCAGGCCTACAAAGTCCATGAATGGGGCCGATCAATACGTTGTTGTATGTAGTGAATTTCACACATATTGCTTTGTTTACAAACTAAGCTTCAGGCTTGTACTATGTATAGCAGAAACAACAATAGGTACTAATTAATATATTATCTATACTACTTAATATTATAAAGACAAAAGTTTGTTTGTTCCGGATATACTCTAAAACTATTGAATAAATTTAAACAATTTCTTCACCAATTGAAAGCTACATTATCGCATGTAACATGAACTGTATTTTATTTTCAGTCCGATTTCCTTTAAATTAAACGGCACAATTTGTATTATTTTATCTACGATCTCCGCCACCGGACCAAAAGAGGCGGTTGGAGGAGAATGGACTATGCTATGGACCAAGATTGACATATACACAGCTAGATTTGTGCATTGTTGGCCTGCTTTTTTTACGATTTATCAGTCTTTGCGTGTTCTTGGTTCCTCGAAACATAAGCATTTTTTATTTATTAACGTTTAAAGCTGTCAAATGAAACAATATATAGACAAACGGGCTCTGATGACAAACCAATTTAAAGCAGTTAAATTCAAAATAGATAAGAGAAGCTTCTGATGAGGCTCTTCTGATGCTAATGCTGATTCAACTGCTAAGTTTATCATCTCCCCTCGTATGACGGTGAGTCGGTAACGCTACCGTACATAATGTATAAACCTTACGCCCGAACCTCAATCAATCTAACAGTCACGACCTTTTGTAAGGAAAATCTTTCATTGGACTCTCTTAATGATTTTCAATAATAGTTTTCAATGTGTTTTATACCAAGGAACTATATATCGAGCAACAATTCAATGCATGGTTAAACTGTATAGGGTAAGCCATAATTTATTCTACATACAATTCCAAAAATTGTTTTATAATTTAATTTAACATGTACGTTTATATAATTAAATTATATAACATACCATGATTAATTACCTTGATTGCCTAATAATTTAGATATCAAAATCTTGCTTGACGTAAAAGTCTGTTAAACCACTGCATTAAATTAAAAGTTGAACTATTGTTACGGATGGTGTGGGGCTAGGCCTTTTAGTGTATTTTTATAGTTTCTATTTATTAGGAAATGAGTTTGTTTTCTCGTCAGTGTAGACAATATGTTTTATACTACACCTGCTCGGAAAGTAGGTTCTTACTTGCGTAAGAATAGGTCAGAAAGTACGTCTTTGTAGTCGTACAAATATGCGGGAGGAAAAAGTGTATGAAAATCCATTGTTAACGTGCTTAAGCGGGAGGAAAAAGTATATGAAAATTCATTTTTTTTTTTTAATTTTTTTTCTTCAATTCTTCCAAATTAGGAAAGGCAAGGGTTCAAAGCCATACAGCCTAGTTTTTTTTTACAAGTTCGAAATTTTAATCAAAATAAAATAAAAGTATTGGTTTATTGGCTGTTTACTTTCTTTGCATTTTTGATTTATTAAGTTTTAACAACTGTAATAATTTTAATATAAACTTTAATTAATAGAGATTTTATTTTTTATTTTCCTCGTAGGTGTAGTATAAAGCACTATGTATCACTCGGCGAGAAAGTGCGATTCCTAACTCGAGCGAATTAAGGCCCTCCGCTTCGCGTCGGGCCTCAAACTTCGCCCTCGTTAGTAATCGGTGACTTTCTCCCCTCAGTGAACAATGTACTATTCTGACCTCAGTATTATGTTTAGTGATCGGAAATTTGGGAGCTAAGCTAAACTTCACCTTTTCCCGAGAAAAAAAATGCCTTCTGATAGGTAATAACCTACCATATTATATGAGCGAGAGCTTTTTGTTTAAACATATAAATCGGACTTTAACCATTCGTACTATATTAGGTATCTATAACACCCTTCTGCGAGTAACATATAAACAATGCAATAGTGCAAAAATCACCCGGATTCAGTGGCTGTTGTCATAAGAGTATAACAATTAAATATTTATATACGATTTTAAACGCCCGTAACGCCCAGCTCAGCTGCACTGAAGCTACATCCTTACTAGCTGAGTAGTTGTTGTATAGTGAGAAGTCAATGTGTTGACGGAATAAGGTCCATTATGTGTAATGTGAACTTATGTGCATTTCACATTACTGTTGGTTGCGTAATCGACTGTCAAGTAACATCAATGATTTCCTATACAAAAAAGTACTTACCTAATAACATTATTTTGTTGTAAGTACCTACATTTTATTGTCTCCGTGGTCTAGTGGTTACGCTGTGGACATTGGGTCCGGGGTTGTGGGTTCGATTTTCACTCAAGGATAAATTATATTAGTAAGTTTTTATGTGCTGATTGCCTTGGTTTGGTTGGTTAACTCTCGTAACACTATCTTGACGCCGATTTTTTTTTTACATTTCAAAGAAATAATATACCTTTTATTCAAATGACGCCCAATCTCTAATACATATAAAATGCAATGTCTCTGTCTGTCGGTACGTCTCAAACCACTTAACCAATTTTCATGATTCTTAAAATACGAAACTCAAACTTTGATAATTCCAGTCTAATATATAATAAATGTTACGAAGTGAAAAAAGAGCGCAAAATATCCGAAGTTTCTATTATCGTGCGCCCTTGTGTGGGGTCTCTGTATCCAGTGCTGAAACTAGCTTTTTATACACCCGCTGCGGGGTGGTCTGGTGATTTCTGCGCCCCTACAGGGTCTGAGCACCGCTGGCATTACCCTGGTTACAGCACTACCTAATTCAAAGTTCAAAGCTTTAACGTGCTTTGGCCACGGGCACCCTCCTACCAGTAAAATATAGTATGTATTAGAAACATTGTTTCTGGTATACAGGGGCATATTTAGGTTGTCTCGCCTCAGGCCACTTACATCTGTGCTAAATACTGGTTCAATTTTAACCTATCTATTGTAAAAACTGTAATTAACTATTGTTGGTAAAGTGAAACATAAGTGGCCAGGACCATAAATAATAAATTAAAATATGTACATACCATACATTTTCTTGTGACACCCATTATCCTAATACTTAATTTATCTTTGAAGGCCTCGGGATATTAAGTAGGATTTTTTCCACACCTTGTCAAACCGATGTTATAGTAATATTAATTAATTATAACTTACCAAATATAAGGTTCCCATTATTATAAACAAACAAGCAAGCTAATATTATAAAATAACTAAATACATACCTAAGTACTAAGTTATTAAAAAAGTTTAAGCATTAATGAACCAAACACTATGACAAATTTAAATAAGTCAAATTATAAAAAGCTTAGGATGAAGTATAAATACTTAGATATTAGACACTGACAGATATGCATAAAACAAACAAATTTACAAATTAACATCTCAGTATTAATCACTTTATTTATAGCAAACTATCTTTGCAAGACCTTGCTATAAACCTCCTATTCTCTACCTTTTTTTTATATAGGAACTCTAAGTGATTTATTTCCATATAATCAACTTTTCGTCATAGAATCCTTTTTTCTATCTGGTGATTTAAAAACGTTTCCTAAGAAATCTTTAAAAACACAAACACCTTGTATATTTAGACTTCCTATATCCATATTGAAAAATTATATACCCTATGTCCTTTCCCAGGGTCTCAAACTATCGCCATACCAAATTTCATCTAAATCGGCTCAGCAGTTTAGGTGTGAAAACATAGCAAACAAACAGACATACTTTATCATTTATAATATTAGTATGTATGGTCAAAAAATTTCTTTAAGCATTGTCTACCAGTCACAAACCAAGTATTCTCAACACAAAAGTTATATATACAGTATATATAACTTTTGAACTGTATGTAACATTGTATCTAATTTTATTTTAAATAAAATAAATATAAAATACATAAATAATGTGTAATGTTGTAATAAATTTAATTATTTATTATAACAAATATTATGATTTTTTAAATAAAATGAAATACATTAATCTATTCAACTTTATAAACATAAATATAACTTTATTATATACTTCTTTTTAATTCAATTACCTTATCTAAGTTGAATAGGTCAAATAAAGTAGCATGCATATCTCTTAGACATATAAATATATTTTAAGTTTTTTTTTTAATAATTTTTTTATCATTAACTCTGAAATATCTTGGGTTGAAAAGAATGAAATGGAGACATTTAATAATATATATATTCCATCCCTTTCTTGATCCCAAGAGATTGCATGAGCACTTATTAATTCATGTGATGTTTGTTAAAATAATAAACTTTATTATTTTAATTTTATTATGGTAAGCAGTATTTATGCCTACATGGAAAGTATGCAATGAGAATAGTGTGTGTAAAGCTTCAGTAGTTTAGTGAACCTGGATTTTGGACGGACGTAGTTGCGTTTAATATGCACTTTAGGTATATCATCTATTAGTGCCCTAACATTTGGTGGATTATCTTCTTCCAAGTCCATGTTCTTCATTTACTTTAATTACTGTTGATGTATAATAAAAATTAAGTCGTGTATTTTTTAACGACTTATAAAGAGCTTAAATTATATAAAAAAAATTATGTAGTAAACAGTCAATTTTATAAATTTAAGATTTTACAATCATAGGTAGATAGTAATTAAATAATACAAAGGTACAACAAAAATAAACAACATTGAAAGCTTTATAAATAATATAGGTACCTACTTTATAAATATTAATTATAGTAGCAGTATTTCGTCTGTAATAATATTAAACATAAACAATACTTTGCAGTAAAAATCAATAGTATTAATGCGGCATACGAACAAAATAGAAGCATAATTTACTCTTGTCTCAAGAAAATTGTTTACTTACGGTTTGTGGGCTGTTTATTTATGCATGGCACTATTTATAAAATCTGATTACTGTACATATATATATTTAGAAACATAAAATAATAAATTAATCACAAACAATTTTTAAACCAAATCCATGTTCAAATTTAGCACAAGCGAAAATGATGACAGAACTAACAGTGTTGCATAGATTAATAATATTTTTTTTTTTTTTTTTTTTTTTTAATTTTCCTGGCCTGGATACAAGTCCTTCAGCCGCAATAGTTTTTTAAGTATAGCACTTCTTCAAGTTTTTCTTATTAGTATAACTTTTAAAATTAAATCTTTTGTACAGTTTCTTTAATATATCTATATACATCTTCATATAACTCAACGTTTCTTAGTATTTCTTTAATGTGGCGGGGTACTGTTTCTGTTTTTTCACATAATGATGCTGCTAAAATTAGTCTTTCCAGGTTAAAACTTGGACACTCCATTATAATATGATTAAGGTCAGCATTTTCAGCATTGCAAGATAGGCAGTTATCTTTTTTGTAAACATTAATTCTTTTTAGATGAGTTGGCACCAGGCAATGTCCAAGTCTCATTCTATTTATAATTGTATAAAAGTCTCTATTTCTTGGGGCATAGTTATGATACCATGGCTTGATAGGAATCTCTTTCTGTATCTCTTTATACCACTTCCCTTTCTGATCTAAAGAGGCTCTCCAGTGTTCGTCCCATAACTGTTTGATTTCTTCTTTATTAATATGAAAGTAGTCGCTAAATGGTACCTTTAACTGCTCTGTGTAATCTTCATGATAATTATTGTTCACTATATTGTCTACTGTGTTATTTCCTACTATATCACTATGTGCTTTAACCCATACAAATTGAATAGAATCTACTTTGCCATTTTCAACTAAACTATTTACAATACCTTTAATATTATAAATGATATAATTAATTCTATAGTTTATAGATTTATTTTGTACAGCTTGTAATACACTCTTAGAATCACTAAAAATAATATAATCTCTATTTACATTCAAATTACTTATATACATCAAAGCTTTATAGCTAGCATATGCTTCTGCTGTAAAAATGCTACAGTGTGTGTCTATTTTATAACAGTTAGAAAATTTTATCTGGGGGTCATAAAATGCGCTTTGTACCACTGAGGATTTTTTTGAGCCATCGGTGAAGATTCTATAGTGAGTATGTTTATCAGATAGAAAATTTACAAAATCTATGTTACTGTATATTAAATGTAGCTCTACATTGATTGTACTAATTAAACTGTAATATGATTCATTATAACATTGCCATTTTTCACTTATTTTAATGTTTTGAGTAGTTTCCCTCATCTTTCTCATAGTATGAGCGAGAGAAGGAAACGACCCAAAATACAGACTTCTTCCTGTTATTGTAGCATCAGTCATTAAAGAACTATCGCCTAAATTAACTGTATTTAAAACTATTTTATTATTTGTACTTAATACTTTAATGCAGAATTTCTGTGTCATTAAAAATCTCCTAATCGATAATGGCATTATGCAAGTTTCTATTTCCATGGAATTAATAGGTGTCGATTTCATAGCTCCACTAATTATTCTAAGGGCATGATTTTGTATTTTATCTAACTTATTCAGTAAAAATGAATTATTAACTTTAATGTAGGCTAGGGCACTATAGTCAAAATGACTTCTTACAATACTTTTATACAGTAGACTTAAAATTTTAGGGTCAGCTCCCCAAAAAGTACCAGCTAGGCAACGAAGTATATTTAAACCTTTCCTGGCATTACTAACAATATAATCTATATGAGTATCAAACTTTAATTTATTATCTATAATAACTCCTAAAAACTTTTTTTGTTTCACATGAGGTATTATAGAGTTGCTATATAATATTTTATGTTTAGAAGTAATATTGTAATTTTCCTTTCCAAAAATTAAAACTGAACTTTTATCACTGCTTATATTAAGTTTTAAATGTGAATTATAATATATATACAGCTTAGAAAGTGCATGGTTGATTTTTCTAACAGAATTTGTTAAGTTTTTGTCAATATTATAAATTAATAAATCATCCGCAAACTGTAGTATGGATATATTTGGTATATTTACATATTTTAATAATTGGCTGGTATACAAATTAAACAACAATGGTGATAATGTAGCTCCTTGCATTGTTCCTTTATTTACAGATTCGGGGCCAAAAAGTGTGCTATTATACCTAACATATAAAGTTCTATTATACAAAAATATATACAACCATTTAAGCAACCTTTCCGGTAAACCTATTTCATGGAGAATATTAATCAAAACATATATATTAACATTGTCAAACGCTCCCTGCACGTCTAAAAATACACATACAGCATTAGTGTGGCTAATTTGAGTATTGCTCATATCAGAAATGAAAGAGATAAAACTTTCTGACCCACTTTTGCCTTTTCTGAAGCCAAATTGATTAGGAGGAAGAATATTATTTCTCTCTACAAACCAGTCAAGTCTAGATTTGATCATATTTTCAAACAATTTTCCAATACACGATGAAAGAGAAATCGGTCTATATGAGTCAGCATTATCAGGTATTTTATTCGTTTTTAAGATAGGTATGACGCATTGTGTTTTCCATGAATGTGGTACTATATTTTTGATCCATAATATATTTACAATTTCTAACAAAACTAGTTGTGCTTCTTGATGTAAATTTTTAATTAAACTATACGGTATATTATCTAAACCGGGTGTAGTATCTTTTCTGGTTTGTAAAGCTAAACAGAACTCATCTATAGTAAACTGATTGCTTAAATAATCATTGCTTTTTGCTGTACTAAATATTTTTTGCAATGACTGTTCATCAATAATGGTATTATCTTTAATTTTATTTAAAAAGGAAGGGATCCATTCTTCATTGTTGGATTTATTACCAAAACCTACTCTTTTAAATTTTTTAATATATTTCCATATTCTAGAAATAGGAGTTGTTCTGTCAAAGCTTGCACACAAACTTTGCCAAGATAATTTTTGTTCATCTTTTAATATTTTCTTTTTTAATGCATCTAACTTTTTATATTCTATAAAATTTGTTAAGCTAGGATTTAATTTATAATATCGTAAGGCCGATTTAGAATCGGCGACTGCTTTTGCACATTTATCATTCCACCACGGAGCAGGTTTACGAATTTTATTACAATTTTTACTCATATATTTTGGAACACACTCATCTCTGAGCGCAAGTAGATTATCGCAAAAAAGGTTGTATGTATCAACTTGTGTCGTTGTATCAATAGTAAAGTTACTAAATTGTGTTTTGGATAGAGTGTAATAATTATCCCAATTCGCTTTCTTGTATAAATATTTTTCAGTAGGTTGTTGAACGTGATATAAAGATATTTTCGTGTTAATTTCAATGATTGTTGGGTAATGATAACTCCCCATAGGATCGTCATGAACTGACCATTCGCATAAAGGTGCTATTGTAGGACTCACAAAGCAAATATCTATTGCTGATTGGTTTATATTTGGACGTGTAACTGTAGTAGGAATGCCGGAATTTAATACACAAAAATCTATTTCGTCTATTAGGTCATAAAGAAGGTTACCCCTCGAGGATGATATAGCGCAACCAAAGGCAACGTTATGCGCATTAAAATCGCCTGCAATGATACACGGTTTCGGTAAACTATTCAATATTTTTTTTAATTTTCCAATATCGAAACGTTGTGGACTAGGTGGACAATAGACACAAAGAATGGAAAGTTTCCCATCACTAGTGTCAGTCGAAATGGCGATGTTTTGAATGTCTTCAAAAAAGTGCGTAGGTATTAATTTGTATTTTATATTATTTTTAATCAGTATTCCTACTCCATTATGTGTATTATTAGAGTTAGTGTATTCAAGTGTGTAGTTACGAAATGAGGGCACGGTTTTACTAGGTTTTAACCAGGTTTCGTTCAGTAAACAGATGTCAATTCCATTTTCAGTAATAAATTTATTTAGCAGTGCTTTTTTATGTATTAGGCTCTGAATATTATACTGAGCAATTTTTAGTGTACTATCCATCAAATTAAATTATTTAAAAAAGTTTCTTTAACATTTTTTCTAGTGACAGAATTATTAGAGTTAGACATTGCTATTATAGACTTAATTATTGCATTTATTATAATTTCATTATTAGCTAATTGTTTAAGGTCTGATTTGTCAATATTTACAATAGTATTAGAGTGGATATCCTTCTGATTAACTTTGTCACAGGTTGTATTTACATTTGATTGATGAGAGCTTGATGGTTGAGAAGCGATATGGCTGTAAATCTTCTGACTGCTTTTAGAAGGAAGCGGGGGGAAATGTATGTTATCTTTATTTATAGCGTTAGCATATGTTTTTGACTTTTTTTCCTCCATTTTTTTTATTCTTATAGGGCAGTCTCGAGATACAGCCACATGGGCTCCACCACAATTTACACACCTAATATCATCAACATCACATTCTTTATATGAATGTTCACCTGAACAAGTGGAACATAACTGTTTATTTCTACAAACTTTAGCTGAGTGGTGATACATGTAACACTTAAAACATTGAAGCAATGGCGGGATATAAGTATGTACCCTATATCGCCATAACTTAATATATACATTTTGTGGCAAAGTAGTTGATAAAAAAGTGACTGTGATTGTATTAATTGGCACAAGTTTACCGGTTGAGTCTTTTTTCATAAAGCGTCTCACAGCGACTATCTCTAAATCTGAAGACAACTGCTTATAGAGGTCTTCGTTTGAAGTCTCTTTGGGAACAAATTTTATAACTCCAATTATTTCAATTTGGTGAGCCGGTACATAAGCAATTAAATCATATTTATTGAGAAAGGATTCCATCTGAAGGAAATCATTAGCCAATGTAGCTTTTTTAAAGGATACAGATATTTTAGTGGCATTAACTCTCTGCATGGTATCAATGCCCTTAACATTCTCGCTGAAAAGATTTGATAATTGGATTGGACTTCTATTACCAATTTTTTCTTTTAATTTATGTTCTACATATACAACAAATTCAGTATTAGGAGATTGATCAGGAAATAATCGTTTATATTTAGGTTTTAAATATGGTTTGTACATATTAAGCTCATTATTTACAACTGGGTTATCATCAATTTTTCTTCTTTTTCTTTCATCCTTATCCACACTTCCTCCACTGTGTGAACCCATTTTTTTTTATTACCAACTGTTACTAGTTCAAAATTATATACATTTTATACCATAAAAACTAAAATATACATTAAAATTATTAAATAAAAATTTCGCGAAATTAAATTTGACCGCCTTATTCACTTCCCGCCAAAAAGTCCCGATTAATAATATATATACTACAGTGTTGTCAGTGTGCAGTCACGGATTATATAGTAATATGTACTACGTAGTGCAATATATTAAAAAAATATCATGTAAAAATATATCGCGATATATTTTTACCCCATATCAGCTGATGGTTTATGAATATTTTTACGGGGATAGTAAGACACCGGATAGTAATTCAATATCCTGCCAGATTCCGGATAGTAAAATTGAAAAAAAAATCATTAATTTACATAGGCTAACCCACGGAATAGAAAAAACAAGTGGAAGTGCAAAGTAGGCGTGTTTAGTGTGGCACAATTAAGCGTAGCTACGCTTATTTGATCCCAGTCGTTATCAGTCGTGTCTAACATCGCTTCGAGTTGGTAGTCTCGCGTCGTTCCTGATTTTTCCGCATAATTATTGTAAATATGCCGTATTGTTGCATTCTGGAGTGCAAAAACGATAGTAGGAGAAAAAATCTTCGTAATGGAGGTGTTTCGTATCATCGGTAAGTACGATTTTGTTAGTATTCTTTAAAAACCTTAGCTTATTTTAGTTTACTAATAATTGTAGTTTAAATGAAGTTAAAATCAACCTTATGTAAGTGTAATAAAGAATACTTTAGATTGAAATTTGGATTTCAAAAGTTCTTTGCTACTCAGTTAGTGTTGTAGTGGGTGCTTATCGATATAACTTATTTATTTAAAGAAAAGAAGGAACAATTTCGGCAGTTATACAAAATTATATACTTACATATTTTTTTAAATATTTATTCATATTGTATCGCATACAATTTTTTAATAGTGTGGGCTTAGAATAATAAAATGTACGTGTAAACTCTTTATAACGATAAACTCCCTATACGTAGAAGTGAGCACAACTTGGTTGGTTTACCTTAAAACACATACATAAAAAAATCTTTATAGCGCTGCAGCCATTCTCTATTACGAAGAATTGTGTTCATATTTAGACACAGTAACAGTTGTTTGTAAAAAGAAATTGAAATTAATAGTTTATAAAATTGAATAATCAAAATTTAGTAGGCTACCATTGTTACAATTACTTACCATTACCATTACTTACCATTTACCATATTGTTACAATGAGCGGTTTATATATAATTTCATTAAAATCATTGAAAGGTCATCAATAAGAACTTAACCAACTTTCTAACCTTCATTTAAAATATTTTTAGGTTTCCCAAAGACACCACAGTCAAAGAGAAATGGATTGATGCTACAGGTAGAATTGATTGGATGCCAACAAAATCAAGCACCATATGTTTTGAACATTTTATAGAAGATGATATTTTAATATCAAATAAAGGATATAAATATACAAAACTAACAGCATTTCCAACTTTGAAAATCGTTAAGCTTTTTAATCAAGTAAGTTACCGTGTTTTTTTTATTACTACATACATAGAGGTATTGGAAGTGTTTATGATATGATATTAAAATGTTTCATAATAGGCAATTGTTCTATAAGAATAAGATAACCGATAAAAAGAGTATTTTGTTGACTAAATATCAAATCTATTTCACACTATTTTAAATTTAGTTTTTCTCCTGTTCATTGTTTTTGTTATATTGTTTTTCATTTTGGTTTCAGCTACAATATATGACCGCTGCATTTTTATAAAATATTACAATTCATTTTATTTTACAAATATAAATTATGAATAAGATGAAAAAGTTTTACCTCTAAATTAGTGTTTTTGAGACTATCCAAGTTTTCCTTTGTCGTAGCAAATTTTTATCCAAGTTTAATAATTTTTCATAATTTTTTTTTTGTTTTTAAGTCTTTGATTTTTTGTTTGTAATTGTTTTATTTTTAGGCTTTGCTTTTTAATTTTGCTTCGGCAAAATCTTAGTTGGCCATTGAGTTTCTTCTTTCTCGGTGTTGAAGAATGTGAACTGCCTGATGGTTCTATATATTTAATTTCTCTCTTTGCGTCGTTTAATACCTATTATGTATTATGTATAGCATAAGAAATATTAAAAATCCAACTAGTTTTAAAATTAATTTAAGAAAATGGTAAATGCACAGAAAGAGAAAATGGTAGGTAATAAATAAGCAATTTTATCTATACTAATATTATAAAACTGAAGTGTTTGTTTGTTTGTTTGTTTGTTTGTTTGTTTGAACGCGCTAATCTCCGAAACTACTGGTTCGAATTGAATAATTCTTTTTGTGTTGGATAGTCCAGTTATCGAGGAAGGCTATAGGCTATATAACATCACGCTACGACCAATAGGAGCAAAGATATAGTGGTAAATGTGTAAAAAACGGGAGAAATTATTTCATCTTTGAAGCCTTCCGTTGCGTGCGCCGTGAAAACGGTTCAAGATACACAAAAAATATGTATTAAAGAATAATCTAAATATATATAACTCAAAGGTGACTGACTGACATAGTGATCTATCAACGCACAGCCCAAACCACTAGACGGATCGGGCTGAAATTTGGCATGCAGGTAGATGTTATGACGTAGGCATCCGCTAAGAAAGGATTTTGATAAATTCTACCCCGAAGGGGATAAAATAGGGGATGAAAGTTTATATGATAAAAAAATAACTATTCCACGCGGACGAAGTCGCGAGCACAGCTAGTTATGTATAAAATCTAGGTTAATAATCATGGTTCATCCTGAAAATGAGCGCGAGACACTATTTATTTATCTCAAGCTGAGGGTGAAACCATTTCAATAAAATGTAGTTTTATTAGCATTGTAATCGTATTATTATATTATTGTAAGTTAGCGTAAGTTTTTTTGTTTTATTTTATTGAATAAATACATATTCTATTCTATTATAATATTTTTAATCTGCTGAGGTTTTACTTGGTGTTTCCATTTTTTTTCTCACTTTTGGCAGATATATCGACATTCATTGGTTATCAGCTAACGAGTAGTGCAGATCGCGAGCAATAAATTATAATATTGCAGGGTCCTACTTTATATGGTTATATATAAAATTTGGAACGTTGTAATAGTGAGATATTATGTGAAATATACTAAGAATACAACTCTATTTGTTTTATTGTAAATTGAACCGGCCGCCTAATGCAAAATACTTTTTATAAGTAGCTTTTTTTGATAAATTTTCATGCATCCTGCCGATAACAATTTTACAAATCAATGGGCTTCCGAAAAGATTTCCTTTCTTGTGAATATACCAAATTTTTTTTTTTTAAATAAAAAAAATGGTTTCTGAGATATATATTTAATTAAGACTCGTCACGTCATATGCACAAACAAAATTGGGGTCTGTACCATTGCAACTAAAAACTCATTTTTTTTAAATAACGATAAAAAATATTTTGATAAAATAATGTAATATTCCAGGCAAAAATAATTTCTTCATTTTGCCTAATTTCTTTATTTTTATTACAAAAATACTAGTTATATTAAGATTGCGTCCCAAAGTTTTGTTTCGTGCTCAGGTTACGACAACGTCACCCAACTCAACTTAAAAAAATATACTTATCTCAAAAATCAGTTTTTTAAGCCTTTATATTTTCTAAAAGTTTTATAGCTATGTTTTCTAAAAAGTTTTCCCTTCCATCTGCGTTTAAATATATAGAGCACATTTATATTTAAAAAAAGCATCGATATCGATACTTTAAATATTTTATTATGTCGCCGCCTTTGAATTATTATATTTTTATGCAAGGAAAGTTCTAGAATAAACTAAAATACTTTTTTTATATAAAAGATAATATGCCTTATGTCGACTGAACAAAACATTTATTCGAATGTTGTAGTAATCACGCCATCTGTGTAGGAATAGCAGAACCTTTTATAGGAGGTTCTTACTTATTTGTTCAATGGTTCTTACTACTTTATGATAGATGGCATGATTATTTTTTTATATGAATTTAAATCTAATTATTTGGTGAATAGTGTTTAAAATTGCTGTGTATATTTGCAACCAATCAGGACGAAGTGGTTATAGATTCAATACTTATAGATATATGATTTTGGCGACACCGGTTCTAATGCATTTGGTGCTTTATAGCATTTCCACTTGTTTTTTCTATTCCGTGGGCTAACCATGCAATATAATAAGTTATAGACACCGTTTATTTTTGTAATTGCACGTAAAAAATTGCAAATTGTGGTGAATGAATGCATTTGTTGGAAAGAGGCGACTCCGCTTAGCTTCGTATACCAGACCAGCTTCTAAAAATAATTCTAGCAAACCTTGACAACTGCGGTACTGATTCAAATTAACTGACCACCAAATGTATGGATCGTGATTGCGATCGATTCGATCGATAAATAAACAAAAGAACTGAGAAACAAACACAAACTGACAACACCCGAATATTACTGATCTCGTTCACCGGGCCGAATATTCGGCAGCCGGATCCGGCGCTCCGGCATCGGAGCTTAATGAAGATCCGAGGCTCTACCATGGGTTTGCGCATTGTAGAAACGTAACGTATTCATTTACGTATACGTGAGCAACAACCAATAGGATCGCTTTATTTTTGGTAACAGGATTGAATAAAGCGATCCTATTGGTTGTTGCTCACGTATACGTAAATGCATACGTTACGTTTCTTCAATGCGCAACCCCATGGTAGAGCCTCCGGTATTCAGTATCCGGCCAAACCACAATCCGTTTCATCTATAGTAATTATAACGCCTGAAAAACAAAATCGCCAGTGCTCTGTATAACTTAATTGGAATTATAGCGCCAATTAAAATATTTATAATTATTATCATGTTAATTTGCATGTTATCTGAAATACATTTTTAATTCCAGTTAGACTATGCTATGATTCTTTGTAGTTAAAATTTAATCGGGATTATAAGGTATATAATTAGTCCAGTCATCTTAGTCAAAATTAGGCAAACATACCGTAATTTGAGATATCCAGCTACAAACTCGTATAAACTTGTATTTTGACATCCTAAAAGGTTTCTCAAAACCTACATATGGTAAAGTGTCCGCGTCTATTAATTTTTTTTTTCACATTTCTTTGCAAATATCTCGTTTCCTATAGGTTTTTCGTTATTTGTATTAATTATCAATATTTTTAATATAATTCATAACTTTTCTTTCAAACATTTTTTTATGTTGAATTGTTTTCGAGATTAAGGGCGGAGAGCGCGCGGTTAGAGCATCATTTAAGGGTCAACCAGTAGTCCCGGTCAAAAACACGCTATATAAAGTTGATTAATTATTGACCAAGACCGGCCTGGGATGGGTGACCGCTTTATACAACGAGGCTATTTCATCATAAACACCGCAACAAGCTCGCCACTTGTTAGGTGTTGCCTCCGAATACCATCGGCGAAATGAGGATGGGTTAATCCCTCCGCTGGGACCCTGAGGCCGTTTAAACGGTTCTCGGGAGCCAAATTGGCACCCGTGATGGTATTTATTTATTTTTTATTTAATTATTGATAAATACATAATTGTTAATAATATTATATAATTTATTATTAACTATTAAATATTTTTTTTCAATAATTATATTCAATAATACTTACCTATAATATACTTAACCGATTCCTAAAATAAAAAATAAAAAAATTATGTAGGTACTGTAACAGCCGTTTTTGTGACTATTACATTACCTACCTATTTGGAAATAAAATAACACTCTTATTATTTTTGGTCTTGTTTTATTGAGTAGCCATCCAATATCATTTATATTTTATTCGTAACAAATTAATATGTATTTTTAATATCTTTAAATTACTGCAGGCATTCGCTGCTTTTCCTAACCTAGCCCGAACGAATAATCTATTCCTTCTTCTGTCTCCCGTCACATGTCCGTGGATCTTCAAATTATTTAAAAATAGGAAATTGATTTAAGAATAATATGGTCACCCCTCTCCAGCCAGTACCATAGGTTGCGTTCCAAATACTAGGGGTTGCAGTACCTACTTTTAAATCGGTATTTTGAAAGAACCGATAGAGCCGGGTTTTCATATTTTGGAACTGGTTTTTTGCGCGAACCTCATAACCAAGAATTCCCGTTTTTTTGGAACCGGAAAAAACCGGGATGCTCTAGTTATGACCGTCTTTTTTTTCAAACAGCCACTTTCTACTGACCTTGGTTATTTGTTACTTTTGAATCGTATCTTGGTAACTACGGACAGATTCGGAAAGTGAATCATTAGTTAGTAAGTTTTTTTTTGTATACCGCGCACTACTTAGTGCAAATTTTTTTAAGAACTGCAAGTATCTAACGAAACGGCGATCACATTGATCATTTCAAATCCATAACCTCTGGAAAAGTACGTTGAAACTGCCGAAGTGTTTACAAGAGAAAAACTGTATTTAAGCAGAGAAACTGCGGCGACTAGAATAAAAAACTACAGTTTTTAAGTCTGTACTCCGTAAAAAACGAAGTGAAATGTTTGATTTTAGGAAAAAAAAAATACTAAAGAAAATCTATTTATAAACACTACGACGAGCTAGTCACTTGTTCGGTACAGACTCATACCATCGGCTACGACGAGGTGGGAATAAACACGCCTCCGCCGGGTACCCTGAGGCCGTCTAGGCGGTCTCACACCCGTGATGATACATATTAGAAGTACCTGATTACGCGTCCTAAGTTCGTTCGCTCGCGAATCGTTTTGACGTTTTAATGACGTAGTTAAAGCCGGCTTTAATTTTTTTTAGAAAACGCGTCATAGAGATCGGCATCGAGCTAACTTTGGTGGGCACCCCTCACGAATTTTGTCATTGCTTGTTATCTACTTATACACAGACTTACATAATATATTTCTATGATTAACTCTATACGAGTGAAGTTAGAAGACCTAGTTTCTAATACTAGATGGCAGAGGAGTCGTTTTTTATTTTTACTTATTTCAGTATTTTATATACCTATATCATTGACGTAAATAGTATTTATATCTATGACCTATATGCATTTTTTATAAATTCCTTATTAGGATAATCTTATATAAAATTTTTAAAGATAAAAATGTAATGAAAAAATTGTGACAGCGAGGTTCGTGGGTTCGAGTCTCGCCCACTAGAAATTTTTTCATTGCATTTTAACTGTTTTTTTTGTATTATTGTTGAAAAAATCGTTTTTCGGCGACTTTGAAGGGATGTTTTCTCGGAAAATTCCCATCAGGTTCGGATGGCAATTTATTTAACGTTAGGTGTGTCAATAAGTATGCTCACCAATTTTTAAGCGGTTGCGCGTGTTTCGGCTGTCAAAATGAAATTGATTAAAAAATTAAGGTATTACCTTTCATACAACCGCATATAAAACCAGTTGCTTCGTTAAAAAAAGAAATGACCAACCCCCATATCAAAGCTCTTGTCCACTTGGGGTCAAATCGAGAGGGCTCTGTACCACCCCAAAGCCCAGATTACTACCCGCCATCCGGTTGCCTCTCCGACATAAATTTAACTTAGAATTAACGTACCATTGCCTTGAATAAAAGAATATACGCGTCCGCGACAACGAACGTGAAAGTAAACTAAACACAATATTAAACTTTTTAAAATTCTACTGAAAAGAAAGTGGGAATTATGGGAAAATAAGTGGGAATTTAGGGAACATGGGAATTGTAAAAAGTAGTCAAAGTATATGTGAGAAAATGCTGATTAGAGAGTATGCCTTCTATAACTCTGTGGAGTATGCATTATAAGAACGCGGAAACTAAAAACTAGTCTTGTAGAAATTGAAATTTTCCACTTTATCTAAAAATGGGATTATCTTTACTTTTTCATAGTGGGAATTTAGAGAATATTGAAAATTTAAAAAAACAAACACTTTATGAAAAAGTAGGAAAATTATACTTATGAAGACGATTTTCTCTAATAAAGTTTTTCTTATATTTATAATTTTTACATAATGACCACTTTTCGACAATACCCACGTTCCTTTAACACACTAAAAGTGAAATTTCCCCCCCTTTTTATCAATTATAGGAACAATGGTATTGTGACCACTCTCCACAATACGACGTGAAATTATTTGATTATTTAGGAAAAGTAGTAATTAGGGAATATATATATTACGGGAAAGTGGGAATTATAGGAACAACGGTATTGTGAGGAGTGGTCACAAATAGACAATACCCACGTTCCTTTAACCCACTAAAAGTGAGATTTCCCCCCCTTTTTATCAATTATAGGAACAATGGTATTGTGACCACTCTCGACAATACGACGTGAAATTATTTGATTATTTAAGAAAAGTAGTAATTAGGGAATATAAATATTACGGGAAAGTGGGAATTATAGGAACAACGGTATTGTGAAGAGTGGTCACAAATAGACAATACCCACGTTCCTTTAACCCATTAAAAGTGAGATTTCCCCCCCTTTTTATCAATTATAGGAACAATGGTATTGTGACCACTCTCGACAATACGACGTGAAATTATTTGATTATTTAGGAAAAGTAGTAATTAGGGAATATAAATATTACGGGGAAAAGGGGAATTATAGGAACAACGGTATTGTGAAGAGTGGTCACAAATAGACAATACCCACGTTCCTTTAACCCACTAAAAGTGAGATTTCCCCCCCTTTTTATCAATTATAGGAACAATGGTATTGTGACCACTCTCGACAATACGACGTGAAATTATTTGATTATTTAGGAAAAGTAGTAATTAGGGAATATAAATATTACGGGAAAGTGGGAATTATAGGAACAACGGTATTGTGAAGAGTGGTCACAAATAGACAATACCCACGTTCCTTTAACCCACTAAAAGTGAGATTTCCCCCCCTTTTTATCAATTATAGGAACAATGGTATTGTGACCACTCTCGACAATACGACGTGAAATTATTTGATTATTTAAGAAAAGTAGTAATTAGGGAATATAAATATTACGGGAAAGTGGGAATTATAGGAACAACGGTATTGTGAAGAGTGGTCACAAATAGACAATACCCACGTTCCTTTAACCCACTAAAAGTGAGATTTCCCCCCCTTTTTATCAATTATAGGAACAATGGTATTGTGACCACTCTCGACAATACGACGTGAAATTATTTGATTATTTAAGAAAAGTAGTAATTAGGGAATATAAATATTACGGTAAAGTGGGAATTATAGGAACGTGGGTATTGTCTATTTGTGACCACTCTCCACAATACCGTTGTTCCTATAATTCCCACTTTCCCGTAATATATATTTTCCCTAATTACTACTTTTAATAATCAAACAATTTCACGTCGTCGTCGTCTTTAACGATGTGACAAATCTTGGGCAGCCACGCTGAGAAGAGTAAATGAAAACAAGACTTCAAGTCTTGTCTTGTGGACCCGTGCTAGCAAAAAGTCCCGCCATTTTGACGTTTGTTGGCTACTCCGGCTTGGGTTGACCATGCTAAGGCTGCTCAAGTAACACAGGCTTGGAGGTTTACAACAAATATGTCTATTGACAGTCTATTCATGGTTAATCTTTAGATAGAGGCTTTCTAAAGATGGGTTCAATAAAGAAAATGTATTCTCATAGAGTCCTTTTTCTCAAGCTGGATTATTTTTAGAGCATTTGTTCTACAGCACACTTATTTAAAGTTTATAGATATATTGAATGTTTTAAGATAAAATGCTCTACAAATAGTTAATAAAGCCTAAAGGTACCTAACTTGAAGTTACCTTGAAGTAATTTTATAGGTAAGATGATATATTTTAAGATATAACTTTGTACAAACATTATATTTTAGCTATTGGTACTTTAATCTTTGTTTATAAAGAGACTAAGTCTCGATAAAACGAGTAAAGACTTCTGTAAAGGTCTCAACTTTATCTATAAACTATCTACTAGTATAACTTGTGGTCTATAAACAGTTTAGTGAGACACTAGAAATATCTCTACAGGCGATTTGAAAATTTACAACTCTTAACTCTATCTATTCATGTTTTCTTAACTCATTCTTATGAGAAGGGATAAGGTTGTGCCCACTTTTACTAAACTGTGTCTATAAGCGTTCTTGAACATTACTTAGGAAATATTTTACTCTTAAGGTAGACAATAAAATTAAATTCTATTAGATATCTAATAGTCCGTTTTTAGACGCGATCGTGTTACGCGCGTTTTTGCTTATCGCATTTGTTTTCTCGCTCTACCGACACGGCTCCTAAGCTCTCGGAGTGTACTAGTTCGTTTCTTTCTTTTTGCTTTGTCTTTAGTCATAAGCGCGAGCGCTGAATGCACCGAGTACTAGTACTTATTGTAATTTTTTTTTCTGTGGTACTAGTTAGTAATACGGAAAATTAAAAGGGGTTCACAGGTTTTCCGGAGAATACTGCCTCTTGTCGAGGTAGTAGTGTCGTTTCATGGTGCGGTTACGAAACAAGCAATTTGACGATAAAGCAGCAAGGATATTAAAATAGACTCGTAATCTAAATACGTTTTAGACGCCGCATTTCGTAACTGCATCATTTAGCCGGCATAGTGGGAACGATTAAAATTGTTAAATAGTATTGATCGACCTCATTCGTGAACTTTGTAGCTTTGCTTACCATCAGGTAGACAACAAAATCACATGCTGAACTCATATTAAAACACAATGTTTTTCGACTCAGGAATCTACTGTACTAAAGTACTAAAATAATAAACTAGTACATTTTAAAGATTGTACTAGTTTGGAGCGATCTTTTCAAAGACTGAGCAAGCACAAGCCTAATCTGTTGTCGAGTAGAAGTATTATTAAATTACGAAATTTTGACACGTTGTCTATTATCGTTTCATCTAACGAATTTGCATGATATGATCGGCTATAACACATATCTCTATATATTTATCTCATTCTGTGTGGATTTAAACATATTTATGGAATACTCAAGATGTCTTGTCTCTTTTTACCAATCATCAGGTCAAGAAATAACTAGTAACACAGTAATATTGTATGATTGTATGCGAGATTAATCCATAAATCAGACCTAAAATTATAAGAAAGGAGAGATTAAAAAAAAATACAATATTTGATTAGTAAATACTATTTTATTTATAAGTAATATATAAGTAGGTAAGGTATATTAATATAAAAAAATTAAGCATAATAACTAAGATTAGCTTTCTTCTTAGCTTGCACTTCCAGAATAGCATCCATGAAGTCTTCATGTGTCACAGCGGTGGCAGAGCGTCTTAGTGCAATCATACCAGCTTCAACACAGACAGCTTTACATTGGGCTCCGTTGAAGTCATCAGTGGAGCGAGAAAGCTCTTCGAAGTTCACATCGGGGCTTACATTCATTTTACTGTAAAGGAACAGAGGTGGTTAATATTTTAACTTTATAGACACATGCCCTGCGGCCACATCATGTTACTAATAATAATATATTGAACAGCCCTACTGCCTTAAATGGCCTATAAAACGATATGTCAAACGCGTTCGTTGCCACTATTTTCTGTACTCACTTCAACCAATCAACACTAAGTGATTGCTTATAAAAAAAAATTTCACTATTTTTTATTTGTATGGCGGCGGCCATTTTCTGTTGTACAGCTCGTGATGAGGCCTATACCTCCACATTTTGTTTCTTATAACGGAAACATTAGTTTGTCAAAATAATGAAATCCTTTAAAATTGACATTAAATAATCAGCAACAACATAACTAAAAAAGGCAAGCACTTTATACCCTTGAGTTACAGGTGCTATTGCTTTGACAGTTTTTAGGGTGAAAATTGTATGTAAAGGGTGTTGTTATTTTGACAATCTAATGTTACCTTTAAAAGAAACAGAATATGGCCGCTGGTGAACATACTAATTTATACATAAATAAATATATAAATTAGTATTTTAAAAGTATCAATGTAAGTTTAAAGTCAAGTTTGTTTATCAGCTATTTCATTTGAATTATCATATTTTTTATTATTATCCTTAAAACTTCTTCATAAACTTAATACTTACCGAGAGTGTATTTGCATAATCCTGGCTCTTGCCTCTTCATTGGGATGTGGGAACTCTATTTTCCGGTCCAGACGACCAGATCTCAACAATGCCGGATCCAAAATGTCTACTCTGTTTGTTGCTGCTATCACCTACAAATAATGAATAAAATATGATTTATTAGTGAAAATGTTGTAAAAATAAGGTCCAAGGTAAACATAATGCATATACAATGATTACATTCATATCATTATAAGTTTTTTTTTAAATAAGTGAATCTACATTTGACCTCAATCATATTTGAATAGAAGGTTGATTTTTACCATTTTTTTTTCTTTTTGAGATACTTAAAAAAGGTCTTAAAATATTTATTTTGTTTAAGTTGAACATAATTTTGAAGTGACTAGATATTTATGATGGGTAGTAGTCTTGGTATATTGGTTCTTCTATTTAGAACGCACCTTAATATCAGCAGTGGAACTGAATCCATCAAGTTGGTTGAGGAGTTCCAACATAGTTCTCTGCACTTCCCTGTCTCCTGCCTTCTCAGAGTCAAATCTTTTGGTCCCGATGGCGTCCAATTCATCAATAAAGATGATAGCAGGTGCTTTTTCCTTAGCTAGAGCAAAAGCATCACGTACCAGTTTTGCTCCATCACCTAAGAAAACAAAAAAAATCAATTACAATCATGTGATGCATGTATTCAACTTTTGAATGATTTATGATGCCTTGCAATAAGGTAGAGTAAGGTGGGTTTGTCCTATATAATATAAGTGGGCTTAATTAAGGATACAACTTAAAGTTTTCACATAATGGAACTAGAAATTACACAGTCAATAATATTATGTAATCTTAAAATCACTAGAAATACTGTTTTTATTTTAATTTAGTTTACCAAATATATTCTTTAATATTTTTGAAGTATTGCTCAATAAAAAGTTAATTTACCAATAAACATTTGTACAAGTTGTGGTCCAGCCAGCTTCAAGAAGGTGGACTTTGTTTGGGCAGCGCATGATCTAGCCAGTAAGGTCTTGCCAGTCCCTGGAGGTCCATAGAGAAGTACTCCTTTGGGGGGGTGAATGCCGAGGTTCACAAACTTCTCCTTGTGAGTCATTGGCAACACAACGGCTTCAATTAGTTCCTGAAAATTTTTTTTAAATTTACATTAGTGTTTTGTCAAAACATGTAACTTTTTAGTATGTTAAAATAAAGACTAAATCAATTGAGTGTATTGTAATGTTACCTTGGTAATAAACTACTACAAAATATATACTAGGTATTTTATTCTCCCATTCTAAAAATGCAAAAATAAACTGGGACTTCAATGAACTAAATGTATTTATCTTTTATTTTATTTATTAGTAAAACTTAAAAAACATGATTATAGATTCAAACTATTTTTATTTAAAATTAATTATTTTTTATTTTATTTATTCGTAAATCTTAAAAAAACATGATTATAAATTAAAACTATTTAAAATTAAAATAATAAAAACACCTAAAAATTAAATAAATCCTCACAGTGTTCGCGCGGCATAGTGCCCAGAACGCTGGCTACATTTCCTCTCTGTATGGTTAGGCTTATTCTTTGTGAGAGGAACTCCAGCACTCTGGTCACCTGTGACATCCACCAATTTTAATGCAATCTCTTTAAAAAAAGTTTTTGCTTCAGGACCCCACGGTCCCATTGTTTCTACCCCAAATGGCACAAAAATATCTTGACATTTATTTGTCTCAGGATTTTATTATTATTTATGACTTTGAATTTTTGGAATGTGACATTGTTTTTGCAAAATATGCTCAACTTTTCTGTTTAATTGGTTACAGACATCATAAGTTTACCTATATGCTGGTATATTCACAATCTACCTTGCCCAACTGGCTGACCCACCCTACTTGGAATGTTTTATGCAAATTCATGCATCTACAAATTAGATGATAATAGGGTAGATACTCCTTGGGTCGGCCCCCCCCCAATAGTCGGCCGTCTAATCATTTTAGCTTGCATTCACTTAAAAGGTAAATAAGTGTAAATATTTTTATTCAAATTGCAACCCTATTTCATACTCTATGCGTAAAAACCGTTACTTTGCAATCATGTCACTCGCTCTTCTTACACTGAGCGTCATTAACATTCGTCCTGTTTAAGGGTCCAGTTTGTTGTAAAAGTAGCTTACTTCCCGTCAATACCCACGTTTTGGGGATTGACTTTTTAAAGGTAAGACGTATTTTTATATTAGTTTTAAACTTTGTTATCATTAGTAAGTTATTTTTACTATATTTTGAGGTAGTTTTTTTTAATGTTTTGCGTATTGGTTTTAGAGAAAAATAGGGGCCGCCTTTAGGTCACCAGTTTTGACTTATAACCCGATTCTCGGCCGGGGCCGACTTAAAGTAAATTCAGTCTCTTTTATAAATAAGACTTTTACTAATTCTATTGGTTTAATACGAGAATTTGCAGATCTTTTAGGTAAATTAATCTATTTTAAGATTAATAGACAAAATCCGGCCGGGGAGATATTAGTTTAATCTAGAGAAATAAGGTGCACAAAACAGGGGCCGACTTTAGAAATATTAAAGATCCTAATGTCGGCCAGCCACAATTTCGACCGCTACTATACAGGCTGTTTATGTTTTGTCTATAAATATAAATTGCTCTTAAAAACTTGCTACTATTGAACCTAGGTTGTAATTTTATTAATTCAATTTCATCAGCTTTAAAACATAAAGAATTAATCGTAAATCTTTAATTGATTCATTAACCTGTGTGGCACAAAAAGCTGCAGGTGCTAATTCAATAAACTGTTGAATATTTTATAAATGACTTGAGTTAATTTTTATTTTTTTTATTTTATGAAACTGAGTTTCTGTTTAATTTTAATTATCAATACAAACGAATGAACACGTTTGTGTTATGTCACAGCATAATAATTTTATACCATTTTTTTATTGTTAAACGACGACTTTTTGACAAATATTTAATTTTATCGTATATTATGTAAAAATGAAGACTTTAAAAGTTTAAGAAACAATCACTTAATCCCTTTGACTTAATTAATATTTTATTAAATTATGTGCTCAAATTTTTATCTCATTGTTTTAATTTAATTTTATTGTTTATTGTTTTTATTTGAATAATGTTGTAACTGTATTGAAGTGCAATTTTAACTACCAAATGTAGACTTGGTGTGATATTATAAAAATAAAACATACCTATTAATAATATTTTCCGTTGTCTTGTCTTAATTTCAAACACCCTGTACCCGGCCAACATTTGGGAAAAAAGTGACCGATCATAGGCCAAAAAAGGCCGAGATTAAAGTTTTACGCCCTCCACGCATTTAAACCTTTAATACTTTTTTCTTTAAGTAGATAAGTCAGTATTAAGTCCCTAAACGTAAAATAGATTTATTAACCTGTCTAAAACTGCATCACAAGCTATACTTTCGTTGCAATTAACAGTGCTAGAGCGATCCAAAGTTGGAAAATCCGTTAGGGGGCCGACATTTAGCGTATTTACCCTACTATCCTGACAAAAGTATAAAACTAAAAGTTCAAATTAGAACAAAGAAACCAACCTGAATCTGCTTATCCAGTCCTCCAATATCTGAGTATTGTTCAGTTGGCCTCTCGTCCACCTCCATAGCTTTAACCCTCGCATCATACTCCGCCGGTAAAGTCTCCAGTATAAGGTAAGAATCCTTGTTAACTCCTACCAAATCGCCTGGAGTCAACTTCTCAGCATCTACCAAGCCTATTACAGGGAGAAAATATGTCTGACGAGTCGACGTCTTTATCACTGCACATTTGCCTTTACGTTGTGAATCTAAATCAACTACAGCACCATCTTCCTCCTCTTCTTGAGGGTCAATATCTAATAATTCAATCACATTAGAAACTAAGTATGGCAAAGTCTTATTTACTTTGATTTTTTCTGTGTTCTCTTTGATCTTCTCGGTTTGTGCCTGGAGTTCGTGATTGATTCTCATAACTTCACTTTTCATGATTTTGATTTCATTGTCCAGAAGCCGCATTCTATTGACGATTTCGTCTGTGGGCATCCGCAGAACCTCCTCGCTGAGAGATTCTTCTGACTCCTCCCAAATAGATTTATCTTCGAGGGTTGTAGCCGTAGCCATGATTATATTATAAAGCTGTTTTATTTAATAAAATTAATAAGAATCCAATGAATTACTGGCAAAATCACACAAAACAAAATTTAGTCAAAAAAATGAATTGTCATTGATCAGTGTTGCTAAATTTATAAATAGTTTTTCTATTGCTTGAATTTTTTAACTAAAAAATTTACGCCGATCCATTATATACATTATTTCATATTATATTTTAAAATAATTATTTGAAAAAAGGCAGTAAAATATAAGACAATTACATAAAATTTTACTAAAAATAAACGGGGGCTTTAGAGTTTCGTACTTTTGCCTTTCCAATTATTGGGAAAGTTAAAAAGTAAAAGTCAGATTGACAGATGACATTTGATCACAGCGGCGAAATTTTTTTTTGTGTTGTGCTCTGTGCTGAAAATCTATTGTTTTTATACACTATTGGATTTATTCGTTTTTTCTAATTACCAAAAACAACTTAAAAGTATACCAATTTATCCTTGGCAAAGACCGTAATGGCTTTTTCCATGTTCGTTCGTAATCCAGGTAATAAAATAGTTTTTAGGTTTATTTTTTATTACATAACATCTTTTGTGATAGCTATTATTTACCTATAATGGTCCAATGATGGGTATCTACTTGTTATTTATGAATATAGTTTAGTAAAAAATGGTCCTTCTTTTTGTAATTATGTTTTTAATGTTATTCCAGCATGTAATAGAGTTTTCAGCCAACAATTGTTGAGATTAGTTGCTCAGCCATCGCTAGCTCCTCGCACCCTCAACACTGTTGCTAGGAATGCTTTAGTTAAAGATTTGAGGAGCTCTGCACCGCTTCTGAATGCTGTAAGTTCCTCCTTTCCTACATAAAATAACAGCTATAAGTTTCTTGTTGTTTGATAAATTTTTATGTCAAATAATGTTACATATGTACCATGACGGGTACCTTATGGGTACTCAGTGGTGGATTTTTTCCCACATTGTTGTCACTAATGGTAATCTCAGTCTACACCTATTATGTGGTCAACTTGTCGCGGTGTTTGGATTGACTCAATAACCTTTATAACATGTTATTATAGTGAAACAAGGATATAAGTTGGTTTCAACAGGTAAGTTTCCCAATAAGCTGGCTGCATTCAACCTAATCATATTTGGATGTGACAGAAACAATAGTATTTTACTCAAAAATGCGCTGCACTGTCGGCCATCATCAGTGAGACCAGCAAAGTAGTCATTATAGACCACGGCAGTAATGTACTATTAATAATAATTGAGTATATAAAATTCTACTGTCGATTGTTTATTTATTTACAAACTTAATTTTTTTATTTATCTCCTTTCACCTCTTAAGAAATTGAAGTAAGTTTATTGTATTTCTGTTTACCAGCGGTGCACCTGTATGCATTCGCTTGTTGCTATCATTCCTGGACATTGCATACTGCTTAACATCAGGTGGATGCAAGGTCACATGCTGAGCTCTTATATAAAAAAAAAAATGTAACCACATCACCTTTTTGTATGTTACAAAAACATTTTAAATGTAAATATATTATATTTATGTAAAAAAAAACAAAAATAAAACCAAAAAAAAACCTACTTTCTATAATTTTTATTTTTTATTTTATTATTATTTTCTATTCAATGATAGCACAATAATAGGGTATTTGACTCCTTTTTGAAACCCGTTTTATATGATTCTTCATTACATAATAAGCACACTACATTGATATTTCCGGGATGTCTACTCTATTATTAATACTACTACGACAGCCTCCGTAGACTAGTGGTTGCGCCTTTGGCGTTGTATCCGGAGGTCGTGGGTTCGATTCCCACCCATGGCAAAAAATATTAGTACGTTTTTTCTGTACAGTTTGTCATGGTCTGGGTGTTTATAAAATATAATATGTATTATATTGTTGCTTCTGGTACACATAGTACAAGCCTAGAGCTTAGTTTGTGACCGAGCAATATGTGTAATTTGTCCTACATATAAAAAAAATATAAAATAAATAAAAATCAAAGTTAAAGTTTGAATTTTCACAATGGCGCTAAAAACGCTGTTTCACAGTCTATGTCAAGTGTGACGTCACACACAAGTACAGATTAAATAATCTCCTATATTTTCACAATGGCGCTAAAAACGCTGTTTTACAGTCTTATGTCAAGTGTGACGTCACACACAAGTACTGATTAAATAATCTACTATATATCACGTCAAAGCACAGATTAAATAATCTCCTATATATTATACTCTATTCTATTTCCCCCACATGATTTGTGTGTGACGTCACCAGTCATATCAACCAATCAAAGATGTTTTTGTTATAAATAAAATTGAAAAAAATATTCAATTTTATTTTGTGTAATCTATAAAAGATATACATACTTAATTTAGTTTAAAATAAAGTGAAATATGTTTGTTTACGCCATTGTCTGATTGGATGACCACAATTTATAGTATATTGTTAATGTAGTCAAATAGCCTATTATAAGTAATTTTTAATAGTCACCATTTTATTTTAAAAGCTGTGATAAATAAATAATAATTTTCAGATCCGATCATTCCGAACCTCTGCAGTCCGTATGTCAGGCCAGTCTGGGGATCATGCAAAGTTATGGGTGATTGAGAGAATCACCACAGCGTTGATGGTTCCGCTAATCCCACTGGGACTTCTCATGCCAAACAAATTTATAGACTCTATTTTATCTGTCATAATCGTTGCCCATGCTCATTGGTGAGTATAAAAACATTTTATCAAGCTAAGAGTAATTTTAAATCCATACTATCCATAGTAATATTATAAAAACAAAAGTCTGTCTGTTACTTTTCACACTTAAACTGCAGAACAGATTAAAATATAATATGCTATGGAGTAGCGAAAGCTACTGTAAAATAAAAATGAACTAGACTGATCAACTGGATTTGTTACCACCGCCAATGAGTTGCAAAAACCTAGTCATGTTTAGGTTTTAGTCTGCAGCTTCAAGGGTTTTCAGGAGACTATTGCATCAATTTTTTGTTGAGATGGTAGTCTCCTTTTAGGATGTGGTTACGAAATGGGCGGTTAATCTATACTAATATTATAAGTTTGGATGAATGCGCTAATCTCAGGAACTCCTGGCTCATAAATTTATTTTAGTGTTGGATAGCCCATTTATAGAGGAAGTCACAACATAACGCTGTCACCGATAGGAGGAGAGCATCAATGAAAAATGTTGCAAAAAAAAACCTTTTGTAAAATTCTGTTATGTGCGTTGCGTACGGTTTAATTCAGACGAAGTTGCGCGCGTCGATTAGTATATGCGAATTCGCCTTTATCGCCGCCCATTTCGTAACCGCGTCATTTAAATAAAATAGACAAATAGGTTTTTCCAACTGTAAAGATTGTAGTAATGAAAACTGGTAAGCCTAGTATAGCAAACCTCCTACCTTTATGTAACATAGCAATATCCTTTCTTTACTAACCTAACCAATCCTATAAATTCCTTTAACAGGGGCTGTGAAGCAATAGTCACAGATTATATAAGAGCATCAATATTTGGTCCAATATTACCTAAAGTGGGTATGGGTGTGGTATATATATCCACCATACTTACTCTAGGAGGATTGTTCTATTTGATATTTAATGACATGGGCATTTGTAGAGGCATAGTCATGCTTTGGAAAAGTCTTGGGAAGCAAGGATCATAAATGTTTGTATTAAAAATTATAACTTACCATTGACCCATTACTATAGATTGTAGGAATCCGCCATATTACCACATTGAAGAGCACAGTAAGTTGCCTTAGTTTCACTATACCAAACATGTGAAATTATTTATCAGCAGGGGCATATTTAAAAGTTTAGTCTCGCACCCCTTACAGTTCGGTATAGTACATACCTACTCATTTTTTCAGATCTCACTAGTATTATAATATTATAAATGTAAACGTTTTTTATTCAATTATATTGAGATTTTTGAAATCGGTCGTGGAGCCGCCTATACAATTGGCCGCCCTGGCGATGACCCAATTGGCCCATACGTAAATATGTCACCGTTTATCAGACTTATACAAACACTGAGATGAACTTGCCACTCGTTTGGTGTAGACTGTGAATATCATCGGCTTTGACGAGGTAGTAATAAAAGAGGTGCTGTAAGGCGTTCAGTGATGGTACATAAAAAAAATGGTCTCCTCTGGCCTCTTGGCTTTTATGGGATCTGGATATTAACTGAAACTGTCAGTGCTCAGAAAATTATTATTTCAATTCAACAACAAATTTTGATTAGCTGTAGTTTGAGATGTTCATTTAAAGACGTTTTTTTTTCAATTCCTACTTTATTTATCTCATGCATTCCTATAGTAGTTTAATAAAATTGCAACTAAAAAATCCTGGTGAGACTCGAAATCCGGTGACCCCTTACGAAATTAGTCATTGCTTTTTACCAATATGCACACACTCCCCCTAAGCCCTGTCCTCATTTTTTTATTGGCACACGGCATTATTTTGTATCTACCTGGTGGTAAGCAGATCTAGAAAGTCCATGAATGGGGTCGATCAATAAATTGTTGTTTAACCATATTGATCGCTCCTATTATGGCGCTGGCTAAATGATGCCGTTACAAAATTGGCGGCGACAAAGATGTATTTGCATTCTGAGTCTATTTTAACATCCTCACTTTATCGTCAAACTAATCGCCCGATTCGTAACCGCACCATGAAAGAAGACTACCACCTCGGCAAGAAATCGTTACAGTAGCCTCCGAAAAAACAGTTCTTGATTGGCACGGGAGTGTGACATGGTGAAACCTACCTACACATACACTTGCAGGTAGGTATTTATAACTAAGAAATTTTACCAGAGTTAGTAGATAGAATACGTAGTATACAGTGGCGTGCGCTCCAAAAGCCATGCAACCCTAAAGTCTAGGGTATAAATAATCTAGTGCCTAATTATTATTTATATATATATATATATATATATTTTTTTAAATGCTTAGGCTGAGTTGTACCAAAGTGTCGGTTAATGTAATGTAACGATTAAAATTAATAATGGCGTCGAATGCACAGAGTTATAGGAAGCATTCGACGCCATTTTATGTACCAGCTGTCATTCGACGCCATTTTTTATTTTAATCGTTACATTACATTAACCTATTTTTTAATCCAAGACATTAACAGACACTTTGGTATAACTCAGCCTTAAAATAATATATAGCCATATGTATAGATTATTTATACTCTATATGCTGTAAGTAATATAAGGGTATTTGTGCTTTTTAGCTTATATGGACTGCACGCCACTGGTAGCAGTCCATATAAGCAAAAAAGCACAAATACCCTTATATCATTATGTCATAGTATATTTCTTTAAAAAAAAACTAATATTTTGATTGTTTACAGGGGCCTTGAAGCAATTGCCATAGACTATGTACGAGCGGGAGTCGTGGGACCTGTCCTCCCGAAGGTCGCCATAGGTCTTGTATACCTCTTTTCCATAGCGACCCTTGGAGGTCTATTCTATTTCATCAGCCATGATGCAGGCCTCGGACAGACAATCAGAAGAATTTGGGCTATCAAATCTGAGAAATCACAGTAAATAGAATTTTTGACAATTTTTTTTATTACCTATGTTAGCCGAGTCTATTTTATCTGGATTTTTGTTTGTATATACCTGTGCATTTTTGTAAATTCCACACATCATATAAAACACATATTTACTTAAAATGAGTTCTGAGTTTTTGACTACATATGCCAGTATGTGTGGTGGCCAAGTTGGTTAGATGATTTAAAAAACTTCAGTCATGGGTTCAAAACCTAGTTTACTAATGAGTTTTTTAATTAAAAAATTAAAATATGTTTGTAAAATAGCACCATTATAGTGACTTGGGGAGAATGTTAAGCTGTCGGTCCTAAGTTCACTATAGCAACTTGTAAAACTGTTCAAAAGTCGTACAAAAACACTGCTACCGACAAGCTCCCATTCTCATAAATTTACTTCAATCACATTTTAATCGAATCATAATAGAATTCATATAACATACAATTAATTTTGACAGTTTTCTTAATACTATTTATTAGAAGAATACGACATGCGATAAATTAAGCGATTGTGATTCTGTTACTATGCGATTGAACTAATTTTAAGATAAATTATGGCCAATTGAATTTCTTGACTCAAAATGCCACCAACTATGAAGTAGAAATAAAAACCCGCGCCCTACGACCGTGTACGCGGTCTCGGGTGCCGTCTGGGACCCGCGATGGTGCTTTCATTAATACACCTACTTACAATAGCTCATCGCTAACCAACGGCTACTCTGTAGTTTCAATAATTGACAAAATATTGAGCAATAAAGGTACTAAAGTATTTCATTTCAAGAATTTATAAGTATTAATTAGAATTAAATAGTTTTCTGCGGTCTTCATCAAATAATAGGCTGTTAGATATTTATTTAAATTAAATTTTACAAATAAAAGATTTATGTTTATTTTTGGTTTTTTATTTTGTTAACTTACATACCTTTATAAGCATAAGGATTGAGGGACCACATTTTTTAATTTGCTAATAATTCTTATGTCCACAGCACAAATAGAGTTTAAATTTGTTAAAAAATCCTTAAGTTTATAAAAAAAATAGTAATTACATGGAATTTAGTTGGTCCCTCCGTGCTCACTTTTTTATTAAAGTGAACATCAATATCTTCAATCACTAGTAACAAACTTAGAAAATAAGTCTAGTTTTAAAATAAAAATTTGTACTTTTGAACCGCGCACACCTATGTGATCCGTATAGTATTAAAGGAAATATTTGAATGAAAAATAATCCTATGTAACTTATTTATTTTATTTTTACAAACTTAAATTCGATTTTTACAAATTACTGAAAGAAGAATTATTAGCAATTCGTATGATCAAAATGAGGCCCCTCAATCCTGATGCTAATTATTTTAAAATAAATATTAAACAAATTTAATATTAACTATGAAAAGAATATAAATGAAAACTTTTATAAATAAAAACTTTTACAAAATGCCCTGGTATTGTCATTGTATCATTTATACATTATTAGCCATTGTATACCGGGTGACTTTGGGCTAATATGAGGTTCTTCTGATCAAATGGAACAACTTTTACCATGGCACTGTGTCGCCAAAGGAAAAAAAATATTGCCTTCTCCATACAAACTAGTAATGTTAAAATGACCAATTTGTATGGGGAAACCAAATTTTTTTTTCATTTTCGGTTTAGTACCACAGAGTACCAATTCACCCTATATACCAGGGTCCTATTTTATAAATATGACAATTGTAATTTATAATAGATTTTGGTTTGAGTTAGGTATTCATCTTGATATTCAATAAAATGATTATTATACTCTATAGTAATTTGTGATCTTAAAAAACTTAAAATAATACCTACATTTTTTTTTTATGTTTGACAATTTACATATAATGCTCTAAACAAACAAACTAAGCTCTAGGCTTGTACTATGTGTACCAGAAGCAACGATATAATACATATTATATTTTATAAACACCAGACCATGACAAACTGTACAGAAAAACGTACTAATATGTATTTGCTATGGGTGGGAATCGAACGCACGACCTCTGGGTGCATCATTTAAGGAGTGGATATGGTCGGTGAAGTTGGTCGCCTTGGTGGCTCTCTTGTATGGCAGATAATGATTGACAGGACAATGGAATCAGCTAACCACCTAGTCTTACACCAGTTGGTTATGTAGTGTGTGTTCGGTTCGGTAGTATTTTTCATAAAAACATATATAGAACTCATCGTTCCGTGGGAAACAAACATACCTAAGGACCACAACATCAAGTCGAATATTTTGATCTCACAAACGAAATTACTAGAAACGGATTTAAAACTCAACTTCATGCAGTGGAAGTTGGTGCAAGAGGAATTCCAGCAAGTCTTTGCACCGTCTATTGAAGGATCTTGGCCTTCTGAGAACAGCCGTCGGAACTTTTATAGAGCGTGTTTCCAGGATGGCGCTAACAGGATCATATAGTATTTGGTTGAGAAGAGAGGGTAGTGAACACAGTGCCGGTGAGAGTTCAAAAGGCCTTTAAACCTACTTCGCGGTCTCAAGTCCGGGAACGCTGCAGTTCATTCCCCTGCCTTTCAACCACGCGATGGACCCGGCACCCGCACGGTGAATCCATGGTTTGCTAAGAACATTGTCTCATTCCATTCGCGTTTAAGTTCTAAATCTGATATCGAGGTATAATAAATATTTGTCGTTCTTTTGTTAATGAATGCTGCCTAACCAAACGCACTCTAAGACCTCATTGTTAAACTTTTGTTTTTGTCTATTCATAAATATAAATGATTTTGACTTTGATCGCCAAAAGCGTAACCTTTAGTCTACGGAGGCGGTCATATTTGTATTAGATATTCTATTTGAAGCTTTAACAAAACGCTAATCGCTCTATAAATAAATTTATGAGAGGTATTTCCATTTATTGTAGTATTATCATCCTGTCAGGATACAATACATGTAATATAAATTTGTCTGCCTCCGTAGACAAAGACCTTTGGCATTGTATCTAGAGGTCGTGCGTTCGAATACGTTTTTCTGTACAGTTTGTCATGGTCTGGAAGTTTATAAAATATATTATGTATTATATCGTTGTTTCTGGTACACATAGTACAAGTCTAGAGCTTAGTTTGTGACTAGAGCAATAAGTGTAAATTGTCCTACATAAAAAAAAAAAAACATTCAAACTGTCAAACTTTCAGTGCCGAAGGTCTGTGGGCCCCTAGGCTAAATCGGCGGTGGGGGCCTATTTTACGTATAAAATATATACTTAGAACTTTATAACCGTAGAGCTTGTATGAAGAGAGTGGTAGATGTGAAGGAAGCGAGAGAGCTATGCCAGGATCGTTGTAGGTGGCGCTCCCTTGTTTCTGCCTATCCCCATGAATAAGGCGTGACAATTTTATTATTATTAAATATATACTTTTATTTCAAAATTTAACCTTAGTAATGCAAATTAATTTTCTATTATGAACTTTTTAATCATTTCAGCACAATTGGTAGAAAATTAATTTCTCTTTTTCTTACTACTTACTTACAAGAAACATTTTTGGCTCTTGAATTGGTTAGAAAATTAATTCTAACCAATTCAAGAGCCAAAAATGTTTCTAGCCAGCAAAATCCACTTGATGTAGTGCAAAGAGTACTTTGTTATACTAGAAATAGAGTGATAACTCAAGGGTTTTTTTGAGTAACGAAACAGCAGCGACATCTTTTATTTTTAGCCCGAACAACAGAAAAAAAATCGAAATGTTTAGACCATGCTTCAATAGATGGCGCTGGTGGTTAACTATTTATATACGTATATATATATATATATATATAGATCTTAAGGCTGAGTGGTACCAGTCTGATAATGTAATGTAGCGATTAAAAATGGCGTCAAAAGTTAATTTATTTTGCAAGTCGATGTCAAGTAGCATTCTACGTCATTTTTAATTTTAATCGTTACATTACATTAACAGGCTGGCACAAATCAGCTTAAATATTTTTTTTATGAAACTTTTATTTGTAAGTTTCATAAAATATATATATAGGTAACTATAAAAAGGCACTAAGTAAGTCTGTTGAAGAGAAAATAAAACAAACAAATACTTTTTTCTCGATTTATTAAAATGATTTTTGGCTAAAGTTTGCACATAATCGTTTTCGTCTTCAATTTGCCTTTTGCCACATATAATGTTGTTTATATTTTTACAATAGTTTTTTAAAAATAAATTTACCGTGCTGTTAATGATACAGTCTACAACAACTTTTGCAACCACCCACGCAACAACATTTTGATTTATTTGGCATGATTTCAACAACAATAACTTCACTTAACTCTAAAAAAATGTTTTTGAAGCAGTGAATACGGAGGAGAAAATCTCGGCTCGACTATACACACTATACACACAGTATACGAACACCAAACACAGACGAATTAAGAATACTAAAAGTACGTAATTTAAAATAATATATCTACAGAGTTACAGACTTAAGCACTCAAGCGCACAACATCACCGAAGTTGACCGAACTTGACCGAAGTCGTCCGAAGTTCACCGAACGGCCGAACGACGGATTCGGCAGGATCCGGAAACTGATTTGTTATTTTTTTAATTAGTAATGTCACTGTATTTTGATTTTTAATCTGGCAAGTTTACAAAAATATCAGAGACATCTATTACGAAAAGCCCGAACTACATTATTCTCCTTGTAGAAATTTGTTTCCATATTTTTTGTTCGAAGATTGCACAGCATGATGTAGTGCTTCTATATAAAAAAAACACTGTGCATTTTTATAACATCTAGAGATGTTTTGTCTCAATATTTAACGGCAAATACTATTATATATAAATTTATTTTATAACAAAATAACCCTGTACTATTTAAATAATTATTTTAAAATAATTTAAGACTGTATATGCTTTCTGTGAAAAATATCTAACGCCTCCCACTGTTTTGTATGGAGCAAAATGTGTGGCCTTCTTGAACGCATATATTCTACCGCTTCTTTGGGTGACCAGCCATTTTTCTGAAAGCAAAAATTAATAAATTACAGCAAAATACATAGTTGACCGCCCGTTTCGTAACTGCACCCTAAAAGGATAGGCTAGCAAGGTGTATTTTGGCTAAATGGTTGCGAAATAAAAGATAAAGGTTGGTAATTATCTTATTAGATTTTAATTAAAAAGTATACATAAATAGAGAAATTTCTCACAATCTATGAATGGTATCAATACATTGTGTCGTTCACACTATGCCGGCTAAATGATGTGGTTGCGAAATGGGCGACGACAAACACTAATTTGCATACGAGTCTATATAATATGCTTGCTGCGTATTCAATAAATTCAATGAAGAATTGTGCTGGCATCTTAATATAGGTACATAACCGGCAAGTTTCACTATACCAACTTGTGAAACTCGCGACGAGCTAGCCACTTATTCGGTGTACCATACCATCACTCATACCATCGGCTACGACGAGGTGGAATTAAAAACCCCTCCGCGGGGTACCCTATGGCCGTCTAGGCAGTCTGGTTTCACCGATTTTCAGGAGTTTACTACACCGTTTTCTCGTGGTAGACTCCTTTCAGGGTGCAAAAAAAAAAAAAACATTTTTGATTTTACTTACCAGCATTAGATAGCAGCCAACTAAAGTGGCGCTCCTAGTTCGTCCGGCCTTACAATGCACATAGACCGTGCCACTGTTTATTTGCCTTTCGCTAGCATCCTCGGCCAGTCCTCGCAGTTTTCCAGCTAAAGGTAAGAACCTATTAATAAACCTAACACCTTCATATAATTTTTCTTGGTCAGGTGCCTCGAATATATCTGTTGTTGCTAGTTGTAAAAATTCTACATCATTTTCTCGCCATTTCTGAAATAATACAGTAAAAAAATATTATCTATATTATTGCTTTAGGTACCTTCTGGTTGAAGCAGAGATTAGCAGTGCTCTGTAGCAGGACCGCCTCATCAGACTAGTGGTTTCGCTTTTGCCGTTGTATCCGGAGGTCGTGTTTCGATTCCCACACATAGCAAAAAAAATAGTACCTACGTTTTTCTGTACAGTTTGTCATGGTCCGAGTGTTAATAAAATATAATTGTTATTTCTGGTACACATAGTACAAGCCTAGATCTTAGTTTGTGACCAGAGCAAAATGAGTAAATTGTACTACACATTATTATACCAATTAATGTTTATTTTCCTCATTAAATATTGATTTGTTAAAAAAAAATGACAAAAAATTACTTCTGCCCTTACTTTGTTAATACATTTGGGTATGTGACGCGACTAGTGGGTTGTTAAGAACCCACTAGTCGCGATCGTGTATTCTGCGTACCCCATACAAACTGAGCAATAGCACTTTCAGTGTTTCTCTACTACTGTTTGTCGCAGAATTAAAATTATATTTTTGTCGGTTATTGTATTTATTCATCTTTCTGTTGCGGACTCTTGTTGATTTATTATCAAAAAAAAACTATTAAAATTATAAATAATACTAAAGTAGGTATTAGTAAAGTAGTATAGTATTCGGTAGAAAGATTATTTTTTTTACGTACAATTACCAACAAAAAAATGGGGTTATGAACACAGTGAAGAGGAGAGTTAAATTCGGAAAGCCTTAAACCCTGATTCGCGGTCTCAAGTCCGGGAACGCTGATGTTCACTCCCCTGCCTCCCAACCTCGCGATGGACCCTTCACCCGGTGAAACCATGGATAGCCAAGAAGATTGTCTACAAGAATTGTACTACGACCAACAGCCAAATTGTAACACTTGTCAAAACGACTGGCGGAACCTGAAATAGTCTAGTCTATGACCTCGTTGTATACTATTCTGATTCTCGTAATTAAGTCAAAACAGCTGTTACAATATTTGGTTGTTTAACTTAGTTATACATTTGTTTTTTATTTTATTGTCTATAAATTATATTATATATTTAGCAAAATGTGTTTAGTGTAGGTGCACTAAGAATAAAAAGGATATATAACATTTAGGTCTTTTTTACAAGTAAATTCTTAAAAATAAGTTTAAATGGTTTAACATATAAGTCAAAAACAGACTAAATGTTCAGTTCAAAAACATTTTCAAACTACTTTTATAATATAATTTTTAAACCAAAGCTATATGTCCTCAATCACAAAACCTTCATTTTCTTTCTGCCACATTGATGTGGAACAAAATTAACAAAATACATTTATAACCAGGTTTAGGCTAATGAGTTTTTAATAAAAAAAAAAAATTACATTTGTTTGATAACACCACTATAGTGCCTCGGAGAGCACGTTAAGCTGTCGGTCCCGGTTTCACTATACCAACTTGTTAATATGTTTATAGAGTTATTGAGTCTATTTAAAACATCGCGACGAGCTAGCCACTTGTTTGGTGTAGACTCATTCCATCGGCTTCGATGAGGCGGCGAAACATTTCGATATTAAACTTTTAAAAGTGCAGTTTAAGATAAGCTTGTTATATAAATGTGCATAAAAAAACTTAATATAATTCATGCTCCCTGCCAGACACATATATTTGACCTTTACACAAAGGATATTCAAATTTGTAACAGCAGACTATAATATTGTATGTTTTTATTTAAATTCAAATGTTCTATTGATATTTAAATAAAGAAGATCACTTTTCTTGATAACTGACAATCTTGTTGCAACATTATATTGGTTACAACCTCGGCCCTAATTTTACAACTTAGGCTCAATTTATCTCCAACCAATGTTAATTTATTGTAACAGTATAATGATTTACAAAAGTAATTGTCATAAGAACCAATTTAACAAAACATTTGTTAAATTAATAATTGTTTAATAAAAGCATGGCTACAGCGTTAAGTGATGATTCTAAAGGTCCAGAATAAATGGCTTACTCAAGTACAATCAGACTCCAGCACTTCTATCTTAACACATTTGTTTGATATTCAATCTACAAACTATGGACATTAGGGGGGAGCGGAATGGTAAAATTATCGTTAATTTTATTATTAATTAATTTTGTTATAGCATCTGTTAAATAACTAAAAAAATAAACCAAATTACTTAAAAATGTTAATATATATTATCATTTACATACTTTTTTTGAATTAAGCACCCAACTCATCTTTGTACACAATCTTAAAGGTGAGGTTTAGCTCATAAATAATGCCTAAGGCAATAAGTTTGCCTTTGTACATAACTATTGTTTACTGTGCAATAAAGTTTTAAATAAATAAATAACTGACTATAGATAGCTCACATAATTTGAACCTACAAATAATTATTGATTTACATCCTTTTTCATATATGCGGGTCAACAAGATCTATAATTATTTCTAATTTCAAGTAAAATGGGTATAGCTTGAGATATTTGATCAAATAACAAATATAAAAAGCTTACCATAAAGCTTCTGTTTTTGTAAAATAAATGTTATTAGAACCCAAAAACTACTTACTTCAGCATCATTTGAGAATATTTTCAATTCATAGGTCTCATTCATAGATACAACAGCTTTGAGATTTTCTTCTTCCTTTAGCTGAAACATTAAATAACATTATATTGTAAAACTTTCTTTGTGGATATAAAAAACATAAAATTAATCTTAATAATTTGTTAAAATTTAATTAACAAATGATGTACTTATTAGTTAATTAAGGGTAACATTATATGACTAATGTTAGGAATTTGGTATTTACTTAAAACAATTACAATAATCAATTTTGATTGTCCCGAAGGTTTGACTGACAGAGAATGCATTAAAGAATAAATATTTTAAAAACTTTATTGATGTTGAAAGGAATATTAATAATAATACCAGACAAGAGTACCAGAATTAATGATATAATACATATTATATTTTATAAACAATATAATACACATATACCATAAAATTGGTAGTTTTCGACCTCATCCATGTTGGTTAGTGGTTGCATTGTTTGGTTATTTCCAGAGGTTGTGGGTTGAATTTTATACTCATGACAAATGAAATGATCTTTATTTGTGAACAATGTTATTACAGTACCTACAGTTTGTCAAGGCTAAATTATAATATGTATTAGTATTGTTATTTCTGGTACACATAGTATAGCCTAGAGCCTACTTTATGTCCAGAGCAATGTGTGAAATGTCCTACTTAATGAGACAAAAATGTATGGGTACCTCTGCTCTACTTATAATTAGGGTTAACACGCTGGTAAGAAATTAAGTCAATTTCCTTAATAAAATTATAATATACAGTTAAAAATTGATATTATAGAGACAAACCTTATTTGTCATACCCTGGAAAGGTAAAGCGCCAAGTATGACAGTGTCATCCATTCTATCGTACCACCGTCTGCTCGTCATCCTCTCCATCATCACATTGTAGAATAACGTCGGATAGAATGTAACTCTCGCAAACATCGCAGTCTGCCGAACAAAACTTAGTTAAACACGCAATCAATGTGGCACAACGGTAAAGCAAATACTATTTGTTAATGATGACTGGTTCCTTACCATGGTGAAAGCGGTGGGCTCGTAGTTGTAGTGGGGATATTCAAATAATTTATGGAAACCGCGTAATCGTACGAGTTTGCGGAGCTACGTTTCTTGCCGTAATAATAAACTCAATTCTTTTAAATACATACAAAAAATATTAAATAAGTTTTCAGGTAATCAAGACTGGTTACTGAAGAGTCCAGAAATCCAAAAATAGTCACAAAAATAATGAAATAACCCGAAATAACCTCTAAAATCAGCTGTAATAAAATTTGGCCTGCCAGACTTCTGTCATTGTGACATTTATTTTTTGAAATGTTAGCTTTGGGTTTATGAGTGACTGTATAGGGTGACCGACCACTGATTTATATTTTTACTCTTATCTAAAAACCCCTTTAAGTTTTTTTATAAGCTTTCTTTATTTGCATAGTTACCAGTCTAGCTACCCAATTTTCTAGACATACATAAACGCCTAATTAAAAACATATTGCAAAAGACTAAAAAAGTAAAGCGAAAGCGTGTCTAACATAGTAACCTCAGTATTCGACGCACAGAGTTATTGGAAATATTTGTGAGTTAACGTTAGTAGGTACGCAGAACATAAATTCCTATATAATAAGGAATCCGCTGATGTTATTACTTACTTATATATGTGGCAACTGAGTTGGACTTATACAATGCCACATAGCTAAATTCGTATGTATTTAGTAAAATTAACTATTTAGCTAATCTACCTCAATAAAAAAAAATACCAACCTCCGTTATTTAATTGTATTGTTAATATTTAATATATTGTGTACCCCCATTCTGTAAATAAATAAACAAATAAAAGGTATTTTACATTTACACTCTCTCAAATGCGGAATATCTGTGTAATAGGAAAGTAGTAATATTTTATATTTAAGTAATTTAAGGCGTTTTTTTCGAATATTTTCTTAATTATATCTATATATGATATACATCGGCAGGTATTGAAGCCGCGTTATAAGTCGTATCCTCAACTCCAGTTTTCACCCAATGAATTTTCACTCACTACTTGAATATATTATATAGTATACCAACTACCTACTTGGTGGTTTAAATTATTAAATATTAAAGTATAGGTATTTCGTGTTTTCATTCATTTATTAAAATGCTTTAGTTTAAGTTGATTATTATGAATAATGATGCTGTTTGTATGTTACTATATACACTGTATACCTACTAATGTATTAGTTTAAGACTCCACTGTACAATCGCTTATTGTTCACAATAAAATAAAATAAAATAGGCGTTGTTAATTATGTAAATGTATTTTTCGTGCATTGTTTTTAAGAAAAAAAATCACTTACTTACCTTTTTTAATTAAAAAATTGTTTCGCTAAAACTGAATGCGTTTGCTTAGCATTTTGGGGTTAGTTTTTATTTTTACAAAACTATACACTGATTGGTAGTATGTTTAAAAATTGAAAAAGATATCATCAACTTGATGCATTGCCGTCATTTGTAAAACACGGCGGGGGCAATGGCGACGCTGTTTTTAAAATTAAATTAAAAACGCGGCAAAACATCTTGTTTCCGTTGGCTGCGTTCTCTATTCAAATTTTTTGGGCGATTATGATCTGTGTAAATTTGTCAATGACGAGGAGCTGATGTGTTTCCCTCACGGTTTCCTGTCCATATCTATGAAGAACATGGATGGTAATGTAAATCGAAAGAAAAAAATATACATGAGCTGTATGCAACTTAATAGTTTTAGATTTTCAAATATTTGGGTATAAAATAATTAAAATAATCAGCAATATCAAAATATGAAACTGTCAGTAACGGTTACATTTTTGAACCGTTTGCAGTCGAGACGTTGGGGCCGTGGGGCCCGAGTGCCCTCAGAGTCTTCGGACAAATATCACGGAGACTTTATGAGGTATCACGTGACCAGAAGGCTGGCTTGTATTTCGGCCAGAGGCTAAGCATTGCCATTCAACGTGGTAATGCCGCCAGCATTCTGGGCACGCTTCCCACCGGCAGCGATTTAGGGCAAATATTTTATTTATAATTTTATTATTAGTTTTATATTTACTTAAATTTATTTTATTTATTTTGACTAATACATCCCCTGTGATAATAAATATTTATTTTTTTGAATTTAATTGAATAAATTATAATCAATTTATAAATAGATTTAAACAGAAAAATTGCCTATAAATTTTGTCAAAATTAATAAACAACTTAAGTCGGTATATAGAATATACTGGGATGCGTTAACATTTGCGGCATCACATTCACAAGCCTGTGTGTGTGGGTTCGTCAGGGGCAGCTGCTGAAGCCCCTAAATTAAAACATGTATCAAAATTTCAAATCTGAATATTTATTTTTCCCATTGCTGTGGAGACACTGGTTATAAAAATATATCATCGCAACACAAGCTATCTATAAAAATATATTAAAAACTAAATCCAAAGTAGGTTTATCACCAAAAAAGAGACTGTACGGGAAATAAATGAACTCGAATTTATTTTGGATAGTATAGATATAATATGAAATGTGGTTTTAAATAAAATAACATCATTATTTTATTTTACTAATTTAAAAGATGTTAGGACACTTATTATGTTTATCTGTAACGATAATTGTTTGTAATAGGTTATAAATTGTTTTTCCTGATAACGCAGGGTTTCAGAAAAAATATTTTTTTGTCCCAAGGGTTTTATTGGCTGATTTTAAAAGTACTATTTGTTCTAAATGAAAATTTAAGAACAGCTTTTCCCTATCACGTAAGGTATTTTTGAGACACTCAAATAAAAAGTTTACGTTTTTTTGTAGTATAATACTCACTGAGTAGTACAGTAAGCGTTTTTAAAAGGTAGTCTTAGAAGATTTTCTTATACTCTGCACCTGGTACATCTCTTTTGAGAGTCCAGCAGTAGTCAGCTAGCATCATTGCACTACATTTTCCCTGATATCTCTTTTCCATACTCAAAATGTCTTGATGGAAACGTTCGCCATGTTCGTCCCTACGTAAGTGACGAACATTGCTTTGTGGGATTGTGTGGTATTTAGTTAGAATTCCAAGTGGGAATGAAAGAAATATAATATAGATCATTTATTTTATTCAAAAATATAATAAGTTTTTTTTTATTAAATTTAATTACCTAGTATTTATATAGATCAAGTCCGCGTGGAATGGTGGCAAGAACACTGGCTGCATTTCCCCGCTGGATCGCAATGCTAATTCTTTGAGCGAGGAATGAGCCAGCCCTCTTGTCACCAGAGGACGCTGAGATGAGACGAGGTGTTATGTCCTTAAGGAATTTTTTAGCGCTTTGGCCCCATGGGCCTAGAGTCTCTACTGCAAACGGCACAAATATGTGATCTTTCATTAAAGATCCATATTTGCGCCGTTTGAAGGCCTCTGCACTCTCCGCAGCGGCCCCCGCTTTATTGACTGTTCCACTTAGGTGAGAGTGGGCTAGCGTGTCGACACACGTGGCGTCCCACACAAGTGCCCGGCCCCGCTCCCATGGGATCAACGTCATACCATCGGGTCTCTTGCCATCATCGCGACCAATACCAGTAGGTTCTAAAATAGCTGGAACCTCGATGGTGGCAAGAGCCACCATCGAGGCCACCATCATTTTTATTATATCGTTGAGGGAACCGTGGCGAGAGTACCTACCTGAAGTATTGAATATTATTTTTATATGAAGGAAATGTATTTTGGGTGTCTTTAATTTTAGCATCACTTAGTTTAGGAAACATTTTCTTTAAATAAGAAAATCCATCTCCATTTTTGTCCCAAGCCTTGACGAAGTTTTTAATCAGGCCTAACTTTATGTATAGTGGTGGTAATTACACTTTCTTAGGATAAACCACAGGCCTATTTGCAACATTTTTCTTGCCAGGTTTAAGGGATTTTCGTTCGGAACTTTTTCTTGTAATTATTTTTGCAATCTCTGCTATCCCACTCACAAATAAAATAGCAAAACTTTGTGTACCCATCCTGTAAGACAAGAAACATAGCAATTACTTTGAGGATCGCATAAGTTCCATTTATATTTATTATACTCAATCTTTTGTAAAAAATAGTTTCATGTTCTCATAGGACTCTTTCATTTTGAGCTTCATCTATTTCTTCCAGTTCTATCGGAACTAGAATTTTCCTCAATTTCTACAGATTCTAGTGGATTTAGAATTGGGAGTTCTTGACTTGCGGGATGGGTCGAATAGCTGAGGGCAAGTTAGGATATTTCAAAGAATGCTTTGACTTATTTGTTTTGCCCGTTGTGTTTGTAAAACAAAAGTACCAATCTGAAGTATAGTCTTTTGGTTCTCTCTACACTATTGGTACTGCAAATGGCATAGATACGGCGAGAACAGTTAGCCCAGCCTGTCAACAGCTGAGAGCATGTAATACAGCATATATGGGGTGCCCATTTCTTATCCTGATCGCCAACTTTACAGCCAAAATAAAGTTCTTAACATTAAGCACGGACTGTATAGATGAGTTAAAAACTAGCGAGCCTGTCACAACGTGTATCTAGCCTAGCACATGCAGAATCATGTTGCATAAAAAACAAAACCTTGCGTGATAGGACAATAACAGTTATAAACATTTATTATACTCATGAAAATGTATTTGATTACGCATAATTTATCATCATTATACTTAATTCATGGGACAAAATAAGTGTTAACCAGTGATCGGTATAAATTGTTAATAAGGGTGGGATCCTGGAGACCTGAGACACAGGCTTTGTGCCTAATTCAAGCTCCAGTCTCACAAGGTATCAATTGATGTTGTGAATTATCTACATATAAGATTTTGTGAGAAATAAATAAATAATTATTAACATGATCATTATTATTATATATTTTTACTCACCTCTGTTTCCTCTGGGGCCGCAGCTCTTAAAAAGCACAAAATTTGAAATATGATAAATATTCCCGCTAGCAGACCACTTTGAGTTTCTGGCCTTTGCCGTGGAAACATTACCCCCCGGTCATCTGATACTTTAGAATTTTCTCAATCATTGGGAAAATTAATAGTAGAAAAATCAGATGATCTTTGTGCTAGAGCCTACTTTTTCCTACGCATAGGCTGGAAATTCAAAAAGGCAATGCGGCTGCAGTTCTCGGCACCTGCGCGGTTCCAGAGGAACTTAATGAATTATATTCATTTATTTATTTCTTATTATTATTTAGTTTTTATAGTAGGTAGTCATTATATTTTGTAAATTTTAATGCAGAAGTCACAGTGTGTTATCCTTTATTTATTTAAATCTTTATTGCATACAAAATACAAAGGCGGATTTAATGCCGCTAGGCATTCTCTACCAGTCAAACCTTCGGGACAATAAAAGCAGTTAATAAGTGAGGTAGGTGCAATACAGTAACTGAGTAGGTATATAATACAGTGAATATTATATAAAATACTTACAATCTAATATACACAACTTAAATATATCTACAAAATGAGAAAGGAGAAGTAACAAAGTGGAAAGGAATAGAATAATGAAAGATAAATAAAAACTACCTATGAATTTAGATAGTAATCATATACACTCTTTTTTTAAATATGATCTAACTTAAGATTATATGTCCTTATTCATAAAAACTTATTTTTAGTCCTTGAAGCACACATTAGTATGGAATGTTTTGTCTCTTTTACGCATATTAATTTTTGTTGCTAAATAAAAGAGACAAAACCTTCTATAGATAACTAATTCTTGAAGGACTCAATAAGTTTTTTTATGAATAAGGCCATATATTTACAATGACGGTTAAAATTAGAAATTTCTTGTAGATCCTTCGAAGCCCAAAATACATAGAGCATTGCCCCTCTGAATTTCCACCGATATTCGTTGGAAAAAATAGGATCTTGCTCGATGGCCCCAGATGCATCCAAGATTAATACTAACATTTATTGCATCTGGTGAGCATGGTCCCAGAGTTTCATAAGAGGAGCTATGTTTCTTGTATTTATATATTTTTTTATTTTTTTATATGTAAGTTTTAATTATATTAAATTGTGATTTTGCTCTTAGGTATAATAAGTAAACTTAACTTGTACTGAGAAACCAATTTGCAAATATCATAAACAGTACTTTAAAAAAATGCCCAAAGATTCCTTTTATTATAACAATAATATGAAGGACATTGCACACATATTGCCTGGTCACAAACTAAGCCCTAGGCTTGTACTATGTGTACCAGAAACAACGATATAATACATATAATATTATATAAACACCCAGACCATGACAAACTGTACAGAAACACGTACTAATATTTTTTTGTCACGGGTGGGAATCGAACCCACGACCTGCGGATACAACGCTAAGGGCCAAACCACTAGTCTACGGAGGCGGTATTGATTTATAGTTTTAAGTATTTTAAATGCAAAGAATACAAATTAAAATTAGCATATATAATTTAATTTAATTTAGGTAATGTGATCCATTAGTTAGGTGTGAGGAATTAACGAGTTACCATAGTTCTGTGGGTTTCGGTGACCATGACGGACGGGGATTGTTATTTTATGCAATCTTGACAATCTTGACTTTTATTAATTACATTTTTAGGACAAGAAGAATGTATGCTATTAACCGTTTCCTTTTGTATTGGACAATGAATTGATTTCTTAGAAGCTTGGGGAGTAAAGTTAATAAATGACACCGCTGATGATTCTGACGCCTTACCGAGACAGCCTAGACGGCCTCAGGGTACCCAGCGAAGGAGTTTTTAATACAACATCATCGTAGCCTATGGTACCTATAAGTCTACACAAGTGGCTAGCTCGTCGCGATGTTTCGATAGACTCAATAACCCATCTATAAACAATTTCACAATACCAATTTGTTAAAACATAGCGACGAGCTAGCCACTCTGTTCGTTCGGTGTAGACTCATACCATCGGCTACGACGAGGTGGGATTAAAACCCCTCCGTTGGGTACCTTGGGGCCGTCTAGGCGGTCTTGGGCGCCGTAAGGCACCCGTGATGATATGTATGTATTGTTACAAATAAAATGTTGATGTTACAAAGATTTTCTTAGATAATAATAAAAACAAAATCTAAGAAAATAATTGTAAAGTACCTGTATAATTATACACTATATTATATAAACCCAACGTAGTTTATATAGAAATTATATAAACTATATTGAGTTTCAAAACTATAAATCAAAAAATTCTTGCATCCCTTGAAGCTGTACTCAAAATACTTAAGCGAAATTCCAGCGTTATTTGTTGAAACGATCTTGCTTGATGATGACTTGCCAGATGCACATTTTTTTTTCCATCCTGGGAGACTATAGACTAGTCTCAGGGTTTCCACGAAAACCCTAAACTCCAAGCGCCTTATTCATAACATTGAGCAGTCAACATTCAAACTTTGACGCTATTCGAGAGTGTATTTTTTTATTTTAGGAAATCACAAACTTTTATAACATTTTTATGTAGTTAGATGTTCTCCATTTTTTATTAGCTTCACCCAAATAGCATAATATCCACTCCTTTAATTAATAACAATAAAATTATGTCAAGTGGACAGTTTTAAACTTTTCCCCGTAGAAAATAACATATACGTGGTGGCCTAGTTGGTTAGACCTTGGACTTAAAAACGCTTAGGTCCCTGGTTCGAATCCCGGTGTGTACCAATGAGTTTTTAATTAAAAAAATTATGTACATTTGTTTGACAACACCATTATAGTGCCTCGGAGAGCACGTTAAGCTGTCGGTCCCGGTTTCACTATACCAACTTGTGAAACTGTTTATAGATGGGTTATTGAGTCTATCCAAAACATCGCGACGAGCTAGCCACTTGTTCGGGGTAGACTCATACCTACGACGGCTACGACGAGGTGGGATTAAAACCCCTCCGCTGGGTACCCTGGGGCCGTCTAGGCGGTCTCGGGCGCCGTAAGGCACCCGTGATGATATATATATAATATATATATATATATATATATATATATAAAATAACATTTGAAGCCAAAAATTCCGTAGAGTTATTTTTGTATTAGAGTACAGCAAGTGACTTTGTATTTTTTTTTGTTGGAGCACGACTTGTAACTCTGTATCTATCTGGTGGTGAGCAGACCTACAAAGTCCATAAATGGGGTCGATGAATATATTGTTGTGAACATTGATTGCTCTCACAATGACTTTAAGTAGGACGTCTGGGTAGAGAGTCTTATATCATACATCTAGTTACAAGTTTCAGTATTTTTATGAAATCGGGATGAAATAGTCTCAATACTCAAAATTAATTCATACAAAAAACAGTGCTTTTATTGGTCCCATTAAATCATTATTGTTATTGGTCCTTCGAGCCAGATGTTTTTATTTTATATTTACCATGACAGATCATTACGGAGCGGTGTAGTTTTTTTTTCACGTCGCCGTAGCCGGTGATAATTTCGGTCTACACGAAATAAGTGTCTGCTCGTCGTGGTGTTTGTATAGACTCGTGACACATCTATAAACAGCTTCACAAGTTGATAACTTGGTACCGACCTTACTCTCCGAGACACTATGCGGTGTTATTAACCTAATGTACATAACAACTTATTAATTTATAATTATATATACGTGGTGGCCGAGTTAGTTAGACCTTGGACTTAAAAACGCTTAGGTCCCTGGTTCGAATCCCCGTGTGTACCAATGAGTTTTTGATTTAAAAAATGTATGTACATTTGTTTGACAACACCACTATAGTGCCTCGGAGAGCACGTTAAGCTGTCGGTCCCGGTTTCACTATACCAACTTGTGAAACTGTTTATAGATGACGACGAGGTGGGATTAAAACCCTTCCGCTGGGTACCCTGGGGCCGTCTAGGCGGTCTCGGGCGCTGTAAGGCACCCGTGATGATATGTATGTATGTAACGTTAGATTGTCAAAATAAGGAAATCCTTTATGTACAATTGTCACCACACGGAATTCTAAAAACTGTCAAAGCAATAGCACCTGTAACAAGGGTAATAAAGTGCTTGCCTTTTTTAGTTATGTTGTTGCTGATTGTTTAAGGTAAATTTTTAAGCATTTCGTTATTTTGACAAGCTAACGTTTCCGTTATAAGAAACATAATTTTGCCCAGCCGGAAGCGGCGGCCATATTTTGTTTCTTTGATAGGTAACGCTAGATTGTCAAATTAACGAAATCGTTTATGTACAGTGGCTATGACACGAAATACTAAAAATGTAGAAGCCAAAAGGGAATAGAGCGCGTGACCTTTTTAGATTTCCTTGTCGCTGATTGTTTAATGTCATTGTTAAAGGATTCTGTTATTTTGACAAGCTAACGTTTTCGTTACAAGAAACATAATATGGATGCTGGGTTAACAATTAAAGAAAATCTTTCAGTTTTCTTTTACGCTCAAGTTGACCAATACTTTTCTTGCCTTCATAGATACTTTTACCTATCTCCTCCAAAAACGTAACGTAATGAATAATTTACAATCCAGAAAAGTATTATCAATTATTTAAATTATTACAATAATTTATTTAAAGCGTGTAAACACCGATATAAAATGCGAGAGACACCCACGACACCGATTATATTCATCGACGCTATATTTCATAAAATCACAATTACAAGCATTAAAAAGCCCCGCGGGTTTAATATTTTGTTTTTTATTTATTACCTCAAGCTTATTAGGATGCATTGGCATTAATGATGACAGATGAGGAAGCATAATGCGTTCCAATGATATCTTTGTGGAAACCAATACTTCTCGTTTTGGTATCGAGAAGAAATTATTTGATTGTCTGCATTATGTAGTTATATTTAGATTAATGTGGGAATACATATGATCTTTTTTTAGGACAAGCTATACCACTAAAGTTATACTACGACTTAAATAGGTATTTAAAGGCCAATAAGTTTAGTACCAATAAGTTTTTTAACTTATATATGTGGTAGCCCACAATTGTATTGAAAGCAATAGATTTTCATTGTCAAAAGTTATTAAATATTTTATCAAAATTATTATAATATACAAAATAAACATAGATAATTAAATAGAAAAAAAGTTAATGACGGTTACAATTATAAATTTCTTGTAGATCCTCCGAAGCGCATTAGAGCATTGCCCCTCTGATTTTCCACCGATATTCGTTGGAAAAAATAGGATCTTGCTCGATGGTCCCAGGTGCATCAATTAAAAGTTTTCCAAGATTAATACCATTTTTTGCATCTGGTGAGCATGGTTCCAGAGTTTCCACCGAAAACGCTAGAAAGAAGCTATGTTTCATGTATTTATATATATTTTTTTATTTTAGGCAAGCAATGCTGCAGCACCGGAGGATATTTAAGTGACGTGGGAATAACTTGGTGCAAGGGTGCCCACACAGGTGGAGTCCCAGATTAGAGCTCGACCTCTATGCCATGGGACTATGGTCACACCGTCCGGTCTCTTGCCATCGTCAAGGTCCAAACCTACAGGTTTAAAAGTGCTAGGTACACCAGCAGAAACAAGGGATCGTTTAATAACATTGTTTGTGTTATTTTGTCTGGATATACGGCCAGCACTCAGCCTGCAGGCATACACCATGGTGACCGGATGGTGAGACCGCGGCTCCACAAATACAGTTATGAGGTTGGCAAATTGGACACTGCTATTCTAACGGTTTCCCGGTCAAGTAAAGTTGCCAAGGAAGGCGATGGGAGTGCTACAAGCCAAGCGCCTGGTTCTTTTCATTGAGCAGCCAACATTTACTTGGAACCATTTTGCCTAGATGTAGGTATAGGGTTTCGAAATTGTTTTTCTTTAAAAGAACATTAAATTGTATATTCTGTGTGACTCAGGTGGTTATCTACCTGTATGTCTATGTCGCATGAATATTTATAGAACTACTGATTCTATTTTTTTCAAGTTTGCGATAGGATAAAATATATTTGAGCACCATTGTATACATTTAGGTGGAAAAGCGTAAAAGTAGAGACTAAAGTCGTGTGGGATATCGTAAAAACTTGTAACTTAGCTTTCTACAATTTTTACCTATTTTTATTAAAGTTTTTTAGTTGTAAATAGAAATTTTAAAACAATGACCAATATCTTTTTGTCAGCAAACAGAGTTGTGTATAGATTAGGAAATTCCTATATTTGTCGCGTAAGACGAGAAATATTATCCGATATTATAGATTTTTTTCTTTATAGGAGCACAGCATGTGACGAAACCAATTTTGTTAATAAAAGTTTGAATGATTCTGGAATCAGATCCTTCCCCGACGTTCGCCAGTACTTTTAGATATGAAAGCACCATTTACAGACGATTTAATTATGTGGAAAGATAACGTTCAAATCAGTGGCAACTTTATTCAAATGTAAAGTCAAATAAAAAAATAAAAAACGTCTATGGACACAAAATAGAGCAACACACTCCCGCCCTATGGCGGCTGGATTCAAACCGAGCGCATTATGCACATTCTGTCGATTGTCGACTCCCAGACGCTTATTTGTGTCCGAAAAGCGTTCGAAAGACTTAAAGCCTTTGCGCTTGATGCATGGCCCCAACACGTGAATGCCGGCTTTATATTTAAATAGGTCTCGTATTCAAATGAGCGTCTATCCTCGTTGACAATTCGCGGTCGATTCAAAAAAGGAACGGACGGGGAAACGTCATATCAGCGCGGGAGATTTGGATTTAGTTTTTTTTTTCTTTTTTAATCCCTGATACGCATCTGGCAGCCAGTTTATTTTTGTGGTATATGTATGTATAAGTATGTTTCGATTGTGAGATTGCGGCGGCCGACTGTAACATTGATAAAGATAGTGGTTTTATGTTTTGTGTGCTTTCAGACGTTAACGAGACGCTGAGTAATGAGGACTGCTATTGTGAGTTGAACAATGGGTGGCTTCTGGCCGCTCGCTATTGTTTCTATTATTGAAAATGATAGTGGACTGTATCACGCGGCATCATTTTATCGACAGAACACGGTCCAAATCAAATAATTGTTCTTTTATCCGCGAAATGATCTACGCGAGCTTTGTTACTCATATTTTATTTCATAGCCATATTGAGTAGGTTACCTACTATTATAATTTGATTTTCTAAAGATGTTATCAGGAAGACTGATCTAAAATGTAAGTTATATAGATTCATAGAAATCTAATTAATAAATAAAGGGTCCGCCAAATAACTTTTTTTTTTGAAAATGCTATAAAAAAAAAACTACTGAATATTTTTTCAAATTATTTTTTTTATTTGAAAGTACAATCCTTCCGGTTAATGATGGAAAATAATTTCATTCAAATGGCTGCCTCGGCTGGCCTTCGCTAAGTGGGCCTGCGATCGACTTGCAGAAGATGCGGATTTTGCCAAAAAAATCATCTTTTCAGATGAAGCTCATTTCGATCTTGGCGGGTATGTAAACAAGCAGAATTGTCGCATTTGGGGCACAGAAAACCTCTTTATTGAAAAGCCGGTGCACCCAAAACGAGTCACTAAGTCGCAGAGCTGATGTCGTTTGGCCACCTCAGAGCTGCGATTTGACACCGTTGGACTATTATTTGTGGGGTGCCGTCAAAGATAAGTGTTACGCCGACAAGCCAGAGACAATTGATGCTTTTAAGGACAATATTCGTGAAGCCATTGGTGAAATACAGCTGCACACAATCGATAATGTACTTAAAAATTGGACCGATCGTGTAGGCTACTGCATGGCCAGCCGAGGCAGCTATTTGAATGAAATTATTTTCCATCATTAACCGGAAGGATTGTAGTTTCAAATAAAAAAAGAAATTTGAAAAAATATTCAGTAGTTTTTTTTATAGCATTTTCAAAAAAAAAAAAGTCATTTGGCGGACCCTTTACTATTATGGGTGCCTTTTTGACTCCCGAGAACCGTTTAATCGGACGTAGGGAGATTAACCCGTCTTCATTTCGCCGATGGTATTTGAAGGCAACACCTAATAAGTGGCGAGCTTGTTGCGGTGGTTATGATATAAAGCCTCGTTGTATAAAGCGGTCACCCAGGTCCGGCCTTGTTTACATCTACTTAACCTTGTTATCAGTTGCGCAGTGACTTAACCACTAGGCTGTAGCTGCTTTTTTATCTCTATTATAATTTGATATTATCTAAAGATGTTATCAGGAAGACTGAACTAAAATGTGAGTTATATAGATTCATAATTGACAAATCTTTACAACGTGGCGCATCCAATTATTAAGACCCAATGGACTATTTACACTAGGCCAATAGCGAAGACAGACCACGGAGCCAAGCCAAGACATTATGCCAGTCCAATGAAAAATGCATTGTCGTTTACTCGTATATAGGCCTTTCATATGATGAGCCAGTTATCAGAGGCTTCGAAAAAAAAATCGTTCTATTTCAATAGATTGACTTGATCAATGGCTTGAGGGACTGAAGATAATCCATTGCAGTGAATTGTCTCTATTTAGACGATGCCAATATTGTATTGGCTTAGTGGATTGTCTTGGTTACTGGCCCCGTGTAAATGGCTTAGTGGATTGTCTTGGTTACTGGCCCCGTGTAAATGGCTTAGTGGATTGTCTTGGTTATTGGCCCCGTGTAAATGGTCCATAAGGAGCGTTTGTATTACACATCATGATATTAACATGATCATTTTCAAGTTTGCAAGTGACATGATGTTTTGTTAGGCGTTATTTAACTTTAAAGTAAATCCTAGAGAATACTATGTAAGTAAATTAACTGTAGCCTTATAGGGCGTTAGTATATATAATAATAATAATAATATGTAGGATAATTTACACATATTGCTTTGGTTACAAACTAAGCTTTAGGCTTGTACTATATGCACCAGACGCAACGATATAATATATATTATATGTTTATATACACCCAGACCATGACAAATTGTACAGAAAAACGTACTAATATTTTCTTGTCATGTGTGGGAATCGAACCCACGACCTCCGGTTACAACGCCAAAGGAGCAACTACCTACTAGTCTACGGAGACTGTCTATTGCGACACATGGTTGGATGGAAAAAGTTGTTCCATTTTACCAGCAGAACCTCATATTAGCCCAAAGTACATCCTTTCAATGTCAACCTGTATAAGAATACTTAATTAAAATTGCCTACATATAATTTCAGTAAAAAATGGCAAAGAGGGTAGGTTTCGATATCACTTGTAGTAGCAATTATACAAGGTAGATATTTCAAAATGTTATCAGAATGATCAGAGGGATCGGTGATGTGAGTACGCGGTAATTAAAAAGAAACATGGCCTGTCGGAAAATCGCAGGTGCAAACAGTCACAAGCTGTTCTCAGAACATTTAAATTCTATACCTTTACCTACATACCTATACTTACTATTTAAATCTTTGTCCTTTCTATATGCAAGCACCGGTAGTCACAAAAACTTATTTAGTTTTGTCTCTTTTATTAGCAACAAAAATGAATATGCGTAAAAGAGTGAAGTATTTTTTAATTACTCAATATTTTTTTATAAATTAGGCCAATAGTCTCAAAATAATATGGACACGGAAAAGCTATTTCATGCTGAAAAAAACATATTTAAAGTTAAGTTTAGTAAAAGTCAAAATCATTTATTTCATGTAAATCTTTACAGATATTTACTTATAGTCAAAAAAAAAAGTTTATCATAGAGTGCGTTTGGTTAGGCAGCCATTCATTAACAAAAGAACGACAAATATTTATTATACCTCGATATTAGATTTAGAACTTAACGCGATGGAATGGAAATCTTAATAAGAAAAATACTACCGAACCGAACACACTATACAACTAACTAGTGTAAGACTAGATGGTGAGCTGATTCCATTAACCTGTCAATCATTACCTGTCATACAAGGGACCAACTTCCCCGACCATATCCACGCCTTAAATATTTAGTATTCTAAAAGGTAAGAAACCAATCACATATAAGTAAGGATCGCTATTTTTAATAAGGGCGTAAACACTAACTGTAAAGTCGATCCCTTCAGAGTCCCCGGAGAAAAAGAAACCAGCAAGAAAACAACTCAGTACTTCACACAAACTAAAAGAGGAGCACAGCTATTGATTTGCTTATGCTATATAGCATTTATTTCTAATCAAGTTTAAAAAGTTTCGTCATTGTCGCCCCCCATTTCCAAATCGCATCATTTAGCCGGCATAGTGGGAGCGATCAATATTGTTTAAGAACAATTATTGATTGACCCCATTCATGGACTTTGTAGGTCTGCTCACCACCAGGTAGATACAAAGTCACATGCCGTGCTCTAATAAAAAAAAAAAAAAAAAAAAAAAAATCACAGGTAAAATTTAACATGTTACAATCATCAATCGTATAAAGCGGTTGACATTCCAAACACAACATATTTTGGTTTCAACTCGATAACATATCTTTGGGCGCGTATCGATGCGGCGATCGGCATACCGCGGCCCGACCGCATACGCATTCCTCCACATCCAACGACTCAATCCCAAACCATTCATCTCTAATACCATAACTCAAAAATAAACTATTGAACACAAAAAGTAACACTGAATAATTAGGACGACCCTCAGTGTTACACATTACAAATGTCTAAAGTCGACGACTTGTCGTGTCGTCTCGGTTGGCATAATAATTCCATACGTCAAAGCTCCCGCCAAAAAACCATAGACAAACATTATTCATGTTGTCAAAATCCCACTAAACTGTCAATGAGTCATCCATAAGACTGTCAGAAGTCAGTCCATCCATCGGGAGATCGGTAGCCGTGGAATTAGAAAAAGTTTATGGACTAAATGATTTACTTTGACGTATTGTGATAGTGATGGTTTCTCCCAAATTGAGCTTTTGCCTATTTGATTTTGATTAATTACCATTTGTAAATGCGGTGTAAATTGGAAAGAAATTTTTAACTTTAGAAGATATATTTCTTCGCTTATAATTTTAGGGGTTTCTGACTTTGAAAGGTTGTACTTTGGGCTAATATGAGTCTCTACTGATTAAATCGAACATAATAATATTTTCTCATAGAACTATGTGTCTCAAATAAAAAAAAAAGACTTTTCCATAACGACAAGTAATGATAAAATAACCAATTTGTATGGAAAAGGATTTTTTTTGTTTATTTGCGATACATGCGGCTCCATGGGAAACAATGATCTATTTAAAGTACCTACTTTAGGTACCTTACTTTACCATCCAAAGCCACCATGTATAAATATAGTATATATTATGAAACTATGAATACATATTGTATTTATAGAGTGAAAGGTTTTAGCAAGGATTCTGGAAAATATAACTTCTTCAATTAGAAAGAACGAAGTAATGCTATTCATGTTGAGTTCTTTCCTTAACTAAGAAGAAAAATATAATCCTTGGAATGAAAGTAGGGGTTTTTTAACGGTCAACAATAATAATACACGTGAAAACAGTAAAAGATTCTTTTTATTTCTTTGTAATTAAAAATTTTAGATATAATTATGCATTGGTGGCAACCAACTACCCAAATAGTAATGTCAATATTAAAGGATGATTTATCAAAATGATAAGAGGAAGTTTCTGGAAGAAATTCAAATAAAATTATCTACTTCAGACAACAATGGACGGCCATTTGAATTGAATTCTACAAAAGTCTTACATTTGTTTTTATTTAGAGTTTGAGAGTGAAGAATTAACATCTGACGGGTTTAGTTTTTCAAACGTCGGTAAGTTGGTACCGCCGCCGGATTTGCATAAAGCTTTGTTTTAAGTTGGACATGTTTCAGTTTCTATAAAAGCTACTGTATAGCTTTACTCATTGTGTATATTGAATGCATTTCTTTTTGATTTATTTAATAACAATCATCGTTATGTCAGTGTTGAGTAGTTTGGTGACGCGGTCAAAATGTAAAGAGAGGTAAATAAAAAAAAATTAAAACATAAGTACTTATCTTTATATAATAATAATAAATAAAATTAATCTATAAATATGTAATCTTAATAATAAACAAAGTTATTCTGTTAATATCTAATAATTAATAAAAATAATATAATTATATGTACATTATAAATAATATTATTAAATTACTTATATTTTAATTTACTTATGTTTAAATATGTGATGAAATGCCGACTATGATAGTTTGTAATTCTTGTAATGTAATTTTGTGTTAACTCAATGTAAGTGAATGTTATCTATGTTCTTTTTTGAGTTAATAAATATTCTTAACCTAAAAAGAGAGGTAAATGAAAACGCTTCCAATTATTGCTCGAACACTGATAATTCAAAATGGCCGTCATAGACCATAAACTATAAATGCGTTCCGATGCATTCAGAATGTTTTAAATATTATATTGAAGCAATATATGGAAGCGTTTTCATTTACCTCTGTTTACATTTAACCACATCGACCCTACATGTAATCTATTTGTGAGTTTGTGAGGTTGTAGGGGGTAATCTTTAGATGTACTGAACCGATTTTGAACATTCTTTTAGTTAGTGTTGGATAGCCTATTGATCGAGGAAGGCTATAGGCATCACGCTACAACCAATAGGAGCGGAGCATCAATGAAAAATGTTGTGAAAACGGGGAAAATTTGTTCCTTTTCAGGGCTTTCGTGGCGTGCGCTGCGTAAACGGTTAAAGTTGCGCATACGAAGTTGCGCGGGTCAGCTTTTAATATAGATGGCAACACGGTCCTATAAAAGTATAGATTTTCTTCTGCCATTGCCATTGCAATAATAGGGTGGCCGCCATTGCTGCAGCACCAAACAGCCTAACTAAATCAGTCAGTCTGGCTAAGATTCTTTGAATTCTACCACCACCAGTAGCTCTACCACTATTTTTTGCATTTTTTTTACTATACTCGCTAGTAACTATAGATTAGAACCAACCAAGAAAAAGAAACCAACCAAAGAGAGGTTTATTTAAAAAATTAAGCGAACCCTATGATGAGTTGGTTAATGAGATGGTTGATCCCTATCTATAGTTACTAACGACTATAGTAAAAAATAATTGTTTGCGAAAACTAAGCTATAGGAATCTCACCACTTTCGAACACTAGTTTTTAGGTCACTATCAGTGTGTTTTAATAATAAAAAAATGCATTTGTTTGACAAGACAACTCCTTGTAGTTGACTAGTGTCTTAGAGGCTCTACCATGGGTTTGCGCATTGTAGCAACGTAACGTATTTGTATACGTATACGTGAGCAACAACCAATAGGATCGCTTTATTCAATCCTGTTACCAAAAATAAAGCGGCCCTATTGGTTGTTGCTCACGTATACGTTGCTACAATGCGCAAACCCATGATAGAGCCTCAGAACACGATAAGCTATCAGTTGAAAACTTGTGCAACTACTGATAGAGTCTATACAAACATCACAACGAGCTGGGGCCTTATTCTACTAAATCAATTGAATATCTCTCAAAGGTTAGCTGGTAGAAAATGCCCAAGGCATTAAGCTCGCCTATAGGTAATTCAAATTTGACACATTTAAATGTGAGTATAGTAAAAGTTAAAATTTGACATATTTCCCATACACAATTGTGTGTGGGATTTATTGTGTAGGCCTTCTGTCCACTTGTTTGGTGAAGATTTACTCCCGTATTCTAAGACGTATCCTTAACTCCACTTTACACTCAAGGAACGTCTGTCTCTTTCCACCAAATGACAACTATAAAAAGCAAGTTGAGACAGACGCTCCTTGAGTGAAGAATGGAGTTAAGGAAACGTCTTAGAATACGGGGGTTAGAATACGATCGGCTACGATGAGAAGAGAAAAAGCCCTCCGCTGTGTACCCTGACTCCGTCAAGGCGGCTTAGGCCGAAAGGCACCCGTGATGGTATATGAAATTGGTTTGACGCACCGTTAAAATGGGACGCACGGACAAAAATGTTAATAAACAAATAATTTAGTGCATTTTTAAATCAACTAAGACATGAATTATAAAAATGATACATTGCATCACGTAGTCATATAGAAATAGAATACACCCGGGATTTATCTACCTCCCTTGCAAATCTCATAAAAATCGGTTAAGTAGTTTACATAAAACTTGCCCAAACAGTCAGGGCCGTGTTCGTAAACTAACACTTTAACACTGGGTAATGTCACTACACTATATGCATCTCTTCTTCTCTAAGCATTTTTCAATATTTTTGTCGCACTCTGTTACACTACCCAGTGTTAAAGTGTTACGTTTCCGAACACGGCCCAGACAACTAAGTAATTTAATATACATGGTGAATTTGAATGGGTGTATCAAAATTCACCATGTATATTAAATTACTTAGTTGTCTGACTGTTTGGGCAAGTTTTATGTAAACTACTCAACCGATTTTTATGAGATTTGCAAGGGAGGTAGAAATGAAAAAAAAATGCCTTCTCCATACAAACTAGTAAAGTTAAAATGACCAATTTGTATGGGGAAGCCATATTTTTTTCATTTGCGACACATGGTTCCATGGGAAAAGTTGTTCGTATTGACCAGTAGAACATCATATTAGCCCAAAGTACACTCATTCAAATTCACCCTGTATACGTATTTATAATTTTGTAAACAAAATTTTATTTGTTAAATTTTGTGTTTAGATAAACTGAAAATCGATATTTTTCCTATAAATAATATTTTTTAATCCTATATATTACATACATATTAAAAAAAAAAATTGTCTATACGAAAAAAATAAAGTAGGGTAAAGTCGGTAAATATGGTATCGGGTAATATGGACACAACTCCTAGCTAAGCCATTATAAACTTAATAATTATGTAAATAAAACTACAGATTATATCAGCGCGATCATGTAACTGCGATAGCACGGGAGTGATTTTTGTGCTATGGGAGCAATTAGATGAATTTTTGAAAATATTTTTATAATTTTATTGGTGAGTAAATCAAACTATTTATTATAGTAGCCTACTTAAAACACGTTAATTGATATTAAGACTGAGTTGTACCAATGTGTCTGTTAAGTTAAAGTACCTTATGTTACGATTAAAATTAAAAATGGCGTCGAATGTATTAATTTTATTTTGCAGTTTGAATGACAGCTTTCATTCGACGCCATTTTAAATTTTAATCGTTACATTACGTTAACAGACATTTTGGTACAACTCAAACTTATAATCATTTGTACATAAATTTAGTATAAAATTTCAAAATATTTATTTTTGATATTTTTTTAAGGAGTAATCTAAAAATATTTGGAAACTTAAGTAAATGGGTGTTATGTAGTATTGCTCTAAAGTATGATAAGATATGTGTCCCAATTTAACCGCAAGTGTATATTTATTTACAGCATATGGGTCCAAAAAAAATGAGACGAATGAAATAGGCTATCGAAATCAACAAGTTCTTCTGACAATGAGCAAGCTACTTATGATTACTCAGATGATGATTTGCCTAACACAGAAGATGCAAAAGGTTTTACTGTAGGTACATGTTTTTAGAAGACCAGAATGGAGAGGGATGGATTCAGTGTGGACGGTGGGCTCATGAAGATTATGCTGTGTGTAAGGAGAACTATTATATTTATGATTTTTTTTTCCTGTAAAAAATAGTGGTGTATATTATATATAGTCACCTGTTCCGTATTTCCCGCAGTTTATTTTAGGACTATGTCAGTTTAAAAAATATGTATTTCAAAAGCTATATTATTTTAAAAAGCGCGAATTTTATTTACAAAAATAAGATTAGTGTCCCATAATTACCTACCTTACTCTACCTAACGTTAATTTTAATTTAAAAAAAAAAAAGCTAAATTATAGCATTAGAATAAGCGATAGAAAAAACCAGAAAAAAGCAAAGTTACAAATGATACACTGAGAAAAATGGATATTTGATGTAATTGAAAATCGTCGATTAATCGATAAATTTTAAGTTTTACGCCGATAAGATCAGTCTTTACGATTGCAATGTCGTTAAACTAACTAATGCCTTTTCTATCATGATACTACGAGGCGCTTCTAGTGGGAAAATATCACAACTCTTCATGTTAAATGTTGCAACGATAAGTTATCATGATGTCTTACATGCAAATCATTTTATGCCGGTCAACTTTTACCGAAACTTTCCTGCTAACGTGTGACTCCGACTAATTTCTCGTAATTTCATTTCGATTTTAACAGGATGAGTAATGATATATTAGAATGCTTATGCAAGAAAGGAATACGGATAAATTATTGGTTCGGACGCCTAGTCGTTTTTTATGAGGTATACGCGTAGCGGGCGCTGATTTCATATTAAAAACTTGGGTATATTTTTCTCAGTGTAGACTTAGAAAAAAGAATATGCTTCAACTTCTTGTTTAAAGGCAAAAAAGCTTTGCTATAATTTCTTAGTATCAACGATAGAGAACGGTAGCAATAGTATTTAAAATGCAAATTATAATTGACCACAGAGGGCGCGGCCGTCGCCACAGCCCGCCTTTTGCAACCCCTGCACGTGCTCGAAGATTAATTACACCTTGCACATTAATTGCATTTGTGGAACTCACTTTGAACACGCATACCTGCCTATGCCTTCAGCTATTTATTTGCCGTCATTTAACTGCAACTATTGTGACAAAAAAAAGTTTTTTTACTTGAATCACATGCCGATTCAAGCGACCTACACTTTACACAATCTATCTATGATAGAACTAATAATAATATATTTGGTCTATAAAACGAAATGTCAGACGAGTTCGTTGCCGCCATATTCTGTTCTCACATATCATCACGGGTGCCTTACGCCCGAGACCTCCTAGACGGCCCCAGGGTACTCAGCGGAGGGGTTTTCGTAATCCCACCTCGTCGTAGCCGATGGTATGAGTCTACACCGAACAAGTGGCTAGCTCGTCGCGATGTTTTGAATAGACTCAATAACCCATCTATAAACAGTTTCACAAGTTGGTATAGTGAAACCGGAACCGACAGCTTAACGTACTTTTCGAGGCACTATAGTGGTGTTGTCAAACAAATGTACATATTTTTTTTAATTAAAAACTCATTGGTACACACCGGGATTCGAACCAGGGACCTAAGCATTTTTAAGTCCAAGGTCTAACCAACTCGGTCACCACGTATATTCTGTTCTCACTTCATCCAATCAACGCTCAGTGATTGCTTTTGTTCTCACTTTTTTTCTGTATGGCGGCGGCCATCTTCTGTTCTCATAACTGGAAAGACCATGGTTTAACAGCACCGCTCTCCTCCTGTAACGACTAACTTATACGGTTACTAAATGGGCGACAAAAACGACCATTATTTGAGTAATTTTTAGATACATACAAATAATTTGTATCTAAGTAATCCGTAGCTTTACCACAAGTTTTTGCAAACAATTTTTACTATAGTCGCTGGTAGTATAGATAGGAATCAACCAATAAGAGAGGTTTATTTTAAAAATAAAGCGATCCTATTGTTGGATCACTTGGATCCCTATCTATAGTTACTAGCGACTATAGTAGAAACTGTTTGCATAAACTTGGGCTAGAGCGCAGATATAATAGAGTACCTACTAGGGTAGCGCTACCGTACGAATCCGGGGCGGGTCGTTAAGTATTGCATAAACTCTTTATAAACTCGGTAACAAAAAACCTATATGGATTAGTTTACACATATCATCACGGGTGCTTTACGGCGCCCGAGAGCGCCTAGGCGGCCCCAGGGTACCCATGGATTAGTTTAGGTATTTTATTATGCAATGGGACTCAGAATGACCAAAACTTATTTAAATACACACATACATATCATCACGGGTGCCTTACGGAGCCCGAGACCGCCTAAACGGCTTCGAACGACGGTACCCTTGCGGAGGAGCTTGTTGTAGCCGATGGTATAAGTCTACACCGAACAAGAAGCTAGTTCGTCGCGATATAAACAGTTTCACAAGTTGGTGTAGTGAAACTGGGAGCGACAGCTTAACGTGCTCTCCGAGGCACTATTATAGTGGTGTTGATAATTTTTTACATTGAAAACTCATAGGTACACGGGGTTTGAACCAGGGACCTAAGTGTTTTTAAATCTAAGGTCTAACCAACTCGGCCACCACGTATATATACTTAAGTAAATAATTAATTAAATCTTCATAACATTTACTTGTTTACAATAACCATTGAGTTTACCTATTACCACCTACACAGTTTCTGAAACATCTTGTTTAATAGTATGGGAGTGAATAGCTATTAGTAAATAGCATAACATGTACAATTGTATATAATATACATTTTACTTTGTTATTGAAGCATTAAATTGTTTAAAATGTGCATATTTAGTGGAGCAATAACTAAATAGGTCAACATGATATTAGTTAATATTCTAAATTGTAAATGCAAGATGCGTGTTTGTAAGTTAAATTATAATAATGTAATAAACTTTACAACATTATGTAGGTATTGCATGATAAAATTAACTTGTCAACTTTCTGACGTCTTATATTTAGTTGTAATTTGTAAATATATGCTCTTTTATAGCTTTGGTATAAAAATAATAATAATGTGGACCCCGAAAGCTTTGCCAATATAATATATTTTTTGGGGCAGCCTCTTTTTTGAGATTAGTGTAGCCCTATCTAACCATGTTTTCTTATTTTCTACCCTTTTCATTCTTTTCTTTTTCTATAAAATATTTAAATTTTCTATATCTTGACGTGTTTCCAGTATTGTTTCTATAAGTTTTAGTTTAATATTATATTTCCCATTTTATATCTGATCATGGCATCTCATTTCCTCTAAGTAGGTATACGAGCATACTATAAGTTCTTTTCATTGTTGTAAATTTACAGGAAACTCTGATCAAATTATACCTAGTAGTTTATATTCTTTTGGAAAATTGATTAAAACAAAATTAATCAATTTTCTTTTCTCATTTTTCTTAACTCAACAGAATAATAATAAAGTAGCTCGACAGAAGGCAAGTGGAATAAGTTTCTAATGAATTTTTATTATTTTAAATATATCTAAACATATTTTCAATAAAATATTAATTCCGTCTTTTTATTTAATTACCTATGCAATAAAGTATATCTATATAAAAGTTTTTTTTTATAGTAAACTAGCTGACCCGCATAACTTCATCTACGCAACGGAAGCTCTCAAAAGGAACAAATTTTCCCCGTTTTCCCAACATTTTTCATTGGAGCATCAATGAAAAATGTTACAACGGGAAACGGGGAAAATTTGTTCCTTTTGAGAGCTTCCGTCGCGCTCCTGTTAGTTGAAGCGTGAATTTAGCCTTCCTAGATAAACGGACTATCCAACACTAAAAGAATTTTCAAAATCGGTTCAGTAGATCCAGAGATTACTCCCTACAACCTCACAAACTTTATCTTATTATATTAGTATAGAAGTATAGAACTAAGGTTGCCACATTGAGGCAACAAAAACTAACAGTTTTAACATTGACAAATATTAAAAATATAGTCAATTACTCAAGTTATCAAAATATTATATCCACTATCAAATGACTGTTAGTTTTATCACTATTTATTACTTCAAAAAATAAATTTAATAAATGGATAGATTACGATCTAAGGTTTAAAGGTCGATTCCAATAATCCGTCTACTAAAGATTTTAAATGCCTGTATATTTATCACTTTTTTTATTTTATTTAGGGGTTGTTTTCCATACCGTTCTATATTTGTCGAACGATACAATATCTTCAAATATCAATATCGATGAACTCTTCATACAAACCATGCTATTTAACTTTTTTAAATATAATTAAGTGATAAAGGGAATGAATATTGGTCGTTGTCGCCACCTACTTCGTAACCGCATCCATTAGCTATATTTTATACATAGTGAGGCCATAATTACTGTTATAATAAAAAATATTAAAAAAAAATACATTTGATTTGAAATTTGTAATTTTTATACTACGTATTGATCATTGTGCTTTCTCAGTTTGGCGCCAATACATTGTACAATATTTTGCGATATTAAAATGGGGTGGGGTGATAAAGAGAACCGAATCGCTGTGATTGCATTACACAAAGTAGATATGGAACCAAATGAAATTTTTAAAACTCTCAAAAGTGTTAGACTGAGCCATATTTTTGTGAAAAAGTATCAAAACATAGGCATAAGTGTATCAAGATACCATTCTTGAGAAGGTAGTTAAGCCCCTTAACAACACCATGTTCAATAACCAAGAATGGTCTTTCCAGCAAGATTCGGCGCCGGGTTATAAAGCTGGGTCCACGCATTCTTGGTTGGAAGCGAACGTTTCGGACTTCATCAGAGCTGAAGACTGGCCGTCGTCCTGTACCGATCTTAATCCGCTGGATTATGATTTATGATCAGTTTTAGAGAGTACGGCTTGCTCTGAACCATGATAATTTGGAGTCCCTAAAGCAATAAATACGATAGGCAGTGAAGAATTTTCCCATGGAAAGAGTGCGTGCTTCTATTGATAACTGGCCTCAACGTTTAAAGGACTGTATTGCAACCAATGGGGACCACTTCGAATAAGCTTTTTATATTTTAAATTGTTTTATATTTATGTATTAAACTAAAATACTGTAAAAGTAATAAATATTATTTGCAATAGAAACATTTTTTTTTCTTTGTTACAATATTTATGGCAAGACTAGGTAAATGCTGTTAAACAACGATGTATTGGTCGACTTCATTCATGCACTTGTAGCGTCTGCTTGACATCAGGTAGAATTAAATCTACAGTCCCATACTGTGTTCTTTCTTATAAATATATATATATCATCACGGGTGCCTTTCGGCGTCCGAGACCGCCTAGTCGGCCCCAGGGTACCCAACGGAGGGGTTTTAATCCCACCTCATCATAGCCGATGGTATGAGTCTACACCGAACAAGTGGCAAGCTCGTCGCGATGTTTTAAATAGACTCTATACTTAATCCATCTATAAACAGTTTCACAAGTTGTTATAGTGAAACCGGGACCGACAGCTTAACGTGCTCGCCGAGGCACTATAGTGGTGTTGTCAAACAAATGTACATATTTTTTTTTATTAAAAACTCATTGGTACACACCGGGATTCGAACCAGGGACCAAAGTGTTTTTAAGTCCAAGGTCTAACCAACTCGGCTACCACGTATATAAAAATATCCTATTGTTTATTTAATTACAGTAGACAAATTACATTTCATCAAATGTTTAAGAAAATAAGTATTTTTTTACCTATGCTTGATCAGAAGTAAATAGTGTAGGCATTTGAGGTGGCTTACAGCTTAAAACATAAAATAAACTGAACCAGAAAATCTAAATTAGTTTATTTATTAAATTGATTACGTGATACGTTTATTGCTCTGGCAACACTTGCGCCCGCCATGTTTGTTGACAAAAGCGCGCGAAATTATCCAGATTTCGAGTAAGTAATTGTTTACATTTAATAAATGGCTCACGAGCCATGAAATTACATCAATTTTGTGTGTTTATTTAATTACCGAATTTAGAGCGTTAAGATATTTGAATGGCGTCATGCAACTCGGTTATTAGGTTATTATTATTATGAGAAGATAAAAATACATTTCAGTTTCTAAAGCGTGTTTACAAAATGAGAAATGAAATTTTGTAATTCGTTTTAGAGAACTATATATAGGAAATATTAGATATGACACCTGTACCACTATTTTTTTTTTTTTGGAATACAATTAGGACAATTTAACTCGCATTATTTGACAAATATCTATACTATAGGTACCTACTCATATTTAAAAAAAAAACTACTTCTCATAAAAACAATAAGTCTTATAAAAACTTTATTATATTACCTCTTTTTGTTGAAGATTAATTTTGTATGATATTTTTTCCCACAGATTGGGTAATGTCTGGTGCAGCATATAGGCTACTTTGAATTACGAAAAAAACCATGTACAATGGATATAAATAAAAAATCTAAGCGGACCGAAGCTAATAAGTATAACTATATGAAATGAAGACGAAGTTAGTAAACAACTTTATTGAACTTACATAGGAAACAGTTTAATGGGAATCCTTTTCTAAAGTTTTAATTTGTTTTACCACAATTAAAATATAGAAAAAAAACCTAAACGTAATTGACAGAATGTATAATGTAATTACACATTAGCGTTCCTGTGCGGGCATTCGTTTTGAGAACATTACTTAAGTTGGAGCTAATCCCGTCTAATTCCAGTTCAGTAAAAAAATGACCAAAAAATAGTTAGAAAAGGCAGCATTAATCCGTCGACGTGAAAGGAAAAGGACTGGTTATTTCTCAGCAGGGGGCAGGCAGGTGCGTGTGCGTCGTATCGGTGTTTCCAGATGAGAAAAAAAAGTAAAAATAAAAAAGTTATCGCTCGCAGCGCCCCTCGCGGCGGGATCAGCGGAACCAATCACTTTGGTTATGCCATTACGATTATTTGTGTTTTTTTTTTAAAGTAAAGATGAGACCACGAGTAGTAAATTTTGGATGTCATCCGCAAATTACTCGTCGTCGTTATTATCTCCTACAATTTACTAGAGACTTTTAAAAATATTACTTACGAGTTAATAAATATTCATTAACTTCGTAGGTAATATTTCAAAAAGAATCAACGTTTTGTGATTTTACAACTAAAGGAATATTTAAAAAAATAGAACGAGATAAAACGAATAATAAGGATATAAAATAAAAATAAACTGATAAATATTGTAGGTTATGTGTAATTTCAATAACAGACCTTAGTAAAATTACCTAACTAGGTACTATAATTCAATCTTTAGTACGCACCTAAGATTTATGTCTATGCAAGTAAAAGAATTTTGTGGCGAGCTCACAAAGAAAATGACATATCAAAATCCTATAAAACGGGCATACATCTGACGCATACCCAGCGGGGAGCACACCTCCCTCTGAGAGTATCAAGATTGGATGAGCGTATTATAAAATCAAAGCCATAATAATAATATTTATGTCTTTAAAAGCATTCTAACTTTAAACCTTAATTAAACGGAATAAGTTTGGGTTTGGATTGTTAGTTGTACAGTATTTTTTTATGTTTAAAATTAAGTTCAAGGGTATTGGTGTAAATGACCGCATGCAAAATGTTCCGGCAGATATTGAGTTTTTTTTTTCAAGAATGCAGTTTGATTGAGAGCCATGTATTCATACATACTAAAAAGGATTTAAGATTGCTGAATTTAGATTTCTTAAAAAACGCGTTGGAATTCCAATTTACTAAACCAAATTAATCTTTTATTAATGATGTGTGGATTTGGATGTGATATATTAAAAATGTTGATTGTTTTCATTTTTAGTGTAAATGATTCGACATATCAATTCGTAGATATATGTCAAAGAACCTATACATATACTGTTCATCATAACATACTGTCAACAAGGTTGTATGGCTTAGTACCTTTACCTTACCTTAACGAAAAAACTAACTACTTCGATCATTCGATATCTGCCTACTATAGATATTGTGACCAATTAAATAAAACAGTTTCTAATATCCGGAAATTCGAAAATAACTATGTGTTAACATGTATTATATCGTTGGACGTTTTTTTTGGTAAACATAGTACAAGCCTGGAGCTTAATTCGTGACCAGAGCAATATGTGTAAACTCACAAAAAAAAAATAGATATTAAAAAAATCTATTTATATAAATAACATTTTTTTTTTAAAAGATTGGCTGTGAAAAGTAAAGGACTGGACGTGGTTGCCGAATTGGTTAGACCTTAAAGTTTAAAAACACTGCAGAAATTAGGTCACGGGTTCAAACCCCAGTATGTAATAGTAATAATAAACACAGATTTATGTATATTTTTTTGGAATCCTCACTTAGGTGTGTGATAATTGCAAAAAAAAACTCTGAGGGCCTCGGAGAGCACTCTGAGCTGTTTCACTAAGTATATCAACTTGTGAAACCTTTTAAATTATAGATGGGTTATTGAGTATATACAAACACCACGACGAGCAGGCCATTTGTTCGGTGTAGACTGAGAATATCATCGGTGGAAATTAAGCCCCTGCGGTGGGTACGCTGAAGTCGTGTAGACGGTCTCGGGCGCCCGTAAGGAACATGTGATTCTGACATTTGGTGCAGAGTGAGATGTCTTCAGGGTGAACGCTGTCCCACGGATTTCGTAACCACATCCTGAAAGGAGACTATCATCTCGATAAGAAATCGATGCAGTAATCTCCTGACTTAAACCGATACATGACTAATATTATATTCAGCAAATACTATAAATTATTGAAAAAAAAAACAATGTTTATTTGTGTATTTTTAGGATCGTAAATTTACTATGTTTCTCGAAAATCGGGAAAAACGGGTGAGGAGATAGAGGTGCATTTCTATTTTTAATTCTATGTCTCCTGCTTTAAAATGGGTAGGTATAGTGGAAGCAAATAAGACTTCGTTAAACCTATTGAGAGATTCAAGGTTGGTAGTTCTGCAGGTAGATACAGAGGTATACTTTACTGCATGAAACGCTATTCGGTTCAATTAATTATCGGCTACTAAAGAGGCAGTTATACGGCAGCTATTCGGCACATGCCCACTCTTCATTAGGTATACGGGTATACAAAATATGTCATGATAATGATATTAGGTATATTTTATAAACACCCAGACAGAACCCATGACAAATTGTACAGAAAAAACGTACTATTTTTTTTTGCCATGGGTGGGATGGCCATCGAACCCATGACCTCCGGATACAACGCCAAAGGAGCAATTCCACAGAGGCGGTCAACTACTATACAAATATGCTCATTTTAAAAGGTCCATTACACCGGATGTCCTCAGCCGTATTTAGAATAATATGGCTTTTAAATTTAATTGGTTGAATGTCTTTGTAATTAATTGTGTTTATTAATATGTGTAATTTTTAATTAATTTTATTCTTTGTATTATTATTGTTATTATTTTTAAAGCATAGTATTCTTAATGCTTATTATTATTAATTGAATTTTTATTGTACATTTAATTTGTTATTATTAATTTAATCTTAATTTTTATTATTATTAATTAAGTTCTGTATTTTACATTGTATTGTGTAAATCTGTAGGAAATAATGTAGCTTAGCATGTTGTGTGCACTGAATTGGATCCTAGCCTAGAAATGTGTTTTAACGCACGTATCTTAACTTGTAATGGACTGGGATCTGCTGGTGCACCAAACATTAAATAAATAAATATAGTATATACATAGTCTGGCCATAAATACTGTTACAAATAAAAAAATTACATTTGAATTTGGAATCTGTCATTTTTATACGATTGTTCATTGTGTTTTCTGAGTTTGCGCCAATACATTGTACAAAATTTTACTATATTATAATGGAGTGGGATGATAAAGAGAACCGAATCGCTGTGATTGCATTACATAAAGTAGGAGCCAAATGCGATCTTTAAAACTCTCCATACACTTGGTATCAGTCAAATGTTTGTGTATCGAGCTATTAATAGGTACAATGAGACCTCCTGTTTGTGACAGAAAAATATCTGGACGTCCACGTAGTGTTTGTACGAAAAAGGTGGTCTAAGGATATATAGGTATGTCTTTTAAATTGTTATTTATTTGCTTTTGCACCCTATGCATAATCTTCCACTGTCTCAAAGGTTAGCTGGTAGAAAATGCCTAAGGCATTAAGTTCGCCTATGTACAATTTTATTTTGTAATTGTGTGCAATAAAGTATTTTAAAAAATAAAAAAAATCAGTAAGGGAAAGAATTCAAAGAAATCCTGTCCGAAAGGAATTTTTTTACAATTGACCAACATTTTAACAAGCAAAATGATCATATTTATGTTCAAAGCTCTAAGGAAGCTTCCCAATTAGTCGACAGAATGCAACGTGGGCATTATCCGACTTCAGTGATGGTTTGGTGGGGCATTAGCTATGAATGAGTGACTGAGCCATATTTTTGTAAAAAATATATCAAATCATCGGTACAAGTGTATCAAGATACCATTCTTGAGAAGGTAGTTAAGCTCCTTAACAACACCATGTTCAATAACCAAGTATGGTCCTTCCAGCAAGACTCATAAAGCTCGTTCCATGCAGTCTTGGTTGGAAGCGAACGGTTCGGACTTCATCAGAGCTGAAGACTGGCCGTCTAGTCTAGTCCCGATCTTAATCCGCTGGATTATGATTTATGGAAAGTTTTAGAGAGTGCGGCCCTAAATAAAACAATCCATACGATTGGCAGTGAAGAATTTTCCAATGAAAAGAGTGATAACTGGCCTCAAGGTTTAAAGGACTGTATTGCAGCCAATGGAGACCACTTCGAAAAAGCTTTTTTTATTTTAAATTGTTTTATATTTAAGTATTAAACTAACACACTGTAAAAGTAATAAATGTTATTTGCAATAGAAAAATAATGCTTTCTTTGTTACAATATTTATGGCAAGACTAGGTATATATAATACTAGATACAACTAAATACTAGGAGAGCAGAGATAGATAGAAGTTAACGACCTGTGAGCTGTGACGCTGCGGGCCTTGACCGCGAGAGTGAAAGTAGTATAATTAACTACACTTGATCATTGTGTATAGTCGAGCGAGACGTGTCGCTCTCTTTGCTTTACGATCGGAAGAGCGTGCTGTTTATTTCTGCAGTCTTGGTACTTATTTATAATAGCACAGTTTTAATTGGAGCGTGACTCTTTAGTATACTTCTAATAAAGAGTTTATATTATTATTACATAAGTTTCCAAATGTTTATGTATAAAGTGTAATATTAGCATTTTCCTAATACCTAAACTATGGATACCTCTTTTAGAAACTATTTTGGGGAATTTAAATTAATGCCTCCAATATTGTGGTTTCCGATTAGTTATTATATAAGCGATTCAGGGACAAAGGTAAAAACCTTTGTCACTATATTAATATTGTCCCTTTCTGGAGATTTAACTTATTGCTGTTCTAGATCTCAGAATTAACGATGTTTCCCAATTTTTATAAAAATATATTACTTAGTGGTTTATTGCGTAAAACACTTATGGATTTAATGAAAACACAGATATTTAAAAAAAGGTTTTTTACTTAACAATTAAACAACAATTACAAATAATCAACAATACAGACAACAAAACACAACATGACAACAAAATTTAAACAACACACAAATAAATATCACAATCGGTAGTCAACACTGACAAAATTACATTTTCGTCAGTTCTACATAAACCCTATATTTAATTAAAGATGACTATTTACAAAAGGGCACAATCCCGTAAGATGGAAAAAAACTAATCATACATCTAAATAGATATTGAATATCGTAAGGAAAGTCAATAATCTATTTTTCAAGTGACTAGCTTGGGGGTAATGTCCATGATTTGTAGAGCATTAGATGGCTTAGTGTTTGCCTCCCTTATGGTGGTAGATGTGTTTGTAGACCGGCACATGGACTGGGTAAGGCTTGGGGATGGGGACCTCAACCTTCTTCTCAACATGGACTGGGTAGGGCTTCTCTACTTCATAAGGGACAGGCTTCTCAACAGTGTAGGGTACTGGCTTCTCTACGATTTGGGGCACGACCTGAAAACCAAGAATTAGTTTAACTATTAATTCACAAACAATTAATATAGATATTAACTAAGTTTATTAGGAATGCGCGTGATATAAAAGATTAGTCATCAATTAAAATGTTACCCATGTGACATCTCAACAATCATGCAATATAACAACATAATTGAATAATGAGGAAAGTAAATGAAATTAAATGGTAGATTCGTGCGTATTGACCGAAAAGGCGTTACATTTTAAATTACACAGAATGCTTTTTTAACAATTGATGGAGCTTTTGGAAAGGTTCCGGCGGCGTTACCGATAGTTACGCTTGTCTCTCCGATGGTTACAAATCAGAGCACTATTTCTGCTCCGGTCCGCTGCAGTCACTTTTACTTTCATCTCGACCGCTAACATTACATCATAATTGGTCCAGTGACATAAATGGCCATTATGTCATAGATTCTGATCACAAGTCATGAGATTTGCTGCACGAACAATAGGTGTTTTACTATTATGGGTGCCGTAATTGCTAATAACTGTAACTTAGCCAGGTTTCTCTTAATACGAGGAATGGAAAGTCTGTTTGGTTAAATTGTAGAGGATAATAATTGTGGGTTATATTAAACTGGCTTCAGTTACTGATAAATAAGAACCGGCATTAAATTACCATATCATTGCTTTTATAAAAGGAGACGATCATTAAAATTAATTACCCAATGGCTGCAACATTTATAAGCAATTATGTGTTATGTATTAGTTTTTAACCGCTTTTTCTGCAAGTCCAGCTCGATAAACTGTTTTATATTATTATTTTGATGCTGATTGTTAGATCAACGAAGTAACTTGCTTGTTATTAATTACTGTGTTTATTTTAAGTCGTTTACTACTGCTATATATGGAAGTATGTTTTAGCATCTTCCAACCAACTTTAATTTACCAAATTTATCTTCTATAACAAGAAAACTAGTAGCTATTTGAAGAATTAGGTGTGGGGTAGAATTTATATCTGATATCAATGGGATTCCTTTAATATCCAGTTATAATATTGAGACTATGAATGTTTTTTTAGACCACATACATTGCCGTTTATCCCTCTTTTCATTTGTATATTAAAAAATTCTTACCTTGTAAACAGGTACATGGATAGGCTGCTCAACGGTGACATGGACGGGGTAAGGCTGCGGGATTGGCACCTTCACGTACTGCGGCACGGAGACGGCCACCGGATGAGGGATGGGCACTCCTATTTGCTTCACCACAGTCACGTGGTAGGGCTTCGTGTGTTCTGTATGCGAATGACCTTCTGGCTCCCAACCCTCGGACGGGCGGCCTGATGCTACGGCGGCCAGGAGAAGGACAGCTGATATTTTCTGGAAATATTTAAGTGCATTGTTAGAAGAAAATCATCAATATTTGCTTTAGTGAATTAAATTATGCAATAAGTACAAACAAATAAGGAACTGTGTGAATTGGTCAAACTGTTATGTCAGAAAAAATTAAATAACTATTTTTCCTATTAGGGTACCCAACTTAATGATGAATTCTATGATAAAATAATCTTTATTTAAGCATTAAAAAAATATAGGGTAAATTAATTTGAATATTAAACATTTATGTCAATTTTAAAAGATTTTTATTTATAGCTTAAGGAAGTTACGCTATAGTGAATGTCGCTTATATAATAAGCAAACAATACAAAGTAAAAATAAAATCAAAAAGTATCAAAACTGGTTAGTGGAACAACACTCAACTGATTCCGAATTTCGTAATTTTCGGAAGCAATTTTTATGCACGTATTTTATACTCACAAATGCGATCATGTTGTTAGGTGTGTGTTGTCTGCGTTCTAGGAGGTGACTGATGGCGCTTGTGATCTTCTGTACAGTTTTATACTGAGAGAAATGTAATATGCCTTTCCATTCAAGTGATAGTTTACTTTTACTACGAAATTTTTGCACTATGTTACTTTTAATATTCGCATAATACATTACGTGTTATACACAACAGAAAAAAGAAACTGTTCAACAAAACGAGTAATGGATAGTTAATTAGTTGATTTAGTGTGTAATTGTAAAATGTGTATTACAGTTTAAGATTGCAAGTTATAGAATATGATATGGAGACTTGAAAAGGTTTTTTTTTTACTCTTTTTATGCACTGGATGCGACATTATTAACATTTCCGAAATAAGTTGAAATGAAAGTAGTATGCAGTTAGATAAGTTTTTTTATACACTTACACCTATATCATATTGGTGGCACCTATTGAATTGCTTATTATAGTGGCCAACCAAATTAAAATCCAAACAACCAAAATAATTAGCTAGTGAACGAGAAAATAATCCAGAGTTTTATATGTAAATATGTTTTTTAATAAATATATACAGGGTGAATTTTTCGTAATTTGCATGTATGAATTTGTAATAAAATCTCTGATAGGACTGTTTGTACATAGGCTCTCGTATATGTATGTCTGGTTTTGGTGCCACTCGATATAAAGTTGATATTAAAAAAAAGTAAACGGTTGTTTTAGGTACCTACTCCCCATCGAAAATAAATGAATCTAACGAAAATAATAAATACATTTGAAGTTTGTTTCCAAATCAAATATAACTTTTATGGACCTAAATTACTGGCACATCAGTAAAAGTAGTTAATAATTTTTTAAGAGTTTTTTTTTGTCAAAGATGCAGCTCGCTCAGAGGCTCTACCATGGGTTTGCTCATTGTAGAAACGTAACGTATTTATTTACGTATACGTGAGCAACAACCAATAGGATCGCTTTATTGAATCCTGTTACCAAAAATAAAGCGATCCTATTGGTTGTTGCTCAAATATACGTAAATGAATACGTTACGTTTCTACAATGAGCAAACCCATGGTAGAGCCTCTGGTCTTTCTGTTAATGATAAAGTCAAAGCCATTTTTGAAAGAAATATCGGCATATGATGCGATATATCTGAAGAATTGGGAAATGTCCAAAAAAACAGTTTTAACCAGTAGATTATCTTCATCGGCAACAGATCAGAAATGGTGGGTCGATCAACACTATAACGCCATGCTTGACCATCCACATCTTAATCCACTCAGCAAATACTAAGAGAGCTTGGCTGGGAAGTGTTAATGCATCCACCATATAGCCCTGACCCTCAAATTTCCTCTTGTTTCGACCTATTCACAATTTTTAAGGTAGTGTAAGGTTAACTCAAGAGACGGCCTTCAAAATTATTTGTCTCATTTTTTGATCAGCAGCCATAGCACGGCTAACCCAAGACATGACAGTGAGTCGCGAAACAAACGTCAAAACGGTGTGGCGTGACTTTTGCTGGTCTTGTCTTGGGGGGTCCCAAGACAAGGCTTCCAAGTCGTGCTGTTGTATTGTTGATCGAATGTCGTGCTATAAAAAATCAGTTTTGTTTTAATTCACTCATATCAGCAACCGAAGCACAGCCAAATCCAAGACAAGACATGAGAGCGTGTCACGTTGACAATCTTTCACATCGTCCTACAGTCTTAGCGCGCGCGGTTACCTCAAGACAAAACTCTTGCCTTGCTCGAGGTATCGAGGGTTTATCGGAGGGCCTCCAAAAAGTTTAAGCTGAGGTGAGCATGCGGTATCGTCTTAGAATACGGGTGTAGGAAATCTCTCGCGCCACCCGCGACAATGACTGTGAGAAAAAACAAACACAATGTTCTAATATTTTCAATCTTTTAAAATTCTATCGAAAAAATCTATTCGAAAGTGGGAATTACGGAAAAATAAGCATTTTACCCTTCATCCACCTGATGGTAAGTGGCAATGTAACGTCCAAGAATGATCTCAACCAATAGTAACAATGGTGCTTGCTTCAATTGGTTGATTCCACTATGTCTGCTTGAGAAATTTATTCACGCCTCGCTTAAAGGACTCTGGATTAAAGGAAGAAGGGAAAACGCACAACGCAGACAAGGCATTCCACCTTTTTATCGTGCGACATATATAAGAGTCACCATACCTTTTTGTTCTGGTGAGCCAGTCATCCACTGTATGCGTATGCATTTTAATGCCAGTGCGTGTAGTACGGAAATGAAATGAGGAGGGAGGGATGAGTTCAAACAGTTCTTCAGAGCACTGTAGCACGGTAGAATACGCTCAACGATGCAACTCCAGTGTTTTAGATAGTTGATCGTCGTTGATTATACGAATTGCACGCTTTTGCAGTGTATCGAGAGCATGCAACAGGTATTTAGCGGATCCGTCCCAAAGGTGCGAGCAGTATTCCACACATGGCCGTACCTGAGATTTATATAGCATCAGTAGGAGTTTGGGTGAGAAAAACCGCCGTACCTTATTTAAGACTCCCAACTTTTTAGATACTGATTTTGCAATGCTCTCGATATAGTTGCGGTGATTAAGATAAGCGCAATTTTAACCCCAAGATATTAAAAACGGACATAAGAGTGGTGCTCTGCAGAGATGGAAGTAGGAAAAAAGGGGACTGCTTTGCCGGACCAGATTTTTTTTTTTTTTTTTTTTTTTTTTTTGTAGAGGTGCGGGAAAATCTTCAAAAGACTTACCTCCGGAGGAGTTATGCATTGGCTACCCAAGTCATAATTCCTCCGGAGAGTGTGGGATTGTACCCACTAAAAAACCGCACCCCTATTCATTTTCCCTTTTGTTTCTTTTTTTTTCCACAGGCATGAACCCGTGCCTTTAGTATTGTCATTATTATTTATAATGCCATTAGTTTTTAAAGTGATGGGAATCCGAATCGGGAATTTATTCGGAGTCCCATTTACACGTGTGCATGAATTCGCTCATGTCAGCTCGGATCAAGGAATGTTACTCTCGATACCCGCCGTTTTACATGATCGAACACACGCACATGCGACAGTGTCTTGTAGGTGTTAAGCAGACACTGGTTTTCTAAGTTCCTATGCTAGGCACATGTGCGCGGACCCGCTCATATCGGCCGGGATCAAGGAATGTTACTCTCGATACCGGCTTTCCACATGACCGAGACCACGCACATGTGACAGTGTCTATTGGTGTTGGGTAGACACTGGTTTAGTCGTATACATTCCCACACAGTTTTTGGCCCCTCCACCCATGAGCACAGGGGCATCGGAGCTTTCAACTGCGCAGGCAATGTGTGTCGCGCACTGGGTTTACATTTTATGAGTGGTGACAGTTTATTATGTTTGATTTTATGAGAGAGGTTTTTTTTTTTTTTTTTTTTTTTTTTTTAATATATATTATATTTTACATATACTATTATATATATATATATATATATATATATTTTTTTTTTATTTTTTTTATTTTTTTTTATTTTTTTTTTTTTCCACTCTCCCATATCTAAAAGTTTGTTTCCAAATCAAATATAACTTTTATGGACCTAAATTACTGCCACATCAGTAAAAGTAGTTAATACATTTTTAAGAGTTTTTTTTTGTCAAAGATGCAGCTCGCTCAGAGGCTCTACCATGAATCCATGGGTTTGCTCATTGTAGAAACGTAACGTATTTATTTACGTATACGTGAGCAACAACCAATAGGATCGCTTTATTGAATCCTGTTACCAAAAATAAAGCGAACGGACATAAGAGTGGTGCTCTGCAGAGATGGAAGTAGGAAAAAAGGGGACTGCTTTGCCGGACCAGATTATCTGACCCCCACACAGATATACGGTCTAGAGTTTTGTCCAGTTCTGCGATCAAGTAACGTCGAGACTCTACTTCGGTTAGACTTAGCGGTCTTTTGGACTGGTATCGCCCATGGACAGTACTATCATCTGCATAGCAATGGATGTTACCAAATTTTCCACTTCACGACCCTATAATAACCCACTTAAATTGAGAATTTTACCCCTTTTTATTAAAATGATCACCTTCCTCAATACCTATGTTGCTATAATTTGCACTTTCACGTAATATAAATATTCCGTTATCACGTTCCAATAATTCGCACTTTTCTATAATGACCAACCACATCACCAATTACTACTTTCCCAAAATAATGCTTATTTTCCCAAAATACCCACTTTTCCGAATAACCACTTCCCACAATTCCCATTTCTACATAATTATTATTTTTACAATTGCCACGTTCCCATTATTTCCACTTTATAATAATGCTTATTTTTCTCGTAATTTCGACTTTCCCTAATAACGACTAACTCTCAATGTCCGCTTTCCCTTAATGCCCATTATCCTTTAATAGGGAATATGCATGTAACGCCAATTATTATTATTTTAATATATAATGTTCCTTTTATGTCTTTGAACATATTTACAGTAATCTATTTTATTTTGATTAGCTATTATTTTTATAAATACGATTTAAACAATTTTTTTTTTTTGTAGAATCGGAACGCATTTCTAAACGCTCCGACAGTAGCAAACACTGCATGTGACGTCATTCGTGCAAAAACAAATGTCAACGTGTGTTCTGTAGTCTACGATAATTTGTGATAAACAAACCTTTTAACTAACTTTTGAGGTGTAATAACATTGAACTAATATGCTTTTTGAGCACGAATGATGTCACAAAATGGCGGTTAGTGATGTACTGTTTTTTACTGCGGTAGTGGCAGACAAAGTTTAAACCCTTTTATTTTTATGTTTTACCCTTTAAAAAAAAATTAATATTTGTTTTTAGGGTCTAATGTAATTACTCTATCAATTAATGAAATAAAATAAAAAAACATGCATATTCCCTATTCCTAATTCAGGTTCTATTGCTAATTTTAGTAGAATTTTTAGTTTCTTCGCTAACATGTCTTGTCTTGTCTTGGAAGGGGGCGTGCTACGGCTGCAGTCGTAAGTTCAAAAAATTCTACACAGCGGGATTACGTTCAAGTTATCAAAAAAAAAAAAAGGGAATAAATGAATAATAAAACAAAATGAATGTCTTACCCCGATATACATACATATAATATGATGATATAATCGAAAATTGATACTTTGTAAATAGAACTGTAGTCTTTCTCTATAGAGTCCTCAGTAAAAAAGAACTAAACTAAAGCCTCGACGGGAAATCTATGCACTGACCTCCTGAGAATCGGTAAACCTACAGACTGATACCAAAACATGATGATCCATAATGTGAGTTTTTTCGGGTCAAAAATTTTTCAATGTGTAGTGGAATGGACTTTTTAAGATCGGCCAACCAAAAATTGTCAGACTTAACAGTTTTGTCTGATAAAAACGGGAAGTAAGTAAAGCCATAGAATGATTCCAAAATATTTTATATTTCGTTGAGTTTAATATTAAAAAAACAAAAAAATATTGAGCGCGCGTTAAACATTCATCAAGCACATTGCAGTGACCGTAGCTTACACCAACTATAGAACGATAGTCAGCTCTATTTCTTTGTCTTTAAGTTGTATTTTGCTTGATGAGAATAGAACAGCTGACCATTTGTATTGAACCAATTAGAGTTCACACCTTATAGAGAATACATGAATACAAATAAGTACTTATCATATTATATTGCGACAACGGAAACAAGACGGAGTAACACGAGGGGTTTAACAATGTTCAAACACGAGCGATATCGCTGTAACAAATATTATCGCGCGATATTCCGGTAATATTTATGGATGTTTAAATATCAAAATCATTTATTATTTATTCATAGGTCACAGGTCACTGTCATGAGAACACTTGAACACGTAATTTGTTACGTAGGTAAGTTAAGTACGGGTCGTGGGTTCGACTCCTAAACAAGGCCAAAGAATATTACAGTTTGCTTTGCTCAGAGTGTTTATAAAAGACAATATGTACCTTGTGTATGTATATGCTGATGGTGGTCTCGTTTTCTGCAGTCTTTTTGCGTGATTCGGGTGACTATTCTAGCCAGCCCAGCTCCAGAAGGCGGCAAAAAGTCCGGGGCTTCCACAGGCCTCAAGAAGCGACCTCGGCGTTCCAAGGATTTTCGCCCGTTGTGAAGCCACTCCAGTTCAATGAAGCAGCATATGGGTGGGTGTTTCGTCAGTTTTCAAGCAAGATCTACATAGACGGCTGTGTGATACCTAACATTGTATGGTGCCTGTTTAATGGAAAGTGTCCGGTAAGTAAACGTACTACCTACTATCCGAAGGATACGTCTGTTGAGATTGAGCTGGTTCAGAGCTAGACGTGGGCTAGGTTTGGTGACTGCCTCTCTGGGCTGCCTGCAGTTTTCTAAGTTCGCTCAATATATATCAATTAGTACCGTTGTTTCTGATATACATAGAAGGTACCGCGGGTACAAGCCTAGAGCTAAGTTTGTGACTAGGGCAATATGTGTATAGATGTTTTACTATTAATAAGTGGGATATGTTATTTTATACAATAAGTATGACAGACGAAGCCTGCGCAACAAAAGTATGACAGACGAAGCCTGCGCAACAAAAGTATGACAGACGAAGCCTGCGCAACAAAAGTATGACAGACGAAGCCTGCGCAACAAAAGTATAACAGACGAAGCCTTCGTAACAAAAGTATGACAGACGAAGCCTGCGCAACAAAAGTATGACAGACGAAGCCTGCGCAACAAAAGTATGACAGACGAAGCCTGCGCAACAAAAGTATGACAGACGAAGCCTGCGCAACAAAAGTATAACAGACGAAGCCTGCGTAACAAAAGTATTACAGACGAAGCCTTCGCAACAAAAGTATGACAGACGAAGCCTGTGCAACAAAAGTATAACAGACGAAGCCTGCGCAACAAAAGTATGACAGACGAAGCCTGCGCAACAAAAGTATGACAGACGAAGCCTGCGCAACAAAAGTATGACAGACGAAGCCTGCGCAACAAAAGTATGACAGACGAAGCCTGCGCAACAAAAGTATGACAGACGAAGCCTGCGCAACAAAAGTATGACAGACGAAGCCTGCGCAACAAAAGATGAAACATACAGATGTAAAAACCTTAAGTTTACCAACTCATCAGACAATTTGATTAGTTCAAAATGGTTATGAAAACTTTTTATTTCAATAATTTATTATAATATTAAAAAAATAGAACTTTCCTTTAGTTTACCACTAGGTATTAGGTACTTACCAGAATTTTATCTTTATAAGTGATACTATCAGCTGGTGCAATAATAAATACAAGGGAGTTTTTTTCAAAATCAACCGTTTTGATTACCAAATATTTTTGACTTTGAGTTAGAGTCCTCAGTAAAAAAGAACGAAACTAACGCCTCGACGGGAATTCTATGCACTGACCTCCTGAGAATCGGTAAACCTATAGACTGATACCAAAACATGATGATCCATAATGTGAGTTTTTTCGAGTCAAAAAATTTTCAATGTGTAGTGGAATGGACTTTTTAAGATCGGCCAACCAAAAATTGTCAGACTTAACAGTTTTGTCTGATAAAAACGGGAAGTAAGTAAAGCCATAGAATGATTCCAAAATATTTTATATTTCAGTTTAATATTAAAAAAACAAAAAAATATTGAGCGCGCGTGAAACATTCATCAAGCACATTGCTGTGACCGTAGCTTACACCAACTATAGATCGACAGTCAGCTCTATTTCTTTGTCTTTAAATTGTATTTTGCTTGATGAGAATAGAACAGCTGACCATTTGTATTGAACCAATTAGAGTTCACACCTTATAGAGAATACATGAATACAAATGAAGTACCTACTTATCATATTATATTGCGACAACGGAAACAAGACGGAGTAACACGAGGGGTTTAACAATGTTCAAACACGAGCGATATCGCTGTAACAAATATTATCGCGCGATATTCCGTAATATTTATGGATATTTAAATATCAAAATCATTTATTATTTATTCACAGGTCACAGGTCACTGTCATGAGAACACTTGAACACATAATTTGTTACGTAGGTAAGTTAAGTACGGGTCGTGGGTTCGACTCCTAAACAAGGCCAAAGAATATTACAGTTTGCTTTGCTCAGAGTGTTTATAAAAGACAATATGTACCTTGTGTATGTATATGTTGATGGTGGTCTTGTTTTCTGCAATCTTTTTGCGTGATTCGGGTGACTATTCTAGCCAGCCCAGCTCCAGAAGGCGGCAAAAACGGGGCTTCCACAGGCCTCAAGAAGCGACCTCGGTGTTCCAAGGATTTTCGCCCGTTGTGAAGCCACTCCAGTTCAATGAAGCAGCATATGGGTGGGTGTTTCGTCAGTTTTCAAGCAACCTCTACATAGAGGGCTTTGTGATACCTAACATTGTAAGATGCATGTTTAATGGAAAGTGTCCGGTAAGTAAACGTACTACCTACTATCCGAAGGATACCTCTGTTTGAGATTGAGCAGGTTCAGAGCTAGACGTGGGCTAGGTTTGGTGACTGCCTCTCTGGGCTGCCTGCAGTTCTGTAAGCTCGATCTATATGTATCAATTAGTACCGTTGTTTCTGATATACATAGAAGGTACCGTTGTTTCTGATATACATAGAAGGTACCGCGGGTACAAGCCTAGAGCTAAGTTTGTGACTAGGGCAATATGTGTATAGATGTTTTACTATTAATAAGTGGGATATGTTATTTTATTCACAGTATGACAGACGAAGCCTACGCTACAAAAGATGAAACCTATAGATGTAAAAACCTTAAGTTTACCAACTCATCAGACAATTTGATTAGTTCAAAATGGTTATGAAAACTTTTTATTTAACAAATATAACTTTCCTTTAGTTTACCACTAGGTATTACTTACCAGAATTTGATCTTTATAAGTGACACTATCAGCTGGTGCAATAATAAATACAGGGGAGTTTTTTTCAAAATCAACCGTTTCGATTTCCGGCTAGGAGATTTTTTTTCAAAAATCTAATGAATCATTTTCTTATCATAATTGGCCCCGAGACACCTTTGAGCATTTTTCGCTATCCCTTGTAGTTTAGGTTTTGGCCTTGAAAGCATACTTGAAAAATTCATATCAAAAAGAGATTATCCTGATTGACTGATTAACTCATAATCGCCAGTCGAAACTACTGAATGTGAAATTTGACAACAGCTACGAGTATTTTTCCCCCACAGGAGCTGAAATTTTCAATATTGTAAATTTTGAAGGAAGTGCATGAATTTACAGAAAGTGCAGAAAGTTAATATCTGCTAACGGTAGGTTTTACAGACTTTGAATTTAGTACAGAGACTCTACTTTTAAAATAAATTTAAAGGTGTTTTGTCATTTCATGCGAAAAATCTGTTCATAAACTTAATTTAAAATAAAATAGGCGATATGGACGCTAAATAGACTAAAGAACAATAATTCATAAAACGTAAAACTTCTATTAGAAATATTAAGACATACCTACAGTAGGCTCAGATATACCTGTATATCTGTAATCTGTACGTTTATCGAAATATAATTGTCACAAATTATATATTGCCATACAGATGCAAAAACCGTCAAGACAAAAAAAAAGTCAAAAGTCAAAATCATTTATTTCATCCTAAATCTTTACAGATTTATGAATTAATAGTAAAAAAAAAAGTTTAACAATGAGCTTTTTAGAGAGCGTTTGGTTAGGTAGTATTCATTAACAAAAGAACGACAAATATTTATTATACCTCGATATCAGATTCAGAACTTGAACGCGATGGTATGGAAATCTTAATATGAAAAATACTTCCGAACCGAAGACACACTACATAACCAACTAGTGTAAGACTAGGTGGTTAGCTGACCTAGTCATTTTTCGGCGGTCTGTGGCTTCACCGCTTTTCAGGAGACTAATGCATTGATTTTTTGTCGAGGTGGTAGTCTCCTTTCACGGCGTGGTCACGAAACGGATGGTTAAATTGACGATAGTGCAGGGATGATATTAAAATAGACTTGTAATGCAATTAGTCTCTGTCGCCGCCGATTTCGTAACCGCATCGATTAGCGGGAAATATTGTTAAAAAACTATTTATTGATCTACAGCTTTATGGATTTTCTAGGGATGCATGGCGTGCTCCAATAATAAAATAAAAACATCGTCGGCGGTCCGGATCCGGACACCCGTTTGCCATTTGGTGACCCCTGCACTAGAGTAGTCCCACCATATTGCAACTGTGTCACGTGGCTTTTGGGACCACACAGACTTTGGTTCCGTGCTGAGTGACGACGCAAAACTCATGGTGTCATAATATTTTTCTAAGAGATTTATTGATGTTTTTTTTAATTCTTTTTGTAACCTCTTAGGTACGAGTCTACTAATCTTACTAGGTACTTGAAGATTCGGATCAGATAATAGAGAACGGTAGGTATGTATATTTTCTGTTCGCTATAAAAATTAAAGGTATTTTTTACTAAAAGGTATTTTTTTATTGTAATGAAAAAAATTGAAATAGTCTTATCTAAGTAACTTTTATTTAAAAACTATTTAAAAGTAAATACTTTAAATAGTTTTATAAAATATTAAATAATATGTACTTCAATTATTTAGTTGTACCTGATTCAAAATCGTACGTGACGCCCCCGTAGACTAGTGGTTGCGCGTTTGGCGTTGTATCCGGAGGTCGTAAGTTCGATTCCCACCCATGACAAAAAAAAAGAGTACGTTTTCTGTCTGGTTGTTTATAAAATATAATATGTATTATATCGTTGCTTCTCGTACACATAGCTTAGAGTTTAATTTGTGACCAGTACCCCTAGTGTGAGTTTTCTAACTATTACTTTGCGTTTGAGTTAACTAAAAGTTGTATGGGAAATAGTTCAGCGCTCCAAGCGGAAATTTTAAGAACTAAAAATGCGAGCGTGTGATTGGTCAAAATGTTAACGCAGTAGTAATGATAACGCGAAAATAAATGTTAAAAAACTCAAACTAGGGCTACAGAGCAATATGTGTAAATTGTAATCATTTGGTTAACATATAAAAAAAAACTTGTTTCATGAAACATATAAACTTAAATAAACGATGTATGTACCTAATGTAGTTACCTACTTAAACTAATATCTTGTTTGAACTACTGAAATTTGTACTGAAGTTCATATAGTGTTTATTGGTTGCCTACTAAGTATGCGTAAAAAAATAGATACTGAGAAATTAGTAAGTACTTGAAGAAGTAGGTACGTCGAAAGTATGAATTTTATTTTGCAGTGCGAATGACAACAAGTACTATTGACGCCATTTTTAACTTTAATCGTTACAATTGCAGAGAATTCATTTTGGTACAATTGACAACATTTCAAATTTTAGATTGTGCTGAAATAAAAACCCGTTTCTGTATTATTGCCCTCTCATTAATATACTTTTTTTTCAGAATTTATTAACGACTCATTTATTAAATAAAAGAAAATTACTGAAAAAATATGTCATTTTAAAATTTCGAGGTAGATGTCTATATGTACTCGCTGCCTATATTTTTGTCGGCTTAAAAAAAAACTGTCACAGAATAAAACTATAAATTGGAATGAATAATATGGATGTGCACTAAGGAATAAATTTGCCTAAAAATTAAATTGTTCGGGTATATGATCGAACTTATCCCAAATCATTTTTGTATTGTTTAAAATTCTTTATAAAAAATATTGTTTTATAAATTATACTAGTCAGTAAAATATTTTTTTGAAGATTTATAGATAGATAGATACTTATTTGTAATAAGGACCAGGTGGGCGATTCTCGCGCTTTCGAGATTCATCTCGATTCGAGATTTCTAAACGAAAAATGACTAAATATGCCATTTTTCGTTCAAAAATATCTAACATTAAACGATATAAATAATAAATATTAATTAATAAATATACAAAAATTGAACGAAAAATGACATATTTAGTCATTTTTCGTTTAAAAATCTCGAATCGAGATGAATGTCGAAAGCGCGAGAATTGCCCACCTGGCTGCATCTGTGATGTCCTTCTAGTTTTATATTTTAGGGCCATCAAATTAACAAGTTTTCTACGAAAAATACTTCGCACGCCATCTTGTAGTGGAATATATAGATTAACCAAACAACTGTTACAATAACGTGTACCAATATTATAGCAAATAAATTAATTATGAATAAACTGCTCGCCCTCTATATAAACCTTAAACAAAAAGCAATACGAAAAAAAAATGCGACTTTACAATACAAGGTTCACGTCCATATTATTTTTTCAATGTTACGGTTGATGTCAAATTAAATGACAGTATTTTTTTTAAATTTACTATTAAGCTTGGACTTTAAGATATAACATCCTCTAAATAGACATACGCTCTTTTAGAAATATAATTTCTTAAAAATAGATTTTTAATTATAAAAATTTTAAATAAACGAAAAAACAAAAAATACGGCCATTCTATTATTTTCTTTTCTTTGATAATCATAAATAAAAATGAGGGGAAAATAATTTGAAATGTTGTGGATTCAGCCTTGGTCATGTTAAGTATATGTATGTATACTAGCGCCTGATAATATGAATATATATGCAAGCAAAATCATACAAGCGGCATTAATAAATGTCTCTACATGACAGATGCTGCAGATTTCTTGTTTTTGTAATTAAAAACAACTAATTGCGTGTATAGGATTGCATTGGAGGATGTTAAAATAAACAGAAAAACGTTGCTTGTAAAAGATATAAATAAAAACAGGCGTCTATAATGACTGACTGATAAAATATGATGTATGTAAGATCTCTAACTATAAAATAGTAATTAAAAAAAAATATATATATTAATGTAGAGCCTAAACCAACATTAATTTATTTTATGTAAATCTTTTTCAGGCATTCATGAAAATAAAAAAAAAGTTTTCATCAATAGGTACAAAATATTCTGTAGATTTTTTTATTTTTTTATATAAAGGCACGTAATTACCCGACTAACGAAAACTGAGGCCATGCACTGGGTATCATATTTGCAAAGTACAGTTGGTCACAGGCTCACACTCAGTCATGAAAAGTAATAAATGTAATAAAAAAAAAGTTAGACAGCACCATTATAGTGCCTCAGAGAGCACATTAATCTGTCAGTGAAACTGGACTGATGCCAACTTATAAGGCTGTTTATAGATGGGTTATTGAGCCTATTCAAATACCGCTTTGAGCTAGCCACCCATTCATGCTAGACCACAGAAGTCTTAATTAAACTCCATAGCTGGGTTTCCTTAAGCCGACTACACGGTTTCAGGGGCTTTATTCCGAGTTTTGACACGTTCACCGTCGCGCATTTTGCGTAAAGTACGGGTATTGAAATGTAAGTTCTATCCTGTTAATTATAAAGTTGAAATTCCAATGCTCCATACATGTTTAAACTTGCGAAGAATTCGTGTATTTCAAGATGGCGGCATTATAAAAGTCAATCTAATACATACTATATACCCATTGGAATAGAGCTTATATTTCCATATTTATAGTTTGCGCAACGTCTTGTCGTGATTAGCGGTTGCAAACTCGGAATAAGGCACCCATGATGCTATGGTTGTCATTGGTCATTATTGATCACTCAGCGAGCTGCTTACAAACACAGAGACGAAACCCAAACGTTTAGTGGAACGGCGTGCAGTTTTAGATTTGATTGTCCCTATACAATCTATAGTAATATAATAAAACTAAAGAGTTTGTTTGGTTAAACGCGCTTATTTCAGGAACTACTGGTTCGATTAAAAGATAAACTTTTTAGTGTTGGATAGCCCATTTATTGAGGAAGGCTATAGGCTATATAACATTACGCTAAGACCAATAGGAGCTGATCATCAATTAAAAATGTTGCAAAAACGGGGAAAATTTGTTCCTTTTGAGAGCTTCCGTTGCATGCGATGCTTAAACGGTTAAAGGTACGCAGACGAAATTGCGCGGGTCAGAAAGTAATATATAAGAATGAAACATAACCTAATTTGTACCTTAATTAAGCACTGTCAAGGCCACTCAGCAGCTTTAAGGTCGAATATTAACTGTTTTACCAACACAGTGATAAATTTGGGGAAAGGACTCCCACAGAACTTCTCTACTATTTTAGGTGGGAAGAAGTTCTCTATAAGATCACTAAGCCAAAAACCGTCAAGTGACCTAGTCCATGAGTCGGGTTTAACCTCTACGTAGGGTTCCTAATTTTCAGTCCTATAGAAATAGATAGTGTCTCATATTTTTAAATCAAGACTAAAGGACAATGCCCAATGTTTTATTCTAATTCCATAGTGATTATTATTTATGAATAGCTCTTCTTTTTTTCATTCTAGTCCTTTATTTTCTCCTAACAAATCTTCTACAACACAAAACGGGAGCTGACAACCTTACCTGTAGGTTTACTAGTCGCACATATTGTTTGGTCACAAACAAAGCTTAGGCTTGTACTATGCGCGCCAGAAACAACGTACGTTGTAATATTCTTTTGCCATATTTATTTATTCAAAATTCTTTATTACACAAAATTGTTGATAGGCGAGTTTAATACCAGCTAACCTTTGAGAGAGTGAAATATGCTTAGGGTGCAGAACTGCTTCGAAAAATAAAATAATAATAACAAAAAAATTGATAAATATATAACAATACCTAAATACACCATAGGTAAGTGGGAATCAAACCGACCACCTTCAGTTATCATGCCAAAGTGCCTGTATAACAGTTAATAAGTAATTGTAGGTACAAGGATATGTAGATGTTACGGCGAGATTTCACGTGAACTGACCCTGATTCACATAATAAACAACTGACCATGATAAAGTTGTCAAGTTGTTGGTTTTACCTAAAAACATTTTTCTTTTCCTTTTTCCACTAAAAATATTTGTATAACACACATTTCTATTTGATTATTTTATATTGTTATCTTAGTTAATTTAGAACTGATGTCACTAAGTTTTAAAGGCACTTGGACCAACTTGGACCATACTTGGTCCAAGTGCCTTTAAAATTGGGATAGGACATAAATAGTAAAAATTTGACAAAAAAATCCTCTATAAATGTTGAAAAAAGGTCCAAGCCATACTTCGGAGGACTTCAAAGAAATAATTTTTACATAAATAATATCGTTTTTTTTCTTTTTGTTTTTATTTAATATTACCTAATATTATTGTAATACCTATTTAAATATTTTTATTATTTTTCACTTGTTGGGTACATAATTTGTTAGGTTGATATACTTGGTGGGCGAGTTGGTTAGACCTTGGACTTAAAAACACTTAGGTCCCTGGTTCGAATCCCTGTGTGTACCAATGAGTTTTTTAATTAAAAAAAATATGTACATTTGTTTAACAACACCACTATAGTGCCTCGGAGAGCACGTTAAGCTGTCGGTCCCGGTTTCACTATATCAACTTGTGAAACTGTTTATAGATGGGTTATTGAGTCTATTCAAAACATCGCGACGAGCTAGCCACTTGTTCGGTGTAGACTCATACCATCGGCTACGACGAGGTGGGATTAAAACGCCCTCCGCTGGGTACCCTGGGGCCGTCCAGGCGGTCTCGGGCGTCGTAAGGCACCCGTGAAGATATATGTATGTAGGTACATAATTAAGTATATAGTTTACATACCCACTCAAGCTATGACAGGGTTCGGATTAACTTGTCATCACACTCAAGTATATAAAAATGCTGTCGGTGTCATGATAACGTATAATAACAATACCTACCTACTTGTTAATATTATCAATTTAGTTTATAGGTGGGAGGAAGGTCTCTATAACTTCGTTAGGCCGACCGACCGGTCTCGTTACCACCGCCCAAGATGCGAAAACCGTCCAGATCCAGACCTAGTGATGTTTCGGTTTGAGTCTGTACGTTCACCGGTTTTCAGGAGACTACTGCATCGATTTCTTGTCGAGGTGGTACTCTCCTTTCAGGGTGCGGTTTCGAAATGGGTAGTTGAATAGACAATAAGGCAACGAGTATATCAAAATATAATGCAATTTGTCATTGTCGTCCCACATTTCGTAATCGCATCATTTAGCCGGCATAGTGGAAGCAATCCATATTGTTTAAGAACAATTATTTATTGACCCGATTCATGGACTTTGTAGGTCTGCTCACCACCAGGTAGACACAAAGTCACATGCCGTGCTCCAATAATAATTATCAAAATATACCTAGACCATAGAAATGTATCTTTTCTAAGACCTGGACAACATGTACTCCAATAGTTGCAGTGCATGCTGTTTGAGAAATTGTTGAAAATCAAATGTAAAATAATCTTAAAATGTACCTAATTTACCATATGCGACTCAGCTGCGCTCACATAAACCGCTCAGGTTTTTGAGCGCAACTTAAAGAACAAATCTGTTAATACTTTTGATGTGTATAAATAAATAAAAAAAATAAAAAATAATAATAATAAAAAAAATGCTGGTAGTTATATCAAGACATACTATAATTGATTGAATCAGGCGTTATTTTGCGGAATTCCATTATTTAATATAATAATGTTGATGTAATATTTACTTTATTGCAAATTCTTCCGCTAGTAGATAGTCAAATTCTTTCGTGGTGAAGCCAAACATGTCGACGTCGTTTGACTACCAGCGGAAGAATTCGCAATAAAGTAAATATTACATCAACATTATTATATCTATACATAATACCTACTTTAAATCAATTTAAGGGTATTTTAATCAAATTAAGGGTATTTGACTCCTTTTTGAAACCCGTTTTATATGATTCTCCATTACACAATAATCACACTACATTGATATTTCCGGGATGTTTACTCTATTATTAATAAAAATCAAAGTTAAAGTTTGAATTTCCACAATGGCGCTAAACACACTTTTTGGCAATCTATGTCAAGTGTGACGTCACACGCAAGTAAACAAACAAGCACAGATTAAATAATCTCCTAATATTATACTCTATTCTATTTTTCCACATGATTTATAATCTGTGTATTGTTTTGATTACTTGCATGTGACGTCACCAGTCATCAACCAATCAAAGATGTTTTTGTTATAAATAAAATTGTAAAAAATATTCAATTTTATTTCGTGTAATCTACAAAAGATATACATAATTTAGTTTAAAATAAAGTGAAATATGTTTTTTTTACGTCATTGTCTGATAGGATGACCACAATTTATAGTATATTTTTAGTGTAGTCAAATAGTCTAGATAGATCAGCATTGCTATTCAACGGGGTAACGCCGCTAGTGTCCTTGGTACACTACGCCCATTGTCTCATTTAAAAAAAAAAATATATTGTAGATTATTTAATTATATTTTTGATAGAGTTAATAAACGATTTGAAAAGTAATTTTTAAATTACATAATTATTAAGGTAAATGAATTTATAACAAATCCATGTTCTATTTACTACTTTAAATAACATTAAAATGTTCTCTAACGTCAGTCGGTATACCCAGCACTCTACAGGGTTAGGTCGTGACGATGGCAAGAGACCTGATGGAGTAACCATTGTTCCATGGTAGAGGTCGCCACTTGTGTGGAAACTCTAGCTCCAAGTAATAGCAGCACTATAATATCAAACTTCCTTCCTATTTATTTATATGACGTGGTCCTTACTTGCATTTTAGCCAGTCACTGAAAAACGGTCCTTGGGGACAACTTGCAATAAAATTGCTTTTAGGATGCATATTATAGACGTTCTCAGACGTGTCGAAAATGATGCAACTCTAGCTCTTATTAATAGCATGAAGCAATTCAATTCTTGTCCAGTCCGCTGGATCTGCCGCTAGCGCTGCGGAAGCTCGCACAAGCGGTTGAAGTACAGGGACTTGACCCAAAATTATCAGGTTGTGGCTTTTGGTGTCGATACTTCAGGAAGCCCCCGGACTTCCTGAAGTTTCGAGGAATTTCTCCGTGATCGGGAAACGTGTATTTCCGGGTAAAATTGAAAATTATTTGGTGGGGCAGGTAGGTATGACAATATGGGAGCCATTACTTGACAGTTAACATAAATCCATTTTTATACAAACCTGTAGGTTAGTACCTATACAAATAGGATTTATTCGATGTAAAGTAGATATCTTCGGCAAAATTAATAAATAATTATATCATTTATGACAATTAGACAGTCCAGCCAGGATACCTTAGGTCCATGACGTGTCTAGCCATGTACATTTTACATTTAAAAAAGTCATTCAAAATCCTAATAATTAAGATGTAACGGAAGCTAAACGTAAGGGGGCATGATACCTATAAAAAAAATAGTAACTTTTAACTGGAAATAAAGATCATTCATTCATTCAATAACCGTGAAAAGGTGAATTGTTGTTGTGTAAGGTGAATCAGTATTGGTCATTCCCACTATGCCTTCCACTAGGTATGTCATACCAATTTCTAACTACTAATAAATATATATAAATATGCCTACACCTTTAGACAATGCTAGACCGCAGAAATAATTTATTCTAATAACCAGATAAATGGTTAATAATAGTAATAGGTGTAGGCATACCCGAAGCCCGGTAGTCGGCACGCCCACCTGTAAGAATAAACATATGACCAGATTTACGACCCGATTAATTTCACAGCAACCAATAAATCCGTCAAACATACACATCACAAAACGTGTTAATTTACCCACATAAATCTCCAAAGATTTACGTTATATGCTACTCGAACAACCTGCCATTATAACTCGGTTCAAAAAACAAACAGATAACTCATATAAGTTTAATACTAAACGAACAACATACAAGTCGGTCGGGTTATACTTTAACAAGTACTGAAAAAACATTTACTTCAAAAATAGAATTCGAATTCTCGCGCTTAATTGCAGTTCTTCCAATAAGGGTTAGCTAGTTAGAAAGAGAATTACTAGTGTTTAAATGAGATAGATATAGTGAAATGTTGTAAGCTCCGCCCCTTTAGCAATATGGCGCCGTTTAGGATTGGCGGCTTGACGCGGTCGCCTCCCAGCTGACGTTTTTGTGAAGGATCGTCTGTCAAAGCGCGGGAAATGGTATCGAAAGGCTTCGCGGCTGAATTTGGTCGAGAATCGCTATTGGCGGCGAACGGCTGGGCGCGAAAAGCTGGCTGCGTTCGTGTTGACCATAATGACTGCAGAAATGCAATTTGTTAATTTTGTTGTTAACGTGACTTGAAAACGGAATAGCTAGAATTATTTGTACCGAATGTTTATTTGAGGTGAAATAAAAAATAAACTTTGTAACAATACCTACCTACTTTTTTCTATAATGAAATAAAATGAAATCTCTTTATTTGCCTTAAAATATGGTTACATATATATATATTCCAATTGTAATAGTACCTACAGCATATTTTACCGGTTTCTTAAGTAGGTAGTAGGTACTTATATAACTTACTCAAAAAAAGAAAAACATTCAAAATATCCAAATACAACAATACACATTAATTAAAAACATTAAAAATATTACAGATTTTTATGACTATTATTATTACTAAATATAAAAAAAAATGGTACACAGGACCTAAAGAAGCATTTTTACAAAAGAATATTTGTTAATAACATTGATAAATTAATGGTTTATTTAAAATACTGCATTACCATATTGTGTACCTAGTATTTAAAAAAAAAAACAACCACCTACTATTTTTTTTTTTTTACGTTGGGATCCTTGAGGCTTAGCTCAGTTTAAATTTATTTCAGGATTCAGCTCAAGAACGATTTATTTAATATTAATTCTATTTTTCTGAATTTATAAGAAAATAAACGCAAAAAATATCTAACTATAAAAGTCCCTAAATAGTCCTCAGTTTAATTTTTTATTGGAGCACAGCATGTGACTTTGTATCTACCTGGTGAGAGCAGACCTACAAAGTCCATGAATGGGGACAGTCAATAATTGTTCTTAAACAACATTGATTGTTCCCACTATGCCGACTAAATGATGCGATTACGAAATGGGCGGCGACAAAGACGAATTGCAGTAGGTACGATTATATTTTTATATACTTTAATATACGCTGCGTCATCGTCAATTAAACCATCCATTTCATAACCGCACCCTGAAAGGAGACTACCACCATTTCGACAAGGAATCGATGCAGTAAACCGAACTACTAAAACCGAAACATGATTAGGTCACTTGACGGTTTTTGTATCTGTATGGGCGGTGGTAACGAGAACGGTCGGACGGCTTAACGAAGTTATAGAGACCTTCCTCCCACCTAAAATTGCTGAGAGAGGGTGGCAGATATTTATTAAGTATTTATAAAACATATTTTTTTCCTAACCTATGTACCTATGTTGGAAGTAACTTGTACCAAGTACCTACTTACTGCCACAGAAGAAATAGGTAATATTTCTTCTGTGGCAGTAAGTACTTGGTGGCCGAGTTGGTAAGACAGATTAAAAATAACTACAATGTTATGTTACAAGTTCAAACCCTAATAAATTCCAATAACTTTTTAATTAAAATGTAAAAAATATGTTTATTCAAGGACTTTTTTATTTTATTTTATACCAGCTCGCCTTTGGGGACTTAGCTATAAACTTAAGGGAAACAAGAGTAATTCTATGGTCTGAAAGCAACCGCTGCTGCAGTGCCTGAAAAGGACGTAGGGTATTATGGCGAAGATATACGAGTCGAAGGTGTATAAAATGATCAATGTTTTTATTTTTTATTTGTTTTTTTAATTGCAATTGTCTTTGTCGCCGCCCATTTCGTACCCGTATCATTTAGCGCACATAGGGGAAGCGATCAATTTTGTTAAACAATAATGAATTGTAGGTATCATGGAATTAGTAGGTCTGCTTACCATTAGGTAGATACGAAGTCACTTGCCGTGCTCTAATAAAAAAATAAAAAGAAGTTTTGTACATACCTACAACATATCATCACGGGTGCCTTACGGCGCCCGAGACCGCCTAGACGGCCCCAGGGTAGGTACCCAGCGGAGGGGTTTTAATCCCACCTCATCGTAGCCGATCGTATGAGTCTACACCAAACAACTGGTTAGCTCGTCGCGATGTTTTGAATAGACTCAATGACCCATCTATAAACAGATTCACAAGTTGGTATAGTGAAACCGGGTCCGACAACTTAACGTGCGCTCCAAGGCACTATAGCGGTGTTGTCAAACAAATGTACATATTTTTTTTAATTAAAAACTCATTGGTACACACCGGGTTTCGAACCAGGGACCTAAGTGTTTTTAAGTCCAAGGTCTAACCAACTCGGCCACCACGTACTCGTATATCCTCAAATAATTATGTAGTTCGATAATAAATATCGGTTATCTTTTGGTGATCAGGAACTAGGGGACCCTATCGATTGCTCTTCCCCACTGGGCCCAGAGTGCCCAGAAGAGGGGCCTGCATACCAACATACAGCCTTTAGAACGGGTACAAAAAGCCTTATCTACTTGGCATATAGGTTGGTATTTACAAAAAAGCTTTTTTTACTAAAAATTAAATAACTAATGAAACAGTATCAATTACCACTTAACAAGGGAGACGTTAAAAAATGTCTTAAATAAACGTTGCGCTATAAAAAACCCATGACATTTAAATAGTTGGAAACGCCTTGTGGTTTGTAGTAATTGCATTCGCATGAGAACTTACAATTATTTAGTTTATCATTCATTAAAAAGCTAACGATACGCGAATTGTAGATAAAGATGCTAAGCATGCGTGCGCTTTTATAGCAACAAACATCAATCATCATTTTGTTAGTTGTTAGTTGCAATTTTTCTTTTAAATTAAAACAAAAATAATCAAGCCGTGTAAAAATTTTATTTGTACGATTTTTTTTGAACTAATCGAAAATGTAGGTAAAATTACGTTCTCAAATAATATATATAAACTACAACTAGAAAAAGCGAAGAAAGGCCTTATCTTTATACCAAAAAAAAACTAAGTATAATAGGTATGTAAAAAAAACTAAGACAATAATCCACTCAACGACCCTGGGCCGTGTTCGGAAACGTAACACTTTAACATTGGGTAGTGTCACAGAGTGCGATAAAAATATTGAAAAATGCTTAGAGAACAAGAGATGCATATAGTGTAGTGACATTACCCAGTGTTAAAGTGTTAGTTTCCGAACACGGCTGGGTCATTCAAGAGCTATGAAAGGGCGGCTCGCAAATAATCTTTACAAAAATTCTAATGAGTTTAAAACTGTTTTAATAATAATTTTATTTTTTTAAATCTTATGATCAAATCGGATTGAGCTTTTGCAAGAGTTGATTTACCCCACCAACGCGTGTGTGCCTAGGACCAAGCCTTTAAGGTAGAGTAATTAATAAATTCGCACGGGACGCCAAAGTCAGTGGATCTATTTATATAAACCTAATGTATCTGTGGAACTTCTCCTCTTGACACTAAGCCAAATAGTCAACTATACAATTTCAGTCACCATATTAATCTCACGTGAGTTAATACACGTGAGGTACCACCGTGTAGTGAGATTGAAGAGTAGCTAATTTATGTTTCCGGTAGACATCATAATGTTGTTTCTTAATACTAAACTTATAATATGTTTGTAATTATATGACTGCCTTCGTAGACTAGTGGTTGCGCCTTTGGCGTTGTATCCGGAGGTCGTGGGTTCGATTCCCACCAATGGCAAAAAAAAAGATTGGTACGTTTTTCTGTACTTTGTCATGGTCTGGGTGTTTATAAAATATAATATGTATTATATCGTTGCTTCTGGTACACATAGTACAAGCCTAGAGCTTAGTTTGTGACCAGAGCAATATGTGTAAATTGTCCTACATATTATTATTTAGTTACGGAGGTTAATTAATCGGTAGGCAAGGTATGAAACTATATGGTATTTGTAGTTTCGGCAGTCAAAGAATTACTGTCAGCTCTAGATTCTTTTGAGTACCGAGCAATTAAGTTGTTGATAGGCAATGATTGGAAGATCGAGAACAGATCTCCCCTTGGTTAAGAACATACAACATTCAACAATCTAGAACAAGAACTAACATTTCAAAATCTTGCTAACAAAATGTCATCTCTAACTATACATTGGGTATCTTCACTATGATAGACGAAAAGTTGTCTTTCGGTTTAATAAAAAAAAAAAAATTCGATTGTGTGTATGTGAACTTCCAGCCCTATCTAGAGACACCAATTCCTGGATACGCCAAAAAGTACAAAGCGCTTTGAATTCACGTTTTTAAATAGTACCACAAAGGCTTAGAATTCTCTCCAGCTTCTGTAAAGAGTAAACAGGTACATATAGGTACAAAGTAAGCGTACTTAAATACGACCTTATCGATGCTTTCCATCTTCAGGCACTATTGAGGTCAGGACAAAAGAGCAGTCAATTATAAAAAATAACTACTGATATCTGATAATTTTTAAGGATATAGATGAGTTCTTATCGGTTGTGCGTTGAACAAATTCGAAACGTTACAATTTAGGCCATCAACAGTTAGTCTGTAGTTCTGAATAAATCCTCTGAACATCTTGACAATTGGCCTAACTTCCCTAAGTTAGGGTATATTCTCCACATGCCGCCGAGTCCAGATATTAATATTCTACCACGTTGGTACATTGCATTTCTTCTTAAATAATAATCATATGAAGGGCATTAGACGCATATATATTGGTCTGGGTACAAACTAAGCTCTAGGCTTATGTGTACCAGAAACAACAACACATTTTTTTAAAATATAAAATCCAGACATATTTATATATAACATTAAGTGCTGAAAAAGTACCCACCATACTAGCTATGTTGCCACGGCTGTATTGCTATGGAATGGATACTTTCTGTTGAATCATAAGATTTGACTTCGGATCTCTCGTCACCTCTTTAAGTTTTTTTCCAATAGAAAAAAAAAGTTTTGCCGGCATTGGAAATTTTGCCCATGGTCTCAACGACTAATGGCACAATAGAAAAAGTTGGCTATATTTTTTTAATATTTAATTTTACAATACTTATTATATTTTATAAACACCCAATTAAAGAGTATTAAATGTGTGTGTAGCTATATTATTTATAGGTGCATGCACCCAAGTCAATCAGAGACATATCTGAAGATTCCAGTCTCTATCACATCACACACAGAGCGACTTCCCAAGTTTTTGCGACGAGACGCGTCAAATTGACGAACGAAAGCGCTAAAATGTTGATGCGTTTTCGCGTAATGCATCTTGACGTGTTTGCGCGCACTTTCGACGACTTAATTACGCAGACTTTCAGATTTATTGTCTCATTAAACGCATTATTGCGTTTAAGTGTTGGCGAATCCGTAATCTGTTGAGTTTTAAATTTATGAACAGATAATTATTTGAAGACGCAAGAGTTTTGTATTTCAACATCTAGCTTTTATGCTAAAAAAAAATTGCACAAAGTTTGTACATATGCTAGCTAGCTTAATACCTTAGCATTTTCTATCAGCTAATTGTTGAGGGTGTTAAAAAAACCACCCGTTTTGTTGGATAAACAGCCAAATAGCCTAGCCATGTTTTTGTTTCCGTATTTTTATTGTCATGTGGTCACCTTCAGGTTACAAAAGGTTTTATTTATTTATATTAACTTTATTGTAACACGTCATGTGATTTTGCATCTACTTGACGCTAAGCAGACCTACAAATTCCAGGAATACGTCCACGAAATGGTCGATCCACGGGCGTAGATAGGTTTATGAAATGGCATTATTTCTGTGAAAAAAAATCTGTATTAAGAGGAGGCACTATAAATTTTAGTCTTATTTGCTTATATCTGCAGAGGCAAGCACACATCTATTTATTAAAACACTTCAACTTAAGTTTTTTCAGACCTTCCTCTCTCCATGTCTTAACCAAAAACCTAATTGGAAAACATTTTTTCGATACTTTTTCTATTTTAAAATGATGCCTTTTTAATGTATAAAGACATTTTTCTTCTAAACGGGTTGAGTTTTAAGTCTAAAATAAATACACCTCACAAGAAAATACAGTTTATAATCCACTACTAAACGAAATTTTACCTAAATAAATTATTAAGTATGTTATAGACAAAATTAATTTTGTGACTTACGACATTTTTATTGATTGAAAATTGTTTGCGCGATTTTCAATCTTGCGGAGCAGATCCAAGAGCTATAATAAGTAATTTTATGACCCCGTTGACCAGTCCCGCCTAGTGTGCCGATGCGTACGGACGTGTATCTCTCGTGCTGCCGGGGCTACTAAAGATTTACGTAATTAATTTGACCATGTATAAACCTTACAAGTCCTTGAATTATAGAAAAAATACTTTTAATCAAAATAATATTATTATTTTTTAGTTTTAGGAATAAATTTGAGTTTTCGAATCTGGAACAAGGAAAACCAGAGTCACCGCGAAACAACATCGATTTTTTTTATCGGTTACCTATAACTTTTTTATTTATTTTTTTGACAACATAGAGAAGCCACATATATAGGGGTACCCGAGACAGTCGATTGACGTTTTTTATAGGGATAATTTTTGACCGCCTCCGTAGACTGTTTGCGACTTTTGTGTAATATCCAAAGGTCGTGGTTCGATTCCCACCCATGACAAAAAAATATTAGTACAGTTTGTCATGGTCTGGGTGTTTATATATAATATGTATAATATTGTTGTTTCTGATACACATAGTAACTTAGTTTGTGACCAGAGAAATATGTGTAAATTGTCCTACATATTATTATTAAATGTTTTTTGGTTCCGGTCGCAAAGACAGTAGTCAATGATCATCAAGTATGAATGTTACTTTTTTTTTTCGACATAGGACACGTTATATAGGTTTTTGTGTGAGCCAAGCACGAATTTGAGGTCCATTTAAAAATCCAATATGGCGGCCTCAACTTTATTTTTAAATTCGACATGGGCTCTTTATATAGGTTTTTGGGTGAGCCGAGCACGAATTTGAGGTTCATATTAAAATCCAAGATGGCGACCTTAACTTTATTTTTAAAAATCGACATGTTACTCGGTATATATGTTTTTGAGTGTGCCGAGCACGAATTTGAGGTCCATTTTAAAATCCAAGATGGCGGCCTCAACTTTATTTTTAAAAATCGACATTGTACTCGTTATATATATTTTTGGGTGTGCCGAGCACGAATTTGAGGTCCATTTTAAAATCCAAGATGGCGGCCTCAACTTTATTTTTAAAAATCGACATGGGACTCGTTATATATGTTTTTGGGTGTGCAGAGCACGAATTTGAGGTCCATTTTAAAATCCAAGATGGCGGCTTCAACTTTATTTTAAAAAATCGACATGGGACTCGTTATATATATTTTTGGGTGTGCTAAGCACGAATTTGAGGTCCATTTTAAAATCAAAGATGGCGGCTTTAACTTTATTTTTAAAAATCGACATGGGAGTCGTTATATATGTTTTTGGGTGTGCCGAGCACGAATTTGAGGTCCATTTTAAAATTCAAGATGGCGGCCTCAACTTTATTTTTAAAAATCGATATGGGACTCGTTATCTATGTTTTTGCACGAATTTGAGGTCGATTTTAAAATCCAAGATGGCGGCCTCAACTTTATTTTTAAAAATCGACATGGGACTCGTTATATAGGTTTTTGGGTATGTCGAGCACGAATTTGAGGTCCATTTTAAAATCCAAGATGGCTGCCTTAACTTTGGCGGCCTTAAATTTTAGATTTTAAAATAGACCTCAAATTCGTGCTCGGCACACCCAAAAATATATATAACGAGTCGATTTTTAAAAGTCCCATGTCGAATTTTAGAAATTAACTTGCGATCGCCATCTTGGATTTTAAAATGGACCTTAAATTCGTGCTCGGAACACCCAAAAATATATATAACGAGTCCCATGTCGATTTTCAAAAATAAAGTTGAGGCCGCCATCTTGGATTTTAAAATCGACCTCAAATTCGTGCAAAAACATAGATAACGAGTCCCATGTCGATTTTTAAAAATAAAGTTGAGGCCGCCACTTTGATTTTAAAATGGACCTCAAATTCGTGCTCGGCACACCCAAAAATATATATAACGAGTCCCATGTCGATTTTTAAAAATAAAGTTGAAGCCGCCATCTTGGATTTTAAAATGGACCTCAAATTCGTGCTCGACACACCCAAAACCCTATATAACGAGTCCCATGTCGAATTTTAAAAATAAACTTGATATCTCCATCTTGGATTTTAAAATGGACCTCAAATTCGTGCTCGGAACACCCAAAAATATATATAACGAGTCCCATGTCGATTTTTAAAAATAAAGTTGAGGCCGCCATCTTGGATTTTAAAATGGACCTCAAATTCGTGCTCGACATACCCAAAAACCTATACAACGAGTCCCATGTCGATTTTAAAAATAAAGTTGAGGCCGCCATCTTGGATTTTAAAATGGACCTCAAATTCGTGCTCGGCACACCCAAAAACCTATATAACGAATCCCATGTCGAATTTTAGAAATAAACTTGATATCTCCATCTTGGATTTTAAAATGGACCTCAAATTCGTGCTCGGCACACCCAAAAATATATATAACGAGTCCCATGTCTATTTTTAAAAATAAAGTTGAGGCCGCCATCTTGGATTTTAAAATGGACCTCAAATTCGTGCTCGACATACCCAAAAACCTGTACAACGAGTCCCATGTCGATTTTAAAAATAAAGTTGAGGCCGCCATCTTGGATTTTAAAATGGACCTCAAATTCGTGCTCGGCACACCCAAAAACCTATATAACGAATCCCATGTCGAATTTTAGAAATAAACTTGATATCACCATCTTAAATTTTAAAATGGACCTCAAATTCGTGCTCGGCACACCCAAAAATATATATAACGAGTCGATTTTTAAAAGTCCCATGTCGAATTTTAGAAATTAACTTGCGATCGCCATCTTGGATTTTAAAATGGACCTTAAATTCGTGTTCGGCACACCCAAAAATATATATATATAACGAGTCCCATGTCGATTTTTAAAAATAAAGTTGAGGCCGCCATCTTGGATTTTAAAATCGACCTCAAATTCGTGCAAAAACATAGATAACGAGTCCCATGTCGATTTTTAAAAATAAAGTTGAGGCCGCCACTTTGATTTTAAAATGGACCTCAAATTCGTGCTCGGCACACCCAAAAATATATATAACGAGTCCCATGTCAATTTTTAAAAATAAAGTTGAAGCCGCCATCTTGGATTTTAAAATGGACCTCAAATTCGTGCTCGACACACCCAAAACCCTATATAACGAGTCCCATGTCGAATTTTAAAAATAAACTTGATATCTCCATCTTGGATTTTAAAATAGACCTTAAATTCGTGTTCGGCACACCCAAAAATATATATAACGAGTCCCATGTCGATTTTTAAAAATAAAGTTGAGGCCGTCATCTTGGATTTTAAAATCGACCTCAAATTCGTGCAAAAACATAGATAACGAGTCCCATGTCGATTTTTAAAAATAAAGTTGAGGCCGCCACTTTGATTTTAAAATGGACCTAAAATTCGTGCTCGGCACACCCAAAAATATATATAACGAGTCCCATGTCAATTTTTAAAAATAAAGTTGAAGCCGCCATCTTGGATTTTAAAATGGACCTCAAATTCGTGCTCGACACACCCAAAACCCTATATAACGAGTCCCATGTCGAATTTTAAAAATAAACTTGATATCTCCATCTTGGATTTTAAAATGGACCTCAAATTCGTGCTCGGAACACCCAAAAATATATATAACGAGTCCCATGTCGATTTTTAAAAATAAAGTTGAGGCCGCCATCTTGGATTTTAAAATGGACCTCAAATTCGTGCTCGACATACCCAAAAACCTATACAACGAGTCCCATGTCGATTTTAAAAATAAAGTTGAGGCCGCCATCTTGGATTTTAAAATGGACCTCAAATTCGTGCTCGGTACACCCAAAAACCTATATAACGAATCCCATGTCGAATTTTAGAAATAAACTTGATATCTCCATCTTGGATTTTAAAATGGACCTCAAATTCGTGCTCGGCACACCCAAAAATATATATAACGAGTCCCATGTCGATTTTTAAAAATAAAGTTGAGGCCGCCATCTTGGATTTTAAAATGGACCTCAAATTCGTGCTCGACACACTCAAAAAACTATATAACGAGTCCCACGTCGATTTTTAAAAATAAAGTTCAGGCCGCCATAGTTTTAGTTAATAGATTATTTTAAAACTATTTTATCTATCAAATTTAATATTTATATAATTAAACTTAAAAATATTAATTATGATAGATAAAATAAAAATATTAAATACGACTCACATTCATTTTTTGTTCGTAAAATCGCGCCAAATAGAAATTTCTTGCCTGCGACAGCGGCAAAACAGTGATGCCTGCGGGGAAGCTCCGCCTATAGGGCGGGGCGATAACAAAAAAATATTTTGAGCGCAGGGTCTTAATTTATAATCCTCGGCTCTTCTTATTTCATACATTTTAGGGGTTGAACCCCCAAAACCCCTCGCTACGCCCGTGGATCGATCAATACATATTGTTTAACAACATTGATTTTAGGCATTTATGCGGCTACATGATGGTTACGTAATAAGCGGCGGTAAAGACGAATTTGCATTATGCATGAAGCTAAAAAAACAGGGGCGCGCGGACGGGCACGGTTTTTACCTTCATGGCATTATGAGTAAATTTTTAAATTCTCGTTGCTTTATCATCAAATCGACCGCCCGTTTCGCAACCACACCCTGAAAGGAGACCAATACCTTGACAAAAAATCGAGAGAATCTGCAAAATGACCTAGCCATGATTTTGATTTTGTTTTAGCCTATTTGAGATTACTGTAACACTTTTTTTTTAAATTGGAGCACGGCATGTGACTTTGTATCTACCTGGTGATGAGCAGTCCTACAAAGTCCATGAATGGGGGCAATCAATAATTGTTCTTAAACAACTTTGATCGCTTCCACTATGCCGTCTAAATGATTGTAATTGTAAATAACATACTTGATTCCCCATCTTTATTAGAAAAAGTAAATTCCATAGTACCGCGAACCTCATCTCGTTCTCAAAACAGTTTTTACATAAAACATTGTCACACTAACTCTGACAAAAATACCTTTTTTAGACGCAGTTGTGATTACTATAACAAAAACGCGCATAGTATTGATATAGTTTCCTTATCTTTTGCAAAATACAAGAGAGCCATTGGAGATATATTATTCACATAATTTGTTAATATGTCTATTGTTTTTATTATATAAATTATAATTTTTGTTCCTAATTTACTTTATATGTTACCTAGATCTTTATTCCGAACTGTCTTCTTTCTTAAGTATATTGTCTTGTTACTCTCTTTCCATTTATCTATGTTTGTTTGTGACTGTATTATACCTAAATAAAAAAATTACGAATTGCATACTATATTTTAATATACTCGCTGCCTTATCGTCAATTCAACCACCCATTTCGTAACCACAACCTAAAACGAGACTACCACCTCGACAAGAAATCGACGCAGTAATCTACTGAAAACCGGTGAACCCACCGACTAAAACCGAAACACGACTGGGTCACTTGACAGTTTTTGCATCTGTATGGGCGGTGGTAACGAGGCCGGTCTTAATTTCCAAGGTACCTCCTTTTATAAAAAGGAAGTTTAATTACCAGTAAGTCATGGTTTTTATTGCAACCAGTTGCGTTTTAAGCGTAGAGACTTTTGGTCAGGTTACCGCCTACTGATAAGGGTTTTGTTACATCATTATAGTGACGCATAACAAGATTGCGTATTATTGACTCAGCCATCACAGGTCTTGTGTAACTGTCCACGTTTTAGGGCTAAAGGCATGTGCGTCAGGACTGCATGGCATGGCCTTATTCTAAAGGAATATAAAATAAATAAATAAATACCATCACGGGTGCCTATTTGGCTTCGTTTAAACAGCCTCAGGGTACCCAGCGGAGGGATTAACCCGTCCTCATTTCGCCGATGGTATTCTAGAGGAATATAATAATAATAATATGTAGGACAAATTACACATATTGTTCTGGTCACAAACTAAGCTCTAGGTTACTATGTGTACCAGAAGCAACGAAATAATAAATATTCTGTTTTACAAACACCCAGACCATGACAAAATGTACAGAAAAAAACGTATTAATATTTTTTTGCCATGGGTGCGAATCAAATTCACGATCTCCGGATACGACGCCAAAGGCGCAACCACTAGTCTACGGAGGCTGTCATATAAATATTTAGCAACATATTATAAGTTCAGTATTAAGAAACAACATTATGAGGTCTACCGGAAACATAAATTAGCTACTCTTCAATCTCACTACACGACGCAACCACTTGTCTACTAATATAATTTTATTTAATTAAATTGTAATAAATTTTCTGCAATACCTACCGCTTACCGCTTGGATTCAAAGAGTTTAGAACCTATTGGGAAAATTAGGGACTACTTCTTAAGTTGCGATGTGTCACCAATTTAATAGTCGATAATAACAGCTTTATATAGAGCTCTCTTCTGCCCGCGAATATTAAGGAGCCTATAACCCACCAGCAGAGGCGTAGCTACCCAGGGGCTAGGCGGGGCAGTGCCCCGGGGCCGTCAACCTCAGGGGGCCCCCTCGAATCCTTACCAGAAAATCTTATTCGAACTGAACTTTTAAAATTTTTTCCCATTTTCAAAATAAATATGACAGGCTGCGACTCGACTTTAATCATGGCAACTCAGTTGTGAGAAACTCGAAAGTCATACCTAGGGAATTCCCCTAAATTATTTGTGGGTTGGCAGTGTTATCAGTTTGATAATACCAAACCAGTTTAGATACCCGTGGGGCCCCATATTTTGATTTGCACCAGGGCCCTTGGTTACCTAGCTACGCCACTGCCCACCAGACATACCCTGCCTGTGTGAAAATTTTCATAGAGACCAGTCAAAGTTGATGGACCACGGGACAATTTAGTTTAGATGCAAAAACCGTCAAGTGACCTAGTCATGTTTCGGTTTTAGTATGTGGGCTCACCGGCTTTGAGGAGATTACTGCACCATTTAACCGGCATAGTGGAAGCGACCAATATTGTTTAGGAAAATATATTGATCGACCCCATTCATGGAATTTGTAGTTTGCTCACCACCAGGTATATAGATACAAAGTTACATGCCATGCTCCAATAAAATTTAAAAAAAACATACCTATACTATAAAAAAGTAAGGGTATAAAGTTTTTGAAATAAATGCTTGCACCCGGAAATTTTGAGTAGAGGAAACGTCTTAGGATACAGAATATTCTACGAATACAATGTGGATTAGTGTAATATAATACTGGGTCCCCAGACAAAGATACAGCTTTTATCTACAAACCTATAAACGTCTGAAAAAGTCTCAATTAAAATAATTCCAATCAGTGTTTAAGCTAATTGATAGTCTCTCAGACAACTTCTTTTGGTATTCTTAGTAGGTATTTAATTAAAAATTGTTTGGACACAGTTTTTTTTTAATTTTCAACTAATAGCCCGCAGTCCTGACACCCATGGAAAGTTGTCAGCGTCCATTAGCTAGGATTTGGTGGCATATGTGTAGAAGTAGCCGTAGATAAGATAAACCGTATGTCATAATTTTGTGCTACCGTTTGGTGTAAGTGCGGGATTAGGGAGCAAACACACAGGCTGTTTTATTGTTATTAAAACATAAAGTCGGGGAGATAACGCGATAAAGTGAGACAACACGGAGATTGAGATAGTGGACGCGTTTAATGTTGGGCAATTATAATGGTCACACCAAAATTGCTTACGTAAAGCCTCCAGAAGTCATAAATTCTATTTTTTCCCCCTTAGCTATGGCTATAAACCATAAATTCTGTTTAAGAAAATCCCTCATTTAATGACAATTATCTAAAATTTGGTGTGATGACATTATTTTTTACTAAACGATAAAAACAACTTAACTGATCGGAGATGTTTTGGTTTATAATATAATATCCTGAGTGAGATTTTTTTTTTTTTTGGAGCACGGCATGTGACTTTGTACCTACCTGAAGGTAAGCTGACCTACAAAGTCCATGAATGGGGTCGATCAATACATTTTTGTTCAACAATATTGATCGCTCCCTAACTAACTAAATGATGGGGTTACGAAATGGGCGGCAGGTCACAGGTCAAACCTCGCCCATTTTTTAACCGCGCCAAGAAAGGAGACTACTGCATCGATTGCAATAGTCCCGGGTAAACCGGTGAACCCACAGACTAAAGCCGAAACATGACTAGGTAACTTCACAGTTTTTGCATCTGTAGCAGGTAGAAATAAACGAATAGACAGCCTTAGGGTACCCAGTGGAGGGGTTTGTTCCCACTTGGTTGTAGCCGATGATAGGTATTCTGAATACACCAAATGTAAAACAGTTGCGGTGTTTGTTTGTAGTCTCACCTATGAACATTTACAAAATAACCTTGCATTTCATTAGTACGTATTTTCTGTACAGTTTGTCATGGTCTGGGTGTTTATAAAATATAATATGTATTATATCGTTGCTTCTGGTACACATAGTACAAGCCTAGAGCTTAGTTTGTGACCAGAGCAATATGTGTAATTTGTCCTACACATTATTATTATTATTATTACACATTATTATATGTATTATTTTAACTTTTTAATACTTTTATTGTTTAGTATTAATTTTGTTTAAGTATTTGATTAATGCATAGAATCTACTTATTTATTTTCTATCATTGTTTACTTTAGAGTTATGTTATGATTAATAATTAATCTTAGTTTTTAGTTTATATTGTTTGTTTTTATTTTTATTAATATTGTATTCCATTATTTGATGTATAAGTAGATTGTAAGAGTTAAATGTAATAACCAGTTTATGTGGTGGAAACTGCTACGTGACAGGGACTCATAGTGTTGGGATCAGGGACTTGCCCAGTCTGAATATATCTTGTATTTTTGCTTACTTAATAAATGAAAAGGAGAAAAAAATAAAAATGAACCATTCATAAGTTAATGGTAATGCAATGTGAGTATGAAAAATAAACCTATTTTTCATATTCGCATCGAGGAGGTGGATTGCGACCCATTGGTTGAGTCAGGCGTATCAGATGTTCCCTCCCCGTGGGACCACCTTGACGTGGTGGAGGCCTTTGCACATGTGTAAGTGCACCCGTTTAATCAACGGTCCCAGGAGGTGACGGCAAAGTCTGTCTCGGAGCGAGCGGCTGCCGAAAATACGCCAGCGTCTGTCCCATAGTGGGCGGCTGGCGTAGGGGAGGAAAATCTAGGCATCGTCTGTCTCGGAGCGAGCGGTTGCCTAGTCAGCGTCTATCCAAATAATTGTGCGGCAGAATTCGCTCTGCTTTCTGAGGCGACTCTGAGCCGCTGCGGGAATCCACTCGACCCTCGCGGGTAGGGCGGGTTCTCGCGAGAGAGGCCTATCCTGGCACTACTCTTTGGGTCGGAGTTGGCTGGTGATGGGGCCATACAATTTATTCGGTGGCCGGATGAGGAAACGGAGTGGCGGGGGACATGGTGTTTGTTCCCCCCGCCCTGTGGGGCCTGGCCCATTCGTCGCGTCGAGGGCCACGTGATGAAACGCGTCCGTGGTGTTACCGGGCGTCTTTATTCCTGGGGGAGTCTGAGAGGGGGGTAGGCCCTCCTCAAGCATACCCGTGGCCCCGCCATTGTGACGGCCGGGGGAACACCGTTGGGTTCAGTCAGTAAGATTCCGACATAACCTGGCTATCGCTCCTGCGATGGCTGGGTATCCATGAGGATTCCCCACGTAAAAAAAAAGGTGTGTCAGATATGTCAGAGTGTCCGTAATCATATCATTAGGAAAATATTTGATGGTGCAACCCGTTTGGAATAGATGTAAATGTTACTGTTACCGTCACTGTTAGTTGTTTAACCGACTTTAACCGACAATTTTGGTGCATCTCACCCTTAAAAGGAGCTTATACTCGTAGTTTAATTATATCGGTAAATAATATTTGGCTACCGAATAAATGTATTATTTTTATAGTAGTAAATCTTGTAATCTTCTCGGTCCCTCAGAATGGGAAATGGGGGTTAGTTATATTTTAGAGATATTTTTATTTTAAATTGGAGCATGTGGCTTTATATCTACATGATGGTAAGCAGTCTTACAAAATCCATAAATGGGCCGATCAATTCATTGTTGTAAAACAGCATTGATCGTTCCCAATGTGCTGGTCAAATGATGCGGTTACGAAAACGGTGTAACAAATACAAAAATATTTATTATCTCTCATTATAAAAGTTACAAGGGTTGGGACACTTCATTTAAGTGTGTGCACCTGTATTAGGAGTGACCATTACCTACTAGTTTGCATTGAGAAGGCTTTTTTTTGGGGGCACATGGTGCCATGGATAAAGTCTATTTGATCAGTACAACCTCATACTAGCCCAAAGTCACCATGTATATATATCCTCTCTGCTTCATCGTCAAACCAACCCCCCGTTTAGTAATCGCACCCTAAAAGAAAACTACCATCTCGATACGAAATCGATGTAATAATCTCCAGAAAACCGGTGAACCCACAGACTAAAGCCAAAACATGACTAGGTCATTTAACAGTTTTAGCATCTGTATATGGGCGGTGGGTGGTGGTAACGAGACCGCTCGGTTGGCCCAACGAAGATGCAGACCTTCCTCCCATATGAAAATGATTCTCAGTCCCTAACCCTTGCTTTCCTCTCCCATCATACCGCCTTGGCTTCTAAGTCGTTTACAGTCATCGCTGAATGACTTTGGAACCTTACCAGTTAAAATAAGACAAGCATCGGATAGAGAAATATAAAAAAAAAGAGTGTATGTCCATTATTTAAATTCTTGTAGAATTACATTGTAGAGTCAGGACCACCACTGAAGTCATGCGACTAAAACTGGAACTAAAATGTGTCTTGTAGTTTCACAGAAGTGTGCTACAGTACCCCTAGTGTGAGTTTTCTAAAAATTACTTTGCGTTTGTGTTAACTAAAATTTGTATGGAAAATAGTTCAGCGCTCCAAGCGGAAATTTTGAGAACTAGAAATGCGGTCGTGTGATTGGTCAAAATGTTAACGCGGTAGTATAGTTAACGCGAAAGTAAATGTTAAAAAAAACTCCACTAGGGCTACAGAAGCGCCACTACTATAAAACTTGAATGGTGGTTTCGACTGTAATTTTATTTTTTTAAGTCTTGTTTCATTCATCCATCGCATTTATCTTCTTTTAGACAAGCACCGAATAGCGAAATATTTAAAAAAGAGTCTAGGCTTATTAGGTATCTAAATTCAACGGTAGAGAGAGGTCCATCACTGAAGTCCTGCGACTAAAACTGAAACTAAAAAATTGTCTTGACTTTGACAGAAGCACCACGGCTATCGGACTTAAGTTCCAAACCAACTTTTTAGATTTTAATTGTTCTTTCATTATTCATCCCTTTTATCTTTTTTTAAAACACAGAAAGCTAAGTGCGCTTACTTGTGGGCAGTTTCTACCAGGTATAGCGTAATTACACTTGCACAACGTTGACCTTATGAAATATTTTATTACATTTTGTAAATTAATACTTTTACACTTTAAAAAAAAAACACAAATTAATAATTAAGCACACATTTTTATGTAAAGGCGTAGCTCATAAAATAAAAATGTATGTTTATATCGCTTACCGTCGCGTAAAGATTATATTTATTTGACGCCTTGTCTTGTCATTTTGTATAAGTTAAATTATTACTTTATTTTGAGTCGAAAGTTTGTTGTACGGCCATCATTAATACTTAGGCTGCTCGTACATTAGATTTTTTAGTGGAAAACGGCAGGTGACTTTGTATCTATTTGGTGGTAAGCAGACGCACAAAATTCACAAACGAGGTCGATCAATGCATTGTTGTTTAACATTTACGTTACTTTGAATGAATACTATGTACAATATATTAAGCTTTTGTGCAATAAAGAATTTTTCATTCAGCTAACCTTTGGGAGATTGACCAATAACAGGCAGAACATATAATAGAAATAGAAAAATAGTTATTATATAGGTACAATTTTTAACAAAGTGATTTTATAAATAAGTAGCAAATCTTCTGTGCCTGAATTAGGCTAGGAGCCTGTATCTCGGGCAAACAGATCTCTTCCGTCATTGGGTACATACAGTTTTAGGTATTCCATTATAATATTAACATGCATTATACAATTTACTGGTATAGTTTTAGGTATTTTATTACAATATTAATATTAATGCATTATATAATTTACTGATATAATACAATAATTAACACTAATAACAATTATAAGATATGACTACAAATTAATATAGGTACCTATATACGTGGTGGCCTAGTTGGATTTAAAAACGCTTAGGTCCCTGGTTCGAATCCCGGTGTGTACCAATGAGTTTTTAATTAAAAAAATTATGTACATTTGTTTGACAACACCACTATAGTGCCTCGGAGAGCACGTTAAGCTGTCGGTCCCGGTTTCACTATACCAACTTGTGAAACTGTTTATAGATGGGTTATTGAGTCTATCCAAAACATCGCGACGAGCTAGCCACTTGTTCGGTGTAGACTCATACCATCGGCTACAACGAGGTGGGATTAAAACCCCTCCGCTGGGTACCCTGGGGCCGTCTAGGCGGTCTCGGGCGCCGTAAGGCACCCGTGATGATATATATATATATATATATATATATATATATATATATATATACTACAAATTAATACTTTTGAGTGTGTAAGTGCAAGTGAATCCTATTTATGAGTGTGTGGAATATGTGTGTAATGTGAGGGAGTAGTGGTCCGTCTGTCTGTCTGAATATGATTCTGTTATTTAGACTTGTATTTTTAATAAATTTTCCGTTTCATTATAACCGAAAATTTTTAGCCACTTACTTAATTTAATCTTGCAATTTATATTATTTAGGGGGTAAATATTTATTTTATCGTTTACCTTATTATAAAGGAAAGGTCCCAGAAAGTATATATATATATATATGTACATTTGTTTGACAACACCACTAAAGTGCCTCGGAGAGCAAAAAAAAAAATTGCCTATACAAACTAATAATGTTAAAATAATAATGTGTATGGAGAAGCCTAATTTTTTTTTCATTTGTGACACAAGGTTCCATGGGAAAAGTTGTTCGATTTGATCAGCAGAGCCTCATATTATCCCCAAGTACAACCTTTCAAATTCACTCTTTATAGTCAAATAAGGTACCTGTTTCGTAACAACATCCTGAAATACGACTAACACAGTCGTATTTCAGGATGTTCTCGACAAAAAATCGATTAAGTCGTCTAGTCAAGTCAAGTCAAGTCAAGTCAAAAATATTTATTTCATGTAAACCTTTACAGACATTTATGAAAAGGCAAAAAAAAAAAAAGTATATATAAGGTCCTGTGTGCACTTGGCCAGGTCGCCATTCCTCCCACAGACAAATGTTGAGAATATAATACAAAATAAACAAATCGTAAACTATTAAACTATTGTCCTTGCGGGAAGAAAAAAAAAAAACAACCCAACCGAACACACACTACATAACCAACCAGTTTAAGACTAGGTGGTTAGCTGGTTCCCATTGACCTGTCAATCGTTGACTGCCCTGCAAAAGTGCCACCAAGCCTAAAAACGGTTAACCCACAGAGTAAAACCAAAATTAGACGTAGACTATAAGCAACTATTTTTTTCTAAATCAACAAACTTAAATGGTAAAACTTCAAAGTTCAATTATGTCGCCTTGTGGACGACGGACCTTACATGACACGGGCCACGTTGAACAATTAGCAATAATCACTGACAAGACAGTTTATGGCGCTTTGTTGGCAAATGAAGATGTCTGCCATTTAATGATGGAAGACTGCATTTACAATATTTGTACGCGTCATTGAAAACTAATTAGTACCTACAGCTATGTAGGTAGTTATTTCAGTTAGGTATTACATAATACATGGGTAGGGTAGTTGTTCCTTAATATGAACCTCTCTAGAGAAAAAAACGGGCGAGGCAACATGTCGTGTCGCCTTCAATCAAAACTGTATAGACTTTGGCAGGTGACAGCGTACCTCACGCCTACTGTCACTGTCAAAATACATACGTTTTTGACTGAGGCGACGCGACATGTCGCCTCGCCTGCTTTTTCTCTAGAGCCCATGGTACCCACGAACGAACACATTGGGCTTTACCACAACAGCATCAATAAGCTCGATAAATCGACAAAATTGATACATATCGATTTTATGAATGAATGTTCATTCATAAACTTCATTTTATCGACTGTCAAACTATATTGATGTGGTTATGCTAAGCACCCTAATTGTTTTTGTTTAAGAATGACGTGAAAAAAACTACCATATATAGTTATCTTAATTTTATATCGGCTACTTAAGAAGCCAGTAAAAGGTTTTGCGATCTCGAACGTCCAATAACGTCTAAATGTTGTTTTCAGTGATATCAAAGTTTATTTTTAATAAAAAAGAACGTAGAGGTGTAAATATTACTTACTCGATCCTAATTAGATAGTATTTTTATAAAAAATATATTAACTTTTGAAAAGACACCCAAAGTTTGATTTATGATTCTAAAAATATTACTTTAGTTCTCATTTTAAAACTAAACGGATTTCATATAAATAAATTATGTTATTAGGATCGAGTAAATAAAATCTACACCTTCATGTTCTTTTTTTCCAAAAAAATAACTTAATTATAACTTAAAACAACATTTAGATGTTTTTTGACCTTACATGACACGGGCCACGTTGAACAATTAGCAATAATCACTGACAAGACAGTTTATGGCGTTTTTTTGCAAATGAAGATGTCTGCCATTTAATGATGGAAGACTGCATTTACAATATTTGTACGCGTCATTGAAAACTAATTAGTACCTACAGCTATGTAGGTAGTTATTTCAGTTAGGTATTACATAATACATGGGTAGGGTAGTTGTTCCTTAATATGAACCTCTCTAGAGAAAAAAACGGGCGAGGCAACATGTCGTGTCGCCTTCAATCAAAACTGTATAGACTTTGGCAGGTGACAGCGTACCTTACGCCTACTGTCACTGTCAAAATACATACGTTTTTGACTGAGGCGACGCGACATGTCGCCTCGCCTGCTTTTTCTCTAGAGCCCATGGTACCCACGAACGAACACATTGGGCTTTACCACAACAGCATCAATAAGCTCGATAAATCGACAAAATCGATACATATCGATTTTATGAATGAATGTTCATTCATAAACTTCATTTTATCGACTGTCAAACTATATTGATGTGGTTATGCTAAGCCCCCTAATCGTTTTTGTTTAAGAATGACGTGAAAAAAACTACCATGTAGTTATCTTAATTTTATATCGGCTACTTAAGAAGCCAGTAAAAGGTTTTGCGATCTCGAACGTCCAATAACGTCTAAATGTTGTTTTCAGTGATATCAAAGTTTATTTTTAATAAAAAAGAACGTAGAGGTGTAAATATTACTTACTCGATCCTAATTAGATAGTATTTTTATAAAAAATATATTAACTTTTGAAAAGACACCCAAAGTTTGATTTATGATTATAAAAATATTACTTTAGTTCTCATTTTAAAACTAAACGGATTTCATATAAATAAATTATGTTATTAGGATCGAGTAAATAAAATCTACACCTTCATGTTCTTTTTTTCCAAAAAAATAACTTAATTATAACTTAAAACAACATTTAGATGTTTTTTGACGCTCGAGTTCGCGAATTCTTTTCCTGCCCACTTAAAGCCAATATAAAATTAAGATTTCAACATAGTAATACAGTTTTTAGGATACCCTTATTATATGCAAAAATGATTAGGTGTTCATTCATGGGTGCATGTTTATATTGTGGTATAACTACCCTACTTATTTATTATATAATACCTAACTGAAATAACTACATAGTTGTAGGTACTAATTAGTTTTCAGTGGTAAGATGATGTTATAAAATTTTAAAATTTTGGGTTGTCAAGGTATTTGATCCTGCTTTTTTGCACGTCATGCTCTATAAGATCAATCTTTTGTTTAATATAATAATGTTGATGTAATATTTACTTTATTGCAAGTTCTTCCGTTAGTAGTCAAACGACGTCGGCATGTTTCGCTTCTCCACGAAGCATCTCGGCCGAAATAAGTTGACTATTATTTCTTTTGTGGTACAGGTGAATTTGTAACGTTGATTTGTTCATTGATTAGGCTGTCAGTCGAATTTTTATTTCTAATTGTTCCCAAATATCCAAATGTAATCCTTTAAATAGTATGATATATCCATGTAAATATTACATCAACATTATTATATTAAATAAAGGAATTCCGCAAAATAACGCCTGATTCAATCAATTACATCAATCTATTGTTTTAATTAAAAAGCAAATTGAAATTTTGACGTACTAAGCAATTGTATCTTGGACGTCCAACCACGGGAGCTGCATTTAAAACAACATGACATGGGATAGTAAATCTATCACAAATCAATCTTGGGCATAGAAGCTTCTGCATCTGTTCTACATTGCAAATTAGACAACATGAAAAAGAAAACAAAGACGTTAAAGTTCCATCGCGTGTTAAAAGAAACCTCGTTAATACCTAAGTATAACGTTTGTAAAATAAAATGGCGAACGGTAATAGGCTATTTGACTACATTAAAAATATATTATACATTGTGGTCATCCTATCAGACAATGGCGTAAAAAAACATATTTCACTTTATTTTAAACTAAATTATGTATATCTTTTGTAGATTACACGAAATAAAATTGAATATTTTTTACAATTTTATTTATAACAAAAACATCGTTGATTGGATGATGACTGGTGACGTCACACGTGAGTAAACAAAACAATACACAGATTATAAATCATGTGGATGAAATAGAATAGAGTATAATATATAGGAGATTTTGTTTACTTGCGTGTGACGTCACACTTGACATAGATTGCCAAAGTGTGTTTAACGCCATTGTGGAAATTCAAACTTTAACTTTGATTTTTATTAATAATAGAGTAGACATCCCGGAAATATCAATGTAGTGTGATTATTATGTAATGGAGAATCATATAAAACGGGTTTCAAAAGCCTATTAAGTGCAAAGCAAATAGATTTGAGAACTGGATCGTCAAAAATTATCTAAATGTTGTTTTCAGTGATAATAAAGTGATTTTTTTATTTTTTTATTGGAGCACAGCATGTGACTTTGTTTCCGTCTGGTGGTGAGCAGACCTACAAAATCCATGACTAGGTCACTTGACGGTATTAGATTTAGACAAAAAAAAAACATGGAGGTGTATATTTTACTTAATCTATCCTAATTACCTACATAATTTATTAAAAAAAAAAAAAAGAGTTATGAAAGTAATATTTTTAGAATCATAATTCAAACTTTGTTTGTTTTTTCAAAAGTTTTTTATAATTAGACTAATCAGGATCGAGTAAGTAAGTAATATTTAATATATAATTTAATCTTACAGGTTCTTTTTTTCTTAAAAAAAACTTTAATACGATTAGAAACTACATTTACACGTTTTAGACGTTCGAGTTCGCGAATCCAATCGAAACAATATTGATCGCTCCCACTATGCCGTCTAAATGATGCGGTTAGAAAATAGGCGGCGACAAAGACGTGTTTGCATTACCAGTCTATTTAAATATCCTCACTGCTTTATATAAGTTTAATCACGTCTTGATTTCTCTTAAACATTGATTCTGACAAATTGCAAACAAGGCATTAAATTTTACCTGTGGTTTTTTTTTTCTTAAAACTAAAAACCACAGGCTTTAATACAAAAAGAGACAAAGTAAAAAGGTAAAAAATAAAATTTTTGTCAAGACCACGTCTCATTTGTTAGGGACATCAAGCGAATGGATTTCCCTGACCATTGCATTCTCCCCGAGGTACCAGTCCCCCGCTGGTCGAGATTTATTCCTTACAAACTTAACTCAATCTGCATAAGTTGGGAATAATTAACAATTTCTTGTGATTATTTTAAGGGTTTTGACCTTGAGAGGTAAAAGCTGAACCCATTTGGACCACTTTGCTTGACAGACAGACTGCTGCTGGTTCAAAAACGTTTGGATGAATATAACAGTAATTCTATTTGCGATAACTTATTTTTATAATTTTTACTTGTAAGTTTTTTTAACGTTGTAAAATGAAATTAGTAACTGGGCCTTTGGCGTTGTATCCGGAGTATTCCGGAGGTTGTGGGTTCGATTCTCACCCATGGCATTAAAAAAATAGTATGTTTTTTTCTGCACAGTTTGTCCATGACATTCTGGGTGTTTATAAAATATAATATGTATTATATCGTTGCTTCTGGTACACATAGTACAAGTCTAGAGCTTAGTTTGTGACAAGAGCAATATTTGAAAATTGTCCTACATATTATTATTATTTACACTGGTATTTATAAACACTTATTGAGGCGTTAAAAACAGTTTAGTTATAGAAGGTTTTGTCTATTTTTTTAGCATCATAGTAAAAGAGAAAACCTTTTATAACTAAAGTGTTCTTATTAAATTTTTAAAGTGTTCTTTAAGAACTCAATAACTTTTTATGAATGGTCACAACCTAAGCTCTAGGCTTGTACTATGTGTACCAGAAACAACGATACTAATACATTATAATAATAAATACCATCACGGGTGCCTATTTGGCTCCCGAGAACCGATTAACTGGTCTCAGGGTACCCAGCGGAGGGATTAACCCGTCCTCATTTCGCCGATGGTATTCGGAGGCAACACCTAACTAGTGGCGAGCTTGTTGCGGTATTTATGATGAAATAGCCTCCTTGTTTATACAACAGCGGTCACCCATCCCAGGCCGGCCTGGTTGTCATCTGCTTAACCTAGTTATCAGTTGCGCAGTGACTTGACCACTAGGCTGGGGCCGCTTTTTCAAATACATTATATATAATTTATAAATAACCAGATCTGAAGGGGCTGATCTCTGACTATAAGATCAGCCCCTTCCATCGGGATGTTTAAACGTTTGCTCACAGCTCATTATCTGAACGCTTAAACCAGATCCTCGTGGCAATTTTTGTTTGGTATGGTATGTATGTTTATGTATTACATTTATTATATTATATACCGTATTTAAGTAGTTTAGGTATTGTTATGCATCATTGTTAAAATTATATCTATATCCTTCTATCGAAAAGTTCTGCACCCTAAGCATATTTCAAACTCTCTCAAAGGTTAGCTGGTAGAAAATGCCTAAGGCATTAAGCTAGCCTATGTACAATTATGTGCAATAAAGAATTTTAAATAAATAAATGACAAACTATAAAGAAAAACGTTGGCATGGCTGAGAATCGAACCCATGACCTTTTTTAGGCTTTTTCATTTTCCTTTTATACGATACAGGATTCTCTTCCTAGTTCGGGACCAGACTCTACCATGGGTTTGCACAATTTTATTCAATCCTGTGACCAAAAATAAAGCGATCCTATTGGTTGTTGCTCATGTATACGTAAATGAATACGTTACAATGCGCAAACGCATGGTAGAGCCTCTGCTTTATAATAACGTAAACTGTGTAAAAATTATATAAATAAAAGAAATGAACTGAAAAAAAAACCGCAATCACTAGTCTAAGGCAGTAAAATAAATAATAGCTTTATATACTAAGTAATACCTAATTGGTAAAAAACCAAAACGCCCGCGCCGCCCGCCGTCCGGCGCCCGCGCAAACAAAGGTAACGTTTCAACCGCACATCGAAGGCGTGTAAGTTGCCAATATGTTTTGCAGATTATTGCCTCTAATCCTCGGTTAAGTTTACCAGAGGCAAATCGACAGTCACCGCGGGTTACTAAAGTGCTATCTGACAGGTATTTAAGTTTAATACTTATTACGTATTATTGGGTGATGGTGGGTTTGAGATTTAAACGATTACAAGATTACAATTTCGGGTCGTTTGGGATGACAGAGAGTTTTTGTTGATTTTTTTTAGTGTTCGTTTACTGGGTTAACTACTGAGCCAATTTTCTTATTTAATTAACATTTTTTTTTATTTAAAAAAATATATATATATAATATGTAGGACAATTTACACATATTGCTCTGGTCACAAATTAAGCTCTAGACTTGTACTATGTGTACCAGAAGCAACGATATAAAACATAATATATTTTATAAACACCCAGACCATGACAAACTGTACAGAAAAATCGTACTAATATTTTGTTGCCATGGGTAAGAATCGAACCCACAACCTCCGGATACAACGTCAAAGACGCAACCACTAGTCTACGGAGACTGTCAAAATAACATCACGGGTGCCTTTTTGGCTCCAGAGAACAGTTTTAAACGGCCTCAGGATACCCAGCGGCGAGATTAACTCGTTCTCATTTCGCCGATGGTATGTGGAGGCAACACCTAACAAGGGGCGAGTTTATTGCGGTGTTTATAATGGTATAGTCTCGTTGTATACAGCGGTCACCCATCGATTTTTTAAAATTTACATTTAGTATTTTTTATCTTAATTATATATGTACGAGTTGGCAGAATTGGTTCGACCTCAGACAGGTTAGTCATAGATTTAAACCCCCGTGTGTACCAGTTTTTAATTTGTTAAACACTGTGATTTTCTTTTAAGTTTTAGAGAGTATATGTAGTTATCTCTTTACATAGAGTTTGACTCTATTTAGAGAGATTTCGTTTGGTTTATTCTTTTGGTTAGATAAAATGGAATAAAAAATTTGTATTAGATCTCCCATTTTGTTGGACCATAATGGTCCAACAAACTGACGTTTAAAGGCGAGAAGGACTCAACACTTTACAAAATTAATAATTATTATGTACCTACTTACTTAACTACTTATTTTTAAATAAATTTATTCAAATTTCAAAAAGAAATTACATAATTTGTTACAGAACGGGCCCAAAACTTGTTCGTGGGCCCAAAAAAACCATTAACAAAATGTATCTTATCTTAGCATATAAAAGTTTATCTTAGCATATTATATATATACATGCTGACTTTGAAAGGATGTACTTTGGGCTAATATGAGGTTCTACTGATCAATACGAACAACTTTTCCCATGGAACTATGTGCCGCAAATGAAAAAAAATATTGCCTTCTCCATACAAACTCGTAATGTTAAAATGATAAATTTGTATGGGGAAGCCAAAAATTTTTTTCATTTGCGACACATGGTTCCATGGGAAAAGTTGTTTGATTTGATCAGCAGAACCTCATATTAGCCCAAAGTACATGCATTCAAATTCACTCTGTATATTCCTTAGCCTAAAAATATTATAAAACTATTTTAGCATTAGCATAATGAAATAGATATATCTATATGAAGAAGTTTATATATCTCTTAGATATTTTCTAACAACTGTTATTTATTTACCTGCATAATACAAGTTAATTTTATCTCCTGTCATACTTATAAATATTCAATTATTAATAATTATTTCTTCATTGAACGTTTCTAATGAGCCAATTCCAATAAAACAGGTAGTCTATGTTAAAACTATTTCATAATAAAATCATTACGATAAATATATACCATAATAAAATACCTAGGCCATAAAAACGATATTAAAAGTACACTTAAGTACCCATTTTATTACCTTAAATGTCCCCCAAACTATATTATTGGGGTCCAAAAGACATAGATAACGTAGCGCGACAAATTAAAAATAGTTACAGCAATTTAACTAGATAACGTGTTGAATATCTAATATCCATTCATTCAAATCATAAAGCTACCGCCTCAGATATTTATAAAATTAAAACTATTAAAATGTCTATTTCACGGTTGATCGTAGCCTTTAAATAAGGTGGCGGTCATAACCTCAATCAAAAAGGCGATAAACTTTGACAAAAATTCCTTCTTAAGCCGTCCTTTAATTATCCATATATTACCGACGGGAATCTACCTGTGCAACCTGACGTGATTGCCTATACGCAGCTCACCCACGTCAAACGAAAAGCACCCAAAAGAACAACTACTGACAAAACCCAGGCCGATAAGTCAAGCGAAATGTCCAAGCGAAAAAAAAAGTTATTCAGAACGTAGAAAGTGTCACTAACAATGGGAAATATTCAAAATCTTGTTAATAAACGTCTATAGATAGATGCAAGAGTCTTTTGACAATGTTGAAGTTTGAAAAAACCTGCGACATTCGAAGAAGGAACGCTGGAGTTTGTTAGAAAAAAAATATGTCAAGAGAATTTTGTATTTTTGTATATAGAGTTCCGTATAACAGACTGATCTCTTTTTTTTAACATATATAAGTAAACAAATATATAAAAAAAAATTATGTTTGACAATAACATAATAATTACGGTGACTATTGATATTCATACCGGAGTAAAAAGAAATACGGGTGCCTTTTCGGCTCCCGAAAACCGTTTAAACGTTTACTGGAGTACGGATTTTTTTTTATAAACAATGATATTTATTTGCAAAATTCTGAAATACATTAGCGTACTTAATTTTAAATTTACAATTAGATGGCGCACAAATTGTAAATGTGTTATTATAAAATTTTATACTTTAATGATAAATGTATTATTATTTATTGTCAAACATATATATATATATATAATAACTATGACAAATTACACATACTGCTCTGGTCACAAACTAAGCTCTAGGCTTGTACTATGTGTACCAGAAGCAACGATATAAATACATATTAAATTTTATAAACACCCAAACCCATAACAAACTGTACAGAAAAAAACATACTATTATTTTTTGCCAAGGGTGGGAATCGAACCCACGACCTCCGGATGCAACGCCAAAGATGCAACCACTAGTCTACGGAGGCTGAGTTTTATAGTTATATATTTGTCAAAAATTTAAATAGATTATTAAAAATGGTCGTTGTAGCACTTTATGGGTCATATGGTAAAATATTTATAATGGGTCTGTATTTGTTATTTTTTCTGTAACTGGACGCAGAATTTTTTTATCTAACTAGTTGTACGGGTGCTATGGGTTGGCTGTTGAGGTGGGTGTGGGTTAATTGTTGGGTCCAGCCAGCGGCCTCACGATTATATATATTTAATATATCAATAGACCATAATATTAGTTCCATGGTATAATTTGTAAACACAATTTACCAATTGTGAAGTATACACTCATAACTGCAAAAAAATATACTTCAAAACTCAACATACTTTTCATTTTAATTGTAAATATTCATATTATATTTACACCGCAAGAGCATGTCAATTGTTCGGTGTTAATTCAGAATTTCATGTGATATGGATTTGAAATATTTACATTTTTTTTTTTTTTTTATGTAAGAAGGTGTACTTGTAACTTAACTAGTTATATAATAAGTTATAATAACTTATATAAGGAGATCCTTATAGGTGCAACCTTATTATATATCTGAATTAAAAATCGTTTATTTACTCTACAAAAAATATAAATGAAAAATAAAATAAAATATGCCTATATGTAATATTAGTTACAATATTAAAAATTTTGAAAATGCTACAATGGGCGTAGGTTACCAATACTAGTTTGGTTTTTTGGACACTAGCGGCGTTCGTTACCCCGTTGGATATATATCTTAAAATCAGCAGCCCAACAGTTAAATTGTGTTTAATTTTAGGTTACTGAATAAACTTATTATTATTATTAAGACAGACGACCAGACAGCTTAAATCTATAACAATTATATAGGTATAATAATGTTCAAGGAACCCTAATAAAAAATACTTTTATTTTTCAAAAGCAACACTCAGAGCTCAGCGTGTGATCGGCCCGTATTTTGTAAAGAATTTGGGTTTTGAACAGGCGTCATGTGCGGACATTTTTTTTGTCATTTGAATATTGTTTTGCTGCAGTCATATGCGTCTGTGTGTGGTTTGACAATACTCTAATAGCATAATGCGATTTGTCACCATTATTCTGGTAGGTAGTTTAGAGAAAATCCTACTATAGGTCTTTATAACTTCGAAGGACCGACCGACCTGTTCATTATGCAGATTCAAAAACTTAAAATGACCTAGTTATGTTTTGGTTTTATTCTGTGGGTTCACCAGTTAACAGGAGCTTACTGCACCGACTTCTTGTCAAGGTGGTAGTTTCAGAGAGCAATTACGAAATGGGTATATTGAATTGGTGATAAAGACGTGAGGATTACGGTAAAATTCGTAAGGCAAATTCCTCTTTATCGCCCATTTCGCAACCGCATCTTTTAGTCCGTAAAGAAAGCAACCCATACTGTTAAACCAAAAAATATCGACCGATTCCACTCATGGACTTTGTTAGGCATGTTACCATCAGGTGGAAACAAAGTCAAATGCCAATAAAATAAAATAAATCTCCACCATAAGCCACCAAACATAAGTATAAAAAATATTATCTTATAGGTGGGAGTCGAACCCACGACCTTCAGACACAACATGCACGGAGTACGGAGGCTGTGTCAGGTAATCCATCATTTGGTGACCTCTATCGATGGTAACCTAAGATTAAGAAAGAAACCATAGGTACGTACTTACGTATTTTAAATCATAGTTGAAATCACTATTAAGGGTCTGACAGACGTTCGAGCAAGTACGCGTACTTGTGGCTCGACGACCTTACTCGCCCGTGTGTCACCCTAAGTCCGCGTACTTTAAAACCGCCGAGTAAGTTCGTCGGCGATCCAACTTGTTTGAAATTGTGTTCGTAGCCCGCCGTCTGTCATCACCACGAGTCGCGAATCATCATTTTGTATCGGCAGTCGTGGTATTTTATGGTATTCGGCATTTATTCTTTGTAATAACCGACGGATTTTTTAAAATGAAAGTTGCGTTACAATGTGAGTAAGCTTGCACGTGTGTCGCCGCGTCGAGCCGAGTAAGTATGTGAACTTTAAAACCGCGTTTTTAAAGCTCGTATATACGCCTATCAAAGTAATGAAACTAATAAAAAGGCTTTGCTTAGATGAGTGTGAACTGCTGTTCGGTGAACGAATATGAAAAGTTATACTTCGGGACATTATTTCAGTAATAATTCTAAGCAAAAGTACCCAAAAAAAAAATACAAAATGGCCTAGCTTCCTCAAATGAAGTTAAAGTAACAAGTGGCGTGTATTATGACTTTTTTTTTAAATTAGCTTTACCACATGTTTATTCTTAATATTAAAACAAATACGGACCTCCTACATAGAATAAACTTTACCCTCAAAAATTCGACATTAATGATACTCACAAAGCAATCCCTGGTATTTTTATAACGAATCAATCAAACAGTTATTTTTAAACATCGCAGGTTATCAAATAAAGAATCTAAACACAGTGAGTGTAGGCGGCCATCTTGGATTGTCTATGCTCCCCGTACGCTATTGGCTATGCTTCGTCGAGCACCTTATAAATACTTCAGCACTCTTGTTTATAATAAGGTTTTTATACAAGTTTAAATTAGTATATAGATTACAGTTGTTCAGTTTTGTAAGTTTTTTCAGTTATATTTCAATGGCGGTTTATGGGGCGCCATGCTAGAGTAGTATCCCGGTGTTATTTCTTCTCATTCATGTACCTAAAATAAGCGCTCTTTTATGAAGAGATATTGGAATATTGCATTAGCTGTTAATCAAGTTAATTTTCAGTACAGTTATGTGTATTCACGGCAGGATTTTACGAGTATACTGGGTAGGTAGAGACAACAATGCCGGACCTGGGATGGGTGTTCGCTTTATATGACTTTATAAACACCGCAACAAGCTCGCCATTTGTTAGGTGTTGTTTCTGAATACTATCGGCGAAGTGAGGACGGGTTAATCCCTTAACTGGGTACACTGCGTCCGTTTAAAAACAAATGGTTCTCGGGAGCCAAAAAGGCACCCGTGATGGTATTTAGATTTATTTAAATGTAACAATATAACTTAGTAGTAGCGATTTTCTATATTAAATTTGTCAAAATAAAATAATCAAAAACAATCTATTTACAATGTTATTAACATATTATCTACTAATACGCACAATTCTATATTATATACGTGGTGGCCTAGTTGGTTAGACCTTGGACTTAAAAACGCTTAGGTCCCTGGTTCGAATCCCGGTGTGTACCAATGAGTTTTTAATTAAAAAATTTATGTACATTTGTTTGACAACATCACTATAGTGCCTCGGAGAGCACGTTAAGCTGTCGGTCCCGGTTCCACTATACCAACTTGTGAAACTGTTTATAGATGGGTTATTGAGTCTATCCAAAACATCGCGACGAGTTAGCCACTTGTTCGGTGTAGACTCATACCATCGGCTACAACGAGGTGGGATTAAAACCCCTCCGCTGGGTACCCTGGGGCCGTCTAGGCGGTCTCGGGCGCCGTAAGGCACCCGTGATGATATATATATATACGCACAATTCTGCAAATACAGAATTGTTATGTCTAAATGTCTAATTATAGAATCAAGATTTGCTGCCGAAACCAGACGAGTGTTCTTTTTTTTTATTAAAAAAAATGGCAGCGGGTGGGGTAAAGTAATTAAAAATGGCGATTTTAATTCTGCGGTTAAAATCCGTGTCATCAAGGCATCAGTCTGAAGTATCTACTACTATACTGACCACTTATCAGAATATCAATATAAATGTAGCACGGCATGTGACTTTGTATCTATCTGATGTTAAACAAACCTAGTTCATGATTGAGGTCGTTCAATACATTGTTGTTTAACAATATTGATCTCTCCCACTATGCCGGCTAAATCATAGCGGTTAATGGGCGGCGACATCGACGTACCTATTGGCATTCGTATTTGAGTCTTATTTAATATCCTAGCTGCTTTATCATCGCCCGTTTCGTAACCGTACCATAAAAGGAGACTACCCCCTCGACAAAAAATCGACGCAGTAGTCTCCGGAAAACCGGTGAACCCACAGACTAAAACCGAAACATGATTAGGTATCAACAGTTTTCGCATCTGTAAGGGGTAACGAGTCCGGTCGGTCGGCCTAGCGTAGTATAGAAACCTTCCTTCCACCTAAATAATAGAACTCTGCTATCACCGATAGGAAACTAATCTCCTTTATTTGACAGCCTCCGTAGACTAGTGGTTGCGCCTTTGGCGTTGTATCCGGAGGTCGTGGGTTCGATTCCCACCCATGGCAAAACATATTAGTACGGTTTTTCTGTACAGTTTGTCATAGTCTGGGTGTTAATAAAATATAATATGTATTATACCGTTGCTTCTGGTACACATAGTACAAGCCTAGAGCTTAGTTTGTGACCAGAGCAATATGTTTAAATTTTACTACATATATATTAATATATATTTATAGGTAGGTCCATACATAATAAAATCGTAGTCTTTTTGTACATAAGGTTTTTCAAAACAAAGTACTTGATGACGCGAGAAATAAGAATATAATGTAAAACATATTTTTTAGATTTTTTTCTCTGTTTGTTTCTCCATATGTGCAACTAACAAAATCATTGGATTTAAAACCACTGAAAGAAGTTTTGTGCAACATTTAGCGTTTATTTCATCAAAATCGACCTACACACGATATAATTAGAAATCATAGCGCCACGTGCAATAGAAAATAGTTTTTCTAACACACATTATCTTGCTTAAAACTAGTTTTTATAATAATAATATGTAGGACAATTTACACATATTGTTCTATCAAACTAAGCTCTGGGCTTATACTATGTGTACCAGAAACAACGATAAAATACTTATTATAATTTATAAACACCTAGACCGTGGTACTATACAAACTGTACAGAAAAACGTACAAATATTTTCTTGCTATAGGTGGGAACCATCGAACACACGACCTTCGGATACAACGTCAGAGGCTCAACCACTAGTCTTCGGAGGCTGTAATGAGTTAGTTCTAGTAATAAAACTGCTTTTTTGGATTTGGAGCCACAATTTTTAGCTTCTTACTCATGTGCGTTGGAACAGGCGTATTTGATAGTATTTCACCAGTTTTATTTATTTATAACTCTCTCTTAATTTTAGTTAATATCGAAAAAATATTGTAGTCTATACCTATCTTTAAAATTCAAGGCAGGAGGCCTATTACGCCGCACAACATTAAGCTAAACTTTGACCAAAATGACGTCTGTCAATTTTCAATGTCGCATTGAAAATTGACAGGTTTTCATTACGTCACAATTTCATCATTTCGAAGTTTAGCTTAGCGTTGTGCGCGTAGTCACCTCGCAGGTTAGTGTTCTATACTGGTATAAGAACAAAACTAACAGAACAATTCCAACAATGCCGTCTGGTGTAAGATAACGCCTCAACGTATAATTTTATAGATGGTTATATAATTGACATGTCATCTGCCGACATAGAACCGATCTTTATTTTACCTTTTTTTTTTATTTCCAGAGCACTTATTTTATCCATTGTTAGGAGACTTAGTCAAATAATGCCGGAGGAATTAATATAATCATTTTCGATATTTATAAAGGTGATTGATTATGGTGACTTCGCATTTTTTCTTTGTAAAAGATAACACTTGACTGCCATTACAATGGTTTTAAATTTAATACAAAAGAGACCTTAAACGTTTGAGTTTAAGTTGGTAATAGATTAGGAAGTGTTGGTATTAAAAGTTTTTTTTAGATGTCTTTTGACGTTTGGAAGTGCCTACAAATCGTGCCGCGTTATTTCGTCCGTGTGCTGTCTTTATTCTTTTTTTTTTTGAGATGGCCAAGGTAATTTTTTTGATGCCCAAGTGTCATCGGAGGTGCGTCAAATGGTCTCAATGTTTTCTGAATTAAAATATCAATGTTGTAGACTGATTGATAAATTAACAGTACATTTGTTAGTGACTGTTTGGAGACTGACAATAAACATTAGTCTACTGTCAGACTGTCGTGCTACTTGTGTTGACATACTATTATTTAGATGTCAAATTTATTTCTGTGGTGATATATTTTCAGTGTGAATGTTAGAATAGGGGGTATACTTAAATTAGATTATGCCTTGGGCTCTAAAATTTGCCCAGATTTTAAACGGATTTAGTATCTACTCTCTTAATTTTTTTTAAAACTTTTCTGCTTTATCATCATTGTTGATTGAAGCTTTTCCCTATTAAAACTAATTAAAAAAAAACGTGTTTAATAGTCTATTTAGATTAGATATATGTAAATGGGAGTCTATTTACATTATATGTAAATGGGAGTCTATTTAATTTTCTTTATTAGGTTTTGATTTTGTTTTATATAAATGGTATGGAAAACAAACCTTAACACCTGTACCAAAGTTTATTTTCAATGAAGAGTAGGTATATGTACGTACTTATTAAATTTAAGTGTTACCGTTACAGAGATATTAATTTTCCTGAAAATTTACCTTTTTCACAACACCACTATAGTGTCTCGGAGAGCACGCTAAGCTGTCAGTTTCATTATACCAACTTGTGAATCTGTTTATAGATGGATTATTGAGTCTAACCAAACATCGTGACGAGCTAGCCACTTGTTCACTCGACTCATACCATCGGCTACGACGATATGGGACTAAAACCCCTCCGCTGGGTACCCTGACCGTCTAGGCGGTCAATAAGGCTTTTCCAAATTAGGCCGTCATACACATACATAAAAATAAATAGAACACGACCAAAACCAAACCGAACACACACCACACAACCAACTAGTGTAAGACTAGGTTGTTAGCTGGTTCCATTTACTTGTCAATCGTTATTTACCCTGCATGGGTGACACTGAGGCGACCAACCTAACAGACAAAATCTTCGCCCCAAATACCCTTTAGGTAGGTCGGGTGTAGGTTGTAGTCTAATATGAAGCTCTGCTGATCAAATCGACTACTCCAACTACTTTTACCATGGAATTATTTCTAGAACCATTTGTACACCATATACGTGGTGGCCGAGTTGGTTAGACCTTCGACTTAAAAACACTTAGGTCCCTGGTCGAATCCCGGTGTGTACCAATGAGTTTTTAATTAAAAATTTTATGTACATTTGTTTGATAACACCACTATAGTGCCTCGGAGAGCACGTTAAGCTGTCGGTCCCGGTTTCACTATACATTCAACTTGTTAAACTGTTTATAGATGGGTTATTGAATCTATTCAAAACATCGCGGCGAGCTAGCGACTTGTTAAGGCACCAGTGAGTATGTATGAATGTACCATTTGTAAGATTTTATCAGTAGCTCATATTAGCCCCAAGGATAACCTTCGAAAGTCACCCTGTATATTAAGATCATAGACCTTCAGTGTCTGACATTAAAGATTTTTAAAATAAAAGTTATAGAAGGTAAAATTTTTTTTTTGAAATTTTTGTCTGTCAATTTGTCGGTATATCTTTGGAAAAGCGATTTTTGAGGTGGAGTCTCCTTTCGGGGTGCGGTTACTAAACGGACAGTTAATAGCTACTAAATTATATATTTCGCAACCGCTTCATTGTCGACATAGTAGAAACTATCAACTCTGTTAAACAAGAGTTAACAAACTGTTATATTTTTTTATGTATAACAGTTTACACATATTTCTCTGCCCACAAACTACTATGTGTACCTGAAATAACGATATATTACATACTATATTATATCAACACCCTGACTATAACAAACTGTACAGAAAAACGTAGATACTAATATGTTTTTCCATAAGTGAGAATCAAACCTACAACCTCCGGATACAACGGTCACAGTTAATAGCTATTAAAGTTTACCCGTAATGCAAATTAATTTTTGTAGCCGCCCATTTCGCATCGGCTTCATTTATCTAACATAGTGGTAGCGATCAACGCTGTTAAACAAGAGTGGACTTTGTAGATCTACTTACCATGAGGTAGATACAAAGTCATTTCAATGCTCCTAAAAAAAAAACAACCTACCCACACGTAGAAAAAGCTTATGGTAAAGAGGCAGTAACCAATGGTAGAGTTCGTCGATTGACGTATTCAATTACACTGAAATACTGAATGAAATGAATTCAAACCACCTACTTAAGTAATTACCGTGATGTTAGGGCCAATATGCAAATCCCATAGCCGGGCGGGAGTCGCGGGTAACATAGGCGGGACGCAAGATGGCGGCGGCGAAAGTACATGTTAACACTTTAATTTATAGTTTTACGGCTATAATTCTGTGTATAAGGGTTTAGAAGCTTTAACGTGAGTTCTTACTAAATTTACTATAGTCGCTAGTAACTATAGATAAGGATTTTAACCAATTAGAGAGGTTTATTTGAAAAATAAAGCGATGCTATTGGTTGATTCCTATTTATAGTTACTAGCGTCTATAGTATACACTATTTATAAAAACTTGTGGTAAAGCTACAGGGGTTCTATTACGAGATTTTGCTAAAGTATTAACGTAGCGACTAGCGTTAATACGTTAGAAACTAGCTATTATCAATAGGAAAGTTTTATTTAACCTGCTTCCAAAAATAAGGTAGGTAATATCGTCACGTTAATACGATAGTAAAACTCATTGTGCAGTCTTGGGTAATTGGAAATATTATTGGGTAAAATAATATATTATATTTAGGTTCAATAATGCTCAGGTAAAATGTAAAAAGTAAATAGGTAAAAAGTTTATCAGTCAGAATTTAGATACTTTATTAATGGGTTAAATTATTATTTGGAATACGTATATAAGTAAGTTATATACTCGTAAGTTATTATGGGTACTTAATAACTTTTTTTTTTTTTTTTTAATATACCTTTATGAAGAGATTTTGCTAAAGTATTAACGTAGCGTTAATAGTAACGTAGCGCTTACCTCGATATAATAGTGCTTCGGGCATGTTCGCTGAGGCGCGCGTCCCCGACTTCTTTGCAGTGACGAGAGTGCGTGTGGCTTCTTTTTGGGAAAGGCTACGTCAGTCAACTAACAAAATCCTTAAAGCGGTATGTGAGGATCTGACTACTGACTAGTCCTATATTTAAGTACTGGCTGTCAACTCATATTGAAGCCAATCATAAATGAGTGGTTTTGTATATAGTTTGTATATATCTAGTTGTATTATTGTTGTTGCGTGTTGGTATTGTTTTGTTTGTTAAAGGGCTACTTGTACAGACGGATCAGTATCGTTATGCGGCAAAAATATGTAGAATGTTTGGACTGTAATTATTTTTATTTATTATTACTTGTTTTAGTCTTAAATATTATGTAACTATGGGTTTATACCTGAAAATAAATCATTATTATTATTATTAATACGTTAGAAACTAGCTATTATCAATAAGAAAGGTTTATTTATCCTGCTTCCAAAAATAAGGTAGGTAATATCGTCACATTAATAAGATAGTAAAACTCATTGTGCAGTCTTGGTTAATTGGAAATATTATTGGGTAAAATAATATATTATATTTAGGTTCAATAATGCTCAGGTAAAATGTAAAAAGTAAATAGGTAAAAAGTTTATCAGTCAGAATTTAGATACTTTATTAATGGGTTAAATTATTATTTGGAATACGTATATAAGTAAGTTATATACTCGTAAGTTATTATGTGTTCTTAATAACTTTTTTTTTTTTTTATATACCTTTATGATGAGGTATCTGTCTTTAAAATTAATAATATGATTACCAAATAACTGAGGGAAACACTATGAACACATCTGCGCTTAAAAAATTGAGAAAATCTCTACAGAATTTCTATACAGGGAGGTCCGGGGTGGTTAGCAATATAGCAGACTAATACCTAATGGCGTGCTTTACTTTCATAATCAAGTCATAAATAACTTGAAGCACCATTTCATTTAGCAGTTCATAAATTTGTAGAAACTTCCAAATATTTGTGCACTCGAAACTCGGGCAAAAAATATGGTAACAAAAAACTCTGAAATAGGATTTGTATACCCTTCGAGGAATCCCGGGTTTAGAGGAACGGTTGTGGTGCCATTTTATTGTTTTTAAAGTTTTGGCTTCGGTTAGTATATTTATGGTTAATTTTTAACTAACTTTTTCCTGCAGCTTAAATTAATAAAGCCCGGTTGTCAACGGTTAATGTTTTTCATTAATAATTGAAGTTTTGAATGTAATAACAATAAAAAAAACTAATTTTAGGTACTTTCTCGATGCGGCTACGAAACGGGCGATGTTAATGATAAAGCAGCGAGAATATTAAAATAGACACGTGATGCAAATACGCCTTTGTCGCCGCCAATTTCGTAACCTCGTTATTTAGCCGGCATAGTGGAAGCTATCAATATTGTTAAACAGCAATGTATTGATCGACCCCATTCATGGACTTTGTAGGTCTGCTTACCATCAGGTATATACAAAGTCACATGCCGTGCTCCAATACAAAAATTAAATACTTTATTGTACAGTAAACAAAAGTTATGTACAAAGGCGAACTTAATGCCTCAGGCATTATCTACCAGCTTACCTTTAGGAAGTAGGTACATGGTTATACCTAAATAGTAGAAGTTAAATATTGGTTAATATTAGCCACTCATTTATTTTATAAGATAAAAGTGTCAGTTCTTCTAGGTGAGAAGGAGGTATGTCTCTACTATAAGTTCACTAGGCCGACCGACCGGTCTCGTTACCACCGCTCATACAAATGCAAAAACCAGCCCCAAAAAGCGGCCCCAGCCTAGTGGTTAAGTCACTGCGCAACTGATAACAAGGTTAAGCAGATGACAACAAGACCGGCCTGGGATGGTGACCGCTTTATACAACGAGGCTATTTCATCATAAACACCGCAAGAAGCTCGCCACTTGTTAGGTGTTGCCTCCGAATACCATCGGCGAAATGAGGATGGGTTAATCCCTCCGCTGGGACCCTGAGGCCGTTTAAACGGTTCTCGGGAGCCAAATTGGCACCCGTGATGGTTTTTTTTTTTTTCTTCTAGGTGAGAAAGAGGTATGTCTCTACTATAACTTCACTAGGCCGACCGACCGGTCTCGTTACCACCGCTCACACAGAATCAAAAACCCGCAAGTGACCTAGACATGCTTCAGTTTTAGTCTGTGGGTTTATCGTATTTAGGTGGTATTCACCATTCAGTTACAAAACGGCCGGTTAGTTATTTTAGAGCTTTTATTTCTACAGTAAAAGTTTTAAGTACAATATGTACTTATAAAAATGTGCCATTGCGGAACCCCGCGTACAATTAGCATGGTTGAAGAACTTGTTCAATACATTAGTTTGTGACCAGAGGCCATAGTCTTATTCTCTTTTAAAGCTAACGCTATATTATCAAAACAACTAAAACCGTTTTGGGGCCTTACCAAAGAGCCGATCGATAATCAAATCGAAATACCCATCGAAAGCCAAATGTATGGGATTTGACGTTTCTCGGCGATCCCGCTCTACCCATAGAGTAAAATTCCTATACAATTTTATCTATCGATGAGGCGATTCGATTGGCGATCATGTTCTTTGGTTAGGCCCATGTACAATTGTCACCACACGGAATACTAAAAAAAAATTAAGCCAAATGTACCTATAATAGAAGCGAATAGAGTGCATGACTTTTTTAGTGTTTGTTGTTACTGATTGTTTAATGTCATATTTGTTATTTTGACAACCTAACGATTCCGTTATAAGAAGTAGAATATGGCAGCTGAGCAATGTGTGTGTAACGTCCTACATATAGAAAAAAGAAGCCAAAATAACTTAGAAGAAAAAAATACCTTCGCGGAAAAGTCTTTTTCTATTACCTTACCTCGGGTAGCCTGCTGAAGCTTATTCTAGTTTAGTTACAATTTTATTATAATATTCTTATTATTATTATCTTATATGAATGGCCACTACGCGTGCGCGTAATTTTGCCAATGTCAAGTAGATTGAGGGTAGATTCAAAAATGTTTGATTACAAAAGTGAAAGTGGGATAATAGGATGGAAAGGAATAAGGAAAGGACTAGGTTAGAATTAGGAATGGCCACATGACCGTATGCAAACATACGGTATAGTGATGCCAGTGTCAAGTGAAGGGGGAAATAATCGACAGTAAAATGGGTACCGCCATTTTACTGAAGATAAAGGGATTCGTTGAGATAGCACAAACATGAGATTACTGCGTAATTGCTACACTTCTCAAATGATCACATAAGAATGCTTGTTCTACAAAATTGGTACACTTTTGCACAATAATATCCTATAAACTTAACTACGAAAAATATACTAGAAACACACGACTACAGTTCGGGCTACCCTCGAGGAATCATAATATTCTTAAATGAGCTAATTATTAAAACAATTGTTAAAAAAAATACAAAGGGCGTTTTCAATACTTTACCTTTTTATAAAATTATAAAAAAAAACAATAAAACAAAACTTCTCAAAGTTGAAATGAAAGAATACAAATTCAAAAAACGTATTTATAATTATAATTTAACCGTGAGATTTGACTTGAGTCAAGGATAAATTAAAAATTAGAAAAAAAAAGATAATTATCTCAGCTTAGGCCTTTTCCGCGTAGACATTAGTCAAGATCACAATGAGATACCATTGTGTGGAGAACACTTTTATTATATTATTATTATTTTATACCATCACGGGTGCCTATTTGGCTCCCGAGAATCGTTTGAACGGCCCCGGGGTACCCAGCGGAAGGATTAACCCGTCCTCATATCGCCGATGGTATTCGGAGGCAACACCTATTAAGTGGCGAGCTTCTTGCGGTGTTTATGATGAAATAGCCTCGTTGTATAAAGCGATCACCCATCCCAGGACCGGCCTTGTTGTCATCTGCTTAACCTTGTTATCAGTTGCGCAGTGACTTAACCACTGGCTGGGGCCGCTTTTTATTTATTTATATAAATTAAATGATCAAATTTTTGGGCGTTTTATCTATTATTAAAAGTTTGTAACCATAGTCACTACTGTAGTTTTACCACAAGTTTTTGCAAACAGTTTCTACTATAGTCGCTAGTAGGGATCAACCAATAGGAACGCTTTATTTTTCAAATAATCCTCTCTTACTGGTTGATTCCTATCTATTTTTGTCATTACTACTATAGTAAAAACTATTTGCAAAAACGTAGTAGAGCTACTGAAATGTTGTGTAGTGTGAGTTTTCTAGTTTTCCCATACTATGTATTATTTTGCGTTTGAGTTAACTCATATTTGTATGGGGAATAGTTCAGCGCTCCAAACGGAATTTATAAGAACTACGAGCGTGTGATTGGTGGTAACGCGAAAGTAAACGTCAAAAAAACTTCCAGTACGGCTACTGAAGTAATAAAAGTTAATATCCTCGTCCAGCCCGACCCAATAAGACCCTGCTTGATTATTTCTATCAAACGACAAAATCTTACAAGTACTTTCTGGTGGCAATTCAAACTATCACGAGAAACTATAAGAATTGACAGCTGAAGATTTTTGGTATACATATTACACACCTACAGCTTAGCAAGTGGCTAGGCAATATGTGTGATATGTCTTACATATTACTACTTATTATAATTACGGTATCAGTAGTCAGTAGCATAAAGTATAGACCACCAAGTATTAAATGTTACGTGATACGGCCTATACATTTAATTTAAATAACTTACATACACACTATCACGCCTGTGCCTCTGTTAAAGAGTAGACTTCCACTTCCATGCAAAGATTCATCAGGCACGTCTACTTTATATTAGTCCTTTTTAAAAGGACATATCGAAATTGATCTGTATAGACATATCGAAATCGCCTTGGTGGGCCATATTCTGTATTTTTACTAGATTCGGCTTTCGTTCAACACACATACGCCCAATGTGGAATAATCATAAAGCCATATACCTCACCCTATGTATTCCAAAAAAAAAATTTTTATTAACTACTTGTTCTACCCCAATAAAAATTGTATTGGTTGTATTTATTATTTTATATGCCCCTTTTCTGTAAATAAATAAAGATAAACACTAGTATTTTACCTAATGATTTCTATAGTAATACACATTGGGGGTTGTTCATGCTTTAACATACCTCTTTCAATCTTCTAACATCAACATCATCATATGAATGATGCACGAGTTACGACACAAATATTATATTTATTGCAAAGTGTCTCTCCATACTGTTGTAGCTTACCGACAGCTGTTAGCACATGTGCAGGACACGACACATGGCACAAACTTTGGACACTAAAATATACTTCGACACTTCTAATTTAGAAGTCAAAAATATTTAATAACGTAATAATAGGTTGTTATTATAACTTTTTAAATATTCTTTATAATTACTTTTACTCAAAATTATTCTAACTAAAATTAACAAAAATATTGTTAATTCAATATACTACTATGATTTTTTTTCCATCGTATTGACGTAACGTTAAATACTTCAGAAATCACCAATAGGCTTCACTTTATTTTTGTTAATGCGACAAATAACCTATTCAATTGGTAGAATCTAACGTATTAACAAACCATGAAAGAAAATACAGTACCTACTATTAAAATAAAATTTATAGTCTGTCGGTTTTCAGAAGCCTAATACTATATCGTAGATAGGTTTACTATTAGGTAAAAACAACCATTTTAAAATATTTATTTAAAAGAGTAAAAGGTGCCACATTTTATTCTCAGTGAACCTTATACTGTTAGGACTCTTTTTATATAACGGCTCTGGATACAAGTCCTTTGGAAACTCTTCCTGGATTTTACTTAGTGTTACCATATCATAAAATATTAAAAAAATGCATGTAACACTCGTAACTTTAACCGTTATTCATAAAAAAAATGAGGCATCGAAGAACACTTTAGTTATAGTACGTTTTGTCTCTTTTTTTAGCAACAAAACTTAGGTAATATGCGTAAAAGAAACAAAACCAATTGTTACTAAAGTGTTCTTTAAGGACTCAATAATATTTTATGAATAAGGCCATTAGAATAAAATTATTTACTTAAAACAATTTCAGGAGCGATTTTTAAATGTCAGCGATGACTTTTATATCATCAGTGACAAAAATATCAACGATGACTAGGACATATCGATTTATCAAAAGTCGTATTTATGAAAATATAAAATAATATTTCTCATAGACACGAACCTGGGACCGATTATTGGTCCTAGACAAGAGCTTTATTGCGCTTCGTTACACGAAAATATTGTTAGTCGTTCGAATTGCCAGTCTTGTTTCTCATAATAAATACATTTCTATGCTGAAAAATAAAAAAAACTCACTGGTGAAACGGAACTTAACTGTCATTATCTGTGATTATTATTATATTTCATCGGTGACTTCACATACGAGTGTTGTAGGAGGCACTCGTATTGATATCTAAATATGATATTTTAGTCACTAGATGACATTTAAAAATACGAACTTAGAAATCAATTGCTATTTCAGTGATAATTCAAAAAAAAAATCTAAAAATTAAATTAAAATTCAGTGATTATTAGACATCCGTTGATATTCAAAAATCGGATATTTCAATGTTTTTAGCAATTGTTTTTTTTTTAAATTTAAATAAGTACAAGCATGCTAGCGTATTACTATTGTACTACTTATGAGTTAGTAAAGGCCAATTCCTATAATCATTGATAACGGTAACGATGCGTTATTTCCATATAAAACAACATTTTTGTATAGGAAAACGAACCGTTGCGTTTATGCCTAAATGAATATAAATAATATGCACTATCTATTAGTGTTTATTTACTGGCAAAACACTGTATATTTTACATAAATTTCTAACATAAATAGGATGAAATTATTTTAGTTTTAATGTCGCTACTCAATAACAGATGGCGCCGCGTATTACTTTTTACTACAGCAGCAAGTTGTATATAGAGGTGCTAGTATTATATATATCTTTGTTCTAGGACTTAAAGTACGTTTTTATTTCGATTTGAATGTTACTTAGAGGTGCAACCGAAAATTACCAATATGAACCATTTTTATTTGAACAAATTTTGATTTGAATTAAAATAATTAATTTGTTAAAGTTTATAGAACTTGTTCAAAATACGACATTTTCAGTCGGCTGTTGCCCTCAACTATTAGAGGCAATTACTAAAAACTTTATATATATATATCAAAAATGACAGAACAAACTACGGACATTTTTTTGAGATTAACTAACAGTTACCATTGGTAACGATTATGGGAATAGGACATTGGTCATTTGACAATAGGTATTTACATTTGACGAAGGCACTTAGATTTTATTTTTAGGTAGGTAATATTTACGCCACTAATACAATATTATATATACCAAGACGTTGGCAAACTATACAGTAAGTAGCTCTACCACAAGTTTTTGCAAACAGTGTCTACTATAGTCGCTAGTAACTATAGATAGGAATCAACCAATAAGATCGCTTTATTTTTAAATAAACCTCTCTTATTGCGTATTGGTTGATTCCTATCTATAGTTACTAGCGACTATAGTAAAAATTGTTTGCAAAAAACTTGTGGTACCGAAACTTGAGCTACAGAATCGAACCCATGACCTCCGGAATTGGATACAACTTAGAAGGGCGTAACGCTAAACCCGGAGGCGTTATTATTAATAAATATTTTCCAGAGGTCATGGGTTCGATTTCCACTCAAGGCGTTAATATTACTACGTTTTTGTACAGTTCGCTTTGGTCTGGGTGTTTATAAAATATTTTATTTTATATATTATTTATCGTTGTTTCTAGTACACATAGTACAAGTCTAGAGCATAGTTTGTGTCCAGAGTAAATGTCCTACATTTTATTATAATTTTAATACGGGGCAGAGGCTATCCAGAGCGGAATTTATACTTCTAGTCTATATTCTATTCTACGAGCAATGACAGTGGTATCAGCAGACACAGTAGCTCTACGACAAAGCGATCCTATTGGTTGATCCCTAACTATAGTTACTATCGACTATAGTAGAAACTGTTTGCAAAAACTTGCGGTAGAGATACTGATAATGCAGTACTATGCATGATTAAACGCCGACCGGTGGTACCACGAAATGTCGCTTTCTTAATTTAAATGACATTTTTACATTGTTTACTATAGACAATTTGCGACATCAAACGTTATTTACATTCTTGGGTATATCGTAATATACGTGGTGGCCGAGTTGATTAGACCTTGGACTTAAAAACACTAAAGTCCCTGGTTCGAACTCCCGGTGTGTACCAATGAGTTTTTAATTAAAAAATGTATGTACCTACATTTGTTAGACAACACCACTATAGTGCCTCAGAGAGCACGTTAAGCTGTCGGTCCCAGTTTCACTGTACCAACTTGTGAAACTGTTTATAGATGGGCTAATGGGTCTATTTATAAAACATGCAACGAACTAGCCACTTGTTCGGTGTAGACTCATACCATCGGCTACGACGAGGTGGGATTAAACCTCTCCGCTGGAGACATATCGGAGTACAATTAAAAGAGACGACGTCACTATCAGTTCTTGTGGAATATACTTTATCTATTTTGGTTATTTTCTGTGTGACGAATTTTATTTAGTTAGAAGTACAGTATAAATAAAATGGTGTCAGAAATCCTGAAAATGTAAAAAAAAAGCTTCTGCTACTGGCTGAAATAGCAAGAGCTTTCTTCAGGAATGTTTTCAGTTCATAAATAGATAGTGACACTGTAAAAATAAGTATCTTGACACCGTCTCGAGACACTTATTTTACAGTTTCAGATTGCTTTTAGGGGTTATTTAGAAAGTTTAAATATTTATATTTAAATCCAGAAATATAATTGTTCAACTGTAGCATCTACGTACTATCATCGGGCTTAAACGGCCGCAGAGTGCCCAAGGAAGCCAAGTTTTATAACGTCGTGGTTTAAGGCCGATTCCTATAAACAGAGGTAACGGTTCGTTATTCCCATATACAAATAATAATTTTGTAACTAGTGTAGATTTAAAGGTATTAAAGTGTACTTAAATATAAACATCACGAAGGGGCCAACTATTATACCATGTAAAAACTTATTTATTTGAATTTTATAAACATCAGGATTTTTTTCGAAATTAAACTCGATTTTTACTAAGTGCGGGCACAATAATTAATAAAAAAATATTATTATAAAAAATGTGGCCCTTCAATACTGATGCTTTTATAGGTACCAAAGAACATGAAGTGTAACCTTTAAATGTATTATGTATTATTATGTACCTTTATTATGTGATATTTTGCTTCAGATACAGTTTTTTGTTATATAGGTAATTTTAAATTTAATATATATGAAGACACAAAATAACATACATAAAGGAACAAAACCTGCAAACACACACAACTGAATAATCCTGCAGTTTTTTTCGTAATCATGGTCACGAAATCTTGTCTCTTCGACCAATCATTTTCCACGACCAACACTCTTTAAGTGGTCGGAAAAAATGCCCTAAACGAGCCAGGGCGGAGTCGACCTCCTCAGAAAGTGCACCGATACGCCCTCTACAGTGCAGTGGCGACATGCAATGTGACGATTGCGCGCACTCCCTAATTTGTGATAGCATAAAATCCTTAGCTTTTGCCAGCTTTTGATATAAATTCTGGCTTAATTTTATTGGTGAATATTTGCCTTGGCATTAATCGGTTTTGACCGATACCTTTGAGCGACGATTTAAAACAACTTTACATGCGGTTATGAAATTTTTAGTGTTTCTGTCCATATTTTGTTAGCGTATATTTTGCACTTTGCCTTACATTGTTTAAAAGTATTTACTATAGAATCTAAAACTAAAAATTGTGAAAAATTTATTTTATATCTTTTTATTTATATAAAACTTTATTTTATTTAAAACATATTTTAAAAAATTGCCCAAAATTATAACAATAAAATCGGCCTCCGTAGACTAGTGGTTGCGCCTTTTGCGTTGTATTTAAAGGTAGTGGGTTCGACAATTAGTACGTTTTTCTGTACACTGTCTGGGTGTTTATAACATATTATATCATGGCTTCTGGTACACATAGTACAAGTCTAGAGCTTAGTTTGTGACCAGGGCAATAGGTCCTATATACTATTATTATTGTTATTGAAACTGTCTAGTGGTAGTCTCTTAGGGTTTGGTTACGAATCTGGCAGTAATTTGCGGATAAAACAGCTAGTGACAACAACATTATGAAGTAGACTTGTAAGACATATTAGTCTTTGTCGCTGCCCATTTCGTAACCGCATCATTTAGCTGACATAGTCGGAGCGAACTGTTTAACTATTAACTATAACTCTATTAATAGACTTATAGTTCTGCTTATTATCAGGTAACCTCATCAAACTCTTCACTGAGTATCTATCTATCCATCCATTCTATAGGCGCCTTGTAAGGTAAGATAACCCGTAACCCCGTATACATACATAAATAAAATAAAAATAAAAAAGCCTTTTATTTTCCTTAAAAAAAAGTAATATGTATAAGTAATATTTGACAGCCTCCGTAGACTAGTGGTTGCGCCTTTGGCGTTATATCCGGAGGTCGTGGGTTCGATTCCCACCCATGGCAAAAAATATTAGTATGATTTTTCTGTAGTCTGTCATGGTCTGGGTGTTTATAAAATATAATATGTATTATATCGTTGCTTCTGGTACACATAGTACAAGCCTAGAGCTTAGTTTGTGACCAGAGCAATATGTGTAATTTGTCCGACATATTATAAAAAAAAAAAAAAAAGTAATTGATTGTATTACGTAGTGGCCGAGTTGGTTAAACCTTAGACTTAAATACACTTACGTCCCTGGTTCAAACCCCGGTGTGTACCAATGAGTTTTAATCTAAAAAAATCTGTACATTTGTTTAACAACACCACTATAGTGCCTCGGAGAGCACGTTAAGCTGTCGGTCCCGGTTTCACTATACCAACTTGTGAAACTGTTTATAGATGGGTTATTGAGTCTATCCAATACATCGCGACGAGCTAGCCACTTGTTCGGTGTAGACTCATACCATCGTCTACGACGAGGTGGAATTAAAACCCCTCCGCTGGGTACCCTGGGGCCGTCTAGGCGGTCTCGGGCGCCGTAAGGCACCCGTGAAGATATATATAGTGCCTCGGAGAGCAAGTTAACCTATCAGTCCCAGTTTCACTAAACTTGTGAAATTGTTTATAAATGGGTTATTGAGTCTATCCAAACATTGCGACGAGCTAGCCACTTCTTTGATGTAGACTCATACCACCGGCTACGACGAGGTGGGTTTTAAAACCCCTCCGCTGGGTACCCTGGGGCCGTCTAGGCGGTCTCCGGCGCGCCGTAAGGCACCTGTTATGATATGTATGTAAATAATTGATAATTGCTAGATTTTTCTATATAGACTTTTAAGGACCCCCCTTTGGGTGAAGGCATACATACATAACACACTAAAAATCAAGGTTATTACAAAAAAAAACACAGAAAATTCCACAAAACGTTAAACTTAATCTGCTTATTTATTTTTATAGATAAATAATATATAAAACCGCGTATTAAATGATAACGGACTCTTTCAGGAGTTTATCAAATAAGTACGCGTCCGTAAGACGGTGCCATAATCTCTTAGTACGTAAATACCTAGTATACCAGATAAAGGGTACTTAATACCTCCCTGTGTCACATCAAAGTCAAAATTAAAACAAAATTGTAACAAATTACATGTTTATTGTAAATGATTTTCTTTAATTGCTTACTAAAGAGCGCTATTTGGTTTCCTATTGATTGATGATTATTTTTTAGGGTTCGGGTATATCGGAACAGTAGTTATCGAGATATTCACTCGGACAAACCGGCATACCTATAGCTCACAATAAACCTTTCTGAAAAATATTCAGATATTCACTCGGATAAACAGGCATAACTATAGTTCACAATAAACCTTTCTGAAAAATATTCAGATATTCACTCGGGTAAACAGTCATAACTATAGCTCACAATAAACCTTTCTAAAAATATTCAGATATTCACTCGGATAAACAGTCATAACTATAGCTCACAATAAACCTTTCTAAAAATATTCAGATATTCACTCGGATAAACATTCATAACTATAGCTCACAATAAACCTTTCTAAAAATATTCAGATATTCACTCGGATAAACAGGCACACCTATAGCTCACAATAAACCTTTCTGAAATTTTTTTAGAAAGGTTTATTGTGAGCTATAGGTATGCCTGTTTGTCCGAGTGAATATCTCGATAACTACTGTTCCGATTTCATAGAAATTCTGAAGGGATATTTTTGGGTGACAAGGATGTATAAAGGTGTAAGTTAAAATTTTCTAATAATCAGGTGGAAATGGGTCTAATACAACAATCAGTGAATAATAATAATAAAAAAGAGGCTTTAATTTGTTTTATTTCAAAACTATTTGTCGGTAAAAGCGCCCCCAGCCTAGTGGTTAAGTCATTGCGCAACTGATAATAAGGTTAAGCAGATGACAACAAGGCCGGCCTGGGATGGGTGACCGCTTTATACAACGAGGCTATTTCATCATAAACACCGCAACAAGCCATCCGCACAAGAATACCATCGGCGAAATGAGGATGGGTAAATCCCTCCACTGGGACCCTGAGGCCGTTTAAACGGTTCTCGGGAGCCAAATAGGCACCCGTGATGGTATTTAATTTTTTTTATTTTATTTGTCGGTGTTTTTTAATTTATTTCACATATTATGTATACAAAAATATTTAAAACATGGTTCAATAGGTACCTACCTATTATTATTACTCTATTTGTAGTTCATAGAAACGCTAGACACATTAAATTTTTATTAATTTTTTATTTTGTCGCTCTACTGTTGTATTCAGAAATGATAATTCACTCCTTATGCCCGCAGTTATTTTTCTGATTTAGTTCCCGAAGGTGTTATTTGGTAAATGCCTAGCGAGATTAATTCCTTCTTTGTACTTAATTTGGGTCATAAAGAATTTTTTTTAATTCCTAGATTAATAATTTTACTAAAAAAAATCTTTTAGAGTTACACCTATGACTCTACCTAATTAGTTTTTTTCCTAGTTAGACTTATTTTTTTTATTAGAGCACGGCTTGTGACTTTGTATCTAACTAATGGTAAGCAACCTAAAATCTCCATGAATAAAGTCGCAATTTCACAGCTAAACTACTAAAACAACTTATTATAATTAGAAGATTAATAATAATTTATTTACTATCTACTTAGGTATCCACCTAGGTACCCTATATACTAAATTAACACAATATTATTTTGACATTAATTTTAATATTTTTTTTTTACAATATTTACATTATACATGGTGAATTTGAATGGGTGTACTTTGGGCTAATATGATGTTCTACTGGTCAATACGAACAACTTTTCCCATGGAACCATGTGTCGCAAATGAAAAAAAAATATGGCTTCCCCATACAAATTGGTTTTTTTAACTTTACTAGTTTGTATGGAGAAGGCATTTTTTTTTTCATTTGCGACACATGGTTCCATGGGAAAAGTTGTTCGTATTGATTAGTAGAACATAATATTAGCCCAAAGTACACCCATTCAAATTCACTCTGTATATTACCTACCAATTAAATTAAATCTCTATAAAACAATTTAACTGCAAAATACTAGATTAACTTTGTAATTGGATTATATTTTGTTAAATACTTAACTAAGTTATAACATTTATTTTACAAGGTTTACAAGATTTTAGAAAATTCAAATAAATACTTTATACAAACAAACAAAGAATCACACAATCATTTTTTTATTTTTTTATTGGAGCATGACATGTGATTTTGTATCTACCTGGTGGTGAGCAGAACTACACAGTCCATGAATGAGGTCAATCAATAATTGTTCTTAAACAATATTGAACGCTCCCACTATGCCGGCTAAATGATGCGATTACGAAATGGGGGGCGACAATGACGAATTGCATTACGAGTATATTTTATATACATACTCGCTGCCTAGTCTCCTGAAAACCGGTGAACCCACAGACTAAAACCAAAACATGACTAGGTCACTTAAACAAAGTTATAGAGACCTACTCCCTGAAGAATCCCTTTTTTTTATATTTCATCCCTTTTTCGTTTTTTTTTTTTCTTAGGTATAGACAATGAAAGTTGTTAAGTCCATAAATTATTACTAAGCAGCGTCCATATTTATTAAGCTCTGCCCAAAACATAGCTACCTAAGTTATTTGGTTATTGTAGGTACCCAAACGAATGGCCTGTAAAAAAAGTATTATCTATATAGTTAAAATTTAGTTTTCAGTGTTTTTATAAGTTTATTTTCATTGAAGCACGACATGTGACTTTGCCTTTGTGTATGACCTGATGGTAAGCCAAGAACGAGGTTTATATTTTGAAATGTGGCAAGTACACTGGCTGGATTTCCCCGCTGGTGGTTAGCATTTCTTTTCGAGCAATGAGTGACCCAGCATCTTGTCATCAGAGGTGATGAGATACAAATACAAATACAAATCATATATTTACCAAAAATAACATTAGTCTTACATTAACAATGGTCCCCACACTAGGCCAAGCCTGTCCTGTGAGGCCTTACGAGTTATAACAAATTGAATTAGCATTTGACACAAGGAAAGTTAAAACATAAGGTAGGTAAATAAAAACATATAAATTAAGTGTAAATTGATTAAAAACATATAGGTACATAATAACTTCATAAACGCAGCCTACAGCTTTAATATTGTCACACATTGATTTAGGTTAAAATCATAGATAAGTGCGTAAAAATAAATTACGTGAAATGATACACAGATAATTATATAGGTACACAATACACAAAAATACACATAAGATTAGGGCCATTATACATATATAAGACTATATATTTGGCACAGAAAGGTAGTTGGCTACTCCGATGAGGTGTCAGATCCTTAAAAATTAATTATATTTAATTCAACTATAAATATAATAGTCGCGGACTAGTCAGTATAGGCTACACTCCGATGCAATAATAAATATAATTAAAAGAAATCATATTTTAATGTTATGTAGGGTCATGACCCTTAAGCGCCCCCTCTCTTACCTCCATCCCCATGGGTCTAAAATTTCTACTGCAAACGGCATAAATACTTATGTGATCTTTTATTATAGATCCATATTTGCGCCCGCGCCGTTTGCGCAAACCTATGCACTCTCCTCAGCGGCCTCCGCTTTATTTAATGTTTAATAAATAAATGTACCTATATCTTAGGTATTTTAAACGGCTTTTCATTTATTATCTTCTATTCTATATAACATATATTTAGTTTGTACGTATATAACTATTTTTATATTTTATATTTATTAGGCATATTTGATAGCTCTAAATGTTTTTAAATACCTACTTAGGTAGGTATTCTTTTGTCAAGGGCCTATATATTTTTTATAAACAAATGCGATGAATAAAAATATTAAATAAAGTTAGGAGAAAAGTTAGAAAAAATAAAGACATTTGTTTGTTACATTTGTAGGTACAATTAAAAAAATATATTTTATTTTTAATGCGATAAAGAATTTTTATTTATTGATTGATTTTTTAACTATTACTTACTTAAGTTCTATTTTATAAATTAGCACAAGTTTGTGTAAAAATTGTTTAATTTATTAAAATTTAAAAAATAAAATTGCTTTTAAAAATTTCCTTGTGAGTGGGACTCCAGCCCACGATCTTCGATTTAGCGATTATTAATATATTAATTTATATAATAAATATTTTTCCTAATGTACTTATATTTTGTTCTACTTACGAGTAGATAAAGAGCAATTATAAAGGACTATAATGTAGGGATTTTTTTTTACTGCATATTATACCTAATACCCAATAGTACCTATGTAGGGTACTTAAATATTTACCAAAAGTACCTACATTTAATTTTTATGTAAACATGCCAGAAAATTTGACAAATAGCTTATACCTAAATATACCACATCCAATGACAGCTAAAAAAACAATAAATTTCACTCTGCAAGTATTTCATGTAATTATTACATGGTATGTTTTGGCATGCAAGCTACTTCCCCGATTTACTGGCATGCGTATTTTCAGCATATTACGGAAATAAAGAATATTGCATGCAGTAAAGATTTTTTTTATCCCATTTTTATTAGAATGTATGGTACCCTATTCACATAGGTACCTACCTATAAGCCTAATAATAATACCTAGTAGGTATATGACATTACCTATATAATATATTTTTTATGTAAATTTATTTACAAGTCAAAATAGTACAAGAAGTTACCTAAAATGTAATTGCCTGCCTAACTAACTTTATTTTATAAAGGAGAATGCCCAAATTGATTCTTATGCTAAGATAAAAAAGTCTTACGTTGAAAAAATATATGTATGACCTGTTTATTAAATAGTAAAATATTGATTTATCTATGACTAATTATTTTTATATATATATATCTATTCATTTTAATCCCAATAAACAATATTTAAATTTAACTTTTTTTTGTTTATTATGTCTTTATCCTACCTAATTAATTTTATTTAATAATATATATATATTTAAAAACATATTTAAAATAACATATACTTTGGTCTTTGCAATGAATGAATGAAGTAGATAGTAGGTAGGTAAAGTTGTGTTACTCCTACCTACTGCTGGTTCCTCTCGCTCGTCACTGCGCATGCTCCCATCTTGTTTCGTGTTTTTATTTTACTTACCAATCAGAATTTATTTTTGGCATATCTACCTAACATGTTTCATTTGTATAATATACTTGTAGTAGTATATTACAAAATAGTTAAAAATATTGAGAGCTAAATATAGTAGTAGGGGTCTAATATTGTATGACTGTCAGTAAGATTAAATATTAGGTGAGTAACTAAAAAAAAGAATATTTGAAGAATCCCTTTACAATGTCACATAACTGCATACGTTCCGTTCCAGAGGAGCAAAGAAATTTTGATTAGATACAGAAATCGGAGCAGGAAAACTCGCTTATAATTGCCGCAAAAAAGGCGCGTTGCCTTGTCGGCTGAGGCGCGCGAAGTGAGGCGCGGAGGAGCGGCGGCGACCTCCCATTGGTCCGTTCCCGTTTCTGGCCACGCCCCCTCGGCTCCTCCGTGTTAAGACAGTCAGTAACCGCCCGACCGCCGCGCGCGCCGGGTCTCCGCCGAACCGGCCGCGCAGTGACCGCTCACCGTCGCGAGTGAAGCATGCTAAGGTAGCAAAGTGACACAGTGTATATTTTATGTGTGGTGATAGATAGCTAGTGTGTTATTTGGGCCCGGTGAACTCAAAACTTCGAGGTGGCCAGCGAAGCCTTGCACCCGGGCTCGGGCCGAGCTTTCATGGCTCAGCCTAGGGTATGTACACTTTACACTCAATCTAAAGGGCTTAGGTACACTACAACTGTATTTATAAGTGATTGATAGTGAAGGAATGATGCTAAAACTACTATGGAGTGAGATATAGGATAATAATTACGAAGCAAGTTAAATAAACGGGAATGGTTATTATAATTAAAACGGCAATGAAAACAATTAAGAATAAGTGTTATAAGCAAAGCAAACAATTAAGATATCGTAATAATAGTACAGATATCTCGATATACCCAATAAACTACAACATTACAAAAATTATACTACTGCATATTTACCTACTAGGTCATAAAACTTATTATAATATGTAACATTGTCTACACATATAGTAAGAACACAATGGAGCTAATAAAACTTCTGTTGAATAATCACAACGCTTAATACTTTATTACAAAAAAAATAAAAAAAATACATGTAGTTATAAAGGATATTGACCACTTCATTAATTATATTGACCCGTAAAATTATGATATAAAATTTAAAAACTATATAAAAAATATAATAAAGTACTTAATAATAAAAATATCGATAAAAATAAAATGTGAAATACCACAATTTTAATTTGGATTTACAAACAGGAATAGACTATAAAAGATCTTCCATAGAAACAGGCAATGGTAACTACGTAAAGATAACATGTAAATATCGGAAGATTTTTTCGGATAGACGAATATATGAATCTCAAACGCATCTCGGACACCTGATCGAATAATAAGTTAGCAGTCTGGGAGATAGGTACCTAATGGGATTGCGAATGCTCATCCCGGGGTACCTTTGTCGCGTAGCACGGCTCTTATGTGACGCTATTGTCGCGTAGCACGGCTCTTATGTGACGCTATTGTCGCGTAGCACGGCTCTTATGTGACGCTATTGTCGCGTAGCACGGCTCTTATGTGACGCTATTGTCGCGTAGCACGGCTCTTATGTGACGCTATTGTCGCGTAGCACGGCTCTTATGTGACGCTATTGTCGCGTAGCATTGCTCTTATGGGACACCGTAAAATCTTTAACTGCATTACAACTGCTTCAATACGCCCGGTTGAACACAAAAGAGGATTCCAAAAACCGATGACAATAACTGCGTCGATCACAATGTGACATCGACATAAAAAAAACAACAAAAGCGCGTAACGGAATTTTTCGAAGAATATTTTTGGGATGAAAAAGAAATCGTTTTGACAATCACAACACAAAGGTTAGGAATCCTTTACTTTGAAAAGATACAAGAATAATATTCTGTGTTTTAGAATATTTTACATTGTGTTAACAAATCACTTTGAATTTTAGATCATTACAAAAAAAGGTTTATACCTACCTAGTTAATGCAAACCTGTATACAATATTAAACTTGATAAAATAAAGAGCATAAATACCTACAGTAGAACAAACAAGTCGATTAATAATTAATTAGGTAAAATAAATAAAATCCACTCATATTATAATAAAAATAAAACAAAACCTTTATACAGCACTGAATAAGGAAAAATAATAAGCTTGCATCTTAATAAAATGGGCCTAGCTAAAAAGTATCTACTAAAATCAGTACTGGTTAATCTGAAACAGTAACAAAAACATATGTTATAGTAATGTAAGTCATTAAAAACATGAATCGTGTGAAGATAACGCGTAAACCCAGTTGCGGACCAAATTTTTGCTATAGATAATAAAAATAATAACTGATAACGGGCATTTATATCAGCAATCTACTATTTTTACTTAACTCTTACCGTCGGTAATGAAAATAAAAAAAACTTAGCTAAAGTTCATAAGTAGGTACCTATGATTTTTGTATTTATTAATAATCAAATTCCCTGGATCAAATCATATTAATATAATATTTATCCAAATATATTTTAAATATTATAATAATCCATAACCATTTAAAAAATGTACCTACATCCTATACAAAAAACAATACCACACAAAATTTTCTTCAGTTAATACCTAAATCAAAGATAAATATTAACAATATATAAAAAAAAAAATCTTTGTATTTATAATACCACACACTACAGTTCTGTTAGTAAATAACAAACATTAGATAGAATAACAAAGCACCTAGGTAGGTATTTATATTTAAGGTATTTAAAATAAACTCTCTGAAAGCTAAGCTGGTAGAAAATGCCTAAGGCATTAACTCACCTATCTAAATGGTGCAATAAATACATATATAAATAAAAATTAAAAAGAAAAACATAACATTGTTATGTTCACTGAAATATTATTAAAAAAAAAATAGGTAGCTTAATAATTTATATTATTATTTCTGTACTCTAATTTAACTCTTGCTCGATTATTCTTGTTTCTTCGACGGTATTCGATAATAAAAATAAAAAATATACTGAATAATACCTTCTGACGTATAAAACTAGCATTATATACTTATATATTCTATATATACTATACTAGCGTATATATACTAGCATTATAAACTGTATGATTGGACTGGTAAGATAATATAGTAATTTTGTAACTATCAGCTGATACTGACCACTGCGGGCATTAAGAATCTGATGACCTATAAAATAATGATAACACTATAAAATTAACTCAAGTGTTATTAGTTTTATTAATAAAAAAATATCTATAGTGCCAATAAAAATATGTATTTTCTACGAAACAAATTAAATTTGGTAAATAAAATACCAAATTGTAATCTGTGAAAACTTACAAAGCATCTTGTCTCATATATTGTAATATAAATAAATTATTTAATATTATTAATACTTATCTGTGAAGCTAAACTAATTATTGACTTAAAACTTACCAATAAATAAAAATCATGTAAATAAACAATTGACATAATATGTCATAAAAGTTTATAATAATATGCACACACACATATTTCAAGTTTAAACACTACACTATTGTTACTTGTTTAAACATTTAATATATTTTAAGTTTCTAAGACTAACTAAACATACATACCTACATAAAACAATATAAAATAAAACTTTAAAATGAAATAAACCTTAATCATTAAAATATTTAATTCCTTTAATATTGATATAATTACAAACATTTCAAAATCTTGATAGCAGGACGCCATTACAGTTTGACTTTTATTATTTTTTAATATATGGCCGAAGTGCGGACGCCGAGATCCATTCTTTCAGCATTAAAAATATTATTGGCACTTACTCGTAACACTAAAGATAATACCAGTATTGTATCGACAATTTTGTGCACTTTCAACGATAAAACAAGCCTCTTTTACTCGATTTTATGTTTTAAGTGTTGGAAAATGCGTAGCCATTAGTATTCGCTACGAAATGATAACGAGTCGTTAATGTTGTGGGTTTTTAAGTTGTTAATACTGGAAAGAACTCCTGAGCATTTATTTTTCGGTTCTCTCAAAAAAGAAGGCAAAGGTCTCTTTGGACCATACAGCCTAAACTTGAGCCGCTCATAAGCTTAAACAATTGGCAGATCCTGGAAATATTATTACCGATTATTAGAACTTAAAATTGTAGGAGCAATAATAAATCAATGAAGTATTGTAATTCAGCGAGAAATATTAGATAGGTATAATCCTAATAATTTTTAAATTAGAAAAAAAAAGAACAGCTTTCCTCATTACATACAAATGAATAAATAACATTAATAATGTTTCATAATTTTGGAAAATTTAAATAGTAAGATATTTGTATTTATAAACTTTTAAAATACACAACCTATATATATATATAAATAATTAATATGTATTTTACAATTTAAATCAAATTAAAAAAGATTGGTTATCCTCAGAGGCAGGATTCGTCATACTTTACCTATACAAATTCATAAGTACTACTGGAATTACATTAATAAATAGGTACTTATATTAAAAAATATAAAAAAATAATAATTATTATATTATTGGCTACTTTGCCACTTGTTAAAAGAAATTAAATTACCTAGTAAAAAAAATAAAAATGTACCTATATAATATTTTTTTCCCCAATATATATATACTTATATTTATTTTGAATAGACCCTTTTGGCCATCATCCTTTATAAATATCTACAGACAAATAAAAGTTAAGTTAAGTCACTTATATTATACTTTTTAGTTGTTTGGATGTATAAACGAAGCTAATAGTGTATTTTCTATGTAAAACTTAAATAAGCAGAATATTTAGATGCGTAAGTCGGCAATAAAAGCAGTAGAGCGTGTTAGAAATAGGTACGTTTTCTACAAAACGTTCTCAATTGTTAACGAAATTAAATAATACCTAAATCTACATATTTTTATGGTGAGAAATACTTAGGTATTGGTGATACAATGTTTTTTTATACCAGCAACATTGGAATTAATTTGATTATTTAAAAAGCTAAAATATTATTTCTATGTAACATTACAAGAGATATAGTTCATATATACCTACAGTTTAAAATCATTTCGATATGTTTATATACCTATTTATAAACTTTATTTATACCTATAAACTATATTTATTATATTTGAAAAAAAGAATTTAATAATTTAAAAATACTTGCCAATTAAAAAAAGAATACATCCTTTTTTAAACATTATATGGCTAACAATCCAATAATAAAATAATTAGAAAAAAAAAACTAACAAAAATAAAGCCAAACAAAAAAAAAGTAGCTTTAAAATTATATAAGTTTAAAAAAATAAAAAATCATTGCGTCAACCGACAAAATATCTATATTTTAGGTGATCAGCGCTCACATAAATTGTTCTACCGGCGGCGGTCATCGCCACCCGTTCTGTGACCAGATAAATTACTTTTGATATATTATATAACAGTATATAAAACCAAATGATATATTAAAATAATGAAACTAAAACCGGTTTTAGATATAATACTTTTAATGCAATATGGTGATTAGAAAGAACCATTTTTCAAGCTGGCAACATCTACGTTACAGATGATACTGGCCGGTACATCACTAGTTTTTTTTTTCTTTAAGTGGGTGTGGATTATTAGTTTGAATTTAAATTTATTCAGCTCGTTTTTGGAGTTCGTTTAATGGTCTTTAGTTTAGGCGGAAATGCTGAGAACGGAGTTGAAGTTGTTACGGTGATGTATAGCTGGCAAAACTTACTAATGGGCTTTGCTAAATAAAAAAATAAATTCTTCTAGGTATTAGATATTAAAAAAAAAACAACTTTTAAATTAATTTAGACGCAAAAAAGTCGCATATAAATGTTATAATAAACAAATAACACAAGAAATTCATCAACATTTGTATAAAAGAGGACTTTTCCATAATTTTTCCATTAAAATCAATAGATTTCTCGAAGTCTGATGGTGGACGCGGCCTTTATACACGCATTCACTAATTTGTTATTTAAATTTTTGCTGTTCCATGCCATTTTTGAATTCGGATTCGCGTCGGGGTTTTAGATGCGTCGGGTTTCGAATCTAAATTTCAAGGAAGATATATTATACATATAAGGGATTCACGTAGGTACCTATGTTAATATATAAAGTATTTTAGTTTATATTTAATTAACTTATTTAATTTAAAACAAAATAGTTTTACATTGGTAGGTCCAAATATATATATATTTTTGTTTTCAATAATAGATTGTTCTATTTTAAACAGATAATTGCTATGGTAACTACTAAAATACAGATGTTTATTGCCTACTAGTTTCCACCAAAAAAGATCTATAATTAAGAACGGCAGTAAAACATAGGCTTATATGAAACGTAGGTTTACCTAGATACCTAGGTCCCTAAATAGTGTCATCAACAAATTATTAAATATTTTTTCAAATAAATATAATAAACCTAAACTATTTTTAATTGTTTTTTTAATAAATAATAATAAAACATATACATATAGCTAAGTATATAAAATTATGTATTCTTATAGTAATAATAGACAGCCTCCGTAGACTAGTGGTTGCGTCTTTGACGTTGTATCCGGAGGCCGTGGGTTCGATTCCCACCCATGGCAAAAAAAAAAATAGTACCTATGTTTTTTCTGTACAGTTTGTCATGGTCTGGGTGTTTATAAAATATAATATGTATTATATCGTTGCTTCTGGTACACATAGTACAAGCTTATGCTTAGTTTGTGACTAGAGCAATGTGTGTAAATTGTCCTACATATTATTATTATTATTATTATTATTATTATTATTATTATTATTATTATTATTATTATTATTATAATATTATGTAGGTAGGTATGTATAAAATATTAATTGACCAATTTTTAATTTTAGCTAGGTATACTAAAGGATACATATTTAAATAGTCATCTATACATATCCTATACATACACAATGATACAAGTATACATTTGTAAGCCTTATACATGCGTATATCCTTATTATGTATTCTTCCCGTGTGAATATCATGTGATTTTGCTTGTTTTACGCGATTCTAAAAGCTAGCACAGTTAATGAATTGTAATTTGAAGACTTCTCTTTAGGTATACTTACATATTATATTATTATTTGGACTTGCTACAGAGTTACTTATAAAAGCAATGGAGCTTGCTAGAATTTTAATCCTCAGGGTTAGCGTCGGCCATTTTGTTTTTTATTTAGTAGATAGGTACTTTATAAGATAAAGAAACAATAAAATATTATGTGTATGTTTGTATATATAATTGGCGGCTATGTAATTTAAAAGTTTTAGAAATATGATTTGAATAAGTTTAATTTAATATATATATATATATCTTCACGGGTGCCTTACGGCGCCTTACCGCCTAGACGGCCCCAGGGTACCCAGCGGAGGGGTTTTAATCCCACCTCGTCGATTAATTAATTTAATCTAGGTATAATTTTAGTTATATAACATATTAGGTAAACTTTTTTTTTTATTAGGTTTCCAACGTTGTCTATAGTTTTTATATTTTTCTTAGAATTCGCCATACATTTTTATATACAATTGTTTTAATCAACTTCTTGATAGAACAGTATAGTAGGTATGTACTATCTATGTAACTAGAAAATGTGTACTGTTGCGCTATTAGGTAGGTACTATACCTATATCTCAGATATTAGTCATAAATCAGTTTAATCTCTGCGAGCGACAGTTATTTAGACACTTATATCGAAATACGTTTCCTACTCGCATATTCATGTCACGCTGTTTCTTTGACCGATCAAAACAAGTTCGCTGCGAGGGCGCAAGCTATCGGACATCGACAAATCCGCTCGAGTCACTCCCGAAACCTTGTCCGTAATACGCCGGCGGATCTAGATACATCCTAAACAATATTAATTGAAGCGCCATGATTCAGCCGAAAGGGTTGTAGTAGTACTCCAGACCGGTGACCCGCCGTCGCCCACCGAACACTATTTGCCTTCTCGTACGAATTTCGACGTTCCTTTTTTAAAACGTTTTCCAAACCGCTTTTTTTCCGAAGCTCTTTTTTCGAATAAACCTCTCGGCGCATTCTTTTTTCCGGATCGGGACGTTACGATACGATAACGAGGTTTGAAATTGGAATCACGTCGGTCCGTTATTAGGCTATTTAACGCGGGCTCTTTCGGCGGTGACATTTTAGAAATATGGCGGCCGAGAGATGAATAGTGGGCCATTACGCGTAATTAGTGTAACTTATCTGTGGAATTAGTATTGCTTTCCTCGTGACGTCGCATCGCTTTCGGTGTTTTATTTTTATGTGTGATTTCCAATATGGCGGTCGGGCGTCGTTTTCGGTCACAGGATCGTTCGGGCGCCCGAGTTGCGGCAATTTTGTTCAGTCGGTCACAACAAGCGGTCGGGGCGATGACCAAATTATTGCCGAGAACGAGTCCCGACGGTGCTGCCCACCGACGCGAGAGTCATTTTCTTCATCTCGGATTGGGCGTAAATCTTGATAATTCTTTTTAAATGATATTAACAAAAATAATTGAATTTGTTCTGCGCCTTTACGCGTAAGAGACGATTTTGGATTTAACGTCGTCACGCTGTTATGGGAAGGCGAGGAATGTCCAGGTGGTGATCTAGCGGGTCTAAGTTAAATAGTCAATCACGTTTGTGCTCGTCGTGGCTTTCTCGCGGCTAATCTCGCATTCACACACACAATAGAGGTAACGAACGGATGGGCAGACGGTCGGACGCGTCGCGGTATTAAGCCCTGCGTGGGCGGCTTTATGTCAACCTTATTTATGACGAGGATTCTTTCTGACGCCAGAATCTTTCAGGAATAGACGAGAGCGAGCGGGATTCGCAGGAAACCGTTATCTTAATGAGCGTATTTATGAGAAATCAATGCGGCTATCTAAGTGGACATTGTTGTATGAAGAGAGTGCAGTACACGATAAACGGCCACGGAGATACCGCGGTTCAGGGGCCAGCTGTTGACCCGCCTGCGACTGTTTACCGGCTCAGACTGATAAATAATCTCTAATTGATAATAACTAGTCTATACGAAATTAATTTGTACATTTAATCTTTGCAGGTCGAATGTCATGCCGTATTACTTAATTTAATTGTAGATCATAAATCGTAGGAATTTCGTCAATGACTGATTAACGGCGAAATATTATTTATAATTTCGTTAGTTAAATACGAGTAGATCTATAAACCTTTCGTTAACAATGTTAGTTTTAAAACTATAAATCTGCTCGCGAATAGTTCAAATTCGAATACGGAACACCCGAGTGTTCTATATTTAAATAACGAAAAATATACCGTGTTGTTCATCTTCGCGCGTTTTGTTTGGTTTATTGTGGCACAGATTATAAGTAGTTTAGTTTTTTGAGCTTGCAACACTGCGATTAGGAGTAAACAGAGTAAGCTGGTGGTATAGATACAGTATGATTGTTTGATTGGTATATTGACACTTGTCGCGCCGGTGGCCGCTCTGTCCCCGTGCGGATGGGCAAATGGGATAATGGACGTCTGGGCCCGCATCCGGCAAAAGAGTCGGATACAACTCGCAGCTCTGAATACAATTTTTCAATTAAATCCAGCAGACTTGATCCTAATAGTTACCCGTTAAGAAACCATGGAGTATCAAGAAATAATACTTCAAAGGCTTGACTGCATTTATAATTATTAGGTAGGTAAAGGAACGAACTTTAGTGTACCTAATTTTAATGTTTCTATATATTTTTTATTTATTATAAAGAGGTAAAGTTTGTGAGGTTGTAGGGGGTAATCTCTGGATCTGCTGAACCGATTTTGAATATTATTTTAGTATTGGATAGTCCCTTTATCTAGGAAGGCTGTATGATATATAACACGCTACGACCAATAGGCGCAGACAAAGCATCAATGAATAATGTTAGGAAAACAGGAAAAATTTGTTCCTTTTGAGAGCTTCCGTTGCATGCGCAGTTGCGCGCGGGTCAGCTAGTAATTTGTAATTATTGTTTCTACAATAATTTATAATTATTATAAAAACAGTAGGTAAGTATACATTAAAATAAACCGAAAACGTTGAACCCAGTGAAAAGCGTTGTCTATAGGTATGACAAATAATGCAAACCGTGGCGTTAGCGTTAATTTTCAACTAAAAACTCAACTAGCGACGCACCTATTAATTATAACGTTTATAGTGACTATTCAAATAGACTCCATAAACAAGTGTTTATAAAATATCATATGTATTATATCATTGATTCTGGTACACATAGTACAAGCCTAGAGCTTAGTTTGTGACCAAAGCAATATGTGCAAATTGTCCTACATATTATTATTATTATTAATTAAACTAGGTATATATGCCTACAACAGCCTGTATTTTATGTATAAAAGTATATTTGGCTTACCTACAAATACTTTTAGATTACTTTTAGATGGATAAAATTTATGACAACTACCTTCTATATTAGAGGTCGTAATATTATTTTAATATTAGATATAGATTTAAATTACACTTCAGTAGTAAGTCCTTAGTTGTTTTTCGTGTACGGTTCAATTCGTCCGCGTTATAGTAAAGATTTTTCTAAGTTTTATGGCAGTATTATGTATGGAGGAGCCATAAAATTCGATACGATCGTGTGTGGACCGCTTAACGATGTCTGATTTACACTATCAATTTAAAAAATGCAATAAAAACACCTGAGTGATTGCTACTTCATTTTCATGTGTTTTTATTATGTAGAAGACTTATATTTACTTATTTTTTTCTTTACCGAAATTCCAGTCATACAATTAGATACTTGTACATAGGTAGTTAAAATATCAACAATTTAAGTTTGGCACCTTTAAATTTACTTATGTAAATAGAATAAATTTACATATACGTATATGTATATATATATTTTGAGAATATTAAAAAACACCATCAATATCCTGTCACCAAAAATATTATATACGACCAAGATCGCCTAGGCGGCCCCAAGGTACCCAGCGGAGGGGTTTTAATCTCACCTCGTCGTAGCCGATGGTATAAGTCTTTCAGATGTTTTCAATAGACCCATCTATAAACAGTTTCGCAAGTTGGTAGGTCAGACAAATGTATTTTATTTGTAAACAAACATATTTCATATCAATTTTTTTAATATTTTTTTTAATTTTAGGTACTTAAATTATTTTTGTGTATTTAGCATTTATTTATATGAATCTAGGCAACATATACCTACAAATTATTAAAAAAAAATACACAAACGGCTTTCTAAATGCATACCTACCTACATTACTATAGATAGGTATAGCTACTCGTTTTCTAAATTCAAACACATTATTCAGCGTAACGAATCGTAACCCCTAGATATGTGAATATATTGCGCCAGATGACAATCTAGAAGGAGACGGCAAACGGCACTTGCCATTAGAAAGAGCGAGACAGAGTTAGTTAAGGGTGGCGACAGTACCGACCCACCCCGAAGCATCGCACTGATGGGTTTGTCTTAGCTGACTGATTGTTGTTTTTAATTCTTTCCTTCAGGCGAGGCAAAGAACGTTGCTTTGTAAAGCCTTGTATGTAGGTTGTAGACAAATAATAGGGACAGAAAGGTTTACTCAAATAAAAAACATACAGCTACTTAGTAGATATATTTACTGTACTTATTATTTGGTTCACCGGTTTTCTGGAGACTACTGCATCGATTTCTTGTCGAGGTGGTAGTCTCCTTTCAGGGTGCGGTTACGAAATGGGTGGTTGAATTGACGATAAGGCAGCGAGTATATACTCGTAATGCAATTCGTCATTGTCGCCCCCCATTTCGTAATCGCATCATTTAGCCGGCATAGTGGGAGCGATCAATATTGTTTAAGAATAATTATTGATTGACCCCATTCATGGACTTTGTAGGCCTGCTCACCACCAGGTAGATACAAAGTCACATGTCGTGCTCCAATAAAAATAATAATAATAATAATTAAGGTTTTAGTATATGTTAAAATGGATTTAAATTTAAGAAAAAACTTGTTGATGACGAAATTTATTTAAAGTAGAGGAGAGCTTAATTGCCAACTCGTTAGGTACATTGGATAAAAAAACCACGAACGAACGATTAATACGACCAAACGTTAATTAGTTCTCGGGACTTCGGTCAAAACTCATCAAATCCGACATTATGACATATGAAAGAGACAAATAAAACATAATCGAGCACCTAATCCCACAACGAAACAAAACTTGCGCCAAAATAACTTCACCAGCGCACAAAAACCACAAAAAAACTTATTATTACTCAGTAAAGTTTCTTAGTAAGAAAAAACCGCAAGAATGCCATTTAAAAAAATTAAAACGTTCGCATTTTTTTCATATGGCAAACCAAATGGAGTAAAGGTTATCTCGTAAAAAAAGGCGGGACAGGGATTCCATTTTTAAAAGGTATTATTTAATTTTGGAACCGGCTTTCAGAAACGTCAGAAGGTAGTCATTAGGTATTTTGCGGTCGAAATGGTTTCTCACCCAAAACTATGATTCTATTTGACCAAATGATTAAGTTTTTGTGGGATGGAATATCTGAATCATCTGTTTGAAATTATACCTAAACGAAAGAGAACTCAGTAGGATAACTTCTTATTAGGCTGCTAGCCTGGTACATTATTTGTAAAATACTACATACGTATCATTACGGGTGCCTTACGGCGCCCGAAACCGGCCCTAGGGTACCCAGCGCAGGGGTTTTAATCCCACCTCATCGTAGCCGATGGAATGAGTCTACACCGAACAAGTGGCTAGCTCGTCGCGATGTTTTGAATACACTCAATAACCCATCTATAAACAGTTTCACAAGTTGGTATAGTGAAACCGGGATCGACAGCTTAACGTGCTCTCCGAGGTTGGTAAACAAGTGTACATTTTTTTTTTAATTAAAAACTCATTGGTACACACCGGGATTCGCACCAGGGACCTAAGTGTCTTTAAGTCCAAAATCTAACCACCACGTATAGGTACAACAACACATTTTCTGAAATATTCAATTTAAAAAAATAATCTACCTACTTTGTAGGTAATGAGAACATGTTTTGAGGTAAATAATGGGTATATTATTATATGTGGCGTAACAGCTGATGTGTTGAAAAATTTATAAGAATAGAACTTTGTAAGTTTATGTTTCAACTTAACAATAAAAACTCTGTTTGCCTACGACCAATATTATTGCTACAACTTTAAAACTAATGTTTTGTTTTTCAAAATATCTCCTTCGCAAAACACAATAGGTCGTTGTTTGTTTTCAAAATCTAAATAAAAAACCCACTATTTGCCGTAGCGTCAAAATGTGTCATGGCGTCATCCAGTGTTACCAGACGCATTCAGTTTGATTGATCGCGACGTCTCCAAAACATTGGACGCCATATAAAAACCCACCCGATTTAAATTTCGTTTTCTGGTGTGAGTTTATTTGAAGTTGAGACATATATGATTTAGAAGGCTACACACAGATCGTGCTAACTTAACATACTATTTCTGAGCGTGAATTTGGCGTTCCGGTGATATACTATCGAGTTTGAATTGTATCGATTGTTTTGGGTTACCTAACCTTTTCTGAAAAAAAGAAATCTAAATAAAATAAAAGCTTTGGATTAAATTAGTAATTAGTTCAACAGTCGTAGTGGTTTAAAAATAAAGTCCTTTTATCGTACAACGTGTGCGTGTGTGACGCTCGTTCCGTGTTCGCGCGCTTTTTACCGCCGCCATTTTGTGGGTTCTTTATAAAACAAATATATGTCTAATTTATATATAGTTACATTTTATTTAGAACTTTTTTCGTAGTTCTAACAAAGCTGAATAAAAAAGTCAGTTATTTTTCTTAGAAGTATTGTGCATATAAAAATATTTATTTTATGTTATTAATCAGAAATAACTTGTTATCAGTTGGGCAGTGGTTAAACCACTGCCCAACTGATAACAAGGTTAAGCAGATGACAACAAGACTGGACCTGGGATGGGTGGCCGCTTTATAGCGCTATATTACAACGAGGCTCTCTCATCTCAAAACACCGCAACAAGCTCACCACTTGTTAGGGGTTGCCTCCGAATACCATCAGCGAATGAGGACGGGTTAAACCGTCCACTGGGTACCCTGAGGCCGTTTAAACGATCCTTGGGAAACAAATAGGCACCCGTGATGGTATATATATAAATATATATAATATTGCAAGATTTTACTTACATCGCAATTAAATTATTGTGAATTACCTATATTATTTTACCAACCTTGTTATAGTTCTTTAGTTATTAACTCAGGTAGGTACTAAGTTAGATATTATATTTATTAAAAATACCCGAATAACTTAAATTCGTAAACAAAAGGTGCGTTTTGGTCATCATCCTTTATATTTTTTTCAGCCATTTAAAGTAAAAATACATTTAAAATATACAAACGTATTTTTAACCTAGATTACAACATAGTTATCATAGGTAAACCCGTATGGCTTAGGTAAAACTAAAATTACGTGTACATAACTACTTAATTTAAATTGCATTCATTTACATAATAAAGTGTATTTTAAATTTGTTAATTGTTCATAGTAACAATGTAATAATTGTTTATAGTAACAATGTAATAATTGTTTATAGTAACAATGTAATAATTGTTTATAGTAACAATGTAATAATTAACTGAAATGTACTAATAATGATGTTATTCGGTTGTTTTCACAATGTTTTTTTTTTTCAAGTTTATCCTAAATATATATATATATATATGTACGATATTATATAAACTTTAATATAAAATAATATAAATACATACATACATATCATCACGGGTGCCTTACGGCGTCCGAGACCGCCTAGACGGCCCCAGGGTACCCAGCGGAAGGGGTTTAATCCCACCTCGTCGTAGCCGATGGTATGAGTCTACACCGAACAAGTGGCTAGCCCGTTGCGATGTTTTGAATAGACTCAATAACCCATCTATAAACAGTTTCACAAGTTGGTATAGTGTAACCGCGACCGACAGCTTAACGTGCTCTCCGAGGCACTATAGTGGTGTTGTCAAACAAATGTACATATTTTTTTTAATTAAAAACTCATTGGTACTAACCGGGATTAAATAATATAAATGATATATAAAATGTAACGTCTCTCTGTCCGATTGGGTTCTTAGAACTAGAGAACCACTTAAATCGATTTACTTTATTATTTTTTAAATTATAAACATTGCTTGCCAGGTTTTGTAGGCTAGGTTTTTTTTATTGGAGCACGGCATGTGACTTTGTATCTACTTGGTGGTGAGCAGACCTACGTAGTCCATGAATGGGGTCAATCATTAATTGTTCTACAACATTGAATGCTCCACTATGCCGGCTAAATGATGCGACAGTATATTATATTATAACAATCTTGATAGTTTTGTGTACTTTACCTGTTCTATTTAAATAGAATATATTTATAATATTTATTTAATTATATTGAACATAAATCGTGGCAAACTTAATAAGTAATTTTAAGTATTTGTTATGGAAAAAACCTTAATTAAAAAAAAAAGTTTTTGACAGTATTTTAAACTTTTTCTACAGTAAATTGACCATTCTCCTTTATAACAAAACACTTTCAAATAAGGAAGGTACAGTCAGCAAAAACTAATCATACCTGCAGTAGAGTTCTTGTTTGTCGATAAGGGACCATATCCAAGTACCATTTTAAGTACCATTAAAACAATTACAATAGGTATTACACCAGCACCAGAGCCATAAACCTACGATACTAAAGTACCATAAACCTAGCCACCACGTGGAGGGTCAACAAAAAAAAAGATTTATTACAGACCCTTTTGTGGTGTTGTAAATTATTTTACTGACTTTACAATTTTGTTTGTTTAGTTATTTTTAAATTGTAATAGATTTGCTGATTATTGTAATTATACAATTGTATTATTGTTTTGTTTTTGTAGAAAGAAAGTGTAAGAAATAAATAATAATAATTATATATGTAAATAATAATAAATATATATATATATATATATATATATCATCACGGGTGTCTTACGGCGCCCGAGACCTACTAGACGGCCCCAGGGTACCCAGCGGAGGGGTTTTAATCCCACCTCGTCGTAGCCGATGGTATGAATCTACACCGAACAAGTGGCTAACTCGTCGCGATGTTTTGAATAGACTCAATTACCCATCTATAAACAGTTTCACAAGTTGGTATAGTGAAACCGGGACCGACAGCTTAACGTGCTCTCCGAGGCACTATAGTAGTGTTGTCAAACAAATGTACATTAATTTTTTAATTAAAAACTCATTGGTACACACCGGGATTCGAACCAGGGACCTAAGTGTTTTTAAGTCCAAGGTCTAACCAACTAGGCCACCACGTATATACATGGTGAATTTGAATGGGTGTACTTTGAGCTAATATGATGTTCTACTGATCAATGCGAACAACTTTTCCCATGGAACCATGTGTCGCAAATGAAAAAAAAAATTGCCTTCTCCATACAAACTAGTAAAGTTAAAATGACCAATTTGTCCATACAAATTGGTCATTTTAACTTTTTTTAGGAAGCCATATTTTTTTTTGATTTGCGACACATGGTTCCATGGGAAAAGTTGTTCGTATTGACCAGTAGAACATCATATTAGCCCAAAGTACACCCATTCAAATTCACCCTGTATATAATAAATAGTAGTAAATAAATCATTTATTTGACTTCAACCAAAACAGCTATATAATTCCTAGATATTATTAGAGAGAAGAAAACTCTAAGTAGTAGGTAGTAGGCTATATTTTGATGTAGAAAATAAAATAACAAAACATTCGTGGTCTCACAACAGCACTTAGGTATAAAGTTATTTAAAGACTGTTAAGCCTATTATTTTACCCTACTAGGTATCTTAAATCTTGGCTATTTTTTGGGCTGGCCCATTTATAGAGCAATATTTTTTTCCGGAATTTTATATATTTCTAGATCACCAATAATGTGCATAACAAATTAATAATGACATTGACTGACTTTAATATTACATTAATATGTAGATATTAAATTTAATTTAGATATCCAATTGATTTTAAATAAATTAATTCACAAGATAAATAATTTACTAGATTTTAAATAAAATAAAAATAGCTTAGCCAATTTATTTTTAATTAATCAGTATATTAAATATTTTTATGTAAATCTAATTTGCTAGCAGTACCTACTACTACTGCACACATGACGCAAATTTAACAAGATTTATTTGCATATAAATGTTAGAAAATCGATGGTGAATAGTTAAAATATGACATTAGAAATGAAAAATTACCTATAAATGAATTAAGTACTTTTGAAAACAATAAAAGATCTTATCAACACCTTTGTTTGTAAGGACCTAGTGCTTTTTTTAATCAAACACATACATACCATCACGCCTAAATAGGGTTTAGGTAACAAATGCCGATGCCTGCACTATAAATATCATTAAAAAGGGGATGAAAATTACTTAATTAAATATGGCGATCAAAAAAATATATACCTACTATGTACCTAGTTATTTTCTTTTTTTTAGTGTGAAAGAATTATTAAAAACTAAAGATAGAAGTAGGGAATTTCAAAATTATATTTTTTTTACCTTTATTAGACAATAAAAAACAATAAATGTGTTAACTAGAAACATAAAACTAACTAACTAGAAATGTAAAAAAAAATTAGGGGCCCTAATTTTAATTTGGGCCTCAATAATACTGAATTTGAATTTGTATTTTCTAAATGGGTCCTTCAGTTTGGCTAACCCTCTACCAAACACCCTGTATATATAGAAAAATATAGAAAAGTCAATGCAAATTATTAAAAATGACACAACAAAGGTACCTTTATTGCACCCGCTCGAAGTCAGGGCCGGTTAGTTTAAATTTAATTAGGTTATGTAAAACACTAGAATATTTTTGAATAGTTACCTAATAAATAAATAGTATTTGTGATCCAAATACTATTTTATCTAAACAATCTGTTATTTTTATTCTCAAACCTGATAAATAATAGATAGATAGATAACTATCTGCGTTTTAAGATAATATAAAGATGAAAAATTGTATGGTTTTCAAGGATAAATAATATCTAAAAAAGAAACAAACATCAAAGATAACGTTAAATATACGTGGTGACCGAGTTGGTTATACCTTAGACTTCAAAACACTTAGGTCCCTGGTTCAAACCCCGGTGTGTACCAATGAGTTTCTAATCTAAAAAAAATATATAAATTTGTTTAACAACACAACTAGTGCCTCGAAGAGCACGTTAAACTGTCGGTCTCAGCTTCACTATACCAAACTTGTGAAACTATTTTGAGATGGGTTATTGAGTCTATTCAAAACATCGCGACGAGCTAGCCACATGTTCGGTGTAGACTCATACCATCGGCTACGACGAGGTGGGATTAAAACCCCTCCGCTGGGTACCCTGGGGCCGTCTAGGCGGTTTTTGGCGCCGTAAGGCACCCGTGATGATATGTATGTATGTATTTAACATTTTCCAATCTAAAAAAATATGTAAATTTGTTTAACAACACAACTATAGTGCCTCAGACTAGAGTGCACGTTAAGCTGTCGGTCTCAGTTTCACTATACCAAACATGTGAAACTATTTATAGATGGGTTATTGAGTCTATTTAAAACATCGCGACGAGCTAGCCACTTGTTCGGTGTAGACTCATACCATCGGCTACGACGAGGTGGGATTAAAACCCCTCCGCTGGGTACCATGGGGCCGTCTAGGCTGTCTCGGGCGCCGTAAGGCACCCGTGATGATATGTATGTATTCAATAGAAACTTACGTCTTAAATATCTCAATTTCCAAAAAACTATATGTAAAAACAAACTTACAAAATAGCTTTTACCTAGAACTTATTCGTATTTGTACATTGAAACTAAAACAATCAAATAAGAAGCAGGTATTGTCTAACTAATGATATTAAAAAACTAACAAATAAATTTCAGCTCGTATAAAAAATAAAAGATAAAAAATTTATTTCTTCATAATTATTATGGAATACATTTTTGGTCCTACGAGCCTGATATCAATAACGCTCGCTTAGAAGACCAAATAGATCTCTGTGTCCATCAATTCGGGTGAGTCAGCAAGTTCCACTGTATGGATCATCTGACGGGTTCTCAAAGCAGGTGTTGGAAACGTTTTGGAGAAAAAAAGGATGACTAAATTATAACCTACGTAACATTTTTGTTTTATAAAATACTTGTTTTATTTTTTACTTTGCTATAAATTCGATAGCTTACAGCTAGGTTTTGAAGCCAGTGAATGAGAAATGTAATATTTAACGGTGGATCTTAAATAATTGAAATAAAATAATAGGTAAGTAAATATAGAAATTGTTAAAATAAACGTTGGATTTAAAATAAAATAATAAATATAAATATCTTCACGGGTGCCTTACGGCGCCGAGACCGCCTAGACGGCCCCAGGGTACCCAGCGGAGACGTTTTTAATCCCACCTCGTCGTAGCCGATGGTAATAGTCGCGATGTTTTGAATAGACTCAATAACCCATCTATAAACAGTTTCACAAGTTGGTATAGTGAAACCGGGACCTACAGCTTAACGTGCTCTCCGAGGCACTATAGTGGTGTTGTCAAACAAATGTACATAATTTTTTTAATTAAAAACTCATTGGTACACACCGGGATTCGAACCAGGGACCTAAGTGTTTTTAAGTCCAAGGTCTAACCAATTCGGCCACCACGTATATATTCTATTAAATATTATTATATAAAAAATGGTAAAGTAGAAACGTCTCTATAACGTTGTTAGGCCGACCGACTGGTCCGTTACAACCGCTCATAGAGATGCAAAACCCTCAAGTGACTTAGTCACGTATTAGTTTTAGTCTTTGGGTTCACCGGTTATCAGGAGCCTATTCCATTCAATTATAATAAAGATGGAAGTCTCATTTTAGCATGGCTTTACGAAACGGGCAGTTGGTTTGTTGATAAATCAGCAGGATATTAAAGAAGACTCGTAGTGCAAATTCATCTTTGTCCGCTGCCTATTTTGTATCCGCATCATTGGCTTTTTTATAAACTTTATAAGTCTGCTTACCAACAGGTAGCATTATAGCATTTATTTATATGTAGCATTGCTTCAATAATATAAAATAAAATAAACGCTGTCTAAAAATATTGAAAAAAAAACTTTTAAATGTAATTTCATCACAATACCAAGCGATTATCTAAACATGTTTACACTAAAGAAGTATTTAGAGATGTTAATGTGTTTTTTTCCAACAATTACCATACTTGCTATTTCAAATGGATAGAGAAACCAATATTTTTAAACTATCTTCAAAAATAACTTTAACTTATCCCATGAGAAACTAACTAAGAATGAAAATAACAAATGAAGTAATCATACCATTTCCCGTGACGTGTTAATTATGTAAATAATAAACTATTGTGAATTTTAAATAAAATAACAAGCACAAATCTAAATAATATTATTCTGGACTTGATGTTTGCAGCCTAATGAATAAACATGCCTACAGCTTTGAACTTGACTATTATGGAAGAAATACAAATGTTTGTAAATAATGTAAGAAAGGCTGTATGGATATAGAATGATACAAATAATGAAGACGATAAAAATATTACACAAATATTTGCAATATTTAAAACATAGCTTTTAAAAGTAATATAATCCACGTTTGCTCAGGTAAAACAGATTTTATCGTACTTAATATTTATCGATCCTCCACAATGAATGTATTGATTTTTTTCATCTTCTAAAGCACTTTGTCAGACCACGCACTAATCCCTTTTAAAAACTAAAATAAGTTTTAAAAGCTTAAGTAAGTTTAATTGATGTTGAATTCAGATAGCATCAGCAGAGTGTGTGGATGACTTTACTATTTTTAATGAATATTTAGTAGCCTCTTACGATGGATTGTAAGGTTCTTCAGTTTGTTTTGGAATTTCTTTAAGAGATTCAAAGAGTTTAGTATTTTAAATAAGCTATGTGAAATGTTTTGAAAAATCCGTCTTTTAATAATGTTAATTGTATGAACACAAATTACTTAAATCATTAGATTATATAATTACATCTATACTGTACCATTACTTTCAATTACGATTGCTGCAATATCATCTATCTTTGAATTTTAAACATGATTATTAACAATATCTATTTTAAATATTTCAGTACGACGAAAGCCTCCACGGCGGGGGTTACATGGAGGGTCCGGCGGCGATGTACCACGAGCACCGGCTGACCCACCCCCATCTACCGCCAGTCCACTACCCGCCACCTGCTGCGCCGGCGCATGCACTGCCCGGAGAACCTTTAGTGCACAAAAGAGACAAAGATGCCATTTACGGGTGAGTCTTGGTGGTAAAGTGACGATTTGTACTTGAAAATTAGGTCGTAGATAGAATTAGGCTTTCTAGTATACAGTAGCGTTATCAGCTTCGTATTGGTGTTTGTTAATTTATTTATCAGTGATTAAAACATTGGTAATCGTTTTAGATTATAAATTCTTTAGATGTTTATTTTTGTTTTTCTGTTTTTGTTAGATTTTTATTTGTAGTATTATCATTGTTAAATATTGCACCATACAAAAAGGTTTCAAGTTTTTCAATCCAAAAAATATAAATTATATTTGATTCATCCAATAGTAGTACACGCGCAGTACTTTATACTAATTGCATTACTACAAGTTTTGTAATAATTATCTTTTTAATGAATTAAAAAATTCAAGTAGCCAGTGGATTATTATCATTATCAGTGTTAAAATAATTATCTAATCTCAGCACTGAAGTAATTCTACATATGATGACGATATCGTAATCTTCAAATTTGCTATCTGTGCTGGCCTGCGGTAGCTAATTGCCTGCAATATATCCATCATATACAAATAGAAAACTTACGGTACCAACATTATCTATATTTGATACTGTGACCTTATTACGTGCAATATCAACAATGGATTTGTCAAAATTAGGTAACTATTGTAAGACAAATCCTTTCAAACCCTTCTCGGTTCTTATCAGATGGAAACTCTTCACTAAGTCCTTAAACTTCTCGAATTATAATATTAGCTGTCGGTTTTCGCACGCCATCTCTGTCTTTTATGAAAGGATTGTTCAGAATAGTTAAATCCTTTATATCTCCTTTTAAATCATTAATATTTTTAAAAACTTTGACGACATCAGATTTCTCAAAGGCGTATAAACGCCTTTGAGAAATCTGATTAAAGTCCCGAGCCCCTAATGGCGCTTAAGATGATATTATCGGAGGTCAAAGTCAAAGATTTTCATCTAATCTTCCATCTTGAAGCACTCTCAGACGCGGGAGGTCAGAGTTGAGCCTTTTTGTTCGTCAATTACCATTTACGTGTGTCTTTTGTGAGCCTCTATCTGATTTATAATAGCAATTAAATAGTTTTTTGTTTTGATTGCGTTGCTTAGTTCGTAGGCTTATACGCAATGTGCATTGATTTGTTCATTATTAGAATGACATTAATTCATTTTTACAGTACCATATAGGCATTTTATTAAATGCCAAATTTCGTAATTTTAATGATGATGAGTGCCTATACTATAAGCAATAGGCATAATAGCTTTGTACATATTTTTACTTAAATTCTTATTATTTGGAATTTTTTATTAATTAAAATATATAAATTGAAGCTTTAAAAGTTTATTGCTAAATATTTCGCCTCTCTTTGGAACGGCGTCATCAGTGACAGTGACTAGAAAGTCTTTGTCATAAATTTTTAAAAAGTAATTTTATTTCTCTTAGCACTCTTAACACAAGATAATGCACTATACAATTTTGTATTTATATTTTATTATTAGTGTTTGGAATTGAATTTAATTCATTAAATGTAGTGATTTTTTTACCATAATAGAATCTTGTATGAGTAGGTTTAATGTTTAACAGTTGTATGGTATCCAGAATTGTCTTTAAGACTTTTGTTTTTGCTTACACTACAGGCATCCCCTCTTCCCACTTCTGGCTTTAATATTTGAAAAATGTGAGCTGGCGACGTGTACTCCCAGGGAACCAGGAGTCGCAGGAGGTGACGTCTGTTCCTCCGAATCCTTCAATGAGGACATTGCAGTCTTCAGTAAACAGGTATGGTGCTTAACGTTTATGATCGCCTAGTACTTTTTCTCGTAAATATAAATGTTACTCTAATACATTTTCGCTAAGGTAATTTTTTATAAAATTTCTTCGTTATATTAAAATCGCTAAAACAAGTATTTATAAAATTAATACCCATGACTAAATATTAAATTGGTTTCCATCTTTCGAGAATTAATAAACATCTATTGTTTTTCTGTACCTTTACATTAGGTTAAAATAATTATAACATGATTATTAAAAAAAAACAAATTGCAACAAAAGTAAGAGTTTAACTACATTCATTTGGCTGAATCGCGGGCGTCACTGATTTTAAGCGCGCCTTTCCCCGTTGTCTGTAATAAAAATCCATACTTTTCCAATTTCCCGGTGCACAAAGCCCATTCAGCCAGACCGTACGAAAATTACTCTCAAAAAGGGAAAATTGTGAACAAAATAACATTGTGCCGACGCACCTGCTCCATTAGCATTAAAATTAAAAAGAAAAAACCGTGCTTCAGCGCATTCGATATTTTAATATGTCGCTCTCAAAATGGCGGGTCGTAAATCAAAGACGATAATTCCAGTTCAAATTATGTTTTAATAACGATAAGCGAGCTGTAATAATTATTAATGGTAGACTTGTTAGTGCGATTGCAGTCGGTAACAAACTCCATTGTTTACGCGCATTCGTAGCGCGGAGAAAATGAATCCACATTGCACGAGCTGTGCTCGATTACCTGCAAGAAATTAATAAGGTACCGACCGACCGATCACCGGCCGATATCGATACTCTGTCCAAACACACCGGTTGTAAATCACAAACAAAGTCACCAGAGACTTCTCTCGTCGTGATTTATGTGCCTATGACGGCAGGAAGAGACAAAAACCTGCCATTTCAAAACTAATCCCTACCTTTTTTGTTTAACAAAAGTTTTTATTTACGAAAAGTGTGTTACAATAGTTCCGGGAATCCTTTTATCCTTCGTCCTTTGTCCTCGCTGACTCTCTCCGATCCGACTACAGATGCTAAACGACCAGCGATGATAAACTAAAATAAACTTAATGTTCCGCTGCGGTTTCCACATAATAACATATCGCAGTAAATTGGCATACGGAAACGTGTTATTTCTTACTAACAAAAGAAGCTCATAATGGAGTCATTTTATAACAATTTGAGTTTTGACACAGCCGTCAATCCAGTAGAAAGGGCCTCGTAATTTTTAAAACCGCACGTTTCGTTGTATGTTTTCGATTGTATTGTTGCAATAGGCGTTGACAGGTTGTAGCGATATATAAAGACAATTATTACACTAAAGAACGTAATATCCAATTCTTGACGTACTAATAGATGTATCAGGCGTTCGGCGGAAGTGACTCTCGGAAGTACTTTCGCTTATTTATTATTCTTTCTATAATACAGGGGTCTTTCTGTTTTAAGCCAAGTTTTACCCACAACTTGACAAGATGTTTAGATACCTATAACTGATAGTTTCACGGTTTAAAGGTCTTCATCAGATGCACTTCATCTGAGAATAAATCATTGGTCACTTTCTCTCCCTTATCACTATCATCCTTTCCTGTAACAATAAATTCACAGAACGCATTCTCGTTTTATATAATGTCAGACGTAAACAAAGATAGCGAAGTATCACCGACCTCTAGTTTCAGATAAGTCTGCGCAGAGAACTGACCACTCTCTCCATCCTCCGTATTCTGTTATCATGACGCAACGTCAAGTCCATCCACGCCCAAAGGTTATCTTACAAATCATTATAAATACACATTTATCAAACCCAAGACAGGCCAACGACTAATCAGGCATTTTAATTACACTATAAAACACTTATCACTAACCATTGACACGTGAAATTGTAACTACAAAAACTGATACAACTACAGCTGATACACTAACAAACCCGCGGAGTGACGTCTTTTAATTCGTAAGTAGTAGGTATTTAGTGAGATGAGAAATAAATCATATCGGTTAAGAAGTCTGTTTATTTTGGACGTGCTTAATAAGTTATAAATTATTGAAGTGGCGTGCGTTGCGCGATTGCGGGCAAATGATTGATATAGTGGTTTCGGTGGCGATGCGATACTATCATCGATTCTGTTCTAGTGATGTAGTGTGTGACATGACGCCATTGGACTCATCACGGTGAAGAATTCGAGAGCGTTGACACTTGTTGAATTAGTTAGGTCTTTTTGTTGGGCGGTGATGTATCATTGGGACTTGCGCGCGAGTCGCGTTAACAATTCTGTATTCAATTGCACGCCATACTGTCGCGGGATCAATAAAAACTTCATGGGGTACTGCTAAATATCTTGTAGTTTATGTTTGATGGGGCATAAGCGTTTATGACCTGATGTTTCTGTCTACATTTTTATCTAGGTACCTATATGTATCATCAATTCATCATAGATTTATGGTGCCCGAAACCGCTCTAAGGCCTCTAGATGGTATTCCGAATTTACAACAACAAGTGTTTTTATAGACTAATAGTTAATTCCTGTAACGCTGCGGTATTTCCAAGCCAAAATGTTAACGTTCCTAGCTTGATATGTAATTTTGATATGGGGTTACTTATAAGAAACCAAAAATATAATAATAGGCTAGCTTTTTGGAATTTTTGGTAATTTAAGTTTTTGCACAACATGTTAGGGCACCTGATATGAATGAGGATATCCATATTTCCCCCTTTTTTTCTTCTTTTATGTGAATACTACATAGTAAAGAAAAAATTTAAAGATCTTCACGTTATAGATCTCTACATTTTTAAAGTTTTTTAAATTATTCGTTCATCGAGAAGTCACTAAGATCTTTCAACCTTAATCGCTGGATATCGGTCTAGAGTAATTGTAGCTGCAAAGTAAGTCTTTGTTTTTTTGGTACGTTTTTACCCCTAAACCGCTAAACTAATTTAGATGAAATTTGTTATAGAGATAGTTTAAGACACCGGGAATGATATAGGGTATCACTTTTCGACATTGCTTTAGGGAGTGCAGATATACAGGGTCATTTTAAATATCTCTTAGGATTTTTTTAATACACCAGATAGAAAAAAATGTTACACAAAGCTAAATTGGGTATATTAAAATGACATAAATCGGCGTTAAAATATTTTTAAATTTATTTTCACTTTATGAGAAATTATTTCTTGTTTAAAAGTTGACATTTTATGTCATCATATTGGCTACTTAAATGATTTGGAAGGTACTTACTAAACTTATAAAAATACTTAAGCACGCATGCGAAGCTGCGAGCAAATGCTAGTCCATAACAAACTAATTCCAAACGTTAATTTATTCTTAAAATAAAGTAATTAAATACACATTACTCTCCTTAATTGTTAATCGGTTGACACATGTCGATATTTTATATATTTTATATTACGACGTAGGGTAGATGGCAAGAAACGGTTCACGTAGATATATAGATAATTATGATATAATTGCAAGTATTTTAATTGATGCAATTGTAATAAGAGGTTCTCACAGAACACTGGGCTTCGGTTCGCAACAACGGAGCGTTCGAGCGACACGCAAGTTCATTTTTTTTGGTTAAGTGCTTACCTGTGTACAGATACTGGATTACCTACGTTTGTTTGTTTAATGACAATTGTAATAAGGGATTTTATATACGTGGTGGCCGAGTTGGTTAGACCTTGCACTTAAAATTACTTAGGTCCCTGGTTCGAATCCCGGTGTGTACCAAAGAGTTTTTAATTAAAAAAAATATGTAAATTTGTTTGACAACACCACTATAGTGCCTCGGAGAGCACGTTATGCTGTCGGTCCCGGTTTCACTATACCAACTTGTGAAACTGTTTATAGATGGGTTATAGAGTCTATTCAAAACACCGCGACGAGCTAGCCACTTGTTCGGTGTAGACTCATGCCATCGGCTACGACAAGGTGGGATAATAACCCCGTCGCTGGGTACCCTGGGGCCGTCTAGGCGGTCTCGGGCGCCGTAAGGCACCCGTGATGATATGTATGTATGTATGTAATAAGGGAAACTTTTACACAGAGTTTAAAGTTCTAATCAGAAAGTGTAAAAAAAATGTTTTTATCTCCTCCGTGGTCTAGTGGTCACGCCGTTGTATCTAGAGGTGGTGGGTTCAATTTTAACTAATGGTAAAATATATTTGTATTTTTTTTTTGACCTGACAAAATTTTAATCTGAGTTTAATTGATCAATTCCAAAATTGGTTCTCTAAATAATCAAAGAAAAGTCAATTAACAGAACATACACACAAAACACTTTGAAATTAATAATATTAGTAGGTACTGAAGCTTTTTAGTACAAAATGGAAAACTTAAAATGCTGAGGCGGGCTAACCCAATTCAGCCCTAAATAACTTGGTTACTTCATATGCATTTTTTTTTCTAGATCTTACCTAGTTACTTATAATAATATATGTATCCGTGATAATACGTGTAGGTAATATAGTCGTTTCTAAAGGCACTCGTTAATACGGAATAGAATGAATCTGTCTACGCATAAATATTAACAAAGAATAGAGATCTTAATACCGATAGATAGACTAACATTTCCAACTATTAACATTAATTGAATGATAATAAATGTCACGTTTTTAACATCGTCTTATTTTGCATCTTATAGTGAATTGCTAACTGATAGAAAAGCTTTAAAAGTTTAAAATGATTGAATAAAATTACAAGAAAATATTTCTTACCTAAGTGATAGAGAGAATAATTTTCTATACGATCCTTTCATCCTCGGTTGTTATTAGATCATCATCATTAAATGAGCGCAAATGAGACAAAAGGGGGATGTATGTATATGTATAGAGACAAGTATCGTTGGGTGATCTCTGTCTACCCAGAAAAAGACCTGATGTGAAAATAAATAAATATTCAAAGACCACCGCTGAAAAGAAGACTCCTTCATATTAAAATATTACTTACTACTTAAAAGTAATTAATAACTATATCCCTGTTAAGAGGTAGGCAGAGGGTATTGTGCACCACTTCGCACGTTCTCTATACACTTTCCTAGCTTCCTCCACATCCATCCACTGATATAGACTCAATTTTGATCTGGAATTATGTTCCTTCTTAAAATGATATCATCCACAAATATGTTTGCGGTGTCTACCCAGAATAAGCCAACAGTTATTATAAATGTAATTATGTCTACGGATAGCGCCGCGAAAAAAAAGTGCATCCAGTCCGCGTGAACGGTTGCATACTTCTATTATTAGCAATTTCTACTTACAATTTTGTTAATAAAACTAGATATACTTACATTAAACTTCCGCATTGTGTTAGAAAATTGATCGATTACTTATTTAAGTAAATAAAAAAGTACAACTACCAATTAACGTTCGTTGTCAATTAAAATACTTGGTGATATTGTTTTTTAACAATAAAATAATTAGGGTAGGACTGGTCCAAATGGTACAAAGAACATATTAAATTATTAATTTAATAAAGTACAATTTAAAATAAAACTCATATTACACACACACATACTCGAACAAAAGCGGCCCCAGCCTAGTGTTTAAGTTACTGCGCAACTGATAGCAAGGTTAAGCAGATGACAACAAGACCGGCCTGGGATGGGTGACCGCTTTATACAACGAGGCTATTTCATCATAAACACCGCAACAAGCTCGTCACTTGTTAGGTGTTGCCTCCGAATACCATCGGCGAAATGAGGATGGGTTAATCCCTCCGCTGGGACCTGGAGGCCGTTTAAACGGTTCTCGGGAGCCAAATTGGCACCCGTGATGGTATTTATTTATTTATTATTTTTACATACTCGTACATAGTAAATACAAACTAGAGGATTGGTTTTTATTCCACACTGAACAATTGGCAAGTGTATCGCGATGTTTATAAACAGTTTTACAAGTTCATATAGTGGAACTGGGACCAACAGCTTAATGCGCTTTTCGACGTTCTATAGTAGGTATAGTGATCGTACGAGAGATATAAGCAACGGCCACCACGTATACCCATAAACTTTTGAAACCAAAACATATTTTTATAAACATGTTTTCCGTTTTATAATTCCACTTATATAACAGTGTCGTTTTAACAAATAATACTATCAAAAATTCAATTGGGCCGAGATTAAATGAAATTCAATGCACAATTTAACAGCTTTGTGTAGCATTTTGTACATTTGGACGACTATTGGTAACAGAATAGAAATGCAGTGACAAAGATATTGCAGCTGTCTAGTTGTTATATTCATTAGAAACGGGCGCTAGAGTGGAACGGTGTTATGAATATACCATTTTTTACATCTTTTGCACGATGTTCTATTTTTTTTATGACGCATCGGTGATTTTTATATTGTTAGAAGTTTTATTTTTTAAATTAGGTTAATTATAATAGTATTTACGTACTTATTAAAAAAACAGAATATAAAAAAAAATGCTTTTGAAAAACCGAATGTAAGGAAACGTACCATCACAGGAGCCTTACAGCTATTAAAAAGCCGCCTAGGGCCTCAGGACCCAGCGGAGGGGTTTAATTAATATGTCGTCGTAGCCCATGGTATTCTGACTATAGCTCTTTGCGGTATTTATATGGACTTATAAAGTTTGCATAGTGGCAGTGGAATAGACAGCTTAAAGTGTTCTCTAGGTCGCTATTTGTTAATATTAATTTATCATAAACAGTCACAAAATCATTGGCTTTCTGATTTAAATTTAAACTATACTATAATATTGGCTTTCTATATACTAGACACAAGAGAAAGCTAGCTAACAATGAATATTAATCTATCTACACTACATTAAGCCTACCTGTAAGCGTTAAATAGGGAAATACACGCGTTTCATAGTACAATGTTAATTTAAAATCACTTGTCGATATTACACTACGTGCGAATTAGCCGTGGCGCTGACTCGACGTCTCATACCGCCATTTTCATTAATTACTGTAAAGGATAGAAGTACCATCAAACGCTGAGAGTGAAAGAGATATAGGTACTACGTTACGTAATTCGCATAATTTGAACGGTTAACTTTAGAGCGTGCGAATGTTAGTGTTCTATATTTGAAATTGACATTACTTGTGACAAAGGTTGCGTTACGGTTACATTTGGGTTTGCTTAAGTTAAAGAGAGACGTAACTCTTAAGTTTAAACAATATTTGTTAGTTTAAATTCCTTTTTACCAATAAAATATCTCAATATATTTAAATAATTGCTACAAAAATTTATTTGGTATTGAAATAATGGTAAGAAAATATTCTTTAATAAAGGCATAATTTAACTTACGCCTTTTTAATATGTACGATTTTTATTTATTTATAAGTTTAATAGGCCTAAAGTTTCCCACTGTTGCGCAAAGGCCTCCCTTCCCTCTTTTTTCCACTGCTATTATTTAATTAATATTATTTGTAAGAAATATTAGATTGAGTTAAAGATCTTTTCTAGAGTAATATAAATTATGTTTCAACAGGTAGGTTTCAACAATGACAACAATGATTATTGCTATTTGAGGCTAATGTAATCTAGACATGACACTTTTTTTTCTTTTGTTGAGTTCTGAGTTATGCACAGTATACATGAATGATTTATTAATTAATTCAATGTACTTACTTAGTATAGGTATACATTATTTATAGACTCAAACAATGAATCTGTGAATAATTTTTCATATAAAAAAAACAGTACCTAAGTAAAATATAATAAAAACTATTAGAAATTAAGTAGGTTGGTTTTAAATTAGAGCATAGCTTGTGACTTTATGGCCACCTGATAGTAAGCAGGCTTATAATGCCTAACAGTGGGGTCGATGAATAAATTGTTCTTAGCAGCATTGATCGCTGCCACTGCTTCCTAAATGATGCCGTTACGAAATGGGCGACAAAAAGACGAATTTGTTTTACAAGTCTACTTTAATATCCTCGTTGCTTTATTGTTTTAAATCAACCTCCTTTTTCGCAACCGCATAAAAGTCGATGCAGTAGTCTCCTGAAAACCGGTAAACCCACCAAATAAAACCGAAACGTGATTAAGTAATTTATAGGTTTTTGTAAAAGTAGTTTTTTCTTCCTTTCACACGATTTTAGGAAGCTATTTCTATAAGGATAAGACAAATAAAACCTATGAAGAAAGAGGCCCGAACCCGGGACCAACTAGTTACATAAGCAGAACAAAAATAACGTGTCGCGAAAACCAGTCCTCGAGAACCGTTTCGATCACTTTTGCCCTTTCATTGTGACATCCATTCGACAAGAATTATATCCAATCACGCATACACCGTCGTTTTAATACCATCGTGTGTTAAACGACTCCTCAATCGCCGCGTAATGTACGAATATGACAGGATTTTGTACGGTTATCTGTATAAGGGGTGGTTCAAAAAAACTGCTTGGAAGTGGTACGACTTGGTAGCTGGAATGGTGTGTTTTTTAACGCTCCTCGCCGCCGAAATGCTGAAGAAATCCGCGCCAAATGAGTATTAATTCGCACCGCTTAATAATGACATAAATACGCTAGGTGCGTGCTTTAGTATGTACAGGGTGTGACTAAAATTATTACCAGCGTTTTTTTTAATAAAATATTTTTATTCGAAATGAATGTACATTCATTCTTTCACACCTTTAAGAATATAATTCATGCGCCTCAATCTCAATTTGTTAAGAGCGTTTTAAGGGCCTAGAGAGAAAGTGGCACAATTAAAATTTTTCATGCATATATATGGTGGTTATCTCCTATAATCAATATCTAGTAAAAAATGTTTTACTCCATTTTGTATGTTTTCAGGATACGTAGTAAAAAAAATAACATACATCATAGCTACTAAAATTTCCATAAACTTATTAATTTAAATAATATATTTAAAAATTATGTACATTTGTTTAACAACATCATTAAGTGTTCGGAGACTACGTTAAGCTGTTGGTCCCAGTTTCACTATAGCCATTTATGAAACTGTTTATAAATCTATACACTCGGAACACCATCGACTACGAAGCGGTGGGTACAAGCCCTTCTTATTTACCCCGCTGGCTATTTACCCCGCCGGTCCAATTTAGCGCTGTCATAATATGTTTTGTCTCTGTCGTTTTCTTTAACATAAATGAGACGGCATTCTGATAATAAAAAATATTTTGACGTGATTCGGACTACGGCCCTAGACGTACTACCATCTCGGGTACCCGAGATGGTACACTTACGTACTGTCACTCATAATGTATCACCCTGTACACGAAGGGAAAGGCATTAAGTGTTGCCCAGGCGCATTCCCGCATGTCGCTGTATGCCAGTTTCCCGCCGACTACTGCTTTTCCATAGCACCATAATTTTATAAACACGTCCTTTTTTATAAAAATTTAAATACTAATTTCCTTTCATAAATAACTGAATTAATAAAACAGGATTTCTTTTTTAAGATTGTAATTTAATAAGTTATAAACATGGTTATTTTTGAAATTAATAATTAATTAATATGATTGGATTTTTAATGTTTTTATAATTTTCTAATATAGCTAGTGTTTTTCAGTACCTACCTGTATCGGTATTATTTATTACATGATTTTTTATCACAATTTGGTTAACCAACATAAGTTTTAGGTTGAAATTTTTTATTAACTTTATCCACAGACCTTTATTAAAAAAAAAATACCTCCCCAAAACCTCAAAAACGTACAAAATCCAAGAAAAAAACATATATAAGTAGATATTATTATATTTGCCACGTGCTAAAAAAGTGTATTATATGCAGACGGGAGAGTGGGGGCGAAAGTGTCTAATCACGTCGTGTCGATTAATTTCAATAAAGGAGGGCAGGGGAAGGTGAGGCAGAGGCTATTGCCTCCATGTGGTCTGCCAAAATTTCAGACAGCTTTTTTATGCCTTCAAAAAAGTTGTAATCAATATTTTGAACTTATTCAATATTTAAAGAATAATAATTGTACCTAATATGTTAGGTATTCATTTTTTTTCACCAGTTTATGGAACAGGATAATGGTTTAATAGCTTTATCTTAGTATTTATAAAATATATTCAATGCTAATAAATTATAAAAGTATTAAAAATGTGATATGTACCAAATGTCATAAAATAAACCTGAAAATATCATATTAGTGGTATAAAATTACCCATCCCACTTCTAATTTGCGTATTAATTTCTCGTAATATACATGAAGAAAAACAACTTGTTTAATATATGTCTTGAAAAATAAGTTGTATTTTCTCTAGACCCTCTTTTCAATCCCAATTTTCACACATATTTATATATAGCGGATCGTTGTTTTAAATTTTTTTGAACATAATCTTCTTACTTCATTAAAAGTATTTTAAAAAAACAACTCGTTAATAATAAAATTATACCTATAAGTAGGCAAAATACATTAGAAAATATTTCTACTCATAATAAATGCCTAAACATTGGTGAGGTCACAGAGGTAGACTTTGGGGGAGTAGGTAAAAACGTACCCTGCCTGACTAATCCACGTCAGCTGCCTGTGACTGGTGCCCCTCCCCCGCGACGCAGACTTCCCCGCGGTACCCCTATGCCCGGACTTACCCTAAGCGATGTCAAACACATAATGAGTGTTTTAAAAACGTTTTTCGAGGGATGCTGGGGTATTTTTGGGCGATTTTATTTTGTTAGTGATAAATACTTTAGTTGGTACCTACCGTTTATTTATAGCTAACGGTAATGAGAATTGAACTGTAATACAAAAGGCATAGAGTGGATTTAAAAGAAATATTTATTTATACTTGCTTTAGGGCCGCCTTCGTGGACTAGTGGTTGCGCCGGAGGTCGTAAGTTCGATACCCACTCATGGTAAAATAAAACACGTATTTCTGTACAGTTTTTCATAGTCTGGGTGTATATAAAATATAATATGTATTATATCGTTGTTTCTGGTACACATAGTACAAGCCTAGAGCTTAGTTTGTGACCAGAGCAATGTGTGTAAAATGTCCTACATATTATTATTTTTAAATTAAAATTTATAATATTTACTGGAAAACAAATAGAACGGTACATAAACGCTGATAATTATCTTGTGAAGAAGTCACTGCTCTTCTATTACACACTATGATTAATGGTCTCGGCCACCGTAAGGCATCCGTGATGATATATATATTTAACTAGCTGTGCTCGCGACTTCGCCCGCGTGGATTAGTTAATTTTTTATCATACAAACTTTCATCCCCTATTTTATTCCCTTGGGGGTAGAATTTATCGAAATCCTTTCTTAGCGGATGCCTACGTCATAACATCTACCTGCATGTCAAATTTCAGCCCGATCCGTCCAGTGGTTTGGGCTGTGCGTTGATAGATCATTTGTCAGTCAGTCAGTCAGTCACCTTTGAGTTATATAAATTTTGATTAAACAATTTGTAAATTTTTGCATATACCTTTTCAAGTAGTTACCTACTACATAAAAATACAATAAATTTTAATTCAATTAATATGAATAAAATTAATCCTAGAATTATATAAAACGAAAACATTACTTAATACCAATAAATAATATTCAGTAAAAAAAAAAATATCCCCAAATGGGAATCAAACCGGCGACCTCCGAGCATCAACATAACTGTACCTACTAATATATTCAATGTTATATTCATATCGCTAAGCTCTACAAAATATAATCTTATAGAATAAAGCAACATGTTGTGCTTTTATTATAATACAAGATCTGGGTAGTATTAAAAAGTGGCCAAGTGCGATAAGTATTCGAAAATTTGTGGTTCCGTACAAAATATAAAATAAACTAGTTAGATATACTTATACAATAAATTATAAACAATTGATTAACTTATGCTGTCTTATAGAGTATAACACAATAAAGTTAATTAAAGTTTTTAGTACTCGTAACTTAATATGTACTTGTTTAGGGTTTTTTTTTGTATCGCAGAGATCTTTCATTGGTAAATTTTAACTCTGCCTTTTTAATGTATAGTAGGTAATTATAGATTTTCATTAACGCTTCTTTTGTTTAAATTTCAGTAGCCAGATATCCGTCAAAAATAGGGCGACTGATTGTTGAAAATGTTTAATGACTATTTAGACAGATAGCCGAATTTTCTATCAAAAGGTTTTATATATCAAACTTCTGAGGTAAGGAACCCTAAAAAATGAATAATATTATAAATGAAACCCTAAAGAGGATGTATATCGGCTTATTTGCGCAGGCGCACGGACAAACAAACTTTCGTACAAAAAATCCCAAGAAAGATTAAGCGCACATCTGCTGATTCAACTAAAACCGTTTTTTGGATTAAATGCATATTTTTAAAACATATTTCCTTGTAAATATTCATTGCTTTGTCATAAAAAAAAATCGATAAATTATGTTAAATTAATTTTGACAGTTGTTATTTATAATTAATTTATATATTTAGGTTAACCCTTATTGTATATGCATTATTACAGGTCCAAGTAGACCCACCAATAATTAAAAAAAAAAAATAATCATATTTTTTTTGATAACTGTCACTAAGTTTTCTACTTTATCTGTATCCATGATTTCCTTTTAAGTTACAGAAGTAGTTTTGTTGCTTAAACTCAGACTTGTGAACCGGTAACCAAGTGTCCAGGTCATTGGGAATGTTAGATATTACATCGGCGCAAACGCTTCCAATTATACGGTACCGACCGTACAACGGTTAATAAGCAGATATGTTTACTGACTAGTTATTACTGGATGCTTGTTGTTTTTTTTATTATAACTTACATAGGTACTTACTATCGAAAAGTATTAACTACACCTAAGTATCTCGCTAGTTAGGTTAGGTTACTTTAACAATCAATTCAATGTGCTTTTCGTTCTCATAACTCTGCCAATATCAAGTTTTAGGCTGGGGATAATTTAAAAAGATTATATTATAATACATACATATCATCACGGGTGCCTTACGGCGTCCGATCGGCCGCCCGCCTAGACGGCCCCAGATACCCAGCGGAGGGTTTTTAATCACACCTCGTCGTAGCCGATGGTATTAGTCTACACCGAACTACCTCGTCGCGAAGTTTTGAATAGACTCAATAATCCATCTATAAACAGTTTAGTGAAACCGGGACCGACAGCTTAACGTGCTCTCCGAAGCACTATAGCGGTGTTGTCAAACAAATGTACATATTTTACGTAATTTTTAATTAAAAACTCATTGGTACACACCGGGATTCGAACCTGGGACCTAAGTGTTTTTAAGTCCAATGTCTAACCAACTCGGCCACCACGTATATTAATTTATATAATGCATTTAAATGAACGTATTTATCATGTTATAAGTAAATACCACTATAATTTACAAAGACAACGTTAAAATAATTTGCTTGCACTCAGCCAGGCACCCAACCATGACAATAAAAAACATTATAATGCATATTTCTTGCAATATAAAACATTGTTTCAACTTGTCAAGAATAAAAACTACAATTCTTAATGGGAAAGTAACTTTGAACCAATTTCTAGACTGTAGTAACTGTATATTTATATATATATTTATATATAAATATACAGGTGACTAAAGGTGATTTTATTTATGGAATCCCAATCGCGAAGTCAGCGTTCTCCATACAAAATGGGCTTTTTCTCTCCCAGTATAACTGACTACTGTTTGTCGCAAACTTTAAATAATATTGTTGTCGTTATTAAGTTTTTTTTTTTTTAATTCGAAAAAAAAAAAAAATTATGTACATTTGTTTGACAACACCACTATAGTGCCTCGGAGAGCACGTTAAGGTGTCGGTCCCGGTTTCACTATACCAACTTGTGAAACTGTTAATAGATGGGTTATTGAGTCTATTCAAAACATCGCAACGAGCTAGCCACTTGTTCGGTGTAGACTCATACCGTCGGCTACGACGAGGTGGGATTAAAACCCCTCCACTGGGTACCCTGGGGCCGTCTAGGCGGTCTCGGGCGCTGTATGGCACCCGTGATGATACATATATTTATATGTGGGACAATTTACACATATTACTCTGGTCACAAACTAAGCTCTAGGCTTGTACTATGTATACCAGAAGCAACGATATAATATATATTATATTTTATAAACACCCAGACCATGACAAACTGTACGTACAGAAAAAACGTACTAATATTTTGTTGCCATGGGTGGGAATCGAACCAACGACCTCCGGATACAACGCCAAAGACGCAATCACTAGTCTACGGAGGCTGTCAACTGTATATGTAGGTTTGGTATGCATATTTATTTATTTTTATCAAAAATCTTTATTGCACAAATTTAGTACAAAGGCGGACTTAATGCCGCTAGGCATACCCTACCAGTCAAACTTTCAGGACAAATTAAGCAGTAAGTAGGTAAAATAGGTGCAGTAAAATACATTTAAGAAATAGAGTATACAAATATTATAACATACACACTAATACTCACTACTTATACATACACATCATAAATAATATTAATAATATACTTACATAAATATAAAATAGCAAAATTTACAGCAACAGTACGTATTTATGTATATATACATTGATTTTTAATAGTTTTTTTTTAAATCAAGCACCCAACTCATCTTCGCAGAAAATCTTAAAGGTTAGCTGGTAGATAATGCCTAAGCATTAAGTTCGCCTTTGTACATAACTGTACAATAAAGTGTTTAAATAAATATACCAATTTATAGATCTACATGGCTGTACCTATAGCTCGACATAGTTGTACCTATAGCTCGATATGGTTGTACCTATAGCTCGCGTAATCCGCACACCCTACAATAGCTGCTCAGTTTCTGCACAATTCGTCACAGACAACGGGGCACTAACGTTATTTGTAGCAGATCAATCAAGATTATGTCCAGTAATGCCCCTAACCCTTCGCCGGGGGCCTGCCGGACCCCAGTGGCAGATCACCGCAATTCTCAATATTACCCCTGTATGTCAATGCGTTAATGATTTGTATATTGGAACGTTGTTTTGAGATGATTTAGTTTTGGGATCAACAATCCTGCAGCCATTTAGATGGATGAAGTTTTGTTTTTTAAACTGCATAGTTATAATCTTAAGGTATCTTTTAATATTCAACTTTTACTTCTTTTAAAAATGTTCTTACTTAGGTCCCTGGTTCAAATCCCGGTGTGTACCAATGAGTTTTTAATTTAAAAAAATATATACATTTGTTTGACAACACCACTATCGTGCCTCGGAGATAACACCATTGGGGCCGTCTAGGCGGTCACGGGCGCCGTAAGGAACCCGTGATGATATGTTATTGAAAATGTTCTAAAAATCTTTTAAAAAGCTTAATAATATTAACCATCACGGGTTCCATTTTGGCTCCCGAGAACCGTTTAAACGGCCTCAGGGTACTCATCGAAGGCAACACTTAACAAGTAATAAGATTAACGAGTACAAATATATTTTTATCTTCAAAATTGGTTAACAAGTAAACTTTAAAGCATACGACCCATTATCGACGTTCAAATTCAACCCTCTCTCATCAAAGTGTTCGCCAAAAATAACATTAACAAAAGCCAAAGCACATCGCAACCCGCAGATAAGTTATTAAACATTGCACCATTACACTTTAATTTCTAGCCCGCTGGGACTTCCGAGGGGCGCCGATTCCAAATTAAAAAAAGGCAAAATAAAGGGCGGGGGGCATCCCGAAATATGCTTACTTATTCATAATGTGCCACGTATTCTAAATGCTGGCGTTTATTTTTGTACAAACACATGCATGTAATTTTGTGAGAATGTCTTCTCCTGCGAGGGTTAGTACGCCATCTCTTTGTGCGGGGGCTTTCAGAAACTATTATTCCATTATTTCCAAGTGCAGCATTGTGGGGTTGATTCGGAACAGAATGGGGTTACGTACGGGTGTTTGCTCTTGTTTAAAACAGTTTTGCGTTGTTTAAAATTGTGTTTTTGTTCAAAAACGCTTTTTGACTTCGCTGCCGGCGTTGTTTATTTTCAAATTGAGCGAGTGTGAGTGTTCTCGAGTGGCCGCAACGTAAACACTCGTCGTTATGAATACTTAGTTTATTTATTTGTTAGTTAGGATGCGGCCGGCATACAATGCGGCTGGGGCCTCTCGGACCCCGAGCTTGTAATGAATCGGAGCCTAATATGTGTAACGTGGGAAATGTGTATTTAAGGGTTAATAAATTATAATTGATATAGACAGGTTCGGAGTTCAAGAGTGTTATGATTTTCACTTGAGATGTTGTCGTAATTTTACTACCTGTCAATTATTGACAGACTTTGAGTTATGATAAATATTTATTGATAAAAGTATCAAAGTATACAGTTAAAGTATTTTATACAAATATTTATTTATCGTTCTATTATTTTGTATACCTTATAATAACTTGTAAATCAATTAACGAAAGTTTAGTAAAAAGAAAATAGGCGAAAATTAGACATTATTTAAGTATTTGTAAGGTTAAAAGTATATTGAACCTCAGACTTCAAGGAAAATAAAATAAAATTGTTCACTATACAACGATCGGTCTACCGTAGTTAAAATTATATTAATTAAAATGGTTACGCTTCAGGCATTTAGTTTATATACGATAACATATACAATATCTATCTGTTTGTACAGTCAACGTCACCTTACCCTATTGCAAAAAGTTGCCAGTTACTGAAAATTAAAAGACTAAATTTTTGGATAACTTCTTACAATTTAATTCGGCTAACTTTTACATCTATAGCTTTTTAAAAACTAAGATATTTTAAGTACCATAAAATTTCTAGTAAATTTAAATGGTTTGGGGAGAGGGTGAAACAGATAAATCCCTAAAAACCTAACTTACTTTGTTATTAATTAATTAAAATAGTAACTTTCTACAATTTTTGAGGATATAAAGTTGTTATTATAAATAAATAAATAATATGTAGGACAATTTACACATATTGCTCTAGTCACAAACTAAGTTCTAGGCTAATACTGTTTGTCCTAGACACAACGCTAAAATACATATTACCTACATTTTATAAACACCCAGACCATTTTTCCATGGCCAAAGACCACTACTAGTCTATGGAGGCGGTCAAACTTTATTGTTGTTATTCTATATAAATACTTATTAGCGGCTACTATAGATAACATAGGTACTATGTTGTCCCGGAAGAAATTCTTAAATTAAATAAGCGTAAAAACTTGTTAATTGAAAAGCACTAAGGTGACAAACGGACATACAGAAATCGCGACATGTTTAATACTATGTATAATATTGTTATTGTATAAGGATGTGTTGCTGACTGTACATGTTGGTTGTTTATAAATTCCCTCAACGTTTGAGGGAAAGCCAAATGAATAACTAAAGAAAGTGAAATGTTTTACATTATTACTATATCTAGTTAATGCACATAAAAACATGAATTTAAAATGAAAATCATTAATACTTAATAAATCAATCAATTGTTTTTTTACTTGACTGAAACATTGTATAGGTGTGAAGGAAGCTGTAGGCATAATCAACTACCTGTATTTTTTTTTTTTTTTTTTGACAATTTACACATATAGCTCTGGTCACAAACTAAGCTCTAGGCTTGTAATATGTGTACCAGAAGCAACGATATAATACATATTATATTTTATAAACACCCAGACCATGATAAACTGTACAAAAAAACATACTAAGTAATATTTTTATTGCCATGGGTGGGAATCGAACCCATAACCCCCGGATACAACGCCAAAGGCCGCCACTAGGGAGGCTGTGCTGTATTTAAAAAAGGTTTAGTATAATAACATATTTATGAATATATCTACTATTTGAATTATTTAGTAATTATTTTAGACTAGGCACTACCTCAATAACACCACAAAAGCGCTCCAAGCGGTAGAAATTTGCATTAACAATTTTTTTTCATTTGTACAAACTGCAAAAAACTTCCGTGCTACGGCACAACCCTTTATTCAACCTAACAGGAAATATAATTACGTTAAAATTAATTAGACACTAAACATAATTAAAAAACACACTCAATAGAAATTACAAGGCAATAGCGAAAACTAAACGCATTTCATACAAACATCCAATTATACTATAAATAAACAAATTATTTAGAACAATAACTGAATACAGCGCCCTAAAGCTAACCACCACACTAACAATAATTAAAATAAATAAATAACTATTTTATTTTTACAAATTAAATTAGACTCTATATTGTATTGGTTAAAATATTAATTAGATTGGGGTACTTATTTTTTATGGACCAGTTGACCTAGGTTAGTTCTTAACTGATTGATAAAGAAAAACGATAACAAAAGCCCGGTATTGGCTGTAAAAGCTAATAACTTGCAAAACGCTATAATCATTAACGCGAAATAGTTAAAACGTTTTTAACTCACTACGGCACGCTTATACTTTACTAGTTTTCCTGTTTTTTTTTTTTACTATTTTTGTAGTAAGAACCACAGATTATATTAAATATATTATACTAACACTGCCTGCGATTTCACCTTCGATTTAATTTAAAAAAAAACGACTAATTGATAATAGAGCTTTCTATTGGTGAAAAAAAACGGTCTAAATTTTTTTTTCTCCTTTTAAAATATATTCTCCTTATACACCATATACTTCTAATACCTATAGATTAAATTAAAAAGCTACTACACTACTTAAGAGATCTGGCGTGATGATATATAAAAGAAATACATTTTGACTTTAGATTAAAAATATATTAATAAATTATACATTAAACTAGATGAATGCAAAAGTGAGCCTGTGTACATGCATATTTGTTGGTGCTTAATAGTTAAACTACTTAACCGAATTTAATAAAATTAGAAGAAAGATACGTTAAATCTCTTATACTATATTATCGACTTTAAAAAAATATTATATATTGATGTAAAAAAAATTGTACCTGCCTAAAATGTTTTTTTTTTTTTTCACGAAAAGTCCCTTACTGGGGTAGGAAGAGTTAATCTCTTTATTAAATAAATTATTAATACTATAATTAATTACTATACTATACTAGACATATAAAATAAACTACCCGAGCAGTAGTGATATAAAAGATCTGTATTTATGAATACTAATTTTTGCTATAACTGTTTTATTTCTTATATCGCAGTTATCTTAATAGTGGATATTAGTAGAATTGGTATTTTAACTGGTCACGGAATCCACTTCCATTTTATCCCATAGTGTAATTTTATGCTGGACTAAGTCTAGATTTAATTATTAGATAATGTAGCTAGAAGTGATACTAAGATAAAATCTAAGTATATTACAAATTATAAAATCAACTAGGTAACTAAATATATAAATAATTAAATGATTAAAAAAAACATATTTCCCTGTAAATTAAAAATATATCATAACAAGTGCCAATTCTAGTAAATTATCTTTAATCGCATTTTAATAGAATCGCACGCGCTATTTTTTAACAGACTTTTTTTGGTTAGCAGAATCTCAAATTCGACAAATTAAGCCATTACGAGTATTTGGTGAAGCATACGGTGAAGTATTTGGTATTAAACTGTGATACCTACTGGGGTTGTCTAGTTAATTTATTTGTGAGATAAACGCCGCCGCTCTTAAAAATCACTTGAGACAAACGATTTCCAATATCTTTAACAAACAATTTTGTATCCGATGACCACTAACTGACTTAAAGCCAAATATATAATTCAAGCATTACCCAATACCAAGTAAACTACCAAATACATTTACTGCAATAGAAAAAGTACTTAAAGACGTTTATTACACGTGTTAATTTCCAACGATTGCCCTCTGGGGACATTAGATGACCGAAAAAACCCATGAATGTCCGTCCATCACACTCCGGGGACCAGTTTAATGTCTTTCACAAACCAAGAACTGACCCCTAACTTCCTTAATTCTTCCCTAACAGTGGCGCTACTTGTTAATATAGCCGGGACAAAATTACTAACAAAAACAAAAACACAGTGGCAATTATCATCATTAATCTAGACAAAATTCGCAATAATACATTTCGCTTAGTGCGTGGCTTATAGTGCCTCGGAGAGCACGTTAAGCTGTCGGTCCCGGTTTCACTATATCAACTTGTGAAACTGTTTATAGATGGGTTATTGAGTCTATTCAAAACATCGCGACGAGCTAGCCACTTGTTCGGTATAGACTCATACCATCGGCTACGACGAGGTGGGATTAAAACCCCTCCGCTGGGTACCCTGGGGCCGTCCAGGCGGTCTCGGGCGCCGTAAGGCACCCGTGAAGATATATATATATATATATACATTTCGCTTCTAAAATTAACAAGAAAAGTAATAAATTATATCTCTTAAAAACCAGTAAAAAAGAAAACTTTGACAGATCCATATTCATTCATAACAGCAAAAATGACATGTTCCGGAGACTGTCAAAACGAAAGGAACATCTTTTGTTCAATGTTGTAAATTAATAAATCATGACCTAAATCCTTAGTGACAAAATCCACATCACCTTAATTACAGGTCACAAATCGTCACAGACCACGGTTGTAAATCACCACGAATTCTTTGAGTTATAAAAAAGAATCTAAACAAATACTGGTGGTGCTCTGCTCGGCTCTACCTGCGCGATGCTTTGAATACTTTTCTTGCATTAAAATAAAATTTTCGAACGCACGAATTTCGGAGCAAAAAACGCACGAAAAACAGTCCTTTGAATACATCCGTCCTTGTCTGCCTCGTAGTGTTCGTTTCGTTCTGGCATACATACGTCCCTTTTGAAACTCATGTGGGATTCATACCTAAGTTTGTGATTCGGTTCAAACGGCATTTTTGTTTGAGAAAGTTTTCATAAGATTTTTAGACAAAATAAATAAATTGTAATTATGATAGATTTGTAATCTGAATAATATAATAAGTGATTTATAAACGAGACGTGACATCCAAGACATAAATAAATTGTTTATGATCGCAATATTCAGTAGGAACCATTTTGTTAACAATATTTATGGCACGGTTTGTTTAGTGAGGAAAAAAGTGATATTTGACGTTTACAAGTCCGCCATAAAGACATTTGTTCATTTCGCCCGTTTATGGCCCTCTCGTAAACAGAACGACTTATATTATTATATCCACAGGTCGTTTTGTCATAACAATGATTAAATAAAAACTGAGGTTTAGCCAATATAGTCGCCACGAGGTGCGTGACGCCGGCGACCACGTGACTACGACGCGTCGCACGCGCACACTATAAATAACATTTCATAAGATGAACACGCCATTTTAATACACTATAATTTTAAATTTTGAACTACTTCAGTAGCGGTGCTGGTATCTCGTCTGCCTCGCATCTCCCTTTTTTTGTTAAAAAATGTAAAAAAATCACCTGCCCGCCGTCGATCGTATAAAAAGTTATTAAATAGGAGGCGACTTAACTAAATTACAAAAGCCGACCTTTGCGCATTATAGAATAATTTACCATTAAAGGAGGACGCGCCATCACGGGAATTTAAATCATATGTTGAAGTTTGGCAAGCGTCAAAATGGCTCGACTGACCGATTTATTAAAAGTCCGACGAGATCGATCAGTGAGCATCTTAGGTAGCGTCTTTATGCTTTATTTTATTTTATAAATAGATTTTTTATTACAAATTACAGGGTACCACGTTTGGTAGCGATTTTGATGCGTCGTTTGTCCGCTTCTTGTGGTAATAACACCGCGCAACACTGTTGTCTCATTATGCACTTTAATTTATGCCCCATAAAGCTTCATTTGCGTAGATAATGGTGCGATGTGATAAGATTGTTTAATAGCTGTGGATCGAAGAGGACGGACCGGAATGAATACTACTAATGTAGAGCCTCTAGATGCCTTTCGATTAGCCGGTCAGGTATCCGATCATTTATAGTCTAACACTTGATTAGTTTTGGTTTCACCAACGACACATGTGGGTAACGCACGGTCACATGGTGGGTTCGTTCCCATCACACGTGCTGCAGTGTCATGCGTCCCAGATCTACAAATACAAACACACAAAAGCTTACAGACATTTATTCAATTATCCGAACAATATAAGATTTCGACTGAAAGTGCACAAAGCGAGCATAAAGGAGTGGAAGAAAAAAAGCAGGTAAACGTTTATTATGAAAAGAAAGATTATGCCAGTTGTCATGTTGAGCCATTGTCTGGAGACCGTCAGCACCCGGGATGTCCCACCGTTAAAAAGTTAAAGTCAAAAGTTACTTCTGATACAACCACAATCCAATTTATGATGTGGAAATATATTTTAAGATAGTGCAGTAACAAATCACAGGTGCATTTTTACCGGCGGCCAAGCGTATTACCACCACACCTCCCAAACTTGCTCGTCTTGTATACTCGACTCGATTCCTTATTAGCATTTAATTCGTGATGTCCGAAAGCAGGGGGTTTCACGGGTCGCTGCCCCCCCAAATGATGGACTTCCTTGGCCGGGGGCGCCGCGGGGAGGGGCTCGGCTTCACCGATTTATATTTGCTCCTATTTTTTTTGTAAGTAGGGGACGACGAAACGTCCTTATTGGTCGTTTCACTCACGAATTTCAGATGTAAACGAAAAATTACCTTCCGTTTAAAAGCACCCAAATTACATTACTCGGATCGAAGAATATATTAATTTGAAAGGAAACTAAAAAGGTTACGATCGAAGCATATATAAAACGTTTTTTTCTTCCTCTAATATTATTAAAGTAGGTATTACGCACATTGGTCAATCTAAAAGGTTCAGGTAGAGACAATTTGTAGGTGAACCGGCGAAATGATAGCAATTACGAGGTAGGTGGGACTCGAACCCACCACCTCAGTGTCGTGTGGGGCATTAGCCACACTCATTATTACTGTAGTTTGGTCTTGAGGCTCCGGTGATTTCGTGTATTATGTTATTATGATTGTTTGTTACAATAAGTAAGGGAACTGTTATATTACGTTTATTTTTATTGCTTTATTCTAAATTAGGTATAACATTGTAAATAACATTTAAGGCTTGCCTTTTATTAAAATAATTATTACATTTTCATAACGGATTTGAAATTATACAGTCACGTCAAGTAATGGGTTCGAATATTTATATAAACGACAATTATTCATAATTATCAATACGTCTTGAGAGACATTTATAGCTTCTAGATCTTAATCGATTCATACATTTTAATGCCTATGCGCTAGTCAAGTTCGTTCTACCATAAAACGACTTATCGTCGGACAAAGGTCAAAGCAATATCTGTCGCAATTCAATACCCTAAGGTGCTAATTACAATGTCGATTTACGACTCACATCTGTTACTCGGGTAAAACGTTAAACAACCACTTGATAAGAGAAATATACGAAGATTATGTTAATTTAATTTGTTTACTTTGTTTCGGTTAATGCACATTGTTTTCTTATTATTCACGCGCTTATTTTATTGTTCTTAAAATTTTGTATAATTTGTAATTAATTTTGTCTAACAATTTGCTTGAAGATGCACACTGTGCATTTATTTCTACGCGTTAAGATTTAATTGTTTCTTTGTTACTGTTTAAGAAATTATAATGTTTATTGTCTAATTATGCCATACTTATTTATTTTTACCCAGCACGGCATACCTGATGGTAAGCAGACATACACAATCCATGAACGGGTCGATCAAAACATTATTGTTTAACAGCTTTAATCGCTTCCACTATGCCGGCTAAATGATGCGGTTACGAAATGGACGCTAGCAAAGACGAGTCTATTTAAATAGCCCCGCGCTGCTTTATAGTAAAATTAACCGCACATGGAAAGGAGACCACTCCGAAATCGATTTAAGAACCCACAGACTAAAATGAAACCTGACTCGGGCACTTGATGGTTTTTGCATACCGGTCGGTCCGTCTAAAGAAGCATTTCTTTCTTATCTTCCTCCCACCAAAAATGGATTAAACAAATTTTATTTTTGTATAAATTTAGTTTTTTTGTTTAGATACCATTCCCTAATTAATTCAACCGTTAGTAAAATAAAATCTAAGTAGATATGCTGAAGCAAGTCCATGTATGATGGTATCTGTCTTCCGGTGACCGCGCTTTTGTGGGACAAAAAACTGAGCCAAAATAAGTGATCAAATAAAATAGACAGGACGTACTTGTTTAACGATTGTTAATTTGTCACTTTGATCATGTATCATGTATTCATATAGATACACCTTTAGCAAATATTTGTTAAAATCCCAATGACAACAAACTAGGGTGCAGCTACCTTAATATGAACACGCACCCATAAATGAACACCTAAATATTTTTGCATATAATAAGAATAACCTAAAAACTACCATGTTTGAGTCTTAATTTTATATTGGCTTAAAGTGACTGATATAAAACTAACAAATTAACATGGTAGTTTTTTACAGTAGAGACTATGGGACCGTGGGGACCGGGTGCACAAACAATATTTAAGTATATATCAAAGTGTTTGGTCGATGTCTCCGGTGATCAAAGGGCTGGCTCGTTCCTCGGTCAAGTTATTAGTATGACAATACAACGAGGTAATGCAGCCAGTCTTTTGGGGACCCTTCCAATTAGCAGCGATATGGAAGAACCTCACTATTTACCTTAGTTTCGGTAGATATCCTTTGTATGTAAAATACATATATACCTATATCTTATTATTATAAATTATTTAGGTGTTCATTCATGGGATTGATGGGTTCATATTATGGTACAACTACCCTAATAAACCTTAAACCTGTAGAAACCTAATATTGAATTATAACTAAATGAATGTTTTTCACTTACAGATACGACAAGAAAAACCTTATTACATCGCAGACCCCGAAGTTGACTCATTAGTAAGTAAACCACCAATAATATATAATAATATAAGTCCATAAAGTTATAGATTATAAAACCGTCTGACCCTCCCCAGTTTGTAGCAAATAATTTACGACTTGATTAATAAATACCAGCCAAGAATTAAGCAAAGGTAAACGAGAAATATTTCTGAGAACAACGAATAGAAAAATATCACAAAAAATATATTGTCACTCATAAAAAGCTGAATCGCACCGCGGGCCTCCCGTCGCTAGCGCGGACAAAAAGTGAAATAATAAAAGCAAAATGGCGGCCACCCACGGCCAGCGTTCGACACGGATACTTAACCGATTTTTAACAAATAAAATCTAAGCCATTACGAATTGACGACGGACAGGGAGCGACGTGAGAGCGTCCAATGTTTAATTTTCTTTATTTAAGAAATTCATCAAAATCCTTTTGGTCTTAAACTAACGTTGCCAGAAGGTTATACCTGCACGAAGAAAACTGATAAAGCGCTTCATTGATGCACTCTCTCCCTATCTTCAGCCCCGAACCATCCTCGTAGATAACGAAGACAAACAGACAACACGACATCCGGGCTCTGAGCAAACGTTGTGTCAAAATTATCATATGTTTTTGTCCCTCTAAGACAGCCATATGTGCCACTGTTGAGTTGGATATGTTTGTCGAGTTTACTGGCTTTAAATTTGACAGTTGTTTTCTCTCACATTAGCACCTGTTTGTTTAGCTGTTACAATTAAAATTTGACTAACACCTTGATGTCCAGCGTCTACAACAATATTGAGGCCATTGTAATGCGTCTAAAAAGTCATTCGTGGCTCGAGCGCGCGGTTCCGAGGTTTTTGTTTGCAGCCTCCGTAAACGAGCGTAATTTTCTTCAATTTACACTTTAATTAAAGTTACTCATTCACCTTAACCGGATTTCATTGTGTCTCGCCGGGAAACGACCCAACGTCGCTGATCGAGTAGCATATGTTAACAATATTAATATCTTGGATGGGGACAAAAGTCATTGCTATTGCTAATTATTTATTTTCTTTATAGTTAGTAAAATCGCCTGGAGGTTTTGTTTTTGTGTAGCCAAATGCCGGTTTGATATCGGGTTTCGTTCCCTTTTGTAATTTAGGTCTGCTTTGTCGAGTAACAATGGTATTGGCCACTAACAAACCCGCGTCGGATCCTCCATTGTCCCTTGCTTTCGTAACAAGGTCTCTGGAATACCTTCTGATATAGCAGAATCTTCCTTCGGCTTGCCATGTGCTCGAATAACAGGCTTTCTTTGTTTCATATTTAGTTTTTTTCTTGAGGAATTAATTGTAATTAGGGGACAGGCTTTTAAATTATTTAAAGGGTTGATCATGTATAATTCTCTTTTACAAATAAGTTCGTAACAGTTGTCAATGTGCGTCGACTGAAGTGTAAAACCAACAAGGATCATGACAGTCGAAGCGCTTTGTCTTGTTATTTGTTCTAACTACATCTGTGTTTGGACTCTCCAACGCTTAAACGTCTTCAAACAAACTGTATGTTTGTTTCCACCTTGGTTATAATGTCATTATTAAACAAATTTTAAACATGCTTCTCTATCCTAGATAGTAGACCCTTTGGTCTTATAAATCATGATAAATATTTTTGATTAGTTTTTCTTGTTTATATTTAATTTTATGACTATGTTTTTTTGTTTATATTTAATTTTGTGACATGACACTTTTTTATTTATATTAAAAAAAAAATTTCATTGTTAGTTATTTCTTGATTGTTATGGTTTAGTTCTTAATTAAAATAATCATCAGCCTATAGAAATTAATGTTGGATGTATTTATTTTTATCCAACATGATCTTTGCTCTATAATTGAGACTAGAATAATTTGCTCAATAAATTACAAGAATTTTCACTGTAAGATGTTTCGATAGCGATCTCCCCCTGTACCCAGTTAGTAAACAACCGCAGCTCGGTGGCAAGTGTACACAGAGTTAAACATATTTTTATCGAAGACGTGCGCCTGTGTCAACGTCATCACCGCGACTGAGTAAACATCTGAAAGTAGAGGGTAGCGAGACTCCACAAACAATGTTTGTACCCGAAAATATAAATTTAATTGATAGAGCAGCAGCGTCGCATATAAATAAAACTATTTATATAGTGAACTGTACTATGTAGGAACTACTACTACTAGGACTAATGTAGACAGATATTTTAACATAAAATTATCATAGAAATAAGTTACGATCAGAAATAAATGAAGGCTGATAGTGCTATTAAAATTGCATTAACCGCTATCCATAGATAAGTATCGATTTTAGATTAGGATCTTTAAAGAAATCAAACAATACTATTGAAGTACATGCAAAGGCCTTTGATAGCCTTGTTCAAGGTGTCAGAAATAGGGTCTCTCCTTTTTAACACGCAATTTTTGTTTTATGATTTCTTACGTTTAAAAGGTAAAAAGTAAGTCTTATGGGATCATACCAGTCCGTCTGTTTGTCCAGACCGTTATCTCAAAACCTTTTAAATAATTATTATTGTATTTATATTTTAAAGGCGAGTTAAACAGATATTTATACTCTATTTTAAAGAACTTCTTTATTTTTATATTCCATAGTTTTTCAAAATTGTTGGGAGTTATTCGCTAAAAACTGGTTATTATGTGTACGGAACCCTAAGTAAATATTAATCGCACTTGACTGCTTTTTTTTTCATTAAATGTAGATATTTTATTAGATCAAATATCACAATTAGACATAACAGAAACATTAACATATTGATAAAATTTTGGTACGAAATATTTTGTAACATGAAATCAGGGCTGTTTAATACCATAAAAGTTTAAAATAAAATTATAAATAGTTATATTAGAATGGTATCACAAATTAATGTCACTACACAAACAAGGATTATACCCTAAACCGGAGCTCCACAGGGCTCCGTGCTGAGGCCATTGTTGTTCACTTCGGCTGTAAAGGGCCGTCCGACTGTTTGTCCTCTTTGTGTGGGAACTAGTTAGATAGATTGAAACTGCTCCGTAATATCTGTACGAGAATACAAGAGGAATGTGTGGGAGGAGACTGCACGCACTCGCGTACAGTAGTATGCCTTAACTGTTACGTCAGAAGGTACATATTTCCTTGTAAACTAACTCCTATATATTTCTTTACAGATGGTGCAAGCGATACAAGTGTTACGGTTTCACCTATTAGAATTAGAAAAAGTAAGTATTTTATCAATTTTGATATACATAACAAGATTTATAGGAACATTTGGACTTTTGTTGCTCCAGACGTTATTAAACCAAAATCGAATATAATGGAACGTCGTAACCGGTTTTTAATCATTTCCGACGCTGTTGAACATAATATCATTTCGATTATCTCAAGACCATCGATGCCAGCCCAAGATATGGGTATCGATTCTGGACACACGCAACTTCGATTCCGCTGCGATGATACGCACACACGCACACACTCTCGTCGGACCGGTCTATAGCTCACCAAACGCACAGTAGAACAGATTTATTTCAATTTTGGAATACTACCATACCTACTGTTTGAAATTAAGTTATTAACCGAGAACACGGTTTGAAGTTTTAAAAAACGAATACTAGCTTTCGCTTTTAAAATTAGAAACCCTTATCGTTTTGTCCATTTGTAAATATTTCTGTAACTATGATTTATTTGAAATTCGGAATGGTTGTATATCTTATTGACCCACATTAACCAAAACTCAAAAATATTCATGGGCTAAGATAAAAAGGCTTTAAATAAAAATAATAATACTAAACTTTACGGATCGAATTAAAGAAAATAAGGATGTAGTATTATCAAAAAAAAATAACGAAAAACAGTTTTAGGGAGAAAAAAAACAACAAGATCGGGCACATTTTTTATAATTGTTTTTCTATACTTTGCCATGTGGTGGAAGTGCGGGAGAAACGGTACATGTGAATGAAGATGGATTAGATATACGAAATAGTTTTTGCCCTTCCATTTGTGTCGCCGGGACCGGTCCTCTCGCCAACTCGCCAATAATATTTTCATCTTCCGATTCACGAACTCCTAACGGTAATTGTCAGATAAATAAACTAAGTGAAACAGTGGATGGATTGGTGATCGTATTAAAATAAAAATGAATATTTGCTCAATGTCACCGAAAGACGTTAGCGAAATCTATTTCGTTGAAGTTGTTGATGTTATAGTCACGATTGGACCAAACTAGTTCCCCTAACGTCTGTATCGGACGCCGAGATCTAGAAACGAGATACCCATCCAGCTCGCGTCCGCTCCCACAGTGGATTCCATAAATATCCAGTCGCATTGATCGAACACTCGTAATGTTAGAAACCGGTAAATTCGTTAAAAAAATAACACAAAAACCCCTGTGTAACGAGATAACTGGTAATGCGATACCTCTGTACGAATCGCTGGCCGGAGGGCGAGATAAAGGCCATTAAAAAAATAAAAAATTACCTTCGAAATTCAAAATATCGGCCGCAGGTCTGGGATCGATTTAAGAAAATTGTTCCAGGTTTCCGCTCTGATGCTATTCAAAAAGCCTACATTGTTGGCCCTGGAATGTAATGGGGTATAATCGACAGATTAAACTTTTATTTCCAAAAAAGCTGATGTAGAATTAGCCGAAACTGCGAGTATTTTTCACGTTCTATATTTAAATCGGAGCAAATCCCTACATTCTCACAAAAAAGTTTTTTCCCGCCAATGCATATCCTAAACCTGTCAAATTCTATCTCGTCGGATTGCTCGTTCGTAGATCGAAAATTTAAAAAAAGAATTCTCCGTTAGGTTGATCCATTTCCGCTTCACTACCCACCGTTCACAGGTGATGTTTTGTGAGCTTTATAATTAAAAAAAAAAAAGACGCACCAAACTCGAGCACAATGAGAACTTGTTAAATGCACTGTTTTTTATTTTCTTTCTTAGATAATTACTTAGTTTTTTTCTCATAAAGCTTTTTAAAATCCAAAAACTTCTTAGAATTTGTTACTTTATCTTTCCATTACTTTGTAATTCTAATAGCAAAGGTTTATTGAACCGGATCACCAAAATGACATCGTTCTATACATAATTATATTAAAAAAAACATATAATTCTTTATAAAGTTTAAAATATTTTTTTATCTAAGTGAATGTGCTCGAATGATTTATAGTCGTCAGATTTGTTGGTTTAGTGCAGGACTCGAACCCGCGTCGGCTTTTTACGACTACCCACTTTATAACCGAACGACCGTTCTTTCATTTCATTGCCTATGAAATTAGATAAATAGGAAGTTAGTTTGTTTTAACTACCGAGGCATATAAATTTGTTGTTATTTCTTTGATGGCCGTTTTTGGCAGTTGCTTTCTTACTTTTGTTGGTGATAAGGATGTTATTGTTGACCACTGTGTCCTGATAGCTTTAGACGTAGTAAAGATGGGAAGTAGTGTTAACAAAGCATTTATATTAACTGATACCCCAATAATAATAAATCTTCGTTATTCAATAATTTACGTAAAAAGAATATTTCAAAATATGAAATACTTCCAAATGACCAACTTCAATAGTTTCTATAGCGTTAGACATCGGTAGTTGTAAAACCCTAGTAGGTAGTTGTAGATGAAGAAACTACACCTATAAATGTAAATAAGGATAAACAAGTCTGAAAAGATATAGAAAAAGATTCCTTTATAAATGATCGAACTCGAGATTCTGATTGGTCAAACGTATAGTATCGAAATAGGATAGCGTTTATATCTCCGAATATCGCCCCAGGTGGCGTTGGCATTACATGAACCGGTATCTTGGGCTTATTCAAATGAGACCGTTTTGCCCTTATGTACATACTCGTAGGCGGTTACAAGATATTTTCTTACAATTTTACTGTTTTCGTAACGATATTGAAGTAAATACAATACCATCTCCAGCTCCTTAAATTATATCCAGACAATCTTTTTCTTTTAACAAACCACATTCCTATTTAATGGCTTTACCAATTATAAATTGAAAAAAAAAACAATGTTCATTCTTCGGTCCCTCCCACGTTTATGCGTCATGAACCCAAAGAAGTAGCTCGATACAAAATACCTTTTTAGTTTGAGCTGACCATGGCACATATGACTAGAAATTGAATAGAAGCACTAGCTGCCCACGCTCTTGGCACGGTCCACTTAGTAAATATACTACAAAACAATACCAACCTAACAAAAGAAAACTATATCTATCTCCTCTCCTCTCCATTGAAAAAAATCACAATGACAACCATTCAAATAAGAAACGTCACGTCAACGGAAAGCCATAATATCACATTTCATTCCAAATTTAAATAAAAAGGGAATACGTTCTGAAACACTCCATCTCTCAATTCGAACATCGCTCTTTCCAAATTTAAATTTCTGGAAAGAGTTTGATGTTCCAACCAAACGATAATCGCCTCCAAGCCGAGTCTGGTCCCGGAATGCTGTAATATCTCATTAAAGGCTTTTACCTGTAAACAAACAAGGTTATATATTTAAATCTCGTTATTTAATTTCGAATTCTTTATCGAAGGATACAGAGTTTATTATCCCTTGTAACTGCTCGAACTTAGAACCGTTGTCGATGAACGTTCCAAGCAGTTCCAATTCTGAATCCCCTAAGAGTTACGATGTCAAATCTTTTCCGCTGTCACTTAATCCAAAATAGTACCGCTGATTCGACAGCCGAGAGTACAACGGATTATGCTATCAATATTTATTTACTAATTCCACATTACGAGAATATAAGTAATTTATGTTAAATTTATTTTAATAGCTTTAAATTTTTATATATTTTTTTAATGTCTGTAAGTTATCTAATAAAAATAAGACGCGTGTTTAGAAATATTTTTAAAAAGCTCTAGTATTCAAATTTAGCACCCCAACATACAATTAGCTGTCAACGATGACGCTAGTAGTATCCGCTTCCGGCGTTGTTCTATTTTCAAATCTGCTTGTATTCGTTTTTTAAACCATCGATTTTTGTTATAATGATTATGTGTGCGACTCGCCCTCTCCACCTGCCCGTGTTTTATTACTTTTCACCGTGTAAATGTTATCTAAAAATTTCGTTACTCTTTTTATTGCCTTATGTTAATTCCTAAGCTAATTATGCCTATGAAAATTTATAAGGTTGACGCACGAAATTAATATGCGCCCGCCGCACACTGTGCAGTGGGCCGAATTTGTCTTGTCGAAAGAAAAAAGTTTAAAAATTACGAAGACCGTTCGAAGTTTTTACGATTGGTTTTTAGTGTGCGTTGTAAAACGTTCGCGACAGTTGGCTCAGAGCAACGAAAGTCCAAATGTATTCCTTTGTTTTCTATTGTTTATTTTTTAGGGCTTTGTATGCTGATATTAGTTTAAAGGTCATCTGTGTATAATATTTGGAAGCGCAGCCGAGGACACTGACGAAGCTCAAATATTATAACTGGTTATATGATCTGAGCTGCAAAACAATGTAGATTGATTCAACCTTTTTGGTGTATTGGGTTCGAATCCCGATTAGAAAACTCCAAAATATTATGTGTTTTTTTAGATTTTTGTTCAGCGGGGTAATACTATGCACGATTATTTGCTTGTATATCAATTTCAGTTTTTTAGCATAGATCGACAAATTAATGAAGAGAAGTCACACAACATATTGTGTATTCTTCGTAACTTTTAACTTCACTGCTATCAGGTACTGAATAAAATCCACGAAATAAAATGGTTTAAAATACCAAATATCTCAGATATTAAAGATGATAACATCATGCAGTTATTCTTGCATCTTCAGTTTTTGAGATACTTATCGGTATATTCATCATTTTAGTATTGGCAGTAGACCCCGCTGTCCAAAGTTCAATTTATATTCATTAAGAAAAACAAAAGCTCCAACAGTGGTTTTGTCATTGTGCAGGTCCACGAACTGTGCGACAACTTCTGCCATCGCTACATCAGCTGTCTGAAGGGCAAGATGCCGATAGACCTGGTGATCGACGAGCGGGAGTCTGCGCGACCGCCTGACGCCAACGGCGAGCCGCGGTCAGCGCCAGACTCCAGCCACGACGGCGCCTCCACCCCTGACGTCGTGAGTACCCCCTACAGCAAACCCCACCACATACAGAGGCGCGATCCCCAGCTAGCACCCAACTCCACCACGAGCTATCTCGTGCACCCCTGCTCGTAGTTTGGCCATTGCAAAAACGAAGTCTCTAAGGGGGTGCTCGCATGTTAGTTCCCAATTCCCGCCTCCTCGCTTTACGATCACGATCCGTATTCTGAACCCAAACATGCGAACTCTCGCAGACCCGGAGAACACGGATCGCCGTCGTGACCCTCGCCCGTCCGGGTTTCCGAAAGCTTTGGTTCGTCAACTTTTTGTGGTAATTATTTATTTTATTATAACTATAATCATTCTCAAGTAACAGACACCAGCAATGTCGCACTCGGATAATTATACCAAAGCTCTAGGAATTCCCGGCTAATTTTTAGTTTAGTTAGATCAAATCTTCGTTTTTGCAATTGGCCAACCTCTTAACACTGTATGAAGTAAATTATCATGCTATTAAGAACATAAATAACTACAAAAAATACAGTGAAAGGGGTGATTATGGGTGCGAATCCAATGACCAGAGATTTGGTATGGGCAAAGGCCTCAGCCACGGCGATGAGTCGTCAGACTTCTGGCGACCGAGGCATGATCGGTTATGTACTATATTTTGTTATCTTATGTGAGGAACATTAGCGTCGATGTTTATAAACCGTTGCACCGGAAAGTATACGATTTGAACAAAAAAAAAACATACGTATAACGTTGATTGTAATTTGTGTATACTAATCTTAATTGTACGTTTAGTGAGTAAATACAGGCAGGTGAATTAATATATTCCATTGCATACGATCCTTCTGAGCGAATTCTACCAGAGTGTACTACTCACTACTGAGAGCTTAGACAAATACGTAATTAGAATAATTGAAAATAATACTATTGGAAAATGAAGTATACGTTAATAAAATACAACTTTACCTTGCCTAAGTGATAATAAGGAATATATTAAGAGTAAAATTAATTGTAATAATTTTACAGCTGTAGTTGCTAGAGTTTGTTTTGGCTAGTTATTTCTACGTAATTGTATATGTCGGAATTATAATTAACAAACACGGAAAAACTTTATAAGCAGACACGTAAATTGAAAACACAATTAAAGTAATATTAAACAAAACTCAATCTAAAACGAATAAATATTTGTTAGATTTTGCTAAATAAACTAGGTCTACAATTAAAATTTTCTCTATGCCTACATCTTTAAATTTACATAAAATATTTCGACAAAAAATATTACCTACCAACAAAGCACAACTTAATAATAATTAATTATTTAAAAATATACGTAACGCGGTATACGCTAGGTGTAATATTAATGTACATAAATGTGCGATTTTTAGATATAGTAGCTTCTATTATTATTATTAGCATTTACTAGACTTGAGTATTTCTTAATTAAAAAAAAATTAGAAAAGTTTAGAAAAATAATCAGTTCCAATATTTTTGTACAATATTGCAGATTTATTCGTCTATTGTAAATCTAATGCCAGTAAATTAAGCTATGTTTCTTGACGCTAGATTAGATTATCGTATGCTATATAATATAATGCATTATATCGTTCACATGTTTGTTTAGTGTTTAGTACTTATTTAGTGATCAATATTTTGGCGTTGAGACTGACTTGTTTTGTTTGTGTTTGAATATTATTTTCCCTCTGGGTTGTCTTTGTTAAGGCGTACAGGACTCACGGCTTCCTACGGTTTAAATTCAGCTATATTATTATTAATATATATTTTACTGTTAAAGTTAACAAGATTTTCGTAAATCACTATATCTGTTGTGGCCGTACCTGTATGCTTAATTTTTAATTTTCGATCAAGTTGTTCTTGGCCGAGTTTATTATTATTTAATTCTTATTATTAATATTATATGTCTGTATATCAGTTCTTTGTATACAATTGAATTTATGTAGTTGACTTCCCTAAGTTAGGTAAATGTAGGTTAACATTTGTAGGATTCTTTTAATGTTGTCTTGAACCTTATTTTAAAATTAACTCTTAAATGTATTTGCTATCTGGTGTACGTCCATCTTGTATGTCAATGTGATTTATTTTACGTTTTTAATTTAATTAATTCTGAACGGATTAAAAATAAAATGTTCTGTTTGAAAATTACCTGGACTTTTGTTTTAAAAACATATATCATTTAGTTACCACTACATTTCTTTAGATCTAAATTCGGGATAAAAAAACTACAATAATGATAGCTTTGAATAATCCTTAGTGAAAATGGTGGAATATATTTGTGAAAAGTTCGCAAGTATTGCGTTAAAGCTTGAGGAGATCCCCTAGCTCGTAGGGAACCACGGAAAATTGTTTTTTTATTGCCCCCCGTGCGCTAATCTTTTGTGCACGCTTTTGGAAAGTTACACTTCCTTCCAGAGATCGTGCCGTGCTCGGGTACTTTCCCAAAATGTGGCGTTATTTTATTTTTATGATCCTGCAATTGACATTTGATTGATGGAGATTTTGCCGTTAGCGAAGATTGTTATAAATGTGCTAATTCTTAATTATTTTTTGAAGGAGGAAAATATTTATAATTAGAACTTAATTTATCTTTAATTAAATTACAATGTGGAAATAAAGTTAAATATTTAGAACAAATTGTATGATTTTTATCACATTGCAAAGCCATTACATTCATATTTTCTTGAGATATATTTTCTATTACAGCGGTTTTTATTTTATGACTGCCAACAGCATACAGATATGTATTTTTTTTTAAATTTGATATTATATATTTCTTCACCCATCAAAAAAAAAAGCTTTTATATAATAATAAAGACCACAACAATAGAGAATATGTCTATTTTAATTGATTCATTGGCTCATCTTTCAGCAACAGAAAGATCTTTAATTCCAAGAAGAGGCCTCAGCTAATATTTGTCAACCTCAAAAATACTAATAATACAATAGGACAATCCGACGGATTGGCACACTATGAATAATGCAGAAGACGTCGATATAAGGGAAATGGTGGTAGCAATAATAAAAATAATAAAACAGGGGCCGGTAATCCAGAGGGCCCGGGATCTGCGACTATCCGCCAATTCGTCACGGATTCGTTCCGGCCCGTCTGCTGGTTGGGTTACTAGTCACATGTATTGGAATATTGTGCGGTGGTAAACTTTGTATCTCTTTTATTAGGTACAAGGATTTCGTGTCGAGGTGGTAGTCTCCTTTCAGGGTGCGGTTACGAAATGGATGGTTTAATTGACGAGAAGGCAGCGAGTATATTAAAATATACTCGTAATGCAATTCGTCAAAATATCTCTACGTTATCAAATTTTGATCTTATTGAATTATTTGGATTTTTCAAAAAATTATCATCATCTTTTTTAAAGTATCAAGTGTTTTTCAATTGTAGCCTTTTCTTGATTGACAACAATATGTCTAATTACTTTAAAATAGCTTTAAAATACATTTTATAATAGTGGGACTGTTTTGATCTTTTCTAGGACATAAAGATCTAGGCAACTAATATCTACATCAGAACTATTATATTTTATACACATTCAGACCAAGGTAAATTTTACAGAAAAATGTACTAATATTTATTTATTTATTTAAAATTCTTTATTGCACAAACTTGTACATAGGCGAGCTTAATGCCTTAGGCATTTTCTACCAGCTAACCTTTGAGAGAGTGAAATATGCTTACAATAATATTTGTTATTATTTTACCTAGAGTGGAAATCGAACCTATGATTTGCGGATACAACGCCAAAGACGTAACCACTAGTCCACGGAGGTAATGAAGATAGTTTACTTTAAACTTATGGTAGAGTTTTAATACTTCATAAAAGGTAGGCAGAACTACTAAACTTAAAATTACTTTTGGAACCTATGTATTAGAAGTTATGTGATAGCTTTAGATGAAATAAGTAATTTCATATGAAGGGCTGTAACTACTGTACTGTCATATAAATACTTCTTATCATAATTATTTTCATAATGAGTAATTATACGAGTATATCGACGCTTGAAAGGAGAAATAGGATAAGCGACAATATTTGTGAAATTAAGTTATATATACCGTTGAAATTGCCTGATTTTTCTGCGTCGATTGAGCCCAGTTTCAAGTCAATCTGAGCAAATTTATGTCGCTTATCCCGTAGGTGATTTGGCCGCCCAATAGAGTTTTTTTTGTACCAACCGACGTCATTTGTATGAAATTTTGTAAAAATGGCACTTGGATAAAATGATGACACAAAAATATTGACTAAGGACTTTTTACTCTTCTAATTTATATATTACTGCTTCATATGTCTAGTTTTACTTCGCCGTAATTGTTAGATCTAATTCAGTTACATCTTTTTACATATAAACGAAGCGACAAAACACGGCTGTTATTGCATTTTACCTTCACGTCTAAAATCAAAATATGTCGCTTACATCGTTTTTCTTTATTAATATTATGAAAAAGATTGTTGCTTATCCACTTTTACCTAAATATAAAGTTATTCCCTTTCCATCGTGAGTATTTTGATATACCATACAATAACACAATAAAAAATATTTTGCCAGATACCGATATAGAAGATATTGATGCTGAATAGATGCAGTTACCATGTACTGTGTTTAACATAATATTTTTATTATTATCTAATATTTTGTGTTATATATATATAGATGCACAGTTATATTTTATTTTTGTATTTCTTTAAGGTCTTTAAGGATTTTTATTTTTTGTTTATAAACTTTATGTTCCTAAATAAATATATCTTTAGATTATATACGTCATAATTTTATACGTCATTGATTTTATATTTGTGTTTGGGTATTGTTTAAGATAATTTGATCTCAAATGGAAAATGTACCGAAAATGTTTTAACACCATAAAGGATGGCAGCTGATGCCAATTAAGAATATTTTTAATAATTATATAAACAATAGTTTTATTTGCGATTTAAAAAAAACTTGGAAACTTCCTTTTTGACTCAGTTTTTATATTAGCCGAGAAAGTTAAATCATTCATGCACATAACTAATCAATAAACAAGGGCGCTTAAGTCTTTATACCTGTTTACATATTAATGTATTCATTTTAGGTATTGCATTCTTCCTGATACAAAATTTTTGTCAAAGCTTAGTTGTCCCTTTTTACTTCAATATTTAAATAAGACAATCTTAACTAAAGCCTTTTTTCATGGTTATGTGTTTGTGCCAAAATACTGTTCACCTATTTAACCTGAAAGAAACTAGTATATAATTTTTACTTGGACCCTTTTTCCTCAGAAAATTTTCGTGACTTAAATGCGTTAGCGACACTATTTCCTATACTAAGTAATATTCATAGAATGTATCAATGTCATAATTTAGAGGATAATTTTAGCACCATTTTGGTCTGTTAAATTCGAAAATATAACTAATTGGAATTATATTATGATTTTTTTTCTAAAAAAATTACAGTTTTTTGGCTCTCTTGTAAAATTTACTATATGTCGTTTATGCCCTTTCTCCTTTCAAGCGTCGATATGTAGTATTTTATTGACGGGGATACTCCTACAGATGGCACCACTGACTGGCATGGCAGTGTTTCTTAGAAAAATTAAGTAATATTTATTTATCGCTGGTTGCTGGTTAAATGTTTTTCGTAAATAATAAAAAATTTAGGCATCGGTACATATAAAATAAATTAAATTAAACCTGATTTAAAATAAAGTGATAGATGGTAAAAGTCGGATATTTATTAATTTTCGATAGTAATTTCTTTTATGAACTTTGTTGATATTGACTTTGACAAGTTAACTATTCTACTAAATGAATTGGATATCAACTGCATGTCAAAGTTGACATATTTCCCATACCTACAAAATGTGTCAAATTTTAACTTTCATACGACGTTGATACACAATTGGTTTAGTAGAATAAGGCCCCAGCTACTACGATTTCAGGCACTCGACCTTAAAGCAAACAAGTATTGGAAAATCGTAGAAAGTCAGTAGGTTAATTTTAAAGGATGTTCAAAAACTATTAAAAAAAAATAAACACCAAAATGGCTCGACTGTTCTCATCAACAACAAACCCGTAAAGACTTACTTGTAAGTAAACGAATCATAAAACAATAATAAAACCGTGGAAAAAACATTATTACCCAATAATATTAAGATCCGTTGGCCAAGTTTTCCCGCCAAAACTGTAAAAGTTAAACGTCCAGAGGCCGTAAACCGCAGGTTTGCTTATTCGAATATGGAACTCCGTTGATTGGCTCCGGCCAGGATTGCTGACGAATCAGGGACTCGGGACCAAATTTACGAGCTTTCTATTGGTGAAAAAGCTTTTAAGCATTTACGACAGACCTAAGGTGTAGTTACCGCAAAATTTCTATTAATAAATTGGTTGTAAAACTACGTTAATTTATTATGATTTGCTCGAATGTAATTATTTTTGCTTTCATGAAAAACCTCCGACTCGCAATAACAAAATGATTTCATTAAGATATAATATGTGAAGTATTGTTTCTCTAATTAGTTCTGTGTATTAAATTATATTCCTTTTAGAGAAACAAAAACAATAATTTCTAACGCAGCATCTTGAGTACTAACTAAAGAGTTATAAATACTTTCTAAGAATGTTATTGTCTAAGTACGGTTCATAAAATCTAGCTTTACGTTAAAAACAAAACGAATTTCATACAAAAAATTGTTTCGTACATTTAAAGATGTTGGGATAGAGACATCGACTCCCCGCAGATCTCTAATAGGATCATTTGTTGCACAAAAATAAATTGACATCCTGTAGAGTATTTCTCTCATAGAAATAAAATTGTCTATAGATAGAACGAAATATGTTAGGTGATTTAGGTGAAGGAAATTTTTACAATTTGTTATGAAGTTACATACAATAACATTTATGGGTCAGGGATAGGTATAATTTTGCAGGTATCTTGAAATAAATTTATTGTAGTAGCTTTTGCGCAAATAGAATATTAAACACATGGAGGTGATAATGATTATCATACAGATAATTAAACAAATAATGTGTAAGAAGAAGAAGAAGCTACAATAGATTTACTAAAGGATACATTTCTGATGAAAGAAATTAAATTTCTAAATTGAATAGTAATTTATAATAATAATATTCAAGTAAAGGTACATAGAGTAAAATTTTTAACAATGTGATTTTATAAATAAGTAGCAAGTCTTCTGTACCTGAATTAGGCTAGGAGGCTGTATCTCGGGCAAACAGTTCTCTTCCGTCGTTGGATACATATAATTTTAGCTATTTTATTATAATATTAAGGGCTATTTTTTCAATCGCCAGATAAAGTTATTCGACAGTTAACTTGTTTGATGAACTGTCAAATTAATTTTTTCTTTATACAAGTTATCTGTTGGATTATCTAACGATTGAAAAATCGGCCCTTACATGCATTATACAATTTACTGTTATAAAATCATAATTAATACTAATAACAATAATTATTAGATATGACTATCAATAAATACTTTTTGAGTGTGTATGCGCAAGTGAAAAGTACTATTTATGAGTACATTTTATGGAAAACACACATGAAAGATTTTTCATAGCCAAAAGAATAAAGCAAGATTTGTATCCGTGACGAGCTGAACCTTCACGCTGCGCCGATGTTCCGGAGGACGCCATAACATAAGTAACAGGCACCCCCCATAGTGCCATTTGTAAGGAAACCAGAAGTATTTTCCGGCCCTTTTCTATGGACTACAACATTTTACAAGAGGGGAAATGTCATAATGGATATTTACAAAATCTTCCAGTCGCTTACATGTTATTTCGAAGATATTATTTTTTATGAAGCCACAAATTTAATTGCCGATGCTATACGCTTCCTGAGGCTTATTAACGATTGGATACGCTCTCGGAAGCCAAATGAAATATTGAAATAATCTCTCAACATTAAATTTTAAATTAGTGTTGGAACTAATAAAAACAATAATTTAAATAGTAAGAGAAAATTTATTGAAGATAATAGAATTAAAACTTAACTAAAGGCCCTAAGAAGATTTTTAAATCATTTAAAGTCATGCGATCTGTCTGTAGAGTGATCTGACACATGTGAGTAAAACTAAATAAAGTGATGTCGTCATACCAATTAAAAAAAATATCATCCTTAATAAGTGTCAATCCTTAACGAATGTGTGCATACGCATGATTTTTATTTCACACGTACCAAACTTCAGTGGACCTCATAAGTTCATACAATGAAATTGAAACCCTAAAGTTGACATCTTACGGTTTATTATACTTTGTAAGTTAAAAGTTTTACGACCATTTTTATAGACGCTTACTCTCAACACTCATACTGCGCGGTTCAATTAGGTCGATCTTACAGACTTTGACTTGTTATTCGATATAAAGCCTTATTTTGATATCAAAAAAGTTGAAAATCTTTATTTTTCAAACACTTTTATGGAAGCATAAGACATGTTCAGAAACCCCAGTACTAACCGAGTCAAAGATGAACGAAGTCTGCGAGGCCATCAAATTTTAATTGTGCGTTAAAATAATAATCAATGAAGCGACTACCGCTGGCTGCTCATTCGGATTCGCAAATAGAACTAATTCTCGATTAACGATTTCTAAAACATCGATTGAGTAACAATCGGTTTCAGGTTTCGTCTTTATAACTCAATTGACTTCATTGAGCTTTATGATCATAATAGTTTTCGTTAAAGATCGGTTCCATTCCGGGAAATAATTATTCGAAATTTTCATCTTAAACAATGTTTTCCAGAAATAAATAAAAGTTACCTATACGTTTATTATTCCCAAAAGTATTAATAAAATCAGTCTGAAACGTTTTGGCGTTTAAATCAATATTAAATAGTTTTATTGGTGTATCGCTGTCAGAATCTTTTGATTTGCTATCACGAATATGATCTGAGTGTTCGTCTTTTGTTTGTGGCTCATCTTAAACTATTTCTGTACGATATAAGCTGCCAGTTTCTGAGGCAGGAATGTCGCGTCGGTGCACGTGCTGGCTATGATAATAATAATATGTTGGCGCATTATTTATTTATAGTCGTCTCGCGGCTGTCGACCATCCGTCCGGCCCTATATATAAAGTACTGTCTACCGTCCTAACAGAGGCTACACGGATACAATAATAAAACTCTTTCTTTTTAATGTGTCCTTACTTTATTTTACGACAATTCCATAAGTATCTAACATGTCTTTATTACCAGTTTCCTTGTGTATCTTAGATGTATGTCACCCACCATCTTACTTTTTGGGGTTTTAATGTCGAAACAAGATTTATTTGTTTTTAATTTCTATAAAATCTTTTCTATCATAATGTATTATAAAAAAAAACTGTAATAATACTTAGTCAGTTAATTTATTTAAGTATTTGTATAATTTTCCTCATTTATGAATGAGATATTTTGCAATATCTCAAAGATGTTTGGCTATAAATTATAAAGTCGTAGAAACGCTACAATTGCAAATTAATCACTGTGTTTGATAGAGATGAAGCGTGCCGTGGACAGCGCATTAACCAATGCAATAATTAGGAATAAATCTTCGAAATCGACTCGACGATGCATTGATAAAATGGAACACATATCTCACCCGTCACTAAAATATGGCCGACCTGTCCGAACCGACAGCGAAAATTGGCTGAAGACTTTGAAATGAACTATAATAATATTCATATGATTGATATAATTTTCTATTTTCATGCGCATAATGAATTACAAGTGCAAGATCTGTTATAAAAGCTTGCGACATATCTGATAGCGAATCGAATCTGAGAATTATCGTATGGGATAATATCATAAATTACTCGTATGTTCTTAAATCAGAGTTGATATGAATTTTCTTTTAGTCAGTGCAAAAAGCAATATCTTTCATGATCTTCACGCAACGACTAATGTGTAAGAAATAAATTATAAAATCAACACTGATGGTTTTTATACTATCTCGCGTGTCATTTCATCTTTATCAGTGCTACGTGTATTCGTATAAATGTGTCCCTTTCTAACGGTCGTGTCATTTTGAGGCGCCGCAGTTTATCATCTACCACTGTCGTCTAATGATGACGTTTGTATTTATTTGTAGAGGTTTGGAGCATGTGACATAAGTAAATTACTATTTGAGGGATGGTTTAGGGTCATCGACCTTTAACTGAAAATGATTAATGTTCAAAGAAACATCGTAGTAATATAAAGAAATTAATAATATGTGTAAATAAAAGTGTATATGAACAGCACGTAGGAAGGCGTCGAATCAGACATTTGATGTATCACTACAAGTCCCTGGCGCATGTGTGGTGTTGTTCTCTGAACTGATGTCCTTGCACAGGTTGAAGACAGTACAATTTCTAAGAATATATTCCATTTATTTATTTATAATATGTATTTAATGTTTTGAGAGAGAAAAAAAACTTTGAAAATCTTGTTTGCAACTTTATGGATTTATTCATTTCCTTAAATAAATATCAATAATCTTTGAACTGATAATTATTTATGACGGACCGCTTTTTAACTAATTCACTACAATCGTAAACGTACAAATATAAAGCGAGCGTGAACTTCATAAAAAGAGCATTTTCACACCGCACAGTTTCAAAAGAAACCCCATTGCTATACATCGTTAGATCTCAGATCCAGATCTATACGCGATTGTCATGCGATGGTCGCCCTTTCCGCGCGCGATAGCGATCATTCTGCGCGTGCGACGAATGCGCTTTGTAAATGTTAGGTTTATGCCACATTGAACAAATCTGATAGTAGATTGTTGACGTTTTGTTGTTATACTCGTATCATTACCATTGACTTTCTTCGTTTCATTATCGTCAAATATATTGTTCTCGCTTTACTTCTATAGTATTTTAATTCAAATCTTTTTTATCTTCTTTCGGGGCAAATAAGAACTATCGATAGGTACGCTTGAATTCTCCTCGCAGTTATTCTCAGTCCCGCCCGACCAATTGTCTGTCTGTCAGTCACAGCGAGATATCATCGATGTTGGCTAGTCTTCGGTATGTCCGCTATTATTATTTGCATTCTGGTCGCTTTAGCTATCGGATCAATAGTTTTGTTTCTTCTATTAGATATTTTTTGGATATAACACTGTGCGGTTTCTGGTACACCTTGAGTTGCGCGAGGTAGTTCTGCATCGGGCACAAATGGGGATTTAACAATGCACGCGGCGCCACGCCTCGAGCGCGTAATTCAAAATGCAAATATTCTGCACTTATAAAGAATTTGTATTCACCGGGCATCGAACCCGCTGCCCGGTCTTCGTCTCTCGCCAGTTTTACTGGAAAATCATGTAAAGTCGGCCATTTTTATTCTCGACGCGCTAACTTGATTGGCGGTTCCCAGGAGGTTAATTTTCGTCCGTTCTTATAAATCCATTATCCTCGCTCACAATGTCTATTCCTGATTTATTATTTGAATCGATGGTTTCGCATATTGAACTCACCGGGCGGACACCGACAATCGATTACGAATTTCGATTGGTGCATCGAGAATTCAATTGAGCATTAACGGCTGCGTACATTATGTCACGAACACATAAAAATTGATGACCGCCTTCGACTCTGAAGTCTCCATCTTGTTAGGGGCAATTTATCATCTCGCTGCACTAAGAAGGTATATTTATTCGAGGCGAGAGGGACTCGACGCCGGCGCAGCTTCTATAAAAAGGCGCTTCGTTACTAATTCCTTTCCCTATCCCTCCCTTCTCGTCGGGATGTTCTAATTTTAACCGGGAAACGAGTCGCACCGACACACGTGTGTTCACTTAACGCCACTCCTCGATAACTTCACTTAGATTTCCACAAAAACCATTGGAGCATTATTTTTAAAGTCGGTCCCGTTGTTTTATGATATATATCGCTTCGTCATTTCGCATTCGACATGTTTTTGTTTTCGAATAAAAATGGAATCGAAGTCGGTCGTAAGAAAACAAAAACAGTGGACGAATTCATTGAGCACCATTGTATCGAAGGTCAGGCGAGATAGTGGGGAATTAAAAAGTATAAGTGGAGAACAGAACGGGTTCCGATTATCAATTTGGAATAATATTGCGCGGTCTCGGCTCATAAGGGATTTGGTGGAATTAAAATTTTAGATTTGTATCAATCCGGTGATTCCACTTTTGATTTCGGTTATGAAGCGTTGTCGTTTCTGTAACATTTGTCGGGTGGCGTGTATCAAACTCGTTTGCTTCGGACGGATTCATTGACCTCATTGGAGTGGAATGACGTTTGGTTTTGTCGCGAGAAGATTCCGAATTCTGTTACGGCGAGAAGTGGACACCTAGACGGTCTTCGGCTGCCGTCGTCTTGATAAAGAAATAAATTTGTAAAGGTATGTCGTCGGTTTTTGCCACGAAGAAGGACTTGCTGATGGCAATCCAACACGCACACATCGTATCAATTGCTATGGTGCTTCACTATTTACACTCTTTTATTTTAATACTCTTTATTGTTACTCAAAATGTAATTCTATCAAGAAGTCTTCGTAAACTTAACTTTATTAAAGGGATATTTTTTATAGTAGATTACTATTCTTAATTTTATAATCTCGTATTCAGTATCGTACTTAAAATAAGAAAATATGGAGCTCGGTCGTTAGTGTTTCCGACTTACTTGTGGGTGTGACACCGCAGATTGGCTCGTCGTGGCATACAATCACACATTCCGCAGCAATTTTCGATGTCTATACGACAGTCTAACTATTAAAGGACTTTCGATCGTACTGCCGCTTATTACAGATGACTTTGCAGTAAAACTATTAAAAATGTAGTCCCTTTTAGAGAATCGCCAATCGGAATCCTTGCAGACGCTTTCGAGATGACCGCGTACCGATTTCGAAAATACGACGAGCGAAATCGAGGCACCGATCGCTTTTTGTTCGCCGCCGAATATTATTAGCTCGGTTTTAATTATTATTCGAGCGCTAATTAGTTGGTTTTGGCTATCGGAAGCATCGCCTGTCGCGACTTACTCGCCATTTTATGGCTTCTTTCGAGCATTAGTTGCGTGCATAGAATTCTATTTTCGTCGCGTCGCTCGGATAAACCTAATTTTTTGTTTTCAAATTTGTCGTGAGTTGCGCTTTTTAATTAATGAAATCGTTTCGCAGACAGCTTGTAAATTTGTGCAAATTTAAAAATGTCTTTATAGGATAGACAGATACCGAGGTCTGGTGTTAACGAATAGTGGTGTCGGTTACGCCGCGCAGCTCCGGTTACTCTCGTTAGCGTTACGTAAAGACACCGATCGCTGTTTCTGTACTCCTGGTAACTGCTTTAATTAATCTTCCCATCTTATCGTCGACGCGGACATTTTGCTAATTTGTATTATTTATAAAAAGTAATGAATCATACTACGAATAAATACTATCGGATATACGTCGCCCTGTCAATGACGAGGCGTAGGCAATTTGTCAAGCGAGAACAAAACGGTGATCCACGCGCGTCCGCACCACCCCGTCAGTCAGCGAGCGCTCCCAGCCAGCCCAGGAATGAGCTGCGTTGACGGCGCACGAGATATATGCGCCTTCGACACTCGCCGATTAGGCCTAATGCCAACCGGGGTCGACTCCTCGCCGAGGTGAACCGCCCGCTCATGATTCACGAGTTGAACGAACGGACTCGCCAGATTGTGTCAATTGTTTTCTTAAACGAACCGAACGCGTTAATTCTGGAAGCGAACGGATCGCATGCGGGCGACGAACAACTCCCGGCCGCTGCCGTCATAATTTATCGCCGATCGCCGAGATCACGCTCCGAGGATAACTAGATGTTTCAGTTACTATCGGAATTACCCGGGTTGTTGACACTGAAACCCATTAGGGTTTAATTATATGGGCTCGGTAAGCTAGTTAATTTTTAACCTGTTTTGTTGGCACTTCGTTTACGGACAATGTAAACACGACTCGGGCTGGAGCTTAGGCGACGGTGACATGTTACCGCTCCTAGAACTCCAAATGAAGCATTAGATATATACGAGACGACAATGTTTTAGGATGATCGCTTCAGAGCCGGCCGCGCAGAGCGGGAGATGGCGTGCTATACATAGCACAAAGATCGCAACGGAGAATCTCCGGAGCGTCGACAGCGCCGTCTTCCTCCGGCTCGCCCAAAGCCATTACAGTAACAATAACGATGGCGTTATTAGGTTCACATTCTCCGCGGCGCGCCGCACTCGAATTAGATTTATAATTGCGAAATACCCTCCACGTAACCAGCTGGCAGAGCGAAGCGCGTCGAGTTTCAACCGCGCGGTCTATGCGCCTTTAGGTTTGTCAATTATTTTGGCATCGGATCCGCAGATTCTAGGTCGCGTAGCTATCGGCGACGTCGTGTCAAGTTCTCATTCAATATCATCATCGTAGTTCGGAACTGAACTTACGGTTATTTAATTAAAAAAACAATAGGAGTCGGGTGGGATGCTGCGAGAAGAGTCATCGTTGGAGGAGCGGGCGCGTGATTTACGAGAAGTGGTCGACGCGTTATGACGCTCCGCTAATGAGCTCGGAGGTTTCATTTCCATACCTTAATTACTGTTTGAACAAAAAAATACTGATCTGAGTTTTGCATTAATTTGGAGTTTGTAGCGCTATTCTTGGACGAGACGAGTGCCGTGTTCGATGCTTGTTTAATTAATGCGGCTGTCGCATCGCGCTCGCGAATTAACGCATCCATTCGACTCTACATATAGTCATCGCATACCATTCTCCACTTTGATTCACTTAGCGGCTTGAATTGAACTTATGCTTTGACTTTATTTATCTAGAGTATGTTGTCATCAAACGAAAATAGCATCCGCGATTGCACTTATCTCGTTTCTTACGTACCTACCCACAGTGATACCTACGGACAATGGTTTACATTGAAGTCAATTCAGTGTCATATTGCGTCCCAGTATTTCCTCTTGCAGTAAATTATCATAAATGATTGCGGCTATGTTTTATAATAATAATATGATGTGCATTTAGATTTTATCAATTTTCTTAGCACAAATGATTAAAAAAAAACGGCATGTGTATATTCACTGCTTTCTCATTCGATGATAAGTGCTAACTCCACTCTAACAGTGAATTTAATTGTGACCAGTTTAGTGCAGACACCCTTAGGCATCATCTCTGATATAGGAATGGAAACCCTTGCCCAAACGCACGTCTAAAACATGCTTCGGTAATGCGTTGTATATACTTGGAATATTATTATTGTTTTATTCGTTTAAATCAAACTCTATGTTAGCTAATATAAATATAGTTGTTATATATTGTGTATCTTACTTTACTATTAAAGACAAAGTCTTCAGCCGTGTTCCAATAATAAAAAAGAAATATTCCTCTATTATTATCATAGAGAAAACCAAGAAACCACCAGGGAAACAGCAACCTGAGTGGGAACGTACAACGCAACTCTCGTGTTTCAAAATAAGGAGTCCCTCAGGGATCTATTCTGGGGCCGCTCCCATTTTTTCCTATCTAAGTCTAAGTGATGTATTTATAGAAGCGCCTTGGCTTAAGTCGCCTTCGCTTGTGACTTCTAGTTGTGTATTAGATCCTCGTACAATTTGGATTAGCCTTTATTACGTTCTAGACGGTGATAAAATGCTTTCTTTTTCAATTAAGCCGGTTGATAGGTACTGCATATTTTAACTAAATTACAATAAAATCTAGTACTTACCTAATCTATATTTCATTATAATTATAGATAATAGAATACATTGAGTATCATGACATTGTTGCTTACTACTAGTACATCAAAACGAACTATTAATTATAGTTCGCTATTTCATCACTGTTACCGCCCCAGCTACCGATGCCCCACTCTCTCCGTGTATTAATTCAACGTAAACAAATCCCACAATTATTCTTCCCTACTCGAACCCGTCCAGGAATGTCGTCACGAAATACTCGAGATATTGAAAGATTAGCAGCCGGTCGTATTACCGGGAATACTTCCCTGGATACCCCATAAATAATACATCGGGGGGAAGTCGTGATGGATGGTCCGTCTGTTCTTCTATCCGCATTCTATTAGCGGAGACGATTTCTTAAAGGGTATCTTTGGATTTAGGGTGGGTGAGCTATTATTAGAACGTGCCATGTCGACTTAAGTAATGGTATTTTCACTGCAAATGACACACAGATATACAATTTTTAATATGCTATAAAATTTCAGTGATTCAGATGAAAAAGTCAAAGCAAATATTGACATTGTACAAATTTCGACATTACACACGCACTTGATAGGTGTAGTTATCAAAGTATGACATGGGAATCGACAGATAGGACGCCGGCCGATCCACGGCTTGGTGTGACCGATAAACGATACATATCATAAATCGCACTTAACAAAAAAATCTTTGACAAATTGAAAAGCAATAAATAACAACACATTTTATCTGGTCAGAAGTTTAACTTTGACAAATTGTCAGAGATCGTAGAAGTTTATGTGCTATCATATCACAGTTAATAACTTTATAATGCCCTCGTTTGGAGTAAAAATACTAGGTTATATTTCTCTAATTTAAACCACGAAAGTTGAAAGTTGTTGAAAAACTGAAGATAAGTTTTCGTAGCAATTCAAGTTTCAGTAACTGTGCATCGGGACCTGGAGAAACGCTTCCCATTTACATTTATATTCCAGCATCAGGGTTAGACGGTTCCAAGTTATTATAATGCTCTTCAAAATTTTCCGCCTCGTCTCCCGGCGCTGCCCGACCAAGTTTTCAACTTGAGCCTCTAAAAAACTTCCTCTTTTCAATATTACTTCAGCCCCTAAAAAGTTTTCCGTTTTTATTATTGGAAGTATTTATATTATTTCACTTTGTCTCCTTCACTTTTGCGCGTGTCTCCTAAAGTTTTGGCCGTTTAATACACTTACAAAGGGACGTGTTTTCGCAAACTTTCAGAGGGTTTGTTTCAATCATTTTTTTGCAATAGTAACATGGGTGACAGTTATTCGCCTTGCATGGTTTCTATTAATATTTGATCTGTCATTTTGTTAAAACAACTGGTTTAAATTACACTGATGGTATTTTTTTAATATTTTTTTTATCGATCAGCAATAATAATATGCAATATTATTTATTAAAACTATACTTAAACATGAATATAATAAAAACTTAATCATAGGTGTAATGTTTTATTTAAATTTTGCTATAACCATCACACGCCATAAAACAATAGGGTACCATGAATACCAAACACTTTTCAATCCGCACTCCCTTTCTTGATTTTCTCGCCCTCAATCCGTGTCCTTAGTATGCAGATGTCGTTTGGAAATAGGGGATTTCTGTTCACGTCATGTATTATTTATAATAAATCAACTATTAAAGGTTTAATTGAGAAAAGATTAACTATATTTTATTATGATCGAGCGATACATTTGAATAATAACAATAATCAAAGTCGGTACAATCACGACTTGAATCAGAATGTCCGATTCATTTATACCGCGCGGCTACCACTTGCCAACATCAGATAACTTATGAAACATTATCTCTATCGCCGTACAATGTACACGAGCAATCAGTGGAGGATTTAGACAACGGTTCCCAGAGTGGTGCCCTGCGGGATGCCGGCCTCGAAGATTAATAAAACATTTATATGAACAATAACGCATCGGACGCGGCGCAGTCTGGAAAGAGCACTCGCGAGTCGGTTCACGGACTGCTCGAGCATTAATATTAACTAAGTAAATATTCAAATACGCGGAGGAGCACACGGTCAGAAGCCTGGCACAGATCATTAGCTATTCAATGTAACGGAACGCGCGCACATACATTATTCAGGGATCGTAGGTGAGCTGAGTGTCGCGAGCACCAGCGGTCACTAGACTTCGATTACAGCGTGTTAAGGGACGCACACCACTTCCTACGACGCCTTCCGGTGCCCGACGCGTCCTTTAATTGATTCTTAATTTGAATTTTATTGCACTTCGTTCTCCCGACGACTCGGACGTCTCCGGATGGGACATTATTTAAATGAGATTGCCCGATGTCGGGATTTCTTTCCTGAATCTGCCCCAAACTGCTAATTTAGCAGTTTAGCGGGGTTATTCGAGAAAGGGATTCCTATGTCATTCTGCAAATGGATTCTACGGGCTTCGGATACTGCCTATTATCATTATGATGACAATGATCTGTTTGAAATCTAGATACCTAACCGTGAGTTCAAATTTAAACATAAATAAATAAAGGAGTCTTTCAATCGGGGATCAATTCAAGACGCCAAAATTAATTCCTATTCAAAATGTCAACCGTGCTTTAAAGGGTAAGTCTAAATCCGGGCTTAAACAATAATGGTGGCCAACTTTATTAAAAACTAAAGTTTAAAAAAATAAGCCAACATCCGTCAATAACTGTGAATGAATTACGAGTCGCTCTCTCTAGCCGGGCCGAGCGATCAATAGGCTTTTTCACAGAAAGCCTTCATTGTGGCCAGCTTAAAGGGTTTCATGCGAGCGTCTGCGCGACAATGCGGCCTGAGTTTAATTAACCGGAGCTTAAAGCTTAATTGTAAGTCGAGTTAAGCCGCAGAACACGTGTCGACCGCGGCGTGCTGCAGGGCTCCGACCAGAACCGCGCTTTATTGAATTCACATTCAAATTTAGTCATAATCTGTATTGTAGGCGTTGATTCCTGTCATTACATCTCCATCTAAATTCATATTGATCAATAATGTGGTAAATTGAAATATCTAACGCGACATTCCTAACGTAAGATGGCATATTTACTATTTGGGAGCCACCGATTCAGGGATCGGCAATTTACAGGAAAACCAAACAGCAATTACCACACAAAAACAAATAAGAGGAAAAATCATTAGGGGAAAGTCGAGGGGGCCGATAACAAAGAATAACAATGCTGGAGTGGCGTATACTCATTATACTCGATTGTGGTGCACAAGTTGTTTGCCGCAAGATTGTGGAACGTTGGGAGCGACAATGGGGTTCCGGAGTGGAGATTACGCATGTCCTATGACGAGACGTGAATGGCGTCCCGAGGGTCAGCGTGGGTGAGACGCGGGATGACAGGCTTCAGCAACTGGGTCATTGTGCAACTTCGGGACCCACCTGTTTGGACTTCAGCCTTTAACAGTCTTCTTGTTAAGTGAACTGAGGAAAGTTTGAACAGCTCAGACAGATGGGAGTACCTACTTCTGTTTATAGAAATTTTATGACAAATTTCAAGGTTAAGGTCATTGCTCGTTTACACATTTAACTATGATTTAGTTACATCAATTATAATAATGTCTGTAGATAACATGAATATATCTATAGCTTCCTTTTTATTCGTAGATCTGTATCTGGTATCGTTGCAATTCTAAATCATGGGAAAGAGTTTATTTCATTTTTATATTTAATTTACTTCTGGCAACATTTATTCTCATTTTCCCTCATAGAATAATAATACAAGTAGTTATATCGGCACTCAAAAGCAGCTAATCAATAGTGATTGTATTTTCTAGTCGGAGGGGTTATTGTGGTTGTAGATATAGGTGTGGTGTTTCCATCACCATTGTTTTGAAGTAACTCGATCTTTGCCACACTCTCGTGTACCCTCGTTCGCGAAAATGGGGTAGATTCGCCCCACTGAGAGCGATTTGATGTTGAGTATAATTTTTCCATAGATGGCTCCCGTCTACATTGATTGGATGATGGAATTATGCTGTACGAACTTTTAGATGATGCTGATCGTACTGAATTGCCAATTTAACGTTACGCGTTTAGTAAGAATAACTAACATTACTTTAAATTATACTAAAAACAAATTACTTACAAAAATTTGTTTGAATATATGTTGAAAGGAATGTAATTAAACGTAATAAATTCACAAAGAAAGCACTCAAGAATGAAAGCACAAATGGTGGGTGACTTGCACTTAGTCACTAGCAAAAGTTGGTCGTCATTAGGGGAGGGTGGGGAATAAGGTCGCAGTGTCGACAAAAACGTAAGGCGTCAATAACAATAATTGCGAAAACAAACGCACGACGTGCGACGCGTGGCTCAGATCGAATGTCGTGGGAATGAGCTCGAACCGTGACCCTCTCATAATTACGTAGATTTTCGACTGCAATACCCCTTGTTACAACTTAAAGTCGCCAATTATTGGAAGATTATTAGCAGGATGAGATGTAAGATGAAGCTTATGGTGGTGTAGAATGTGAACGTAGAAGATAATGTAGACAATAAGGAAAAACTAAAGCAAGAAATTGCCACAATAAGTAAAAATATACTACGTGTTGGTTAGATAGTAATCTTAAAAATACGTAGTCAAGTCGGTGTGTTTTTAATGTAATAATTTCACTACATTTATTTTTCTTTATTCAACCAACAAAAAACTACAGAATTTTATAAGTATTTCTTTGCCAAACTAAATAAATAGTTTGTCGGCAGATTGCTCTCGTTACATTTTTTGGTAACTAATTATAACTCAATTTTTATTTATTTTTAATAAACACAAAACAACAATTAAAACCCCTCCGCTGGGTACCCTGGGGCCGTCAAGACGGTCTCGGGCGCCGTAAGGCACCCGTGATGATACATACATACAAAACAACAATAACAGAATATAGTAAAGGCTTATAAACTGCATACTTTGAAAGTAACAATCTATTTAGGTTGGATTCAATCAGATCCAACAAATCTTTTTTAACTTGACCATACCTGTAGGTATAGAGCCTCCGAGAGCACGTTAAGCTGTCGGTCTCAATTTCACCAACTTGTGAAACTGTTAAAGTCTATACATACCGCAAAAGAGCTTGCCAGTTATTCGATATACTCAGAACACCATCAGCTACATATTTCCACATTGCCGGTGGGAATGTGTAGGACTTAAACGAAGCGTGTTTAGGCATTTTAAGTTGGCACAATGATGGACTGTGATGATGCCAACAGCGGTGCACCTGTATGCATCCAGTGGTTGCTATCATTCCTGGACATTGTTTACTCAACACACCCGCTGAGCACCCTAAAGCTGTCTATAGGCGATATGTAGGTACTACAATTATTTGGATAAAAATTACTCCTGTGGAGTAGACTTTTATGTATTTTAATCTGATTGTAGATACGAATTTCACGATATATTTACTTAAAAGTTAGATCATATTCTCTTCTTTCTTATACGTTAAGAAATAAAAGGTAACCAGTGGAAGAAAGAAGAACAATACAAACAAATGGAAAGTGAAGCGTCGCAAAAAGATTTCTTATATGAAGACGTATCGCCAGTTCTTTTGGCGGGGAGATGACACTGTACTAAACTCTCATTCGACCAAATTAATGGTAATGGAAAAGTCGGGTTATCCCCCCTTCCCCCTTCGGACACTGCGGGAGGGGCGCGGGGAGAGGGAATGTGTTTTTGAAGAAAGTCGTCGATGTGTTTACTTAGAAAAGTTGAGAGTTTCAGAGAAAGGGTGTTAACAAACTGCCGTTCTGTATTTCAGAGTTTGTGTTATTTATTTTTCTTTTATTTATTTTTAAGGTCTGAGTTTAGATATGTTACTTATATTTTCATTTTATTAAGTATAAAAAACCAGGTTAAGATTTTTCTGCAAAAAATATGTATTTATCAAGTATAATATTTTATTCAGCGATAAAAAAGTGGCATACCTACACGCGCTATCAATGACTTTTTCCCATAGCGGTCGCTGAACCGTAGACGCCATGGAAATTTATTATATTTATAATTATCATCACGGACGACGATTTGGGTGTCAGGAGGTGTAAAAGTCACCCAAAAAGGAATGACATTGTCAGTATGGCCACATAAACCATTATCATTAGGCGCCATTACCTTTTTAATTATACCTTTATAATAAATAAGGCGACTGTACCTCAATTAATACATAATTCTCGATCACATAATTTTACAGTTCACTATAATAAACAGATTTAGATTAAAGAAAATATATTAATAAAAGCTCGTGCAAGCTGCGACCGCCCTCAATCAATAGGTATGAATTTAAAATAATTCACAAAAAGAACAATGATATAGGGTTGACTTGTTTGTTCTGAGTTTGAATTATTTCAAATTTCGAATGAATTCATGAACCGCGCGTGCGCGGGTTCGAATTTCAAAAAGCCAGGTGGAATGATGGTAGTTGAATATATTTAGTACCTACTCGCGATATAAAAAGAGGTTTTGTTTATTATTTAAGTTGATATTCGATATTAGAGATTTTCAATATTGTTTATCAGAACAAATAAATAGTTCTCTGTTTAATTAAAAACATTATAAATAAATTTAAATAGCATCTATATATATTTTTATATTTGAATATGTTCTGTGTACTAGTAAAAGGTGATTTAAATTTGGCTGCAGTGTGCACTGCGTCAGTTATAAACGTACTTTGCATGCACCTGCTTCTCATACCAGTAACTAAGTCCACTTGTATTTTTTATGCTTTTAATAAATTTGGAACAAAATCTATTTTTTAGACTTCCGTTAAACAGACAGGTGAATTTTATTAATGTTTTTCTAACAGTTTTATTTGAATCATAGTTATTATTTATGTTCAAATACCAGGAGCCCAGCTTGGCTAAGGTAACCCATCACGCGACGCCCGATCATGCGATACGCAGCGCATCTCACTATCTTTAGGCGAACTGCAACAACGCGCATAATTTTAATTGCTCCTTTTGCTCGAAACGTTTAATTAAACTTATTCGCAATTTATCTAAATGAAGCCGTTTCTAGTTACGCAGCTGTCCGAGTACCAGGCATTCAGAAATAGAGCAAGGTAATACAACGGAACGAAGGCGGAGTTTTAAATTACTTTGTGTAATCGCACTTCTTTCTTTGATTTTGAGATTTTTAAAGCTTACAATCTCATTCCAACTTTATTATTCGAAGTATCTGTTGGACCTTATCATAATTAACATTTTGAAATTCATTATTTCAAGATATCTACTTAATTTTAATTAAAGAGCTCGTGTCTGTTACTAAACTGCAAACCTTTACGGCTGCATTGCAGTTTCGCTATCTATATAAATTAATTTTCTTGTTTAATATGCAAATAATATGAATCTAAGCGGTCGCTAGCCGTCCTATCGGCCGCCTCGCCTATCTCCTGCTTGTCTGGTCCGTTCAATCAAAACGTCCTTTAGCAGCGCAATCTGCACTCCCATCTTGGATACCTCTACAGTCATGCCGCCCTGGTCTCGCCACAGTCGCTCCGATTTATTACTTGCCCGTATCATTAACATAATCTAGCATAATCTATTTGGAATAACACTGTAATTTCTCTTATAGAACTTGTATTATGTCTTGTGTGGGAGACTTGGTATTTTCCAAATCCCTATATTTATCAAAAATTTCAAATATTTCCTTCTCATAATCCCCAACAAGTTTAAAGAGAAATCTGAGTTGTAACTCCTGCATATCGAATGGCGAATATCGTAAACACTGGGCTTTACGTACGTCGTCGTTCGCGCAGATCCGCGATAGCTTGCTAACGAGCGACAGATCTCGACGCGTCCGATCTCGTCGCGCGATACGCTTCATGCTAACAAGACGCGTGAGTTCTCCACATTCCTATAGACCTCTTGCTTCAATATGCTTTCCTGGTATAAGTTTTAAAATTTTATAAATCTGTTTGATTTAGTGAACTTCCTAAATCTGGAAAGTCAGCAAGTTTAGGTGCATAGACAAAATTTCTTTCAACATTCTTTTATAGCGACGATATTAATAGCGACTTGGCGCGGCGTGATTTTACGCGGTAATAAATGTTACACCTAAAAGGACGCCCAATATGGCAGAACACAATGACACTTTTGCAACCTCAAAAAAAAACCAAACGCTAAAATGTATATTGGGATCGTTATGATCATTTTTAGTTTCCAAATTGAACGTGCCTGAGGTATTACATCTAGTTGAATCACGCATCCCATATTCTTTGAGAAATATAGACTTTAATTTGGGTAAATTACTTATAATCAAAGATCCTTTTGTTTTTATCAATGAAAATCAAGCCTAGCATAATGTTTTCTACATGGCGATGTGTATAACTGAGTAGTTTATTAGATGACCTCGAAGACACGAAAGGCCCACAACTGTCCTGCCATTATTTAACCAAATTATACTTAAATATAGAAAGGTACATCACTAAATCGCGCCTCAATTTAACAAAAATATAAATACATCACCACAGTTATGTTTAATAAGAACATTATTAAAGGCAGTTAACATTAATTGATGGATCGCCTTACGATGCTCAATCCCGCACATGTTTTCTTCATTACCCACTTTTGAATAAACTTGTACAATTAAATTCTTCGGTGGAAAATTATAGGTCTTGTTATAACGAAATTATTGTGATTTTGAAAGACACGATATAACGCAAAGAATTATTCTCACACTAACTTAAAGGCATGTCGGTTTTGTAAAAAGGAACACCGCAAAAACACTTTCACCGAAACCGCACAAGTGTCTCGTCACACCTCCTCTTCCTGGAATCGAATGTGAGACCGTCCTAATGCGATTTGGCATACAATGAATTCTGCTTTATATTTTTGGAACTAAACCTACGCCCACACTGACCCTGGAATAAAAAAAAACATTCAAAGCCGTGAATTCGGTTAATTTATCCACACCTTTATGACATTTGATATTTGAATTTTATTTCCTTTTTATCTATAGGTACTAATATGTACATATTTGCAGGCTCCGTAGACTAGTGGTTGCGCGTTTGGCGTTGTATCCGGAGGTCGTGGGTTCGATTCCCACCCATGGCAAAGAATATTAGTACATTTTTTCTGTACAGTTTGTCATGGTCTGGGTGTTTATAAAAAATAATATGTATTATATCTTTGCTTCTGGTACACATAGTACAAGCCTAGAGCTTAGTTTGTGACCAGAGCAATATGTGTAATTTGTCCTACATATTAAAAAAAATATATATATATTATAAAGAGAAAAGTTTTGTTTTTCCAGGATTAATTCAAAAATTCCTGAACCGATTTTAAATATTCTTTCACTAATATAATGCTACATCACCACTGCTGAGTTACATCAGTTATTTTATAGTTTAGATCCAAATTATTTTTAATTAAGTGCGAATGAAACCGCGGGGCAAAGTCTATGCTAATATTACAAAGGGCTTGATTTTTTGTTTGTTTCGCGATAAAAAAACATGAAAATACACATTATTTGACATATTGATTTCCATTTGTCTTGTATATCTACTATAAATGTATATTTGTTAACCGAAAGGAGTGATATATACGTGGTGGCCGAGTTGGTTAGACCTTGGACTTAAAAACACTTAGGTCCCTGGTTCAAATCCTGGTGTGTACCAATGAGTTTTTAATTAAAATAATTATGTACATTTGTTTGACAACACCACTATAGTGCCTCGGAGAGCACGTTATGCTGTCGGTCCCGGTTTCACTATACCAACTTGTGAAATTGTTTATAGATGGATTATTGAGTCTATTCAAAACATCGCGACGAGCTAGCCACTTGTTCGGTGTAGACTCATACCATCGGCTACGACGAGGTGGGATTAAAACCCCTCCGCTGGGTACCCTGTGGCCGCCTAGGCGGTCTCGGGCGCCGTAAGGCACCCGTGATGATATGTATGTATGTATGATAGGTGGAACATTAACAAATTAATTAAATAACTGTAATTAACGATAACAATTAGATACTTTACGTATTACTTTGTTCACAAATAAAGATCATTTCATAAACCTAAAAACTAGTGAACCAATTTTAAACTATCTTTTAGAAATAGAAAGCTCTATTATTAGCATTAATATGTTATTTTATACACAATGAGGCGTGCATAAGTTTCTCAAGCAGACATAGTGGAATCAACCAATTGAAGCTACCACCATTACTACTATTGGTTGAGAACATTTCTGGTGGGTGTAGGGTCACATGTCCTGCTCTATAAAAACAAATTAAGTTAAATAGCGAGTAAAAACCGCAGGGTACAGCTAGTTTCAGATAAAATAATAACAATAACAAAAACCATACCAAAACAATAACATAATACTGTAACGGTTAATAACATAATCATCATAATTTAGTTCCAAATATTTTTATTGACAAATAATGATATAATATTAAGGTGTTACAAGTACGTCATTTTTAGATCATTATAACCAAATGTGTGCTGTCAGAATATTCGCTAACGATACTACATTATCGTCCCCTTCGAACAAATAAAATTATATTTATTTTATAATAACTTGCGAAGTCATTTTACAGGTCGGACATATGGCGTGAACGGTTTATTCGTAAATAAAACAGTGTGGGTAGTTACAAAAAATACTACAAAACATGTTTCTTTACAACCTACAATGATTTTTATAACTTTAACGCCTTGCTATTATAAATTAATTATTTTAAATTAAAACGTTTATTTTAAATCGTGTACCCTATTCAAAATTTAATTAAAATAGTTTTGAAGTTTGAACGCAATCTTTAAATATTTACGTGAATTCTCAGCTGCCTGAAATCACGCAACCGACAAAAAAACCATCCCAATCGGTCCTTGGGAGCATATGTGTTCGATATTCAAATTAGGGAATAGATCTGAGGCGCGTCAGCGTTGGATCGGTGTAATTGTAAGTGGCGGCGGACATGTGTTCCAAATTCAAATTCAAATTCGCCGTCTGTTCGATTTCTTTAATGATTATTGAAATTGCCAGTTGCTCTGTTTGCGTTCTATTTTTGAAAGGAATTCTGTGATACCAGCATTAGTTAGGTATTGCACACGAAATATTAAACTGGTTTTAAGTTATAAATTGAATAAGTTAATTTTATAAAATAATTTGTTTTTGCTCGCGACTTTATGGTGTTTCTATAATATTAGATAATTTCAGTAGTTTTGCGTGATTTATCTTATCTCGATTTCAAACCGAGATGACCGCATCCCTAAACTAGTGGTTGCACCTTTTCCTTTGAACCCGGAGGTCGTGGGTTCGATTCCCACCCATGGCAAAAAAGTACTTTGTATGTATGCCTTTTTTTTCTGTACAGTTGGTCATGGTCTGGGTGTTTATACAATATTATATGTTGTTTCTGGTACACCTAGCACAAGCCTAGAGTTTAGTTTTTAACAAGAGCTTTTGTGTAAATTGTCACATATTATTATATTATAAACGTAGTGCCTCGGACATCACGTTAAGCTGTCGGTCCCAGTTTCACTATAGCTATTTGTAAAACTGTTTATAGATGGGTTATTGAGTCCATCCAAACATAGAGACATAGCTACTTGTTCGGTGTAGACTCATACCATCGGCTACGACGAGGTGGGATTAAAAACTCCCTCCGTTGGGTACCCTGAGACCGTCTAGGCGGTCTCAGGCGCCGTAAGGCGAGATGATATTTATTTAGTTAAAATGTCCTTACTTAAAAAATAATAAATTTAACAAAGCTATAGCAATATGCAATAAAAACTAAAACAACACACTTTATCCAATAAAGTTATTTAAAAATATAACAATCAAAAATTAACTTTAAGGTGCTGGGAAGGTACCCATAACAATACCAAAATATATAACAGACAGACAAAGAAACAGAATGATCTAGTTTTGTTTGTTTTGCACAAACATATACACTTTCGCATTCGTTATAGTAAACATGAAAAAGAAAAATGTAAATAAAATTTTGTGAGCGTAAAATAATGACTATACAGACACAACTCTAATGAATATGTATATTATGTGTAATTAAATATAGAGTACATTTAATAGCATAACGTCTTCAACGTGTGAATTTATTAATTGTTATAAGTGTATATGTAGAATAATAAAGTATAGTCTAAGTGTGTGTAATAAATACACAACGCTTCGAGGTATAAAATGTAATAAAAAAAGTGTAATTAAAACTAAATCTGTTGCAAAAATCATGATTATTAAAAGGTCTTTAACACCCACAATAATCAATTTTTAACGTCTACTGTGATTTGAAGGTTTTTTTGTGTTAATTAAGTTTATTTCTTGGTTTAGTAGAGTTCTGTACTTTAAATAGAATCCAGATCACTTTGTTTGTCCATATGTTAGATATATGTAAAATACTTCAGGGTAGAATACGTTTTTAAATCTATAAGAAATCTTAGCATTTCAAAGGTTAAAATTAAATAAAAAATGTATATAAATAAATGTTTATAAAAGTATATGTATTAGTACTATTAGGGTCGGAATAATAGTCGTTGCTTAGCCTGAGCCATTGCTTGGAACTGTCAAAATTTAGTTTTTTCATATGCAGTTTGACAGCTTAAAGTATTGGCTAAGCATTAGCAATTGCTTAGCAACGACTATTAATCCGATCCTTAGTGTTATTTAGAACACAACTATTCTAGAACTTAGTTTGTGACCAGGGCATTATGTTTGAAATGTACATGTTGTTATTATTATTATAGTGTTTTTTTTTTGTAGTCTTACAAGATTTTTGATTTGACAGTTCCAAGCAATGGCTTAGGCTAAGCAACGACTATTAATCCGACCCTAATAGTATTAATACATATACTTCTATAAACATTTCTTTATATAGGGTTTAGGTATCCAATGATGGGTATTTATACTTCTATACAAATATTATAAAACTGAGTGTATCCTCCTGTTCGAATTGAAATATATTTTAGTATTGCATAGCACATTTATCAAGGAAAGCTATAAGCTATATAACATCACGCTACGACTAATAGGAGAGGAGCATCAATGAAAAATGTTGCAAAAAACGAAAAAAATATTCCTTTTGAGAGCTTCCATTGCGTGCGCTGCGTAAACGGTTAAAGTTAGTATAATTATACATGGTGACTTTGAAAGGTTTATATGGCATTTTACTAATCCAATTGACAAACTTTTCCCATGGAACCATGTGTCGCAAATGAAAAGAAAGCCTTCTTCATACAAACTAGTTATGTTAAAATGACAAATTTGTCTGGGGAAGCATTTTTTTTTTCTTTTGCGACACATGGTTCCATGGGAAAAGTTTAATTTGATAAGTAGAGCCTCAAATTAGCCCAAAGTACAACTTTTCTAATTTACTCTGTTTGACACCTAACGCATGTTCTACGGACCCCCAACTCAGATTAACTAATCAAACTTGTCAGTTTTATTAAATATTAAAAACCTTCAAGGTTAATAATGACAGCGAAAAGCCTAAAAGGATTGTGGAAGTCAGACATATTAAAGTAATAATAGTCTTTAAACCTACAACATAAGGTTTAAATTGGCTTGATCGGAAAACTCGTTTTGCTGAAAGGGTATTGCCCTTAAGGCAGTCTCTTTTTTTATTGGAGCAAGACATGTAGGTAACTCTTTATCTACCTGCTGGTAAGTAAGCCTTAGAATTTAGGCGACCAATAGTTGTTGGTTACAGAGGCATTGGTCGTGGCAAATTTCAATTCAAAAAGCGGAGAATTTTCATCACGAATATTCTCGTCAAATCAACACGTTTTGTAGCCGCACCCTGTAAGGAGACTACCACAAGTAATCCAATACATGCCAGTGATACTCTACAGATCATTCAATTTCGGTTTCAGTCTGTGTGTTCACCGGTTTTCAGGAGACTAGTGCATTGATTTCTAGTCCAGGTTTTATTTGTAGATAAAGCAGTATTACATATGTATTGTAATACCCTCGCTATATCTAATACTAATCGTTCTATCGCCGCCTGTTTCGATACGCATCATTTAGGCAGCACAGTGGGAGCGCCCTTGTTAAACAACAGTGACTACCTTCATATGTTGATGCCAGAACATAGAATTTAGTCTCCACCGATGGCTTTTCAGATAAAAAATTTGAAAAGTTATTGGAGCCAGCTAACTTAATTCTTTCTCTTTAGCGACCACAAAAGAGAATGAATTTCGTACAATGACCTTATATTACCTATCTCTATTGCTCGTGCACAAATATACTGCGCACACGCTCCTCTCCTATTAATGCGATATCTCCTATTTCAGGTCAATGACCGAAATGCTTTCTGCTCAGCGACCTTAGGTGTTTGTTATAGTAGCGTTTTTATTTAATTATTGTTGAATATGTTTTGTTATTTATATCTACGATGGTTTACTAAAATTCTGCTACTGAGTGAATATAGCTGTGGTTGGATTCACGGGTAACTCATCATCACGGCTGAGTTTCTTTGAGTTGTAAATCGTTAAGCTAATCCCTGCGCTCATCCTCATGATCTTCACACCCGCAGACTTATTATAATCAGTCTTATCTGTAAATGTTTAGGTATAACAAAGATTTTGAATTTGAATGGCATCTCAAGCCGGCATAGGGGAGACAACTAATAGTCTTACTATTTCATTTTGACTGTTTGTTGTCTTCATTCTTACACATATTCGTAAAAACTTATCTGGTCCTTGAAGAACACTTTAGTTAAAGTAGATTTTATCTCTTTTTGATGAATATGCGTAAAAGGGACTTATTTTAACTAAAGAGTTCTTCAAGGATGTATAAGTTTTTACATTTAAGGGCATAAGACTTTACATACCGCTTACCACCAGGTAGGTGCAGAATCACACTCCATACTATACTAAACAAAAAATGCTCTTATAAAATATTAAACTTTTTAAAAGTACGTAGGGATCGGCACTGGCAGGTGTATCGGTCCATAATGCGCGTTTGGCGTGCGCGCGCGCAGCTCATTAGCGCCGATCGCTTCCGAAACATTACGCAGTCGACCGACTCCAGAATTATACGACCATACCATCCTGCGGAATCGCTGTTACTTGCTAAATCCTATAGGTACTTAGTTTATTTTTACCTATAGAGAATTACAAGAACCCGATAATACGCGCGCCTGTGGTATTGCTAACTGGTATAGTATACCTATACCAGAGTTTATTTTAGCCTATACAAGGTGACAAGAAAAACCTACCTATATTATGCTTTCACAAGGTGTACAATCTATATAGATAACTTTTAATGTGGGACCATCTCTGTCAGAAATGAAATTAATACAGGTTTTCAGGTGAAATGCCTCTATAGCTTCACCTGGCAAACCGGGTTTGACTACCACAGTTAATATAGATCAAGAACCATCAAGTGGCCTATGATTTGACAAGTGATTCAATATCAAACTGATGGTAATTAATGGCAAGATAGTTCAAGATTGTTTACAACGAAGAATTGTGTGTGGAGTTCACTATGTCTGCTTGGACTCAAGATTCGAGGAAGAAGGCAAAATTATGCTGGCAGGACTTTTATTTTGGACTCGGTGATCCCTTCCTACTTCGCATCGGACCTGGCGTGGAGATAAATAAAATATTACAGAATTCCTTTTATATCCTAGATTTCATTTGCTTCTCTCATGATTTAGTGGCTAAAAACATGTTTTCATTCAGTTAATATACAATAGCGGTTAACCATTTTCTTAATCCAGCAATAAAGATTTAAAACGAGGCTAAGAAATAAGACCTCTAATTATTTTTATTTTTTATGATTATTTTTAGTTTTAATTTTAGTTTATTTTTAATTTCTTCTACACAATCAAAACTTTCTCATACATTTTACATGACTGAACCAAAGAGATAAAGTTGAATTACCAGGCTGACATGAGTTTCATATGGTTTGTCCACAGAGACCTCCCTCATCGTCACTATCATATGGCGGTGCGGTGAATGACGACGTTCGTTCCCCTGGCTCGGGCGGGACTCCCGGTCCGCTCAGCCAGCCACCTCCGCAGACCCTCGACCCTTCGGATCCAGGTAAGCTACTTGCCTTTTATGATGCCCTGGTACTTTAGTACTTTGTTTAATAATAACAATATGTCTACAATTTTTATTTTGCTACCCATTGTATTTAATCAATTATACTATGATAAAAAGTACAGTTTTTTTTATATATCTAAAATAATTAATAAACCATACAAAGCGTGACGTTTAGGCGGACATGACAGTAAAAAAAAGCAAGTCTCTGGCTTACCTTAAATTAAAATATTCCATGAAGATATGAAATTAATAAATGTAATTAATTTATATTATAATTAAATGTAGGTTTTTTTAATGATAGCGATGCCAATTAAAAGTAAAAAAAAACTACTTAAGTCGGTACTTGTTCGTGTTTTTCTTTAGGTTTTTTTATTCATCATTTATAAAATCAAAGAAAAATTCATTCAAAAATTCATCATTATTTTTTTATACTTAGAACATTACATTATTTTTCTCTATATACTTTTTTAGTGAATATTTTTTAATTTACTAAACTTAAAATTTCAAAAAAAAAAAAGGATATCCAAGGATATCAACTATTAAAATTTTAATTGTCTATCTCAAATGTTTATTGGATATTAATAAATTTATTTCTTTAATGATTTTTTTTGTTTGTACGGACCCAAGTGCGTAAAGAGCATTCGAACCGACTTTTTTATGGTAGCGCAGGACTAGACTAGACCATGAATGAGTACAACCAATACAGTTTTATATATTTTAAAGTTTCCTTGTTACATGCCCTTAAGTAGATTTTTTTTATAACATGTCTAACTTCAGTCGGGAAGGTAATTGACTTGTAAACGCTAACTACAGTATTTGCTGCAATAGTTTGCAATACATTTCCTTTGTGAAGTAACTACGCTATAGGCACAATAGGTACTACCTTATTGTGCCTATACTTCATATGTATAGTATAGATAATTTATGTACCTACGTTTATTTTTATGGCTTGTTCCGTTTAGCCCTCAAAAGTTTGCCCCTAAATATTATTTTCATGTTTGCCCCGAATAGGTATTCCGCTTTGCCCTCAAAATGGTTAGGTTTTAAATAAAATCGTCGTTTGCCCCGAAAAAGTAGGTCTCTTTGCCCTGAATTTTAAAATTGTGTAAAAAACTGTTTAATTATTTTTAGTGTATATTTTGGTATATTGTTAAAAAATCAACGATCATTTCGTTGAGAATTATATATCTTGGATTCTGTATGTGAAAAAAATATCAGAATCCTTGTGGGATCACTCAGTCTCTCTATCCAAACCAATTTCTCTAAAATCAATACAGAACCATAGTTTGGCAGGTAAACACCTATTTCAGAAATAATTGTTTATAAAGTTTTTGATTTCTTTATCAAAAGACAAAAGTTTAAAATTTCTTTGAGTCTCGACCGTTATTAGAAAAACGTTAAATTTTACAGTTTCAGACCAACTTCTTATTAATTGTAAATAAAATTATCTATGGGTAATCATATCATAAAACAAACTACCCACGACCCGTCAAGTCGTCCACACCAACAATTACAGCGATGTCGTCACGTAAATCTAGATCCACTATCAACACGTTAACACCCCACACAATCCATCAACACTCAACCACACACCACTTTCTCAACAAACATCATATACACAACCCGAAACATATCAACTTACGTCCTTTTTAACTCAACAAAAAAACAATTTAACATATAAATGACAAAGTCATTCATCGACGCATAACCGCTTACCACCTTTTTACTCTCAAACCAAAGTTGTCATCTATCTTTCATCAGAACAAGCAAAATGACGGATAAGTGTCGCTCAACAGTGACGAGATGCATGCGCTTACGACGTTTTACGTTTGGCGTGACACGACAATAGGTATTGAAATGAGGCGGTGATTTTGATGCTGTATCGAGTTGTATCTCAGAGATTACCTCTTATATATTCCTAGGCGCCTGGTAATTTGTTTCCTATTTACATATATTGAGAACTTATTCAATATATTTTTTGTAGGTAGTACATAAATATGTATTTAATAATATTTCATACCCCTTTTTCTTTTTGAATAAAACATACTACGAACACAGAATATGTAGTAAAGAATAGGTCAGCAGAATTTTATCATGGAGTATAAGAATACCCTGCTTTGAAAGTAAACGGAAATTTATACAGAAAGTATAAATAAGTATTTTCATTTTTATTCATATTATATGTCCTTTTTTAGGAATCATTTATTTTATTTCCGGAATATTCAGCAATAGTTCGTTGTTTTGACAGCTGTCAAATCGTTTTCAGAGTTAGTGGAAAAGCGCAACAATGCAAACGGATTTTCATTTTCACGTATTTTTTATCGTAAATATTATGCCTTCGTTGAAAGTCCTTTTAATTGGTTGGTTTTTGTTTTGGTATTTTTGCGTGTTTGTGGAAAAAGAATCCTTTTATATATATTCTAAAGGAAAACGCCGGCCAAATTGAATTTTACATTTAATTCTTTACATATTGAAATAAAAAAGATGTTTCAGATAATTTCATATAAATTTTATAAATATCTATAATTAATTTATACTTTTAAGTTACATTTTAATATCAGTTATTTCATTCTAGCTTTTTTCATTATTTCTATTTTATTACCTATGTTTATTTATTTTAACGTGTAAATTTAATGACATTTTAGTTATTGTTTTTAAATGGTTATCATTTTTTTATACATCCGGGTTAAAAAACGTGTAAACATAATGCAATTCAGCCTAAGTAATTATTATTTGTTTATTATAAAAGATGTTTAGTTTTAGCATTAACGTTTTTTTGCTTGGGAACGGAAGCGGGAGTGCTAAGGTTAGGTCAGGCGATGCTATAACAAATACTAGATAATGTATATATTTCCGATAGATTAAGTAATTTATTCATAGTTTTATAACAGCTTGCGTTCAAACAACACACTTCATTTTTATTGCTTCAATATGAGTACAATTACAAAAAAAAACTGCCGCAGGGGCTCGTAAAGTTTACTGTGAAATAAAGGTTTTTGAGAGAATTAAAATAAGTGATTGATTTATATCTTGATTAAGATGTTTATTATCGCGTATTTTATAAATTTGCAGTTTGTTTTTAATATGCTAATTTGGTACAGTAAGACAATAAATTGCAGTTTCATCGTAGAACTCTGTATCTACTACTACTATTTTAATAATAGTAGTAAGATTATTTATATCTTTAAAAAGTTATTAAGTACATAGTTGTTATGATAGTTAGTGCTCTTGACAATGAAATTATCACGTACAAGTGGAAGAAATATTTACTAAAATTAATTATATTATTATGACCCTCTAATGTGTCATAATAATATAATTAATTTTAGTAAATGGTAGAGAATATTTTTTAAAATATTGTTTTAAACATACCAGATCAAAAATAATTTGGTTTTGTAACAAAAAAGAAGACAAAAAAAGATATATTTGCAAAGGCAGTCCGCCTTTGCAATAAAGTTTGATAAATAAATAGGAACGAAGAAGGTTTGACTGTCAGATAATGCCGTTGGGCATTATCTGACAGTCAAACCTTCGGGACATTAGAACATTAGGTTTAGGTAGGTGTGTAATAAAAAATATTATTTACTAGTTTTTATTTATATATATATAAATAAATACATATATACCTATATTCTATATAAATACATGGATTATACGCATATACATATATAATATATTACATACCATAGCCAATACTAGCTGACCCGCGCAACTTTGTCTGCGCGTTTAAATTTAACCGTTTACGCAGCGTACGCTCTTAAAAGGAATAATTTTTCCCCGTTTTTTCAACATTTTTCTTTGTTACTCTGCTCCTATTAGTCGTAGCGTGATGTTATATAGCCTATAGCCTTTCTCGATAAATGGATTATCCAACACGAAAATATTTTTTCAATTCGAATCAGTAGTTCCTGAGATTAGCGCGTTCAAACAAACAAACAAACAAACAAACTCTTCAGCTTTATAATATTAGTATAGATGTACATTATATAATATACATATTAATATATAAACAGTATATTATACACTAATTCGACAGTTTTATTTTAAAAGGATTAGGATTTATTTAAAAAGTGCTCATAAACCATTTTCTTAGAAAGAAGAGGCAGTTTGTTCCAGAAGTTAGCGTCTACTACATTGAACGAATATTGAAATATAACACTTATTAAAAAAAATAAAGATTATGTTATAAGGGGGCTGATGGATAATATGGACCGTGTGAATAATTCAAAACTTCTCTATAATTCAATCAAGACCCCTCCCCTCTCCCCCGGGACCGGAACGTCACGATTATTTGCAAATTTAATATTAATTAACAGACGCACTCCACTCGCCGGTCGCGTCGCACGTAATTACATTTTTCAATTATAACTGACAATTATGCGACGAATTTCACTTCAGCAAATTCTCTTCAGCCTTGTACTGGTAATTCTGTTATTTTGGAATTTAATTAGCTATATTTTTTGTTTTGGTCCCATATTTATTTTTAAATAAATATTTAAGTACTTAAAGTTCTTCCTTGATACTATTACAGTTTAGTATAATAATAATTCATTTATTTCTCACAAAAAAAATACTTATTGATAATTCACAACATCATTTAAAACAAAGTTTGTGAGACTGGAGGATCAAGGAAGAACTTTACTTAAACTGAAGGTATATTTTTCTCTTTAGCTATAAAACCAGAAATGGAAATGATAAGAGAAATATTTACTGACTTGGTTTAAAGAGTTAAATAAGCTAAAAATTATATTTGCCGTTAAATCACATCATTCTTAGTTGGAGATCTGATTACCTACATAATATGGCTCCTAGAATTCTAAATGATGTAGAATATAATTTAATTTATAACAGCGCGTTCTTCCACCAAATTTGACAACATTATTTCAAATGTCGGTGTCGTTGATGCTTGCGTTCATATTCAGCTAGTGGGAGATAAAATGCAGTCATTATCATCATTGCAATCTACTGCTGAAAATAAACCTTTTCTCTCGCATCCAAACTCTTCCGATGATATTAAACAGGTCGTCCATCCATCAGCAGGAAGTTGTGTACTATATATCCAACTAAATGTGGTTTTTACTCTAGAATTCACCTGATTCAACAGTTGGTTGGTGTTCTTTCTGCTGCAAATATGAGTTGCCTTTGCCACTTCAGCTTAAAAACTCTACGGCTATATCGATGAAATTAAATCTCTTGCGCTTGTGTTAAATTCCGATATGATCTATAATGATAATGGTGGTGATTAGGAACTTAGAAATATTTTTCATTGCTAAAATGTAAAAGATATCATCAAAAATAGAAATTAGGTGAGCAATACATATTCAGTGAAGCTTAGGGTTACTTCGAGTAACGACCAAATGAAATTAGTGGAGTGTCTAACCTTATTCTCGTCATATTCCCCCTTGGTCCTTCAAAATCGACCGGTCATTCTAAGTCACGTCACGTGTGTACTGACCATTAGTTTCACCCCGAAATGTGAGATACTTTTTATAGTGGAATCTATAAAAAATATTTAAATTTTCATTAATTCCTTCAAAGGCTTTTGAATATTATTATCATTCTATTTAAGTAAAATATCGGTAATATATTCGATTTTAAATTACTTCTATAGCAGTATTTATTTCTACCATCTATTTCATTCCATATATTCCATTATACCATAGGCTACAACGAGGTGGGATTAAAAACCTCTCCGCTGGGTACCCTGAGGCCGTCTAAGCGGTCTCGCGAGCCGTAAGGCACTCGTAATGATTTATTTTTAATACTCCATAAACCTATTGATGTCTACTGCTGAACTTAGGCCCTTTCCAAATTATTTTTTTAATTAGTAAATCTTCTTTATTCTATGTTAATTGGCATTCACAAATTTTAAAACAACAAATGTTTCTAGGTGCCAGTTATATATCTAGGTGTCAAACGTTTTACTGTACTAGATTTTTACTCTAGAATTCTTAGAATTTTTCTATATTCTCTTTTTCTTGACTATTTTCGGACAATGTTTTGACCCCCCTGAACAAAATTTCTTTGTTTTTCTACTTCAACGGCTATAATTAGTAAATCAAGATTTTACTCTAAAAAAGGAGACTATTTCTCAATTTAAACCGATGGATAAAAAACATTATCTATCCATCCACAGAATGTAACGATATGCAAAGTGTGACTTGATTATGCATAATAGTTGAATCTTTTGAATATTAATCATTTGTATTTAAGTCGATTATGGTAAGCCGCGTTATTGCCTCCCGACCCCCTTTAGTTGACGGATCCTCACTTCTAAACTTATTAGTTAGTACCCACGACACGTCTATGTGTCTGTCTCGAGCTTTGTTTTTCTGCCCAAATCAGTGTAAAGAATAAAAATTATGCGTTTGACTTAACATTAGGACTGCGTTGTGTTTTATTACCGTATCTACTTTGAATTTTTGGTCTTTGCTGTATAAGTTAAATAGTTATAGAAGGTCGAGGACATCAGACTTTGTTTTACGCGCACTTAGGTCGATTGCATTTTCAATTTATGCTGACTTTTATGCTGTAATTTTGTCGTATTTACATCAAAGTAATACAAGACTAGTAACATTAAAGTAGGTACTTAAAGAAAATAAAAGTAAACTTAAAAATAATACTACCCTAAAACACTTAGACAATATGTATTCTGCTAGTGACTTTATACCTACATCCTAACAAATTCTAAAAAATGAATTTTCAATTTGTAGTTTCAAAGTAAAGTGACTTTGACGTGACGATCGTGAACCTGTTGGAAGTACTTTGTGTAATTGGACAAGTAAGTTTGTCGAACACCGAGGGGATCTCCGATACAACTTCGATACCTTATCAATATTTCTCGCGCAGAATTGAAAATTACCTCCGCGCCCTTCCCATAAGTCAAATCCATCGCTCCCAATAAAATATTAAGCTCGACGATTTCCTACGATTTTTCACCGACTATCCGCCGATTCGGTTTTCGGATCACGTCGCGCCCGCACTTAGAGTTACTGCTAAATGTAATCATAAAATTGTTGTTAATAATTCACTGGAGAGAGAGACGAAGTTATGGGAAGGATAGAGAAGGTAGTAGTGAGGTGTGGGAGCGGGGTTATTAAATTCTGTGAATGCTCACTTTGTTTCTAATATCCGAATGCGTTTAATATTAGATTAGGTTAGGGGGCGCGCCTGAGTTATCGAAGGGCTTTATTTCGACTGGTCCGTTTTGGGCGACTCTCCCCGAGGCGGAGTTTGCTTGCGTTTTCTGCTTCCCCACACTTCCTTATAATATTATATCATAGTTGAGATATTGTTCATTATTTTGTCTCAATTTACTTCTTCCTTGTGTGTTGACAAGATATTTTATGTCGGTTACTGTTTCTTCTATTTCTAGTTTATCCTTCATCTGTAGTTTGCATTACATGGTTCTAAATATTGCCTTTTGCGTATTCTCTAGCTAATTTTGTAACATATTCTACAAAAAATACTTTCAGATTGTCTGGTGAGATATAATACATATAAAATACAGCATCTCTTTTATATATCTGTTTGTCTGTTTGTGAAGGTACTTATTTGGAACTTAAGAATGCAAATTAGAAAAACTTTCCTGGATTTTTTTCTAATTTGCATTTAAGTTCTGAAATAGACCTATTTATTTACAAAATTCGGGATGTAAGTTATATATTGTCACGTATTATATGATACTGCGAGAGTTCAAGCAGAACGAGCTAGCAATTCCTCATTTCCACAACATTATTGATTGGACTTACAGAAGTTTTATGGCACTCTCAACATCTTTACGGAACATCCTCCTGCTAGGTATGTGTTAGATGCTCTATTTCACTAAATCAGTAATAACCTGTTCTAAAAGTGTCTTTTTATCTTTGCTCCATGTCAATGTTACACAGCAAATCAGTGAGAATCAATGTGTGACAGTTAGCTGGCTCTGGTTCAGTGAAATATTTCCTAATAGCACGCGATAACTTGTAAACTAAACTTAATTACAAACTATTGTCATTCTCTATATCAGGTGACCAGTGACGTTGAAGTATTTCTTTGTGAATTCCCAATAAAAGCTAAATTATTGAACAGAATGCAAGTTTTGAATAGTCAGTAATTCTGTAAGCAAATGTTGAGTTCGTTTGTTCTGCAGCTGTCATTTGTGTGACGAATTAATACATCATACTGTCATTCTTTTTGTTCGCGTCACATTCACTTCGTCTTTACCCTTCACGTTTGATTACAACTATAATTGTTTCTTTGAGTGGGACTTTTGTTTTATGTTCTCCTGGTACTTTCGAAAAATGTTTCCTATGCTTTGTGTGTTTTAACTTTAACCAAATTTTAATGACAAGACGCGTGCCTTTCGCGTAGCTTTGCAAGTTATATATTTTGAAATATTTAAAATATATGCAAATCTGTTAGGCGTTCTATGGCGTCTCGCTAGAAACACTTTATAGACGATCAAACCAGAAAGATTTATTAAATATTTGGTAATGGCGTCCATCTTGAAATTAGTGGCCTTTAAATTTATGTAGTAGTTAAATTTTAAATCTTCCTACATAGCAATAAAATTCATTATCACATAACATGAATAGATGATACTCCGCTTACTATTTATACAAGTAAATGACATTGTATGGGACCCTTAGAAGAGGTGTTAAAAAATCCATTGAACGAAATTAAATTATGTGTGACAGCAAAACGAGATATCATAAATAACGCCGATGTCAGACATGTATCTAGTGAGACATATTTCTTTTTCTTTAAGAGTAGTAAGTGTAGCTTGAGTAGGTGGTTCTGTAGATAATGAGCATTTACTTGACGACTCTACTTCCTTAGCTGACATATTTTATATTATTACATACATACATATCACCACGGGTGCCTTAATGCGCCCGCGACCGCCTTGACGGCCCCAGCGTACCTAGCGGAGGGGTTTTAATCTTATTATATTATTATGATGATTAAAAGCAATAATTGTATTACCACTAGGTTTTATACAAAACACATGTTCCAATAAAATGCAAAATAAATAGGAATGACGGATGACTACTGTCATTTGTTACTGACGATTGATTAGCAAGGTGAAGGTTTAACCCGAAGGTTGCCTCCGAATACCATCGGCGAAATGAGGATGGGTTAATCCCTCCGCTGGGTACCCTGAGGCCGTTTAAACGGTTCTCGGGAGCCAAAAAGGAACCCATGATGGTATTTATTAGGTTTAACTCGAACGAAATAAATAGAAGTATTGTAAGGATAAGTAAATAGAAGGCAAATAAAAAAATGACTGACAGACTTTATAACAGTTTTTTTAAATAGAACTTAACATGTGACGCCACATCCACCTAATGATAAGTGACAATTTAAAGTCCAATTTCTCAACAAGAATAGCAATAGTGCTACATTTGGACAACAAAATATTAATATAAGTGGGCTCTCTATATCTGGAATAAAATTATGTTTGTATCATCCGCCTTAGGGTCAGATGACATCCGTCTCTACACTGAATAAAACAAATAAATAAATTAACTCAATATTTAAAACAAAATTAATCCTACAGTACCCCAAAAATAAATATAATGTATAATACGTCATATACACGTCATACAAAGAGATAGAATGCCGCTTGATTGTATTGTGTACAACCCTTTTGCCGGTTTTTTTAAAGGATTAAGCGTAGTAATTGTTAGAATAACGCAGCCCGGGGAGGGTATGGTTTAGACAATTTGTTTGCTTCGGCTTTGGGGTTTCGGGTTCGATTCTCGAGGGGTGGGTCTGACTTTTGTTTGTCAAGTCACGTATTGATTGGTTAATTTTGTTCTTAACTTTTTATGGGTTTTTTTTATTGCTTATTTATTTATAAATGAATGAATATTCTTTGTTAAATAAATGCTTACAACTATTATTCATATGCGAGCTTAATCATTTTCCTACCTACTAACCTTTTGGAAATGGCAGAGTGCCGTTCATATACTTGTATGTTAGACCACGGTTTTAACTTTTTTTCATAGTTAAGAGTACATGCCAATTTGGGGGATTTTTCAAAATACCGTCTTTTATTCTTTTTAAATTTTCAATTTAGTTATTATTTTTGTTTCCTAATTAAAATAAGAACAAGACGTTGCCAAAGCTTTGCCTGTGTTAAATTAAGGTTTTAAATTCAGGGAATCCCAAGGGAACTTTTTACCAAGTTAATAATCCTAAGTATATGCTGCATACTCTACTGGTATTTCCTCAAATTTTTATCCAAATCGGTTCAAACGGATATTTAGATTTACAAACATCCACACTATAACAGTTAAATATTTAAAATAGGAAAAAAAAAATAAACAGACAAACCACATATAGTAAGGTAACGTGTCTGCTGAAGACCAAGGCAACATGAACTATAAGAAGTATCATGAACATACTGAGAAGGTATTTAAAGTGCAATTAAAGGCATGTATTAGAAGAGTTACGAACGACGATAAGCAAGAAGAATATGTAGAGACCATGGTAGAGGCAAAGACATGGCAATAACTGACAAGATCTTGCCAGTCATTGCCATGTCTTGCCTGCTTACCCCGCAAGGGACCAAACTTGATGATAAATAAATATGTATATTTGTCTTTAAAAATGCAGCTGCGTTTGAACTACCTAAAGTCGTAGATCACTTTAATAATGTACAGTACTTACTGCATATGTTATTGGTTCCTTTCAAAACTCTGCTACCGGACTTCCAACTCTTTTCAATACAAATTCGGTCATTTGCATACATAACATGCAACTACATATTTAAGAAAATTTAACGATTTTTTATTCTAATACCACTGTCATTTATTGTTTTGTTATTATATTCCTTTTGTAAGTTCCTCTCTCAGTCTGGAATTCATGAATTTTAAAAACAGTTGACAATATTCTGCAGCGTACTTATGAAGCCCTGGTACTTTTTATGGCTAAGGAAATGAAACTACGCAGTTTCATTTTCATACCGAATGCAATGATGTCCACTACTTAGGTCCAAATAGGGAAGTCTAGCTGCTGAAAATGTTTAGGAATTACATTTAGAAATTCCTTTTTTGCGCTGTTGTATGTTCTTTCATATTTATGAGGTCTTAGTACTGCCAGTATGTGACAGATCGTTTAAGAAATTTTATTTATGAAATCTTAAAGGAATAATTTGTCTGGAATATAAGAAGCTGTAGTAAAATCATTTCGCTTTATTTTATTATTTTAACTTTAATTTTAAAACTTAAAATCTTTTTAAAGTCGAGCATTTTATTACATATTCAGCTCTCTATTTGCCTAAACAAATGGTGCACTAGATTCTAGACAGGCGTATCTAATGTCCGCCAATTGCCACTTACGCTTGGCTATTGTCTCCGCTACCAATTGCTTATGTACATATTTTTTATGCTTGTTAAAGAAAATCATTCGCTTTTACCGACTTTGCGGTCTAATTCACGTTGGTAGGTCTTATTGTATTCATGAACGCCTGGTACTTGTATTATTTTTTTGAAAACGAATTGTAAGTTTCAGGTTCTCTGCCTCAAAAAAATCTTTTGAGGAAGTTACATAATAAAATTACACCTTTTTGACGTAGATAGTTACTGAAAATAGAAATTGATCAAAAAATATCCATTTCTATCAAAAGCACAAGACAAATTTTTAGTTCCAGTTTCAGCCGCAGGACTTGAGTAGTGGTCCTGACTAAATGTGAGAAATAAAATTAAACGTCAACTTGTGGTTTTTACTTTAAAAAACATTGTAAGAGATTATTTAAAATAAAAATTGGGTGGTTACATCGCACGGAACCGCAATTGCGTGAAATCTCAGAGCACTTGGCTACTTTTCTAATGTGTAACGATTCGCCTTTGCCTTTTTGCACTTCAATATAAAGTACAAAGAAAATTTTATTAAATTATTCATAGTATAACTGCGCAAACAAGCTAGATCCAGCCCCGCCCGTCCACAGCTTAACTTTTGTAGTATCTCACACCATTCAGCCTTGACAAAAGCCAAATTAACATGCTCAGGGTAAGGGGCGAAAATATTTTGATTAAAAATTTATTCTACCAGATACCGGCACCAAAAAATACGGGGTCAGCTTGGGACCCCAGCAATAATGGCCGGCGATTCCGCCCCTAGCCAGAATGGCAGCTGTCAATCTGGGTTGCGGGTGTGAATGAAATAAGAGTTGTTGCGATTGCAACTGTACCTTTTTAGGGTCGTTAATGTGTAGATATTTGGGGAAAAGTTTTTTTAACTTTGTATAAATTTTTGTTGCGATTTTTTTATTTATTTGTGACCATTTAGCTGTACTAATCAATAAAGTTATAAAATTTATAATTACTTATTTATTTATATATCAAACTTTATTGCATAATACAAAGGCGGACTTAATGCCGTTGGGCATTATGTGACAGTCAAACCTTCGGGACATTGGAACATTAAAAGTTTAGGTAGGTGTGCTATACAAATTATTATTTTTTATTTATATTTATAAATAAATACATATATACCCATATGCTATACAAATACAAGTATTATACACACATATAATATACTGCATTTCATAAAATATACATGTTAATATATAAACAGTATAATGACTAATTCGACAGTTGTTGGGATTTATTTACAAAGTGCTCATAAACCATTTTCTTAAAAATAAATCTATTTGGAGCATTAATTAATTACCAATTAATTATTTAAATATTTTAGAACATTTTGTTATTAAAGCTGTTGAAAGAGGTTTCTAAAACTTCTGAATGCCTATAAATAATATTATGATACCTAAATATAAAATATATGCATCTATAATCTGGCCAGAGAACAAAAATATAATTTAAATAAAATCGAATAAGTGGTTCTTAAAATATAAGCACACAAACGTATAGAAAAACGTGCATTTTATATGTATTAGAAGTTAAGCAATTTTTTAACAATTTCCGATTTCCTTTAGGTATTTACTAGAATTAAAAAAAAATCATATAGAATGATTTTTCTTCCCCAATAATTCCTCTCCAGTATTGTCACCCTACACGAGTGACAGTTGTACACTTAGTGTGGGGACGCGTTTTGAAGTGATCACAAAATATTACATGTGACATTTATGAATATTAACAATATTACAAGTTTTTGTCTGTTTGTCTGTCGCCCTGAGTTTATTCAAACTCAAATTTCTATTGTAAGAGATGCATAATAATTGTTATTTAAAATTGTATTTGTATTCGAAAGCGTATTTATTTAATAATTGAACTAGAAATAATTTGTTATTTTATCTATATTTATTATTTATGTGCAAGTAAGGGGGTGGAAGGCTTTGAGAGGAATTTGTGAAGGTATACGTTGAGATTTCCGGATTTTTTCCTACATTTTTTCCCTCTTATTAGCAATGGCTTTTGGTATGGAGGAACTGTGTACTGTTCGCAGAAAAATATTTTTATTTTATTTTATGCTTTAAAAGTCTACTAATAGTTTAAAAAATTATGATATCTCTTAAAATTAGAACGGGAATTGTAGCTTTTCATAGAGTAATATAGTATTAATATGTTTTCCTTTTATTAAAAAAAAATACACATAAGGCAACGTACTTTAAAAGACAAAGACATTTATTTGCAAAAATTCTGAAATACATACTTTCGATATTAGTTTAAAGTTATTTTCGAAATAATGGATTCAACTCTGAATATGAAGTATAGAATATAAAGTTTTAGCAGACATTTCATAAACTGAAAAAAGCCTTATTACTTAGGCTTGATATTATTTTGTATATAGGTACACCCAGACCTTTAATATAGTTTATATAATAATAAAAACTTTCTAATATTGTTTTGCCATGGGTGGAAATCGAACCCACGATCTACAACCCCAAAAGCGCAACCACTAGTCTAGGAAGGCGGTCACCTACTCGTCCGTTTTTACCTTTGGTTTAACAAATAATTGAATTGAAAGAACTTTACACATATTATTATATTGACCTGGTCACAAACTAAACTCTACGCTTATACTATGTCTACTATAGCAATACCTAGTTTTCTTTTAATTTAAATCTTTTTTAATATATTTTGTTTTGACAGCTGTACTCGAAAGATACTGGCAAAATTCGAGGTCATTTTTGTAGAAAATATATGAAGGCAATAGTTTTTCATCTATTGTCAAACCCCATACCTCTATGCCCAACATATACATATATCTCATCCGAGCACAATACATATTATGTTGTAGCTATATATGTTTTTTGTATGTTACCGTATTGAAGGTTTTTTTGTTGTGGATATTTTACTTGTGTTGTTAGGGGTTTTATGAAAATTTGCGAGTTTTCTTCTCTTAAGAGGTTTTTTGTAAAAGTTTCCTTGGGTTTTATTTTTGCATGTCGATTTAGGATGTTAGTTTTGACCAAAGTAGAATTATTTGTTTGTTATTGTTGCGTAGGTACATGTTTTAGGGTTCCTATTTCAGCTTGACCATTATTCGAATATAAAGTATTTTTGTACTGTATTTTAGAACCCTTAATCCGTAAATATTTTTTGCACATTACCGATTTTCTACTTTTATTACTTTAAATTGTAACATCGGTATTCATAAAAACTTTCCTTAAAGAACACTTTAGTTATGGAAGGTTTTGTCTCTTTTTATTAGCAACAAAAATCATTATGCGTAAAAGAGAGAATACCTTATATAACTAAAATGTTCTTCAAGGCCTCAATAAGTCTTTATGAATAAGGCCATAAGTCTACATGGTGGTTACGCCGTTAGCGCTGTATCCAAAGATCTTGGGTTCGGTTCCCACTGAAGTCAGAAAATTTGTAGAGATTGCCTAGACGTTAATTTTTTCTTACAGTTTGTCTTTTTGTAAAATTAATATATATTAATTTAATTGTCTTGGTAGGTACAAACTTAGAGCTTATATTGTAAGGTGTTATTCGATTTTTTTTTATGAACTCTATTAACCATTTTTTTTTTGTTTACAGGTAATTAAAAAGACAACCATGAATAATTTGGATTTTGAAAATAGAGGTAGGATGGTATTAATTTTGTTAAAATCAACATTCTGACTGTACAATACTAAATATGAAATCAAGAAGGAATTTCGCTTTGTAACTACATATTGGTAAGCAGTCCCACAAAAAAAAATGTATTGAAGGTCATAAACCTATTTATATTAAAATACTAGCTGCCCGTCCCGGCTTCGCTTGGGCGTAATAAGGAATAAAATACGACCAAATCTTTCTCTTACTAATAATTTTTAATACTTTTTTCATAAAACAACTAAAAAGTTTTTTGACAAATTATTGAATTTATTCACCTAGGACAAATAATGGTCCTAGATCTAAACAATGTAAGAAACTAAACAACTTAATGTAAATCAGTCGTCAAGTCTGTTAATATTTTTGAAGGTCTCCCTACTGTTAACAGTCTTACTCACGTTTTTTTTTATATGGATATTTTATAACCATTTTTTTATTATTTTGTCATATAATTTATCAAACATTTTTTTTCATACAAACCTTGTCCTTTAAATTACAAACACAACAAAAAAATAATTAGCCAAATAGGTGCAGCCATTTTGAAATGATGTCCTTACATAGGTACAGATTCGGCAATTGTTTTTTTTATATAGATGAATAACCGTCTAGGCTATCTCTATTAATTTTTATAAATAACTATATTAAAGTTTTTTGCCCAAACAGTAAAACTGCGTTCACAAAAGCGAGTCACGACCACAAATCTAACGACAGTATTCATTTGAGAAATATTTAAATGCCTTCAAATCAACTTATTTAGTTGATCAACATCCACATCACGTCCTAACCTCCCCCTTCTGGGAGTAGATTCCCCCCTCCTTGGTGACAGGTCAGGCCAACATTTTATTTAATCAAGTACACTTTTTAACATTCAACGTCCGGCACCCATAATATTTTTTGGCAAAAGATGTAAATTAGGTTTAGGAAAAAAAATGCCTCCCATTACCTACAAATGAGTGAAATTCAAGCTTGAACGTGTAGTGTTTGTATTTTTTTTTTTTTTAGTTTTTGGTGACATAAACAATTATTTTACTAAATGTTATTGAAAATCTATTTTTATATTTATACAAGTTTGTACTTCAGCTAACATGAAGCTCTATTGATCAAATCCAACAACTTTTCCCATGGAACAATGTGACAAACCATTTGGTTATTTTAACATTACTAGTTTGTATGGAGAAGCCATTATTTATTCCTTTGCGACACATGGTTCCATGGGAATAATTGTTCGATTTGATCCGTAAAGCCTCAAAGTACAACCTTCCAAAGTAACCATCATAGTATTCTATGTCCACACTGAACAAATAGCAAATAAAAATAATGATAATTAATATATAAAACATTGTTGAATCAACGAGACCCTAGCTCCCACACTATGATTCCCTGAGTAAGTTGTGGAGGTCTTATGAGTAAATAAAAAAAAACCATCACGGGTGCTTTTTAGCTCCCGAGAACCGTTTAAACGGCCTCAGGGTACCCAGCGGGGGTATTAACCCGTTCTCATTTCGCCGATGGTGTTCGGAGGCAACACCTAACAAGCAAGTAGCGAGATTGTTGCAGTGTTTATGATGGTATAACCTCATTCTATAAAGCGGTCACCCATTACAGGTCCTGCCTTGTTGTCATCTGCTTAACCTTGTTATCATTTGCGCAGTGACTTAACCACTAGGAAGGGCCGCTTTTTTTTTGTGTGGAGCTCCCGTTAGTATATTTTGTAAAAATCTTATTAGAGCTAGAAATAATCTAACTAAAGTAAAATGGAGAAGCAGACAATAAGAATCAAAGAAGTACGTAAAAAAAATTATGGCAATAGTAGAGAATAAGACATAGTTAGTAACTATTACTAGATATAGTTTGATAGAGGAGAGAAATATACATAATTCAGTAGAGAATAACATATATAAGTAATAATAATAAACTAACTAGAAATAGGCTGTTAAATAATTAAACATAAGCTAGTAGTAGATCATGAGACATATAACTAATTATAAATAGGATGGTAAATTAACATACATAGAGACAATCATACATAGGCTAGTAGAGAATGCGCCATTTAAGGCAACTAATTAGAAATAGACTGATAGATAAACAGAAATAGACTACTAGAAAATGAAAGACATTTGGTATCTAATTAGAAATAGGTCTGTAGACAAATAAAAATAGACTGGTAGATAAGTAGATATAGGCTAGTAGAGAATAAGATATATATTGGTAACTAATTAGAAATATGCTGGTAAATAAACAGACATAGGCTGGAAGTCACTTAGACATAGGATTGTAGAGACATAATAATATGGGTTAACTAATAAGATAAAGGCTGGTATGGCATAAGTTGGTAGACAATGAGACATCGGCTAGTAGAGAAGGAGATATAAATAATAAGACATAGGTTGGTAGATAATTGGAGATAGGCTGATAAAGAATTTAACATGTGTTGGTTCAGAATTAGATATACTCGTATAAGTAAAGATTTAGGAAATTTATTAACTGTATGTGTGGATGTAGAAAATGTTTAAAACCTAAAGGATATTATTTCTCTGTTAATATTATTTCATTCATCAGGTAAAAATCCTGAATACATTTCATCACGGGTGCCTTACGGCGCCCGGGACCGCCTAGACGGTCCCAGGGTACCCAGCGGAGGGGTTTTAATCCCACCTCGTCGTAGCTGATGGTATGAGTCTACACCTAACAAATGGCTAGTTTGTCGCGATGTTTTGAATAGACTCAATAACCCATCTATAAATAGTTTTACAAGTTGGTATAGTGAAACCGGGACCGACAGCTTAACGTGCTCTCCGAGGCACTATAGTGGTGTTGTCAAACAAATGTACATAATTTTTTTAATTAAAAACTCATTGGTACCCACCGGGATTCGAACCAGGGACCTAAGTGTTTTTAAGTACAAGGTCTAACCAACTCGGCCACCGCGTATATAAATCCTGAATGATTATAATTGTTATAAAATAGACAAACACAACGATGATTTACGAAAATTAATGTAATTATAAAGAGGACGCGTCGGTCCTGGGTCCTAAGCTATTTAATATGATCATAAACCGAGACTTCATCTTACTCCTTATTTTTTTCCAAAACCATAAATTAAAGATTTTGTCAGATTTATTAAAGTAGAATTCGTGTGAATTTGTCGTAAATGTCCGAGGAGGTTTTTTCAGATAATTTAAACACCTTGTCGTAACAGGAGTAAAGTTTTAATTTCCAAATTTTATGACTTCTTAAGGCAATAAAAGTAGTTGATTTTAGTGTCACCACGGGGACCGAGTGGAGGGGACCTTATGGACCTCTAATTAGATCTCACGACAAAGGCTCGCACTGATTTTTTATAGTTTTATACGAGATCGTAAAAGTTTTAATTGTAATAAGTAATTTTATAGCTATCCCATCTCCGCTTATGATTTGGCTCGATCGTAAACTAAAATATTCTTTAAATAGAAATGGAAAAATCTGAATTAAGTGAAATGAGATCCTTTGCTATAAAAATGTTTATAGCATTCTTTTTAAAATACACCTTTTTTTAACTATTTTATATTGATTAGCATTTCATGTGCCTAGACCAAAGTTTGGTTTTAGTTAAACTATTTCAGGAGAATAGACTCTATTAATATCAGAGGTAGCAATAGTCGTAATGCTTGTAAACGTTTTTAGCTAAATTTTAATTTAAAGTTTAATGAAGAACATTTCGTTTTTGTTTTATATTAATGTCGAATAAAGATTTATTTTATTAAAAGATAATATTTTCCTATTGGACACTTTTATCAAAAGCAAGTCCTCTTTACCCTATTAAAAATGCATTTGTTCCCTGCATTTGTGTATTTAGTCGTAGCTAAAGAATTTCCAACTTGGTGCCGTTGTTAATGACTTGAGACATTATATTCTTATCTCTGAAATTACCATTCTGTGAATAGTAGGTATTTTCTAGGGGCCTAAAGCGAAAAAAGTTGAAGGGAGGAGAAATGCTACTAGGGTCGCAGTGATAACGAGGAATAAATAAATTAAAATAGGCAACTCTTATCGCTCACGGTCTCAGATAAAAGTAATTGAGTTTTTTTGTCTTGGCAAAACAATAATTAGTTTTAAGGCATTGCCTTGGAAGCTTTTGAGCGGATGATATATTATTTGATTTTTTTTTCTTATTTAATGTGTTTTTATTTTAGTAAACAACATAATTCTTGTAAACATAAGTCTACTATAATTTCTTAGCTCTAGTAGTTAGTGAGCTATTATTAGCAAGATTTCTGCTCCGATATACAGATCTACAATGTACCCACAGGTACTACATGTTTGCCTGGTAGCAACTTCGTTAAAGTATATCTCCATTTTGAATAATTCAAACATTACAAACCACCTTATCACGACCTGTGTTAATTTTGATTAAAAACATTATTTATACACAATAAAACACTCCAATCGTAATTAAAATGGACACGAAATCATCTGAAAATATCTAAACAAAGCTTTATCGTCAATCTAATGTCGCTTTTTGAGTCCCTCGCTTCGTTTGAGAAAGAGAAGGATTTATAGAGGCTCCAGTAAAAAAGTAAGAGAGGTGAATAAAATAGGGGCGCTGCCGAGATGCAAAGAAAGTATTGTTTTAAAGACAGTTTTAATTTCCCGAAGGTGATTTATCACCGCCCGTTGTTTCTGAGCGCCTGGTAGAAGCATATTTAAGTCGATATTTTTTCTTTGGCATCACAGGGGGACGGTTCCCCCGCGAGTTCCAAATATAGATCGCTGCCGTGTTTTTTTTCTTCAAATAAAAATATTATATTATTATGAATGAATATTGAATGCTTTGCGGGTGAGGTAGCACCAATAAACTAGAAGCTTATGAATTTTAAATGTATGTATTTCTGCTTGTAATAATAACAACAAGGATGGATTAGGATAATACGAGTTAATAATAGACATTCAAAGATGAATAGTTCATAAGTAAAACAACACAGAAGTAAATAAATGTGATGGAATATCAGTAGAGGATGATACTAGAAGTCATAAAGCCATCATTAGAAACGTTAGAGCCGCGTCACCAGCAGATAATACAGTGTTATATCGACCACACACGTCTCCACAGCTCATAAATTTCAAGCGCGGACCGTGATCGAAACCGCGTATTAGCCACATATAAAAACACTAAGTCATACTTAACTAGGCGGAATGATTGCACGCCAACACTTTCTCGATTTTAATTTAGTTCTGCGTTAAGAAAAAAAGTAACGTTTTCTTATCATCCGTTAGATTTTAATGGGCTGCTTGTATTGATATTTATTTTGATTTGACTAATGAACTTAGTGAAATTTATTATATTTAGCCATTATATTGGGAGCGGTGGTATGCTTACGGTCAGATAGATACAGAGTCACAAACTGTTCTCCAATAAAAAAACATAGGTAATGCTCATTCTAAATCTATCTAGCAAATAATCTAAATAATAACCAGTAAGCTTGCTAAATAAATAAATGTTAGCAATAAAAAAACTATTATGTACTATATTATAACTTCACTCGTACAATACGGAGTAATTAGAAGACAACATATAGAGGGCGTGTGTGTAAATTTCGTGAAGGACAACTTATACCTGGATGGCTCAGCGGTTGAGTAAGTTCTTTGCCACGAAAGCGAGGGCCGTGGATTTGGGTCCAACCCTCCAGGAAATTTTTCATTGCAATTATATGTTAATAATTTTTAAGTTAATTTTTTAAATTAAAATTCTAATCTAGGATATATTTATCTAATAAATAATTTTAATTACTTATTGCAATTTGTTATAAGATTAATAATAATAATATGGACATAATCGATTATCAAAATGTTAGGAGCAAGAAACGACGCAACAAGAGAGGTAAAGTAAGAGTTAAGACTACTCGCGGAAGAGTAAAGCTGCTTATTTTAAAAGCAACAGAACCCCAAGTTGTTATCTTCTAGTAAGAAAGTTCCAAGGAATTTCTACGCCATTCCACGCTCCGTCGAGCGACTAATTTTAAGTTCACTTCGAGGTTTAACATAATTAAATATATTTTTACTTACCGCTTTGAAATTTTAGGATGAAATTAAATATTTACTTGAGCGTAGATTATTTTTATTCAATCCCTTGATTTTAAATTAGGTACTACTTGAATTATTTCTAGTTAAATTTAAACGCTTTATCATTTATTTATAGCAGGTTAACTTCAAATATAATTTGCTTTAAAGGACCACCAAGTTCAATGAATTGAATAACATAAAATAAAAGATCTTCCAACAATGGCGGGCAGTAACGTTTGCCGTGTTGATTTGCAAACAGAGAGATGTGGTGACGATTGTATGGTGATTGCTACAGCGATATCAAGTCACAAGCAATTGAATAACAATCATATGACGACAGTTTATGTATGAACTTTCGATTATGTTACTCCTATCCCTTCTACTCCAAGAATATAAATGAAAACTAGTAATTGTTTCGTCCCAAAGTTAAAATAGATATTGTATTTGAATATTGTATAGAATTGTTGTCCGGGAGAGCGCAAGGCACAGGTGGACTGGCTGCACTCATTTGCATACATAATCGTCGAGACAAAGGCACCGAGACAGACTATGCGCATCTCTAAATAGGTTTATGCTTCTGCACCGCGACTGAATACCATAGTAGCCAGAGTTTTGTAATGAATCTATTTTTTTCAAACCTCAGCGAATGAATTTTAATAATCTACTTGAAATAAATTAAAATACCGATTTTAATTAGAACGACTGGAGCCCCGGGCGGGACCGCAACAGGCCGTAAAGTCTAAACTACCGGCCGCGCACCAACCACGAGAACATTAAAAAATTAACTCTGTTTTGTTTTAAATTTCATCTTTAACTTTACACCGGCTATTCTAACTGCTATCCCGCGATGTTGCCCGCGTAATTAAGACAGTCCGTTTTACTTTTATAGCCTTTGTGGTTATTTTCTTCTCCAATTTTAATTTACGGGCCTTTTGCTCTTTTTATAACGTTTTACATTTTTTTTATCCAAAAAATCAGATTCGACGTCCGTATATCATTTACATTCCCTTGAAACAAGACTAGAAATCTCCATAGAAATGGTTCCCTGGCAAATATCAGTCGTTTTGGTTTACCATACGAATGGCTGGACCTAAATATTAGGGGCATATTTCCATATATTTAGGAGTAAGAACGATCGGGTCGTCCGTACCAGCCAGCGATGTCTACGCGCCTCGATGTGTTTTCGTCACGAAAAATGTCTTGGTGAAAGATTTAGAAAAAAAGCTTTGCTTCAGCTTTCAGTCGAATTTAAATTAGTTTTTCTACTAATTTATTCAGAATTAAACAATATATACTTAAAATATAGCCTGCAGTCGGTCGCGGGAATGATGCATAAGCAGGAAAATAGTTTAATAGTTGCGTGGCCTGCCACAATTACAATCGGATTTAAAATTCTTTATTGCGCCCGCAACGATCGTGCCACGTCTCATTGCACACCTCAGGAAAAAATAACAACGTAGGTAATTGCAAATAATATTATCAAATTCCATAACAAACTATTTATAAAGTTGCATTAGAGGCACCACATACGTTTCGGCTTTTACCAATATAGTAAACCCGTTTGAATTCCCCCGGCGGAGGAGGGGCTTAGAGGCCGAAAAACCGCAAGACAATCCCAAAATTCATTACACGCACTAGGAGAACATCCTCGGAATTCACAATATTGAAATCCTTTAGCTTCTCTCCCTCTTGTTCCCCAAGCCGAGGGAAGGTATTGCAAAACCCCCATGTAACATCGCGATATTGCAAACTAACACGAATAACTAAATCGTTTTACTTTACATACCGAGAACACAGTTAGATTTCTTAGATGTTAATACCCTCATCGGGCTGGTACATCATTCTACGTTTTAAAATTTCGGTAATAAATTATAGTACGATGAAGTTTGTATCGGTTAAATCGTAATAAAAAGAGCACTTAACGGTGTATTAGCTAAGACTGGTAGCAATAATGACTATTATTATACCCTTGACGGAATCCCTCTATAATAAAATTGAAGTGCGAACTCTCATAAATGCTGCTCACGTGGTCTGTAATGATTCGGTCAAATTATGATTATTTCGTGGTAGTTTTATGTCTGTTAGTTTAAGATAATCGTAAACACGTGTTGTTTTAGGTTCGTTTAGTTTTAAATTTTCATTTATGATGCTAAATGGCACTATTTTTTATGATTTTCATATATATATATTTTTTTTAATTATTAGTAGCTCTAACAAGAGTTTTGAAGCTAACTGTAATTGACTATAGTCGCTATCAACGCTTAGTTAATCATTATTTAATTAAAACTATGAAATGGTAGAGCTACTTTTCTATTATTGGGTCCTATTCTAGTGACTACAGTTAAATAAAACAAAAACTGGTTACAATTTTTATTAGAATATCAATCAACCACTAATTTCCAATAAATAAGAGAATTAATGTGCCTTATTTTCGCATAAGGGTAATTTGGATTTTTGCTCTTAATTTTCCAAACGACAAATAAAATGTTATCATGCCATCATTTTACGCGCGAAGCAATCGTAAAGAGTGAAGCACTCCACTCATCCAGCACCAGGGCAACATGTGTCGTAAAGAGACCTCTTCGCCTAACAATTTCCTGATGGTCTGTAAATAGTAAGTTTATTGTCTTTTTATGAGGTACTCGGACCGTAAAAAGGAAATAAAAGTGCACCGCCGATGGTGATAATAAAAAAATAATTTTCGTCTCATCCTCTTGATTATCTCGCTCTCTTTTAAGATGTTTTTCTAAGTGGAAGTGAGACGGAGACGTTTTGGTGACTACGTCTTTATGTGACCCTTTCGACTGAATGGGGTAAAGGTCATAAAATGGGAGCATAAGGATAATGTTTTCGGTTCTATACTTCCTTCATTCATGATTTCTTTTTAGTGCTGTACATGTAAATCCGATCGGTTTTACATCAGCCATCGGGAGGTATCACCGGTAATGTTGTTTTACAGTTATTGATTCTGGGAAATGAGAATATTTTATTTGCAATTTTATTATCTAAAAGGAATGGAGGAATAATAAACCAATTAGGAATCAAAAACATCAAAATTGTAAACGAGGTGATAACCGTTAGATTAATTGTGACTAGGGAAGTGACTCTGAGCAATTGGGGATCCGAGTCTTCTCAGCGCTGGCCATTCCGGCACTCCATTTGTTCGACTCGGCTGAGCCTAACGCGCGACCACGGGACGCATCCTAATTCTTAAAGGGCCATCACCAGACCTTTATGCGTTAATAAAGTTGCGATATAAAAGAATAGGCGCGTCCAAGGGTGAAGTTAGAACGGAAAAAGGGTAAGAATGGTTTAAGTACGCGTTTAAGGATATTGTAGGGGCGTGCGAATTTGTTGAACGCCGTCGACTGTGACGATTCAATTGTTCGATGATTAAATAAAGAGAAGTGTTCTTCGGCTTTGTCTCGAGCAGAACAGTTGTCGCTCCAATATTCATGTGCCAACCAACTGTTGTTCCCTTTTCTCTTTTACTTTCCAACATTTTGTCAACAGACTTCATAAAATCTTTTCATACATTACTTCTTTTCAGACTTCTGTTAAGTTCGGCTAATAAAATTTATAGGCCTGCTTTCATGGACTGGCTAGACTCTTAGGTGAGTGGTGGGTTCTTCAGTTTGCAGAAGAGTACTGCATCAATTTCATGTCGAGTTTGCAGTCTCGAGAACAAGCAAACTGTTGATTTGACGATAAACCGCTAGAATTGTAATGCTTTCGTCTTTATTGATTTTTGAACAATAATGTCTTCAATGATCCAACTCATGAACTTTATTAGGTTTGTTAACAATCAGGTTGATATATATAGTTATATGCTGTGCTCCAAGTAAAAATAAATATTTAAAAAAGTAAAAAAATAAGGTATTCCATAGCATAATTTTCCAAATGTAGAAAATTACCAAATCATGATAGTCGAATAACGTATAATTTTGAATCAATACTCTGATAAACTCTAGTTGGTTCTAAACAAAGAAGGAGCTCGTAAAGGATGCTGGAGTGTTTTATGAGTCATTCGGGCTTTATTTAACGCTCTCTCATACAGATTTTATACGTCGTCTCGTAGACGTCGAATGGCGACCTAGCGTCTGATGCGCCCTTAAGGGGATCTTTTAGGGCCGAAGCAGTTTTATGGTGTTCGACTTGTATTAGGTTTTGTGATTATGTGGTTACTAACATATGCAGTAAATCAAGATTAAAATTAAGAGTGACTGTTTTGTGTTTTGGAAATTTGTCTTGTTTGTGTTTTTTATTAGGATTTCGAGCATGTTTTTATATCTTATTCTATTACATTCTAATTCTTATTATGTTGAAAAAATGAATGCTTATTTTGATTTATTATTTTGTATGTTTCTTTAAATTTCTTTAAGTATAATTTATTCTTTAATTTATGTTTAAGCCAATTAGGTCACTTTTAATTAATTGACTCGCTAATTTCTTAAAATACACAAAGTTGTATGAACTTGACGCCATGGTCAAATTTTTACTATCTTGTGTGTCTTAACTAGCAATTCAAAGTTTTATTATTTATGTACTTCTTTAAAATCAACAGAAAATACATACAAATCATTACAATAGGAATAAAATAAAAGCAATATGGATAAAAAGGAATACAAATAAAATTAAATACCATCACGGGTCCTATATGGCTCCCGAGAACCGTTTAAACGCCCTCAGGGTACCCAGTGGAGGGATTAACCCGTCCTTTCGCCGATGGTATTCCGAGGCAACACCTAACTAGTGGCGAGCTTGTTGCGGTGTTTATGATGAAATAGCCTCAATATAATACAAATATTCTCTAAATATTATTTCAATACAACTAAAGTAAATGTTTTTTCAAAGAATATTTTTTTTTATATTCTTTGGAAATGGCTTCCAATATGAAACTATCTCCTGACCAACAGGATATTATTTTGACCCAAGATATTATTTTTATCTGCGAAGTAAATTTTCTACCACATGTCTCTTTCTCTCTTTCTTCATCTTTTTAAAAACAAATAATGGTTTGACTGGATTTAATTTTAACCGTTAATGATAATAATGCAATTGTAAAATATAATACAATTACAGAAGCAAATTGAGACTATTCTTAAAGAACGAATATAAAATTTAATACATTATTCAAAGCAAAAATGTAAAGTTTCCACTCCACACCGTTTAGTGGTCGTAATCGTATCCAGATCGAGTTCTCGAAAAAATCGAGTTAAACTATTTACAATACAGAATCTCGTTCCCCTGCACTAGGAGGTAATCGAATTTGAGACCGCCACTTGAAAACACTCGAGCAGAGTGTTACTTTGTTAGCCGATTTTTGGCGAGGGACTTTTGTGGTTGCCCCAAGGGCTATACACGGAATTATGCAGAAAAACTCTCCCTCCGTACGGAGCTGGAGACAGTTTCAGCCAGTTTTGAGGCGACAAAATTGTGTATGTGAATAACAAAATGTTAACGTGCTTTGAAACTTTTATGGTCTGTCGGAAACAAATTCAGTTGACTGAGTGAATATTTTGGTTGTTATATTAAAGTTTTTTTTATTGAAGATAAACATATCATTAGTATTGAACAAATATTTATTTTATTTCATATTAATTTTTGAAATAAATTAAAGCCTGTAGTTAGTTTAACTCGATAGATCGTTCTGGACCGAGTATACATATATATCTATAATTTTAATATTTATTAAACAATATTATTCAAGAAACCTTTCCTTTTAATTATCTATATAGATTAGTTCATTTATTTTAAGTAAGTCACTGAAATAGTTATTATATATAGTTTTATTTATTATTACTTGTAGAGATAGTAAAGCTTTCCCATCTGTCTCTATATTCATTGTTCATTTAAAATTGGTAAACCCTTCCCAAATATCATTTATATATTCAACTTGCACGAAACTAACAACACATTCGCGTACAGCAATGACGTTGTTTGCTCCCTACATACGATGTTAATTAATAACGATAACAATGGAAATGTAATCGAATTCAAACAGTGATAATCGAGTCATTCGATATTAAACTTACTCGTTACGGCGCACAAATAGTAACACATAACTGCCTATTTAGTATTCTGAAGACAAATCGGAATCCTATTTGAATACTTTGACATGAGTTAAGAATATTAATCGAGCAGACAGGTTAGCAAATTGTCCCTTATTAATAGGTTTACGATTCGAGTTTTATGTTTTATTTATTATGCATTCGTCTGTAAATTTAATTTGTGTCGATCGGATTGCAACGCACCTCCCGTACGACCGAGGTGGCGTCCGCTTTTTAGTTAAAATTGGCTGTGAATTTTACTGAAGCGATGCGGAACCAATTATTCTGGATTACCGCTGCTGATGCCTGTGAAGTCTTTTTAATTTACAAATTATTTTTGCCGAATATTACTACCTTCACTGCTTTTTGTTTGTGTGAAGTCCCTTGTTTATTTTAATTTCGTTTTAAAATACTTTCGCTAACGTCACTGAAAATTAATTAACTTTGATGAAGACTGACAGAACGTCACTTTTAGCGTGTTGTGGAAAGAAAACAGTTTGAATGGTAACGGTTACAGACTCGATGAGTTATGACACTGCAGCCTTCTGTAAGACCGTGTGAAACTGTCACACATCTTAATTAATGAAATATATTTCGAGTTAGAATTGTGTTATTCTTTCTTAATAGAACAGACATATGTTTTTAAAATTCTGTCTTTTCCTAAATACCTTTGCTTTGACATCTCTGAGATGTCATCTATCACGTCCATGAGATGATATTGAGAAATATGTAGGGTTAAAAATAAATAATTCTAGTTGTTAAATTTTAAAAAGAATATAATCTCACAACTCGTTGACAAGTGAAAAAACGTAATTATTTCAATAACGTGGGAAAGACTAACAATTTTGTTTGTAGCTCGAATAGTTTTATATAAAAATATTTGAATCTCGAGTGTCGCACCGGATACGTAGATAAAACACTCCACATGAGATTAGAGTTTTTTAAATAAATATTTCTTCTCAAAGTTATTTGTTAAGGTACTAGGAGCACACGTTGGCACAAGAGGTGCGCTGTTAACCTTCACAAAGATGTTTGTTTAAAACCACTTTAAAACTCAATGGGCTTGGGTAAATACCTCACAGGGACGTAATCTGTAACTACAATACTTCAAGTGGCGTTTATTCACAATTTGTTTGATGTTCATAATTTCATGTTGTCCTTATTTCGTCAGAGTTGTATGCCTAAAATAGTCTTAACTAATATAAAGAACAAAAGATGGCCGCTAGACAACACTAAAACAAAAAGTATTATAACCATTAATTGTCCAATCAGAAAATGTAGGAAATTTTGTTGGAAAATTAAAAGAAAGAAGATGTTTGTAATTGCATGTTAATTATAAAACTATATTATTACTATAAATACATTAGAATTAGTACTAGTTGACAAGGCATCTGGATCTCATAGCTGAATAATAATAATATGTAGGACAAATTACCTATATTGCTCTGTTCACAAACTAAGCTCTAGGCTTGCACTATCTGTACTAGAAGCAATGATAAAACACATATTATATTTGAGAAACACCCAGACCATACTGTACAGAAAAAATATGGTTTTGCATCGATAGGAATCGAACCCACGACCTCCGGATACAACGCCAAAGGCGACCACTATATATAAGAGAATATTAATCAATTAATAAAAAATAGTTGATGATTGTGGGTTGCCAGGTCCTCTGCGTCTGCGACGTCGCGATGTGATGCATTCACTTCTCCTGCCAAATGTATTACACGCATTATTTGCTATCGCAATTATTAATGTCAACATCACTCGATTTATGTTATTTATACAGGTTGATTTTTTAAGGTGACATTTTTTTAATATATGTAGTAGCCAAGTTGGTTAGACTTTGAACTTAAAAAAAACACTACAGTTTTTAGGTACCCCAGTTCAAACCCCGTTGTGTACCGATGAGTTTTTAATAAAATAAAGCGTTTATTGTAGCTATTTTAACCATAGGCGTGCAATCATGAAGGAATGTGAATCATAGTGGATACAAACAATAAATAGTCTTATTATTTTATTTCGGCTTGGACTCGCTTACCACTAGGTAAGTAATTTCGGACATTTCTTTGAACAAAAAAAAAGGTCAGTAAGTGATACTAAATGCTAAAAAAAATGACACAAAAAAAACACCCAGTATAGGTATATATTGCCAAACCAAAGTATCTAGTTTTAAATATTGTAGATAAGCATATTGACAAGAAATTAAAATCAGGAAATAATATTTATTACTAACAAACCCAGCTGTTGATTATGCCGTGTAGGTACATACCAACACCGTGTTCGTGTTGTTTGTTCTGGACATAGATTTAGTAAACGACAGTGACCCGCGATAAGATAGCACCGGATATTAGCTCCTGGAAGGTAGTTCGGGTATTAACAAATACACATTTTAAACCCTAAACCTTTCTAAAATAGAACTCAAATTGAAATTTACAACAAATCTAAAAAAAAATTGTTGCTACTGTTTATCGTGATAAAGATATTATTGACTTACCAAATTTTTTTATAGTAAAAGTTTTACTTTATATTACTCTATTAAAAAAAATGTCATGTGTACAAACGTCAATCAAACGCTCGTTAAAAACGACCAACTGTCGAAAATTATACCTCGTCAAAAACAAGGTGCGAACTAATCGATTGGTCCATTTACTGACTATTTCGAATAGTGCTAAATTCATATTATCCAAAGCGAATAATTGCCGGTCGCACGCGAAGTGTCTATCAAAATAATTTTCGTATGTGGGGGTCCTTTTTTCTTATGCACCCCTGGTATAGTTTGTCCGAGGGGTGCGTGGGATTCGCACCTCCGATGGACAGACACGCAAACCCCGTCAGAAGTAATTGTTTCATTATTTTTCTATTAACTCCATTCATGCGGCAATTTATCTCACGGGAGAAGCGCCATATTATTTTGTTCGTCCCTTACTAATCTCTAACCGTTTATTGATATTTCTTTAGAATTTAAATTGACCTAAATTTGTTTCTTTTAAACAACAATTTATCTGCTTTGTATTTATAATTCTCATGGACAGACTTATTCAACGTATCATTATCACCTGTCTGTCTTTCTGTCACAATTAAAGTTTTCATCAACCATAATGCGCTGGTGACATAAATCTTTCAGTTCAGAGGAAAAAAGAAAATAAACGATTGTTCAAAATAGCTATTCCATCAAATGCTCCTCCTCAGTACTTTGTAGGCCGAAGGTACTAGGAGCCCATTAAAACCGAAGAGGTAGGTGCAGCGAAGCTAATAAAGGCGTTCGCACATCGCATGTCCGGCTCGGCGTTAAAACGCTGGGCGTTCGCGACCACGCCCGCCGCAGACTGACTTCACGGATTTCAGCTAAGCTTTATTTTTCCAAAGAAATAATGGGAAGGTAGTGAAATAAATGGGGGTTTCTGTTTAATTTTCCTTCGTTGGATTCTAATTCAGTTCTATTATGCACGCCTTTGATTTTCCTTTGGCTAGCATTATTCTGTAATTTGAATAGACTTCTTGGAAATGTATGAGCTTCTGGTACGTTGTCTATAACTAGGGTACTTATCATTAGAATAGACAAAACCTAACGAAACCTCTTTGTTATTCGCTACTTTTCTAATTCTGTTAGAATCTGTATTCCTGAAATCCATACTCCGCAAGGTCTGTTGCTGCAATCATTATACCATATGTTAGAACAAACTTTACCATCATCAGTACTGGATTCATTTATTAGCTTAATAGTGATAAAAATAATATACGGGGTGGCCGAGTTGGTTAGACTTAAAACACCTGGTTCAAACCCCGGTTTTAATCAATACCACTATAGTGCCTCGGAGAGCATGTAAAGCTGTAGGTCCCAGTTTCACTATACCAACTAGTGAAACTGTTTATAATGAGTTACTGAGTCTATCCAAAAATCGCGACCACCTAACCACTTATTCGTTGTAGACTCATACCATCGGCTACGACGAGTACGACGAGGTAGGTTTAAAACCCCTCTGCTGGATACCCTGAGGCTGTGCACCCGTGGTAATATTTATATTTTATAGAAACTAAATAAAATCTATACTATAATTTTATAAAGCTGAATTGTTTGTTTGATTGGATGAACACGCTAATCTCAGAAACTATTGGTTCGAGTTGAAAAAAATATTTTATTGTTGGATAGCCCATTTATCGAGGAAGAGTATAAGCTACATAACATCACGCTACGACTAATAGGAGCGGAGTAACAATGGAAAATGTTGCTAAAACGGGTAAAAATTATTCCTTTCTAAGTTGCGCGGATCAGCTAATTTATAATAAATGAGAGTATGAACTTATTATCCTGTGAAAAATAACAGAACATTTTCATTTAAAACCATTGTCATTAGTCGTCCGACAGCCACTACCAAAATCCATTGACGGTCTTTTTTGTAATCCATCGTTGCGTGTACAATTACAATAAGGGAATTAAGCGTGCCCCTCCTTGCTGACACCTCGCTTCGTTTCGCCAATAAACCTAATTAATCAACGTTACGACAGGCTTCTGCAGATACACATCGAATACCTTCCTTCAATTTACTAATGCCCCCTGTGTTTTGGGCAGATTTTTGGAACCTTTCTTGCTATTATTAAGATTATCTATGTTTTTAATGGTTTTTAATTTTGGTGCAGATGAATGTATAAATCTTTCCACTGATGTACCAGGGGCCTTATTCCGAGTTTGCAACCGCTAATCACGACAAGACGTTGCTCAAACTGTAAATATGGAAATATAAGCTCTATTCCAATGGTTATATAGTATGTTTTAGGTTGGCTATTATAATGCAGCCACCTTGAAATACACCGATTCTTCGCAAGTTTGAACATGTATTGAGCATTGGAATTTTAACTTTATAATTAACAGGATAGAACTTACATTTCAATACCCGTACTTTACGCAAAATGCGCGACGGTGAACGTGTCAAAACTCGGAATAAAGCCCCTGCAAAAGAGATAGTATAATGTTGTTATTAAAATTAAGAAGTTTGAAATCGACAGGAGTTAGTCTATGGTCGTAATACTTATCTTTGATGTAATCTTTATCATAAGTTTTCTAATTAAGTCCGATGGGTTTCTCACCCACGCTTTTTGAGTTTTCAAAGAGATACCAGGTTGTCATGAACGATCAGAAGCTGATGTAATTATTAAAGACAACATCAAAGAGCAACTCGCTGTAAATATTGGTTCTTCGCGCCTTTACGCTTAATTTAGATTTAAAGGTATAGTTATTTTTATGAATGGAAAATTAAGTGAAAATTTTGTGGCAATATACATTAACTGCTATGTGGTATTTTCAAAATTAATATTAATAGTTATGACTACATTGTTTTGGGATTCTAGAGTTAAGCAAATCACTAATATTAAAGTGATTTGTTTTAATTATGCATAAAATAATGTCATGTTGTAGAGGTTATAGAGGTGTAGTTAGAGGTTCCTATTAGTAGTATCTAAATACTCGTAGTCTAATAAAAATATTAATGCCTTGTTGGGTCCCGAGAATCGTTTATATGGCCTCCGGGTACCCAGCGGTGGGATTAACCCGTCCTCATTTCGCCTAACACGTAGCGAGCTTGTAGTGGTGTTTATGATGGTATATCCTCATTGTATAAAGCGGTCACCCATCCCAGGTCCGGCCTTGTTGTCATCTACTTAATAGATGGTGATTCTGATAATTTTGTCTTGGAATGTAAACCTTATATATAAGTTTCTAAATTCGTAGGCAGATACAATCCTAATTTAGTTTAAACCTGCGTTTCGTCAACACCACGCACGACAAGCGGCTAAAATTCCGTCGCATCTTTTATCTTTACAGCCTCGGAATATCTCTTGCTACCGCTAGTTAATCTAATCTCCTGGTAGATAATATCTGAGCAAACATTCGTAAATTCTCGGTACGGTAATTAACGTGTTGGTTGTGAAACGGCGGCAAAATAAACACGGCCCGTTCGATGTCTAGCCGCCGTTCTGGACCGTTTTAATACTTTTATTGCCATTTTAGTGGAAGTGTTGCTTAGTTTGGGATTACCGAGGTTTGGGTACGTTGCCCCGGATTACTGAAATGATTAATTTTTATTTTGTCTTTGCTAGTTTATCTCAATTACCCTTTGGTTACTTTATTACGAAAATGTTAACCGCCCACTTCATCTTAAACCAATTTAAATTTACATATCATCACGAGACCGCCTAGACGGCCCCAGGGAGGGATTTTAATCCCACCTCGTCGTAACCGATGGTATGAGTCTACACCGAACAAGTGGCTAGCTCGTCGCGGTGTTTTGAATAGACTCAATAACTCATCTATAAACAGTTTCACAAGTTGGTATAGTGAAACCGGGACCGACAGCTTTACGTGCTCTCCGAGGCACTGGTGTTGTCAAACAAACGTACATATTTTTTTTCATTTATAAATTAAATGTAAATTTTCTATGTTTGTAACATACGTTGCACAATTTAATACGGATACTATTGTTTCGAAGAATTAAAAGTACCAGGGCGGAAGCATGTTAAAGCAGTGAACTATTTGTTATTTCAGGGCTATATCAAAGAGATCCACAGCGAATGTTTCTAAGAAGTCATGGCTTCACCTTTGTCTTTCTTGTCTTACTTCAGCGGGTTATTTTTAACCAGATCCTTATTTTAATTGTGTTTGACTCATTTGGCATCCTGACGTATGAGTAATGTCATTAGTATAATATTTATGTATTAACCGCAGGATAGCAATTTGGCTTTGGAGTCTTATTTTTTCTAAGAATTATGTGTACCTATAGAAACTAGAAAAAAAATGTTTCCTCATATGTATACATGTTGTAGGTCAATTTATGACATAAGCTAACCGAAGATCTGGTGGGTTCTAGTTATATGTTGTGAAGGATAAATTTTAATGCAAACATAAGGGCGCGTTCCAAAAACCTATTCTTTATTGAATTTGCTAAGCTATTTGCAGAACTCCTAAATTATAAGGTCTGCTAACTTATTTAACTCCCTTGAGGTAGTCGACCTTTTTAGTACTAGTTTGATAACTAGTACATTTAAGAATACTGTATTTAGTCAGTGTTAAATGTTCTCAGTATAGTGATTTGTATATATATTATTTCTTACGTTAAAATCCTTTAATGCCTCTATTAACATTTTTTCCTAAATAGTTTTTTTTATTTTTTTTTGCAGTATTTTCCCATCTGCTTTTTTTGTAATGCCTATCAGTAGGAAAATGTTGGCCTATGCCACATTTACCTATATTATTCTACCTAATTAAAGTTATGTATTGTACTGAATTTCCTCAAATAAATGAAAATAAAATGAATAAAGTATCTATTACTATTAAATATTAATTATTCAAAATTTAATTAAGTTCATATTAAGTTTTAAATTATTTTGCATTCCATTGACGATTCGGTTCAAAGCTATTTTAATAAACACATTATTACACAGAAAATAATGAAAATTTACATCCATTATTCTACGCCTGAATTTTGCAAACAGATTTATGTTTAAATATCACATTTGCCATAAATTTTTGTAGAAACATATTATATGCGTTCGTAAACAAAATGACTTGTATTGTACCAGGAGAGCAGCACAGACAGACAACTGTCGGTTCTCATAAAATTAAATAATAATGAAGTAATCGCGCCGAGTCCTTCTCGCCCTTCGAACAATGAGACCGTTAATTGAGCCCTTTGTCCGTCCGAATAGAAAATTTCATGTTTAACCGCCAAGCGAAATGGGCCATCTCGACTCCTTTTTATTTTAATTGGTATTTTAATGTAAATTACTTCGTTTTGTAATGTTTTGTTTGAAATATCTAGAAATACCGGGAATAAACGTTGGGCATTGGACGTTTGATATCGCAAAGCGTTTGGCGGGTTACGGCGCTGCCTGGAACCGCGTGTTTGTTTGTCGGGCGATAAAACTGTTACGAACCGTAAACGCTCGTGTGTGGTCGACCCTTACGACGAAATCTGAACAGATGGACGCAGATCAAAAGCCACGACTGTGATAAAAACTAACTTCATTGATGTAAAGTATAACAAGCGTTTTGTTCCGAGAACGCCTTGTTTCTTTTTTGGTAAAAGAAAAGTATCCTCGAATTTGTGAGCTGTATATTTAGCTAAGGTTTTCACGCGAGAGCGCACACGGGGAGGGATAACGTTCGCATTTTCCAGGTATTTTCCGCACTCCATATGTGAGGATTTGGTGGGAGCGCGCTTTCTCGCAACAATCATTAGCCCCGCAATCCTCTTTAGTCCATGCGGCCCTGGTAGCGAGGGAACTATCGTACAATTTTCCGGGATTTTTCCTACATTTCCTTTGAGTGTTCCGCAAGAAATGCGACGTCAAATATTCTGTAAATTGAGGTTGCGATGTCTTGTTAGTATTTCATTTAACATGTGCTCCGAGTTGTTGTTTTCTTGTAACTAATTTTCTAATTTTACTATAAATTAAAAAAAAACTGCGCATCCTATTCGCGTACAATAAAGAAAGTAGAAATAGTGAGAAAAGGTCTGATTTTAATCATTTTTTTTGTAACCATTTGTGGTAGAAAAACTACACATCTATGTTTGTTTTATGACAAAGAAACAAATCACACAATCTCAAAAATCTTGCAAAAAGCCCCGTTGCCCCAATAATAAAAAAATAAAAATCCTGGATCCGCCTCGCCGGTCTTCAAAGATTATCTTTTTAAGAAATTGTTGATAAAGTTTTTATTATTATTTTCGTTAGAGCGTTATTTCATACTCACCAAAAAGAGTAAATAATAAAGGTACATATTATTTGTTTATAATTTCCCCCTAGCATAATTATTATGATGTAGGTACGTAAGTTTCAGTGCGCCCGGATCAGGCGGCTCCGGGCCGTTATTAACCCGGATTACCGGATCCCATTCGGATGTCGGATACCCGGATTTGCTGCAGATCCGAACGGCTACGGATGATAAAAGATATGAAGCACCTCTTTGCCTTTTTTCGACTGCTTTTTAACGGCAACATTCCGTGTTTTACGAACTGTTTTTCTTTCTTATTGTTAAACTAATAGTACAACAATGCACTTTTTTCTGTAGCACTAGCAGCTAAACACCCCAATAGTTTTATACTATAATTTTATAACTGTTTTCTAACATTGAAATAATTTATAAATAAAAATTTGGAATACTATATTAAAATCATATACATAAACTAGTTTTCTGCCTGCGACTTTGTCCACCTGATTTTTTTTATTATATTTATCTCCTGTAATTCCAATAGTATTTTTGCCGGGATAAAACGTATCTTATTCGCAACAGACCTTACCCTATCTGGCCAGAAAATTTTATCCAAATCAGTTTCGAAGTTATACACATCTAACCTAAGTTTTCATAGATACACCCCTTTAATTTCTTTTTGACCCCAAGGGATTTTGTTTTCTATATGCAATTTGCCAGAAATAGGCTTTCAAAGTACTAGGAAAGCAGAAGAACAGAGTAGTCATCTGCGGCTCGTGTAGGCGAATCCCATGGCGCTATCAGCGTACAAGCGATCGCACTTAGCCGGCGTCACCGTATCATATCGCGCTGCAGCGCTATCTGTCAGCGTCGCGAGCTGCATTAGCGTTGTCGCGTCAATAAATTACTAACTTCTTATGCTGCCCTGGTAGGTGTCAACTTATCGAGTTATAGCTAAGGCGGTCTTGAAAAATGTTTCTTGACAACGAAATGTTGAATTGAAATGAAATAATGTTTGTTTTCTTGTTTGTTGAGTGCTGTTAACAAAATGCTATAAATTGTAATTTTCTAAATTCAAATTGTTTCAAGATCACTAAGGCCGAGTTGCTGAAAGTATGGTAGCGGTTAAATTGGTCGTCAAAGTAGTTTAATTTTTTAGGACCATTTACCTACACTATTCTGGTCACAAAACAAGTTCTTGACTTGAACTATGTGTACCAGAAACAAAGATATAATGCATATTGTATTTAATAAACACCCAGACCATGACAAACTGTATTTTTTGCAATGGGTGGGAATCGAACCCACGACCTCCGAACTAGACTACAGAGTCGGTCTAGCTAGGATCACTAAGGAGTAGCTAATATGAACAGCTTATACCGTGTATTAATTTATTATCAGATTTAACTTATTTTATATTGTTACAACGCTCTAAACTTTAGTAAGTATTCATTAAAAACTTTTAACTGTACGTCAATTTAACGTCGGTTACGAAGTTACTATGCTTTCAGCAACTCAGCCAAGTCCCGGCTGGCACCTAACCGAACGTTACATTGAATAAAAATGTATTAAAAGGTTTTTAATACATTTTTATTCAATTTAACGTATTAATTTATTTTTAATCAATTTGTAAATAGACATCCGATTTAGTTCTTTCAAAAAGTAAAATACTTATTTTTGAAATGATTAGAAATACTCAGATACTATTTATAAGTCTATATACGTGGTGGTAAATCCCTGGTTCAAACCCCGGTGTGTACCAATTAATTTTTAATCAAAAAATGTATGTACATTTGTTTTACAACACCACTATAGTGCCTCGGAGAGCATGTTAAGCTGTCGGTCCCAGTTTCACTAACTTGTAAAACTGTTTATAGATGAGTTATTGAGTCTATCCATTCGCGACTAGCTAGCCACTTGTTCGGTACCCTGAGGCCGTCTAGGCAACCGTGATGATATACTTATAATATATTAAAAATAGTATGGAAAAGTTGATTAGTAAAATAGTTCGCAAGTTGGTCGGGATAGCTTCCTCGTTGCGCCGCTGTGGTCGGTGGCGTGCGAACAGTTACTCGGCCGGGTAATTCTATTTACATTCCGTTTTTCGAACGCGAGTCGAGCCGGTGCGGAGCGCACGACGGGCCGGGGCTTTGGGCTGTGGTTAACTTATTTATTAACCTCGGTTTTAAAATAAATGTTTATAAAACTATATAGGTAAGTTTGTAGATGTGTAGATAGGTAAAATATTAAAAAAAAAAATCAAAACACTGCGTACCACCTACAAATTAAAATATCAAAATTCAATTCGTTAATTACAATTAACGTTTGATCTAAATAAGTAATTAAAAAAAAATATGTTAAATCCCGCAGTTGCGAAAAGTATGGAGCGTTTAAATAATCCATTAAAGTAAAAACTAGCAAGCTTAGGTATATTTATATGAGAAACCAGTTGCTAAAATGCACGAAAATACACTTTTACCGTGCAATATATATAATTTTTTTTAACATTTATAGCATTTTGTTGCAATGTTCATTACTTCTTTTATTCTTAAATAACATTTAACCGAAACCTCAAATTAAAGTTGGTCAGATACGAGCAATAGGGCCTTAATATTTTTCAGGCTTTGTTACAGAAGAAATAAAACAAGTAACTATGTATCAGGGGAGTACTCCGGCTGTTTTAGCAAATCTTAATATATAATTTTTTCACATGTCGAAATCCAATAAAAATATTTAAAGAATACAAAAACAAAATTCAATCAATACAATCTACTAGTTAAGTATGTTAATTATTTTGTATGTTAACTACTTGGTATCAGTTAAGCGTGTCTAGTGGACACGAACCGATCCCGGTCGTACCGCACGAAGCACGCGCTGACTCGGCCATACTTGGAAAAGTACCTACAATTCCACTTAAATACTGCTGTGTTTACATGACGCCCTGGTAGACGGAAAACTCCTTCCTAACTTTTACCACACTAATATAACTTTTTTATAACTTTCCTTGGGATGGTTATTGAAAGCCATAATTAGAAAATTTATGTAATTAATTAATTTTATTTATTACAAGCGAGGTATTATTGATTGATTGATTTATTTATGACACTTCAGATAAAGTTACGGCTAACAAACTTTTAATTATTATATATTTATATTAATCATATTTTTAGCATAAGATTTACACATGTAAATAAATATATGCAAGATGTTTTATACAAATCATGGTGTTTTATGAAAAAAGTAAAAACAAAATTACCATAATTAAAACTAAAACGAAATTTTCTCACAGAATAGTGACCAGCTACTTACTTAGCTTACCAATAAGGTTTAGCAAAACATCAAGAAATGTCGAAGCGATCATATTTAAGATTGAATAACAGATATATTGAAGGAATATTTACCAATATGCAAATTTATGTGAAAAAACAGGAGTAAAACATTGTGTTATAATGATGATAGGAATAAAAACAATTTTATAATTATCTAAGTATTTCCATGGCACTTATTTTACTTTAACTTTTATAAGAAAACAATTATATAAATCACAACACACATTTAATAAATTCGGCTATTTACTTAGTCCTATGGCCTTATTCATAAACGGCTATTTACTTAGTCCTATGGCCTTATTCATAAACGGCTATTTACTTAGTCCTATGGCCTTATTCATAAACAGCTATTTACTTGGTCCTATGGCCTTATTTATAAACGGCTATTTACTTAGTCCTATGGCCTTAATCATAAACGGCTATTTACTTAGTCCTATGGCCTTATTGATAAACGGCTATTTACTTGGTCCTATGGCCTTATTCATAAACGGCTATTTACTTAGTCCTATGGCCTTATTCATAAACGGCTATTTACTTAGTCCTATGGCCTTATTCATAAACGGCTATTTACTTGGTCCTATGGCCTTATTAATAAACGGCTATTTACTTAGTCCTATGGCCTTATTCATAAACGCTTGTTGCTATCATTCCTGGACATATCATTTTATTTTTAGTTTATTTTAAAAAGATACAGTTAAATCAAACAGTGTATGAATATTTATATAAAAATAATAATAGTCGTAGATTTTATAAAATAAATTAACCAATCAATAATTAAAACTAGAAAAATACTCAAAAAGCCTAAAAAAACTAAATTTAAATACATAAGAACAAGTTATTAATAAAGTTTATTAAAACGAAATATAAAAATAAAGGATTAATTCTGAAAAAAGTATCTCCATGTAAACCCCGTCGTTGGTTGTTGCGTGCTTTCGTAGCGGAGTGGGAGTCAGTCTTAATAAGCCGGGTATTTATAATAATACCACTCTGCCCGGACCAAACTGTACACACAGAGAGACCATACTGTTATTTTATTTTTAGATCCATTTGACCCCACCTTAGCCAAATATTTTTTGACAGAAACAAAAATTACAGATAAGTTTTTATTTTATTTTAGTTAAACTTTTTTATTTATTTAATCAGGGCTTTAAAAGTGAGCAAACTGTACACACACAGAGACAATAGGTACTGTTATTTTATTTTTAAATTAATTTGACCTCACCTTAGCCAAATATTTTTTGACAGAAACAAAAATTACGGATAAGTTTTTTTTTTAATATTAGTTAAATATTTTTCAATTTATTTAATTAGAGCGACAAAACAAAGTGACCAAATTGTACATACACAGAGACTTTACTTATATTTTATTTTTAGATATTTGACCCTCCTTAGGCAAATATTTTTTGACAGAAACAAAAATTACAGATAAGATTTTTTTTTTTTTAAATATTAATTAAACTTGTTATGATTTATTTAATTATGGCTATACAAAGTGACCAAACTGTACATACAGAGAGACCGTAGGTACTGTTATATAATTTTTAGACTAAGTTTGACCCCACCTGAGCTAAATTTTTTTTTTGACAGAAACAAAAATTACAGATAAGTTTTTTTAAATATTAGTTAACTTTTTTATTTACCTATTATTAATTTATGTAATTGGGCGAAAAAACAAAGTGACCAAACTGACACACACAGAGACCATACTGTTATTTTACTTTTAGATTTTTTTGATATATTTTTTAGTATTTTTTGGAAGTTAATAAAATTATAAATAAAAAAGAAATGATTTTATTCAAAATCTTAATGTTAGTCGTTTTCATTCATGAACTCCACATACTGCTTACTATTAGGTGGTGGTTAAATACCGCGCAATATATTTATTTCTCATTGAAAAAACACCACTAAGATCTAGTTTTTACGGTGGAGAGATAATCGTTATTAACAATACAGTAGGCCTATTACGAAGTACAATGTTAAACTAAACTTAAACCAAAATGACGTAGTTGTCTGTCAATTTTTAATTTTACCAGGCATTTAGTCAGAATTAGGTACATCATATCGATTAAAGTTTAGCTTAGCGTTGTAAGCGTAATCACCCCGCAGAACCTTAAAGATGGTATTAACCTAACTTACAGACATACCTTAGAATTACACAGCCTCCGTGGTCTAGTGGTTGTGCCTTGAGTGTTGGATCCGAAGGTCGTGGGTTCAATTCCCACTCATGGCTAAACCATTTGAATACGTCTTTCTGTACAGTTTGTTATAGTTTGGGTATTTATAAAATATAATTGTGGACAATTTAACGGAAAAGCCAACTATATTAAACTTATCACAAATTCAACAGTTACTAATGCTATTTTTGGTAATTTCTAGAGTCATACACCTGTCATACATATCAATCTTATTTCACAATCCGTATCAGCTGTCAATATGTCAAAATTCACAGATAGCAACTGTCAAGAAAGCATATTAAATATAATATTTGATAAAAATAAGATACATGCATAATCGTGTTTTAGCCTTATCAGTTCCTATCGCGAACTGTACACGACATATAGTTCATAAAATCTTTTTCATGATTTTATTAGTCAGTGATAAGACCGATAGTGATTTGGAACAGTTCATTTAGGTTTATCTTTACGCTAGTTCGCGTACGGGGTGGGCCATGTTTACTGTTATACAGGGTGGAAACATTAAATGTTTTCAGTAATTGTGAGTTCTTTTAACGTTTTCTTTGGGGTTAACTATACTACTGCGTTAACATTTTGACCAGTCACGCGCTCGCAGTTTTAGTTCTCAAAATTTCCGCTTGGAGCGCTGAACTATTTCCTATACAAATTTTAGTTAACTCAAAGTAATAGTGAAAAAACTTACACTAGGGGTACTGTATACCAAAAACTGACGGTATAACTGTTGAAACGTTTCCACCCTGTAGGTATATGTTAGGTTATTTCGTTTTCTTTTTTCAGTGAAGCATGGCTTATTGCCTCAGCTATATTTTATTTTGTTACAAATACCTATTCTTACATATAATTTAGTTTATTTAAAATTTTAATTATGCAATGATCCGCTAAATAATTTGAGACCCATAAATCGTATTAAGGTTCGCGTTTAATAAATACTCATAAATCTTCTGTAATGGTGATGATTTCTTTATTAAACCAACTGAGAAGATAATTCTCTTTTTTTTATGTTTAATAAAATGTTTATACTTAGTTAAGAAATGTTAGATGGTTAGTCCTTTTTTAGTTTATATTTTTTATTTGAGCACGGCATGTGATAAGCAAACCTAAAAATGACATGAATGTGTTGGATTAATACATTGTTGTTTAACAACATCACTTTATCGACTAAATGATGCGGTTACAAAATGAGAAGTGATAAGACGAATTTACATTACATCCTCGTTGCTTTATCGTCAAATCGAATGCCCGTTTCGTAACCGCACCCCGAAAGGAGACTACCACCTCAACAGGAAATTAATGCTGTAGTCTCCTGAAAACCGTTTAACCCACAGGCTAAGTCCGAGAATCTACAGGAGCAATGTACCAAGTGTTCTCGGCACTTTGTATGTTATCTATATATTTTTTAATTATGTCTTATATTTTTTTATAATATATTTTTTTTAATTAAAAAATATGTATATTAAATATTATTTTATTAACATGTTTTTTTCTATTGTTACAGATGCCCTTGGTAAGCCAAAAGTTTCTACCAGGAGAACAGGAAGTATGCACAGTAAACTAACTCAAAAGTTCACATTTCCAATCTCCATAAAACACGAAATGATGGCCACTCGCGGTTTTTTACGTAAAATAAGTCAATCGGGCAACACTAGGAGTCTTCGGGGATTCGACTCGCGTCATAAACTTTGATTGGCTCATTAAAGCATGTTAATTTATTAACGTTCCAAAGTCTCTCATTTGCCATAAATACGCAAAAATCGCTCATAAATTTTTTATCTTACAGTTCATTATTCGTTGCGTCAAGGAACGCCCTTTACGGCCTTTTAAAATAGCAGCCTAAAGTGTAATCGAAAAACGACTTTACAATAATTAACTTTAAAGAACAGATTTCGTTATTATGATATTGAAATATGCAGATCGTAGTCGTAAAACAACTAGTTTATTTTTTACAAATTTGTCTTATGATACTTTAATAATAAACTCAATCATTTTATTCAAATTGTATTAAAAAAAAACAACAAAAATCAAAGTGCAGAATGCATGTCAGAGATAATATCACCAGGGTAGCATGTTCTGTCATAAGTGACAATTAAAATGTCTGCATAATTATAATCAATGCATCACAATTACGCACTTTGTAACATCTAATATGGGCCGGTGCAATCTTTCATCAAATCATTTAATGGCATTAATTTATACTTGTCACACGTTTAGTAAACATTTATTAATATAGTGTTAATTTAATTTATTACTAACTATCACTATTATATTATTATTTATAGTTAATTATTATTATATTAAATATTCATTTAAATGAAACGGTTTGGGTTAATAAAATATCTATGTGTTGCTAATATTATACATTAAAAAGTCCATGAATAAAAACTGGCAATACAAGAATAATAGTGTCATTAATTTGGTAATATTTTCGAAAAACCAAAGCGATTTTTATTGTTAAAAAAAAAAAAAAAAAAAAATATTTTTGATACAAAAGCAATTTAAAGTGCAAATAATAATTTTACACATATTGTCCTGGACACAAAATAAGACCTAGGCATGAAACTATGTGTACAAGAATTGACCAAAAACAACTATAGGTACTAATACATTTATAAAAATAATAAAAAACTCAAACCAAAGCAAACTATGCTGAAAAACACATTTTGTTTACCATGAGTGGGAATTGACTCCGCATACAACGCCAACGGCATAGCCACTAAACCACGGAGTCACACATTTAACGGATACGAATAAATAAAATTAATTCTTAAAAAAACTTTAATTTGTAAATTCTTGCACTACACAAGCGAAAATAATGAAAGCATTCAATTAAAATCTCCCAGAAAAAGATACAGACTTTAATTTCATCGACAAACTTGCGAACTTCAGAAGTACGCCAATACATAAATGATTTACAGCATAAGGTCAATGGCTGGACGAATTTTTCTGCGCTCTAATTTATATCATCTATTATATGTAGACTCGCGCAAGGCCCTAAACACAGCTGACAAAAATATATCATTTAACACGACCCATTTAAATCCATATCTATCAAATATAACCGTCTCCCTCTCTCTCAAGTATCATCTGTTTCAGCCAGAAAGAGACGGTGGACTTTGTAACGAAGTTTCACTTTTTATAGCAGTAATTTATTTGATCAGCTGATCGCTATAGCGTTTACAGCGAGCGTGTAATGTTTATGAATATAATTTATATGGTTGCTTTTTACTATGGGAGGAACTGGTCGGTGTTTGGATAGGTCGCGGCCAAATTTATTTGTTGAATATTTATCTAATGAAGGTGTAATAGACGATAAATTTTGCTGACTGGCCTTAGTCTCTATAACAAGAGATGTCACGAACGGTATTCGAGATTTTTTTATTAAATACCTTTGGACATTTATTTATTTAGTTTTATTTGACAAGTGACCTTGTCATGTTTTGGTTTGAGTCTGTCGGTTTACCAATTTTAGAAGTCAACTGCGTTGATTGGCCTAGTCATGTTCGGGTTTAGTTTATGGGTTTACCTGTTTTCAGGAGCTTACAATATTTTTTGACCTACATAGTCATGTTTCGGTTTTAGTCTATGGGTTTGACGGTATTCAAGAGCCTACTGTATCGATTTCTTGTCGAGGTGATAGACTTCCTTTAGGGCGCGGTTGCGAATCGAGCAGTTGGTTTGACAATAAGGTTATTAAATTAGACTCGTAATGCAAATTCGTCGCTGCCCATTTAGCCGACATAGTGGGAGCATTCAATGCCATTAAACAATAATGTATAAACGACCATTCATGGACTTTGTAGGTCTGATAATAATGTGGTTATTTCAATAAGAAGGCAGCAATATTATTATAGACTTGTAAACAGTTGACGACATAGTATTGGTCGTTCTCATTCATGGATTTTGTAGGTACTAATACCTAATTGCTATATTTATCCGTAAAAAATAAATTGTGCGTTCTTCCATACAACAAGTTACCGGCAAATTAGCTTCATTTGAAATTTTTATGTGGCAAGAACGTACCGTGGCCCCAAAAGTAGATATTAGCAATCTAGCAGTCAATCCTGAAAGTCTTAAAACTGATACCTATGCAGGGGGAATATTTCAAGTGTTCCTTCTAGACCAAAACCTAAACTGCAATAGCAAAAAAATATCAAAGGAGTCTTGAGGCCACCAGAATTTGATTCTTATAAGCGACACTATCAGCCCGTGCAATAATACTGGATCAGCTTTTTTTTTATTAACAGGTTCGATTCCCGATAGATGCAGTTTTATGGCCTTATTCATAAAAACTTATTGAGTCCTTCAAGAACACTTTAGTTATAGAAGGTTTTGTCTCTTTTATTTAGCAACAAAAATGGATATGCGTAAAAAAGACAAAACATTCCATAACTAAAGTGTTCTTCAAGGCTTCAATAAGTTTTTATGAATAAGGCCATTAGTGTTTATCAAAATCGGCCCCGAGACTCCTTTGAGCATTTTCCGCTATTCCTTGTAGTTTAGGATTTGGTCTTGAAGGCACATTTGAAAAAATCAAAATACAGGATTTTTATTTTTGTTATTGTTGAATGAAAAATGAATAAACTCGGTATGTCTATAGAACATTCACTGACACTAGCGACGGTTAAACATTTCTAGAAGCTATCGATTTTTCAAATACATTGCGTTGCGACTATCATAGACGAAAGCATTACATGGATATTCCTTTAAAGATTTATAAATTGAACTATACTTTACGCCCAGTTCTCGGGAACAGTGGTCAAAAAATATTTTATAGTCAAATTGCCTAACAAGCCACATGATTAGTAGAATGTCACGTTTTAAATTTGTGCCGTGTTACGTAATTTTAATCATAGAATGATTTGATCAACGTTTTAGAAACTGGGGGTTAGTTGCTTTTGTTTTTGCAGTGAAAATTAAAAAAGCAATTTATTACGAGACAATGTTCTTACCATGATAATTATGATATATACATGGGTTTACACATTTTATAAAGTGAGAAAGGGCGCATGATATCCGAAGTTTCAGTTTCCTGTATGTGAAGTAGCGCCTCAGGTCAATGCTGTGGAAGGAAAGCAGGAAAGTAAACTCAGGGATCTGGACCTAAAACCGTAGTTATTAAACACCTTTAAGGTATTTAATAAGCTCACTAACTAACCAAATATACTATGAGATCCTGCAAGTTCTTATACCATAGGCTATGACGAGGTGGGATTAAAACCTGGGTACCTACCCTGAGGGCGTCTAGGTGGTCTCAAGCGCCGTGAGGCACCCGTGATGATATTTATTTTTAGCCTGCAAGTGCTGCCTTGAAAAAGTACAAAGGACCTCTTGGCCTTCTGGTGGCCGTCGGAACTTTATCAGCTGTTAAAGTTGCTGTAAAAGTCTTTTAATAAAATAAAATGAAAACAGTCCAAAAAGAGGTATTTGGACTGTTCTAATTTTATTTGTGGATTTATTACAAAATAAAATATATAAGCACTTTTTTTTATTTTTATTTGTAACGTTAACATTTAAATAATACAAAACCTAACTTTAAATTCCATTATTTATACAAAAAACAACAAATAGTATTCAACAGTCACTTCCACCAGTTCCACGTCAGCGGTACCGCGTATCGCACGGCTTGCCATCATTAATCTGCGTGACAGTTCAAAATTTAGTTACAGAGGGTTCACCCCCACCCCTTCTAGGGAGGGAGGGGAATTCCTGACGCCATCTTGGGCCGACGTCGTCACTACTTAAACTATAAGTGGATGTTTTTTTTTGTAAAAGAAGATATTTTAAAATATTTTTTTTAATTAATGACACATCCATCTATGTTTTTGTAACTCAAATACTATTATGGTCTTTATTGAGGTCAATACCAAGAGACAGTATCAAAATTATTTTATTGTTTGCTTAACGGGACAACTTTACATTACCTTTGCAAGATAAGGATAAAAACGGAGAGGGGAATATACCTACACTAAATTCAGTATGTTTTTGAAGCATTACCTTTTTTTGGTACCTACTTCTCAATATTAATATTTAAGTCTGTATCATTCCAATTTATAATTAAATATTTCATTAATCCGATCCTGTATGGATCGGATTAATGAAGGTAGATATAAAGTCATATGCCGTGATTCAATAAAATAATTTATTGATTTAAAAATATAATATATTATATCGTTATTTCTGGCACACATATAGTTAGTACAAGCCTAGAGCTCAGTTTGTGACCAGAGCAATTTATGTAAATTGTCCCACATATTATTATTAAATTATAATCTGGGCATAACTTTTGTATGCATGAGAAACAATATATCAAGACAGTCATAACTTTAATTTTCCACTGAAGTTAAGGAAAATTAAATTACCAAATTCCATATTTCGTGAAAGTAGCTTTCTAGCTAGCTAGTCAAAATAATAACGATATGAGAGAATTTCCTCGTAGTACCTAGGAAATTGTACTAGGGTCGCATATCGGCTGAGGAGGCCCCGCGGCGCCGCCAGCGGCAGACGATGTCAAGTCACTCGCACACCGATTCAAGCTGCCTCTCTAATTGTTCTCTACGTATTTTCATAATCTTACACGGGACCAGTGTTCATGGGATATCATTTTGTATTTTATTTGGGGGGAAATAAACAGCGAAGGATTTAGAATATTTAAGTTATATTTAAATAATATTTAAGTTGATGTTTTCAGACAAATGTAGAACGAATCAAATATTTATATTCTGTTAGATAAAAAAAAATTTCAGTAAAAATTAGTTTAAAAAATAAACGAAATACATATATAATAAATACATATAATAATTTATAATCACCCAGACCATGGTCATACCAAACTATACAGAAAAATAAGTGAGTGAGAATTGAAACCGTGTTTTCAGAATAAAACTCTACAACTAACCACTGGACCGCGATTTTTTTTTACTGAAACGTGTAGGTTTTCTTTTACATATACAGAATCTGCGTTTGACCTCAATCTTCCCTGATGGAAAACAACGATGAGGTCGAAGAGATAGCTCGCTTACACTGTAAAAAAGGAGACTACCACCTCGACAAGAGATCGATACAGTACTCACCTGAAAACCGGTAAACCCGCAGACTAAAACCGAAACATGACTAGGTGACTTGACGGTTTTTGCATCTTTACGGGCGTTGTACTTTTTTGGTTAAAAACTAGATTGGCTTTTAAGTTTGGAATAAATAATTATAGCCAATAAATATTTAGTATATAAAAACTTACGCTAAATTCACTTCTAGGATACCTTCCTAGGGTGAGTCCGTAATAATATTAAATGAAGTCCTTTGACCCAGATAGATCTTCGCGGTACCAGGCGAACATAAACATAAGGTACCCGTGTCGTACTCGCTTGTATTTTTTTCTCAAAGTTAGCATGAATAATCACATTTTTCTATACGATCCGCATTTATTCGAGCGTTCAGAATTGAATGGCAAAATGGTATAAAATACATAGTGTCTATACGCAAATTTAGACTTTAGTGTGTTAATGAAAGGTGCGTTTTTTACTTGTAATGAATTTTAGGGTTGTGAAATTTATGAAAATGGAACGATATGCCTCTAACGCGCTGTATGCGTTCGACCCGCAGTGACTGGCACAATTTTGTATCAGACTATATTTTTATTACTTTTTCTGTGAGCCCTCTGCTTTTAGAATATTATTCTCGCCGCCAAAACGTATTTTTTGTATGCCATGCATACCTACCTATTATTATTTATGTTTGTAAATTCATATCTTAGCAAAAAATAAAACAAGGTGAAAAAAAATATAAAATCAAATTTCAATTCCTATAATTTCCAGTAAATAATTATGGATCCGATTTAAAAAAAAATCATCTATAGAAAGTTACGTGTACATTTTCAGCGAGTAACATTAGGCTGTATTATATTTTCAACCTGATATATTTTAAATTGGTTCTATCTATAATCTACGTTATATGGTAGTATGGTCTTTGCCTTTTCAAATGTTATGATTTCAACAAAATAAAAACAATGTCATACATTGTTTAAAATAAATTTGAATTTAACCTAACTTAACCCCATTTTATAACCCAAAAACCCGTGAATCTAATCAATTGCACGCATTGACAGGTTAGATTTGACAGCTGTCAAACAGAACGACGTCATAAGACGCATCACTTGTTGCCATCTCTTTCACCGATCGATGGCCAATGATCGATGATGGACTGTCAAGTCTGGCCTTGACACTGTCTGTCATCAACCGAGCTGTCAAATACAACCCGTGAAAGAAGTGAAAAACGCCTGTCAATTATTAATGGATAGTCTTCCTGTACTCCTGTACTCCTGGTATGCGATATTATGATAGGCGCTTTTGAAAGGTTTATTGAACTTAGTTTTTTTTATTGTTTTGGTTGGATCTTGTGACTTTAATTCTGATATTGCTCATATGCTGTAAAGTGCTCATGCGCTTACGTTTTCTCGATCTATCTGGCTGAAGGAAAATCTTCTATCAAATCTGTTCCTTAACAATCCTGTCTATATTCTATAATATAGAATATATATTATTATGTATATAGCTTATTTTTAAACTATATGTATAAACCTACAAGCTTTTGAAATATTTCATTTATTTATCCTTCAAGAAATCGTCTTTTGTCCTATGTCTAAATGTGAAACACTGATTAATTCCTTCCTTAAATATTGAAACGTTCACTTCATTGACGTTACCAGAATATAATATGTTGGTAATAAACATACAACTTCAGTGACTTCAAAGCCATAAATATAGAATCAAAAAGCTCCGAATTTGGGGCAGTTCACACAAAGATTGGCAGCGGATGGGTATGTACAGCTATCGATCTGCTTGCCTAGTACCTAACGATGACTTATACGTCAGATGCCGTACGCAGGCCCGAACCCTCCCCCGGAAAACCCGAGTCGACGACCCGGCTCGTCCGCGGTGGAAAATACGCTTTGACAGAAACATCACAAAGTCTATTTTCCGGGGCCGGGATGAGCAAATCTTAGTCCGTTTTTAAGTCTGCACACCATGCAAGACTCAAGTTCAACAAGACACTAAAAGACATAGTCGAAGTGTTGTATAATGGGTTTTATTCGTCGTAAAAATAGGGTGCGCAGGTGTTTGGGCGGCGGCAGATCGATCGACGCCGCCCAGCTGGGCGAGGACTCACGAAGGGCGGCGGATAATTAGTGCAATGTTATGAACACCTCTCTCTGACCGGAATATGTACTAAGCTTTTGTGGATCAACATATTTACTAATCCTTAAGTAGATAAAAATAAAATTACACAAGTGTTAAATACCAAAAAATAAAACAGTTGGCATTTTATAAGGTCAAAATGCTTAGATTGAAAATAAAACTTGTTAACACAATCGACCACACAGAAAACAATTTCTACCCTTCTATAGTCGTGTCAAAAAAACTTAATAAAATAATCATTTAATGAGCAAAATTGTGCAAACGTCAGTGAATTGGTCAGGCCGACGATTGCGGCCATCTTGCTTTTAATATCACCATAATTTATAGTATTTTTTTGCGGATAATTGTCGGAGGGCCGCAAGGTGTTGATTTGGAATGTTGTCCTGTATAGTCGCTTTATAACGTTCGGGGCGGCGCGTTTGTCTGTTTTTGTCACAATTATCTCATAAATTGGCGGTGACCGTTAAATTATAATGAATGACATTAGAAGATTTAAGTTTTTTGACGTATTGTTTACAAACACATGGTAATTCTTAAATTCAAAATGATAAACTTTATTATAGAGGGGTCTATCAACATATATCGTTGTGCTTTTAAGTGATAACTATTTCTTTTTAAAATGCAACGCTTGTATTTTTATATATTAGACTTTTAAAACAATTGTACAAAGTTCTTTAATAGGTACGGAAGACAAGGTTAGTATTAAAGATTCATCGGTTTTCAGGAGACTACTGTATTGATTTTTTGTAGAGGTAGTAGTAGTCTCCTTTCAGGGTGCGATTACGGAACAGGCAATGAATCATCGAGAATTTTATTCGTCTTGTTCGCCGCCAATTTTGTAACCGTATCAATTTGCTAATAGCATAGTAGGTACCAACGCTGTTAAACAACATTGTTCGACCCCATTCATGGACCAACAGTGAGTCAGTTTATTGTTACCAACGATATAGCAATCCGTTACCTTTTTTTTTAAAGTAGTATCTTAAAAGTCATATAATGTGTCACCTTAGTTAAATACAAATTTCTTAAAACACTTAAGTGTCCATTTAAGACATGTTGTAGAGTTATTAAGACTACATTCATTTATGTTTGTTGTTTTTTTAATAGACTTATTTACATTTTCTAATGTTTTTATCTTATAAACTAAAAAAGCAGTTATATTATAAAGGTTTTTTATTAGGCCTCCCACGAATGTTTTTATTTATAGATACTTTTATAATTTCTTAATATTCTTTATAAATTACTTAGAAAAAGATTAAAAAGTTATTGGCGAAGTATATAATGGGATCCATTTATTTAGCATTTTTTGTTTATAGCTATAATAACATAAAATGTTTTTTTTATATAATTAAATTATACTTTTATTTCATTATTATATATAGCGTGAAAATATTAATTAATTTATAACCATTTGGCGGATTCAAATATTAATTATATGTATTTGAATCCGCCAAAAATAGTTATTGTTTATTAAAATAATATGTGGGGCATTACACATATTGCCCTGGTCACAAACGATGCTTTAAAGCTTATATATGTACTAGAAACAATGTATGCGTGCGTACCCTGAAAGGAGACTACTACCTCGCCAAGAAATCGATGCAGTAGTCTCCTGAAAATTGCTGAACCCACAGACTAAAACGGGGTTTGCACATAGATCCAAAAACCGTCAAGTAACCTAGTTAAGGACGTAAGTAAATCGGTTATAGAGGCCTCCTAGGGTCTAGCAAAGTTATAGAGACCTTCCTCCCACCTAACAATAAAATGTTACCAGATCAAAATAACATTTTCATAAGATTGATTCCTTTTTATTATATTTGGTTTATTATTAATATTTAAATTTATTGCGGCTTCAGGATTCTGAAAAAATACGCCATCGCGGATAAGTTTGGAACTATTTAGTTAAATATGGAAATGTTTCAGTTTGCCGGTAGATGTCGCCTTTTATTATTGGCGTTTTCATAGTATTCTTGGCAAAGCTGGTGTTATATTATAAAACCTTCTGATAAAATAAAGTTCATGAAAATTACTAAAGAGTTATTAATGTACAACTTCGTGTAACTTTACTATGAATAATTATGTTATGATATAAAAGTGGTATTTTCACTGTTATAAAACCAATTTACATTTCCTTAATATTTACTATCATAACTGCATCCCTGCTTAAGGTTGGCAGCCACTTCGCACGATCTCTACATACTTTTCTGTATTTCTCTACATTCGTACATAAAAAAATACTAGGAGCACAGCTATTTTGATAGATTAATTATAAAGACTTATTAGAAAAGAGCTAAAAAATAATCATTGTAGAGATACGCTTATAAATTATTTTTTAAATCGTATTTACCGAGGTTTCTTTTGTATTAATTTTAAAGAAGAATTTCGAAAATATATAAATAATAAATATATTCTATAATGATATTATTAGTGTTACAGATGATCGGATATATAGGATAAAGCGTGAGTTAGGCCGAAAGCTATCGCTGTACCATTAAGGAAATTGCTTTAAAGGGACCCCAAGACGTTGGGACTTCATACTGTAGAATAGATATGGGTAGGTGAAAGCGACTAATGTTGTAACTTGTTTTATTCATGTTATCCTGGTACTTTTTTTAAAACAACTTTTAACTTAGTATGGTAAATGTGGTTAAATGTAATAAATGAAAACGCTTCCAATTATTACTATTTTGCATGCATCGGAACGCATTTATAGTTAATGGTTTATGACGGCCATTTTAAATTATCTGTGTCAAAAAAGTATTAAATGGAGTAATAATAATTGAAATAATTTTCATTTATCTCTGTTTACATTCGCCCACTTTGACTATATAGAAAACAGACAAATATATGATGGAAAAATGGAGAAATTAACATTTAACTGCGCTCTTTTACGAACGGTGATTCGTACGTATTTAAGCTACTGTAAAATATTGGAAGACTGAATCAGTCCATCTTGGTCATTTAGAATACTTTTAACCTTTTTAACAATTGGCACAGTATTTGTCTTTACAAAAAACAACTGGCATTCATTCAACAGCTGCCGAAAAAGAAAATGTTTTTTTTTTAACAAAAATAAGAAAAATAGGCAACAATCTAAAAAATTCTCCCCGGGCAACAGAACTCTAGAGGCATAAAACATGTCGTGTCTCTTTCTGAGTAGAAAAAGTCCGGGTGATTTATTGTGAGAAACGGGACATCTTTACGAGTTTTTAGTATTTTTCGTTCGCCTCTTACGTTTCGGGGCTCTCTACCTGGATCTCCTAGCAGGTGCTGTGCGCCTGGTACCTTTGATATAACATAATTTATGTATTTTTAATTATTATCTTTTTCTTTTATTGCATTATTTTTTGTAAAATGTGATCTTGAGGCCATAAATTTATTTTCAATAACAATAAACCCATTTATGAAATCACTCTACAAAAAATCTTCAAATAATATGAAACAATTTAAAATATTAAGTTGGGCCACCAGTCAAACAAATTAAAATGTATCCTTCTATAGTGGGTTACAGAAATTTGGATCAACCAGCCATTTTATTTATATAAATACTTATACATACATACTCATATTTTTTATGTATCTGCTGCTCATAATTTTTACACTCATAATAGACAAAAAATATGGCGAATATGTGACGTATTATAGTGACAATTATTAATTGATACAGAATAATGTAAATATAAATACACAGTCCCACATGTATCTAATAAAAATAATTATAAGAAGCAACCATACTTAGTTGACCAATCTTCCTTTTTTGGTATATAAATACCATACTGTGTTAAGAAAAACTTGGAAGAAGCATTATCTTTTGTAATATAATCTTTAAATTAAACAAATAAAAAGTGATATAACCTAATCTTCTCTGAACCTACACATATTGACATCTGACAATACCGATCATCCAACAGTTATATTGCTAAAAAAGTTGTAACATTAAGCAATACACGCCTATCTAATGGATGCGACCATCTCTCCGAGGGCTCGGGCGTCATTACTTGGAATAAAAAAAACACCACTGTATTTTCTCGCTGCAGAAAAAATACCTCTTGGGAACGCCAAGGTGTTTTACCCTAACTCGTCGCCCCAAAAAAAGAAGCCTAGCAATATCATACACCATTAGCAATTTTCTTTTTAACGATGTCACACCGTATACATTATTCTGATAATGGAACGACTGTTTATTATTAAGATGTGACCTTTTTTTATTTTTATGGAATTGCTTCTTTAGAATTTTTAAATTTTGATCGCAGTGTCGTTAATAATCAAGGTTTTTTAAAAGGCAAAACTGACTTTACCTAATATTTTCTATATTTTAAATTTAGAGTTTTAGTGGACATAATTTTAGTGGACATAATTTTAAGAACCCATAACCCTCTTATTCGTAAAATATGTGTAGAGCATTTTTGTTTAAATAGTCATTTTTCTCTTTTCTGTCATTGGTAAGAATAAGACGAAACACCATTTTCACTAGTACTAGTTAAAAAAATAATTTGACAGTAAGAAATAAACGGCAGAAACCCCAATTTTTTAACATTTTATTTATAAGTGGTATTATTAACAATTTGTCTTTAGACGATTTCTTGTAGGTATTTATCAAGCTATGAAACTAAGGATGTATCTAACTGAAATGAGACTTTATTTTTCCCAAAAACAATACCTATAACACCCCAATACTTGTTCATTTCACGTAATTATACTATACGTAGGGATATAGGTTTAGTTGCAGCGGAACACCCAGCAGGGGCTCTGTATGAAAGCAACGCGGTGTGCAATGGCGCATAAATGATTGATCGGCGAACGCAGCCGTACTCACAGCCTATGTGGAGAAATGAACATTCGATTCCACAAAACCCTTAGTTTGTTTGTAATTTAATTCACATTACATCTGTTGTCCTGGTAATTTTTGTTTTAAACCCCTTGCTGCGTTCGACGGGTAATGCTCATTTTTTTATTTTTTATTTGGTATTCTAACAATAAAGAACGACTTAATAATAAAGCCAATTTAAAAGCTTTTTTTTACCAAAATTACAAAACTCGTAAAAGAAAACATTGTATCCAAAATAAGACACTCTAAATAAGAATTAGAGTGAAATTGGCGAGATGTGACTCCCCAGCAATAGGATATTAAGGCGACCGTCTTCAAGCGATATTCATAACGCGAAAAATTGTAATTTCGCAAAGGGCGCGAGAGGTGGCAAAAGTATATTATTTATACCTCTACCGGAGCCCTTCGTGTGGGGATTTGTTCTGGAAATTGTCTAAATATGCCGTTATTTTCTCATATAGTAATACCGAATGTGAATGGAAATAATGCATGTTTAGCAAAGGGTGTTTGGTAACTGAAATATCCTATAAAATTGTATATAATTCACGGAAAAATATTTGAAGATGTTATAGTAACACGTGCAGATTAGTTACCTACGTGAAGAAACATGATTATAATTAGTTAAACATATAAGCTTTTAGGTGGGAGGAAGATCTCTATAACTTCGTTAGGCCGACCGACCGGTCTCGTTACCACCGCCCATACAGATGCAAAAACCGTCAAGTGACCTAGTCATGTTTCGGTTATAGTCTTTGGGTTCACGGTTTTCAGCAGATTACTACATCGATTTATTGTCGAGGTGGAAGTCTCCTTTCAGGGTGCGGTAACGAAATGGATGGTTTAGTTGACGATAAAGCAGCGAGTATATTAAAGTATACTCGTAATGCAATTCGTTTTCGTCGCCTCCCATTTCGTAATCGCATTATTTAACCAGGATGCCCATAATGGGAGCAATCAATGTTGTTTGGCCCCATTCATGGACTTTGTAGGTCTCACCACCAGGTAGATACAAAGGCAAATGCGGTGCTCCAATAAAAAATAAATAAAAAGCTCTAGGCAATATGTGCAGTTGTACCCACCCGGGTGTAACCAACGTTTGCGAAGCATTCATCAACACTCCACCTTTATTAAACCTTAACCACTATTACGAATAATAACAGCTTTTGTTCCAAACAATGCCACGAAATTCCCACTTTTTGAATAAAGAACGAGCAATTAACTCGATATTACAGTATACATAATCAAACTTCCCCAAGAGTTGTAGGAGTTGATGGTACGAACTGATGCCTATCATCGAATTGTTGCCAGATTTTCGGACGTTAATAACAGTGATCAGAACGCCAGGTTGCGGGGAGTTAGATCTTCCTACGGCAATAATTTCACATCTCGATTCCGTGGTCTATAATTATTTTTACTCGATAATTACTGTTTGTAATTACGATTGTTTCTTTCATTGTGGCGCATTCGGGTTAAAATTGAGCGCTTTCTGAGAAACGTTTAGCGTTCGGAGTTTTTTTAATTCATTGTAGCAGAGACGTGACCGGCCTTTTAAGTAGTCGAGTCGTTGTCTGTCCGTTTGCGTTTTGATTTATTTGTTTTCGCGTTTTGGCCGATTAATTTCATTTACTTTTTAATGGTTTAGAATAGAGTTAAGTTTAATTTGGTCATTCTTTCTGTTTAATTGAATTAGTTTTTGTTCTTTATTAAATTTCACTGTTATTTGTTGCCTAATGATTATATAAATTGAAATTTTTATTTAGTTATCTTATGTGATGTGGTTCTCTGTTAAAAAAATGTCACGACATTTATGTCAAAACTGTCTATCCTACTCAAATTAAATGTTTTTAAAGGAATATATTTTAATTTTCAGGCAAATGGTGTCCGTCGAGACGAGAATGGTCATCACCTCCTGAAGTAGCACGAAGAGTCTACTCCTCCGTATTCCTGGGTAGCCCGGGTGAGTACCCAGGTAAGTCTCAGCCAATTTATATTATTTTCTTATGACGTCTTAATTTTCTGTATTCCTGGTAATTTAAATTCATAATATTGAGAGAAGCCAATAGCTAATTTGATATTAAATTATCAATTTTAATAAATTTGGAATTAAAAACTAACACTTAATAAATTTACCATAGATTTAAATTCTAAAAGTAAAATTATGAATGATTTCAACTGAGATATTGTTAAAGTTAGTTAAGGTCGACGATATGGGAATGACGTAGCCAAAAATGGCAGGTTATCGATCAAAGTATGTTTACGCTATACCTGTAGGTACTATACCAGTTCCGATTACAACTTATCTTATAAACTTCTGGTTAGATGTTTTTAATATTAAAAAAAACAACATCTTTTAAAACATTTTATACCTAACTGAAACTAACTTCAAAAATAAAAATAACTTCAACTTCAAAATTAGCTTCTATAAACCACGAATTATCATTTAGTTTTATTTTTACATTATAAAGTACTTTAAATTCAGTAAATAAAGAATTTTACATAGTATATACACTCATGTAAAGTTTGTCTTTTACATTCTTTCTTGATTTGATATTGGTTGAAAAGTGACAAAAAATACTTGATTGTATGTTGAGTTTGAGTAGCATTTATAAATACAGATAGACCTAAAACTTTCAGTTTACTAATGTTTAAAAATGTATAATTAAGTGTTAACGTAGTAATATTTACAGTATCAGTCTGTGTGTTCACCAGTTTTCAAAACACTGCTATAACGACTGATTTTGTTGCGACATTATTCTCCTATTACGGTGCAGTTATAAAACGGGCGATTACTTTGTTGGTAAGGTAGGAAGGATATTAATATAGGTAGACCCGTAATAAAAAATAACCTTGCGTTTCTGTCAGATTTCCTTATTTCACACCAGTCATAGTGAGTGTCTGTATTTTGGCGCCATAGCATTATGTCATCGTGCGTAGGAAGACATGATTGAAGACCTTCGAATTTAAACTCTACGACATTAATGCTTACACGAGTACAACGGTTTTCCAAATTTTACTCACACTTAACTACATCAGCTGTACCCAATTCAATAATAGAAGTCACTCTGATAAGAAATCAATGTAGTATGCTCTTGAAACCCACAGACAAAAACCAAAACATGACTATTTCATGGTTTTTACGGTCAGCCTAGCGAAGTTATACCCAAAATCGATAAAATCTCCATTATTGAAAATAGTCAGATAATAAAGAAGTTTTGACTGGTATAGAATTTTATTTTATATGGAATAAAGATTAAAAAAAAAACAACAATTAACTTGTATGAAGAAATGTCAAAAAAATCTATTCTGTATAAAGGTATCTGTCTAATAATTTTATCTAACGACTGAAAAATTATAATAAGCATAGATTTACTTTAGAACTGTAATGCACAGTTAATATATTAAGATTTTTTTTTACAAATTTATTTCCCGAGGAGGTCAAATAGGTTGGAAAAGTTTGTCTTATGGAAGTTAATAATGATTGAAGTTATAAATATGAAAATAGGTGTTAAGCCTCTATTTATAAATGAGACCTAGGAGGACATACACACACCTACTTTAATAGAAAACCACTGTTTGATGAAAAATCTAATGGGGCATGGCTTGTATAATTAAGACCATTAAAATAATTCCCATTAAAACAGATCCCAATGTTAAAAATTGGTACTTTCATAATGTTCTGTAACTTAGAAGAAGAAGTTTCATTAAAGTGTAATGGCCTTATTCATAAAAACTTATTGAGTCCGTCAAGAACACTTTTAAAATTATTCCTATTTCAAAAATCATTAGCCTTAAAAACTTATAGCTTTATTCATAAAAACTTATTGAGGCCTTGAAGAACACTTTAGTTAAGTATAGAAAGTTTTGTCTCTTTTATTTAGCAACAAAAATTCATATGCGTAAAAGAGTTCCATAACTAAAGTGTTCTTCAAGGCCTCAATAAGTTTTTATGAATAAGCTATAAGTTTTTTGATTTTCGAAATAGGAATAACTTTAAGAGTACCTAGGGCATTATATTCTAAAATATTTGGATTTTTCTAACTCCTTCCTCCAGTTATGTATTTCTTATTAACCTTAAAGGGCACTATGTAAATCGTCTTTCGGCACTCGATTGCGGCGATGCCTATCAGTGCCTTGAGATTGTTAGGGCCACGAGTGCGCGCGCGCCAAGTGACAGCTCATCTATCACACGCTATCTGGACCATCACCCAAGATCGTGTCACTTTTAGAATGCGTGCACGCTTACAAATACACTTTGGGGTAGCTAGAGAGATCTTGCTGTCGTAGTTAGGTACGTAGAGGTCGGCAATTCATTCAGCCCTTAAATTAAAGGTGGCTTAAATTTTAATGCGTTGTTTTGTATAGACGGAAATAATTTTATAAGGAGATAATAATTTGTTGCTAGAGAATTCATTAAATTAGAGGTAGGTACATATTTTACTGGTTAGAACTTTTTTTTTTAATATTACATTGTCCAGTTTTAAATTTCTTTGTTGAATTTCTAATAAATAAGGAGTGCCTACATATTTATTTTACAATGATTGAATACTTACTTAAAAAATAAAAATACATTTTATTTTGTCACAAAGTGATAAGTACCTATAAAAAATCATATTAAAGTACCTATCTATCAAAAAAAAAACAGACGCGCCTGTATGAATCGGTGCATAGATGTGGAGGAAGCTAGGGAAGTATGTAGAGACCATGCGAAGTGGCGTACATTGCTCTCTGCTTACCCCTAAACAGGGATATAGGCGTGATGGTATGTATGTACAATGTAAAAACAGTTTTGATTCTTCTATTGAATTACCTAAGATGCTTTACTTTTAAACTGAATTTATACATTAATTTGTAATTTCTAATACTTTACTAATACCGAATAAATTTTCATCTCATATTTAACAAATAACATTAATCAGGGACACCTGAATTAAAATGACAGGGAAACAAAATCTTTGTAACGGCAACTGCTACCAAAATATCTATCAATCATGTTAATCACCTGTCATTAGGTACCAGGCGCACAGAAACTCCGAGGTACCTACTGCTTGTACTTACAACGAAATCCTTTCTCACAAAACCGTGCTAGAAATAAAATACATTCCATTTTCGAATAATTACAACAGCTACACCATCTATCGGAATATTGACAAAATAAAAGTCTGACACTCAAAACTAGACATTATTTCCACATTCAAAAAGTTGAAATTGCTTTGACGTGGTCTCTGTTTGATATATTGCAACTTGGAAGCGAAAACAATGCTTTCATCCTTTTCACTCCTCAGTTATTTATGTGTCTCTATTTCGCTCTTACTTTCATGTTAGCTTCATTGCCAGTTTCCATTACAGTATATCAATTACCGATTGCTTGTTTCAGCGATGTGCTTTTTGATTATGCGAATGAATTACCTATTTTGATTTGTATCAAAATATATGTATTTTTATTTTTTATAAAATAAATATTTCCTGAGTTATATGATTGATGGTAACTTATAAATATAAGTTATAAATATGCCTTGCAAATATTATTAAAACAATATAAAAACGTAAGATTATAACTTATTTCACCAAACATCAAATAAAATAGATAAAGAGAATCACAAAACGAAGCAAAAAGTCTATAAGAAAGAGATAAGAACGAAGAAATCGATCCCACTTCAATGGGAAACATTCTCTGACATAGAAAGAGTGCGATATATTACTTCTTAACTAAGCCAGAGAGAGCCAAAACAATTCCTTATGTTTCACTTCTTAAGTTAGTTAATTACTCGAAACGACACTCTAACTGTAGGTATTAAGGTTCTGTTTCTTTGTAACAAATTCTAATAGCCGATTGTGGATAACATTTCGGAATGTTATAACTTCATTTATGTGTTTGTTTCAATTAGCTTTTTATGTTGTAGGAAATAAGGTCGGATTTAGTTTGTTAGAACTTTGGTGTGAATGGCGCCTCGGAGCATGCGGTCTGTTGCTATGGTTACTATTCTTTACCTACTGAATGAATGTTTTGGGGTAGTCAGTTCTTTTAATGATTGTTTATTTTTTACTAAATTAATGTTATTTACGTTTTTTAACATATTAACTTATTTATAAAATATGAGTTTATAGTCAACTTAGGTTGCAGCATCTAAAATAATTATTATTTTGCAGGTATACATAAATATAGGTATTTTAATTAAGCGTTGTTTTAATTTTTTATTTATTTATTTAGCATCGCATAGATTGTATCTTTTGAGTAGCTAGAGAGCAGAGTCGTCTCATTTGTACCTAATAGGTATTTCTTTTTTATATAATTACTACCTACTACATATTTTATTCTTCTCATAGCTCTACGATTGTTTTTTTTTATTTTTTTAAATTATGAAATTATATGATTATCTACTACTGATTTTTTTTTCAAATTTAAAACATATTTTTAATTTTACCAAACCAATTTATTACATTTTTATTTTGAGACATCGCCATTAGTAATGCATAAGCTCTTTAAAAATAAGCGCCTAGTTAGTTCTTAATATTCTCATTTAAAATTCACATTCCATTTTCAAAATTAGAAACGTTTGACAGAGATGGCAAGTTGTAGATATGCGGGCGAGAGCGGGTGAGCATTAAATTGCTCAATTTGTGTTCGGTTCATAAGGTGCTCCCTCGAGTTCCTTTTTCAAAAAATCCAATGAGATCGATCGCTCGCCTTGTCCGCAAATTAGAGCGGGAATTGGTGTTCGTTAACGTCCATCCTTAGAACAATAACGACGCAAGTTACGTCCAACATATGATTTATTATTTTGTATTGTATTATGTTTGCTTTAAATTATAAAATTGATTGCTTATAAATATGAAAATAAATAAGTGAGCATCGCGCATCGGTCGTGTACTTACAAGAATGCAATTCAGTTGTACGCATCCTAAATTCTATCTACTTAGATATAAGTACCAATTTAAATTTGTAATTTAAACGATTTTTACCAGGCGGCCATATTGCCGAAGAGGTGATGTTCGATGGAAAATTGCACTCGTGCCTTCATTACATGAGCGTTCACAATGACCGATACTTATATACTTTATAGCTGTTTGAAATTGCGCTATTAAGTTCGCTCTATCAAGGGTCTGCAAGATGGCGGTCCTTAAGATACCCGAGACGAGATACTGAGCAAATTCTCTTTAAAAACCTGTTATTCTTCGGTGAAATTACATAGGTACTATAGTAATTTAAATAACAGTTGAGATTCGTCTTAAAATGTGAATAAATCTGAAATAGTAGAGTTACATGTAGAGAAAGGTATCAAATTTAACCGCGAAGTTCTATTTGATTACTTTTTACTTTTGCTAGATCATGTTTCCCTGGTACTTAAAATTCTCTTTAGTAGGGTATTAATTACATTTATATGTATTTTAATTATAACTAATAAATAAAGGTAGAGACATGTTTTTTTTTTTTATAGTTTGATATAAAAAACTACTGTTTTTTTTTTTAAATTATTTAATAACTGTAATGTAAACGTTCATTTGCTCTCATCACGTTTCGCAAAACCAGACTTAGTTTAAACCTGGTTATAAAAATGTTTTGTCACTTTTATTCCATATTTATATGACAGGGAACTAACTACTATGAAATAATAAAATAAATGAGTGGGATGACACTTATTTTTACAGTAGGATATACACGACCAGGATGAAAAAACGTTGTAAATTAATTTAGTGTTGTTGACTATCCACTAAACCTGCCTTCACTTACAACCTCAAACTAAACAACCTCAAAATAAATATGTACTTTTAGAATAACGTTCAGATAATTTTTCAGGTGTGATAATTATAAAAAAGTTATAAAAGTAAATAATTATACGGACGGGGATGACTGAAGCCTTCATACCTTCTGTTGTTGACTGACTCACAAGACATGTTATCTTTGAAAAATGTCCACAATTAGTGCTGGGCGTTTCTGTAATTATATTCGGTTACTTTATTTCAATCAGAAAGCTATTAATTGAAAAGAAATCCGAGTATTTGTCAATGTCCACAAATTTGTCCGGCTATCTTATTTTTTACGGATTTCAAAATAATTAATCGACTGATTCAACTCTTGTTTCGTTTTTTTATTATTTAAATATTTATTTACAGTTGGTTTTATTATTAATACTTAGCCTGGGGTTGATGACTTTCTGAATTAATTAACCAGCTAAATAAATAAGCTGAGAGAGATAATATTTTAAACCAAAATGTGACGTTGTTTCACTGTAACAATGCTGTAATGTATTTACATGTCATTATATATTATTTTATGGAGCTCGTCATGTGACTTACCTGATGGTAAGTAGATCCTTAAAGTCCATGTATAAGGTCGACCAATATATTGTTGTTTATAAGCATGACCAATGCTTATAAACTCCTACTATGCTGGCTAAATGATTAGGTTACGAAAGGACGGCGTAAAAGACAAATTTGCATCACTAGTCTACTTTAATAACGTCGTTGTGTTATCGTCAATAATACGGCCGTTTTGTCATCACACCCTGAAAATAGCGAGACAACCATATCGACAAGAAACAGATGTATCTTAGTCTCTTGAAAATTACAAGTTGTGACGTTATATATCCTAAAAAACCATGTTGTACAGTAGACGTATGTGCAAATATGATTAGTATATACCTAACCAAAAATATATTATGATAAACTAAACGATTCAACAGATAGGTATATTTTATCTGCTAATTTGCCAATTATAATTATTCCATTTGTTTGACAACACCTCTATAGTGCCTCAGAGAGCACGTTAAGCTGTCGATATAACAACTTGTGAAACGGTTTATAGATGGGTTATTGAGTCTATCCAAAACTTTGCAACGGGCTAGCCACTTGTTCAGTGTAGACTCATACCATCGGCTACGACGAGGTGGGATTAAAAACCCCTCCGCTGGGTACCCTAGGGCCGTCTAGGCGGTATAAGTGATATGATGATATGTATAATTATTCCAAATAGCTGTAAAAGTTTCCCTAGTAAAGAGCTACTCTATATAACATACTCGTAGTTATAAAACAAGACAGCTACAACATTTTATCTGTAAGGACGTGTTATGTGTACCTATGTATAAATTGTTTTAACCAAGTTTGTAGCCACGGGGGGCAATTATGGGTATGCATACACCCAGGTACGGGAGATGCTATATCGATAGGTATGTAGCAAAATGGCTACTCCCACGTCTTCATTAAACCTACGGCTTATCGGCAAAATACATCTCGTTACCAACAACAAAACGCGTCGAAACAAAAAGCGGCCGAGCGGTAAACGAATCGGAGAACGTCGCTGCAAATAAAAGAATACCTCAATCAAAAATCAAAGGCATTCGGTATCATAACCGAAGCGGTGCGTCGACCTCGCACGGACACGAGACCAAAAAACTATACAATAATGTGAGCCACTAAGTATCTCCAAGTGCGCCTCGATCTGTGCGCGCGTCGTTTGGAGGATAGACGCGGAGGCTTAGCTTGCGAGGCTGCGAATAGGACCTTGCTCCCGGGGAGGAAGGTCGAAGGTCGCACGCTGGCGAAGAGGCGCGGAGGGCCGGTGATGGATGGCCCAATCGGGTGGCGGTGCCGGCCGCGCTAATCGAGCAGTGCGCCCCGAGATGCCGACGCACACAGCCGCACCCACACTACCAAGCCCAGTCTGATAGCCAAGCGAAAGCGCATTCGACGGGCGATCGATAGCGGCCAGATAGATGTAAACAAACCCGCGAGGGCGGTAGGTCGCATCATGGTCACGCGACTAATTTCGGTGGCTGTCAACTGCAGCTCCGGCGCACGTGGTGTGGGGGCCGATGCTCAGCTCTCACAGTAAACAAATGCATTTGGTCCACAAACAAACTCCACCTATAATATTTGTGTATTTTGAGGCTAACATATTTTTTTCCGCATAAAAACTTACAAAGAAATTGAACCGTTGAAAAAAAGATTTTCATGAAAAACTTTTTCAGTGCCTACTTATGTTCTATTAGATAAAAAAGGAAATTGTACGATAGAAACAACCGCTTATACTACCTATACATTTTTAAACATCTATTCTACATACAACATTACTTGTCGAAGTAATATTTTGCCCTCAGGGTGCAGTTACAAAACAGACCGTCAGCTAAAGCCGTCTTATCTCTACCGACCTAGAATTCCTAGCCGCGTCCAAAGTGAGGACAACTACAGTGACCGTAGTTTTTTCACACGTTTACTAACTGTCAATACTATAGTATTTTATATGTAGGATATTTCACATATTGCCCTGGTTACAAATTGGGTTACTATGTCTACAAGAAACAATGGTACAATACATATACTGGATAATAAACTTTTAAAAAAACTCGTAATGAGGCTTCTGATGATTATCGAATTCATGGGCTTTGTTCCACTTACTATCAAGTAGATAGTTCAAAGTTAGCGCGTAAAGAAAAAAGCTGCTCTACAGATAGAGAACATTAATATATTGGGAAACAAGGATGATGGAGAAAACTATAATTTAAATGAAATGATAATTATTAGGAAAATCTCAAAGTCAAAGTCAAATCATTTATTTCATGTAAATCTTTACATGAAACATGAATAGTCAAAAATAAAAGGTTAACAATGAGCATTCATACTTAGTAAATAACATTCTTATATATGTATGTATGTCTTAAAAGCTAATAAGTATATAATTTACCAATCACCTGTTACCAGGACATAATGTGTGAGCAAGAGTTTCAAAAACCAACGACCCCTAACCTATACCTATTAATTACACGACTAATCGTTCTGGTGCGTAAGGGCCTCTATAAATCAACAACTCCACATTTATTTACTGACCCAACGAAGGAGACCTTTCTCTAATCCCTACTAGACCCGATGGATTCTAATGAAACGAAGAATCGAAAAAAATATCCAAACTTTTTTTGTTCTGGCTGCTTAGGATGGTAGTAAATGCCTTTAATATTTGATAGACAGCACAAACTTCTAAGTATATAAATATATGATAAATTTTATCATGAGCTTACAAATGTTTACAACAGTCAAATATTGATTTTTCTATCAGTTTAAATTTAGTTGATTTTGACGCCAAAAGTCCCTAAATTAAATTAGAATAAAAAAACTATTTATTTAAATTAATGTTACTTCTTTTCTAATAATTGTGGAGAAACGTCTTTATTACCTATTTATATTTTTTTAACTGGTTAACTATTTTATTATAAAACTAAGTAAAAAGTATATGTTTCTATTAGTTTACATCTACATAAGCTAGAATAATTTATAATATAGGTAATAATATATATTATGTATTTACTAAATGTGTGATTTACGCGTGCCTCAATGTAGACACATACAAAATTTTAGCTTAAATTGTAGTAACTAATACATATGTCAATAAATAATTAAACCGTAACATACAGGTTCCTGAAAAATCTAATTATTATTTAAAAAACCATAAAACCTATAGCGTAAAATTGTATTTTACATAAAGCTATTTTTATTTATTTATTATATTTATTGTTTGGGGGGAACTGATCCCTGTAATACAGGGAAACCCGCACATTGGCCAGGGAGCTAATCCAAACGATGAAATCCTTTACAAAATAAATATTTGGATTTTTTAATACATTTATTATTATTTATCTTTTTTTTAATTGATAACCGCTTGCGCTATCTATTCTTTAAGTATCATATAAAGTTTTAATGGTAGAAACCTTTTTTAATTCGTTCTCTGTGTATTTTTTTTTTCATAAATATTTTAAAATCAGATTTGAACGGGGACAGCCGCGACGAATGGATTAGTGTTTAGGTATTTTTGTGCGAGTAATTTATTCACCTCTTTTGTTGAGATATGAATAATGGCATATATTTTCGGGTATAAAATCTCTGGTGTTTGTATATGAGGTTATAAAAACACTTGCTATAATAATATTATTTGTCTATACCTATAAATAATAATAATAATTTAGGGCATTTCACAAGCTAAGTTTAGGCTTGCACTATGTGTTGTGTACCTTCCAGATACAACTATACTTTTTTTATTGGAGCACGGCATGTGACTTTGTATCTACCTGATGGTAAGCATACCTACAAAGTCCATAAATGAGGTCGATAAATAAATTGTTATTTAACAATGGAAGAGCCATTAGGTATACGATGCGGTTACTAAACACCCAGATTGTTTGATAACACCACTATACTGCCCCGGAGAGCACGTTAAGCTTTCACTCCTAGTGTCCTTATACTAAGTTGTGAAACTGTTAGTGATGTGTTTTTGAGTCTATCCAAAAACCACGACGAGTTGACCACTTGTTCAGTATAAACTATTAACATCGGCTACGACTAGGTGGAATTAAAAGGTCACCAGGTGTCTTAAGGCACCCGTGATGGTACGTCATCTTTTAGCGTTAATTTGAATATTGGAAACCCAAACAAACATTTTATATTCCAGACAAGAATATTCTCAAGGAATTTCCAAATCCTATTTAATCTAATTTTAACTATCCCATTTAAATTCCAAATCAAATCACCAGGGCATCATAAAGTACAACAACTATTCAAAGCATTCCATTCCGTTTAAAAAGATCTTACTAAACAAAATTATTAAACTCACAAAAAAGGGTCAAGCCGATGATTTACAGACCTCAATTTTGACAGGTCGTAGTTTTGTTTGAACGAAATTACTATAATTTGACAAAATACCTTCTACTTAAAATAAACGTTTCATTCAATAAGAAAAAATGATGAAGGTGTATGTATGGGCTTTTAATATGAAAGGATCGGGTCAAATATGCGAGGAATGCTCCCAGTAGTTCATCATTGAAACATGCCGGGACCGTTACTCCCTTCAGTTTTATGGTATCCTGGTCCTAAAAATATGAAAACGGTAGAAATTTTCTCCATTTTCTAAATATGGGGGGGTCAAAATGAAAACGTGAAAGAAAAGATAATATTTTTTTTTTACAAAAAATATTTTAATAAAATAAAAAAATAGACAAAGCTTTATAAAACTTTGTAATCTATATGATGATAATTAGTAATTACTTACTAAATCAACATAATTGACAACACAACATAATTGCGCAGAAGTGACTTTTCTAACAAATGTATTTTGTTTTGTTCGCAAGTGTCTGCGCAAACGTACCCCAACTACCCCCCCGACTTAGTTCAAGTTGTTTGCCGCTATTTAAACTTTCCTAAATATACTTATTAAATATTCCCATTGAGAAATCATTATTTTATTTATTTAAATGTTAGGACATTTCACACATATCTCTGAGCTCTGATGACAAACTAAGCTCTAGGCTTGTAATATGTGCACCAGAAACTACGATATTATATTATATTTTATAAACACCAATGAAAATTTTACAAAAAACGTACCTACATTATAAGCACAAGATATTGCAAAAAAACAATTTCCAATTGTTATCATTATAAAAATGGACTTTCGCAAAATAACACCTGATTCAGTTAAAAAGCGTAATAATATTATTTTGCCGTAAGCAGGAATCGAACCCACGACCTCCGGATATGATGTCAACGGGATAACCACTAGACCACGGAGACGTTAATAGTCTGTCTAATTTTTGATACATCAAAATAAAATTGTTGATTTCATCTAAAATAATAAAGAAGTAGGTAGGTAAAAGTGAAAAACAAATGTCAATTAATTATTTATTAATTAAATAAGTAATATTATGGATTCCTATTAAAAATAAAATAATTAAGATGCAAAAATGATTAACATTTAGTGATACTATCATCGCATTATGCAAATGTAGGATCGTGAATCGATAGCGACATTTTACGACGGAAGTTTATAAGAATTTGGGTATTTTCTCTGTCAGTTTGCATGATACCCCATTTTATATTGTCCATAAAATGCCCCGTCACCTACACGCACGCAGATTCCCGCCATGCCTTCTCCTGATTTCTCACGAATAACTGTGCGTCAGGCGACAATAACTTCACATCAATGTAAGATTATTTTTATTCATAAATGGCCATTTCAAGCATTTCAAAATAATAATGAGTTGGATATAAAAATCTCGAATTTATTCGAAGCCAGACCTCTTTCGGAGAGTTTCTTGTGGCAAAAATTCCTTATTAAATAATCTTTGAAGAAGAAAATTATGTCCTTCGTATGCGACTCGATCGTAATAAAAACCGGGATTTGACAAGATTAAAATTGTAATTCAAGCGATTTTTGACATGCGCCTTATTGCTCTTTGGCTACGGTACTCGAAGCGATCGTTGTGCGATCGGGAGGCGACATAATCCGCAGCCCGGTAAGTAACTCCAGACGGATGCGCCACCTGAGAGGCGGACGACTGACCCGTGCAAAAAGGAGCCATGTAGGTATCCATCGACGGGCGTTAAAATAAAAAGAAGAATGTTTAATTGCGACACTATGCGCCTGCCGAGTGAGTAATTCGAGTACGGAAAAAAATAAAATATTGACACTGGCATAAAGCGCGTTCTGCCGTCCGCTGTGACACTTCGAATTAAAAAGAAAAAAGTGTCATGGCCGCCTTCGCGCTTTCCCGCCTCGCTGTCAATATCCATTCGGTCTGTGACATGCTCGTAACTCCTTTGATAAAAATGCGAGAGGGTTCAAGTAAATAATTGTATAATGTTGTGAAAGGTCTAATCTTCGCGTGGACTCCATTGATATTCTTTTGTTTGACGACTCTTTTGTTTCTTTGAGAAGTTGGTGACAGTTTTATGCGCTGTCACTTCTCGTCTTTTTGTCAAAGTGGGTATTATAATTTGTCTGTTGACAAGTGTATTGGAATTTTTTGGACACATTTTTGATTGTCTGTTGAAACGAGTTAATTTCAGTTTTGTTTGAAATGTCTGTCTTACTTTGTTGTAACTATTTGAAGTGTAGCGTAACGTAGCCGAGTTCGTAAATGATACCAAAATTGATAACCAAAAAAATATATTCAAAGTATATATTTTTTAAATTAAATAACAATTCATTATTTAAGTTCTGTGTAAATTGTAATCATAATTAAAGTACCTACCTACACCTACGTAAAACTAATTTAATTTAGTTGAGGTACCAGGTTGGCATGATGAGCGAGGAGCGAGTGGAGCACAGTCATTGCGTTAGACCGCAAGTATGCACCGACCGCAGGGTATTTTGTCCCTAAGGCAACAGGAGAAAAACAAAACTTAACAAATGCTCATCGGCCTTAATAACTGCCCAACGTTATGTATTTAAATTACTGCGCCTCGGGTAACACGAGAAACCTATTTGTGTTCAAAAATTGTTTAATTGTATACGAGGATATCGATTTATCGGCGCGGCTTCCGCCATTCGACGCTAGATGTCGTTAATTGTAATATTTAAATTCCTAATACCGCATTCATGCCGGTTACAGCTGTTTATTGAAATATGTAATAATATTATGCATTCCATATTCCGTGGTCGTAATTGAACATGGTATGTAAATGCGGCGTGCGCCTCTCCATATGATACTCTTTAATATTTATGATACCCTGGTACCTACTGCGCAGGTGAGTGTAATCTCCTCAGGTTTTTTTATTTAGCATTAAATATAATTGGCTCAGTCAGGTTGCTATTTGCCATTAAGAATATAATCTTTCCCTCAAAAGCTCGCGACCGACTGCTGTTTATAATTGTAAATAACCGTTAGCAGCGACGCGGCTATTATTATAATCCGCCTTCTCGATGTTTGATACATTGTCACTTGTCACTTGATATATTCATGTGATGCTTAACAGATTTTAGAATTTCGCCGAAGAGTTTCTGCTTCGTACATCATTAGACGTGAGCTATAAATCTCTACAATTTCGCATAAATTTACATTTTAACGCGCACCGTCTCGTCGCAGCGACACTCTCTCCAAAACATTTAGCACTCCATAAAATTAGAACAAAAGAATCCGAAGTCCAATCACTCGGCCGCGGCTTCGAGGGCCCGTTTAAAATAAATGATGTACAGGCCTCCGAGCCGAAGAAATTAAATAAATTATTCATCGAAACCGTGCGGTATATTGTAAGGCTGGGAAATTGAAATAATCAGTTTTTTTTCCATGTTATTCTGGATAGGATAGGCAGCTGTCGCACGTTTTTCAGGAACGTACGAGGGAAAACGACGCATCAGTAACGTTTGAAAAATCGTCTATAATCAACGTAGTGTTTTGGGAACATTCAATTAGCAGCAACCGGCGAAGAGAAGCCGAATTCCGAAGCGTTTCGGTCGCTATCAGTTGCGATAGTTAAAAATAAACGCAACGCTCGGTCGGTGTTTACATTTTTGAACGCTTTTCGTTGGCGTGCGAGGGATTGGCGGATAGTTTCGCAGACATTTGCGTCAATGGCTACTGGCTTTTATTATTGAAAACGTGATGTCGCGCGATGACGTCACTCCCCACACAAACCTCTCATCGCTCTCTCTGATATTATTACGTAAACAATGAGCCGTAGGTATGTTTATTTTGTATTAATGAAGTGAACGTTGACGAAATATAAACATCTTTACCTGCGTACTGTGCAATTTATAATGTAAGCAATATTTATTCATTAAACGACGCCAAATGTTCAATTAACACTCATTTTCAGAAAATGCGCAGTTGATATTTCAGTTCATTCAATAAAACAAAATAACAAGGTAAGAGAAATGAATTTATGTTTCCATCTTAATTAAACGTTATTCGTCTCCAGTGTTACCAGGAAAACATAACATAACATGTCTCCCCGCAATAGCCGTTTGGCTAGCATCCCTCGGTCTTATTATGCGGCAGATATATTCACTTATTTACGCTCGAGCGAACGAATGTCGGCGACCAAAAACGGCCGACATCAATTCCGCGCTAATCCGAGGATTATTTGCGAAATGAGCAAAACTGCAGTTAACTGCGTCTGGATGAAGACGCGGGTTTATTTTAGTCGAAATAAATGATGGTGAAACCTCGGTCGTTTATGATGCGCTCGTGTGACAGTAATATTTGCGTTGCACCTGATTTATTCCGCACCTACGGCTAACGTTCTCGACTCGTCCAATCGTAAACTGTTCGTTTTACGATCGCCTGCGTGTCGCGACACACGCGGCCATCGATACCGCGACATGACTCAATTGCCAGCTCTACATTCGTTTAACTCTGTCCAATTAACGATCTAACGAGCCTTGACAGATCGCCACATAAGCGAAAGGTGCCAACTTTGACAAATAAAATCGCGCCAAAACGTGACATTATTCAGAATGTTGCCAACTCTTAAAAAGTTGGCACTGTACCCCATCCTTTAGTTTTGGCGGGACGTTCGTGATTTCCCTTTACTTTTGACGTGCCAAATTTTTTTCATACTTTTGTTTCCTTATTATTTAACTGCTTTTATCATAAAGGATGAGTAAGATACCTATAGCAATAAAGTGCTGTTCAAAATTAATTTGATGGCTAAAGATTATTTATAAAAAATAATTAAGAATTGATTAAAATATTCAGCAAAATGTCATCTTTAATCGTCCCTGATGGGATCAAGCGATATGCATGTTTTATAATGATCATCAATGTTTTGCATAAAGACATAACTTTGTTTGACCAAACATGTACGAGTATGTCAACAAGTTTCTTATTTAACAAAATAGCAAGGAAATCTTTATTCCTTACATCAAGTTTTCTAAGCAAAATTATTTCACCCTGCAGCATCAAAGATAACGTTACCTTGAAATGATGTACCAGGAAGGCATGCAAGAGTGGTGTTCATAAATAGCACATGACTGGCCGCACACGGCGATATCTTCTCCGATTAATAACCTCCTGGTGTCGGACCGGTCTTTGTATGAGAACGGTGTTGTCGCAATGCGTAGGCGCCACATTGCTTATTGAAAAATCCTTAGTAATCTTATAAAAAAGCTTCTAGTTAAATTAATTAACTCAGTCAATAATGATTAAATCAAAGTTTATTAGTTATAAAATACAAAACCATTTTTAATACAGTAAAATGCAATTAAGATTCATAGATTTTCGAATAATCATGCAATGAATTTTCTAATAGTATTGAGATGTAGCTATCCACATAATAATATGGATTCTCCGTACGGCTGCCGAGTCCACCACATGATTGATTGGAGCCAGCTAGGGAGTGAACCGCAGTGTTCTTGGACTAGAGACCTTGATGGAGGAATTTCAAGATATCAACTCTGCTTTTTACTGTATTCAGTACCCTCACTACTAAACCCATGGAGATATATGTATATAGGAAGCCGTCCTAAAATTGCCTTTCCAGACGTAAGAACAGAAGATGGCCGCTCAATATAATACAAACTCAAAACAAAAAGTGAGAACAAAAATATTATAAGCAATCACTGACTGAGCTTTGATTGGTTGAAGTAAGAACAGAATATGGCTACAACGAACACCTTTGACATTTCGTTTTATAGACGATATTAGGCATTAGGACGGTTCCATATTATTCTTAGTTTCATGACCAAAGCACCAAACACTGATCCTTTCAGCGTTATCTTAAAAACAAGAAACAGAAAAAACGACTGTATTAGGAATGCATAATTTGTGAGGAGGTATAAATTTATTTATAGTACCATATTAAAGATTGACCGACAGAAATCGGGGAGTCGAGGTAATGAAGCGACAACCTGTGGCGAACGATTACGCCCCCCGCGGGTCTGCGCCAAGTGTCCAAACGTACACGGTTTTATTGCTTATCCTGCAATCTTTTGTATAAATTATTTATTTGTTATTAAACCTATAAACAAGCGACAAGAAGCGACATAAAGTCATCTACAACCTACAACCAACCAATCCCCGTTCATGGATTTTCTAGGCCTGCTTGCAATCAAAGTCATTGCTCATGCAATATGTTGTCCTGGTACCAATCTTCACATTTTTTTGTAATCAAAACAAAATTAAAACAATAATTTGTGTTTTTTATGAAAATTGAATACTACTTTACTACACCAACTATAGATGTGATATCACCAAATTCAAACAATATAACAGGAAAGCAGTATAAAAAAATACACTGTGAATGTCCTCCTGAATGACAAAATGTTTTCGGAACCGCCAAACTGACTCTCGCTATATGCGAGCTATATAAGCTTGTGACAACAGATAGAACAGTAATTAATAATAATAATGAAAATAATTTATTTATTGAGGAAAATCTAAGCCTAGTGAACAACGGTAAAAAGATTTCTCATCTCATGAAAACAATAGATAGCGTCTGTCCGGGTGAAGGTTGAATCAGCATCAAATTTGTCAAATGTCAAGTCCCCCCAGAGTCAAACTTAACCCATTACACGCACCAGCGGGCCATCATAATCAACACACAAGACACTCGCTAATATTACCGCTTATGCATATTTTCACATTTAAATCTACTTCTGTTAACTGCGCCCTAAAAAATGGTGCGGTTTTACTATTACTTGTGTTGTTATATTATAATAATTTTAATAACAATATGTAGAATTATACACATATTTCATATTGCCCTGGGGCCTAATTTTACTGAATGATTGAAATTTGGCACCTTTAGTATAAAAAAATATAAAAAATGACTTTGATATCTAATCCTTTTAATCCTAATAGATTGATATCCGAATAAATGAACTATTATTTTTAATTGAATTTCAATAAATTTAGTAGAATATTACGCCGTACAAAGTTAAGCTAAACATTAAAATTTTAATATTAAGCCAAAATTAAGTTAGTTTTGCATTACGTCAGAATTGCATAATATCGATTAAAGTTTAGCTTAGCACCCTTGTGTGAAATGTAATTCTAGGTTTGTACTATGTGTACCAGAAACAACAATAATACTAATACATCTTATAAATAAACACCCAAATTAAGAAACATGTAGGTACTAATATTATTTTGACTTGAATGGAAATCGAACCTACGACCTCCAGATACAACGCCAAGGGCGTAAAGACTATGGAGATACATATATAACCAGTTTTCGTTAAATCCGATTTATGTCGAATATCATTCGGAACTTTTAATATTTATAATTATCATTAGGCAGGCGCTGGATTTGTGGTAATTATTACTTAAATGAATTTTAAATGTTTTATATAGAGCACATTATTTTGTAGAGATCTCTTAAAAGCTATTAACTAGCAATGTAGAGAGATAAAATAAATAGTTTGTACAACTGCCAACCTATGGTACCTACTGTAGTAAAATCGCGTAATTATTAACGAAGCCAAAACTTATAAATCTTTAAAACCACATAAATTTTGCTGGCTCTTAAACTAATTTGATTTAATTGTTAATAGACATGAAATATATTGTGGTCTATTGGCATTCAAATTATGGTTTTATTTTAATATATTTAAATCATCGAAACAATTTACAATTAATAGATTTTGTAATCGCACCCAAATTTAGTGTAAAAGCAATAATAAAATCCGCAAATATCTCCATAGGGTCCTGCTTTAGTTAATATATTAGATTTTTATCTAACCCTCCCTCAACGCGGGTTAAAAATATGCAAAAATCAGCACCGAGGGTGAATATTAAGCAATGTAATTTTGTATAATATTCCGCAATTAAAATTCAAATTGAAATCAATGCGCGGATGAATGGATTTGCGCATTCTCGCCCAGCCCGCCCGTAATGACAATTTTACATTTAGTTTCATTTATACATTTCCCTTTACTTAAAATTCTGAATAATATTTTGCCTACAAAATATATTGAGGAATTCTCATTAAGGTACATAACATATTTATTATTTTACTTAACAGTGTGCCCCGTAGTTTCACCCGCGCCGTTTAATTGCAAATAAATTGGATCAAAAATATAGTACAGCCCATGTTTCTCGCTGATAATAGACGAAAGAATTTTTAAAGTCGATGCAATAGTTTTTAGTTAATCCGAAACAAATAAACAATCAAATCTTTACTCTTTATAATATTATTATAAATATAAATTACTCAAAAGTTTTATTTGACTTTAAAGTTAAATTTAGTCAATTAAAAAGTTTTAAATCGTAGCAACTAAGCTAATAAAGCTACAAAATATTTAAGTACACTTCAGTTTATTTGAAGCTATGAACCCCTAAACAACTAGGCAACAGATTAGACCCATATAAAACCCACTTTACGATCGTAAAACGATATGTCTGTTCACGAAAATTGTTGTAAAATCAAGTGTTTTCATGTACAAAATATTCCCACTTAATGGTCTATAAAGCTATGTCATAACTCCGCTATCTGCCGCATCATTCCGCTGTTATTCCGTCTTAATTGCTCGTTCCGTGCGGAATCGTCAATTTTGGATATTAAACTAATATTCAATGTCGGGTAATCGCGCGGACGTGAGCGCTGAAGGGTTGGATTTGCCATTTCCTACGATTCCCGTCCGCTATTATTGTTTAATTGTAATGTAATTGTTTATTGTTGTCTTTAATTTATCTCTTGTTAAGTTGTCGGGGCCTTTGAGGAGGTTTCATATAGGTACAATCGTATTATGACTTGGACTCATGACTCCGAATGGGCCCATATCATGGATTTCTTTACCTCGCTGTTTACTGTATTTATAATATGATGGTGGTGTTATTTTTTTAATGGAACAATTTTACCATTTGACACCTCTAAAAAGTATTTTTCTATTTTATTATTGGAGCACGATATTTGACTTTGTATCTACCTGATGTTAAGCAGTCCTACAAAGTCTTACTATGTGGACCAAAAAATGCGGTTACGATATTGGCGGCGGCGGTTTTACTCTTGTATGATTCTTTAGTTCTATATTTTTCCGCCAGGTGGCGCTTTAGTAATTTAAAATATTTTAATAAAGTTAGTTTATAATAACTTATGATAGAGCTTGTCTACGCCGGCTAAATGATGCGGTTACGAAATATGCGTATAAGTCGATTTTGCATTAGTAATCTACTTTATTATCCGCGCTGTTCTATCGTCAAATAAACTGCTCGTTTCGTAACCGCCAAATCGATGAGAAATAGCCTCCTGAAGTTTAATTATGTCAACTGTTGCTATAAACTTTATTTTATATACTTACTAAAGTAATTTTTTTACATACTTTGGAAAGTTATAAAATAAACAATGAACTTTATTGGAAAATGAAAATAGATTATTTGTATATAGCTAATGTATAGAGAAGCCAACATTTTTATTTCATTTGCGTCACATGGTTCCCTGGGAAAAGTAGTTCGATTTCATCAGTGGAAGTCACCATGTATAGTTTAGGACTTGAATATCGAACCATTTTTCAATTCCGGTATTAGGTTTTAATATTAAGAGCAACTCAGTTCCGGAATTCTGGAGTTCAAGTTTTCCTTTAAAAATGTTATACAAAGGGAAGCTACACTGACATACCGATCGACGCATCAATTGATAAAAATGTATAGGAAAATAATATAAGTACCCAATCGAAGAGAAATATCAAATCTTATACATTTGTATTTCGATTTCTATCGTTCGACGCGTCGATAGGTGTGTCGATGGGCTTCCCGGTAGGATCCCTGGTCCAACAAGTCCTAGGAATTTGGTTGGTAGTGAAATATCAAGAACGTCAATGTGTTGCTGTTGAAGTAATGCGCTACGTGTCAAAATTATAGTTTTTTTTTTCGATATCGAAATTACGGTTTTGATTCACTAATTCCGGTATTACAAACGATACTGAAATATGACGGAATTCCGGAATTTTGTTAAAACCGGAATTCTGGAGCTCGAGCCCTAGTATAGTTCCCATTGATATTGACATCTCTTCTTAAGCCTCTAGCCTGCTACCAAATAGCTTGGCGTCGTAATGCGCTAAGCGATTTGATGGATTGGCTTTCAGTTACCCTCGTATTTGCAAACAGCCCTTATCTGGGGACCGGCCGAGGGGAGGGGGGATAATTAACTAAGCACCCGAATTGCACTATCGACAGTTTTCGCCATTAAATGCTTTTATAGCCAAAGATATTGTTACCAAAATAGACTTTAGTCCATAAAATAATAAAAATATTTTTTTTGCACGGCATGCTAGTAGATAGTTGTTTTTTTATTATAATTTATTGCAGCATTGCATGTGACTTTGTATCTACCTGATGGTAGGCAGGCCTACAAAATAACTGAACTAAAGGCATATAATATGTGTACAGAAACAACGATACTAACATATATTATTATATTTTAAATATTTTAGAGATTATGAAAATCTGTACAGGAAAACATACTAATATTGTCATGTGTGAAAATCGAATCCACGACCTTCAGATACAACGATAGAAAGGCGGTCATACTCTAGTTATATAAAAATGATAATTTATAAACATCTTATCACGCTCTATAGAGCTCGTGTTGCCAAGATATTTTATATTTGATATAAATATATCAAGCCGTGGTATACTGAAATATTCAAGGCACATTGATGTATGTATAGTAAGGTTTTAGATTTTTAAAATCTTTTGGAAGTTTCGCTCATTCATAAACTGCTAGTCATTCATGCATCCCTAGTACTAAGTAGTCTAGTAACGTATTCATTAAACCTAATTGACGTTTAAGCTTTTTTACATTTTATTTTACATCCAACGACAATTTTCCAAGAAAACGGTATCAATTTGTTGCGGTTTCATCGCTATGTGGTCTAGCAGATTGTAACGCGATAGCTCTGTCTTAGCCTCGCCGCGGTTATTTACACGGACCTTAATGCCAAAGTAAGCTTATTAATCCGCTAGATAAAGTTAATATTTTTTAACCAAATTTTATTTGAAAATATAACTAATTTTGTTGTTTAATTATTTGTTGGACATGCAACATAAAATTGTTTCATGTTACATACAAAACCTTCCATGTTCTTCCAAATAATAGTTATTATTTAAATAAAGGCAAGGTTTTTTTTCATGTTTTTAATAATTACATTACCGTTGGCTGTACAACGGAATAGGGTTGCATATTATTTAAAGAGGTCATAACCTAGAACCAAAAAAAGAGGAGTCACTTGATTCATTTGTTTTTTTAATATATTTTTTTTATTTGACTTTTTTATTAGTAATAAATTGTCAAATTTCAGAATTAAGTTTAAAGTACAGGGTTACCAGGCGAGCATATTATTTTAAGAGTAGTTTTAGTTAGTAGAGTTAGTTTTTCCGAAATCAAAATACATAATAGAAATATTAAGTTTATTACCAGGAAAACATATGATCGTAATAGATATGCCCTAAGTAAGGATTAACATGTAATTTACCAACTAATATTAGGCTTTTGAGGAACATACAAACTTAAATATATACTTTAAAACAGTTGGTTATTAATAGGGATATTAAATTAATTTAAATATTGCAATTAGTAAAATTATGCACACAATAATCATAATAATATACTTTTTAAGATACAGTTTCTTAAGATAAATTAGGTATCATCAATTCTATATTAAGCGTGGCGTAAATACCGTGGTTTTTACGCATAGAGCTTTAGCTAAGTGAATAAGGTTATTTTTACTGTAAGTTTTATAATAACGTAGGTATAACTTTTGTATAATTATCATACAATACATTAGTGTTGGTGTGCGTGGGAGATGAATTAGGGGATTACGAATACTGCATCATGCAACTGCACTCTGATTTTGCACGCTGATACATTTATATACAGGACGATATTTTAAAATTATTTATACAAAATTCACAGTGAATTTTAGTAGTTATTTTATATAGTATTAATTTATGTGCATTATTTCAGAATTGTATAAATAAGATAGCTTATTATTATTATACAAAGTGTAAGGGTAATTTATTTTTTTCTATAGATTGTAGTGGTGGTATCGACAATCAATAAATTTAAAATGAATCATATATTTAAAACTTTTTAGTACCTAATTTACCTAATTTAAAAGCTTAATTTAAATTGAGTTTAAAAAAAATATATATATATAAATATATCTTTTACACGGGTACGATATAATAGTAGGTAGGTAGGTAGTAGGTACTTATTATATTATAATTATATAAAATTGTATATCGTTGTTACGCATACGCATAGTTTTGTCATTGTGCCTGTTAGTGACCAGGGCAGCATGCGTAAAAATATTCTGAATTAAAAAAAACTCAGGAGACCAATATCAGTGGCTTTACAAGAAGTCTTTTTTTTTTACTTAGAGGTCAGCAGTAAATATAAGTAGTCGGATGACAACACTATTTAGTGGTGAATTTAAAAAAACGAGAATTAATAAAATGTCTTTTTAAAGCCTTACATTATTATAGAATCGTTCTTCAAGTACAGTTTGAAAACCTTGGTCCACTCCAGAATAAGCACGGGGTTAACTTTTTGTTAAGAATTATAGTTCTGCAATATATTATTGTACGAGAATTGTAATAGTGTTATATTAATTATTTTAATTAACTAAAAATTAATACCAAAGTTTGGCACAGCCTGTATAAGTTTGGGGTGACATTGCAACATCAGGGGGCGACGGGTAATGGCGTAAGAGTAATTTTATTAGTTTGCCCCCATTACCATCACAATGTGGTGCCACCGGCTCGATCCGTCCTGTACCTACTCGATACTTGGATGCATCTCATTTTGATGGGTAGAGGCATTTATCGATAAAGGTTTTGTAGGTCGCGTACGTGGTACATTACTATTTTTATTTTATAATTTTGCCCTATTACCACACTTTGTTCTGTGCTCAATATCTCGTCGCGTGGGCGTTACATCACTATTTTATATTTACCAACTCAATTGCATCTTATTTTGAACTTATAGAGAACATTTTACCGATAACAATTTTGTGCGTGGCATCACTTAAACTTACAAATTAAAATTAAAGTAAAAAAAACAAACTAAATATAGTCCAATAAAGTAAATTGAAAACAGTGGTTAATTTATATTAAAAAAACAGCTACCACACGTGTAGTAGCGAGGGAGTAAAATAAGATTGAGTTAGATCCGGCCCTGTTGATTCGATTTGTTCTTCGTAACGATGAATATTTGATGCAACTCGCTGCACGCTAATTTGTTTATCGTGTTTCTCTTCCTTTATGTGCTCCTGGTACTTTTTTAATATATTTTTTTATAAAATATATGTTAAAGTTTGATTTACCTAAATGGTTTTTGTAAAAAGGAGTAATTATTTTGCAACAAAATGTTTTTCTCTAAAATAACTTTATTTTAAATTTAAATTTTAGAATCAATTTTGACTGTGATTTTATTAAAATCAATTCAATACCATATTCGTAAACTTGTATTAAATAAGCTTAAGCAGATATACGCTATGTGATATAAATTTAATATATTTATAAAAAAATCTTTTTGTTTATAGCAAACCTTCCTAAACTTAATGTTCAAATGTCCGAAGGTTTGACTGTCAGATAATGCCCAACGGCATTAAGTCTTTTGTCTTTTTAATGCAATACAGCTTTATCAATAAAAACAAAATATTTTTTATTATTTATATTTATACTCAAAGAAAGGGTATTTATTTACATTAATTCTATGTAAGTTACAAAAACCTTGTTAAAAATACAATTTCAATTCTCAGATTTATCCGTTACAGTTACATTTCTCAAGTCACCTTAAAGTTTATTAAAATTAATTATTGGCGCGTTGCGTTACAACCTGAAGCGAAAACAATTAAAATGTTAATATTTAGCCTGCAGTCACAAAACGCAATTCAACAAAAGTTTAAAATTTACGACTAGAAAATGGCGTCGTATTTTTTTGCAATATTACTTTTAACTATTTATGGCGATTAATTATTACATAATTTAATGGTTAATAATGGAAATATATGTCGTTTATGTCTTTCGTGATCATAAAATACAGATTCTATGTGAACTTCACGGCATATTTGTGTTAACGATAGCCTAGAGCTATTTCTGTGTACATTTATTATAGAGTCGGTAGTCAATAACACAATACTTTAATAATTTTATGTATACAAAAAAAACATTCAAAGACCTTGCATAAAATAAGTGTTTTATGAATTTTCATTTCTCTTATAGTACTGTTTTATATTTTAACAAAAATAGGTTTAGAATAGGTAGGTTATTGACCAAATTATAGAAAAAAAATCATACATACAACTTTGAAAATGTCTTTAAATATTACTATTATATATATATAAATATGAAAAGACATGATGAGACAAGAAAATATGATGTTGACAGTAAAACAATATATAAATCTTCTTATTATTAAATAATAAATAACAATATTTCTTTTTTTCTTTCTTTTTTTGATAGCTACCTACTAGTGAGAAATAACACTCCTAAATCAATAATTTAACAATCCAAACTATAAATGTTTATTCTTCTTTTAAGTTAGTATATCAAATAGGAAACTTCGACCTTAAATTATTTTAAATTACCAGACTGTAAAACTACAAGAATCAAAATTTATATTTTTGTCTGCAGGTGACGCAAGTAATGCGAGTATCGGTTCTGGTGAAGGAACTGGAGAAGAAGACGACGATACCAATGGCAAAAAGAACCAGAAGAAAAGAGGAATATTTCCGAAGGTTGCCACAAATATCCTTAGGGCGTGGTTATTTCAACACTTAACGGTAAGTCTTCTTAATTTTAAACAAACTAAATATACGTTTTTAGTTGCGATATAAAAAAGAATTCAAAAATTCTAACATGTTTAACGTGAAAGATAAAATTTTAAATCAACCTTTAAAAACTATGAAATCCAATAAAAAACTAAAATCAAATGCATCAGGTAGACACAGAATAAAACTAAAAGAAATGCTAACAGCTCAACTGGCATGATCAACTTTGTATTTTAAACGACCAACTCTTTCAATTTGAACGAATAAAAAGTTACCAAAGTTGCCCGTGATGTCATCGAAGCTTTAAAAGCTCTTGTTCGTCTACCACTAAAAATTAGCAATTGTTACAATACGAACAGCGTAGCACACTCCGTTGACAATGCGGCGTTATACCAACTCTGTCGTCCTCCCTTTTCCGCGCTTTTCAATTAAAATTTTCTCAAAGAGCAATAAATTTTTCATCGACGAGACAAAGCCCGACTACTTCCGTCGAATCAAAAGGGCCACCAGTTAAAATACGTTTTGTTTGTTTTCGGTTTTTAAACACCGTTTTCAAATTTAATTTTTATTTTCTTTAGATCAGGGTGATAATTCGAGTTTAAAGTTGAGAGAAAAGAATCTGCATAGTCTCATAAGGTCGCGCCGGTATCGTCTGCTAAGTCGCCCGACTCGAGTGTTGCGTAGTAATTTCTAGAATGGCTTTCCTCCGCTCGCGGGGGGAGGGGTGCAATTTCATTACCGGTCCGGATCCGCGCCCATAAATCACCAGGGCCCGAAGACGGCGCTCTCCCGCTTCGCTCCGTTCCTCACCGCTCAGGTGACGCTCTCCCCGAAAAGCTTCTGCTCTGAGCCTGGTATTTGTGTTTCACTCGTTCCGGTACCGACTCCGATCCCGCTTTCTTTATGACTATGAATTCCACGAATTTTCAAGAATTCCGCTCAAAATTATTGTACTTTTAATTACGACGCGAAAGCTTTCAGAGTGGCTTTCTAAATTACTGGGGCGGATTAAAGAATCCTTCGAACGCTTTGTATAGTTTACGAACACTCGTATATTTATAATGCATAAAAAACAAATGTAGACAATCGAATTAGAGGGCTTTTAGCATGTTCCATTCGGAGAGTTTTTGCGCTTCGCTGTCCGCGCCCATTACTGTGTTCCAAATTACTTATAATTGGTTCGCTTAGCGCTAAGTGCTTTCATTGCCTATCCTCCGGTAACGCTGTAACGGTGCACGCGGGACGGTGTCACGGTTAATATTCTATTCGGATCGTGATTTCGCATCTCCGGCCAGCGACGAGGAACAAGGACTCAACGCGACCGGATTTCACAAACGAGCTCGTAGTCTCCGAATGAGCTTTGGAATTAAAGCGAATGGTCGTTCGGTGGCGGAACAGCATGTAAATGTAATATAATATCAATGACGTTCAAAAGGCCATCGAGCGCCGACCCACATACCAGCACAAAACTGCATAGTTGTCACTTTGACGTTTGTAATATTCATTCGATTACGCTCTGCGGGAAATGGAACGCCGCGCGGTGACAGGCCGCCACCTGCCTCTATTTGAAATTCCGAATTCAGAACCGCCAGCGATCGGTCGAAGAGGTGTCTGAATAGATTGGACATCGGCCTGAAACTGTTGAAACTATGGTTTTATGCATTCCGAATTTGAATTCTTTGGACACCTTGTATCTGTCAATCGGTGCCGCGAACGTTTATTGAATTTGCAAGGTTGTTCGTTCGTGAAATGAGCACGTCCCGTAACCGTACGGATACCGGGTATCGCGATCGTGATCCGTCAAATTCGAATTTATATCCTGATTTTGCACTGTATCTAGTTCGTTGGTGTGATGACTTTATTTGCATGGGTTCCTGGTGGTCACAGATGGTTACTGAAATTAAATAGGTCGTTTATCGTAAAGAAAGTTCAGGTTATGAGCAGGATTATGGAAGTGATATAATTATTTTTGTCCCCCGGTCGGAGCTTACGGTCGGAGGAGGGATTTGCTGTAAGTCGGCGACGTTATTCAATATTATTTCTTGCGACGCGACGCAATTTCTTGGGGGTGAAAGTGTTGAACACGTCCGAGGTGTGCGGGGACTTAAGTGAGATTTGGGGGTGTGTTTGCTCATTAGGGGCTGAGTAAATTAATGATTAACGAGATTATGTTGTCTGTTACGGAGTTATGCTATTTACGTTATTGCCCAAAAATTAATGACATTTTCGAAAATTATAATAATCAACTTGTCCTTGATGTGACGTGATAATACTTTGCATATTGTATAAATTATTAAATTTAAAAGTTATTTTTTTTAAATTTAATTCAAATAAGTATAACTATGCTTGCGTCTATTCCTTCATATTTTCCTCCATGTCCAATCAATTTTAATCATAAAAATGACTGTATGCGCAAGTCCAGTATTAACAAGCAAAATACTTAATTTAGTTTATAACTGTCTCCAAAAGAATTTTCCCCCAAAATAGGTTTTCATTTAATACAAAAGCTGTAAGTTCTGGTTTAAGAAGACTCCGGCAAATTGTAGCAAATCCCAGGAATGAAAAGTTATTTATATTGGACATAGTGGGGTGACGAAGGCTTCTAGGCGAATTAAACAGGCTCTAAGTTGCCAACATCTATCCTATACTACAAGTTGTGTTCAGAGCCGTTATTTTTTTAAGAGCTACTTATATATGGCAAAAATATTTATATCTGAGGCAAAATTAAAATTATGTTTTCTTCATATAAATAATCATTAGATAGTAGGTATTAGGAAGCTTACACCCTTGTTGCCCTTAATAGTACAACTTTAGTTTTTAGTATATTTTAATTTTAATAAAATATATTAATTTAATATATTTTTTTATTTAAAAATCAAATATCCCATTTAAATAAGTGCTATTATTTAAGGACTGATTTATCAATCTAAAAGTATTTATCTGTCATATAATTATTATACTACCGATTTAAATAAAATATAATGCCTAGATTATTTTTAAATCGATAGTATTATAATTTATTAAACATGTAAAGACTTTTGCTGATTGAAAAGTCAGGCTTTATGTCTTTATGCTATTTTGGATTTAAATTATGAAAACAAATTTCTTTTTTAGATCCAAAATCAGCACAGCGACATTGTAAGTACAAATTTCGTTGTTTTTTTTTTCTAACCAATTTCCGCCCAAAAATCGTAGACTGCCGCCTAGCCCCCGTACAAGCAAGTAGCTTGCTCGTTGCGGTATTTCTATTATCAATAACCCATCAATAACAATAAACAGTTTCACAAGTTGGTATAGTGAAACTGGGACTTACAGCTTAACATGCCTCTATAAAACAAGTAAACTAAAATAAATATAGTATAATTTATATAAAATTAAAGTAAAATATCTAATATGGTTGTTTTTTTATTTCGAGATATAGTCTTATTATTATATCAAATGAGAGATTTTGATTTTGACAACATAATTATTTTATTGCTATCTTGGGCGCCGTAATTCGCAATTTTCGAATTCCATCCAGACTTAAAAGATATTCTATTTTTGAAAATTGTACTTCAGAAGGCACAGTGGGTCTTAAAGACCTCAGACATCCCCAAATCAATCTCCACGTTCCCCTAAAGGACGACAGAAATCATTTCCGACCATCCGGCGAGTAGGTTTCCCAAAACTACCCACTTTTTAAGTCGGCGACGTTTAATGCCGACTCGGGTTCCGGGATCCGGACGGACAGGAAATTCGGAGCTACAGGAAATAGAGTGTGCAGTCGAAACGGACTTACAGTAACTACAATGCGTTAGAACGGAATAGCAACATTTACACGGTCCAACTTACAAGATTCGAAGATGGAAAATTTGATTTTGAATGTGTTTTGAATTCCATAGCTTGCAATTTTGTGTTATCCAATAAAAGAAAATACAAAAATATTTTCCGACTTTTACGGCAAGATTCGTTTTTGTGTAGTTAGTTAATTAATACTTGTAACATGATCTGTGTAATTCTCTTTGTGGTGAAGGGGTTGGTGTTTATTTAAAGGGGCTTTTGAGTACGTATAGATTATCACAAGTGTCTGTTATCCTAGTACTTTTATTGTATTATTAAAGCTTTATTATGTAGTTAAAATAATATGATGATAAAATAAAGTTGAATTACGTGAATTATTTTATATTTGGGTATGTTTTTCCTACAATTCAAAAGCTTTTCCGAAAACCATAATAATATGAAAATTTTCATAAAATATTAGGGAACCCGACCGCTTACGCCCCGAGCAAGGACCGCCTCACAGGTGTATCACATGTCCCATAAATAGGACTATCTCGGTACCATCTCCGCCCTTTTTAATATACCCTAGATTTGCAATAACACCGGCTGAAATAGGGGCTTTCTAGGGCAAAGAATAAGGGGTTTTTCGTGCAATAACTGCGACAGTGGAATACATTAATCAAATGGGAAAAGCGGGTTTTCGTACGGATTTTTCCGGCGCTCCTGTCGGCCCGGGATATTGCGCTGTCTCTAACTTATGGTGTCCTGGTATTAGGTGTGATATCTCACTTGAATTTTGTATTATTATTATTTCTTATATTATATATACATGCAAACACTACTTTGATACTGCTATTGAATGATGGTTACCTTGTACCTTGATGGAAAATCTTGATGGAATCTTAAAAAGAAAAGAAAAGAAAGTCCAACTTGACAAAAGGTAAAAAGGTCAGCTCTGTCCATAAAGCTTTTAATACTAACAACTTCGAGACAATTTTTTATGTAAAATGGTTTCAGCTTATTTTTAGGTCACGATATTTGACTTTGTATCTATCAGATGGTAAGCAAACCTACAAAGTCCATGAATAGGACCGAAAAATACATTGTTTAACAGCATTGGTCGCTTTCATAATGACGGCTAAATGAGCTGAAAGAAATTTTAATTACGATTCTACTTTAAATTAACTTTACAACTTTAAATGAACTGCCCGTTTTGTAACCGCATCCTGAAAGGAGCAAACCACCTCAACAATAAATCGACGTTCGACGTAGACTTCTGAAAATCGGCGAACCCACAGACTAAAACCTAAAACTACAGAATAAAACAACTCCTCAAAACATCCACTACGTGGTCAGCCAAGACAATTTTCAAGTTGGTCAAAATTACCCATTTTATACGTAACAGGGATAGGGGCGGTCCAGCGGACCCCTAAGTACGTCTAGGGGTCGTGGGGGTTATATGCCGTTAAGATAACACGATATCTCTCAAAGTGGACATTCGGATCGCCCGTGTACAATTACACTCAAAAGGGGTAGGTAGAACCAACACGTAATGGGTATCTAAAATAACTTATAAGCGGTCAAAGTTCTAGTGGATTATTGTTATTCTATTATAACTAACAGTATAGATAGATAAAAATACTCTACTACTATATTAATTTGCGTTATACATATTTCTCTGGTCACAAACTAAGCTTTAGGCTTATATATTATGTACCAGAAACAACTGTATTAGTTGTTTCTGGTACATAATATATATAGTTATAAACACACAGAAAAACGTATCAATATTCTTTTGCCATGAGTGGAAATCTAACCCAAGGCCTCTTGATACAATGCCACGGGTGTAACCACTAGACCACAGAGGCGGTCGAATAAATTAGTTGTTTTTAAAGATATTTTATTTTATATTTAACATCTGATGTGTTTGGTTCGTGTTTTTTTTAAGTAACTTAAAAGTAGGAAATATTAAAAATCCAAATAATTAAAAAATGGCTAAAGTGTAGGATAAGTTATATTGTATAAAAATTAAAAAAAACCTAAGTATAAAAGAATTTCCTCCTCATACATATTCACTTTGGCATGTATAAAGCCGCAGTGCGTTTAAAAATGAAAATTTCTGCACCGACCGTCCTGAGGGAGTGACCCTAATAGCAAACGGTCCTAGCGTTTTCCACAATGAATTTTTAACGATAAAATGAACCCTTCAACTTCTCATGTCCTGGTAGGTTCTCCAGAAACCATTTATAAGTCACATGAGACGTCTAAATATGGGAAAATGGTTTTTAGCTATCTATTTTTTATAATAATTTCTTAATCACCAGGAGACCATAAATTTGTAGTTTATATAAAGTCGTATTTATTTATAATATAGAATTCATGTACCATGAGTTGGCGTTTACTACCTAGACGTTTACCAATAGAAACGCTTTACACGAATAAACATTTTGATGAATTAAAAAAAAAAAAAATGTCAGTTAATGTTGTCTAACAAAATAAATAAGACTCATTTTTTTCTGAATATACAAAATATTAAAATTAAGCGAGTAAATTTAAAGGCAAACGAGTTACCACTCGGAAATTTTTCGTGAAACTTACATTTTGCCTGAAAGTAGGTAAACTTGGTGCAAGTAATCTAAAGTTAGGTACCAGGGCAGCAGAGGCTATTTAGATGCACATCTTAACTCGCCCATATATCTAGATTGCGCGCCAACTTCCCGAGAAAAGCCAAGGAAACTCGCAAAAGTGTTTTCCGGCTTTCCATTTGTTTTTTCCTGATAAAAAACTAAAAATACATTAAGTATATTATTCTTTAACAGTAGTATTTTTAATACATATTTCCTGATATTTTGTCTTATTTTTAACCTCCGACGAAAAAAAAGGTGGGTTAATTAATGCGTTTGAACTCGTTTGTCAGTCTGTCCATGGCATCATAGTTCTAAAACGGGTAAACCAACTTCAAATAAAGATTATTTATTTATAATGAGATGTTTGTAAGAAACATTTTTTATTTCATGTAATAAAATTACGGTATCCGTATCTGTACATTAAAGATTTTTGCAAAAAAATGACTGTTGTCTGTTGATTTGTTTGTTCATTTAAAAGTTACATATTAAAAACTCTGCATTACGTAAAATTTATTTAATTACTGAAAGATAAGAAGCTTTATTGGCAATGACATTTATTTCTTTAAAATCGGCATTAAATATCATATGTAGAAAAATTTACACCTATTGCTCTGGCCACAAATAAATAAATATTATTATTAATGTTATAAAATTAATATAATAATGTTGATGTAATATTTGATATTTACTTCATTGCAAAGTCTTCCGCTAGGACTACTAGCGGAAGACTTTGCAATGCTACTACTAGTCATACATAGGCATGTTTCGCTTCTCCACGAAGTATCATCAGGCAGGATTGAATTTTATTTATTTATGGACGAAATAAGTTTAGAATAGGTGAATTTGTTCATTGATTATATTGATATATTTGAAGCAAAACATGTCGACATATGACTAGCGGATGAATTTGCAATAAAGTAAATATTACATCAACATTATTATATTAAATAATGGAATACCGCAAAATTACGCCAGATTCAATCTATTATTTAAAATTTTGTTACAAAACTTATAAATAAACGTTTAGCGTACCCGGTGACGGTTGTGGCGCGGTTTTTTGTTAATAAATAATATTTACATAAAGTTGCAGGCACCCGCCAGTATTAAATAAAGGTAATATTTAAATGAATTTTGAAAACAAAAATAAAATAACGAAACTAATTATCCCTACCGTTCATATCTCGATATCTCATCCAGCTATGCATTACGTACGACCAAGCTGTATTTATTTAATTTTAATAAACACTCATTTCCATACACAAACGGCGGTCGGGTGCGGCCTGCTGATAATGCGTGGAATTTGCATCCCACTTCGTGCCGATGAATTATTGGGCAGGTGCCGGCCACGGGCTGTGGTGATAGGCCGAACATCACAACTGACTTAGGCGGACTATTTCTGGCCTACACAAACTCTGGACACATATTAAATTAGTTATTGATTTGTTACGCCTTACTGTTTGCTAAGACATGAGATCCTGGTATCCTTCTTCACTCCTCTTAAATTAAGAGTCTGAATATGTGAAATTTGCATCCTGCTTTCCATGCCGTTGAATTGGGTAGACCGGCCACGGATTGAATATAAAAAAAGGTAAACCCACAGACTAAAACCGAAATATGATCAATGCAGCAATGAGCAATGGTTCTTATAAACTATAGACAAAATAAAACTTAATTGCCAGATCACTTGAAAACAGTCAGTCATGATGAGTGTAATTTTGCGCAGACATTTTTGAACAAAATAAAATTTGTGAGAAAAATAGATTTTTACGCGTTGCACCATGATTAAAAAACATGCATTTTCTTTGGTTTGCCAGCAATTGTACCTAGCATAATAGGATGGTACCTACCTTTATAAAGTATGCGCTATACCACAGAAGAATATATATACAATATAGAACTGTGGGGCACGGCAACCCCTATGAGGACTTAACTAGAAGATCCTTGCATAATTCTCATGTAGGATACCAGGGAGGCAGGTCCAGCGAGGAGCTTAGCTAATCAGAGGCCCCGAGCGATTAACCCCGCGAGGGTGGACCGGCTGGACGTGCGATAATTCGCCGCGCACGATTTGGTACGCTGACCGGTTGCCAAGATATGAAGCCCTGGTATCCTCCTCCACTCCTCCCGATCCTTTTGACATTTTAATCCTTTCTTTTGGGGGTTGGTTTTAGGAAAATTTACAATTTAATTTAAAGGTAATTTTGAATTTGAAAAACTAGTTTGGCTGCATGTCTATAGCTCATTTAAACGCGGTGCAATATACATTTACATACCTATTAAAAACTCTTATGTACGAATTTACTTCTCATGTACGACCAAAGGACATATAAACTATGTTATACACCATACGATAAGGTAATGAACTTTTTATTTCCAATAAATATAACCCATAATAATGGGTATTTTTTCTTACAGTGGATTTATGGTATATTTTGAATGCCTTAAGTGCGACTTATAGAACCCATATTTTAAATAAAAAGGTATTTTTTTACTCCAACAAATAAAATACCTTTAGACAAGTGGCGGAGTCTCAATCGTGAGTTTAGTATAAAAGTTGAAATGTAGACCTTTTTTGTACTTTAAATCTATTTATCTTAATCATTATCCTATATAAATAGGCGATACTAAAAAGAAAAAAAAAACGTGTTTCATTATTTTCATCATAGAACACAATATAAAAAAATTACCACGGTCACAAAAAGCAACCAGTATTTTTAATAAAATACGTTTGTTATTTATATGCTTATTTTTTAAATATTTATTTTACATATACATATTTTTGTGGGATTTACCAATATATTGTTTTCAGTGTGCTTCTATAAGGCACATCATATACCAGCGTCTTCTTTTCTTTTCTCCATGGTTGTCCCCTTATTTAGTTAGTTCATCTTAGTATATAACTAGGATCTGCATATTATAATATATGCCTAAAAATTATCTGTTTCAAAATCACAATATGTTTAAAAGCTAAAATATCAGTGAAACGCCCAATGTCACCATCGTATGTCTAACTGAAATGATATTTTCAAGAATACGACCGGCGCTCTTGTTTCACTTCGTAGCCAATTCCACTTCCATAAAAAGGGCAATTATTTAAAACGTAAAGTTAAAAAGCGAATGTTCGGGAAGTGCATTATGAAAATAGCTTCAGGAACTCTTCCCCCCGCACCTTACCCTGTCTACTTTAGCTGTCCTGTTCTAAGTAATGCTTAAGTAATTGCGGCTGTTGTGTAACTTCAAGACACAGCTTAAAAATCCTGAACTTAATTCATGATGTTATATTAGACTATTAGAGGATGGAATTTTCTTTATAAACTTTGCATGTGACACGTCACATAGAGTTAGAATTAAATTTATATGATACTTTTAGCGAGCAATTTACTAATGGATTTCAAAACTCGAGAGAGAAAAATACGAAAAGAAATATTTTTCCTTATAACATTTCCAACAAGTTTAAATATTTTTACAACAAAAAAAAATGTTTAACCTCAGATAATAATAATAAACAACGTTCCCTTGATAATGTTAAGGTATTTTAGGTATATAATGTAATTCTCACGAGGATCAGAAACGCTCAATTCCGAATCAAGCTACCAGGCGAGCTGGAGACTTTGCCGTACCGAATTTCAGAGTACCAGGCGCGTATGAAGTTGTCGAAGGGCGGGAACAATGCTCGGACACAATAGCGTCGCGCCGGTGCGGCCGCGATAACAGCACCACTCTGTCAACCGGCTGACAGGGTTATCGGGCGCCGCCGCCTCCGCACAATGACGCCGGATAAATACGTGCGCGGGTAATATTGTTAAACACTGCCTCGTGGACTGGCGGAACGGATTCAGTGGATTTTCCGAACGAGCAACCACCTCCTGGACATGTAGTCCTGGTAATTTTCACTTGAAACTTTCGCTGCGACCCGGATTTTGTAGACGAGCTTTTGTTTTTTTTCGCTAAACTTTGAAAAAGCCGCCACACATATGTATCATTGGAGCCACACATTTTGTAATCTTAGATGTAAAAAATGTGTAACTTGGATTTTTAACGTTTATTTTTGATAAGTTAAAAAAATATTAATTATGATAAACACTTTTCTTTAGTATACAGATATGATTTGCACAGAATTCAAAATAGCCAGAAGGCACTCAATTCTTGTAACTAACCTGTGTATCTAATAACAGTTAAATATATTATCCTATATTCCAAGAAGCAATTTATTTACCATAGCTTTTGTTTCAAGACAAAGCTTTCAGTTTTGAAACGTAGGTATTTACAAAGTCGTTTCCAAAACCATACAAACAACAAAGACTTTATAGTTAATCATAGAACATAGTTCGTCGTTACTAGGGTATCATTTCGGCGAAGCGACTTCAAAGGAACTACAAACAACTGAAAACTCGCGCAGTCTGTTTGATTAGACACGATCTTAACATGTCTTTGCCCGAGGCGACGACTTTGTTCCTTACCGTACCAGAGTATCGTTTTGTAAACGTCTCTCGCAAGGCCGCTTTGATATTTACTAACTTTCGTCCACTTTTACCCAATTTCCAAACAATGGATGCAAAGTATTTTGTTTATGATCAAAGTAATACTTGATATAATCGATGATGTTAGTAAAACATTAACTGTAATGCTTTGTTTAAAAAAATAAATAAAAAAATCCGTGTATATTTAGTAGACAGAAAATAAAAATGTGTCCGTAGATATACGAACCGGCGGCGCCGGTGCGTCTGAATGACGCGATGTTTTAGGCTTTAATAGACTTTTTAGGAGACCGACCGAGTAGGTCGACGTCTAGACAGGCTATTGACAGAACTGTCAAATACGTTCTACCATTCAAATCTGTTCTATCTCCAAATCTGTCGTCCGTAATTACACACGCGCTCCGAGCTTTTGCCGCGATAACTTCCCAAAACGGTTAGTTAAAAATATCTCATACCTGCCTACTAACTAGAATAGCAAAGTTTAATGCGAGGGTAAAGCACTAAAGTTCATCAATTTCCCAACAAATAAGGTGACCCTCTAATTTCAACTAAAAGCTCATATCGTATGACTTATTTAACGCTCCCGAAGAGTCGCTCTTACGCTAAAAGCCCGTATTATTAGAACCACAAAATGGACGATCAATATTATAATATCAATTACCGATGCATTAACAATTCATATCAGAATCAGACGTAGCAGAAACTAAGGGAATCTCATGTACGGTGCGGTAAGGTAATGATATTATGCGAGGTGCGAGCGAGACAGCGCGCGGGGGGCAAGGCGGCCGACGTCGGGACCTGTCAAAATGTCAAATTTCAGGACGTGGCGGCGGCGCAGCGACTTCAAACGTGCCCCTACTTTGTTGGCATGCACTGTAGCTGCGCCAGGAGGTATACGAACTCCCTTATAGTTATGATTCCCTGGTATGTGTTAATATTCATGGTGCTCATCCACTCGCTCTTCCTAGAAACGTGTATTTTCTGAAAGCCTCGGTGGAAATGAAGGTTTATGAATATGAATGCTCGTTCGAATCTTGGAACTGAAATTATTATCAGAATATCGCTCGCTAAATATATTATGCGAAAACCTGGCTCAGGCAAAATTGAAATCTTTCATGGTTTCATTTTCACGTCATATTTTTTTGTAATATTTACCCCATTTCAATTCGTCGAATGAGCCTGTCCATTCCATACTTTCGTTTCATATGTATTTTTGTTCTTGACGTGAAAAATATTGAAACTGACCGAAAATTAGAAGAAAAAGAAATGATGAATTCTGACATTTCAATATGCACTCGTCCCTCGAAGCGCCCATCGGGATCCGAAGTTAATTAAGTGTCCCGGGGGATATGAAACGTTTCATAGAACACCACCAATTCTTAAATTACTGTACTTTATAAGTTACAAAACGTCAAAGAGGTAAGCAGTAATTGGGAAAGGAACACACACTTGACGTTTATTTATAACTGTCAATCAGAGCTGTCATAAGTGACAGTTGTCGTGTTCTCCGCCTCCTAATGACGAGCGCGAGGACTTCCAATTTGAAAAACACACGTTCCACTCAAAATCCGTTGGCCGCGCGTGCTCGCTCGATTTGCCGATTAGTGTTATTTTTGAAAATGGAATCAGGATCGTGTCGCCTTCGGGCGCGTCCCGCCCACAAAATGGCGTCTGCTCTAATCACGGATGTTCGCGAGAAGGGTACCGTCAGAATGATATACAATTTTATTGAAGTAATATGTTATTACCGGGTTAAACCTATCATTACGGACGCGCTTTGCGCGTGGGAAGGGATTAGAAAAAATATATTCCGAGTTTTAAACACTCCTCGACTCGTGGCCAATGATTCCTATAATTTCAATTGAGTTTTGATGTTTTTAAGCGATATTGATGAGAACTAACTGTAAATTAAAGGGATAATTTTAAAATTACATAAACATTTATCGTCTGACTACAAGTTATAATTAAACCAATATAAGTATTAAAGCACAAACTATTTAGATTGCACTTTGAAATAGTCAAATAGGACTGTCTTAAAGCAAAACTAACTATCCGGGAAGACACCGTTCCATCATTTGACATATCCAGGCGTCAGTTGAGACAGGCTGGGTTAATTTATTGACTGGTGGGTCCGTATTTTATCTCGGCCTCGTGTTGGCCCGCTGTTTCTCACGCCGTCTACCAGCCTTAAGACATGACGTTCTACCTCCGACTCTCCGCCTATTTAACCATCCTCTATTATCAGCGTTATTGACTCTTTCAAGGTTTAACCTAACGTAACCTTTGTTCAGCTTAGTTTATCAGTCGTTATCGAATATTACTAACACGATTCTAAATTCTTTAATTTTATAAAATCTTGCATTTTCTGAGTTAACACTAAACAAGTAGCCAGCGCATCGCGGTGTTACGATCATCACATAACCTTTCTATAAACACAGTTTCACATGCTGATATAGTGCAAACCAAGACGAGCTAAAACTTTCCAAAGAGTTTAGGGTAAACCTGGTTTAGCGAAACTTTTTAGAATAGTGTCGGTACTGTTGCAAACGGCCTCAGAGTATCCAGCAGAGGTTTAATTCATACCTCGTCAAAGCCGATGTATTCTAAGTCTACATCGAACTAGTGGCCAGTGTTTGCATCGTCACAGTGTTTGTATAGACTTAAACTTGACCTACGATGTAAAGCATCCCAAACAATCCTCAACTAAAAACAGACAAATAAAATTAAATTAATAACGGTGATTAAATAAATGGTCTTGTTAACTAGACGCTTTGTAATCTATGTAAAGTGCTTTTTCACCTACAAATGAGTGAGGCAAATTGGCGACATGATCCGGTGAAAGGTCGTTCGTAGAGGCGGGTACCACGCCCCTGCCCTTGGGCTTCGGGCCAAAAAGACCAGGGCGACAGCGTTTTGGCGGAGTCAAACTAAATTGAAGTTTAACTAAGTTCACTGACTTCGATTTCTTGAAGAATCTATCAATTGTTCTGAGGAGATAATGGGGTTTACTTTTAATTATACTTTGCTTTTGTAGTAATTTACTTTCTTATATAATTTTTTTATAATATTATTGATTTATCATCCGCCTCCTCATCCTCAGACTAGTGGTTGCGCCTTTAGCATTGTATCCGAAGGTCGGAGGTTCGATACACACCCATGGAAAAATATATTAGTACGTTTTTCTGTACAGATTGTCATGGTCTGGGTGTTGATAATATGTATTATATCATTGTTTCTGGTACACATTAGTACAAACCTAGAGCTTAGTTTGTTACCAGAGCAATATGTGTAAATACATTTAGGAACTTATTCTGTCATATTTTAAAGATTATGCCCCAATAACTTCTATTCTATTATCATTACCTCAGATATAAAAATCATTAAATGACCTTGCTAAATTTTAGGACTAGTCTGTAGGTTTTCAGGAGACTACAGCATCAATGTTTTGTCGAAGCTTTCATTCGGATTCGGTTATGAAACGGACATTAAAGTTATTCAGTTTGTGAAGTAGGAACTACCTCGTCTGCATTATACTTGCGGTCTGATTATTAGAAATAAAGTACGATACAAGTTCCTCTAAAAAATATTTAAAAAATGAGCTGATAATCTGAACTACACAAAATACCTAAATATATTTATAGAATTGTGTTAACGATAAGTAGTCTAATGCTACCAAGGTTCAAAGAAATAATTCCTTCAGCAAAGTATCAGGCAAACAGGGGTGGGCGGGATGTATTAGACAAATATTTGATAGAGAGGCGCTTACGGCAAACGGGTGTGGCTTTCATGGAGCTTTGACCCAATACACCACCCCGTTTCTGTTTTCCTGGTACGGTAATTAATTTGTATTAGTATTAACGTTGTTTTTGTGGTTTACGCTTTAACGCTCTAAAACAAACTACCATTTTTTATGCATTTAATTATAATATTGAAATTTTTATTAGAGCGTTCATATTTAATTAAGATTTTACTGATAAACTTTAAAATCGATTAAATCTATTGAAAATTGATATTAAAAGCAAAGACTTAGCTGGAATCCTTCTTAACTTACATAGCATTCTTATTTAATTCATAGTGGATTCCTTAATATTTATTAGATTAGATATTTCTTCGGCACTCAATATCACATACAACAAACTCACGAAGAATTAAAAGTTAAAAAACGCAAAATGTAACGTGAAAACGAAGGTTTATTGACATAGTTTTATTGATTAAAAAGTTGATAACAACTACACTGGAACTGTAACATTTCTTACACTACATTCTTCACCACATCATGCATGAGACAGGTCATAAAATAATAGCGCATTCACACCAATAACTCACAGACGCGACATAAAGGCGAGTTCAGACCGCTGCGGTACTCCGGCGTGAAATGCGTTTTGATTTATATCGCTTCGATATCTGTTAGATATTAAATTTGTCACGCCGCAACCGCGATATCGCTATCCTTATTTACACATCGCGTTCACAATTGTAATCCGGGAACTATAAATCGCTGAAACTAATTTAAAATTCAGAAATGGTGCTTTGGGGAATATAATCGTTTTTTAGTAAACTTGTTAATGAACTTATTAAAACCGAATTATAGGGATAAAATATTACGTACACAAAGATAAAAAAATACAATTAACATCCAATAGAGTGACAACCGCAATTTTAGTAGCAATAATACTTTAAATTGGTAATTATGATAAAATTCAATTGAAATTTAAATATAATAGTATATTAAAACTTTGAATAAAATAGTAATATAATCAAAATACTCTGTAAAATACTTTACTGCTGAATCACACAAGATTGCCCACGTAAGTTTCAATTCAAAACTATGAATATTGAAATGTCTAAATGACTAGTAAATGACAAAAAAGGAAAAGATAAATAACGTAGCATATACAAACTGCAACGTGCAATCTCGTGAATACAAACGTCCGTGTTTGCGTTATCGCCGCGTCCGAATGCATTTTGCGCTGTCAACCATTATAAACGCAATAAGCGCGGTTAGAAATGTGTATTCCTCCACAAATACCAATAATTCGATATTTGCAAATGTGATTTTTCCCGCAAACAATCGCATCGCTTTGTTTTTGAATTCGCGTAATTCGAATCGCATCACTGATTAATGCCGTTTGAAAATTTGTTGTTAAATTTTCCAAACTACGAAAGAGAAATTAACAGACAGTCGTAATTGTACATGTGAAGCTTTTTTAAATGGAAGCTTTTACATGTTTATTAGTTCTATTAGAGACTTACTGAAGCATTAAAAAGTTAAAATGCCTAAAAATGTTTCTACCTCATTAGTTTTTTGCATCAAAGTGTACCTATCTGAATCCAGAATCTGAGTGTCAGAGGGACCGACTGACGACGGGACAATGGTGCAGTTCCAATTCAAACCAAAATGCCCTGCTTTCGAGACAACCGCTTATTTATAACCCCGCGAACCGTATGCAAAACGGGACGCTTTTGATATACTCTTGTAGGGTTGTCAGTTAACATATTAATGGACTTTAAGAGTTTAAGCTCTCTCTGTTAAGCTTTTAAATTATGTCTTATGATCTAAATTAGAATCTGCTGTGAAATAATTCTCAATCTGACTTGTTAGAAACGAAGCATTAATTGAAGCTCAATTTTAATTTATTTATATTTATTGAATAGAAATGTTCAACACGTACGTATTTTATTCTCCGGGTGAAAATATATTATTTTTAAATTGGTTTTTGTAATTAAAAATAAAAATACATTACCTTTAAAACAATATATTCTATTACTAGAACAGTTCCTCTTTCAGATTTTTTTCTAATTAGTAGTCAGATAATAAACAAACATAAAAATGTCACTAAGCTACTAAATCCTATACCAGATAGACAGAACGGGTCCAAATATATCAATCCCAAGCGCTATTCGTTAAAACATTGGGAGCGACTCAGCCCTGAGGATCTCGGAGCTGATATTTTGCATCTGCCGAGGGACATTCTCACATAGGTGCGTCTCATGAATATGCTTTTTGCAGTTTTATTCGAATGTCTTTGTAAGAAGGCTTACCGACGCGATGCCATCTCCTTTGAACGTAGCCGCTTGACGACGCTTGCTATTATTTTTGTCCACAATTGGGTGGTTAAAGGCCGCGTGCTTGGTTAATGATACATAAGTACAATTGTATAGTCTGACGGGTAAAGTATACCTAATGATTGTAGAAATGTTTATGTCTGTCTATGTAGATGACATCGTCGGTTTGATTCAAAAGTTTATAAAACTGTATTTAAGAAGTTGTTTATTTATAGACGTACCAGGTTAGCAGAGGCGATATTAGCTTGCCTTATTTATATTTCCTTTAAGATTAAACCTTCTTTAGTTTTGTAAGTTGTCTGGTCAAATAAACGATTTATTTTTTGCATTTTATTTATAAGAAACCAGATAATCTTAGAATTCTTCAATAAAACTTGTCGGCTTGTTTTAGACTTTTAGCAGAATATCCCTTGTTTTCATAAGCAACACTAATGGTCGGATTAATAGTCGTTGCTAAGCAATTGCTAATGCTTCGGACTGTCAAATTGCATATGAAAAAACTAAATTCTGACAGTTCCAAGCAATGGCTCAGGCTAAGCAACGACTATAAATCCGAACATAAGTGTCGACTTTAGAAATGATCAGAAGACATCATTGCAAATAATTATTATTTTATTCAGTTCAAAATTAATTCACATGTAATAAATAATAATATTTATTTAAAGAACAACATTTTTGACAGAAGTATTTAAAAACTCTCACTATGGGAAGTGGCATATGAAGATATTTTAGGAAAAAAAACTGACCTTTAAAATGATTCTCAAAATCCTCATATTTAAGCGACTTTAGATGTCACAGTTGCCTTCGAAGTATAACAGAACGAGGAGTTCTAAGCACAACTATCTCATTTCCTCCAGCAGTTCAGTTCCGAACAGCCGTCAGCTCCTTCCGGCTCCCGCAGATTAGTATCGACGTTAGTTACCGGCTATACGGCAGCCGCACTATTGTCCCCATTGGCTCCATTCACGCTCTAAGCACAGTTACTCCATCATCTAAACATACTGGTCATTGTGTGACCAACATATGGTTTGTTGTCAAAATTGTAGTGTTTGATGTTGCTTAATACATTTCCTGGTTAATAGAAATTTTGTAACTGATTGGTATGACAAATTATTGCAGTTATTGCTTACAAACAACTAGTATAAATTTACTTGTTTTATACGATATAAGGTTTAATACAGCATTACGTAAATAGAAAATAAGACTTTCACATAAACAATCCATGTAAATAAATAAACAGGAGGACAGGAAACTGAAAGAAATGTTCCCAACGCGTAACTCGAAGGGTTTCTAGATAGTGCCATCCATCAGGCGGTCGCATCGGCTCGATAGGGTTAGGCCCACCATCACACCTTTATGCGTCCCTGGTGGCAGATAAAGGGACCGTACGATAGGACCCTAGTTTTTTGACATCTATTTGTGGTCGGGCCGTTGCCCTAACGACTCGGGCATGGCTTAATATTTAAGTAAACTACTACTACTAAAGAATATAATATTTAAATTCAAGCATTACATTACACTATTTTGGGAGCGAACAAAAATAATCTCGGCAAAGTCACAAGCATCACAAACCCAATCCATCAAGTGGCTCATTTATTATTCCCAAACAAGAATCTTACTTTATGTGCGATACGAATATGAGTAAAACTCCAACCCCTGATGTGTATGATATCCTGGTAGATAACGCGTAAGTCCTCGGAGAGGGTATGATTTTTAAGACTCCGTCGAAATCACCGAGTCTCGTGAATATATTATTATTATGTGTTGCTTATAGCACTGAGGAAAATTGTCTGTTTCAATCGAGTTATATTTTCTTCAAAAATGTATTAAAATTTTGTTTTTCTGTAAAGGACAATTATTATTAAGTTTTGGCTTTCAAATTGATATAACATTTTGTGAAAGATGTTACGGATATTCTCCATAGAAGGCTTTGTCATCGGCATCGAAGCTCAGATAGTAATTTTTCACGCGACAGTAAGTAGAGCGCCTTCGCTGATTTCGCGCGCTCCCGTGCGGTCCCACATCGCGTATTTACATATTTTCGTTCCCCGACCCCATAGATTTAGGTGCGAGCAAATGGATTGTTTCTCTTCGACATAGCGAAACAAAATTTATAGTCTGAAAGGAGAATTTTCGCGTCGGTTTTTTCTCGATACGCGCGCGTGCGTGCTTTTTTCTCGATTTTCGATTTATTGCTAACTTATGCCGGGTATAATCGTGATTTTAATGCGAACGCGTGATTTATAACGGTCGAGCGAGGCCGTCGGATGAGAGCGGAACGGGATTGCTTTTCGAAATTTGATATCTCAATAGCACCGTGCGTTTATGGCGCCCTAGTGCACGTCGCTTATTTGTCCAATAAATATACATCGACGACGGCCTGCAGTACTGCGGGTCCTTTTTATCGATTTATTAGTTTTGTGGGCGAATACTTGCGTTAAATTAAAAATAATTGCTCGGCTTTGTGTCGCCGACAAAAACGGCGGCGGCATAAATTTGACAAATCCCGTTATCCGGCGGAGACTCGAATGGAGTTTATCATTTTTCGGTTTTTGTGTACCCCGTAATAGGCTTCATAAATTTTTGATATCGTTTTTCTGATTTTCGAAGCGGCGCCAGGGCCTCTGCGACGGACGTCAAAAAACTCGTTCGTCTCAAAAAAATATTTAATTCGACGTACGGTCCGGCCCGTCTAAGCATCCGCCAATTCCGTCCTGTATTAATTGTTATGGAGATAGCGCCCGCCTGCCTGTCCTCCGTCTGGAGTTGGGATTTATTCTACAGGAATACAATTACTAAGTCGATCATCGTTATCGATACGGGACGTAAGTGCTGCGTATACATTACATCGGAGGTAACCGTCGACATTACTGTGTTACCATTATCTCGCGCCCGCTCGTACGTCAGCCCGGCGTTACTGTAATCTATTTATAAAACCTAAATATTATTCGATCAATTTAATTAGAAAATAAACACATCGACGGATGATTTCAGAGTTGCAGACCTCCCGGTTCGCTCTATTTACGGATTCCATAACAAAAACATTTTTTATTGAACTTTGTGCGGATATTTTACTTAAACCTGACATATTAAAGGTGAGTCTGTTGCAAAGAAAAACTGGAGAATGGAAGAGTGCCGTCAGTAGTAAATCCGTCGTCAACAAGAGGCTTTAAAAGAGCGGCGTGATATGCAATTTTTTCTATGAATTTATTATTTAGCGCGGTTTGCGGAGCGCGTGCGGCAGCGGCGCGGGACTCGCCTGAGTAATGCCCCATACGGTTTTATTTTTATGACACTTTTTTACGACGACGAAAATGGCATAGCGCCGCCGAGACATCAGTGTTCATTTAAATTTACGAGCTCCGAGAAAGGGTTCGGCAGTCGGAGAGCTCGCTAGATATCATCTCGGCAAATTGGAGTGTTATTGATTGTTTCGCGCTTCTGATGCCGGTTTATGTCTCGGAAAGTTCGTTTCTGCTCTCTCTATCCGATGCTTTTATTGGGTAAGCGCTCGCAAATCAAAACAATAAAATGAAGTGTAAACAAGGAACAATGGCCGCGAATGGTTTATGGGTGCCGAGCGGCCGTGTAGACCACCGCCGGGCGCGCGACGCGTAATGGATAACGTATCAATTTCACTACGAGTACGTTCGGTGTATCTTCGTGTACGAGTTATCCGACTCATCTCGGCTTTCATCTTTTTTGTTGTCATGTAAAATGATTCCTTTATAAACAGAATTCCCACAGAGGTAACCAAGCGTACGGAGAGACGTCGCCGGCTCCGACTTGGGATTCCAACTAAAACGTGCAAGTTAATAATTTACTAACGCCTCCGTACCTGCGGGCGCGGGATGCAGAACTCGGAGGCTTACCAGGGTTGGGGTAAAATAGAGGAGGTCTCCCGGGAGTCGCCTCAAACTTGCACGGCAAAAACCAATATCATTAGGAAGGTAACTGTGACTATATGCTGCCTTGGTACCTATCCTGGATGGTTAGTGGTTTCAGGTGATTAAAATTGTGTTTTTTTGTTTGTTTCAGCATCCGTACCCTTCGGAGGACCAAAAGAAACAATTAGCGCAGGATACAGGGTTAACGATACTACAAGTAAATAATTGGTGAGTATCTCAACTGAAATTAATTAAGAAACTGATATAGACGACCACCTCGCTACATGGAGCTTAAAATAAACTTCTGTATCACACAGAATGTAATTTCCGTGTGTAGGAATAATAATCTACGACCCTAAATTTAACTTTACCACTAAAGTAACTACAATTAATAAATTGTCCGGTGGCCGTCGCTAGAAACGTAATATCACCTGTAAAGCCCATTAAAATGCTTATTAAAGCTATCCTATAAGCTATAGCTGATTCCACACTGCGTAACAAGATTATCCTTGCTATATACCGGTCGGTATAAAATACTAGATTTTATTGCTTCGGTACTCGAGATCTTAGCGCATTAAGTAGGTATTATAATGATGTGGTTTTAGCGTGCCTAGGCCGATGCGGGACATAAACAAGTGTTTGGCCCCGTCTGTGGGTGTCACTCGGATCAGCACGAGTGTCTCATACTAAATTGGTGTCGGGCAATAAACTCTCTTATAAATTGCTGCTCCTCTGGTACTTATCAAAGTTAATGTTATTGTTTATTTATCATTATTACTTGTAATAAAATTTTTGGTCATCACCCAAATGTACAAGTCTTAGAATAAATTTTGTTTTCATTAGCTACGATAACTGGTATATTCGCCGACGACTATCGCATATATCTCGCTAATCAACCACAATTGTCGTTTCTGACAATGCTATAAAAGAATCGGGTTTTAAATTCATATAGAAAAGTCATTTACACCTTAATGAGTTATTAGAGTTCGCCTCGTGGAGAATTTCACTAAGTTATTGCCGCATCTTCACGTCGGAACTGGTTTCCGATGTCGGGAATCACGAAACGACCACTATTTCGGATAAGACGCTTTTGACGTTCGTTTCGTTGAGACTTTAAATTAATGTAACCATAATACTGACTCAATTTACTGTTGCTTCATAGCGTTTTGTCGATGGAATAGAAACGAGCGAGTCTCGATGCCTGCATGAGTGACAGGGTGAGAGGTCACATCGCGGAGAGCTTTTGTCTAGAACGGGCTTTGTGGAGGCTAGCGGACCTCTCGGCCGACTACGATCTATACGCCCATATAGAACCCGTTATTCACAATTAACCCGACACTAGATCATTCAAACATTCTCATCGAAACAAAAGTCAAACGCCAGTAAATCCAGTCGCGCAATAAACTTGAGCAAGCAATAAAAGCTCGTCCATTAAACAAAGGTTTTCGAAAGGCGGAAGGGTAATTAAAAATTCATACTTTCGATTGTTCCGGTCAAACATTAGAGGATTAGGCGACGGCTCAGTCGCTGCTTAACATTTTTATGTATACTAAAACCATTAGAAAGGGTTGCGTCGGCGTCCCTGCTAGGGTCGCTGTATAAACAGGTGGCGCTCCCCCGTTGATTGCGTTTCGCTATCTGCTATCCTCCCGAGAGTAATTCACCGAGTAAATATTTTATTAGTGTGCGTGTCTCGGTCGCGGGATTTATGGGTATCTCGGTGCCGGGCCGTCATGAGTTTAAATGAACTATTTGCATGATAAGCAATTACCGTCGAGACGTCATTAGGACGTTTGGGGGTTGATTTTGCGGCGTTTAAACGGCCCACTGATAGCTTTACGAGATTATTTTGCATTGTTTTATTGGGTCGTCGGGGATCGCGTGAAATATGTTCGGGGATTGAGAGGCTCGCAAAGTCGTAAATTTTATGTGAGATTTAAATTTGTTCGTCTGCTGGAGGCCTTTTGTTTTGATGAGGTCTTGACTCTGGCTGGAGGAGATTGCTTTTGTTTGCTTGTCAATTCTCACGTTTCTCAATGGTTGGTTTTGCTTTTAGTTATTACTGTAGATGAGATTTAAACATTTTCTATACTAACAACTAAAATTTGCAATATTTTTTATTCTTATCCATTTTCTGATAGGTAATTATCTTCTTATTTCTGATAGTATTTTATTTTATTAATCTGTGCACTCATGAAACGTATTAGTGAGTCTTGTGAGAAACCTTCTTTCAGTAGTGGATGGCTATAGATTTAAATAATGATGTTGTGTAGGAAGTAAAACAAGAAAATAAGATTTATAATAAAACACAATTATCTGAAACAAATAAAGTGTATTATTACGTAAAATATGTATGTATAGCTTTAATTTATATTAAAGCTATAATATATTTTTGCTAAATATTTTGCCTCTCCTTGGAGCGGCGTCATCAGTGACTGTGACTTTGTATTTTGAAAAAATAAAAAATATTTTAGCACTAGTAAAAAAAGTGCACTATGCAGTTTTTGTATTTATATTTTTTTTAAATATATCCTCATCATCACATAGCCTAACCCATCACCATCATAGATAACATCATCAGCAAATAACATCATGTTATGTCCATTGTTGGTTCGATATGAATAAATTAACAAAACAAATTAGACAAAACTTAATGCTTATTTGGCAATTATATTTTATAACTCCAATTTATATATTTTACCTAATAATAAAATAAAATATAATTTTATTATTTGTAGTTGTACTCGCCGTCTAAAAAGATAGACCAGCTCACGTTACAAGGAACTTAATATGAAAAAAATTGTAAAAGGCCTTTATTATTTTGTTAAAATTTCAATTTCTAATTTGTATTACAACGAGTATTTTTTTGTTTATTATGTTAAAAAGTATTTTATCACAATGTAACTGTTTTCAATACAAAATTTATCATTTTTGACAAAATAGACAATCACAATGAAATTCTTTATCACGCCATCTTGGAAATCACGGTACAGGGACTGGGCATTTTTTTTTCCGTGTAGACAGTAGCAACTCCTAATTATTATATCCTTATCTATTTACCATTAGAACCTAAGTTACAACAAGCCATCTTACACTACCCTACACAACACTTCAACACGACACATAGAAGCTTCATTTTATCGCAAAATTAGATCCAATATTCCCTCCCATATCTGTTGTTCTCCCAACAATAGGTGTGTAACAGGGTTTATACATGTCTAGGCCATGCAAAGGCTTTCCGACAGCCCAGATTATTAGCTTTACTGCCATCGGATTACCCTTGATTAGTTGCCCCAGTCAATATTCAGGTGTGGTTATTATGTTTACGTTGGACTGGTTAATTATATCTAATCGCGTCATTGAGGGTAGTTGATTTAAGTTTGATGAAGGGATTTTAGGTTCTGATTTTAGAAGGACGTGTTTAGTGAATTTAAACTGTTTTTAAGGTTGTGACGCCGACAGAAATATTTTATAGAAGATTATTATTATAGTATAATAAGTCATCATTAATTAAAAAAAATATAGCTACAGAACTGTTTCTTTTTATTGATTGGTCAAATGCATTATTAATTTCTATAAACTTTAATTAAGTTGAATTCCTCCATCTGCCTTAGTGTTTCCCATTTGTCATATTTTTTAATTAACCATGAGAAATGATTGTTTATATTTACCAATAATATTTTTTATATGTATACTAAAATTAATTTCTCATTATTATTGTTCCAATCCTATAATTCTAAAAACAATCTACTTATAGTATAATCTATGTATACGAAATTAACCATGTCAAAATTTACGCTTGTAAGCGCTTCCTGTATCTTCTAAACTCATTCTTTCCAAATTTACATCTCCATACAATCTCAATTAGGGTCTCTTTCATTAATTCGATAAGGTTGTTGAATGGTGCCCTGGTGTCTGCAGGGAGTGTCATTTCAATTTGAAAGCAACTCTCTGGCGGAACGAGCCAAATTTAATCATTACCGATGTGAACATTTGCATCCAAGTCTTTTCTTACAATAGAAATGTTCAAGATTTCATTAGGGATCGCAGTTTGGTGCAATTCATTTAGATTTTGGTGTATTTCTTACATTTTGATTTTATTTATTGCTTGAGTGCCAGCCAAATAATAATAATTTGTCAATATCGGAATATTTAACACAGCTATAACAGTACCTATAATTTATTATGAGTTAAAACATAAATACTGGTTATATAATAAAATTGGCTTACTACGTTTATTAGTATTTTTGTCTCTTTAGTAGTAAAAATAAACCAGATTAATTTGTATAGTGGTCCATACAAATTAATCTGGTTTAATCTGGTACCTAGATTTTATATTTAAAAAAAAAACAAACGGTGTTGTAAGTGTTAAAGATTACTAATTTGTATGAAAAGGTCCTGGAACTTAATATAAATTAAGGTTCATCATTACCCAGATGAATTTACCAAGAATATCATCTGTCATAATTTTCTTAAGTTTATTGGAAGATGAAATGATCATAAAAATAAGAAGAATAAATTAAAAACAAAAGCCTTGTTGCTTCAATTAAAATTATTTAAGAACCCCATTTGACAAAATGTAACAAATTCCCCGTTTTAATGAAGATCCTGAACGATCGTACAAAATTGTCTACCAGGAAAGCAGGACCCTTACAGCATCCGTCATAACAGTAAAGGCGGGCGTTAACTAGAAACTGCTCGTGCCCCAACTCATAAAATTCACTCCGACAGCTAGGAGGCAATAAAGCTGCGCGTTATTTCGGCAATTACATGTTACATTTCACCTGTGACGAGCGCAAAATGAAAATACCAGGGCGCCATGTCAGGAGCGGAGGTTACTTGTCATTGTTGCCAGTGACCCACACTTCGCAATTGTTGTTACTTCGTATTTTTGAAATTCTGATCCATAAAGTGGTAACTGATGACTAGGTCAATTGGGAAAAATGTATGGGTAACCATGAAAGCGCGCTAAAAACGATCATGAAATAAGAAAAACTTATATTTATACCCAACATATTAAGTAAATAAATAGATTTTTTAATGTATAAAAAACTATATATTAAAAAATAATCCTCAACACTTTTATTTAAAAGAAAAACTGTTCAAAACAATCTTACAAAAAAAATAAAAAGGCAAAAATGAAGAAAGAAGAGGCATTTTAGTATTCCTTCGTTCCCTATTCCATAGACGCGATACGATCGACGTCTGAAATTCAGCCGCCGATTACAGCGAGGAAATCGCTGTTTTATCACGATGCCTTCTTTTAAGGCCCATTCGCGGTGCTCAGACGGCCCACTGACGACTCTCGCATACATTTTGGATGTAAACCCCGAGGGGAGTGAGAGAGCAAAGTGTTTTGTTAAGGTGTCGTAGACTCATGATACCCTGGTCCTGCACTAACAATTCGGCTTTTTATGTGTAGGTTTTATTTGTAATTAAACGTTTTCGGTTTTTTTATTGTTTTTTCTGATTGTTTTTTTTAGTATCGTTTTTCGGTGAAAAATAAAAAAAAAACTTTAACAATATTTCCGTATCATTAAGCAAGTTGATAAATTGCAATTTAATACTTTTTTTTTATAAATGAAGACTGTTAAATTAAAGCCAGATTTATTTTATTTATATTTTTAATTAATAAAACCTTATTTATTTAAATTAATAAATATCTATATATGAGTCTATTCAATACATCGCGACGAGCTAGCCACTTCGGTGTAGACTCATACCATCGGCTATGACAGGTGGGATTAAAAGCCCCTCCGCTGGGTACCCTGAGACCGTCTAGGCGGTCTCGGGCGCCGTAAGGCACCCGTGATGATATATATATAATAAATAATATAAAATTTATTCATGCCATAAAACATCTCTTTTTTTAAATTATGAAATAAAACAATTTAAAAAATTACAAATAAAAATCATAAAACTAAATAAAAAACAAACAAAAGATAGATAAAAATGCATTTAAATCCGTAAGAATCCATTCGCGACTCATTTTACGACAGGGTCTGATGTTTCAGTGCTCTTCAGGGGTCATAAAGTTGAGGCCCGCGGTTCTATCTCTCAAAAGTGCTTTCAAAGTCCAGCCTCACTGTCATTCGGATCTTGATGGACAATTTGAGACTTTTGAACGGTGTTAAGGGTTTAAGAGGGACTTGCGGGTGTTTGTTAAAGTATTACAACCTTTTGAGCGAGGATTTCTGAAGCAGGACGGTTTAGTAAGTGTTTATAGTGACATGAGTTTTATTTCCGATCCTTCTTCTTTATGTGCTCCTGGTATCTATGTTGTTTGTTTAAAGAATTATTTATGATTTATGGGTATGAGTCGCTTTTTTTTACATTTCTTGAATGTTATTTTTGTGGATGACAGATATTGGTAGCCATCGTAATTTACCATAAATCTAGATTTTATATGGCTTTAAATTAGTTCGACATGCTCTGAGCGTCGAACGAATTATTCGAAACGTTACAATTTAGAAAGTTGTCTGTCAAAAACTTGGTGGTAAACCTGGTGTTACAAATATTAAAAATTGTTTTATTTGCTGAGGTTTTCTAGTGTATATTAAATTAAGTATATTATATTAAAAAAACAATCAAATTGTTTGTGACCAATATTTATATTTTATAAACTAATTTTACCCAAAAACAAACTAATACCGTTAATTCTGTACAAGAAATATAAAGATTTACGAAACCCTATACCTAATTTAATTGAATGACCTAGCAGACAGTTACAAGGGATGAAACTGCACTAAGGAGCCCCTAATGTTCAATTACAGGTTAGCCTAACAAAATAATTACACCCGCCTACATAAGAATCCAGCTCCCTTAAAGAACAAACTGTAATCCTCCCTAGAATTAAAACAAAGGCGAAAAACAATTACCCCTTATTACCCCATAACAATTCACCTCGGGGAGGCCCATAAACACCGGCCTTAAGCCATTTTATTCAAAAAAGCCGAGCATTCTCGTCAAAATAATTCATTTTAATTTTCTTTACGCCCTAGTAAACCTTTATTTTACGGCTCTACAACACCGAGATAAGTTGGGGAGTCCCTTAAAGGCCCTTACTGCGAGACCCTTTAACGGCTGCGACTTGTACTGCGATGCTCTGTCACAACTACCTCCTTCACTTCACTTCATAGTATAAACAAAAACAAACGATAAATTACATGTTTGTTAGAGTATCTTGGTACAGGATGCCGCTGTGAAGATCTGAAAGATCCTAGGTGTATGGCTAGGTAGAAAGGAATTTTATTTTTTCTCCTGAAACGTCTTGCAAATAATAATTAATTATTTGGTTGTGTTTGAAGAAATTAAGAATTATGTGTATTGTTGTCTTTATGGTTGGAATTAATTATATTTTTCTTTTCTTTGCAGGTAAGTGCATTTTGATGTTTTTGGCCGGAAAAACAAGATTAGTATGTCATTGTGAGGTATGCTTGGAAGTTTTTTTGGTAATTAAAGTATATCTACTTATTTTTATGATTCGGTAAAAGAAAAAATAAACGCATTATACCTGTAAGAGATCACTTTGTCCATCTACCCGAAATTTTAATTGTGTTAAAAAAAGAAAAAAAGTAGCGTCTTATATATATATTTTTATTTAAAATACTTTATTGCACAAAATTACAAAATAAAATTGTACATAGGCGAACTTAATGCCTTAGGCATTTTCTACCAGCTAACCTTTGAGAGAGTGAAAGATTATGCATAGGGTGCAAAAGCAAATAAAATAACAATTTAAAAGATATATTGCAATTTTAGTCTAAGTAAAAAAGTCAAATATATTTAACGCGCCCCCTGATCAAAATCACAGATATGAACTAGCTAAAAGAAATGATCTCACACGTTGTAGGTGACACGAGAGGTGTAAGTGAGATGGTGTGTCTCGGGCCACTTACGGGCGTATTAACCGACGAGCACCCGGTTTTTACGACCCGAGTAATGACCGAACTAACGCGCCGTGAGAAGTTCTGGGAATACGAAGGGAGAACTTTCCAAATGCCCCAGATTTGCTCAGATTCCCTCATATATGATAAGGAACGTTTGCTCTTTCTTAAAGCGTTACAGAGTTATGAGCCTGCTTTGATAGTGAGCAGTATGACCCAATAGACCCAAAAAATCCTACTCTGGCTTTATGAAGAGTCAATAGACACTTACGGAGTAAGCGTGCTCTCTCTTTAGCCTCAACGAAGCTTTCCATCAGGCATATGAGATCAAACAAGGACGTTAGAAAATTGGTTATGCTAGTATTAAAAAAAAACGATTATCATCCGGCTCAGATTTACTTGTTAAAGTAATTAAACTAACTCTAACATTTAAATTAACTTTTCTGTAAAGATTTTCAGAGGTATATTTGTAGAACTACTATTATTGATATAATTTAGTCTATTTAGTTAATTTTGAAGTATATTTTGTTTCTTTTACAAACTTTAAATAGAACTACATATAACAGCTGTCTCAAAAAAAAAGTCAAATTTCGTCTGAACCATATTTATTGTCATGTTTTGAATTGTAAATCTTCGAATTAGTTCGACGTGCAATTGGTTCAACTTATCTATAAAAACCTAGCCTTATAAAAACTTAGATTATAGGTAATTTCGAAATATTTTATTATTTATAGGTAGATTAAAAATAAAATCTAAATCTAAAAATATTATTAGATCTCTTTATAGTTACTTAATTTTAAATAAAAATAATATATTTTACCAATATTTCAAGAAAAATCTCACCGAAACTTGGACGAGAAAATAATGCAAACCTTTTCGGGGGTTTAAATTTATCAGAAAATAAAAAGGTAGCATAATTTGACCCACAGTGTAACCAAATAGCGGCCAAGGTTGATTTGTGTTTAGACAATTTATGGTTCTGTACAGCATAAGTAAGGGCTCTGTATTCGTCTTAACGCCCATACAAACGCACTTCCAATATTACAACTTGGCTGTTAGTCGAACTTCAATTATTATTTTTATATTGTTACGCGAAAATCTTTCTGTTTTAATATATATTTTTATATTATAATATTAAAATGTTTTATTTTTCGTATTTAAAAATAAAATAAAAGAAAAACCCAACTCGTATCATAGAAAAAAATGAGAATCAATACAATGACTGAAAAAAATATTATTTTAATTATACGAGTAATACTGGAAGCGCGAAAGCTCATGTTGTAAGTAGAACGCGGACTTCGCGATTACGAATGCAGTGTCCTTAAATAAAATAACGCAATTAAATTCTAAAATGAAATATCATTTACCTCTAATAAGTACTTATTTGAACAACAATCTTAGAAGTATATTTTTTTCTTTCCAAAATTTTCGAATTAAAATAAAGAGTTCAATATCGACAAGAGGTACTCTAGGGGGTTTCCCTTGGCATAAAAGGACTGGTGTAATGATAAATTAACAAATAAACTCATATTTTATGTTCCACCTTACATATAAAAAAAAAATAATCTGTTCGGACAGTCAAAGTGATCATTGGAACCCTAAAATTGAAAAATTCCCTTTGGTAGCGTCGCTTTCCACGCCGTCGCCGCGTCATCGTTTTTCACAGAGTTCCCCATTTATTTTATCTGCGCGTTGCACTCGCGCGCCCTCTAGAGCGACCCGCGATAGCTTCGTCGCTGTTTCGGGGTTTCAGCTGTTCGAGGATTTATGATCTAACCCATTGAACTAGAATCCGGACGAAAAATAACTATACAACATTTGGACAGTTTCGGGTCTTTCGGGTAATTCCAATACAAGCTGTGGGTGGAATTTTTATTCGAGTATTTCCCCTATAATAGGTTCTTTCAAGTTGCCCATCAATTTCAAATATTATTTATTCTGTTTTGTTTTTATATACAGGGTGACTTTGAAAGGATTTGGGCTAATATAAGGTTCTGCTGATCAAATCGAACAACTTTTCTCATGGAATCATATTGTGTCGCAAATGAAAAAAAAATGGCTTCCCCATACAAATTGGTCATTTTAACATTACTAGTTTGTATGGAGAAGGACATTTTTATTTTATATTAGCCCAAAGTACATGCTTTCAAAGTCACCCTGTATAGTACATTTCACATATATGGTTCTGGTCGTAAACTAAGCTCTAGACTTGTACCTACTATGTAGCCTTTGTAAGGCGAGCAACTTTGCTGTCTACTGTACTTAAAGTAATGCTGAACTTTTATAATGTGGCCGTGAAAAAACTAAGTTTTAGCTAGACTAGGTTTAGTGAAAATAAAGTCGAGTGATAGTATATGAATTCATAAAAAAATATAATTATACAAATGAAATAAATGTATATTTTATATATATAGTGGTTTCACTCGCGGTTTAATATAAAATAATTATTTTATATTATTATTTTCTTAAGGAACCATCATAGGAAAAGTTGTTCAATTTGAATAGTAGAGCCTTATTCGAGCCAAAAGTACAGCCTTTTAAATTCACCATGTATATACATATATATAGATAAAATAGTTTCAGATTTCGTACCGTTTGTTTGTAAACACAAAAATACCTAAACTGATTTTTAAATAAATACCAATAGAAAGCCAGTTATCAACGAGTCTGTATTTTATTTTAAATCCTATTTCTTTTATATTAAACGATGAGTGAAACCGCAGGGCGCAGCAAGTATTTATTTAATAAAGTTTAATTTCCTCTTCAAAGTTCCAACTCTAACATTCATATGAAAAAATATTATAATTACGATATAATATAATAGATTATTGCAGGAATAATCATTCGTCGGAATTCGTCGTTTATAGGCATAATAAAATATTCTTTTTACCTACCGGGTACAAGTTAAAATTGCCATCGGTACGCAAGGAAGGGTACGCTCCGGTACTAGTCCAAACGTCCCTATCTCATTTTCCATTTGACAAACATCATTACATCTTCCGGAGTCGGAGCGCCCCCTCGCGGCACTTTCCAAAAGCTTTCGGATTCGGTCGGGCGTTTTCGCTCAGTTCCGGAAACGACAAGAGCTTTGTATGTTTTTCAAATTAAGAATTCGGCACTGACTAACTTTTTTAATGTTATCTCGATTTTTTTTTTTGTAGAATTTTGTTTTGCAATTGTTCAGATTATTTTCATAATAAAATATTATGAAATAATCTGGGCTAACTTTTGGATTTGTAATTCGTAATTAGTAAATAAATACCTGAAAGTTAGTTTTTTGGTGTGAAAATAAATAAAACTTTTGTTTTAGTTAGGTTATCAAGATGACCGCATCCATAGACTAGTTGCTGCGCCTTTGGCGTTGTTTCCGGCGGTCGTTGGTTCGATTCCAAAAAAATAATTTTCTTTAGTTTGTCATGGTCTGGGTGTTTATAAAATATAATATGTATTGATATCGTTGTTTCTGGTACACATAGTACTAGCCCAGAGTATTTAGTATGTTCATATTATTATCATTAATTTACAAAGGAATAAAAAATAATAAAAAATGCACCCAATAATTAGAAGACGTGGTGTTTACGGAACCTTCATTTTTCAAATACAAAACGTATTTGGTCTATTCTTAGATTCGTACGTACGTGTGGTCCCATCTGTTTGTTTGTAATTTCATATCTTCTAATTACCAGACTATAGGTACCAGGGTAGCATAACGATACAGGGAGGTACCCGTCGATTCTGCCATCCTAATGAAACAGAAGCGGCGAGTTTTCGCTGCTTTTCTGTGACAATGCGGCCAGGGGATCGGGCACAGGGGGGATGATTAATTGTCGTTCGTGCGGGGGGAGGGGTTCGGATTACGACCGCACAAACTTGATACTGTCGACTGTTTTAGATATGTTTATATCCTCTGCTCTCCTGGTACTGGTGCTGAAATGGAGGATTTTGTTTCGCTGAAATTTGTGAAAAAAATCAGTTTTACCTTTTTTTCTACATTAAAAGGTTTTTTTGTTAATTTGTTCAATTTTCACTTACTTTTTGTTGGTCGGTCATAAGTTTCATAGTAAAAAAATTAAATGCAATAATTTTTGCGGTCCTTGTCTCCAACGAACCACGAGGAGTTTTAAAAGCTGGACTTAACCCATTTCAATGTTGTTATTTATGAATTTAATTTATTTTAATTTGTAAAACTTAGCTAATGAATATAAAAATATAATAAAGTTTTTTCTTAAAACTTTATTTTCCAGTAAATTTTATATAAAAATAACTAAGCAATTACTTATAAAGCATCAAGTAAGTAAGGTTCCGCGTTCGGTTCTCGCAGATCCTGTTTTTCGTCTTATCTGAAAGCGGAACAGTCCGGGCTCAGCCCCCAGGCCCCTTCTGGGGTCTGTATCAACCCCTACTTTTGGGGCTAAATCGTTTTTGTTGCTCTACTATCTCTCGTACTGCTTTTTAGTTAAGCTGCTATTAAAATTATTTGGTATTTGGGCCTTTTGCTGGTAAAAGTAAGGTAAACGTCCATTTACTTTGTGCATATATATGTATATATTTATACTAATCTATACTTCTTCGGTAATCTCTGGATCTACTGAACCCATTTTGAAAATTCTTTAGTTTTGGATAGCCCATTTATCGAGAAAAGCTATAGGCTATATAACATCATGCTATGACCAATAGGAGCGGGGCATCAATGAAAAATGTTAAGAAAACGCGGAAAAAATGTCCCTTTTGAGAGCTTCCGTTGCGTGAGCTGCGTAAACGGTTAAAGTTACGGTCTGCTAGTTTATTAATATAAGTATAGGTATTTATTAAAATTAAGCATCCGGCTCATCTGCGTAGGTATATAATTCGAAATGGTAGCTGGTAGATAATGCCAAAGGCATTAAGGACGCTGTTGTACATACCTTTTATTTACTAACCAGATATATGGTTCAATTTTGTTTTTTCAAGATATAACTTTATTTTGTAATTAGATTTATAGTTTTGTTAAGTAGCACTTTATGATCTAAGTATTAGTGATTTTATCAAGTTTTTGCTGTTCAACTTTTTCTATAATTTTTTTGGAAATTTTGTCTTTCATATCCACAGATGATATCTAATTCATTTTGTAGAATTAGGTCTCTGCTTAAACTATATGTACTAGAAATAATGATACCTACTAATACATACAAGTACACAATTTTATAAACACCCGGATCAAGGCAAACTTCGAAAACAACGTACTAATACGCCTTGAATGGAAATCGAACCCACGACTTCCGGCGGATACAAACGTCATATTATATAAGAATCTAACCATATATAGTTTAAATTATTTCTATAAATAAAAGCTTATGAGCTTTTTGACATAAAAAAACACTAGACATTCCATTTGAGCAAGTCATTTTTTAACTTAAAATAAAATAAGTAAATATCATCAAATATACGTGGTGGCCGAGTTGGTTAGACCTTGGACTTAAAAACACTAAGGTCCCTGGTTCGAATCCCGGTGTGTACCAATGAGTTTTTAAATTAAAAATTTATGTACATTTGTTTGACAACACCACAATAGTGCCTCGGAGAGCACGTTAAGCTGTCGGTCCCGGTTTCACTATACCAACTTGTGAAACTGTTTATAGATGGGTTATTGAGTCTATTCAAAACATCGCAACGAGCTAGCCACTTGTTCGGTGTAGACTCATACCATCGGCTATGACGAGGTGGGATTAAAACCCCTCCGCTGGGTACCCTGGGGCCGTCTCGGCGGTCTCGGGCGCCGTAAGGCACCCGTGATGATACACATACATCATCACGGGTACCTTACGGCACCCGAGACTGCCTAGACGGCCTCAGGATACCCAGCGGAGGGGTTTATAATCCCACCTCGTCGTAGCCGATGGTATAAGTCTACACCGAACAAGTGGCTAGCTCCTCGCGATGTTTGGATAGACTCAATAACCCATCTATAAACAGTTTCACAACTTGGTATATATAGTGAAACCGGGACCGACAGCTTAACGTGCTTTCTGAGGCACTATAGTGGTGTTGTTAAACCATTGTACATAAATTTTTAGATTAAGAACTCATTGGGTACACGCCGGGGTTTGAACCAGGGACCTAAGTGTTTTTAAGCAACTCGGCCACCACGTATATATATTTTTGAACTTTGTTTTTTATTTTGAAGGAATTACTGTTCCATAATACCAATTTATCATTCGAGTATTATATCAGAAGATTTACTGTGTATTTTCCCCTTCGGCCCGGTTTGTTTGTTTGTTTGCATAAATGTAAGTAAAAACCATCTGAGGGTGTAAACCGTTTCGTATCGTCTCACCGCAGAGCCTCCCAACAACAAATTCATTTAGAAATTATAACTGAAATGTAAATGCATGTATCTCGTAATTTATTACGGGTATAAAGGGGAAGCCACTCAAGACCACGATCTTGTTTCGTCTTAAACAATTTTCCGGCAAAAGGCATAAGATTCACCCCCGCAGTTCAGGTTTATGACGTATTAGTGAGACGTCAAAATTCCGCAAGCGACAGACGTTTATGGCATCGTAAAAAGACCTCTGCTCACTTGTTGAGTTTACGGCTGTCTACCAGGCGAACATAAGATAGGAAGAGGTCGTTTCGTTCGCAGTTCATTCCCGCCGATCATAACGGGGGTGTGGCGTACCATGACTCAGTTTCACGGCCTATACGTACAAATAACAATTCTGAACACGAAACGCACTCAATTGTACTAATGTAAGCGAGATTACTCCCCGAAGATCACTCGGAAGGTCATTATTTAAATATCGTACACGGAGAAGGAGAGATAAATGACTTCGCGATGCATGTGCTCCTGTTAAGGCAACGGGTAACGTATGCGAGTCGGGGCGTCGGTTAATAGCTAATATCGCTGCCTAATGACCATACTCGTCTTGAGCTTAATGCCCCACGTGGGACCCTAAACTACACTAACGCGTCTCTGTGCTCCTGGTAGTGACTGTTTAGATGATTTTCCACCTTTAAACTTTACGGGAAAGGTTAAAACTAATGTGCTTTTAAACGCCTTCAGCAGATTAACGTCTCACATTAAAGGAGGTCGCCAACAACTGAAGACATAAGAATTCTGAAATTTTAGCTTTTCGAGCTGAAAATAAAAGCTATAAATAATCATAAAAGTGAAAAATTAAATATTATACTATACATAAACTGAATAATAAATATAATAAAGAAAATAAAAGAGGGACTGAGTAGCGACACCAAAACAATCAAAAAGACAGCATTCAAAAATATAAACTTCAATCTGTTTTGTAGACATTTTTATGTCCTAACTTTAATATGCGATAGAGTTACAAAGGATCACTTGTTTGCTTAGCTGCCTTCACTAAACTGATTTATGGCATCTTTTTAAATTAACTGTCGGTAAATTTTGCTCCGTCACGTTTTTACAACTGATTCCAGAAGGAGATTGACAGATTTATTTCTTGTACAAAATTAGTTGTGCCAACACTTTGTTAACTACTGGTTCTTTTAAACTAATTCATTCGGTATTATGAACTAGTAAAGTTTAAAGTTTTTAATGCTTTTCTATTACTAAAAAATATACTTCTGTATTTTTTAAAGTAAATATTAATGCGTAGAAAGTAAATCACCTATTTCATTCAAGTTGAGTTTATACTCGGCTATTATTTCCGGTGTATTTTATTAATAAATTCAAATTCAAATCGTTTATTTGCTTACTAAGGTAATCTACATACATATTATAGTACTTATTCCAAAGTTACACATAGTGATCTTTGTCAGGTGTCAGGATATATATATATATATCGCCAAATATATGTATAAGGCTAGCTTATTATTAACAATCTTTTATTTAAGTGGTGACTCTTCAATCCCCAGATATTAAGTCATTCAAATACGCCGGAAATAAATAATAGTACATAATACAATATCTACCCTTATTTTTATCCCAAAAATTTCAATTCTGAAACAGAAAATAAACGATAGCAAACAACAATTTTATAGTTTATACGACAATGTTAATTGTCGTTAACGAGTATTATCTGGCCATCTTACAGAGACAGCGTTTAAAATAAGTTAAATATTAAGCAATAGTAATTTCCTCCAAGACATTAAAGTCTACGCTTAATTGGAGTCTATAAAACCTGAGTGAATAATTTATCTGTCAGATATAATCTCTCCAGCACTATGTCCAGAGTAGATTGTTATCGCACTGGACACGAGCTGATGCTATGCATTCGCATTGCTTTTGCTTGTCACATCTTATATCCGTGCAGTATTTTCTATTATTATTAAGCTATTTTTTATAGTATTTGCAGACACAATTCAAGTGTTCATACTTGTATAAGACCGAATTAGAAATATGCTAAGAGAAAGAATTCGAACGGATTATGGTGTTGTATAGAAGATTGAAAAATTGTTCGGCCACGTTGAGCGTTTGTATGTCGAATAAAAGGCTAAATAAATATATGAAGCAATTTAGAATGTTAATGATCAAATTTTAGTTGTCCTTAAAAAACATAAGTACAAAGTAGACAAAATTGATGCGCAATGAATTGGTGCATGGAAGTTTGGGAAGCTAGAAAAGTATGTAGAGATTGTGCGAAGTGAGAATGTACTCCACTTTACTCTCTGCTTAACCCTTAACATTGATAGAGACGTGATGGCGTATATGTTTTAATATAAGGACAAACTTGATTTTGTTACAGGTGGTGGTTTATACCCCACCGCCACCGTACCAGGTCTGAGGGTTATAAGTAACCTTGAGTCTTTGATTAACTGTTTATCAATCATTACTTTCCTTTTAATTTCTATTGTATTTTATTTTAAATCAAAATTGTTGCTTCATAGCATTAAATTATACCCGGTTTAATTCTCAAAACCATAGTATCGGTCATCTATATTTCTGTTTTACTGTTATTTTTTGGATAATATCAGTAAAATTATATATATTTTTTAATATTAAGAATATCTAATAAATCAATCTATCAGTAAATCTTATTTTTTTACTTTTATTTTATTTTATTATATAAATTTGTCAAAGGATATAAGAAATGTCTATACTATATTATGCTTTGTAAAATATATTCTCAAAAATTGTGTCAAATTTACACGAAGTTTACCTTCGAAGGCATCCGTTTCGACTATGGCCAGTCGCTGGATACCAGGAGGACATATTTGGAAAACAATGATATGTCGCAATTTGCAATCGCAGCGGGTAGCACCTTGTATGGCTTGTGTACCGGCCTTAGACGCAGAGAGTACTACAATCCGAACTAGCTAGACCCTCATGTTATTTACATATATTAGTAATTTACTTGCATGAGATTTTATTGCAAATTTCGTTAATAGTACATTGTGCAGAGCTTATTTATCATATTTATTTACTGTTGTACTTTTTGCTTCTTTAAAAATATATTTACTTTTAGACGCATTAAAGATGCTATTTTCAGAAAATTATCATAATTTAAAACTTTGTAATTACAATAAAAAAAATGCTTTTAAACCTATTCAGTGTTCGTAAACAATACTAATATTTTACATTCTAAAGCTGCATCATCAGTTTAACCTCCTGAGCCAACTTAAGTATAATTTTCACAAGCGACCAATACAACGATCGCACGGATTTCCACCATAATACGATTATCAAGTCGTGATACCGCCTGGACAATTACCCAGATTACCCATGATTATCTCTCTGCTACATACCTATAACAGTTTCCTTACCTTGATCCGGTCTCAGCTCAACCATCCCAAATTACTGCAAATCTTATTGAGTATTAATTTAAATATATTACTATCACTAACTCCCCATTTTTCTATTACATTTATTTAATACTAACAGTCAAAAAGATGGTGAGAGAAGCAGGCAACGTATATGTAAGACATTTATAATAATAGTATATTCACTTATAAGTTTTTGTTCCTCCTCGAAAGATCCTCAGATATGAATTGAGTTATTCCATGCTTTTTCCCTTCCCCATCCATCATTTGTCCACAAACGGATTCAGGCTTAATTAAATCTACCACTTCCCAAAGATATTCTGCTTTTATTTTTGTTTCTTCGCTTAAAACTTTAAATGTCACGGGAAATCAAGAACCGTTTTAAGCAAAATTATATTTGACCTTTTAAAAAGCCCCCATAAAAAGGCCAAATGAACTCGTGCGCAATCAAAAACAATTTGCTCCATCAGCGGTGGAAAGTCCGTGATAGCCAGGTTTCAAGTCTCACAAACGCACCGCAAATTGGTCTATTTTGACCCGAAACGCAAACCGCAACGATTATGTCCCAAATGCTCTAGCCAAATGTCAAGTGTGCTTTGATTGCGCGTTTTTAAGGCATGCCTGGTGAGCACGAGCCGTTGAGTTGTGTTTGTAAGTGCTTGCGGTTGACTATTATTGTTTGCGTATATTTATAACCCCTTGTTGTTGCTGACGGACTAATTTCCTTATTCATTGTTAATTTGCCAATATGTCATGTTAAAAGCATGTACGTAGTATAATAATATCTCTAATTATATTATTAGTACTTTAAGTATTCATAACTGGCTGTATTTTATTAAGTTGAATTTATTTTTTATTTCAAACATTTTCATTAAATTATTTGTTGACACAAATCACCACAGTTATTCTTAATATAGTCTTTTTTTACAGCAATTCTCGCCCACATATATCTTGTTTGTTGATCTTTTAAGAAGTTTATATTTAATTTTCTTGGACGGAATCAGATCATGCTGATGTTTTTGTTAAAATCTTTTATTTTCACAAATATATATATATATATTTGTGAAAATAAAGAGTCACGAATCCCTCAGGATAGCCAGCGTAAGTTTATCATTTTTACCTCGTTGTAGCCGAATAAGTAGCAAACTAGATTAAAATAAACAGTTCCAAACAAAATATACCTATGGCTTATTATTAAGCTGGTTTCTAAGTCCTTGGTAAAATCTTGACTATGCATAATATATAGGAGCATGCGTATTTGAAGGTATCATTTAATAGGATCGATAGTCTGGTAACGAGTGTTCGATACTTCGGATCGACACACCGATGAATATTTATAAATGGTACGTCCCATTATAGTGTCGACATTGTGAATAATTAAGTCGGCGCCGACTGAAACAGCTTGCCTTCAGTAATCACCCTTTCTTTATTAATATTAAGCGCTTGCCATCGATTTTCAATTCAATATACCTTTATATTAAAATACCTTGAAGTGATAATAAGGTGGTTTAACATAGACATAGCAGAATAGAGACAGGATTCATAAAGTATTTAATACAATAACGATCGAGTTATATCTGGCCTCGAATAAGTCCCATATGCAAAGATTCTCATCATATTCCTCTTTATCTATAATTACTTTCACTGTAATCTTCGTTATATATTCGGATTACATATTTTGGGTTCGGAAGGCATTAAAATAAAGTTAGTGCAAATAAACGCAAAATTAAATAAATATCTCGGCAGCATAGATTACGCGCAAATAGATCACGTACCAGGGTATCAGGAGCAAGCAAGAGGCAGGTGTGTTCCGCCACATGAGCCGGAATGTGCGGTAAATTTTCCGGATGCCTTCCCAATGATTTCCTCGGAGACCGCCGAGCCAGATACGGCGGATTCCGATAACGTTTCTCAATTTCTGTTCTCCTTGTATCGGCCGAGATATTGTATGGCCGCGCCCCGCTCCATTAAATATGTATAGATGCGGCTCCACTTTCTTGATATTTTTTCTTGTCCCTGGGGAGGCTTTCGGGTGTATCAATTGGTAATATGTTGCTCTCGATAGTTGACTGGCTGACAATGGTTCTTTGTTTTTACTACTCACTACCTGCGTTATGATCTGATGGCTTTTTGAATAGGTAGATTATACCATTTTGTGTTTCTTTTTTGTTCATAAAACTTGTATTTTCTATAAAGATATTTTCCTAATAAATAGGTAAGTATCAAAGTTTATTTTAAGCCATTATATACAAAAAAAATATATAAAATTCACTTCCAAATTCCAAGAAAAATTTCTCAGTAAACGCAAAATTAGGCAAATCATGTTAAAAATGTAAACCCCGAAACAAAAACCAAGGTTTCGTGAATAAATAAAACAGACCGGTAAAGTGTTCCGTTACATGACAGACCCAAATGTAAAATAAATATCTTAGGTAAAAATAAAGAAAACTCTAAATGTCAAATAATTGCGCGCCCCACGCGCTGCTGTTAAAATATTCACGTGAGTGAGGTAAACACGCGAGTGTACCGCCAAATTGTAACCGCTTCCGCCTACTTCCTGCGCCGATCTGGACGCCTGGTACAGTCTCTCGCAGGACACACTTACCCGTCACTAAATAAAAACATAAATAACAGACGGACATACTCTCAAATATTTTAATCCTAAAATGTGTCTAAATGAATATATAAATATCATAGCAAGTGCCTTACGGCGCCTGAGACCGCATAGACGGTCTCAGGTTACCCAGCGGAGGTTTTTAATCCCACCTCATCTTAGCTGATGGTATGAGTCTATACCGAACAAGTAAGTGGCTAGCGCGTAGCTGGCTCAATAACCGTTATATAAGCAGTTTCACAAGTTGGTTTAGTGAAACTGGGACCGACAGCTTAACGTGCTCTTTGAGGCACTAATATGGTGGTGGTGTTGTTAAACAAATGTATATAATTTTTTAGATTAAAAACTCATTAGTACCTACACACCGGAGTTTGAACCAACGGCCATATTCTGTTTCTTTTAATGCTACCATTAGATTGTCAAAATAATGAAATTCTTTATATAAAATTTTTACAATATTTTTTATCACCACGCAAAATGCTAAAAACTGTAAAAGCACCTGTAACACAAGGGTATAAAGTGCATGCCTTTTTAAGTTACTGTTGTTGCTGATTGTTCAATGTCATTTTTAACAGATTTCGTTATTTTGACAAGCTAACGTATCCGTTATAAGAAACAGGGACCTAAGTCTATATTATTTATTTTCATAATATTTCATACCAGGTAATACCTAATTGTATTTTTTAGATGGGATGTAAACTCTCGTTAGGCCGACCGACCGGTCTCGTTACCACCGCCCATACAGATGCAAAAGTGACCTAGTCATGTTTCGGTTTTAGTCTGTGGGCTAACCGATTTTCAGGAGACTACTGCATCGATTTCTTGTTGAGGTGTTAGTCACTGAGTGTGTTCTTTCAGGGTGCGGTTACACAACGGGTGGTTGAATTTACGACAAGCCAGCGAAGATATTAAAATAGACTCGTAATGCTATTAGTCTCTGTCGCTGCCCATTTCGTAGTCGCATTTAGCCGGCATAGTGCGAGCGATCAATGTTGTTTAACAACAATTATTGATCGATTCTATCCGTGGACCTAGTAAGGCAATTCGTAAAATATAAATAAATTCCGCCTCTACTTAGCCTAGCTATAAACTTGCTTGCTTGAAAAAGCATATAAAATAATTGTCAATACTCTAAAATGCGAAACCGTGGCGTAAAGAAAGTCATAACACGTTTCGTTAAAGTTCTAATACATATTAATTAATTCTGGCACATTAATTAGTTTACAGCGATTGCAATATCAAACACTCTTTCTATACATACTACATACTATACAGGTACCTAAAAAGTGTACCCCACCCTTAGAAATGTTTTAATTTTAAGTTAAAGGAAATAAATTAATTTTATTTATTTATAAATAAATACCATCACGGGTGACTTTTTTGGCTCCCGAGAACCATTTATACATTTTTAATAATAAAAAATAATTTTGATAAAAAAAAAGCTAATAATTAAAAATAATTTTTTAATAAAAATAATATTAATTTTAGCAAAAATTACATTAGTAAGCGACTGTACCTAAAGATGTTGTGACGAAAAGCTGTAATTGAATAAAACTGTCTCTCTGTGTTTTCCTCTTGCATGTCAATGGGGACCTTATTCCTCAGTTGTCTCCAAAAATTGGTTACATTTCTAAGTATAGATAGCGGCAAATAACTTGAACTTAGTCGGCCATGGAGGGGGCATGTTTGCGAAAAAAATAAAATACATTTAGAAATAATCGCAGTACGGGCAATATTCAAGAAGTTTGCTGGGCATTATAATATGTTTTCCTGGTATTAATAAACTTTAATTCCTTAATAAGATGACATTTTATGTTATGTTTTTGGCAACTATAAAAAAATCTTAGATATGTAAGTGCTTGCTAAACCCCAAAATTATTATACTTATAAATTGGGGTTTTAAATATATAATGAAGGGGCATACGCGGGCATGGTAAACATTTTTACCTCATATTAAAAGTAGGTATCTTTTAAAACACAATAGCAAATTTATTTATTTTAAAAACACACACGTTCACGAAGTTGCGGGCACTAGCTAGCAATACATAATAATAATTACATGTGTACCTAAATAAAATGCAAATAAATAAATAAAAGTGTAATTTGTAACAATATTCCAATGTCCCACAGTCATTTGCGTATAGGAACACAATTTTAGGGCGACTTATTGGAACGAAATGAAATGCCTTTAGCGCCTGTAAAATATAATATTTATGGAGTAAAGAAAGAGTTGGAATGCTTGTTAGCGGGTAATGAGGTGCCCGCTTTGCCATAAATTTGTTCCACAGCTCGCCGCCTGAGGGCGCGATGCTCATTTGCATCTTTATGTATTTTTGTATCGTCGTACGTAATATAGATATTGTTTTATTTTTTTAATACCTCAGTTAATGTCTTGCGGAATATTATTGCAATAATAAAATCAACGCTTACTATAACTTCTATCAGAAACAGATATATTTAAAACAATAATTTCTAAAAGTTATAAAATAACTTGTAGGAAGTTCCGCTATTCGATACTAGAGGGCGCTGCGTCGATTCTCCCAAGTTGTAGTAAAAGTGTCGACTCAGCATGACTAGCTCCCGGCCGCATGGCTCGTTAGCGTGACACGCCGGCTGTCAGATTTTTGACAGTTTTTGACAGAGACATCGATAGTGAACCCGTAGTTAGGAGTTAGGCGGCTCTCGAGCCTTATCTGACCGTATTAAAAGGTTGTAGATTTATTTACTCGTTTTCATTGAACTTTGTTGTTTACAAACTTGAATCGGCTCTTGGAATCTGTTTGAAGATGTTGTCAATAACTAATGTTCAATGTAGGAATTATTATGATATTTATTGAGCAAGCATTCTGACTAGTACTTATACTTCTTTCATGACTAGAGATCGTGATAATTCTTTGATTTTATTAGGTGTTTTCTTAATTCTTAAAAAAGACAAAAATAAATATCATATACATAAAAATAAAGGCAAGTTCGGATAAGAAAAAATAAAAAGCTCGCACTGGTAAGAAGCAATATTCCATTCATCGTAATTAACCTTCGCCACCCAATTTCGGTCGCAAGGCTACCAGGGTATAATGACATTTCAGGAGTCGCAATTTCAGATTCATAAGAAAGCAGGCAGGTGTCGCGCCATACATCCCGTATTCATGGACCCGATATATCATCGCTTGGCGCTGGAAAAACTCTGGGGTAGCGTTTTTCGAGAAGCCCCCTCCTCCACTTTTTCTCGTCTCGCTTGACATGCAATTATAGAGATAATAACGTTTTCACCTCGGCAACGTTTTTATTTGTTTTCTTTTTGATTTATAACAGTTTGTTAGCGGAAGTTGCGAGGGCGGTTATGTCGAAGTTGCGGAGTTTTAACCTCATCTAACTACTTTCTTGTAACTTTGTACGTTTTAAGTTTTGTTATTTTAATATTTGATGTACTGGACATATTTCAGTATAAATTGTTAATGAGGGTGGAATCCTGGAGACTTGAAACACAGGCTTTGTGCCTAATTCAGGCTCCAGTCTCACAAATTTTGTATTAATTAATGTTGAGAATTATCAATAAGTAAGAAAATAAATGAATTATTGTTGTTATTGTTTACATTCTGACCTCTATAGATTACAATTTACTCTTTACTTTCGTAAAATATTTTCTAAATTAGATCTGTATTATTTGATTGTCAAAGTATAGATAATTATTTTAAATTATAAGAATTATCATCATCCATTTGTTTTTTGAAAAACAAATGGATGATCCATTTGTTTTTTTAGGTGTTGGGTCCCACGGTCGTGTCGGAGCCCTAAAGGAAAAAATAGTTGGACCGCGGCCTCGGACACGTCTCTAACTCGAGGCATGTCCGACGCGTAAACAATTTTGATTAGAATGGAGATTTCGCTAAAAAGCAATCGACAAAAACCCGTCCTCCATGACATTCTCCTTGTCCGAGAGTCCATCTGTGTGCCGACGGGCGCATTCCGCATCCTCCGCGACTTTAAATCTTAATTCTCTAAACCCTTTTTTTATCGTTTTGGGATTTATAGTCGGCTTTGGTCGTGCTTCCCGCACCCCATGCGGTCTATAGACAATATTATTAGTCGTTGGTGAACGGTGACGTAGGACGTGACGTCATCACGTCTCTATCGGCGGGTGAACGCTCTGCAGATACATTACAAACGAGTCCTGAAGCTCGATTACAGAAACAATCCTTGGCTCTTTCTTAGAATTGATTTTTTTCTCTCCGCTCGGGCGAGAGGTTCCGCCTCGAGTGGGTTAATCATTAATCACGGACTGGTTCCCGCGCGGTGGTAACGTAATACCACATTACATTATCGTAAATATGGTCAAACAAAACGGCGAACCCACCGGCCGCGAACCGACCCGGCTGGACACCGATACCCGCGCGGACGACGAGAAATTCTCGTGTAATCGCGACGCATTATCTCCGGATTTACGCCGCGGTAACGATCCCCACTATTGGATAACCGTAATCCTCGCTCGACCGCTTTTTGCGAACGCACCGTTTTCCTTCGATCTCGACGGAAAACGCGCTTTTTTTCGAGCTAGGATCGCGAGGCGATCGGTCGAGAGCGAAACCGAAGGCGTCGATCAAACTCTTTCACTCCCACATAAATCAGACGGACACGCGAAAGGGACAGGTGCGACTCGCCGACGTCCGCTACGAGTTTGATTTTACAAATGGGCGGAGTCGCCAAGCGAGAGATCGACATCGTCGAAACAAAAGAGGGAAAAGGAAATAAAAAGTGTGCGGGGTGAGGGGCGCGGCGCGATGCAACTGCAGCGGGCCCAGAGCGAGACGCCAGACGTCTTCGGGCCGGAGTTTTTTGCTTTTCAGCGAGAAAAATAAGCTTTTAAAAGCGGTCGGAAAATCGAAGTTAAAGAAAAGGCGGAAGAAAGGAATGATGCTACCTTAGGAGTGGGCGCTTAGTCTTAATTAGCGCTCCTGCTGTCTCCTGCGCCCCTGGTTATTTATGTAGTGCACCTGTTTTCGTTTGCCCTTTGGAGGCCTACGGGTTAGCTAGAGCTGCGCATACTAATTAAATTCTGCTACAAATAAATGTTGATATTGCTAATAATTTGTATTATATTTTACTGTTGGTAATAAACTGTACTTGTTGTAAGTTAGTAACATGGTTGTATAAACTATTAAAAATAACTGCTACATGGAATTGCCTTATTAGGGCACAATATTATTTAGCAATAACAGTTATTATTTTCATAAGAGATAACAATGTTGCTCGGGGACGGTTCACAACCCGCTCCGTCGCTAATTCGGATAATTACATAAATGCGTGCATTACATGATTTTGTAAACAGAATTCAATTGTGATTTTTCCGACGAATAAAATTGGGCAATTAGTGTTGGCGGGGCAATTTTCGTATCACCGGCGACAGACAGACAGACAGCGGGAAACACGCGGTAATAAGGGAACAATCGGCTGGCACAGGCATGTCTATGTAAAATTACATTTATAAATACCTACTTGTATCTCACACGGTTCACTTTCTTTTTACATAATTTTTAGTAATTTTTTTTTATTTATTAAAAAAAATAACTTACGGAACCCCTAGACCGCCTAGACGGCCTCAAAATACCCAGCGGAGGGGTTTTTAATTTCACCTAATCGTAGCCGATGGTATGAGTCTATATCGAACAAGGGCTAGCTCGTCGCGATGTTCGGACAGTTTAGTTCTTGAAATTGGAAAAACATGTTGTCAAAACACTTTCTATTAGCAAGTTTAACTATTTAATTCTACTATGTTCGATATACATAAATACCTACCTGTTTAATAGTAACAAATTATATTTTTTTATATTACTTAACAACATAAATTAAATAAAGCCATTATAAGTTCACTATTTAACTTAAATAACTTTATAACCATATGGCAAAATAAGGGTTCTAGTGAAATATAACTTTTGTACATAATTATTGTAATAATAACCCTTTAACACCCTTTTTGTGGTCGTTTTTTATTACTTACTTGGTATAATAAATAATAACAAACTTTTCAATTTATTTACAATAGAATAATTTGTACCTACGTAAACAAAAATAACAAAAAAAAAATTTGGTTTGGTAATATATAACAAAAACTTTATACAGGTTTTAAGGAGCTCATTACAATGATTTTTTGTCGAGATAGCTGTCTCCTTTTTGGATGCGGTTACGAAACAGGCAGTTGATTTGATAATAAAGCGGCGATATTGAAATAGACTCTAAGGCCATTCCGTAACCGAATTATTAATCCAGCATAGTCGAAGCAATCAATACTGCTAAAGAAAAGCTTTCCGCGCATTTTATATTTTTAATGACTCTCTATAATAGGTATACAGAAAGAAGTAGCAATTTTAACGACAGAAAACGTTCAATAATTTTATTATTATTAAACTTATTAAAGTGTGGCTTCGGCTCGTGGGAACTGTCAGATGGTCTCAATAACCATCATATGATATACCTATACTACCTACATTCCACTTTCACTATAAACTAGAGACCAACACATAAAGGGTATTTGAAAAGAATTCATATATAAAAATCTATAATTCCCCAAACAGTACTACACCTTCCCGAAAATAAATTTAAAAAAAACCTACGAAATGTAGCAACACATGAAAAATGCTTTTATAATTTACAAGATTATTAAAACTGTAAGTGGACTTAGTGCGTAATTTCTTGAAATGATATTTAGATTGTTATTATCGAATTATAGTTAATTGTGGTGTCATTATTTTTACTTTGTGTTTTTAAAATATTTATTGTGTAAATTTACATACCGGAATAGGCGGTCAAAGAATAAATGTAACACCAACTATGTATCTTATTCCGTGAATAAAGATTCATTTATTTATTGCCACAGAAAAAAAACTATATTATAACTTCTACCAAAATATGTGAAAATTACACGTTTACCATAAAAAAACAAGAAATTATTTTAAGTATGCTAGAGTTTACCCTTTCCCCTATTTAGGATTGTAAGTCTATTGTAATTTTGTGTATATAAGTACTATTATTATGATAGAGTGTGCAAAGTATAGTATTTATTAGAATTATATTTTTTTTAATAATTTTAAATGTATTTGGTTGAAGGGTTGAAAAGTGACATCTTATAAAAATTTTTGGAGTCCTATATTTTTTATTTTTTTTATTGGAGTACGACATGTGATTTTGTATCTACCTGGTGGTAAGCAGACCTACAAAGTCCAAGAATGGGGTCAATCAATAATTGTTCTTAAACAACATTTATTGCTCCCACTATGCCGGCTAAATGATGCGATTACGATATGAGCGGCGACAAAGACAAATTGCATTACGAGTATATTTTAATATACTCGCAGCCCTATCGTCAATTCAACTACCCATTTTGTAACTGCACCCTGAAAGAAGACTATCACCTCGACAATAAATCGATGCAGTAATCTCCTGAAAACCGGTGAACCCACAGACTAAAACCGAAACATGACATGTATTATATACTAGTGTAAATATAACAGTTATATTCGAGATTTGTTTTAAAATTGCATGTTTTTTAAACCTATACTAATAATAACATTTTTTGTTACAGGTAAGTTGTCAAGTCTTCAATACAACATGGTAAAATAAAAAAAAAACTGGTGAGAGACTACATAATGAGATTATGGACTCAGGACCAGTTCGTCTGTCTGTGAGACTATCTCAAATCAATTTCAAAGACTGATTTAGGTAGAAAATTTGGAATACGACACTTATAACCGATTTCACCAACTCTAAGGGGAGCCCGTGACAAAGTTAAGGGACAATTAATAAAAAAAAAATCATATTAATATGTCAAAATTCTTATTTAGGGTTCCTTTAGAGTTAGGAATCGTTGCGAGTTACGGGCATCAGTAGAAGATTTTAGTATCTTATCGGTTCTCGAACTGTTTAAAAACCAATGCTCCCAAGGTGAAACTTTGATTTAAAAAATATTTTTTGACTTAAATACTCGTAACTATTAGATATAAATATTAAATAAATAAACATTTAAATACATAGGTACTTAATATAATAACAATAATAATATAAAGAATATTGAACATATATTGCTCTGGTCACAAACTAAGCTCTAGGCTTGTACTATGTGTAACATATAATTTGTATTTTGTATGCAATAAAGATTTAAATAAATAAATAAATTAATATAATTCAAATTATATTTTATAAACACCCAGACCATAACAATTTGTACAAAAAAACGTACTAATATTTTTTGCCATGGGGGGAATTGATCCCACAACCTCCGAATACAACGCCAAAGGCGCAACCACTAACCACGGAGGTTGAAATGAAAGTTAAAAAAACTTGAGATTCAGAAAAGAATTTGAGATTTAGTAGTTTATAAGTAAATAAAAAAAAAAAAAGGTCGATATATTTATAATAGTACAAATATTCCAAATTTCAACTCTTCAACTTAAATGGTTACTAAATTATAATAATTTTCTTTTGAAATCAAATCAAACTTTTCTTCTACCCTTCTTTTTTTTCTTCTGTACGGAACCCTTAGAGCGTAAAAATCATTCGTGCTTGACCACATTTTTTTACTTCAAAATATAATTTCACTATAACCATGATGTTTTTAGCTAATCCTTACGCTAGACCCTGAAATATACTCGCGGGTGTCCCAAATATTACCTCTTTGCAACGTATTGAGTTCACGCCCACTCTGTCTTTGAAAACAAACGCAGTACTGTCAACTACAACTAATTTTAGTTTTATCATAATATTTTATATTAATAAATAAAAAAATAAATAAATACCATCACGGGTGCCAATTTGGCTCCCGAGAACCGTTTAAACGGCCCCAGGGTCCCAGCGGAGGGATGAACCCATCCTCATTTCGCCGATGGTATTCGGAGGCAACACCTAACAAGTGGCGAGCTTGTTGCGGTGTTTATGATGAAATAGCCTCGTTGTATAAAGCGGTCACCCATCCCAGGCCGGTCTTGTTGTCATCTGCTTAACCTTGTTATCAGTTGCGCAGTGACTTAACCACTAGGCTGGGGCCGCTTTTTATAATAAACAAACTATAATAACCGCCTCCGTGAATCAACGCTTTTAAAACGTTTACGTTGTATCCTGAGGTCATGGGTTCGATTTCCACTCATGGAAAAACATATTAGCACGTTTTCCTATACATTAAAAAATAATACCATCACGGGTGCCTTTTTTCTTTGGCACCCGAGAACCGTTTAAACGGCCTCACCTAACAAGTGGCAAGCTTGTTGCTGCGTTTATGATGGTAAAGCGGTCACCCATCTTAGGTCCTTGTTATAAACGTCAAATAACAGTTCCATAACTGTATTGAAACCAGAAGCCTACTATAAACCTATTTTAACCTCACTTTTTGGTTTTTGAAGTATCTGCATTCTCTCTAGCTATTTCAGTTAAGTTTTTTTAAGTACTAGCAATATTTTTGCTGTTGAATTTTTCGGTTTATGTAAATATGAGCTTGAGCGTACCCGTCACATGATACCTCAAGACGCGGGCGGATGATTAAAATCATTTTCGAGGTACAAAAAGGAATCGAATACGAAACAAGTTGATACGTATAAATAAAAAGAGAGATAGCATCGCGAGAGCCGGGCGAGCATTAGTCGTGCTTCAATCTCGGTACATGATAAAGTGCGACGACCTCCTTCGGACACATGACACCCTAGTACCTTACTTTATTAATGAAGCAGAGTTTTTTTTAATTAATCACCATATTTCGTTTATATAATGGTTATGCTCAACCATAAGTTTTGCCATCGTATTAACGTAACGTTAATACGCGAGGAAACTACCAATGGGATGGTTTTATATATTTTTTAAACATAACTATTTGTAGAACCTACATTTTCTACCGTTAGGTTTAAGACAATACCAAAACTCATTTTAAATAGTGTGGTTAACAACGTATCTACTATTGTTGTTCTGTTAATTGTATTTAAGAAACTATGATTAAAAAATAACAAATATTAAACCCACAGTCATTATACCAAATGTAAAAAACAAAATAAAAATTAATATAGACATAATTTACATTTAAAATAAATATTTTTTACGTCTTCAAATATGTATTAAACTATAAATTATAGATACTCATATAAAGGCTATATCCAAAACTTTAATCATATATACCAATCAATACACCTAAAGAGCTTTTTTTCTTATTTGATCGCTTGTTTATTTTTTATTCTAATTTACGAGTCCATCGGTGACCCCGCGGCATCATTTTAATATCGAGGCCTTCTTTTTTTGAGTCCCAAACGGCTTGAATTTCTGATGTGATCTTAAGGATGAAGCATTCCAAACATTTTTGATGGTATTGCATTTGATCGTGTTGTCCCGCCAGCACCAACAATGTTATAATCGTAAATTTGATTGGTACAAGGAAGGTTGCACTCGAGGGCGTAAAAGTTGCCAAAACCCAAAAGCTTTTTGCAATTTAAAAAATGCTTTTATCGCTCTTTAGTTTGCAATGAGTGCTATAAGTTTTAATCCAAACATTAATTATGATAATTTAAGTTAAGCTTGATAAATAATTTCATATAAGCTGCTAATAAAATATATGTTAAGTGCCTACGATATCCAATCGATGGAGCTTCCCGATAACGTCATGTTCACATTGACATACATAGCGTCTTACAAGTGTATTATTGCCGTATCAAACATCCTATCACAGACACGTCAGAGCTTCCATGGATGACGTCATTCAATGACCTCAAATCCATTGCGATCCTCCTCACGTAAATTGAAAGCAGATTTGACACTTCTCATGAATGACGTAGGAAATGGAGGCACACTGAAGGACGCGGCGATGGACATATCGCTTCACTATTCGCAGCAGCAGAACCGGCATAATGGGGATGCGGCGGAGTCCCGGGTTCGAGCCCCGGCCTGCGTTATTGTCCAACAATGCGTGAAATGCGCTGACAAACGATGACAGCCGCCCGAGCCGAGCCGACCGCCTCGTACGCCGACCTCCTGCAATTTATGATATCCTATTACGAGATTTAATGACACCAAACGTCAGCTCGCTCTGTTTACGTCGTCCGTCAGACTTCGCCCGAAACGTTAACGAATACTTTCCTAATTCCCTCGTAGCAAGCAAACAACTCGCACCACAACACACGAGGAACCGCAAGTCGCGGGAGATGCAGCGCTGAGGAGAAGGGAGCTAAAGAATTAGCATATTCCGTTGTGTAAACAGTTCCCGACAATCTTCCCGTTGTCAGTCGACACAACGTCCGAACTTCCCGCGCCAAATATTTGCGAGCGTCTCATAAATCCAGCAGCCGCCCGCCCGCCGCATCCCACCAGGATAACATACATAATGCGCCGCTCCACGGATCGGTAAACATATTGTAATGGAAAACGCTGTCATTGTTTACATTTTATGATGTCCTCGCATTGTAAACTGACGCGTCGCGATGCCTTCCTCCCCCGCCTCGACTATTTTTTCCGACAATGGAAAATGTAAAAAAATATTAAGATGACGCGAAATTATGTAGCCGCGCAAAGTTTATCCCGCTCGTATTTCCCAGCTGCGTCCCGGCGTCCCGCACCGCCGCCGGAAATTGAACTAATATTAAATTTGCAAGTTGTCGTAATGAGCGCCGCAGCTGTCTCGCCGACTTCGCCCGATCATCGCCTACGTTTAATTACTATTGTTGTTCCCGCCCAACTAGCGCCGCTCGCCCAACGACACACCGTCACTTATCACGGAGGTATTACCGCATTAACCGCGGACGTCGAAGAAGATGCGTTAACACGACGTACGGTTATCGCGGCCGTAACTCGTCCTGAGCCGCATCCCTACCCCTAAAATATTCGAAATCCGTCAAAACCGTAAATCGTGGCTCTCCTTTTGTATGTGGGTCGGGAGTCGGGAGACGCCGCAAACTCCTATTTACGACGCGGCGCGGAGAGGTTCGGTAGCGCCTTGCAGATAGCCCGACTCCCAAATTAAAGTTGAATTTAAAACCATTTTATATTAGCTAAGCTAGCTTAGATCGCGCGGGTGCGGCGCGCCGGAGATAAGAGAATTGGCCTGTCAAGCGCCGGATGATATATTTGACCAACATTTCCATACCGCCGCCTCCTCCCCCTTCTCCCAGTCCCTGTTTTCATTTTGTACGTGTCTGCCGCCGAGTACGAAGCTCTCTTCTATCTATAATGTATCCTTTCGCCTCCGTTTAGGACTTTCGTCGGAGCCGCGAAGGTGAGAAGGGACGAGGTGTTTAAAATTTAATCGACATTACATTGGGAGCTGTCGGATCTTGACGCAGGGCCGGCGGAGGATGCGCTCTCTCGGCTCGCGGCATGTACGTCCGTTATAAGCTCTGCCGCGAACTTATTCATGGGTATTTTCACGCTCTTCTCATTTGAATAATTAAAAATTTGGCAAGAGAGTCGGCCGCGTATGAGACCGTCTGCAGCGCCGGCACGGATGGATGGCCGCGGGATTTTTACTGCATTGCGCCGCTTCCCGGTACTCGCTGTAATTATTATTCAGCTCCTTATATTATTATAATGAGGGCTTGTTATTTTCGGGAACTCTTCACGTGTGTCGGCATTTCGAAATTTATTTACTTTGCAGTATATTTGGGATTAAGGGTACTTAATTAATTTTATAAAAATATTTTATTCGAGGTTACATAAATCTGTTTAATAACAAAAATCATAAAACATTATAATATGGTTAGCAGAAAGCTAAATCCCGACGCTTCCTTCCCCAAAGGAGAACAGCTCGATTAAGTCGCAGCATTAAAAATCAAGATTAAATCAATCACAATGGGTTTTTCCTTGCTTGAGAAAAAGCTCCGACCGGCGATTTATAGGATGGAGTTTTCCAGAAAATCCTTTTTCCATTTCCTCGACCGGGAGTGCAGCGTTACCGAGCGGTGATAAATCAGCCACTCCATTGTGTCGCCTTGTCGATACGTGGTCTTTAATGTAGAGAAGCCATTATTGGCGTAGCATTGTGTGAGGCTCGGAGCTTATTGGGAACGCGTGCCGCTCGCCGCTCATGCGACCCTGGTACCTTGTGTTGCTCTGTCGTTTGTCCTTGTTAGTGACGTCATCGACGGTCTAATGTTACCCTAATCATGACGTCAATGCTTTTCAGGATATGATACTATAATTAGCTTTTAGTATTGGAAGTTCAAAATATCCCTTATCAAAATAAGTGAATTAAAATTCCTGTTTTTTCGTCAATAAATTTCTACGACAATTTTAATTATAACTCAAAAATCTAATTAATTAAACTATATACTAATTAAGTAAAGTTATTCACATTTAATATATTAATTATATGTATGTATGTATCATCACGGGTGCGTTACGGCGCCCGAGACCGCCTAGACGGCCCCAGGGTACCCAGCGGAGGGGTTTGAATCCCACCTCGTCGTAGCCGATGGTATGAGTCTACACCGAACAAGTGGCTAGCTCGTCGCGATGATATATTAATTACTTATTACAAATTAAGCTTATTTCTTAATTATTTTAATATTGTCTTAGACTCTTTTTTATATGAACATTTTACTAAATTACAAGATCTTTAACAATTCCAAATTTCTGGTAAATTGGATCAGTAATTCTTCAGATATTCATGTGGACAAACAGAATGAATCTCACCATCAGTCTTTTTTTTAAAGTAACCTTTGCTACAAAAAAAAAACGCAACAGTAATTAAAATTTACAGTTAACTCCCAAACAAAAACAAAACATTAGGATCCGTGGCTATATCCCTACTCAAATGTAACAGCAATACAACAATATTTCTTGTTGAGTTATCCAGCTCGAATCACTCGGCAGCAAACCGACTTGGCTCGCTTCCATCTTCACTTGACACATGCGCTATCCGTCACAAGATGGCGTTCTCTCCCAAAAACATACAAAATTGCCGTTTACGACAAAAAGGACGAAATGTTAATACCCATGCCAATAAATCTGACCTAAATATACTACAAGATATATATATGTTGAGATACAGATCCGAAGCCAATAATCTTTCGAGATATGTCTATCACTTTCAGACGAGGCACGATCATTCACGTAAGAGTGAGTGAAATATCGTTTTGCTTATTTGGTCGTCGAATGGATCGTTTCAGTTTTGCAAAACAAAGGAATTAGTGCTTTGCTGGCACAAACATTTGGGAATTTATGAGGCGGCCACACTGCCGCATGTGCCACTTTTATATTGCTGTTATAGGTATTACAATATTCATTAAACTTTTATAATTTAGGCCTTTTTAATAAGTCATGTTAGTATTAAAAGTTCATGATTGAAAATAGAATTATGAACTTACAAAGTTAAATAAATCCTATGAAAAATAAAGCAGTAAGGAATTAAAAATTGATAAGAAAGGAAAACTTTATCGGTTTAAAAATGACGATCCAATTAGGGAAATAAAAATGTCATTTTTCTTTTCACATTTCACCGCTGTTTGACACTATCAGATGAAAAGAATTGCATTCCTAGATTAAGGGTATTTTATTTTTCGAATCCTCTTTAATAGAACTGTCTCGAGTTTTTAAAAACTTTTTTTCTTTTCTGATTTGGATTAAGGGTTGCTATGTCGGGTTTAGAGTTTACACTTACTTGCTGTATTATTTTCATTTTTATTAACATTTATTTAATAACTTATATTATTTATCCAATAGAACTTATAATTGGAATTTATAAAGTTAAAAAGAACAATGATTTCATATATTATTTTTTAGAACAAAATTAATTGCACATGAAAATCTTTTAATGATTATATGTATATGTATGTATCATCACGGGTGCCTTACGTTACGGCGCCCGAGACCGCCTAGACGGCCCCAGGGTACCCAGCGGAGGCGTTTTAATCCCTCCTCGTCGTGCCGATGGTATGAGTCTACACCGAACAAGTGGCTAGCTCGTCGCGATGTTTTGAATAGACTCAATAACCCATCTATAAACAGTTTCACAAGTTGGTATAGTGAAACCGGGACCGACAGCTTAACGTGCTCTCCGAGGCACTATAGTGGTGTTGTCAAACAAATGTACATAAATTTTTAAATTAAAAACTCATTGGTACATACCGGGATTCGAACCAGGGATCTAAGAATGTAAAATGCATCAACTATAATGATTAATATTTTAAATTACTTACCTAATTATTTTTAATATCTAAACTTGCTTCCATTTATTTTAAGTATTATATTATATATTTTTATTATATTATATAAGTATTATATTATATTATATATTTTTATTACCAAAATATCTAAAACAAATATATTATTAACAAAATATACTTTTTGTTCTTTAAAAATGCTACGAGTCTCAGCTTGATAAAATCTATTTATTTACGAGTATTGTTCTACACGTGACTGACATCAGATCCGAGGCTCAAAACAGAACAGTATTTCGTATGTTAATGACTATTTTCGTGTCCATATTATCTACAAAGTCATTAACTTTTTCTAATAAACAACTCCCATCAATCACACGAGTAAATTGCTTTCACCAACTCGCAACAATTAAATTTTCACGACAAAAACATCAAAAACTCTTGTTACAAGATTATTATTATAAGCTATCATACACACAGCTCTCCGTGGACTATCTGGTCGTTGATTCTATTCCCATGGGGTCTAATTCTAGCGCTTACGACTTTCGATGTTGATTCAACATATTCCAATAAAAGTTACAGTTACTATAGAAAACTGTTATTATTTCGAATACAGGTGCATTTAGTCATGTTTCGGTTTTAGTCTGTGGGTTTACCGGTTTTCCGAAAACTACTGCATCGATTTCTTGTCGAAGTAGTGCAAAAATTGCGGCATGCTAGGCGACAGCGCTAGAATTGTCCCTTTTATTTCTTTTCAATTTGTGCAAGGTATTTCGATTTTTTAGATCATTGTGTAGTTGGTAGTATTATGTATATGCATGTCTGTATATATAAGATATATTTAAGTAGTGTATATTAGATTGTAAGTAGTTATAATCATTTGTATATAATAATCACTTCGCTTCATACTCAGTTACTGTATTGCACCTACCTCACTTATTAATTGATTGTCCCGAAGGTTTGACTGGTAGAGAATGCCTAGCGGCATTAAGTCCGCCTTTGTATTACATATGCAATAAAGATTTAAATATAAATATATAGTTGCGTTATTCGGTATTAAGTTTTCGCTCTGATCTGAGAAGTCTTATTCTAAATGACTGCAGTCATTATTAATAATCCATGGATTATCACCATTAAGGTATTTGTTAAGGCAATGATTTTACTATAGGGCTTGGTCATATATATGATAGCAGTAAAAACTCTCAAAGTTACAAAAAAGTATAACGGTTGTACACTGGATGCTCGGTCATCAGTTGTCAAGAAATCGTGTGATACGTTGCCTCGTCGTGCTTGCCTTGCCTCGGGTTTGACAGTGTAGCCCCGCCTTTACCCCGTAATCGCATCAGTTCCGCTCACCAATTGAAAATGATATTATTATGTAGCTAATGGCGTTCTACAATCACCGTGAGTGAGCTCGGAGGTAATCACCGTTATACCGACCTAGATCGTCGCATTGTTCATCAGGGAAACAATCCTAAAGCGACGACTGTAGCTGCTGAAATTCAGCGCTATTTGCTAACTTAAACAACTTTACTGTTTACTTAAGTCATTGGATTAAGCGTCTCTCCGATTCTAGTCCTTTAAAAAATTGCCTCTATGTTTAAATACGAATAAAATTCAAACAAGCTTAAGGCGGGACGCAATTATATCACTTTAATACTCAAAAATATACAGACGGGACCTCGTTGGGCCAACGGAACCCTCTGGAGGTGTTAGCCGAGCACCCGGGGATCAGCAGCGCGGCGCACCCTCGTCACAACTCGATGGCCAGAATTAAAAATGCAGACCATTACACCTGCGTCAGCTTCCGATTTAAAAGAGCAATTTTATAATAAAAAAACAAACGCACATTTACACTCCAGTTCCAGACCACAGAATCAACTTTAATCCAAAGCAAAACAAAGAACGACCGAAGAACAAAGATGGGTCGGCATTAAGACCTAAAACAATGGCGTATTCAAAAAAGGCAAAACAAAAGGAGTTTTCTCGCCCAAATTTACGTTAAAAACGACGAAAATACCTAAGCGGGATCCGTATCTATCCTATTTAGATATTAATCTAAACGAAAAAGCAAAAGCAATTCAAAATAGGCAACAAGCTAACAGAAGGGACGGGCGGGCTGCGCTGTAATTGGCCATTTATCAAACGGCGAAGGGGTTAGGGTCCTGCCGCGTCTGCCGCCCTGGTGCTGCTGGAGAGAGAGCCTCACTAAACGAAGCAGACGAACAAACAAAACAAATTACTAAATGAGCTAAGCTGCAAAATAAATAAATATCCTTCCTCCACTCCGGGGAAAACAATAGTGAAGAAAGAACTCCAGCTTTGCCATAAGAGTTTTATTATCATGAAAAGTACATAATATGAAACCAATTTCCCAGTAAACAATTATATAAATCAAATCAGAAAATTAATCTAATAACCGAAGTAAACAGACGGAACAAAATTTTGGCAAAGTAATCATCTCCTAAACACACAGGTGTATCCATAGTTAAGGGACGCTCTTGATTTCGGATAAGCCGCTATAAACTTGATTAAGCTCGGTTTTAAATTCAACACTCGGGTAATGAAACTTTGTTATCAGTAGACGAAGGACAAAACAAAGGACGCTTTTGAGTTACGGACTCTGTTTGTTTGTTTTTGAACGCCGCAACGCTCGCCCATCTGATAGTCCTCATATAATATTATTACGATATTGGAATATTAAACGATAACTATTGCACAGATAATATTGATTAGGAAAAGAAATATACATGCTTGTTGAACTTGGTGACACTGACTTTCCAAAACTAAAGCTACAGTTACAGTTATGTTGATACGTATAAACCACATTAATTTAAAAATAAATCATGCAAAAATATATAATAAAAAAAGCTAATTCTAAGAAATAAACATTAAAAAGATAGAAATTACAATTAGTTAATGGACCTCCGTATCTTAATTTTAATAAAATTCTGAGAAAATGATAAGCGACAAGACAAGAGATAAGAGGATAGCCCAAAACGGTTACATTAGTACTTGCCACGAAATGTCAGCGAGGCTTCTCCGCGCATCGCTATGCAAATATATGCTTCTTAATTACTAAAAATATCTATACTACCATCTCGGTAGTCGTTTACTGCGAACATTTCGTTTGAAACAATTATGTTAATAGCGCCGGTTAAAAGAGCGAGCAATAATTTACAATTAAGTCGGGCATCGAGACGTCCATAATTTCATAGCAGAACAAGATTTCGCAGCAAATTGTTCGCTTCACAGAATGTCACAGAGCTACGTCATAATCTGCACGTTCGGATTTATACCAAAGCCACCCAGGCTCCGTCAGGATACGCTCGGGCGCGTTCCGTTTATAACTATGCTTATAAATTTAGCGGAGTATGTCCTATAACACAATCATACATAGATATTTAGGTACTCGCTCCGGGATGGCGTTCAAATTAATACAGCGGGCGGGAAGGAACACCTGCGCCCGCCTCGCCTCTGTTTCTTTTCTACAAAATTAACTCGCTGTAGTTGGCAACAATGGAGACGGAGCCGTGCGCTCGGGCTGAGAAACTTTTGCAGTTTTTTTCTTTTTCAACTGCGGTGGCTATATTTCAAACTGTCATACTTAATCTTTTTATCAAAGTTTGTTAAGTTAAATACTCATGGAAGTGTTGTGCGGCGTCGCGAGCTTTACTGGCGGATGTCTTTAATTACGTTATTTGGACTTCCTCGTCTAGTTTGTTATCATTAGTGTAATCGTGTGCGCCGTTTGTTTCAGATGCTATCGAAGCGGCCATTTTAATTAAATCTGACACTAACTCATCTATGTTATAAAAGATGAACATTCCAACATATCTTGTCAATTATTCATCTATTTTTGAATGTGCATACTTAAACCGCACCAATAATATTTTGTAATAACGTTAGCTATTCGCACAATAATACCAGGAGAGCAGAGGGACGTAGGAGAGAATAATTTATATTTAATTTAAACAAGACGACATTGGTATTCGAAATACGAGTGCGTAATTAAAATTCCCGCCGCGGTGGTGGTGTTCCCGCTCGCGACAGTTTTCGCGCCAATTTCAGCGCCCGGAAATTAATTGTGACAGGAAGACGCGGCGGTCACATCCGCCTACGTTCCGTTACTCCATTATACCACATTATCGAATAAACTTAATTATTAAAATCCATTAGTTGTTCCAATTCGTAACACTGACCGCGATGTTACACCTACTGATTTATGGGAATCGATTACTGGAGTGCCATCACTTGTCTCAAAACTGGTTAGTTACATATTTCTTCCTACATCTACTAGAATATTTTTATCGTTAAAACGTCTAAACAATTAATAAGTGTCAAGTTTAACATTTAATTAAATATTCGGCGATAAAATCACCACGACCCGTCGGACGCCGTCCGCTCACATTTTAACGTCGTTCTCAATTATTATTTTGTTTCGAATCATCAATTTAAAAATGATAATGTTATGTTTTAAAAAATGGTAGAGTTAGCGATGTGAGCTTGCAGATTTCACGCTGGTCAGGAACAATTGTGCGATCTCGTCGAGGCATCTCCACACCCGAAGACACATTCGTTACAACGCTAAGGGTCTCTAATGGCCTCGCCTCAACTCGAGCGGCCCTTAAAATTTTAACCATTCTTTTATTTATGGTGTCCTTTGTCTCTGGCGATACAGCTATCACACCGGGATCTGTTCGTTATGACCTTTGAAGCGGTGTTTGATAGACGAAGTTCAAAATTATTGACAACCTAACCTAACACTCATTCAGAATACGGTAAAGTCATCACTGGTTTGATAAAGTAGACGATGTCTTGGGCACTATCGCTTCATCTTTAAGTCTGTCACCAGTTCGGCCTGAAGTGGCTATTACTGGTGACGGTAATGGGCCTGGTGATAATATTTTATAAGCAATTAAACCGTCTCTAACACTTAGGTAATTGCATTAATAGACAACGATAAATTGCCTTTAAGAACGTGCCCTTAATGCGTTGAAAAAAACTAAATGTCCCACGATAAAGATCGCCACTCGGTCTTCTTACAATGTAAGTACAAGTGTACATATATATTACAGTCGTTTGAAGAATCGCCGTTGAGGGATTATCGCCCCCATCCATTAAAATAATGCACTCCAAAGTCCGACAAACTGGAGATACCGAAATTGTTTTTATAGTGAAAGAGTTAGGACGCGTTCAATCAGCGCTTATCGAAGGCAACTCTTTCTAAAAAATAATACCCAAGTAGGAGACGTGTTCGCGGGCGGAATTTGCATGCTCATGTCGGGTCAACAGCTTCGTTAAGCCCCCGACGGAAGACCGATGCACGCTTGAAAGAAAGGCCGCATAATCAAGAGCCTTATCTCTCCGTGTTTTAAAAAAATAAAAACTCGCCGCAGCATTGTTAGTTCAGATTGCGACACAGCGATTACACTACTCGCGCGGCTAATTCGAATATGGGCTACACGCAAAGACGCCATTACAAAACTTGGATTTCTTTAAAATAACAAAAATGAAGATAGAGTCATCGGAAAATTCGGGATGAACGATGCGATGTCGACGCGGGGTTGTCAACCGCCGTCAGGTGGCGTACGGATTGCGAGGCTTAAAATTGGGATCCCTAGATCATTAATTTGACAAATGGCCGCAGAACGTAACGCCCGTACGGCGGTCCCGTGGGCCGTGCGCAGACGCGCGGTCGCCACACGCGCCGGCTCTCCCGAACAATACCGCACCCCGTGTGTGGCGCACATTACCCGCGCGCATTCCTTCCTCAATTTATTTGGATTTAGAACGAGATTCTGAACAGCGTTTGTTTTTTTTTTGTATTAATCCACGCAACCATTCCAATTACCAGAGCTCTATGGGCATCTCTCGCTCCCTATTTTTAATTTTTATAATAACAATATTTTGTTTTATTTGACACCTTGTTTTGAGTATTTGACGTGCCGTAAACAGAATCTTCCATTTATAACGTTAAATGTTATAACGTTTAACGGCTACTTAATTTGTACCAGGCAATAAGAATCAGAAGGAGCTCATCAGGGCAATCCATCACAGTCGGGAATTAGTTCAGGCGTCCTCCGCCGCGGGCGCGACTGCTGCTGGCGCTCATTAGTGGTCGAATGTCCCAGCCGTAGGTGACAATTCCATTATATGCCCTCGTTAGGAACTCGCTGCATTTATAGAAATATTATCATGTTCTAATAATACAATACTGTTGGCATCGATGATCGGGACAAAAACTAATAACAGAATTCGCCACCACTTTCCAGCAGCTATAAATTCAAAGTGTAAGTAAGTTCGCACCTCGGTCTAACCCTTTCGGTGGGAATATTTAATATGGAATAAATTGGCAACATCCCCTCAGTGCGTCAAGCAGCAATCAGTGCAATATGCTGCCAGGGTCGAGCTATTATCACTCGTACATGTTGAACCTCGCCCTTCCGCTGCTATCTCAATAACATTTTGACACATACGCCATCTGCGACTGCTGACTAATTTATTGCTTATTTATACCCTTGTGTCTAATTAGTTTTAGAATTATTAATGTTGGGTTTGTAGAAGATGTTGTTGGTCATTTTGTTGTGTTGTTTGTCCATTATACAGTATTCATTTTAGTGTTAGCTACATTCAAACTTGGCTGATTAAATGCCAAAAACAAAAATATCAATAGATATCTTCTTTTTGATCGGCATTTTTTTTTAATATAAAATTCTTTTTCGATTAGTAAATAATGTATTTCTAATATTATTAACATTTAAAGCAGTGCCTTATTCTACTAAATTATTTATAACTATTATCTGGATATCAAAGGCAAAATAAGCACATTTTGTATCGGAAATATATAAAATTTTAACTTTGATATCCAATTCATTTATTAAAATGTCTCTGGCTCCCTGTTCAATTTAAGTGATAGACCTCTTCCAAATTACTATTTTATTACTGTGGCCGCCGCTCTTCGCATTCAGTTTCTACCAAATACACCTGCAGCTCATCGCTAGCTGAAATGCGCCTATATATAGTTCGAGATCAAGACATTGTATTCATTCTATGATTTGTTTACTAGCCTACCAACACAGTGTACTAAGTTTTTTAGGTAACTATTTCATTGATTCTTAATTTTTTAAGATGTTAAAAACTTTCTTTTAAAGTGATTATCAGATCTATCAATAACTTGACTGAAAATCATAATTGTTTGCTCCTAAAAAATATTTCCCTAGTAATAAGTAATGACACAGTTAAAACTCACTGACCAATTTACGTAACCACAGCTTTCGGCACCTAAATTACAACTCTGCAAAACTCAGGAAACCGAAACGGGTAAAAACCCCGAAGTAGTTGTGTCCCTACAAATTAACGCGGCAACATGTGTCGCGCGTAAGTCATTTCGTGTGACGAGACGGGGTCGAAACGCCGGCGATATATTGCGTGTTGTAATTACAACTACGGGTACTAGGGCCCAGGATTAAGTCCAAAGCTGCTGCCACTTTCCCAAATGAAGAATTTTGCCGACTCCTATAATTTATGGGTTTCCAATACCACCTAATTCTTGCTTTTCGATTTGGGTGAATATTTTTTCCTTTAGTCTATTTTTGGTAGCTGTAGGTTTTACCTCTTTTGTTTACTAAATAGTAGTTTTTTACTTAGTAGCAACAGACAAAAGTCTTTTGTTTAAAATCGTTAATCCTTTTTAGCTTTTGATTCGCTTTAACCCGAATTTAGAGAATCTCTGTCTAGGCTTAGCTATAATACTAAAGAACACATACATACATATCATCACGGGTGCCTTACGGCGCCCGAGACCGCCTAGACGGCCCCAGGGTACCCAGCGAAGGGGTTTTAATCCCACCTCGTCGTAGCCGATGGTATGAGTATATACCGAACAAGTGGCTATCTCGTCACGACGTTTTGAATAGACTCAATAACCCATCTATAAACAGTTTTACAAGTTGGTATAGTGAAACCGGGACCGACAGCTTACTTAACTTGTTGCGGTGTTTATGATGGTATAGCCTGTTATAGTTGTATAAGTAACCCATCCCAAGTCCGGTCTTGTTGTCATTGCTTAACTTCGTTAACCACTAGGCTGGGGCCGCTTTTTAAGAGGTATCTAAACACTAAATTAATTATTTATATGTTTACAGATATTAATGATAAGTCAAAAAAAATGTTTTAACAATATGATCTTAAAGTGTATTTGTTTAGGCTGATACCAGATCGACATACACTCTTAAAATAAAAATAAAATAGTATTAATGGATTACGACAATAATCAAAAATAAGCTTTTCTACCGTCCATATCTAGCCCAACCTTTATTTTGATCCTTCGTTTATAATATTTACTCGTAGGCACCTATAATTGCCTGTTTTAGGGCAGTTTCTATGCGGCGCGGTCTCGGTAGGATTTTCCCAAAATACGAGGATATATTATTGCGTGCCCTCTCTTGTGTTTGTCCAGCACCTTTGTATGGATTAGATGAATTTGTACGTGCGCTCTCGTCTTTCGTAGGATTTTTCTTTTTCTCTTTCCTACTTATTTCGGTAAAGCGTTCTAAACTTAAGCTTTATTTTTATTTGTGAAATTGTTTTGAGTAGCGTTTTATTTCTATTTTACTTTACATTCCTTTTTAACGATGATATAAGTCTTAATATTTATATAACTAGCAATGTATTATTTTTGATTACTTTGTTATTTTTGTGGCTTCGAATAAAATACTTACAGTTTAAACAATTAATTCCATTAATTTCACAAACATTTTGATCGTTTTATTTGAAATTTTACAATAACTTGCTTACTTTTTAATCCCCGAGATTAGTCGGGCGCCATTTTTTTTCTATATATATTATACTTGTCTATTTCTATAATACATTTAATTAAAATCTATCAAATTTATTTTTAAATTGAGAACAGAAAAGGCTCATAAATTAAAAAATCCCATTGTTATCAGGAGTTTCAAATGACCCTTCTTCCCGCGAAGGTCGGATAAATCCTCATTCGTAATCCTGTGGTACCAGGGTGACATAGCTTATCGCCAGTGGACGGAGTTGCCGCCAAATGAAGGCATTAGTTTTCATAAAGCCGGCCCCCGATAGCCTCCGGTCAGCCGCCCTTGTACTACAGATAGCTTCTTTGGTAGGGCTGCTCTCCTAGTAGCTGATAAATTGCCTATAAGATAATTTGATAAAAAATAATGGCTACTTTTGTTTTATCAGACAAATAACGTATGCTTAGGTGTATTCATAAGAAAAATAGTTAAAACAAGCCCTTAATTAAATTGTGTTTTTTTTTTATTTGCAGTAAAAAATAAAGTTATAATAGAGTGTCACAATTAGGTTTCATAAATTTTTCACAAGTGCCGCCTAAAAACGTGCAATAAATTTTTGGTACCGAAAGAGTATTTAAAACAAAGCTATAGTACTCAGGCTAGGGCGGCAGGCTCGCAGGGCGGCACTCGGTGATCGCGTACAGAATTAAACCTTAATTAGGGAAAAACAGAATTTATGGCCCTCGGTAATGCCTCACTTTGGCCCACCTGCCCTCTGTTTGTACAGCTGAACGTTCTGCCAAAAATTCTGATACTGTTAAAATTTGTGAAAATAAACTATTTTAGTTTTTAGTTTAAATTTTATAACTTTAAAGAAGTATCTGTTTGAATTACTGATGTATTGACAATAATAATGTATTTATTCCTCACAATGAAAGTTGCGCAATTTAATCCCAGTTTTTAATTGAATTTATTATTATACTAGAAATTGTAAAACAAAACTGAAAACCACCTGAATGTAATTTTGAAATAAATTCACAGGTAGCTATAATTATTTTTATACACAATATCTTGTTTTATATAAATCATGGCGTAATTTTCTCCAGTTCTTAATAAACATTTAACAAAGATTGCGCTACACCGTTACCGTAATTCCACGTTTCAGCCCTCGCCAGCTCGTTATTTAATTTGTTTTCAGGTAATTAAAATCCAAAAACTTCGACGTGAAATTAAATTTTATTCCGTAATGCCCGGGAGACGCAACGTCGTTCCCGCATTAGGTATTCTGCACCTACATTTTCTTAGATTTTCCCCATTTTGCGACCCCTAGCGCTGGTCGGAGAACGGGCCTAGCGAACGTGTCGCAGGCGTCGAATGGCCTGTTTAACTTTTCCTATTTAGGAAAAGCGGAAATCTCACAATAATAATAATAGATATATCGTGGAATACCCGGAGATCATGAGCTCGAGTAGTGAACAATAAAATTAGCCCATCACGCCCTCGGGAGCGGTCTCCTTACCATTATCATAACGAATTTGTCGTCGCTAGCGGCCATATGTACCGTCACTAATGAAACATTCGCCATACGTTTGTAAAGAAAACAAGCAGAGACTCGAAAGTAATTTTGACACCATTCGGTAATGCCTAAATCTTATTACAATTAAATGGATTTGCATACGAAACAGATATATCAGTCGCATGTGCATTTTAAAAGTGCATTCAACAATGGAGGAAACACGAGCATTATGCATTCGGTGACCATTTGACATCGCGGGCCTTTGTCCGGACAACCCTTCGCGTTGGATGCTGCGGGAGCGTGACAGAATTAACAAATCCAGATTAGAGTTGTTATGATTTATGGGCGCCTGTTATCGAGGGTTGAATGGCTTTTGTCATAAAATTTGATAAATTGAATAAACATACGTATTTGTACAAATTTAGTATCTTGTTAAAACTTATTTTTTCGCTGTATTATTATTTTGACTATACAATATTATTAAAACTAAAAGGGTATTAAAATCACTAATCGAACTACCACGCTAAAAATGGATGAATTCAAGAAAAAATATATGAATTGTTCACAGGTGCCATTAGATTAAAATAATTAAGGTTAATGTTATTGTGAAAACCCATTAAAGAAAGTGAATGAGATGTGCCCTGCAGCGTCCCCTGCCGGCGGATGAACAGTTAATGAACTAATCCCGATATTAACATCACATTAGACACAACGGACGCTACACCATCGTTATATCGCTCAAGTCAAGTAATTACTAGGGGCCCAGAGGAAGGGGTTTATTTATTACAGGCCCCTTTCTATTCTCGTGTGATTTGCTTTTTAGGCAATTGTGTAAACTAGTTTATTTTATAACCTAAATTTGTATAATAAATACCTATATTACTTTAACTAAAAAAATACAAAGTTATTTGATATGGATATTAACGGTTTGATTCCACTATTTTTTAATTCAAAATTAGCCATTTATCACGGGCGTCGAACAATTGAAACGGGAAAGTATCGAATTATATCGAACAATTACCAAACAAACTAATCGAATCACAAAGCAATCCGAGAATATCAGGGTTTCTGCAAAATTTATCTGACAGTTAATTTGGAAATGCATCCGCCGGCACCAGGGGCCCATGCGAGCGAGGAGATTACTTATTCAGCAGACGTATAACATATTGCCGGAGTAATTGCTTCAAATATAACCATCTTGTAATTTACTTATGAGCGCCTGGTGAGTCGCTCCACTAATTGTTTTCGGCATTAACTTTAATATAATGTGCTTTTGTTTAAAATCCCTGTTTCTTTGTTTCAGGTTCATCAACGCGAGACGTAGGATAGTTCAGCCGATGATCGACCAATCGAATAGAGCAGGTACTATATTTCTTACATTTATTGTCTTCACACACAATATAAAACTGAATTTCAGTCTCACTTAACATTAACGTCTTCCGACAGCCAAAATTTAGAAGGGTTTCAACATGTAAGAGGTTCGGGGCGGCTTTGAAGTCGAAAATTGAGTTTGTTGACCGCCTGTGGTAAAGTCCAGCCGTTGGGCTCATACAGTATGCAGGCGGTCGCTGCACGCCGAGTAAAGAACGTCCCGAGAGGGTCAGATGTCTTCGAAAGCTTTTAGCGATGCTGCTCGCGAGTTATGCGCTCACCAAACTAACAGCTGCAACAAAATAACGATACTATCTCACAACATATTAACGAGTCCATTTAAGTTAATATTTTGCAACAACATTTCGCTTTACTATCGTTTTATTTTTACGGGTAATTGTATCACAAAGCCCATAAAACAGGCTGCGTGCGTAGTTTGAACAAAAATTCTTGCAAAAAGGACGTCGTAGAAAAAGGGCTTACTCTTGCGAATGGTCCGGGAACGCAAGAAGGGTAAAAAAGAATAATGTCCGAATTCGTTGACCCGTCCCGGGCGATCCATCACTCGCCCCTCCGGCGACTATCGCCGATGTATGCTCGCCTGGTACCTAGAGATGTGGATTTTTTCTGAGACCCTGATATTTGTGAACCTCCCCTATCTGTAATTTCATGAATGAAAGAAGTAGAGAGATTACGATAAAAGCTTTATTACTAACGCGACATTTTTCGTATAAATACTACAAAAAATCCCAATCACATTGCTGAAGGTTTATGTTGACGGTCATTACTGACGGGCAAATTGCACAAAAATGGCCATACAAATATTTTAATTTTAATTTACACAGAAAACGTGCGGAACTGATGAACGTAGCCCAATTTAATCCTCGCAAAAAGCTCAATAAACGATTGACCGGAAATAGCGGGCGATGGTCGAAAGCCGCGTCCAAACGAAGTGTAATTTACAAGCAGACCCGTAATGGCGTCGCATCACTACACAATTTATGCCCTTATAATAAATTCATTAGTAACCGCCGACGCGACGCTTCGTATGGCTGTTCAATTACTATCGTGTAAGATACAGTACCACAAAATATATCGATATAGTTGAAGCAATAAAATTTAAAAATCTATCGCCCTTTTTGAATTTATCACCCCTGCTTCGTATTTGTGTGAAATAGATACAGCGGTGCAATTCATTATCTTAAACGTAACACATGTATTATGCATTCTTAACGGAGCAAAACAAAGGTAGCTCGAGCCAAACTCGTCGACAAAGTTGGGGACGCCCATATCGGCGCACGTACAAGGAATACATAAACGTGAGCCGAACACCAAATAATATAGTGATTGGAAAAGCGCCTTTTGGCTTGACCGCAGGAAATGCGGTGGCCATTTTCTTTAGTCCATTGCCAAAACAATTTTCCATCTATCCTTCCACCCTCCGGTTTTTCCATTTTCCGTCGTCGGCAAACTTGGCCGTGTTCACATCCGCCGCTTTGGCTAGTAGAGGAAATTTAGAATTCGCTCCTGTTTTATGTCGTCGACTCGGTCTGTTTAAAGTGCGGACACTCCTCCAGTATTCTAACTGCCTGCTACTTTGCGCAAATACTTTCCCACATATCATTTGGAATATAAACAAATCACGCACCGATACTTGGCGGTTTTCCGATTTAAAAAGTAGAAGTTTTTTTGTGAGTTCTGAAGAAAGCTTTTCCCATTCAATCACTAATGATGTTGTCATCATTGAGATTGTTGTAGACGATCCTAAAGTTGTAAACCATAACAATGAGGCTCCTTATAATATCATAAAGCACAGTAATCTGATCAAAATGTTTTATAGTCCATCTCGGCGTCCTGGAGTAGATTGTCGCCAGAGATAATCTCAAGTAAGTTATAATATCCTCTCGAACGGTGTGGGAAGCCCCTGTCAAGCCTTGGGGTTCCTTTATTGTTTCCTGAAGTCCTGCACTAAGGAAGTTCGCACCAACTGCCCTCGTACTCTTAGATGTTTGCTACTGAATTTGAAACTATTGCATTTAGCTCGGTGTTAGTGAAGACAAAAAGAGTTTTTTTTTAAATCAGAATTAAAATAATAATATATGGCCCAGGTGAATAATTTCATAGTATTAACAGCGCTATCTGGTGCTAAATAGTTCAACCTATGGCGCTTCCAAGCCAAAAAAGTATTTTGTTTAATTATGTTTTGTCGTATATATAGTTTTCGGTAAAATTCAAATTTATTTATTTTAAATAAAAGTAATTATAAAATTTATTTCACAATGGTAGAAGAAATCTTTAAAATTATAGCTTGAATTTTGTAGTACATAATAAGGGAGATATAGAGTTGATATAAAAAACACTTGAGAAACAAGATATTAAGATGTCTTTTTAAGTTGCTTCTGGTACTCATAGTACAAGCCTAGAGCTTAGTTTGTGACCAGGGCAATATGTGTAATTTGTCCTACATTTATTATTATTTATATAATAGTAAATCAGGCTCTAAAAAAAGCGAAGCTAACGCTATAAAATTAAGTTATATAAATTACAATACTTAGGGCTGATTTTTAATCTTCAGATAAATTTATTCGACAGATAACTTGTATGAAGAACTGTCAAATTTATTATTTCTCCATACAAGTTATCTGTTGATAACTTTATCGGAGGATTGAAAAATCAGCCCTTATTGTTGTAGACTACCAGGAGAGTAGTATTATTAAGATTTTCCCTTAATACCTCAATCATCATCAACATAGGAGGCCAGGGTTCTCATGGATCCTTCTGTTTGTCGCACTCCAGGATAAATGACGCGTGCCCCATAACTGTGCCATGACGGGCCGGATATCGGAATCTATAATGGCCGCGCACCATTACCAAAGTTGCTTGCTACAGCGATTGATAATCCCCAATATATATCGCTTTCGGAAGTCATAACAGTTTTGTGGGAAAATTGGGCGAGAGCAACTAAACAATGGGGTTTGGATGTACGGTTTTATTGCGATACTATGACGTTCTTTTTACCTTCATTGTCATTTTTATGTGTGTGTTTTCCGTTGTCAGTTGCGTTACGTTAGAAAGTTAATGCATTAGGTTTTTCTTCTGCTTAGTTTGATTATTCAGAGATCTTGTCAGTTTGAGAAGCATAAAAAGTCCGTTTCATCAGATTATTGTATCAGAATAAAGCAATATAGTTTAATACGAATATAATAATAACGTTTTATATTTTTAGATATATTTTCTTAGATTTTATTTTATGATTCATAATAAATAATTATATCAACTATTTATTAATATATTGCCTAGAAGTAATCAAATTATAACTTAAAAGATATCCCTTAAACTAGATACATTTAAGCAGAGGGGAGCAATGATTGATATCCGGTTGATATCCAATTCATTTACTAAACTCAGTCTCTTGTTGTGTCTCTAAATCCCATGAGATCCCGCTCAAAGAAGTGGCAAAGAAGGTTAAAACATTAAGTTTTCTACTCCACAAGAGTTTCCAGAGGCTTATAACTCGTAAGTTACCGTTCTCTAGTGTCCATAAAATGTGTAGGGTGTCCTAACTCTAAATCTCTCGAGACCCAGCCTAAAGACGTAACAAAGAAGGTCTCCTAATTAACATTCAGTTTTCTATCCTGCAGTGTTTCCTCACGCGGGTCCCAGTGGGGCCTACAGCCCGGAGGCCACCATGGGTTACATGATGGATGGTCAGCAGATGATGCACCGGCCGCCCACGGACCCAGCCTTTCACCAAGGATACCATTATCCCCCGGCAGAATACTATGGACATCATCTCTAATGGTTCCAGTAGTTGACATTGTAAATGTGAGTATTTATTTTTTGATTAAATATACCAGGAGATCAGTAATATATTATTATGAAAGCACGGCATGGCAGAGAAATTCAAGATTAGATTGTTTAACAAGATTATATCCACTATGTCAGTTGAAAGTGTAGGAAACAGGGGAAGATTTTGGGGCATTAAAAATTACTATTATACATGTGGTGACTTTGGAAGGTTGCATTTTTCGCTAATATAAAGCTTTGCTGAGGGACAAGTATGATTACCGCCCATGCAGATGCATTAACTTTCTATTTTTTTTCCATGGGAAAAGTTTTTCGATTTCATTAGAAAAGTTTTCAGTAGAACCTTATATTAATTAGCCCATAGTGCAACCTTCCAAAATCGCCATTTATTCTGATACACCTGACAGTTTTTCGCATCTGCATGGGCGGTAATCATACTTGTCCCTCTCACCAGGATTGCAATTATATCTTATAATTTAAAAATAACAATATAAATAGGAATTTATAAAAATATGAACATGTGTTAAGTTTGTTTTAAATGGGAAATAATACTTTTTTTTGTTTAATTTCAGATAACCAGTTGAGCTCTGGCGCTGCCGGGCGCGGGGCTGGCCTTCCTCTGCCCCAATCATCGAGGATCCTGGCGATGCAATATAAACTATTCGAGTGTTGATTGTGATAGAGGCATTAGTGTTCAATGGAAACTCGTGATACGAACAAAAAGGAGAACGATGCGACGTGTACATAACTTCATACCTTTTGTAATATTTGAAACAGTATACGATCTCCTAAATTAAGATTTAAAGTCAAATTTAATATTTAAATTAATTTGTAAATGTAAATTAATGTGAAGTGATGAAACAAGATGGCGGACTTGTATTATACGACCTGGTGCAATTGCCCTATTTATAAATATAGGTAAATGAAACTATCACTCTGAGAATAGGAGCAAATTTATGAGTAACAATAAAGGTTTTTTTAGTACGGTATAAATAAATATTTATAGCTAATTGTGTATTGTTATTACTTACGTAATTATAAATAATTTTGATTAGTCGTAAGTTGTATGTACTAGGGTCGCAGCCGATCGAAGCGGTTGCCGAGGTACGCGACTCCCTGTGACGCTGCGTTGTCAAATTTTCCTTTATTTTTTCAACTTTATTGTTACTTCTACTTTCATTGATAATACTTTCTGTTTATGATGATATATATCTATTTGTTTGTAATGAAAAAGTGTTATTATTTCGTTGCAATTTCATTAAATCGCTCAATATCTGAAGTCAATTGTCGAACTGTTTAAACTTAGTATTTAATTTGTGTTACAGGTCTAAGACATATCTATAAAATTATTATTATATTATTATGTAATTGGATTATATAATAGTTTCGCCAGCCCGGTGTGACATAGCACAATTGAAACCAAGTATACGATGACTTTACGATGTTTAAAAGAGATTTAGGTATATTTTGTCAGTAGATCTTAACTAGACAGCCTTCTCGTGTTACCAGGAGACTACGTTATTCTATTACGTTATATACAATATTGTAGTGGCAGCAAAAGTATGAGACTTACGACTGAATATGTGAGCTTCTCATAATTTTAAATGAAAATTACATAAAAGATCCGTGAAAATGAAGTTGATTTTATATGAAAATAAAATTTATTTCCGGTATAACATAATATAGAAGTATCTAATGTATGAATTTATTTATGTAATTGGTGGAATTTATAAGAAATCTGAATTGTAATTCTAAATACAATACGTGATGCGTCGCATTACTGCCTTATGTCATGTATACGAATGGAGATAAAGATTAACTATTGGCATATTCAGAAGAGTTGAGGTGTTGGTAGTACCAGGACCGCAGCTTCACGTAGGAGATGTCCTGCAGCCATCGTTCTTGTCAGGATTATCACCTAACTTAGGGTATCATAGAACAGAATTTGTTGTATCTTTTTGTAAATATTTCTTCGCATAATATCTTTTTTTTTGTATAAAGTCAGTTTTGATTTAAGAAGCGCAGGACAAATACTTGTTATTGTTATATTATTTGCGTGTATTATATTTTATTTAGAGAAAAATCTTGAAACGATAGTTGTTGGGTTATCAATGTATTAATTGAAAATTTTATTTGATTTTTCTCTTTATATGTATATGTACATTATACATATTGATTTGAAAGTCAGGCGTTGTTGTAAATATTGTACGAGAAAATGCAGTACACGCGCGGGGTTACGCGGGACCAAGCACGGCGTTTACCATTCTATAAAGCACTACTTTTTTAAGAGCAAAATTATATTATTTTATTATAAATATCATGCCAAATAATGAATTATTTAGTTTAAAAATAGTGAATAGATATTGTACTCATTTTATTTTATTGATTATTTTAGAATGCAATGAGTACTGAGAGATTGGTTCGTGTAACTCCGCGGTAGGGGTCGGTGCGTCGCGCTGGGTCTCTCTTACAGTGACCTGGTGGTGCATTATACATGTGTAGAGAGTGTGGCGAGTACACAGTGTATGCTGTGCCGCGAGACACAGCTCGCTCCCCCGGCTGACGGTGGAGCGGCGCAGCTCAAGCGGGGTGCGGCGCGACGGCTTACCGACCATCTCTGTCGGCATTATGAATGCTACAAATTGTGTAAAAAACATTAAAACTATAAAAAAAAACTTGTTTTTTTATTTAATTATTTACCCCGTCTTGTTGCCGCCCATTACGAAATGGGCGACGACAAAGAACGACGAATTGCATTACCAGTATATTTTAATATACTCGCTGCCTTATCGTCAATCCAACCACCCATTTCATAACCGCACCCTGAAAGGAGGCTACCACCTCGACAAGAAATCGATACAGTAATCTCCTGAATACCGGTGAACCCACAGACTCAAACCGAAACATGACTAGATCACTTGACGGTTTTTGCATCTGTATGGGCGGTGGTAACGAGACCGGTCGGTCGGCCTGACGAAGTTATAGAGAAAGTAAGATTGTTAAAATAATAAAGTCAAATTTTATTATTTTAACAATCTTACAGCTATAATAAAATTAATATATAATAAAAAATATCTTTCTGCGGGTTGAGTGAGCTGTTAACATTTTTAACTATTTATCTAGCTGCTAAGTATTTATCTAGCTGCTAAGTATAATTAAAATGTAAAATTATATTACATAAACATATGTTTTTTTTTCTTTGGTAAGCTATTTAACCGCTACCACGATTTCAGTTTTTTTTTTTATTGGAGCACGGCATGTGGCTTTGTATGTACCTAATGGTAAGCAGCCTAAAATCCATTAATGGGGTCTATCAATTGTTTAAGAATATTGATAACTGTGGTGGCTATCAATATGGCGGCTAAATGATGCGATTACGAGCTGGGCGGCAAACATAGACCAATTTGTATCACGAGTCTATTTTACTATCGTCAAATCAACCACCTGTTTCGTAACCGCACCCTGAAAAGACACTACCATCTTGACGAGAAATCAATCTAGTAGTCTCCTGAAAACCGGTCAACCCACAGACTGAACCCCTGAAGCATGACTAGGCTTAAACATCTGTATAACCGTTAATAACAAATCAGAGAGCCTATTCTACTAAATGAATTGGATATCAACTGCACGTCAAAGTTAAATAAAGACATATTTCCCATACAAAATGTATGAAATTTTAATTTTCATACGACGTTGATACACAATTGATTTAGTAGAATAAGGTCAGTTGGGCCAGCAAAGATATAGAGTATAGAGGCCCATAAAATTTATATAGAGGCCCATCCCACCTAAAAAATTAAGTAGGTATGTTTTTTTTTTTTCGTTAACAAATATACCTATATATATATATATATATATAGGATAGGTATATTGTTGAGACCGTGATTTTACACTTTAATCAAAATACCTAAACCATATTATCAATGAGAATTTCTCCTTAACTTCTCTCCATCTAATGATTTATCTCTCAAGAAAATAGTGTCTTATTGGTTACAGCTTCTATCCTCAGCTCTCAAACTTTGTGATATAGGGGGATCCTGAAAGGGGGGAGATTCCTTTCCCCAAGTTTCCTCCCCTATTCTTCATAACGCAATCGGTTCAAAGTAAACAACTTTTCCATCAATAATACCTTTTTGATTATTAGCTATGTTTAAGGTGTACGTTTTCAGGTTATCTACTTATACTGTAGGCCTATTACGCCGCACAGCGTTAAGTTATACTTTAACCAAAATTACGTCATTTTGTCTGTCAATTTTTAATGTCATCATTTCGATTAAAGTTTAGCTTAGCATTGTGCGCTTAATCACCTCGCTGCTCTTTTTCAGAAACATTTCGGTAAGCCATAACCGCACCCTGAAAGGAGACTACCACCTCATCAAGAAATTAACACCCGGTAGGCTACTAAAAACCTGTAAATAAAAAGCCTAAAACTGAAACATAACTAAGTCGCTTGTAGGTTTGTGCATCGTAGTAAGGTAGTTTTTTTTTCGTACAATGATACAAATTACATTTTCAATGTGCATTTATTTAGTTTAGAAAAAAAAGCTTATAAAGATACTTTATATATATGTACTTATATATTATATGCTTATATAGGTACTTTTAGTGATGAACCTAACCAAAGGCTTAGTTGCACCAAAATGACCTCTCAGATGGTACCTACTATTGACGCCATTTTAAACTTTAATCATTATAATTATACAATAGGGTATTTGACTCCTTATTGAAACTCGATTAATATGATTCTTCATTACATAATAAGCACACTACATTGATATTTCCGGGATGACTATTATTAATAAAATTCAATGTTAAAATTTGAATTTCCACAATGGCGCTAAAAACGCTGTTTCGCAGTCAATTTCAAGTGTGACGTCACACGCAAGTAAACAATCAAGCATAGATTAAATTCTTCTATATATTATACTTTATTCTATTTCATCCACATGATTTATAATCTGTGTATTGTTTTGTTTACTTGCGTGTGACGTCACCAGTCATCAACCAATCCAAGATGTTTTTGTTATAAATAAGATTTAAAAAAATATTCAATTTTATTTCGTGTAATCTATAAAAGATATACATAATTTAGTTTAAAGTAAAGTGAAATATGTTTTTTTACGCCATTGTCTGATAGGATGACCACAATTTATAGTATATTTTTAATGTAGTTAAATAGCCTATTACAGTAAGTTCGTTTTAGTGCAACTCAGCAATATAAAGAGTAAAAAGTATTTTTTTTACTTAGATTGCGAACTCCGCGTTCTCCATGCAAAATAATTTGTCGCAGAATTAAAATAATATTTTTGTTGGTCATTGTATTGGAAGTACGTTTGTATGGGCGTCAAGCCGACTCCAGGGACCTTAAGTTCAACGACATCAATACAAAATAGACGTTATAAAATTCAATAAGAAATACGACTATATCGTTTTTTTTAATAAATGAACAAGTAAAGAAGCACGGACTACGAGGCGTAGCAGATACTACGGCGCGTAGTCCGTAGCGCGGGGTGTGGCTCGGGAATGGTACTCGACGTTGAGTAATGGCTGTGCGAGAACGTCCACTGACGCGTAGACAGGGTTGTCACTTCTGGGGAATCATGAAATCTGAATAATACATGGAAGTGGCCTAGGGCCTATTGTACGTAATATCAAACATATTCTGTTTTCACTCCTTGGGCATTGATTGGACACAAATATATAATTTTTGTGCACACTTTTTGTTTTACTTTATATGGTTTAAACTTTGGAAAGGCGTTTAGGCCTTACGGCACCTCTAACACCTCCAAGGTACCATATTAATATTACATACAAAATAAATATCATCACGGTTACCTTACGGCGCCCGAGACCGCCTAGACGGCCTCAGGGCCCAGCAGAAGGGTTTTTAATCCCACCTCGTCGTAGCGGATGGTATGAGTCTACACTGAAATAGATGGGTTATTGAGTCTATAAACAGTTTCACAAGTTGGTATAGTATATTATATTACATACAAGAAGAGATATATTTTGTTTAATTTACTGCCGCAACTTTAGTGCATCTTATTCATAAAAAAAACATTATATAGCATTTTATTTAAAAGAGGATGTTCAGTTTACTCGTTAAAAAATATATTTTTGAAAATGACAGAGAATACTTTGAAGTTTGTATTCTTTTGGCATGTGTCAAAGTACATAAAATACTTTGTAAAGTTACTTCTAGTTGGTCCATATTATAGTTATATTGTGTTAAATAACGTTTTATTTAGCGAAAAATCACCCCAGAACCTACAATAAACCTTTATAAGACCTACAAACCTGGTCACTATACGAGTATATAGACGAAACGCCATTTTAACTAGAACATAAAGTTTATAGCAATAAGGAAGTTCACCTACTTATATACTTAGTGCGGTTCGAATATTATTTTAACCTAGTTAAATATATTTATTATCCATTAATTTAACAGTCTGTAAACCCATTTTGTGTCGATTGTTGTTGTTATAATTACCGTTTAATTAATTTAAATAGTTTATTACAAAAAGTTTATCATGGTGTACTCTAAGTGCGGAAGTCTTTTAATCTACTTTTTTTAATATATTATACGGCTCGGGACTCGAATTTCTAATATTTAAATTATTATTTGTTTAAAGAAAAATAGTTAATCGTAAAAAAGCGGCCCAGCGGTTAAGTCACTGTGCAACTGATAACAAGGTTAAGCAGATGACAACAAGACCGGCCTGAGATAGGTGACCGCTTTATACAACGAGGCTATTAGATCATAAACACCGCAACAAGCTCGCCACTTGTTAGGTGTTGCCTCCGAATACCATCGGCGAAATGAGGATGGGTTAATCCCTCCGCTGGGACCCTGAGGCCGTTTAAACGGTTCTCGGGAGCCAAATTGGCACCCGTGATGGTATATATATATTTTTTTATTCGTACAAAAATAATTTATACTAGTCAGATTTAATATAATACCACCAATTTAATATATATTTAAGTATATGTTTTTGTATATATATATATATATCTTCACGGGTGCCTTACGGCGCCCGAGACCGTCTAGACGGCCCCAGGGTACCCAGCGGAGGGGTTTTAATCCCACCTCGTCGTAGCCGATGGTATGAGTCTACACCGAACAAGTGGCTAGCTCGTCGCGATGTTTTGAATAGACTCAATAACCCATCTATAAACAGTTTCACAAGTTGGTATAGTGAAACCGGGACCGACAGCTTAACGTGCTCTCCGAGTTGGTTAGACCTTGGACTTAAAAACACTAAGGTCCCTGGTTCGAATCCCGGTGTGTACCAATGAGTTTTTAATTTAAAAATTTATGTACATTTGTTTGACAACACCACTATAGTTTTTGTAATGAGTCAGCAAATTCAGAAAATCTGGCGCTAAACACAGCACGTTTTTACATTACACGTTTTGTGGGTGATTTTGAGCGTCAATTATAATAGTAATTAAGTTAAATTACTAAAATATTACTCAGCTTAAAATTAAGCACAGATTTTTTATTTAACTTGGATGATAATTTCTTTATATAAATACTTTACTTTTCTTCTTCTTCTTTTAACTATATAACTTTTACGCTTTACGCATAATTTTGCCAATGACATGTGGGTAGATTTATAAAGTTATGAATATGTACGGTAAAAGTGGGATAATAGGATGGAAAGGAATAGGGAAAGGACTAGGTTAGAATTAGGAATTGCCACATGACCATATGCAAACATACGGTATAGTGATGTCAAGTGAAGGAGGAAATAATCGACAGTTATTTAAAAACTTATATATTTTTTTAATATAAAATTCTAAGGGCTGTTTTTTCAATCGTCAGAGTAAAGTATTCGAAAGTTAACTTGTAATGAAAAACTATCAAATTTATTCTTTCTCCATACAAGTTACTGTTGGATAACTTTATACTGGGCTTTTTAGGTCTAAATAATGGGTTTAATTTTCATAGGTAAGGAAAACTTCTGGTTAATTTAGAATTAAAACTACTAGGATAGCATGCTATCGTTAGAGTACTTCGAAAAGTTTTGCAAATCGACTTCCCTAGTTTTTTTCGTGCACAGAACACAGTAAGCAACGCTGCGATTGTATCGCGCGGATGCTCGAGCGACCCATTTGTCAACCTTCTCGCCTCCCTGCCACCCTGGTGCACCCCTTACGACAAAAGAAACGGTGGTTTCAGATGAAACTGAAGCGATGTCAATTTATGTTGCCCTGGTAATAAGATGAATTCCTCTAGAAAGGTTTCCACTTAGAAACTTATGAAAAATATGTAAATATTATAAAAAAATTAAGTAGGTTATATTTTTCAGACTAAAATGCGTTTTAGCAAGTAGACAACCTCCGTAGACTAGTGGTTGCGCCTTTGGCGTTATATCCGGAGGTCGTGGTTTCGATTCCCACCCATGGCAAAAAATATTAGTATGATTTTTCTGTACAGTTTGTCATAGTCTGGGTGTTTATAAAATATAATATGTATTATATCGTTGCTTCTGGTACACATAGTACAAGCCTAGAGCTTAGTTTGTGACCAAAGCAATATGTGTAATTTGTCCGACATATTATTATTATTATTATTTAAAAATATATAAAATCATAAAAATTACCTATGTATGGTAGTTATATCTATTCAATAATAGGTGAGGAAAGGTCTTTATATCTTCTTCGCTAGGCCGCCCGACCGGACTCGTGATACCGCACATACAGATGCAATAATCGCCAAGTGATCTAGTCATGATTCGGTTTTAGTCTGTGGGTTTACCAATTTTCCGGTGACTACTTATTTCTTGTCGAGGTGGTATCTTTCATGGTGCGGTTACGAAGCGGGCGTTGATTTGACGATAAGGCAACGAGGATATATAAAGCAAATATGTCTTTGTTCCCATTCATTTCGTAACCGCTTCATTTAGTCGTCATAGTGGGAGCGATCAATATTGTTAAACACAATGTATTAATATAACCTATTTTATATATAAATTATTTTTATATAAAATTATAATTATTATCCATAAATTACATTATTTATGGATTTTGTAGGTCTGCTTACTATCAGGTAGACACAAAGTCACACGCTGTGCTCTAATAAAAATTAAAAAAAAGACACTTAACTTTAGGACATAAAGATAAAATAAGGAGGAGCCCATGGACCTTAAATCGCCTTTCCAGTTTTAAGAACAGAAGATGGCCGTCGCGATAGAAATTTTTAAAGAAAAAGTGAGAACAAAAGCAATCACTGAGCGTTGATTGGTTGAAATAAGAACAGCAACCACAGACAACTCGTTTGACATTTATAGGTCATTTAAGACATTAAGGGCGGATTTTCTAATCGTCAGATAAAGTTATTCGACAGTTAACTTGTATGAAGAACTGTCAAAATTATTCTCTCTCCATACAAGTTACATGTTGGATAACTTTATCAGAGGATTGAAAAATCAGCCCTAAGGCGGTTCCATATATAATTATTATAAGTTTCAAGCTTTAGGATAACAATGTCTCTGGAACAGGCAACGAAATGTGGACGTTCTTGGTTTCAAAAACTAGTGTATGGTCAGGAAAGAGTTGAACTAAAGTTGTGGGACATTTACATTTACCTGAAAAATGATACAGCCAGAGAAGGCTAATGTGATAATAATTTCTATTTTAATAAATTTCCTATTAGGATATTCGGATCTAAAAATTATAAAGATTAGATTGTAATGAAAAGTGTTATATCGAGTAATTAGAAGTTACGCAAAAAGAAGCTTTATACAGGGTGAATCTAAAAGATTGTACTTTGGGCTAATATGAGGTTCAAATCGAATAACTTTTCCTATGGAACCTGTGTCAAAAATAAAAAAAAAGTTTTGGTTTCTCCTTACAAATTGGTCATTTTAATATTACTAGTTTGTATGGGGAAGGCATTTTTATTTTCATTTGCGACACATGGTTCCGCGTGTAAATTTTAATATGACTAGTTTGTATGGGGAAGGCATTTTTATTTTCATTTGCGACACATGGTTCCATGTGTAAATTTTAATATTACTAGTTTGTATAGGGAAGGCATTATTTTCATTTGCGACACATGGTTTCATGTGTAAATTTTAATATTACTAGTTTGTATGGGGAAGGCATTATTTTCATTTGCGACACGTTTCCATGTGTAAATTTTAATATTACTAGTTTGTATGGGGGAGGCATTATTTTCATTTGCGACACATGGTTCCATGTGTGAATTTTAATATTACTAGTTTGTATGGGGAAGGCATTTTTATTTTCATTTGCGACACATGGTGCCATGTGTAAAGTTGTTCGATTTAATCAGTAGAACCTCATATTAGCCCAAAGTACAACCTTTTAAAGTCATAAAGTATTAGGCGCGGTGAAAATCATTTTCATGAGTTAAACTTGTAAAACTTGTAACTGGTTGTATCTGCTCGCCGCAAAAGGACATCATGGGTTCGAGTCCCACCTATCATGGATTTTTCATTACAATTTTATCTTTATAATTTCAATATAAGATTTTTCTAAAAATAAATCATTAGACATCTATCTACACAAGATGGTTAAACTTTCTCGCTAGTTAATCTTACTTACCTTATGGTGGTAATAATAAAATAGCAAGCACTAAAACCAAATGAACTTGTAACAATAAAATATAAATTAAAACTTTATGATTTGAAAGCGATCACGATGAAGGCAACTGATACAATCATAAAATACATACCAGGATCACAGACCCAGCAGGAGAGTAGAATCTCGCAATTTTCATCCCAGCTAATTTAAGACGGGCCACGGCCGACATGTTTATTGGTTAATTAAAGTTTTACGCAGAAACAAACAGGTAGGGAATAGGTACTGTCTGCATAAAATATTGGCTGTAAATTGAGACATTTTCTTATTTAAATTTTTCCTTTAACAATTTTATTGGCTTTAGTTAATTTATGTGGGATTTGTGAGGCTATACTACTCTTGGATTAAAACGAAAAGAGAATATTTGTTGAACATATCGTACATTAAGAGGAGCGTCTGATCAAACATATCCCATACAGTCACGACCTTTTGGTCTTAACCCTAAAAAATTCATATATTTTTACGATTTTTGGAGGCGTTATACATATGACTTATTCCTGTTTTTTAAGTTTGGTATAGGAAAAAATATATATCAACCCCTGAAAACCGAAAAAAATCGCTAAAAAATCCCTCATATTAAAATAATTCCTATAAAATATCAAGTCAGAAAATAAAAAAATAATAAAACGTACATTCATCGTTTATTTTCTCTTTAATAAAATGGGACCATTTATTTTCAAATTCCTTAAATTTTAGGGGTAGAAAATAGTTTTATTAGCCCGAAAGTGGTTTTGCTTTACATTGTTCCCATACATGTAATCTTTCTTATATTGAGGGTTGGGGGGGAGGACATACATATGCGTTATCAACTCTACCGTCATGCGCAGGGAGAGGTAATACTTTGCAGTTGAATCAGCATGAGCATCGAAGAGCCTCATCAGACGCTCCTCTTAACGCGTAGACCCAGCTACGAGTGTGTCTGACGCCTATCACTATTCGCCCAGCTATTGCCTGTTGTTTAACTCTTAGATGTTTAAATACGAATAATAACCCGAAATTATAATAAATGGTGCTACATATAAAAAAATAAAAATAAAAGTTCCTAAATTAATTTAGTATAAATTTATATATTTTTATTTACGATTTATCCGTATGTCTATAGTTAAATTGAAATAAATAAATAAAAATCATTTTTATTTAGATAAGATATATTTCGCCTTACATGGCGTCTTCAGTCGTATGACATTTTTTTTTTAATAAACAATTTTTTATTTGAAAAAATAATAATAATGTCATACGACTGAAGACGCCATGTAAGGCGAAATATATCGTATCTAAATAAAAATGATTTTTATTTATTTATTTCAATTTAACTATAAATTAATTTAGGGACTTTGGTCGCTTGGCGATCATGCCGTAGGTATATTCCCCGTATATTTTTTTATCACAATATAACAATAATAATATACATAAATAAACCAACACCACTTACATATAAAACACAAGAATATTATATACATAATATTTCAAAAGTCAAAATCAAGATTTACATGAAATACATGTAAATCTTTACAGATATTTATGAATAGTCAAAAAAAAAAGATTAACAAAGAGGTCTTAGAGTGCGTTTGGTTATTCATTAACAAAAGAACGACAAATATTTATTATACCTCGATATCAGATTTAGAACTTAAATACGATGGAATGGAAATCTTAATATCAAAATTACTACCTAACCGAACACACACTACATAACCAACTAGTGTAAGACTAGGTGGCTAGCTGATTCCATTGACCTGTCAATCATTATCTGCCATACAAGAGCGATACCAAGGCGACCAACTTCACCGACCATATCCACGCCTCAAATATTTATTGTAAATAAAAGGTAAGTAAGCAATCACGCACATATAAGTAAAGGTATAAGGATCGGTATTTTTAAGGGCATAAATACTAACTGTAAAGGCGATCCCCTCAGAGACACCCCGGAGAAAAAGAAACCAGCAAGTAAAAAACTCTAGTGCTTTACACAAACTAAAAGAGGAGCACAGCTATTGATTTAACAGATATAAACCTTATCAATCACAAATCATCCTGCGGCGGGCGACGAAAACATCTCGCACCTCCCTTGCGCTACAAGCATAACAACAAATTTATTAAAAATAAATTAATATTAAATAAAAGTTGTGTTTTTTTTTTATATATTGAATGATACATTGTTTATGTTAACGCTACATTGTCACCTACCCGACTTCGCGAGGCCAGTTGCCGAAACAATAAGCGGAGTTTAGAATTTATTTCAGGCCGCTCTCGATTACCAGGCGTTGTTTAGCTTAGCGAAATTCTGCTAAAGCCCACCTCCTATTCATTTCTGCTCCCCTAATCGCAATTAAGCTTAATAATGGAACTAGGCGAAATTAGTTCACCAAAAGAAAAAAAATAAGGATTTGGACATTTGACTCTGTGTCTACCTGTTAGTAAGCAAACCCATAAAGTCCGTGAATGAAACCGATCAATACATTATTGTTTAACACTTTGGTCCCTTGTTTCCGCTATATCCACTATACCGGCTAAATGATAAGGTTAAGAAATGGACAGCAGTACTGCTTTATCGTCAAATCATCAGTTCGATTCGTCATTATATCCTGAAAAGAGACTACCACCTCGACAAAAAATCGGAACACGACTGGGTAATTTGACGGTTTTTGCATATATATAATTAGTGAAATATTAAAAGGCATTAGGCATCCATTAAATGATAGGTTTTGCTCTCAGTTTTGCTACAATTCGGTGATGAAAATCTGAATATTTTAATTTTAGCATCACGCAACCATCAGTCATGACTGTTGGAATTGAATGACGTTTGCATGAGCATGTAATGGACGCTTAAGATTCTTTTTTTTACAGGGTCTCAACATATATTCATGCAGGCACTTAGCGTTAATTAGTATGCAAGGCCCAGGAATGATAGCAACCAGGAGCTGCATACTTACTGCACCGCCTGGTTCTATCATTATTTAGTATTTTAGAAATAATAAGTAGTGAATTGTTCACAGAGCTAATTGAACTCACCCTTATACTAAAATAAAACAATTTTCAACCCAAGCAATCATACAGTAACACACTGCATTTAAATTAACAATAAAACATAGGGTAAAATTACCGCAAAAATTATATGTTTTCCCTTAAAAAATCACCGCGGAATTACCTTATAATTCGATATTATTGCATTAAAACGCGTGCTGTTGTATTAATTCGATAATAGCTTGTTAGAAAGAGCCAATTTAAAAAAAAATGCAAGAAGGGGCCGTGAGACGATTATAGGGTAATTATGGGGGCTGTTAAAGGAGTCTTATGGGGTGGCACTTGCAAAATGTCCCTGCGGCCAAATTGGCCTTAGTGGTGCGCACAAAATGTATCGATAAGGTTATTTTTGACATTGTCATATGTATTATATGTGGTTGCTTAAAAGGACTATAGTTGCTATACAACCCTATACACAACACTATACCGCCATCGGATACCACCTCGTCGTAGTCGATGGTATTCTGACACCGGTATTCATAAAAAAACTTATTGAATGTATGAAAAACACTTTAGTTATAGAAGGTTTTGTCTCCCTTTTTAACAACAAAAATGAATATGCATAATGACAAAACCTATTTTACCTAAAGTGTTTATCAATAAGGCCATGAATCTACACTGAAAAAGTATAAATTACAAAAAAAACACATATGTACGTGTTTTTTTTTATTTATTTATAGGAGCACACCATGGTCTATGTGTCTACCTAATGGCAGCAAACCTATAAATTCCATGAATAAGGTCGATCAATATATGGTTCTTTAATAACATTAATCGCTCCCACTATGCCGACTCAATAATGCGGTAAAGAAATTAATATCCTAGCTGCTTTATCATCAAAGCAACGGCTCATTCCCATTTCATTTAAACCTAGAAACCATTAAATATTCGTGATTAGAACAAGCGATAATGTCCATTAATAAATACAATAATAATTAATCGATATAATTAAAATTTTCCCATCCTTATTTAAAAGTAAGAAAACGCAGAAATCAAAAGAAGGGCTCCGAAAAACCATGAAATAGGTTGCCATGTATGCTATGACTGGAAAATGTGTACAACACTATTGTCTCTACATATTACAATAGTAATATGTAGAATACGACATGTGACACTGTGTTTACCTATTGGTAAACAGAGAGTATTTTTTGTGGGAGAGGTCTCAATAACTTCGTTAGCCCGACCATTTTTTACCACCGCCTTGTATCTGTATTTAACCGTCAAGTCCTCGTAATTTTTCGATTTTAAACTGTGGTTCACCGATTTCAAGATATGACTGAATCGATTTCCTGTCGATGCGGTTAAAATAACGATAAAGCATCGAGGATATTAAATTAGAACCGTAATGCACATTCGTCTTTGTCGCCGCCCATTTCTTAACCGCAACAATTAGCCGTAATAATGGGAGCGACCAATTCTGTTGGTCGCTCCCACTATTCTGGTGTTACACCACGTACTGATATATATTGATCGACCCCGTTTATGAACTTTGTAGGTATGCTTATGATAATGTGGAAACATAGTCACAATCCAATATTTAAAGAGCTATACAGTAAAGGCGATTGTTCACTATAACACACGTAAATTAAGGTACGTATGTACAATAACAATATGTAGTTTGCAGTGAATTCTAATCAATTTAAAATAATTTTATTTATATAGGTAGTAGAAGTATGTATAAATTTACCAACATATTTTATAAATTATATAATACCAATTTTTGTTAGGTATGTATTGTTTTAATATACTTGAGTAAAGGATAGCTACCGAAACTAAGGTAAATAGTGAGGTTCTTCCATATCGCTGCTAATTGGGGTCCCCAAAAGACTGGCTGCGTGTCCGCGGAACGAGCCAACCCTTTGGTCACCGGAGACGAGACACCGGTCACGACCAAACACTTCGATATATACTTAAATATTGTTTATGCACCTGGTCCCCACGGCCCCATAGTCCCTACTCCAAACGGCACAAATATATAATCTCTATCAAGGACTGCATATTTGCGCCATTTGAGGCATTCCAGTGCAGAAGCGGCATTCCAGCCATTTTTGAAATCCTTGGCGGATGTGTCGGCGCCAAGGTATCTGCATATATTGCGTCCCATACCATGCATCGGCCACCCGTCCAGGGGACTAATGTCATACCATTGGGTCTCTTGCCATCATCCCATCTAAAGCAATTGGCCTAGGACGGCAGGGATATTAACGCTGGCAAGAGCCCGACGTATTATTTGATTTAAGTTGGCGTGACGAGATCTTCTTCCACCACTTCTGCAACACGGTGGCGGCCAAGTTGGTCGACCGTCTCACCGCAGCGGCAGCGATGTGGAAGAACGAAAATCGCACCCAGGCGAAGAGATATTGTCAAACCAAGAGAATTGTTGTCCAGTAAAGTACCAATCTGTGATGAAGGTAAGGCCTGCAACCAAAGCCCAGACTCCCATTGGGCGACAGCTAAAAGACGAGCACGGTTTGCGGATGTAGTGGCCGAGGTTAAAAGAGTATTTTGTACAGTTTAGCAGATCGGCTTATCCCATAATTTTTGAGATGTTTTAGTGATAGGTGGATCTAACGATTGGCATATTTCATACCAAGCTATCCTGGTTTCTGGCAAGTGCGAAATCACGAAATCGCTTTGCGATGGACCTAATATTTTTCCAATAGATTTTTTACACTATGACCTGAAGCCAGAAATGCTGGTATGGATACACTGGAATTCTGACGAATACCTAAACCTCTAAAACGAATTGGCAAAGACGCTAAATAATTAGGAAAAATTATTTTGGATAAATGTTTTCTAAAAGATTTTGGAATTCTCAAATTGGTGAACAGCGTAAATAATAAATGAATTTTGGAACGAAAAAACAGTGATGAATAATGTAAAAAGCCATATGGGTATTAATTTGGAATATGCGGTCGAAAACTGAATTAAAAAATTGTTTTTTTTTCCGGAATAAAATTAGGAATAGCTTCTTCGTGTACTGGTGACCCTAAGAGGCGAATTATATTTTTTTAACTAATTGGAGGCTACCGCATGAAGTAATCTTTAGTGTAAGTATATTACATGTCCTTTCATATAATCTATGTTATTCAGAAGAAACGAACAGCTCAATAGAATCCAGCAACAATAGCGATATAATAATTCTGACCACAAAAACAGTCGCGTACGTACTATGTGAACTAATTCCAAGACACTGCATGAATTAATCTTCGGTTTAAGTATATTACATGTTCTATTATATAATCTAGATGACATTCAGAAGATAATAGAATGATAGTTGACATACAATAAATACCGAACATCCCAATAGAATCCAGCAGCAATAGCGATGTTGTAGCGACAAAAACAGTCGCAAACCTAAGTATATTAAATAATCCAAGGATACCGCATGAATTAATCTTTGATGTAAGTAAGTATAATGCATGTCCTATCATATCGTTAATCTATCATACAAAAGGTCTAGAGATTTCACATTAAAAAAGCATGTTACCCAATAAAATCCTGCAGCATTTAGCGATAAATCGTAGCGACAAACACCGTTGTGTGACTAAGTTTGTTAACTAATTCGAAGACACCACTTGATTTAATCTTTAGTGTAAATATAATGTATGTCCTATCATAGCATCTAATTGCCATATAGAAGAGAACTGAAAGAGAGTTAACATAAATCCGAGTATATATCATAGATATATATATCTAGTGGCGATAAAAGCAGTAGGGTACACTGCATGAATTAATCTTCGGTATATGTATAATGCATGTTCTATCATGTCGTCTATCTGTCATGTACGAAAGGTAGAAAAGGAAGAGAGTTTACATCACATAAAATGTGAGCGACCAAACAGTATCCTGCAGCATTTAGCGAGAAATCCTGGCGAAAAAAGCCGTCACATGCCTATTATGTTGACTAATTCGAGGACACTGGATGAATTAATCTACGGTATATGTGTAATGCACGCCCTATCATATCTAGATGTTATACGAAAGGTAGAAAGGAAAGAGTTCACATTAAATAACCATGTGACCGACCAAACAGAATTGCAGCATTTGGCGATAAATCGCGTCCACAAAAACCGTTGCGTACGTAGGTATGTGAACTAATTCGAGGACACCGCATGAATTAATCTTTAGTCGCGGCGTTCCATCAAACCGTTTTGTTCAACTCTGTTTAGCGCAGCGGACAGAACATATTGCTGACCCATCGTAGAACTCCGTCATACTAATTGCAAGTAGTAGTTGTATTCTTGTTTTGTTTCATTTGGTATGATAAAATTTTAAGGTATGTTAGCATTTTTTAAATGGTGTATTAGATACTTAACTATATTCCTTGTGATCTCTAATCATATAACTTTGTAAAAACATTATAATTTGTGAGATATGGAAACTTATCTATATATACTAATAATATAAAGTTGAAGAGTTAGTTTGGTTGAACGCGCTAATCTCTGGTTCAAATAGAAAAAAATGTGCACACAGTACTACCAATATAGTAAATGTCCACATTTTTCAATGATGCTCCATCATTGAATAATGTGGCAAAAACGTGGAAAATTTATTCCTTTTGAGAGCTTCCGTTGCGTACGCTGCGAAGTTACGCAGACGAAGTTGCGTGGGTCTACTATTTTATAATGTTACAACTTCAAAATTGGTTATATTCAACTTAAATTAACGTTTCGATTAACACATTAATTCATAAGCCTATTAATTTAAAGCTCTACTTTGGATCGAATGTCACTACACCACTACACAGAATCATGAAAAAACTGCAAACACCTCATTAATTCATTATTATTTGAGTTGTGACAATATAACATAGGTACATTAATATAATTTGCGACAAGGTGTATTGTATATTCGAGCTACCACAGATGGAGTAGCTTCGCGAACATCCCAGAAGCTACTAAATCATTTAGTCTAGAGCACGCTATGGAAATTAATGGATATCTTATATCACCGGGAACAGCATCTAGCCGATAACGTTGTGGAGAATCGAACCCGAGACGGCCAGTTCAAAGCGAACGTCCCGCTGGGCTGCGTGCTCGCGACATGCGCCTACCAGGCGGTCAGCCGGGCGCAGCGTGAGCCGGCCTTAAACCGCTGATGCGATAATAAATCGTGTTTTAAAACCTCTCCCGCCTCATGCCCCCCTGGTACTGGTGCAACTATTTCATGTTTAATGGACCAAATAACTGCTTTGATAGCCAGTCTTTGTGACCGGGGGCTATTTTAACGATTTTCCGCTAAGAAAATTTGCTAAAATATTAACTAGTTTTCTTCGTCCGAATGCGTTAGGTATCCTATGAATCCTATCCTGCTATTATATAAATATCACGGGTGCTTTACGGCGCCTTAGACCGGCCAGACGGTTTATTGTACCCAGCGGAGGGGAGGGTTTACCTCATCGCAGCCGATGAGACGGATACGTAGTGGCAAGGTAGTCCCGGTGTTTGTATAAACCTAAAAACAGTTTCACTAGTTGGTAGGATAGTAGAACTAGGACCAACAGCTTAACCTGCTATGGTTTTGTCAAACTTTTTTTTTTATTTTACATAAAAACAACTCATTGTTACACGCCGGGCTTGTACTCGTGACCTATAAAAACTCCGGTGTTTCTAATCGACTTTATAAATAAATAAATCATGTATTCGTCGGAACGTAGGTTACAAAAAGGTCTTATCAAACATATATGGCTCACTACATTCAGCCAATCTGTGGCACACGAAAAAAGGAGGATGTTCTTAATTAGGTTGTATTTTGACTAACCAACTAGACACCGTGTATATTGCATACATACCTTATAAAACATATATTTTGGCAGAAAATGGCGGATCCAATAAGCAGTACAAATGGATACATAGATTTACCTCATTACAGTTAATATTTATATATAATAATAATATGTAGGACAATTTACACATATTGCTTTGGTCACAAATTAAGCTCTAGGCTTGTACTATGTGTACCAGAAACAACGATATAATACATATTATATTTTTATAAACACCCAGACCATGACAAACTGTACAGAAAAACGTACTAATATTTTTTTGCCATGGGTGGAATCGAACCCACGACCTCCGGATACAACGCCAAAGACACAAGACCACTGGTCTACGGAGGCTGTCCTATATATACAATATCGGCATATTTACATCTTTTTATATTTGGAAAACAGTTCTGCACCCTAAGCATACTTCTTTCTCCCAAAGGTTAGCTGGTAGAAAATGCCGGCATTAAGCTCGCCTATGCATACCTAATCTTGTGTAATAAAGAATTTTAACTAAAAGAAATAAATAGATAACGAAATCCAAAACGGGTCAATCAAACCATTGTGTTTAACAACATTGAATGCCCGCTATGCCGGCTAATGATGCGGTTACGAAATAGGCGTCGACTAAGACGATTTTACGAGTCTATTTTAATATCCTCGCTGGTTTATCGTCAATTCAACTGCCGCTTTCGTAACCATACCCTAAAAGGAGACTACCGCCTCGACGAGATATCGATGCTGTAGCCTCCTGAAAACCGGTGATCCCATAGAATAATTGATAAATGCTTATCAAAATCAAAACATAATGAATGTGCTGTAAATAAACTGTAAATGATTTGATGATTTTTTTCCAACCGCCAAGTCGAGAATAGAAGCATGCTCTTTTTACTCAGATTTAATTTTTTTGGTTTTGCTTTAATGAATACATATTTTTCTAGTACTAAAAACTGTACTAAGAGATATATATCGATATATCTTCGCCTGATTAATGTATTTACATCATAGATAATACACATTTACACGTAGCAAAAGAAGAAGAAAAAATGGATGTAATTTTGACTTACACAATCTTAATATTAATGAACTTTTAGGATTTTTTTTTTCAGATTTATTGGAAGTGCGAAATCTAATTTTGTATGGAAAACGCGGAGTTCGCGATTGCGACTCCAAGAACCTTGGGTAATACAAATCATCGGGAGGCAATCTTCATATATGGTGCAAACATTAACCTAAGGCTGAGTTGCACCAAAGTGTCCGTTAAAATAATTGTAACGATTAAAGTTAAAAATGGCGTCGAATGTACCAGCTGTCATTTGTCCAAATAAAACTAGTATATTCGCCATTTTTAACTTTAATCGTAATACAACTCAATCTTAAACTTAGACATGAGGCCTTATTCAGAACTTGCAACCGCTAATCACGACAAGACGTTGCGCAAACTATAAATATGGAAATATAAGCTCTATTCCAACGGTTATATAGTATCTATTAGGTTGGCTATAATAATGCCGCCATCTTGAAATACACGAATTCTTCGCAAGTTTGAACATGTGTAGAGCATTGGAGTTTCAACTTTATAATTAACAGGAGAGAACTTACATTTCAATACCCGTACTTTACGCAAAATGCGCGACGGTGAACGTGTCAAAACTCGGAATAAAGCCCCTGGGGCCTTATTCCGAGTTTGCAAACGTTAAACACGACAAGACGTTGCGTAAACTACAAATATTGAAATATAAGTTCTATCCTGTTAATTATAGAGTTGAAATTCCAATGCTCCACACATGTTCAAACTTGCGAAGAATTCGTGTATTTCGAGATGGCGGCATTAATATAGCCAACCCAATACAGACTATATAACCATTGGAATAGAAATTATATTTCCATATTAATAGTTTACGCGACGTCTTGTCGTGTTTAGCGGTTGCAAACTCGGAATAAGGCCCCTGATCAAAACTTCGCATACGCCGCCGGATGACAGCTATAATATTATACGAAACTAACTGGGTTGGTGTAAAACAACAGCGTACAAAAAGGTTAAAACATAGTAGGCAAAAGTGGCTAAATGGTGGATCTAAATGCTCCCTTCTGACTCCGTTACACTCTTCAAGATATAGGGTTTAGTTATAATTTGATAAATTCTGAGGAATTGACCAATTTTTTTTTTCTATATGCTACCGCTGATGAATCCACGGAATTGCAGCTGATGATTGCACGAAGCCTTATATACGTATATATAAATGGTGCTTGTACACTGAAGCACCATTTATATACGTAAACTCTAACTGTAACTGTGTGTATAGGTGTTTTACACTTAACAAGATAGTCCCAACCCCTATAAAGATAACATGTAAAATGTAAAATTTAATAAAACTTAAAATAATGTAATATTAAAAAAAAAACTGTGGCTCTACCACAAGTTTTGCTAACAGTTTCTACTATAGTCGCTAATAAATAAGAGAGATTTATTTGAAAAATAAAGCGATTCTATTGGTAGCTCTATCTATAGTTCCTAGCGACTACAGTAAAAATATATTACTAAAACTTGTGGTAGAGCTACAGTAAATCCAAAAATAGTAGTTCGGTTTGAATGGTGTGCCTTCGCAGTAATTGGTATGGCGTGCCTATTACACACCAGAAAAACAGAACTTTTACGAATTAAGATAACTTAAGATACTTGAGAAATAAGTTGAATATTACATTTATATTCAGGCATAGGTTATATAACAAAGAAAATCCAAAAGCAGTAGTTCGGTTTGAGCGGTGTGCCTTCACAGTAATTGGCACGGCATGCCTATTTCACGGTTGCAAACAATCGTTCCAAACGTTTCCGCGTCACTACACACCTGAAAAATGGCACCTCCAGCGATTTACTTACATCTCCCTTTTTACCCAACCATCACCGTTTGTAGGTATGCATTGATTTGTTGTATGTATAGGTACTAGATATACCCCCAGTTTTTAGAATGTCTATCAAATTAATGTATAATCGAAGTTAGCTAACAAGGAACAGGATAGGTTGAAAACTTACATGACGTTTATGTATCAGATATATGAATTATCATCGCCATACCACAGATTCCATCATAAATAGCAAATTACCAATACCATCTCACGCTCGAATTCATAATTCCAAATTCAATGACTGTTACACCGTTAGAATCATTAAATAATTTCATAAAATTGACAATATTCGACTACCTGGGGACTATCATACATCTGGACATTCGGAGCTCATTACAGACTTGGATTGAACATACGATTGTGACACAAACTTGAATTACTAATAATTTTCACATACACTTACATATCCGTACATACACCTACACTACAGATACATACATACACTCATACCTTTTTTAAATAGGAATTGTTTGTAATGTATATATGGAACAACAACAAAAATATTATCTACCGAAACTTTAAAGCGTTTTGAAAAATAAATTCGGAAACTTTCGCGGACGAGTTTTTCAAATGTCGGGTTTTTTCCAAATATAATGAGACATCTGTAACAGCCATATATACTAAAATTATAAACGGTTTTTATTATTTAATTGGAACATGGTAAGCAGACCGACAAACTCCATAAATGGAACCTATAAATGCAATGTTGTTTAACAGTATTGATCGCTCCCCCTATACCGGCTAAATGACGAAATCGGCGCGGCGTTACGAAATGGGTAACATCAAAGACAAATTTGCAATCCTCGCTGCTTCATCGCCAAATCATCTGCCTATGTCGTAACCGCACCTATAAAGGATGCTCCTGTAGTTATATTAATAAACACTTTAGTCAAGTATTAAATTATTATAATATTACTACAAAATACAGTATATAAAAATATATGAATAACATAAAATAATTTAAAACATAATAATAATAAATATTAGATAGAGACTAATAATTATATTACTAATTTTTAAAACAACCTAATATTAAAATATTAGTAACATTTAATATTAAATTATAGTAATTTGAATAACATAAAATAATTAAGGCAAAGTAATTATGAGATATGCAATTGAAAACATAATAATAATAAATATTCGATAGAGACTAAGTTATATTTCCAATTTTAAAACAATCTTATATTAAAATATTAGTCACTATTAATATTAAATTATAATAATATGTATAACATAAAATAATTGAAGCAACCAATAACCAGTTTTAAAAACAAACTAATATTAAAATTACAATATTTAATATTAAATTCTAGTAATATTAATAACAAAAAATAATTGAAGAAAGTAAATATTAGACAAATAATTGAAAACATTTTTCCAAAACTAATAACTTTATTAACAAATTTTAAAACAACCTATTATTAAAATATTAGTCACATTTAATATTATTAATAACATAAAATAATTGAAGCAAAGTAACAGGGCGGCATAAGATCAAGGAGTTTATTCAATTAAGTCACTTTCATTAAGGGCCGCTCCAGCAATGTAACGGCTACATAAAAGGACTTGCAATTTCTTTATTACCTCATTCCAATTCAGTCCAAGACATCCTCCATGTCAATATAAGAAACGCAAGATAGATGTCGCCACTTCACTTCGCTTAATAACTAATAAACTTATATGAAACGACGTATATATAACCTCTATCGAGCGATTTTAGGTCTTATTTTAACGAATATAAAGTTTAAGTTTGTTGGTTAATGATATGTTTGTAAGACTTTATAAAGTATTTTACTTGAAAATTTAAATCAATAGTTTATACAAACAATTTAGTTACTTATCAACAACATGTTAAGGTTTAAAATACTGTAAATGGTAACTGAAATATGACGCATTGGTTTAAAGCTTCTGCAATTGTTTACAAAATATATCTTTCCCTTACATTCTAGACAATGTTTGCGACTATCTGTCTCTGTCTTCAAGTTACGTGACTAGACATTTAGATGGTCACTTCAGTCGGATAATACACGTAGGTTTGACAATAACGTTTGATTGGATTATTGAAAGCTTTGGAACCTCGTGATTTATGGTCTCCTGGTATTAGTGGCTTCTTTAACTGGGAGTTTCATTACATTTATTGAATTTAAAAGCTTTGAGGCTTTTTTTTATTGGACAACGGCATGTATGTCCTGGTGGTGAGGCAGACCTACAAAGTCCATGAATGGGGTCAATCAATAATTGTTCTTAAACAAATCGCTCCCACTATGCCGGCTAAATGAAGCGATTACGAAATGGGCGGCGACAAAAACGAATTGCATTACGACTATATTTTAATATACACCTTATCGTCAATTTAACTACCCATTTCGTAACCGCACCCTGAAAGGAGACTACCACCTCGTCAAGAAGTCGGTGCAATAGGCTCCTGAAAATCGGTGAGCCCACAGGCTAAAATCGAAACATGACTAGTTCACTTGACGGTTTTTGCATCTGTATTGGCGGTGATAACAAAACCGGTTGGTCGGCATAACGATGTTATAGGGACCTTCCACTCAATTTTGGGTTAAAATAAGTTTAAATAATATTAAAGATATTTTTTACCTGAAAAAACAAATAACTTAATATAACCAAAAAAAGATTATTGAATTATTGAAAGCTGTGGAACTTCGTGATTCATGGTCTTCTGGTATTAGTGGCTTTCTTTAACTAGAAGCATAGAATTAGCAAAGCCGGCTCATTTAGATATTAGGAAGCTTTTGAGAAGAAATGAGTTAATTTTTTACATCTATATATAATAATCGATGACTTGCAGATCTATGTGCAGACCGATATTAACACAATTAATAGTGCAATAGCTTGGCTGAATTCTGATCTTTCTAATATATATGTCATATTTAAAAAAAGAGATTATATAGATATGATTACTATTTAAATTCATAGGTAGTTTTTATTTATCTTTCATTATTCTATTCCTTTCCACTTTGTTACTTCTCCTTTCTCATTTTGTAGTTGGTAGTATTGTGTATATGTAGTTTATGTATGTATATATTTAATATATTTATTTATGTATATGTATAATAGATTGTAAGTATTTTATATAATATTCACTGGTTTATATACTCAGTTACTATATTGCACCTACCTCACTTATTAACTGCTTTTATTGTCCTGAAGGTTTGACTGGTAGAGAATGCCTAGCGGCATTAAGTCCGCCTTTGCATTTTGTATGCAATAAAGATTTAAATAAATAAATAAATAATAATAATGTAGGACAATTTACACATATTGCTCTGGTCACAAACTAAGCTCTAGGCTTGTACTATATGCACCAGAAGCAACGATATAATACATATTATATTTTATAAACACCCAGATCATGACAAATTGTACAGAAAAAACGTACTAATATTTTTTTGTTATGGGTGGGAATCGAACCCACGACCTCCGGATACAACGCCAAAGGCGCAACCACTAGTCTACAGAGGCGGTTAAAATATATATTCTCGGTGGTCAATCGCTACCCCATTATTGGGTAATTAGGTAGTCATTAATAATCCAAAAATTATAAACTAGTTCAGAAAAAAGCGGATAAAAAAATTTCAGTCACAGAATTTTTGGCAAATATTAAACCAAATTTCTGCCTAAACAATTGAAATTAAATGTTTTCGCAATGCAGCGCGAGAAGACGAGTTTAAGTATAATTCCTTTAATTTAACATTGGAGATAAGAGGAACGCGCCCTAATGCCAAAGTCGCCTTCAAACATGAGAACAGAAGAAACAAAAAGTAAGAACATAAATTATTATAACCAATCATTGAGCATTGATTGGTTGAAGTGAGAACAGAATATGGCAACAAACTACGAGTAACATGTTTGATATTTCATTTAAAAGGCGTATTTAAGGGTTCTGAGTCGTTCCTTACATACTTACGACGATTTCTAATACTTATCACAACTTGTAGGTAGTCGAAATTCATTTATTATTTTTATGTTACAAACATATATATTGTACGCGAAAATCTTTCTGTTGTGGGTAATAAATAATTTTGTAAAATATTTAAAAAGTTTTCTGATTAAAAATTAATAATTAACTAGGGTAACCAGCGTAGGGATTTTTAATCCCACCTCGTCGTAGCCGATGGTATGAGTCTACACCGAACAAGTGGCTAGTTCGACGCGATGTTTTGAATAGACTCAATAACCCATAAACAGTTTCACAAGTTGGTATAGTGAAACGACAGCTTAACGTGCTCTCCGATGCACTATAGTGGTGTTGTCAAACAAATGTACATATTTTTTTAAATTAAAAACTCATTGGTACACACCGGGATTCGAACCAGGGACTCAAGTGTTTTTAAGTCCAATGACTAACCAACTTGGCCACCATGTATATTACAATAAATCTAATGACCGTATTACATATTTTTATTCTGCGCATGTAGTAGTCGACTAATACTGGAAGTGCGAAATCTCATTTTGTATGGATAATGCAGACTTCATGATTACGAATAAGTCCGTAATAGTCCTTAAACTTTAAGTTCTATAATAATAATAATAAAAGTTTATTTGCCAGAATATGGTATAAATAAGATGACACAAAAAAAAATTTAGCTCAACATATTCTACCAACCAGTGGTGTGCAACGTAATTTGTACATTTTCCATAATATAAGTTATCACATTCAAACAAAATTGTATTTACCTTGCTACCAATAATTACACAAATGTCACAATTAATAATTGGCACAACGTAAAACTACATTATCAGAATTAAAACAAAAAATGTCATAAAATTGCAAAAGAATTTACAAAAAGATTTAAAAAAAAAATATTATATATTAAATGTCATAAGTAAAACAATTAGTTAAAAATATTATTAGCAGCGAAGAAAAAGATAAGCGAATAGACGAGTTCAATGTGCTTCGTTTAATTTACCTACCATTGGAATACAAAAAAATATATACTGAAATCTTCATTAGCAAACAAAGCATGAACTGTTTTGTTTACTTGGTCTAAACTAGATAAACAAATGAAAGTTGTAATGTTATCGCAGTGCAGTTTGCAGCCGGTAGGGGGCGCGGGCGGGGAGACCAGTTTAAGTACATTTCCTTCATTTCAGCATTCCTGCTCGCGATCATTGTAGCAATTTTCCAGGGCATCCGTCGCGTTGCTCTCGCCGTTTACTACTAGGAGCTTTGGGGTCTTTCTATTCAATTTGTTTTTTGAATTTATAATGCTTGTGACCTTTTATAATTTAAAAAACATCACTTTTTTATTTAGAGATTTTTAACACAAATTTACACTTTCCCATACTATTTTTTTTTATATATATTTTTATTGGAGCACGGCATGAAACTTTGTATTTACCTGGTGGTAAGCAGACCTACAAAGTACATGAATGGGGTCGATCAATAATTGCTCTTAAACAAAATTTATCGCTCCCACTATGCTGGCTAAACGATGCGATTACGAAATGGGTGGCGACAAATTACATTACGAGTATATTTTAATATACTGGCAGTATATTTTTTTAAACATACACTTTCATACCAGCCTGGTTCTGACAATTACAAAGACAAACACAACAACACTATAAAGAAAATATAATAATAATTTTGTTTTCATGTATTTGTTTTTTCTTTATATTTGTAATATTTACTTACTTTAGTATCCTTACATACTTTATTAATATCAGCTTGTTTAACAGCATTGAGCATTGAGCGGATAATTGATGCGGTTACGAAATGGGTAGCAACAAAGAAAAAAAATCATTACAAATCTACTTTTAATATCCTCGTTGCACTTCGACAAGAAATCCTTCCAATAGTCTCCTTAAAACCCACAGACGAAACCGAAACATGACTAGGTCACTTGACGGTTTTTGCACCTGTATGGGTGGTAATTGAACTGGTCGATCGGCCTACTGAACTTATAAGACCTCTCTCACCTAAATAAAATAAAAACACCAACTTTTATATTAAAAACATTTTACGAAATGTACCAGGGCTCCATGAACGGAAGGAGTATGGGGTACGAACCAAAGAGGGGGTAGTGTGACGTCGCCTGAGCGTGTGAAAATTACATTCCTTGAGTGCCTCGCATATCTATCAGAGGCAAATTTAACTTTAGTTCGGAACCAAGTGTTACCTACTTCACTAAGATATTATTGCAATCTCCTCTGAGCTCTACTCGCTTTATATTAAGTTTCATTCTCTTATTTTTTTGATGTTTGTGCTTACTTTATTAAATTTTATTATGTCGCCGTTCGTTAGTCACGAGTAAAACTCAAAAACGGCTTGGCCAATTTTTTAATTTTATTTTCAAAAACAAAATGAAATATACTAAAGAAAAGCGAAAAAAGTATTGTAAAAATAATAATATGTGAAATGACGATACACATGGTCATTGTTTATTTTCATCCCTCACAATTTTTTTTTTCTTACTTGTGTAAGTTTCTACATTTGTAATGTAGAAACTAGAAAGGATGTATCGGCCATTTTTCAACCATCATTTCAATGTTTGTGTATATCTGTCATCTGTTACTATTTATTTTAGTTTAAGCGACTACAATTTCTGATGCTACTGGCTTTAGCGGTGACCAATAAATCACACGGCCAGTCATCAGGAGTTTGCGGAGAGCCATCATCTTTGTAGGAGATACGAAGTTTACCAGGTCAGCTAGTAACAAATATACGTGGTGGCCGAGTTGGTTAGACCTTGGACTTAAAAAACACTTAGGTCCCTGGTTCGAATCCCGGTGTGTACCAATGGGTTTTTAATTAAAACAATTATGTACATTTGACAACACTACTAAAATAGTGCCTCAAAGAGCACGTTAAGCTGTCGGTCGCAGTTTCACTATACCAACTTGTAAAACTGTTTATTAAGTCTATTCAAAACATCGCGACGACTTGCTACTTGTTTGGTGTAGACTTATACCATCGGCTACGACGAGGTGGGATAAAAAAACTCCTCCGCTGGGTACCCTGGGGCCGTCTAGGGGGTCTCGGGCGCCGTAAGTCACCCGTGATGATTTAATATATATGTATGTAGCTAGTAACACAATAAAATTTTATAGAGTTCTACATAGCCACGCTATGAATTTAGGTGGAAGCGGGTCTCTATAACTTCACAAGCCCGACCCAGCGGTCTCGTTACCGACGCCCATAACTCCTGAAAACTGTCAAGTTACTTGGTCATCTTTCTGAGATTCATCAGTTTTCAGAAAACTACTGCATTGATTTCTTGTCGAAGTGGTAGTCTCCTTTCAGGGTGCGGTTAGTTGATTTGACGATAAAACAGGATATTAAAATAGACTCGTAATGCAAATTTGACTTAATTTGTCGCTGCCCATTTCGCAACCGCATTAAATAGCCGACATATTAAGTTGTTAAAAGATGTATTAATTCAACCCCATTCATGGACGTTGTAGGTCTGTTTACCATCAGGATATAAAGTCACATTTCGTGACAGGGACAAGAAGACCCTGAAAAATGTATTTCATGTTAGAGACCCTACATTTATAACCCTAAATTAATTCAATAGTCTCCTGAAAAACCGGTGAAACCACAGACTAAAACCAAAACATGACTATACTCTATTTCACGAGTAGTGACGTCATAAAATTTTAAGAGAAAATGCAGATATACTACGCATGGCTGAATTTGTAATGTCGGTTTGTTCATTGAAATTACATTTTTTAATTGTTTCCTATAGAAAATTAGCGACATCTAAATTATATTTATATTCTTGTGTATGACGGATTACGTTTAGACGCGATGTCGTTACAATCAGTTCTCGTGGAAAAGACTTTAGGTCACTTGACGGTTTTTAAATCTGTATCATATTTTATTTTATATATATTTATATTATTATTTATTGCTTGCATTATTGACTCAATTACCTCTGATTTCAGTTCCAAGTCAAACATTTATTTTGTGAATATTGTTGCATGAAGACGCCTATATGCATATGAAAATTAATAAAGCAGTTATAGTTTTTATTTCAACAGATAGATGATTTGACTTATTATGTTGATTTAAGCTTAACTTAGCATAACTAAAGTTACTGCCTACATAAAGTTAATCATAATTCCAACAAACCTACTAGGGAGACAGAAATTGAAGCGACAAAGCATAGTTTCCAAGTGATGTGGCGGGCGGGGGTGGCGGGTGACTGTTGATGCACAAACGAGCTTCCAACCGAGTTCTGCGACCCTGGTAGCTGAGTGGTAATGTGTTTCTGATTGCAGCTGCATTTGTATGCACTTAATGCATGAAATATGCACTTATCGGACTCGAACAACATCCGTTTTAAAATGCTTTTTAAAAGAGCTTTGTCGAGGTAACTAATAGGTGCGCTGTTTAGTAACCGGCTGCTACAGTTTATTACACGGTTCGAAAACCGATAACCGAAAAACTAATGGCAGGATGATTTGGTAGCCTTACTTGCTCTTATATTACCATAGATTGCGAGATACCTAATATATATGTTTAAATTATCTTGCAAGGTCCTTTAATTACTGGAGAAGCCAAAATCGAATCCAGCTTTTAATTCAGTGGAATAGTAGCCGAGGTCTCGTCAGGACTCAATTCGATTACAATAATAATACTAATTACAAAAATTGAATTTTAATACGTAAGTATACCTACTTCAAAATAATTTTAATTAAGTAATAATATTAATTTTACTCTTTTGTCTTCTTGCGAAACCAGTTATCACATCCTCCACTGCAATGGGTGTGTGTATGTAAGTGGAGAATTGCCAGTTCAGTTAGTCGGTTTTTTGACATTGAAGCTCTAAGCCAGGTTTTAACCCTAGCATGGTTCATATTATAAACTATGTTATTACCTCTTACCACCTTACTAACCACAATGTGAGGCAATAAAGGGCGCGGCAAAATCAATTCGTGTACAAAATATTTGTGTCATTAAAATTATCAATGAGGAAATTTTTCACTAATCTTCCTGGACGCCTTATCCTTTCCTGGCTGGTGACCCCTTCCCGAAATGGATTAGCCCTTGGGAGAAGCACATACCGATGAATGTTACTTAACTCGGAACCCGCACAGAGTAATCTATGGAGATGGGATTCTTCGTCGACTCTAACATGTCCGGTTGCTTGGAAGGCAGGGGAACGAACTGCAGTGTTCCCGGACTTAAAACCGCGAAACAGGGTTGTTGGACTTGTCTTTATGATATTAATTTTTCCCTTCAATGTGTTCACTACCATCTCTAGCCAATCTAACTATACGATCCTGTCAGCACCATCTTGGATACGTATATCATAAAAGTTCCGACCGCCGATCTTGGAAGGTCAAGTTCTTTGAAAATACGATGCAAAGACTTTATTGGAATTCCCCTTGCACCGACTTTCACTGCTTAAGATTGAGTTTTAAAACAATTTCTATGTATTTTATTCGTAACATTTTTACCGAGATAATTGTAGTATGTCTGTGTATACTATATAGTCTTTAGAAAAAATTGTTATGATTTTTCTTTTATTTCTCAGTGTAATAGAAAACTTATGTGACATTTTGATTTTAATCTCGGAAACCGCTATCCAATATTTATATTCTTGAAATATCCAGAAAAAATACGCTATTATCAGTAAGAAACAGTCGCTATATATGAAGTAATCAGGTCCTTAATCATCGATTATAACTATCACAACAGACTGGCTAATGCCAAAAACTAAAATCCATCGTTTTTGAGTACATTTTCTCTAGGGAAAACACCAAGTAGTTTATTATACAGGAAACTTGCTAGCAATCCTGAATATAAAAAGCTTGTATTTCAGCTGACTAAACTTTTTTTTAAGACTAGATTTTTAAATTTTGTCTAGATATTGAGTATTTTGGGGCCTTACCAAAGACCCGATCGATAATCGAATCGAAATACCCATCGAAAGCCAAATGTATGAGGTTTGACGTTTCTCGGCGATCGGACTCTACCCATAGAGTAAAATTCCTATACAACTTTATCGATCGATGAGGTGATTCGATTGGCGATCGTGTTCTTTGGTCAGGCCCCTGTAGATTAAATTTCTACCGTCACATACAAATAGATACAATCTTTCAAATGAGCTAGAAAAACTCTGGCAATACTTTTGATTTTTAGCTCTTATGAACATTGAGAAAATCAATAAACCTAAAAATAATAATTTAGTTAGTGTAGTGCACCAGGAAACTAGAAGATGAAAGAGGTTGTGCCGCGAGGAGCCCTGACATGGCAGCCAACTGACGTCTTGACAGTTATGCGCGCCGCCGACTTGCAGCCCCAGTTCAAGTTTTGGGAGCAAGTTTCAATAAATTTATTACGGACAGGGTTTAGAATTCGTAGGTTAGATAAATGTTTTAACGTCATTAAAGTTGTTTTGTTATTTAGTTGTTCCATCTTGTTTATAATCGAGGTTACTTGAGTACAAAACTACGAAAAATAATAAATACTTACTCAATTTCAGTGTATATAAATTTAAAAAAAAAAGTGTCATAACCGAAATTTTAAATTACTGATAGTACCTATTTGACAACTATGTTTAAAATATAATCAACTCTTTTCTTATTCAACAAAAATAATTAAACGAATGTGTAATTCGATTTCTTGTTTTATTTTTAAAGTACATACATACATATCATCACGGGTGCCTTACGGCGACCGAGACCGCCTAGACGGCCCCAGGGTACCCAGCGGAGGGGTTTTAATCCCACCTCGTCGTAGCCGATGGTATGAGTCTACATCGAACAAGTGTCTAGCTCGTCGCGATGTTTTGAATAGACTCAATAACCCATCTATAAGCAGTTTCAGAAGTTGGTATAGTGAAACCGGGACCGACAGCTTAACCTGCTCTCCGAGGCACTATAGTGGTGTTGTCAAACAAATGAACATATTTTTTTTAATTCAAAACTCATTGGTACACACCGGGACTCGAACCAGGGACCTAAGTGTTTTTAAGTTTAAGGTCTAACCAACTCGGCCACCACGTAAATATTTTTTAAGTGAATATAATTAATCAATTAGCTAGTCTAACCGGCTAGCATTATAATAATAATGCTAGCCGGTGTCCGCAACTTCGTATGCGTTTCATTTATTTTATTATAAACAAAAAAAAACGTACTATAACAGAGTTGTTTACATGGCAGTACCTATAATAAAGGAGGTGTCCTGAGGCCTAAAATCGTCTTTCCAAACGTGGAAACAGAAGATGGCCGCCCGCCATATAAAACAAAACAAAAATAATATATAGGTACAATCAATGCTTAAGAAGTGAGAACACAATAAGGTGGCAACGAACATTTTGTTAGAAAAGCGAATTCTTCTTTATTTATTCTTACTGTGATAGCTGTTCATATTGATGAGTAGTGTACTATTAGTTTGGTTAAGATTTTTTGTTACACCCTGTTTAATAAAGAGAGACAATTACTGTAAATCAAAAGGATTATATTTTCTTTGTGTATAAGTAATGTCTAATAGCTTTATTTATAAAAAAAATATTGAGGCCTTGAAGAGCACTTTAATTATGGAATGTTTTGTCTCCTTTACGCATAGTACTTTTTGTTGCTAAATAAAAGAGACAAAACCTTCTATAACTATAACTAAAGTGTTTTTGAAGGACTCAATAAGTATTTTTTTTTTAAATAAGGCAAAAATCTTTAACTACTTATACAGTAATGGTTAGACTACTTAAACAGCCATTGTTTAAAAAAGTTCAAAACAACGCCGAAGTGTTGTTATTGAATATTCTAGTATCAACGAGAGAAATGTTTAAAAAAATGTGTTTCTATCCTTTTAAAGCTAGTGAATGCTTTTTGGAATGCGAGACAAAACGTAAATAATTAAATACGACGAATTCTCTCTACATCCCGGAATATATTTAGTATCTCGCAAATGAATACTGACTTATTCAAAATGGCACAAAATTAATGACGCTTTGGAGACTTATTTTGCTGGCAAATAATTATATTCACAGTTTCTCAACATAAAGATAGGTTTTACGAACTATTGTTAAAATTAAATGTTTAATTTTAGAGTTTTATTTTATTTTAATAACTTGTTTTATTTCAATATGAAATAATAAGCTATTGGAAAACATTCGTAGTGGACAAGTAGGTATATATGTGGTTTTCAGCGTTGGTTTACCTTAGACTTGAAAACCCTGCGGTCCCTGGTTCAAACCCTGGTGTGTACCAATGAGGTTTTAATTAACAAATTTATGTACTTTTATTTTACAACACCAGTCATAATGCTTCAAAGAACAGTACCAATTTCACTATACTAATTAGTAAAACAGTCTATAGATGGGTCATTGATTCATCATCATCATCATCATGCCAGCCTTTCGCGCGTCCACTGCTGGACATAGGCCTCCCCCAAGGATCGCCACAACGACCGGTTCTGCGCCGCCTGTATCCATCGGCTTCCCGCGACCTTTTTCAGGTCGTCGGTCTATCTTGGGGGGGGGGGGGGCTGCCTCTGCTGCGTCCTCCAGCACGCGGCTCCAGCATGAAAAAAAATCCTACATACAAACTCGTAGGTTCCTTTTTTAGGTGGGAGGAAGGTCTCTATAACTTCGCTAGGCCGACCGACCGGTCTCGTTACCACCACCGCCCATACAGGAGTAAAAACCGTCAAGTGATCTAGTCATATTTCGGTTTTAGTCTGTAGGTTCGCCGGTTTTCAGGAGTCTACTGCATCGATTTCTTGTCGAGGTGGTAGTCTCCTTTCAGGATGCGGTTACGAACTGGGTAGTTGAATTGACGATAAGGCAGCGAGTATATTAAAATTTATTCGTAATGCAATTCGTCATTGTCGCCCCCCATTTCGTAATCGCATCATTTAGCCGGCATAGTTGGAGCGATCAATATTGTTTAAGAACAATTATTTATTGACCCCATTCATGGACTTTGTAGGTCTGTCTCACCACCAGTAGATACAAAGTCACATGCTGTGTCCCAATAAAAAAAAACTCGTAGTAGGTAATGTTAAAATAACTAAGCGAAAATAAAAACATTTGGAGAAGCGAAAAAAAAACATTTGCGACACAAGGTTCCATGTGAAAAAGTTGTTCGATTTGATCAGCAGAACCTCATATTAGCCCGAAGCACAATCTTCCAAACTCACCAAGTAGTTGATATGTCTACTAATAAGCATCAATCCAATGATAAAGCCAATAAATGAAACGTCGTGTACCTATTACGTCTAGTACTACTACTATTTTTAAGTAAAAAAGCATTAATTCCTTCAGAATATTCAATCTAAAAAACCTTCTTATATACATATTAAGGAATAATGTTCCAAGGCTCAAATTAAATAACATAAAAATCAGTTTTTTTATGATTCCGTTAAATTTATAGCCCGTCACCATAAAAACTGGGCTACAGTGACTCCGCCACCGTCCGCCAGGTGCCGCTTTTATCGCAGTTTGTAGTTTATATAGTCGTAAATGTAACACTTGTATATTAAACCATTTATTCCGAACACCGGCTTGTTACATTGTCATTTTTGTGCTTTTATAAAATCTTACAGGTATGGTGGACAACAAGCTTGCTTTATATAAGCACATTCACCTCGTCCAAGCTTATGTTATTCTATCATCTATAAACAGTTGCATACTTCACAAGTAGGTATAATGAAACTGAGATTGACTGCTTAACGTCCTAGGCACTATAATAGTGTTGTCAAACACATGTATATATTGTTTTTAATAAATCTCATTGGTATAGTCCCTTAGAAAAACTCTTTTCCACTCAAGTCCTGCGACTAAAACTGGAACTAAAAATTTGTCTTGTAGTTTGACAGAAGTATGCTACACAAGCGTCACTACTATCAGACTTGAGTGGTGGTTTCGACTCTAATTTATATATTTTTTATTCCTGTTTCATTCATTCATTTTTTTTTAGACAAGCACCCAATAGAGATATTTTTGAAAAATTCTACATTGTGTTTTAAAAGGATTTGACTATCACAGTGATACATGATGAACCAATATTTATTGTTTAGACTTTATTTATTTACTAATAATTAAGTTATAAAACAATTTTTGATAAAACATTTAAAAAAACACAAACAAATTAAAATAATAATAATAAATAAAAATACTTACCTAAAAAATTTTTGTTTAGACTAATTATAACAAACTAGCTGACCCGCGCAACTTCATCTGCGTAACTTTAACCGTTTACGCAGCGCACACGCAACGGAAGCTCTCTAAAGAAACAAATTTTCCCCGTTTTCTCAACATGTTACATTGATACTCAGGTCCTATTAGTCGTGGCGGGATGTATATAGCCTATAGCCTTCCTCGATAAATGGGCTATGCAACACTAAATAATTACAAAAATCGGTTCAGTAGATCCAGAGATTATAACCTCACAAACTTTACCTCTTTATAATATTAGTATAGATGAAAGTAATTGAACGTTTTCTACTCCATTGTTGGAGTATTGTGTCTTTTAAGCCGGCACAGTGGGTACTTCATGTAGGTAGGTACTGCTGATACTGGTGTTTGGTGATATATATTTTTTTAAGTTTTGTCTGATGGTTCTCATAGGCTCTACCATGGGTTTGCGCATTGTAGCAACGTAACGTATTTGTATACGTATACGTGAGCAACAACCAATGGGATCACTTTAGTAGTTATATATAATATTAGTAGTGTATATATAATAAACACGTTACGTTGCTACAATGCGCAAACCCATGGTAGAGCCTCAGTTGTTAACATTTATAATTGCTAGCCATAAGTTGTCTCAACATTATAAAATAAAATAAATATATTTCAGGATTTGCTCAATTGAAATAAATCAAGCAGTTTATTTTATTGCATTACTTTACTTTATCCTTATCAGATTCATTGGGCCAAAATATCTATAGCTCTACTTTCTGAATTTTTATATATTTTTTTACTATAGTAATTATAGATGGATATCAACCAATAGGATCGCTCTATTTTTCAAATAAATGTGTCTAATTTGTTGATCCCAACTATAGATACTAACGACTATAATAATCTCAGCAAAACACTCATGGTTCAGCCTTTTGCTGGTATGTAACCGACGATGTTAAATTGATAATCAAAAGTTTTGAGCGTTGCAACTTTAAAAAAATACCGTTACCATACTTTCAGCATCTCGGTCTAACTCATTTACAAACTGCTTTGATGGTACGGTACCAAAGGTTTGCAATATACATGTAAATAAATAAAATCCTTAAAACAAGCTCAAAAGAGGTCGAGTGTCGCCATCTATCGTTGAGTAGTCAAACTACTAAGCTCCGAAAAAAGCTTATTGACTCTAAAAATTATTTTGATGTCACTTTAGAATCTGGATTTCAATTGTATATAAAAAAAATAAAAAAAAAATAGGTAGTTTAATCAAATGGTACAAATCACGGACGAATTCGTCTAAATTAAGTGTTGAAATTTTAGCAAGCACGTTCAGCTGCTAGTCCCAGTTTCTCTATACTATAGCTCTACCATACGTTTTTGTTTAAAAATCTTTGATTAAGTGTATAGTTTAAACTGTAAGGATTGGCCTATAGGAAGGGTTTATTTGTACTATCGAGAAAAATAAAGCGATCCTATTTATATATTCCTTTAGTTTAAAGTACAGAAACTGAAAGAAATGAAATGAAATTTTATTATTATACCCAGGGCCTTAGAACAACAGCATCGATAGGCTCGATAAATCGACAAAATCAATACATATCGATTTTATGAATGAATGTCATTCATAAACTTCATTTTATCGACTGTCACACTATATCGATGGGGTTATGCTAAGCCCCCTTGTCCTAATTACGTACAATAACATAGGGCTCCTCACTTGTGATTTTTAATTTATTTTTCACTTCTTATGCTCTGTGCTTATTTGTGCAGGATATAGGCTGCACAAAATCGAGTTTTGTGCACAAGTACATTAACGTATACTTACTACTACTATATTTGTACTATACATAGTACTACTATATTTATGTGTATTAAAGTATATATACAATATTTATTTATGTACATCTATTTCATATTATTTATGTAAATAATAATATGTAATAATATATCTTTATTGGCGAATAATATAGCACAGAAATGTAAATTTATTTATAAGGTTCACATATTTTATGCATACAATGATAAATAAATAGATAAATAAATAAATAGATACATTTTCAGTTTTTATTAATATTACTTTGTACGCTATTGAATATAATTTATTGTTATATTTACATAATAATTTATTTATATATCATCACATTATAATAATATTTTGTATTAGCACTCTGCCTGTCTTTGGTCAATCTCCCAAAGGTTAGCTGGTAGATAATGCCTAAGGCATTAAGCTCGCCTATGCACAATAGTATTAAGCTTTTGTGCAATAAAGAATTATTAATTCATTCATTTAATTATAAAATTGGTTTTCACGTCTTAATTGTAACACTATATAAGAGCCTGATTTCCACAACACAGGGTAAACAGGTAGGTACTATAAATGTATTATTAATAAATTATTTCTATTATAATAAATACACACACATACATATCATCACGGGTGCCTTACGGCGCCCGGCCCGCCTAGACGGCCCCAGGGTACCCAGCGAAGGGGTTTTTAATTCCACCTCGTCGTAGCCGATGGTATGAGCCTACACCGAATAAGTGGCTAGCTCGTCGCGATGTTTTGAATAGACTCAATAACCCATCTATAAACAGTTTCACAAGTTGGTATAGTGAAACCGGGACCGACAGCTTAACGTGCTCTCCGAGGCACTAATTATAATATTTCTTGTTATAATAGAATGAGATCGGACACTTCTCTTAATGTATGTATTAAGCTTTAGTGTAATAAATATTTTTTCATTCAATAAATTCGCTTCGCTAGTTCACTGAGGCCGTCTGGACGGTCACGGGCCCTGTAAGGCACCCGTGTTGGTAAGCTTAACTAGAGCCTCTGACCTACAAAGTCCATGAATAAACGAGTCAAGCCCAGAATCTTTACGGTTTCATGTCCCCTTAGGTATAGTCTGGGTAGTGTTTTTGTTTCTATTTCTAATCTACATGCCTCGGCGACAGTCATAACTCTCCACATGCATGCGGTACATAAACAAGTTGTCAAAAAGCTTGGTATGTATTGGTATTTGTATTGCGGTTAGTTTTGGTTTTTAGATTTTTTTTATTGGAGCACGGCGTACGACTTTGTATCCACCTGATGGTAAGCAGGCCTATAAACTCATTGAATGGGGTTGATCAATACATTGTTGTTTAACAATATTGATTGCTCCCCCTATGCCGGCTAATTTATGCGGTTACGAAATGGGCGGCGACAAAGACGTAATTATAAGTCTATTTTAATATCCTCGCTGCTTTATCATTAAAATTAATGCCCGCTTCGATACCGCGCCCTGAAAAGACAATCCACCTCGACAAGAAATCTCCGGAAAACGGGTGAACCCACAGACTAAAACCAAAACATGACTAGGTACGAATCCGGCCGGTTGGCCTAGCAAAGTTATGGAGACCTTCCTCCCACCTAAATATCTCAATACTGTATCTTAGAATTTTATTAAAGTTTATTTTATTCTTTGAGAAAATTTTGCTGAACGCAATAAATATAAAAAGATTTCCATTGAGTAGTTCTCTTAGTCATTCTTCAGTAGGGTAACCATAATTTATCAATGATCAATATTAATTTTATTACATACCCACCTAATAAAAATAATATACATACATATCTTCACGGGTGCCTTACGGCACCCGAGACCGCCTAGACGGCCCCTGGGTACCCAGCGGAGGGGTTTTAATCCCACTTCGTCGTAGCCGATGGTATGAGTCTACACCAAACATGTAGCTCGACTCATTAGCTTGGATAGAGTCAATAACCCATCTATAAAAAGTTTCACAAGTTGGTATAGTGAAACTGGGATTGACAGCATAACGTATGAGGCACTATAGTGGTGTTGTTAAACAAATGTACATAATTGTTTAGATTAAAAACTCATTGGTATACACACTGGGGTGTTTAAGTGTATTTAAGTCTAAGGTCCAACCAACTCGGCCACCACGTATATATAAATAGGTTTTGTATAGTATAGTACCGAAGACTTGTTTATTTTAAAACTATTTTTGAATTATTTTATGGTACTAATTTCTTGGATTAGTACCTATACCTAATAAAAATTTGGAACGGGATGACAATAATGATAATGAAACAAAAACAATTATTTTACGTGCCACAAGATTCAGTTTTTTTTCTAGAATCTGGCCCGTCATGTTTTTTAAAAATAATATGATATTATTGGTCACCCTGTCACTTAGTGTTACTACATGTAAATCTGAATGGAGGAGACCGCATTAGCGTACAATGTACAATGCGAACTCGATCGTTTGACGTTGCCGCTAGCGCATGCCCATCCTACCTAAGTCAAACGTTACGTCTCGGTAACTGAGCGGATATACTTACAAATGGCTACATTTACATTTATTGTAAAACTTATAGGTACTTATAATATACTGAACAGCGTTTTTTTGGGACACCGCGTAGTTTTCTGACGTCATTGGCGGACACTGACGTTTACAAACAATGGTTTTTGATGTTTACGAACGCCCAGTGTGGCTATTCGGTGTTAGTTACCGAACGCGGCTCTTAGGTGTTTTTACAGCAGCATTTTTTTTATGCCTTAAATTGCACTTATAAAACAAATTTTTAAATAAAAAATAAATACTTAGGTGTATGTATTATTTTCTTAACATAATACCAAAAAGAAATATTATTATTTATTGTTAAAATTACTCTAACAAACACTTCAATAATCGAGCAAATAAAATAGATAATGCCTAAGGCATTAACCTTGCCTATGTAGGTAGGTATATTAAGCTTTTGTGCAATAAATATTTTTTTATTGTTTGAATGAGACCGTCTAGGCGGTCTCGGGCGCGCCGTAAGGCACCCGTGCGTGTGATATTTATTTGTTGGGTCCCCGGTTCAAACCCCGTGTGTTAAACTTACCAATTACTTGTTATAATATTTAAAAAAAAAAAAAAAATACAACGTCATATAGTGCTTCGCAGAGCACGTTAAGGTCTGTGTCGTCACTGTCGATCCCAGTTTCACTATACCAACTTGTGGAACTGTTTATGATATTGGATGACCACATATTTTAAGTCATTAAGTCATAACTAAGATATTAATATTGTTGGTTTGAGATAAATTTCGAGGGCCATGTCCACCCCTCAAGGACATGGCATAGCCCCCTGGATTCACTGCTGCTTACCATTAGAGGCACCCAGAATAATGTGGCAATGACAAACAAAAACAACGTTAGTACATTTTTCTGTACGGTTTGCCATGGTCTGAGGCTCTATCATGGGTTATGTAGCTTATATTATGGTATTACGGATTGTAGCAACATTACGTTACCAAAAATAGAGCGGCCCTATTGGTTGTTGCTCACGTATACGTATACAAATACGTTACGTTGCTACAATGCGCAAACCCATGGTAGAGCCTCAGGGTGCTTATAATATATAGGTATTACCATAGAAGAAATAATAGTACAAGTAGTATTAATTTAGTTTGGTTTCTGCTCCACGTTATATAGTTAAATAGAAACAACGGTTTGTACTAATATACAAACTTATAGCTTCGTTTATGACCAGAGGCTCTACCATGGGTTTTACTTTGTAGCAACGTAACATTAATACGTGAGCAACAACCAATAGGAACGCTTTATTTTAGGTAACGCGATTGAATAAAGCGTTCCTATTGGTGGTACCTCACGTTTTTACGTTACGTTGGTACAAACCAAAAACCCATGGTAGAGCCTCAGGCAATACATGCGAAATGCCCAAAAATACTAGAGTCCGTTATGGTGGGATCCTGGAGACACAGGCTTTGTGCCTAATTCAGGCTCCAGTCTTACAAATACAAATCATTTATTGCATCACTTTGTGGTTAGCAAATGTTGTATCAATTGATATTGTGAATTATCACTAAGCTTTTGTGAGAAATAAATGAATTATTAATATATAACCGGAGGCACTCAATTCGTAGCAACGTAACCATATTCTGTGACCCTAGTGTGAATTTTTTTAACGTTTACTTTCGCGTTAACTATACTACCGCGTTAACATTTTGACCAATCACACGATCGCATTGCTAGTTCTCAAAATTTCCGCTTGGAGCGCTGAACTATTTCCCATACAAGTTTAAGACGTTTGGGTAAGACGTTTCCTTAACTCCACTCTTCACTCAAGGAGCGTGTGTCTCAACTTGCTTTTTATAGTTGACATTTGGTGGAAAGAGACAGACGTTCCTTGAGTGTAAAGTGGAGTTAAGGATACGTCTTAGAATACGGGGGTAAGGGTACTGTTTCCTTTAAAGTTACGTGACCTTGTCGAAATAACGTAATCCTATAGTTACAGAGGCTATACCATGGGTTTTTACTTTTAGCAACATAATGTTAATACGTGAGCAACAACCAATGAGGCCGCTTTATTTTTGGTAACAAGATCCGTATTGGTGGTTCCTCACGTTTTAACGTTACGTTACAAAGCGAAAACCCATGAATGTCACCATATAGAATACTAAAAACTATCATAATGAAAGCATCTGTATGCAAGGGAAAAGAATGCATAACTTTTTTAGTTTACTTAGGCTCTTTTTTTTTACATACATACATATCATCACGGGTGCCTTACGGCGCCCAAGGCCGCCTAGACGGCCCCAGGGTACCCAGCGGAGGGGTTTTAATCCCACCTCGTCGTAGCCGATGGTATTTATTTATTTATTTATTTAAATTTTGGTGCACCAGCAGATCCTAGTCCATTACAAGTTACACGTGCGTTAAAACAAATTTCTAGGCTAGGATCCAATTGAGTGCACACAACATGCTAAGCTACATTATTTCCTACAGATTTACACAATACAATGTAAAATACAGAACTTAATTAATAATAATAAAAATTAGGATTAAATTAATAATAACAAATTAAATTTACAATAAAAATTAAATTAATAATAATAAGCATTAAGAATACTATGCTTTAAAAATAATAACAATAATAATACAAAGAATGAAATTTATTAAAAATTACACATATTAATAATCACAATTAATTACAAAGACATTCAACCAATTAAATTAAAAAGCCATATTATTCTAAATACGGCTGAGGACATCCGGAGTAATGGACCTTTTAAAATGAGCAAAACTACTGTCAAATATATCAATCTCTACATCCCGCAACCCGACTATATCATTATAGGTACGACACATCCATACCAACGGATTGTAGAAGGATGTGTTGTTAGTGTAAGTTTGAAGGGAGAATGTATTAGGATTTCTGGCTTTATAGCGAGTATTGATACTAACGGACGACAGCAATAAGCCCGAGTCAATGACGGAGTGCAAGATTTTGTGCAGGTATGAGTCTACACCGAACAAGTGGCTAGCTCGTCGCGATATTTTTTTTTTAGTATTTCTGCATTTTAACAAGCTATCGTTTCCGGTATTAGAAATAGGATAATATGGCCGTTGTTTTTTTTTTCTCAAATAAAAAAATAATAATTAAAATAAAATCAAAGATCAAGAAACTACAAAATGATTACAAGATCAACACGTTAGGACCAAAAAAAAACACGAATTCTCGAATGTCTAACGAAACTGGCTGGAGGCTGCAATAAAACAACAAGAAAAATATCGCAATTTGAATATTAATATATTTTTTGTGCGTTCATAATGGGAGAGGGTTTTAATAATTACGGCGCTGTGTCCGCGGGCTGGCCAGTAATTACTCAGACTGCAGCCGTCGATGGATGAATGCATTATTTGATGATGATTCTTTCGACGTGTGTTGGCATTCATATTTGAGTATTGTTATGTATATTTATATATTTTATTTTACAAGAAAAACTTAAAACTATATAAAATATATTTGTCCTTAAAAAAGGACAAATACAAAGTTTAAAAACAGACGCGCCTGTATGCATCGGAGTATGGATATAGAGACCATGCGAAGTAGCGTGCATTGCCCTCTATGCTTACACCTTAACATGGATATGGGCGTGATGGTGTTATTTTTTTTTTAATTTACTTACTTTTTCTTGAATTTATAATTACGTGAATTTTTTTATGGTTTCCTTTTCCAACTCTAGAAAGTATTCCGAATTAATGTTATAAAGAGAAAAGAGTTGTTTGTATGTTTGTTCCAGATATCATCAAAAACTACTTAATCGATTTTAACAATTCTTTCACCAATATAAAGCCGTATTATTAGAGAGTAAAAAATAGGCTGTATTTTATTTTGGATCCGCTTTCCAATTAAACAATGGGTGAACCCGCGGGTCATACCAAACTAGTTATTTATTTTAGCTAGTTATAAAATTTAACGTATAATTTATATGAGTTATAAAGTCTATTCAAATACAGCGACGAGATAGCTACTTGTTTGGTTTAGACACTACCATCGGCTTCGACGAGGAATAAAACCCAACCGCTGCGTACCCTGAAGCCGTCTAGGCGAGATGGTACACAAATTATAACAAGAAAAAAATACTGAGAGTCACTTTATTAGAATATAAAATATATTTATTTATTCAATAAAATAATAAATACAACTTATGCTAATTTATAAAATAGAACTCACAATACAAAATAACTACAATAACACATTATTAGGTAGGACAATAATAATACTTTACTATTGCAGCCAGTTTTGTAAACCTTTCAGTCCACTCTTATAATTATGACTCTTCCTATTTTTTTTTTACAACACCACTATAGTGCCTCGGATAGCACGTTAAGCTGTCGGTCCCGGTTTCACTATACCAACTTGTGAAACTGTTTATAGATGGGTTATTGAGTCTATCCAAAACATCGCGACGAGCTAGCCACTTGTTCGGTGTAGACTCATACCATCGGCTACGACGAGGTGGGATTAAAACCCCTCCGCTGGGTACCCTGGGGCCGTCTAGGCGGTCTCGGGCGTCATAAGGCACCCGTGAAGATATATATATATATATATTTTAAATAAAATGCAGTGAAAAAAATCTGAATATAAAGTAACTAGCTGTGCTCGCGACTTCGTTTCGCGGACTGTTTTTTAGATCATTAAAAGAGCTATTATTCTTTAATACATATTTTTTGTGTATCTTGAACCGTTTTCACGGCGCACGCAACGGAAGGCTTCAAAGATGAAATAATTTCTCCCGTTTTTTACACATTTACCACTATATCTTTGCTCCTATTGGTCGTAGCGTGATGTTATATAGCCTATAGCCTTCCTCGATAACTGGACTATCCAACACAAAAAGAATTATTCAATTCGAACCAGTAGTTTTGGAGATTAGCGCGTTCAAACAAACAAACAAACAAACAAACTCTTCAGCTTTATAATATTAGTATAGATTAGAAGAAAGCACATAGAGGGCGTCAGTCTGTGTATAAAAAAAATTGGTAATTTAAGAAATTTGGTGAAGGATGACTGGAACCAAATCAGTGGTTGAGTACTTTGACGCGAAAGCGAGGGTTTTGGATTCGAGTCCCAACTATCACGAAATTTTTCGTTGCATTTTATCTTTAAAAATTGCAATATAAGATTATTCTGATAAGGAATTAATTAAAATGCAATAATATAAATACTAATAAAAGTTCAAAACAAACAACAAACTTCTCTGCCATCTAGTATTACAAACTAGGACTTAAATTTCACTCTAATTTAGAGTAATTAGAAGAAAGAGATGAGATTATAAAGGGTCCGCCAAATAACTTTTTTTTTTTGAAAATGCTATAAAAAAAAAACTACTGAATATTTTTTCAAATTTCTTTTTTTATTTGAAAGTACAATCCTTCCGGTTAATGATGGAAAATAATTTCATTCAAATGGCCGCCTCGGCTGGCCTTCGCTAAGTGGGCCTGCGATCGACTTGCAGAAGATGCGGATTTTGCCAAAAAAATCATCTTTTCAGATGAAACTCATTTCGATCTTGGCGGGTATGTAAACAAGCAGAATTGTCGCATTTGGGGCACAGAAAACCCGCACGCATTCATTGAAAAGCCGGTGCACCCAAAACGAGTCACTGAGTCGCAGAGCTGATGTCGTTTGGCCACCTCGGAGCTGCGATTTGACTCCGTTGGACTATTATTTGTGGGGTGCCGTCAAAGATAAGTGTTACGCCGACAAGCCAGAGACAATTGATGCTTTTAAGGACAATATTCGTGAAGCCATTGGTGAAATACAGCTGCACACAATCGATAATGTACTTAAAAATTGGACCGATCGTGTAGGCTACTGCATGGCCAGCCGAGGCAGCTATTTGAATGAAATTATTTTCCATCATTAACCGGAAGGATTGTACTTTCAAATAAAAAAAGAAATTTGAAAAAATATTCAGTAGTTTTTTTTTTATAGCATTTTCAAAAAAAAAAGTTATTTGGCGGACCCGCTATATCTACCTAATATAAATATCTACTAAAAAAGTTAAAAACAAATTAAAATAATGAATGAAGATTTTACAAAAGACATTCTTTGCGTTCTTATCGAAATATGAATGAAAGTGAAGTATTTCATTCATCCTTTGTCATTTCATCGAAGCTATTGTTCATGTCGTATATAATTTATTGATCCTCTTAACTGATGATATTTGATTAACAATTGTTTAAGGCAAGTTGATCGCATAGAGCAACTAGTTCCTGATCAAAATTAACGTCCATTAGATCCAAATACAATGCTATGACCCGCCAACGCCATGAACCATTATCGTGTTAAGGGCCTGTCTGTAGTAAAGGCAGATTATTACTATTATTTCCTACCAGACACCCCTCCCTCCCTCCCTCTCAATTCCCCGACTATTGATATTTACCTAAAATCTGCTAACTTGAGGCTCGAGGGCCCAAAAAAAAAAAAAAAAGTTCAATAGCCTATATACTTCACTAGCTTTCTCAACATTCATACTCATTTCATACAGGCGCGTCTATTTCGGAGACTGCGAATTTGTCCCTTTCTATATATATATCTATATATTACTCTAAAAAGTTTTTTTTTTTTAAATAGTGCATATTAAGGTTTAGGTGCATGTCTGACTGCATGAAATAACTTAGGAACTACTTGTCCGATTGATTTGAATTCTAATATGAAATGATATAATTTTAAAAACTTTTAAAAAGTGATCAGCTCGTTGCGGTGTTTATACAGATTTATAACTTGGAGTAACTCGGACCGACACATCTCAACTCTCCGAGGCCCACTAGTGGTGTTGTCAAATTAATGTACCTAGGTACATATTTTTTTCTATATTAAAAACTCATTTGTGCACACTCGGTTTTCAATTTGTGACCTAAATAATAAAAGTTTGTGAACTAAATATTAAAAATCTACTTGTTAGAATGGGAAGAGAAACTAGCAGTCGGTCGACGTCCTGCTCGGCTATCTTCGCGTGTTGTCGGCTATTTCCGGCAAACACTACCCTATAGCAATATTATATACTGAAACCTTGCAGCTCATATAAATAAAATTATTAATAAATGGTTTACTTAGAACAGCCAGGCATTTTTATTTTAATCGGTTAATATTTACTACCTAATTGTATAAAATACAGAATAATTTTGTATTGCAATCCGACCCTTAACCTGTAATCGTGATCTCTGCGCCTATGTAACTCATTAAAGTATTCGAGTAATTTTATATCTTGAAGCCACCATTAGCCTGCATTCACGAACGCACATCTACTCAACGCCCGACCAAAAAAACTACCATCGAGACCTTATTGCAACGCGGCTTCGTGGCCAATGCATAGTCCTGTCTCTCTCGATCGCCAATGGACTCTCGTCACACCTTCCTTGTCTCCCATAATAAAACATAATTGGTTTTAAATGAATAGGATTGGCGAGAATAATAATAACCGAAGAAGCAATTTACCGAGAACGTTCTCGCGGACTTATTAAAAGTTCCTTTTTCAAAAATTACTCTATGCATATTTATAAACGTTCGACGAGCGACGCTCCCGCCTTTTTAGGTGACCATAGAGTATATTTTTCGTTTTCTTTTAAAAAGGCTATTACCTACGCTAAAAATTGGTCTGACCGTTTGGAATACGTAATTTTGAGGGGTGTAGTTATTATTATAGATACGAGTTAAGATTCGACGTTGATGCGTGGGCGTGGTTTACGTAGATGTTTATTAGTAAATTATTTCTGTGAAATAAAAGCAGCAATTACAGGATAATTGTACACTACCCGTTCTGTGCGCGCCGCCCGCCGCCGCCCGCCGCGAGTGATTCCGTTCGGATGAGATAGGTAGCGATAAATTATTGTTTATGGTCCAGGGATTTTCTTTCTCCTCGGGTTTCGTATTAGAGCATTTAAAAGGCTACTTATTACGTTAATAGCTCAGTCTGATGGCGTAGATAGAGGCAGAGATTATCCTTGTTAAAAATATCAAGGTTCGCAAATCCATTCACACTAGTATTACTACACCGCTTTTAAGTATAAAATAAATAATATTGCTCAAAATAGTTTAAATTAAACTCTGGAATCGAAGTGCGTGTATACGAAGAGTTATGACTTTTCATAAGGCAAAAAGAGTATGAAGAAATAGTAGTAGGTACTGTAACCCCTAGTATTTGGAACGCAACCTATGGTACTGGCTGAAGAGGGCTGACCATATTATTCTTAAATTAATTTCCTATTTTTAAATAATTTGAAGGTCCACGTACATGTGACGGGAGACAAGAGAAGTAGTGGATTATTCGTTCAGATTAGTTTAGGAAAAGCAGCGAATCCCTGCAGTAATTCAAATATATTAATAAATACATATTAATTTGTTACGAATAAAATATAAATGATATTGGATGGCTACTTAATAAAACAAGTCCAAAAATAATAATAGTTTTAATGTATTCCAAAATAGTTAGGTAGGTAATGTAACAGTCACGAAAACGGCTGTTACAGTACTTACCCCCGTATTCTAAGACGTTTCCTTAACTCCACTCTTCACTTAAGGAGAGTCTGTCTCAACTGGCTTTTTATAGTTGACATTTGGTGGAAAGAGACAGACGTTCCTTGAGTGTAAAGTGGAGTTAAGGATACGTCTTAGAATACGGGAGTTAGTGTTATTTGTCTACTCCACAATGGACCGACGAAAACTCCGCAAGGCCCCCGTTACGTTTATTACAGCAACATATTTTTGTATTTCTTTATAATGGCGAAAGTATTTTAAACAATCTGTAACTACCTACCATAAAATTTAAATCCATCCGCTTTTATTTTCTTAATATTTTTACTAGATATTTTACTAAAAAAATTGAATTTATATATATATATCATCACGGGTGCCTTACGGCACTAGACGTCCTCAGGGAACCCAGCGGAGGGGGTTTTAATCCCACCTCGTTTCACAAGTTGGCATAGAGTGAAACCGGGACCGACAGCTTAACGTGCTCTCCGAGGCTATAGTGGTGTTGTCAAACAAATGTACCTATTTATTTATTTTTTTAAAACTCATTGGTACACACCGGGATTCGAACCAGGGACCTTAAAGTTTTTAAGTCCAAAGTCTAACCAACTCGGCCACCACGTAAAAAAAATTAAATTGTTATTTTTTAAACGATCTACCAAATTCGTAAAGTTTTTTATAAAAACGTAAACGAAACAAAATGGTGCTTACACCGTGCGTACTTCACCCAAACACAACAATTTACATAACATTTTAATGCACGCGGCTAAAAGATAACATCCTCGCCTTAATTATTCCACCCCTTTTATTTTCATTATTCTTGGCAGTCCGTCATGTTTGACCATAAACAATATAGAAATAAAACCGCCACCCGGCAGCCAATCACGTGCTTACGCGCCATAATTCAAAAATAGAACGGGTCTGAGTCCTCGGGCGGTCGCGTAGACGGTGGCTCGTCGAAACAGCAATTAAAAATGAAAGCAAAATATTGGTGGCGTTTTGCATTTATTTAGCCACTGTTACCGCTTGATTCAGCATTCAATAATTTCATTAATTGTTTATTTCAAAATTCATATTAAATTTATAATTTTATAAAACATTTATATTAAAATAAACATTCAAAATAATTATAGTACCGCCTTATTAGATGTTTATTTTACATCAAAAATAATTATAGTACCGCCTCCGTAGTAGATGATTACGCAGTTGGCGTTGTATCCGGAGGACGTGGGTTTGATTCCCATCATTTGTGCCCAGGACAAAAATATATGAAATGCCGCGCCCGAAACCGCCTAGACGGCCCCAGTGTACCCAGCGGTGGGGGTGGGTTTAATCTCACCTCGTGGTAGCCGATGGTATGAGTCTACACCGAACAAGTGGCTAGCTCCTCGCGGTGTTTTGAATAGACTTAATAAACCATCTATAAACAGTTTCACAAGTTGGTATAGTGAAACCGGGATCGACAGCTTAACGTGCTCTCCGAGGCACTATAGTGGTGTTGTCACACATTTTTTTTTAAATTAAATACACATTGGTACACACCGGGATTCGAACCAGAGACCTAAGTATTTTTAAGTCCAAGGTCTAACCAACTCGGCCACCACGTATATACGAGGCACTGCATATATGGTAAGTGACCATAACTTTGCTAGCTAGATAGGTACTTATGTATTTATGTCTAATCATTATTTAAAATAAGTATCAGTAGCATACAATTTTTTATATTTTACTCAAAAATGCATGTAATGCGGTCATTATTTTGGCAACCTTGTTTGAACAAAGTCGACCTTGCCGTTCTGTTTCAAGGAGCGGCCGGCAAAGTTTTGCTGGTCGCTCTAACAAGCCGGCAAAACATTGTCGGCCGCTATTTTGACGTTTCAACGTTTTTATTTTACGTTTTTTATTACTTGCTGGTTTTATTTAGATTAAGTACTTGCATTTTTAAGTAAAGCACTATACAAACCTTAGCCCGCTATGACTGCTTCGCTGGTCACGCCATGATTGCCTCGAGCTAGCCTAGCTACGCTCTAGGCCTTCCAGCTTGGCCATCATTGCAGCCCTTGCTGTCCTCGCTGTAAAGGCCACGACCTATTACCGACCTTTATCTCTGTTCGTCCATCAAGTGCTGCACGCTGACCGCGCTGTGTCGGCCTGGCGCTGCGCTGTCGGCCATCATCAGCGCGACCAGCAAAGTAGTCATTATAGACCGCGGCAGTAATGTGTATCTACCTAGTGGTAAGCAGACCTACAAAATCCATAAATATGGTCGATCAATACATTATTGTTTAACAATAATGATCGCTCCTACTATGCCGGCTAAATGATGCGGTTACGTAATGGGCGGTGACAAAGACATATTTACATTATGAGTCTATTTTAATATCCTCGCTGCTTTATCGTTAAATCAGTCGCCCATTTCGTAACCGCACCAAGAAAGGAGACTACCACTTCGACAATAAATCGATGCAATAGGGGGATTATTGCATCGATTTATTGTAAACCGGTGAACCCACAAACTAAAACCGAACCATGACTAGGCCACTTGGCTAGCTAATTTGCATCTGTATGGGTAACTAGTCCGGTCGGTCAGTTTTTGCAACAAAAAAAACACTATAGTCGCTAGTAACTAGTATATAGTAGCGTAATAGATAGGAATCAGCCAATAAGAGAGATTTAGTTAAAAAATAAAGCGATCCCTATCTATAGTTACAAGCGACTATAGCAGAAACAGTTTGTAAACACTTGTGGTAGAGCTACGATATATTTTTTTCATCTACTTTAAAAAAATAGTTTTTGTTTTGCTTTAATACTCCAATTTTCAAGTCTCTATGTCAAATGCTTACTAAGATAATTTTTGTAATTACACACTTTCACTTTCCCTTGCAGTGCAGTATACAGTGCCGGGGGGAATTCGCGTCAAATTCGTCGGATTCGAATCGACATCAAATTTTTCGTCCATGAGTTTTTTTCTATTGTAATAAAGTAGCGTTAATACGTTTATAAACGTTAAGTTCTATTAATAGTAAAAGTTTATATAACCTGTTTTTTTATTTATTGGAGCACGGCATGTGACTTTGTATCTACCTGGTGGTGAGCAGACCTACAAAGCCCATATAATGGGGTCGATCAATAATTGTTCTTAAACAACATTGATTGCTCCCACTATGCCGGCTAAATGATGCAATTACAAAATGGGGGGCGACAAAGACTAATTGCATTACGAGTATATTTTAATATACTCGCTGCCTTATCGTCAATTAAATCATCCGTTTCGTAACCGCACCCTGAAAGGAGACTACCACCTCGGCAAAAAAATCGATGCAGTAATCTCCTGAAAACCGGTGAACTCATAGACTAAAACCGAAACATGACTAGGTCACTTGACGGTTTTTGCATCTGTATGGGCGGTGGTAACGAGACCGGTCGGTCGGCCTAACGAAGTTTAAAATCAAATCAATCAAATCAAATCATTTATTTCATGTAAATCTTTACAGGTATTTATGAATAGTGCAAAAAAAAAATGAGGTCTTAGAATGCGTTTGGTTAGGCAGCTATTCATTATTAAAAGAACGACAAGTATTTATTATACCTCGATATCAGATTTAGAACTATAATTAAGAAATCTTAATATGAAAATTACTACCAAACCGAACACACACTACATAACCAACTAGTGTAAGACTAGGTGGTTAGCTAGTAAGTTATAGAGACTTTCCTCCCACCTAAAATAATCAATAAATTAATCTTATTGGTGGTTCTTTGCATATTAACATTACGTTAATACGATGGCAAAACTCATGGTAGAGACTCTGGTCTTACATGACATGACGCAGAGGTCGCAGACTAATTTGGGTTGCGACCATTTGCGACATGTGTACTCAGGCGTCGTAATCGCGACCTCCGCGTTCTCCATACAAAATTAGCTTTCGCACTTCCAATAATACTCGATTAAGGTTTGTCGCAGAATTAAAATAATATTTCGTCGATCATTGTATTTATTAATGTTTCTATGTCGATTTTTTTTTTTTCGAAATTAGAAAAAAATCTTTTTTAATATTATAATACAAAAAAAAAATACCCACAACAGAAAGATTTTTACGTACAATTACGAACATTAAAAATAAAAATAGAATTTCGACCAACAGCCAAGTTTTAATATTAAAAGTACGTTTGTATGGGCGTTAAGTCGACTCCAGAAGAAGTGGGACCTTCGTGGCTCTGCTCTCAAAGCCTAATCAACCACAGAGGATTATCAGTGGAATTCTTGGCAGGGGTCTATGTCTTCCACAATTTTTTAAAGTTCTTATAAGGTTATGGTTGCTGCACGTCGAAGAATAAATTAAGGTTGCAGTTTAGGACATTTTTAGTAGGTAATAGTTGTGACAGAAATCCTATAAAATACTTTTTAACCCCGAGCCCAAATATACCTTTAACCCTGTATCCGCCCATGTGTACAATCATTATATAATAAAGTTAATGCAGTAAAAATGCATTCACAGCTACAAATGTGCTGTATTAAAATAACAGACCGAGAGATGTAAAAAAAAATACCATAATAATAGGACAATTTACATATATTGATCTAGACACAGAGCTCTAGGATTGTACTATGTATACCAAAAACAACGATATAATACATTTTATATTTATATAAACACCCAGTCCATTACAAAACTGTACATAAAAGCGTACTAATATTTTTTTTTCTATTGGTGGGATGGGAATCGATCCCACGGCCTCCGGATATAACGCCAAAGGCGCAACCTTTAACCTAGAGCCTGTAAAAAGAATGAGTGATAAAAGGACATGATAAACCAGATAGGTATAATATAGGTACCAATGACAGTAACACGTCATGTGGCTTGACACAAAAATGTTGTTCCCAGTTGTGATTACCACTAAAATTAATTAAAATAAAGTCAAAAGTTTCTTGCTAATGTTAAAAGATTTTTTAATTGAAATAAAAAAAGTTTTAAATTTTCAGTTTTTTTTAAACATTAAAAAAATACAACATACATTTGAATACAATTTATTTTTTTAAACTATAATATTTAATTATAAATTAAATAATCAAATTACACTTATACTAATAATAGTCTGTAAATATAATTATATTATATTTAAGAGTAGGTTAAATAGTTGTCGCCACCCATTTCGTAATCGCATCATTTAGCCAGCATAGTGGAAGCAATCAATTTTGTCCCCATTCATGGACTTTGTAGGTCTGCTCACATTGATTTATATCTTTGTCTGCTCACCACCAGGTAGACACAAAGTCACATACCATGCTCCAATAATATATATATATATATAATTATAATACAAATTAAACTAAGAAAATGCTATGAATACTATGCTATCTCGAGACAAAATGCTATCTAGTCAAGATAATATGCAGGCGCCCTACAAGTTTATTTTGTGACCAGGGGCCAGTGCAAAGAGTACTTTGTTATACTAGAAATAGAGTGATAACTCAAGGGTTTTTTTGAGTAACGAAACAGCAGCGACATCTTTTATTTTTAGCCCGAACAACAGAAAAAAAATCGAAATGTTTAGACCATGCTTCAATAGATGGCGCTGGTGGTTAACTATTTATATACGTATATATATATATATATATATAGATCTTAAGGCTGAGTGGTACCAGTCTGATAATGTAATGTAGCGATTAAAAATGGCGTCAAAAGTTAATTTATTTTGCAAGTCGATGTCAAGTAGCATTCTACGTCATTTTTAATTTTAATCGTTACATTACATTAACAGGCTGGCACAAATCAGCTTAAATATTTTTTTTATGAAACTTTTATTTGTAAGTTTCATAAAATATATATATAGGTAACTATAAAAAGGCACTAAGTAAGTCTGTTGAAGAGAAAATAAAACAAACAAATACTTTTTTCTCGATTTATTAAAATGATTTTTGGCTAAAGTTTGCACATAATCGTTTTCGTCTTCAATTTGCCTTTTGCCACATATAATGTTGTTTATATTTTTACAATAGTTTTTTAAAAATAAATTTACCGTGCTGTTAATGATACAGTCTACAACAACTTTTGCAACCACCCACGCAACAACATTTTGATTTATTTGGCATGATTTCAACAACAATAACTTCACTTAACTCTAAAAAAATGTTTTTGAAGCAGTGAATACGGAGGAGAAAATCTCGGCTCGACTATACACACTATACACACAGTATACGAACACCAAACACAGACGAATTAAGAATACTAAAAGTACGTAATTTAAAATAATATATCTACAGAGTTACAGACTTAAGCACTCAAGCGCACAACATCACCGAAGTTGACCGAACTTGACCGAAGTCGTCCGAAGTTCACCGAACGGCCGAACGACGGATTCGGCAGGATCCGGAAACTGATTTGTTATTTTTTTAATTAGTAATGTCACTGTATTTTGATTTTTAATCTGGCAAGTTTACAAAAATATCAGAGACATCTATTACGAAAAGCCCGAACTACATTATTCTCCTTGCAGAAATTTGTTTCCATATTTTTTGTTCGAAGATTGCACAGCATGGGCCAGTGTATTCCGAGTTTGCAACCGCTAAACACGTCAAGACATTGCGTAAACTATAAATATTGAAATATAAGTTCTATTTCAATATAATATAATATAGTCTGTATTAGGTTGTCTATAATAATACCGCCATCTTGAAATACACGAATTCTTCGCAAGTTTAAACAAGTTTTGGAGCATTGGAATTTAAGCTCCATAATTCTTCATTTTGTTTGTTAAAATGTTGCTCAATTGTAAAAAAATTCTCATCCGTAAACAACATTTTTCTGTGACCTCTCTTTGCGTACCGCTACAGTAGTTGTTTCGATTTTACCATTCTATTCTTTTTTAAATAATCAGTTAAGAAATGACCAGGGGCCTTATTCCGAGTTTGCAACCGCTAATCACGACAAGACGTTGCGCAAACTATAATTATGGAAATATAAATTCTATTCCAATGGTTATATAGTATGTATTAGGTTGGCAATAATAATGCCGCCATATTGAAATACACGAATTCTTCGCAAGTTTGAACATCTTATGAGCATTGGAATTTCAACTTTATAATTAACAGAATAGAACTTATATTTCAATACCCGTACTTTACACAAAATGCGCGACGGTAAACGTGTCAAAACTCGGAATAAAGCCCCAGTAGATCAAGTGCTAAGTCATCTTTTAAAATACGCGACATGGTTCATCTCCCGAAATAAAATCTTTTGCTTTCGGACAGGATTCCTTCGAATTCTTTCCCTTACTGCTAACCACCTTTTTCCTACGAACACTACGTGGACGGCCAGATCTTTTTCTGTCACAAACAGCGGAGTCTCATTGTACCTATTAATAACTCGGTACACAAACATTAGACAATACCAAGTGTATGGAGAGTTTAAAAAAATGCATTTGGCTCCATACTTACTTTGTGCAATACAATTACAGCGATTCGGTTCTCTTTATCACCCCACTCCATTTTAATATAGCAAAATATTGTACAATGTATTGGCGACAAAATGAGTAAACACAATGAACTATCGTATAAAAATACAGATTACAAATTCAAATGTAATTTTTATTTGTAACAGTAGATATAATATATTTTAAAAGTAGGTATCTAAAACAATAATTCCATCTGACTGGGCTTACTCACACTCCATACAATAATATTTCAACAGAGTGACTTTTGGGCTCAACTGTCCACAGTTAGAATAAATTGAAGAAATAATCTCAAACATTTTTTTGTGAAATCTGACAGAAGGTGATGACGTCACATATACGAATTCCCCCTTAACAGGATTGAACTTATATTTATAGTTTACGCAACGGCTTGACGTGTTTAGCGGTTGCAAACTCGGAATAAGGCCCCAGGCAATATTTATGAAATCTGGCTTCAGAAGTTGTCCTACAATAATCCTGAAACCTTTTAATTATCCTTAAATAGTGATGAGCATCAGTTTATGCCTACTGTTTTGACATCACTATACACATTACACAAATAAACACTCATTGAGGTACACTCACTCATAAATACACACACTCATAGGTACACACTTCCACACACACACTTACACACACACACTTACACTATTATTATTTTATAGCTTGTCTTTTTATTTTATTTAGACTTATTGATATAATATAGAGATATAATAAAGAGGTAAAGTTTGTGAGGTTGTAGGGGGTAATATCTGGATCTAATGAACCGATTAAAAAATATATTTTAGTGTTGGATATTCCTTTTTATCGGGGAAGGCTATAGGCTATATAACATCAATGAAAAGAGGAGCACCAATAAAAAATGTTGGGAAAACGGGGAAAATTTGTTCCTTTTGAGAGCTTCCGTTGCGTGTGCTGCGTAAACGGTTAAAGTTACGCAGACAAAGTTGCGCGGGTCAGCTAGTTTTATGAAGTCAAAAAGTCGGGAGCATGCTTGCGTCCACGAGCAGCACCCAGCCGTCCCGCCGCCACCGAGCAGCTGACCCCGCACCGCCACAATCGCGACTCGCGACTGCACCGCAGCCACTTCATCGGGGTGATGCCGAAGTCGCGGGTCGTGGATTCTTCGGATGAAGAGTGCAGGTTCCCGCTACCCCGCTCCAAACCAGAAAAGAAGCTCCCGCCACGATCTCGTCGCGCGCCTCGCTCAGCGGGTCATACCGCTTGGCGCCAGACCGACCAGCCGTATGATATGTGGCAGCCGCCCGCTCCGCAGCAACAACCGGTCCTGGTGCTGCCGGCCAACAACCGGGCGCCGTTCTCCCAGGCTCTTCAACCCGTGCTGCCGTCCCTCCGACGAGTAGTGCCCGACCAGGTACCGCCGCCCGACCACCGGGCCCCCCGCCAAAGCGACCCCAGCCCGTCGGACCCGCCACCCAGCTGATGGGCGCTATCCGCACTACCCAGCCTGTGAGAACTGTTCACTCCGTCTTCGCCTCGCAGCCCGTGAGCACTACTCGCTCCGGGCCCACCACCCAAGCCGGGGGCCATCACCCCGGCTCCTTAACTGCACTGATATAATTCAAAAATAATTCCCCGAATAAACTATTGTTTTGGGTAAACTTGTAAACAACTGTTACAAACAACAATAAGAATGCCAGTACAAGTGATGCAAGAAATAAGAATAGAGATGGTTAGGATCTAAAATGTAAAACAGTTATAAATATTTTTTACATTTCGTTTCTAAGTACCTACATAAACATTGTTAATAAAAATTGATAGTTTTGACAATAAAAAATAAGACTATTATAAGAATATGAAAGTCACAGTAACTTTTGTCATATTTTATATTTTGAGACCTATCTGTTATTTTACAATTTTAGTCTCATATATTTCAACCAGCTTTAGATTTATATTCTACCTACTTAATATCATAAACGTATATGGTGTGTAAATACAGTACAGGCTTTTATTAATGGACAAAATTTATACCTCAGAACTATTTTTTTTTTATTTCATAAATTGTTGTTTTATTTCTTCATCATACATTAAATTTATTTTACTATATTCTCTCAACAATTTTCTAACATAAGCCAAGCTTAAATGCCGTTGCAGTTAAAAGTTTTATATTTGGCCCTTTTGTCATATTTTATATTTTGAGACCTATCTGTTATTTTACAATTTTAGTCTCATATATTTCAACCAGCTTTAGATTTATATTCTACCTACTTAATATCATAAACGTATATCGTGTGTAAATACAGTACAGGCTTTTATTAATGGACAAAATTTATACCTCAGAACTATTTTTTTTTTATTTCATAAATTGTTGTTTTATTTCTTCATCATACATTAAATTTATTTTACTATATTCTCTCAACAATTTTCTAACATAAGCCAAGCTTAAATGCCGTTGCAGTTAAAAGTTTTATATTTGGCCCATTATAGCCTTGATAAATTCAAATGCTTACAAATTAAATAAAAAACCAAGCACTAAAATGCCGTTAAGGTAGCGACATTTTAGTAGTGTTTTTATGCATTAATAATTTGAAGAATGCCAGATAAAAACGCAAAAAACTTCAATTTGTTTAGTTTTACTCATTGTTGCGATTTTAATGTATAGCTATATCAAAGTACTATAGTAGATCTGTTTTTTGATTCCTCAAATTCTCGGATATGACATCTAGTTATCAAATGGTATCGATTTTAATTATTTCGAGCTTTTATCTTGAATAACTCGAAACATGGTTTCGGTAAATAACGGCATTATAGCTAATGACAGCAGATTTATACAGGTGACTATTGATAGAACTATGATAAAAATAATAATAATTTGCGATACGGTTCCATGGGAAAAGTTATCGGTTTGATCATTAGGACCCCATGTTACCCCAAAGTCACCCTGTATAGCTTATGACCCAGGGCAATAATATTATTAGGTATTATAATGCTACGTTAAAACGATAAAAAAAAATGAAGCCTTAGTTATCAAATGATATTGTATTCATTCAAGAAGATGTAGGTACAGATAGAGATAGTGGCACATGCCGTACACTCATTTAAAAAAATGCTAACAAAAATGGATTCATGGATTCCATTTAGAACTGCTTTTTAGTTCCGCTACTGGACCGAAGGTGGCGCTAGTGAAACATATAGAAATATAAATCTAAAAATTTATGTTATGTATATATTTTATACAGTAAAATTTTATATAGTTGAAAATAAATCCATATAAAATAATAATCTTATTATTTTTTTCAAGTTATTAGTTAGTTATTCAGCATGATACATTTTTGAACGCACCTCTAGTCTCCTGTCATAATAAAGTTGACATAACACATAACCTCGCTCTATTTTATTTCTTTGTCATGGACATTTATTATTATATTAAGTTAAATTAATACGAATTTCAAAGTGTTTTAATTAATATTCAGTGTTAATTATAATGTCTTATACTTTAATTCGTCATTTGCGGCGTGCAACATGTATTACGCATCAAATCCGATGGGAGAGCACCTTGACCAATGTTACTCAAGAAGATTTGGTTATTAGGCCTCCATTCACACAATGGAGCAAGATTATAAGGGAAGCTGAAAAAATAGTGGGTTACCCAACATCTTTCATGAATTTAAGATGGTTGTTGAGTGATGAATTCTCCAATATGGCCTTGTACTTGAGGAAGCTTGTAAGTTTTTTTTTTTTTCATATAATACAAAAATACTGGTTACATCAACCAGTATTTTTACCATATTATATTACCATAACCTACCTATATACTTTTATGAGTTGTAGATCTATACATGCAATTCTAACATCACATTTATCCTTCTAACATCACATTTATCCTTTGGGTCTACAGACAGTAATTAGATATGTCTTATCTTGTTCTACATTTATATACTATATATATAATATTTTATCTTATTAATCTTGTCAAAATATTATTAATAAAATGCAATTACAAAATATATACTTATTGCATTCAAAGATTCCAAAATTACCTGTGTGATCCATCTCAAGAAAAAGAAAGAGAGATAAATTACTTTTCTTCTGAGAGATCACAGTGTTGAATTATTACATATGTTTTGGAACAAGCTCTATGTTTACTTAAAGTATAAATAACATTAAAAAACTACCTAATTAGTTTAAGTTTAATTATGTAAAAACTACCATAATATCTTAATTTTTTATTATATGTTTAAAAAATTTAATGTAACAACATCTTTTTTGGAACAAGCTCTACCTCTATTTAAGATATAAATAACATTAAAAAAACTACCTAATTATTATTGATTAAGTTTTATTATGTAAAAACTACCATATCTTAATTTTTCATTATATATGTTTAACAAATTACAGGTAGGAAGCAATCACCCTCTTCTACAAACTGCTAAAAATGTTCTCTATAATGAACACAACCACCTGCAGCCATGGGGTCTCATCATTCTGCTCTTATCCAAAGCTGTCAAGCCTACAACCACTTCCTTACAAGACTCCACCACGGCAGAGAACCAAAGAGTTCTTGCAGAACTAACAGAGATGATCAGGACCGGAAATCTGGTTCATAAAGGTCTTATAAACATCCCCGACGAAGAAAGATTTCAAACTCAAGACACAGCCATGTTTGGAAACAAAATAGCAATACTAATTGGTGACTATTTACTTGTAACTGCAAATGGAATGCTTGCCCGGTTAAAAAATCAGGACCTGTCTTATATTATATCTACTGCATTAAGAGACTTAAGTGAAGGAGAGTTCTATGGAGATAGGGATGAACAAAATATGCCACTGCCTTCTGAACCTTGTGAGCAAAGAAATCAAGAGGATATTTACCCAATATCCAGTGATATGTTACCTATTTACACAGCTAATACATTAGGTTATCCAATTAGAGAGTGGACTGTTAGAGCATTATTCAGTGGTGGGACTTTGTTAGGGAGAGGCTGTCAGGGAGCTGCTCTTTTAGCACAAGAATCGGTAGAAATGCAAGAAAATGCTTATCGTTTTGGTTGTCACTTGTGCCTAGCGTGGCAAGCTGCAAATGAATTGCAAAAACTAACATCTAGTAATAAAGATACATTCTCGTTAGTGAGTGCACCAGTTTTGTTTGCCTTAAATGACAATCCAAACTTATATGAACAAATTAGACCAGTGAAAAAAAATCGTGATAACTTAGATTATGAGAGTTTCAAATTAGATATTCTTAAAACTGATGCAGTGGAAAGGACTCAAATGTTGTACAATGAACATGCAAATTGTGCCAAAAGTTTTGTGGAATATTTTGGAGACAACAAATCAGTTGATACTATTAAGATGTTAATTAATATTATTTAGTTTTAGTTAAGTAACTATGTTCAATTTTAAGTCCTATTGTATATTATGTATATTAAAAGGCTAAAAATGTGAGAACAATGCAATACAATGCAAATTGAATTAAGGTATAAGTATATTGGCTTATCAAATTTGTGCCAGTAAATTAAGTTTGATAACAATTATTCTGTTTCTATAGATATACTATGTGAGATTATTATTTAAGTTTTTTTTATTATTTACTCACTATAAGTGTAAAATTTTAGTTCAAACAGGGAACTATTGATTGTTAAACATTGTAATAATAAATAAGCTTGTAAATGTACATTTTAATAAGATCATATTTGTACATTATACATCATAGCTTTTAGGGCCACAAAACTAGGTTTTCCTGCAATTGGTGTCTGTGTATATTTTTTATTATCTTAATTTTAATGATTTTTTTGTAATGATTTAGGTGATATACCTATGGAGTTATACTATTTTGGTTTAGTTGGAGCTACTTTTAAACAAATTAAATTTACATTAATTGGCTTTTAAGGTTGTACTTCACTATTTTTAGTTGTCATGGCTAGAGTACTTTCAGCTAACCTTTAATAACACTTAAATAACATTAAAAAAGAACAAAATAAAATTACCTAAACTTTATCACAAAGATAGATCTCTGCATGATATGGGAAATTGTCTGGCACATGATTAAAATATATATACAAGTTAACACCGGTATTCATTAAAACTTATTGAGCCCTTGAAGAACACTTTAGTTAAATAGGTTTTGCCTCTTTTTTTACCAACAAAAATAAATATGTATTCTTCAAGGACTTGAGTATGTTTTTATGAATTAGGCAAGCATTTATATATTTATGTAAATTATATGTTTATCTAGTTTTAAACATTTACCTACTAGTGTCTATAAGTAACTTATTGTTATAGCAATAATTTTGACTATTTATTTAAATGTTGCTTTTTAATTAAAAAATCATAAAAACTTAGTAATTATTTTATTATTATCACCACAGTTACCTACTTTTTGTAACAAACAGTAGCCTAATAATTTATAAAACTAGTTATTGTTTTTTTTTATTGGAGCTAGGCATTTGGCTTTGTATCTGATGGTAAGCAGAGATACAAAGTCCATGAATGGGGTCGATCAATACATTGTTGTTAAACAATATTGATTGCTCCCGCAATGCCGGCTTAATGATGCGGTTACGAAATGGGTGCCGGGCGGCGACAAAGACGAATTTGCTTTACGGGTCTATTTTAATATGCTCGCATCATGGAAAAAAACTAATACCTCGACTAGAAATGAATGCAGTTGTCTCGGGAAAACCACATACTAAAACCGAAACATGATTAAGTCACTTGACGGTTTTTTATCGGTATGGGGAATGATATGTTACGTAGGTATAAGTATATATATATTATAGTATGTTTTGTCTCCTTCTTTTTGTCTACTTGGTGACTTTGAAAAGATGTACTTTGGGCTAATACGACGCTCTGTTGATCAAATTAAACAACTTTTTCCATGGAACCATGTATCGCAAATTAAAAAAAATGGTTTCCCTATTACATACATAGTTTAGTGTTACATAGGGAAGGTAAATTTTTATTTGCGAAACATGGTTCCATGGAAAAAGTTTTTCGATTTAATCAGTAGTCTTATATTATTCCAAAGTACAACCTTTCAAATTGAACCTGTGTATATACGTGATGTTTTTAATAAACAATTAAATTAGGTACAATTTTATTGTTCCCTTTGCCATAATAAAACAAGGATTTATATTACGTACTTTGTTCTTTTTGGTGATTATTATGGCAATAAACGTTTTTTTTCTTTCTTTCTAGGTAGAGGTAGGTACCTATGTACACAATAAAAAAACTAAAGGTTCAAACTTTAGGTACCTACTTATAATACGAACGATGACTCTTAGTTATCAAAAATCCATTAATTTAATTTTAAAATGACCCTCCATCATATTTCCCGGAAAAGCGGAAGTGAACCAACGCAGCGCAAATTAAATGCTACATCGGTAATGGGGATCAGTGACATGTGACGTGTAACGCTCCGATTGCAATCTTCATCATTTTAAAATACACCATATTTTTAACGTGTTACGTGGTGGCCGAGTTGTTTAGACTGCAGACCTAGTATCATGCTAGTTTATGTTAAGACCTTACACTTTAGTTATTAGGTCCAATAAATTTTAATATAAAAAAATATATACACATTTGCTTGACAATACCACTATAGTGCCTTAAACTGTCAGTTCTAGACCCCCAGTTCACTATAGGTACTATTCAAACTGCGTAATCACACGCACGCATTTTTAGTTCTCAAAATTTCCGCTTGGGGGTTGAACTATTTCCCATACAAATTTTAGTAGTACGGTACGACGAAATGAAAATAAAACCCCATATTTACCGTTACCATTAGGCACCCGACTTGGTAGAGACTACGACCTACGCTGGTGTAGCCAAAAATTAGCTTGCTATACTGGACATATCCAGTATAGGCTATTGTTTGGTGGGTTTGATGGGTTCACCCAGGGCCGTAGCTACCGCGGTATCAGCCGTATCACTGAACGTACAAGAGCAAATGAAAAATCTACACTTCGTTTGGACCCCCATAATATTTTGATACGGGCCCCTACAAGGCAGGCTACACCACTGGGTGTAACACCAAAGTTTGACAGTTCTAGAGTAAATCATAGCCTATTCTACATAGTATATTTTAATGATAATTTGTATTAAACAAACTATATATTTTTTTTTTTTGTTTGCCGTTTGAAGTTACTTTCCACCATTTAATAATAAGCGACACTATCAGCTAGTGCAATAATACAGGTGACTTTTTTTTTATTAAACGGTTCGATTCTCGACTTGGAGTTAATGAGTAGAGAGGAGTAAATTTTGAACATATTTCGCTATTCCTTGTAGTTTAGAATTTGGCCTTGAAGGCACACATGAAAAACTCACTCTGTATACAATATATATATATATATATCTTCACGGGTGCCTTACGACGCCCGAGACCGCCTAGACGGCCCCAGGGTACCTACCCAGCGGAGGGGTTTTAATCCCACCTCGTCGTAGCCGATGGTATGAGTCTACACCGAACAAGTGGCTAGCTCGTCGCGATGTTTTGAATGGTCTCAATAACCCATCTATCACAAGTTGGTATAGTGAAACCGAGACCGACAGCTTAACGTGCTCTCCGAGGCACTATAGTGGTGTTGTCAAACAAATGTACGTAAATTTTTAAATTAAAAACTCATTGGTACACACCGGGATTCGAACCAGGGACCTAATAATAAAAAAATATAATTTCGCAGTCCTAAATATGGAGAAAAGAATTAGTGGAATAAATACCTAGTAGGTACCCAAGAGGTGGAAAAAAGAATGAGAGATCCACAACATATCCGATAGGAAAATGACATATAGAGAGTTGCAGGAGGTTTCTATTTGCGAAAAGCCATTATACAAGAAAGTTGAAGGAAATGAGACAATATTTTTTTTTTTTTTTTTGTCTAAATTGTTGAAGAATTCATGTCATTTAGACAAAAAAAAAATATATATATATAAGCTATAAATAAATATAATTTAAAAAATACGCAAATTATTCTATGGTAGGTACTTACCCCTACTGCAGCTAGATGGACTGAGAAAGAGAAGTATAGCAGAACCCAATAATCATCGTAGGATCTCGTGGTATTAACCCTAATAAATAAGAAATAATTAATAAATCAGTCTTTATTCAATCTAAATATTGCAAAGTTTCAGCGTGAATAGTTTGTGCCATTTTCAACAAAGATACCTTTGCCTCTTCAACCGGAAATTCTTCACTATGCTTCAATATGGCTGCCAACTCTTCATCCAAAGCCTCCTTCAAATAGTCCAAAGCTCGTGTACTTCTGACTGCGTAATACAATTCCTTGCAACTAACAGGTTTATTGTCAAGTTTTGCTTCCAAAAAGTAACCGTAAACAGTTGGATATTCCCACAGAGCGAACATCACTGGTGCTCCGACGTAAGAAAACGATTTTGGATTAACAGCAAATTCTTTGATGTCAATATAAAGTTGCCAGATTATTGCTAAATGTCCGCCTAGAATAAATGCTTGTCTTTGTTTTCTTTCGTCATGGCCTGCTAACTTCATTGCAGCTTGACAACCCTTAGCGAGAATACTTCCCGAACATAGCATAGTTCGAAGTGTCCATTCGTCTTTGGATTGTCCTAAGTAGTCGTTATTTCCGATTTTTCCCAGATTGTCTTCGTTTTCCCACTGATAAACACCTCTAGAAGTTATTCCCTTAGGTTTTGCTGGTATGGGATGTTCGTTGCTGTTGACATCGCCAAAAAAGTCTCCCTCGACAAGGTCCCTTAGTCCTGAGGATATCAGTTCTGTGACTTCATTATTTTGAAGTCCTCCGAGCTGTTTCATGCATGTCGCTAGGAGATAGTCACCTGAGAATTAAAATAGAATAGGTACATATAGAGCAAGCGGCCACCATACTACTTTAAAGGGTACAATTAGAACGTTAACCAGTCAAGTATAAAGCAGACAAGTTTCGGTGTGAAGACGCGAGAGTCGGCGCGTAATGTTGGACACCACGCTGCTAAAACTAAGCGCCCGCGAAATATGTACAAAAGAAAAATAGTCAAATAGTGCATTTTAAGTTATGATGATTATTGAGGTAGCTATTTATAAATAGACCTATAAGCAAAGAATAATGCATCTTTTATTTATTATTATGATTCATACACAGTTTGTGTATGAATCATATCAGTGTATGAAATAAAAACTATATACCTAAGTATGTATATATATTATCCATAGGTCTAATTTTTACTAACCAGTAAGTAAAACGATTTTATTTCCCTGCAACAGATCTTTATAAGCCTTCTCTCCCCTGTCTTTTCCCTGCAGATCGCACACCACTTTGTGTATCAGGTGTCCCGTCCTTTTCATTTCCACAATTTCTGCCAAAGCCCTCTGGCTGTACAGAATCCCTGAGTCATGCTGGTCTACCGAATGCTGCTTTATGTCGAAGCCAGCTGCTTTGGATAGCAGTAAGATGATAAGGCCTACTGATTGAAGATTGCTGTTGGGGCCCAGGAGTATGTTCTTCGCTGATTTGAAGATAGGATGGTTGGTTCCTATCTGGTGGTAATAGAAAATATTTCATGTAAATATGTTGGGACAAAACAATGAAAGAGCTGCATATACGTATGTCTAATTAAGGTATGTTATACATAGGTATAAACATACAGAGGGTAACCACCAAGTTCGATCTCGTTTGAGTTGAGAAATTATAACGGATTTTATACACATGATATTTCATAAATTTATTATTTCGATATAGGTACCTCGTCAGATAAGTACCTACCTACCTATATATTTTTATGTAATTTATCAAATATCTATTAGAACTAGCTATAGATAACAACACATAATTCGGGAACATGGAGGAAAGAAAGACATAGAAATAAGGGATAGGTATACTCCGCTATTTCAGGCATGTGAAAGAATGAATGAAAATAGAATGTACGATTAGGATTTTTTTTGTATTGGAGCACGGCATATAAATCTTGGTGGTTCTGCTTTTTTAGGATATTTAACGTTCATGAATGGGATCAATCAATAAATTATTCTCTATCCGGCTAAATGATGCGGTTACGAACTGGGCGACGACAAAGACGAATTGCATTACAAGTCTATTTTAATATCCTCGCTGCTTTATCGTCAAATCAACCACCTGTTTCGTAACTACACCATGAAAGGAGACTACGACCTCGACAATAAATGTTATGGCTGTGGACGAGGCAAAATAAATATGTATGTAAATATATAGACAAGTGTTGCTGGGTTGTCTCTGCCTATACCTGCGCTAGGGATCTGGCATTAAGATTAATAAATAACATATGTCGGAACTTTCATGAATATGAGCCATGATGTGATACGAAACAAAAGCGCCCCCTGTGGCGTTTAGGCAGAGTCTTTGCGCGTGCACCGGCTGCAAGTAAATGCTGCCATACAGGGCCGTTTTCGGAAACTAAAACTTTAACACTGGGTAATGTCACTACACTATATGCATCTCTTCTTCTCTAAGCATTTTTCAATATATTTATCGCACTCTGTAACACTACCCAGTGTTAAAGTGTTACGTTTCCAAACACGGCTCAGAGTCGTAAGTGAACGTATGTGTGAAAATATCGAGGTGTGCACATATGCAGAGGAACTGCCACGCAATATTGTTGTTATAAAGTTTAAATCCGTTTAAGCTTATAAGTTTAGTGTTTGTAAATAGATTAAAACAAGTTAAGTTAGTTTTATTTTACCATTTTGCCCATCTAAAATGTCTGACGAACAAAATCGGCATCCCGTTCTGACAATATATATAGATAGATACTTGTTGCTAAAAAGGATACCTACCCTCTGAACCAATTATCGCCAAGTAAATAGGTTTAAACTATAGGTAGGAAAATCAATGTAAATAATCAAATGCATTAGGTAGGTATTTGTACTAACTAATTTTCTTAAATGCACAGCAGTATTAGCAATTTCATCGTTAAAGAGCCATCGCAGGTTCAGAAAAGAAGTTGGGTAACCAACAATATTCTCTGCTTCTGATATCACATGTCTCCAGTCCAAATCCTGACCACTATCAGATCCAGCTGCGGTCAGATCATAACTCTTGTGCTTTCTGGACCTAATCCAAGAAGAACTATACAGAACTAATCTTCTTTGATTCATGTTACCCTGTACTTCAGTCTAAGTATCTATTTAATGAATAAATAAAATAATACAATTATTTATTAATAATTTGTGGTACAGTTACTTTTTATACGGTTAGCACAGAAGAATTGTTATTACTCTCAGCTCTAGGCACTAAATTATATTGACAGAACTAGGACCAATTGACAGAATATCTTAGCAGGTATGGCAGGTACAATATTGAACGAAGCCGAATGGCTTCGTTCAATATTGTGGCAAATAAATAATTCCAATTTATTTTATTTACTCCATAATGTGTTTTTTATTTTATAAATAAAGCCTAATTTAAATTAAAAAAATCATTTAAATCCTCCTTTGCTGAGCATGTACTCAAAATACTTAAAGCATTGCCCCTCCGAACCTCCAGCGATATTCGTTGGCAAAAGAAAGATCTTGCACGTTGGTCTCCAGAAGCATCTATTAATAATTTTCCAATAGTGCGTCCAAATTTTTTTGCATCTGGAGATCAAGGCCCAAATGTTTCCAACGAAAATGCTAGAAATTCATAAGATTTTGAATGATTTTTGTATTTATAAATTTTCCTATTTTGGGCTAACAATGCTACAGCGCCGGAGGATTTAGACGTTATGTCTATATAGGTGGGAGCTACAGTGTCCACACAGGTGGCGTCCCATATAAGTGCTCGACCTCTAAGCCATGGAGTTACAGTCACACCGTCCGGCCTCTTACCGTCGTCACGGTCTATACCTACAGGCTCGAGAGTGCTGGGTATACCGGTCGAACCGAGAGATCTTTTTAAAATGTTATTAATATTAAAATGTCTCGGTATACGACCTGAGCCAAGCCTGCAGGATAAACCATGGTGTCCGGAAGTTGTGACCGAAGCCCCACAAATGCATTGATGAGGTCGGCAAATTGGTGCGCCAAACCTGAGGGACACTGCTATCCTCAAAGTTTGCCTATCTAGAAGAGTGCCTAAGGTTGGTGATGGGAGAGCTTCTAACCAAGCGCCTGACTCCTTACATTGAGCTGCTAAAAATACAGCTATGTTTGTATTAAAAAGTCACCGCACGATTTTTTATTCGCCGCACGGCACTATTAAACTGTGGAATGCATGAATAAAATAATAGAAAAATCGACTGTCTGGGCCGCAAGTTCCGAGTATTGGCCGTACATTGACCGGCCGCATGCGACTGGCGACTAAAATCGACCGTGCAAATGCTTAGTAAAAGCAGTGTGCAGATTTTGATGCAAAATATACCTGCCAATTTCATCGACCAGTGTAATTGGGGCGGCGATTCGATTTTTACGAGCGATGCGACTAGTGACTTGCCGCACGGCTATAATCGACCCGCATAAATCCTGTATTATTAAGTTCGGAACCACCTCCGTGGTCTAATGCGCCTTTGGTGTTGTATCCGGCCGGATGTCGTGGGTTCAATCACGGCAAAACAAATTATTACGTTTCTCTACAACAGTTTGCCAGCTTGTTTGGTCAGTTTATAAAATATACGATAGTTGTTTCCGATAGGGCATTAGTAGAGCTTAGTTTATGACCAGGGAAATATGTGTAAATATATATATATATATCATTACGGGTGCCTTACGGCGCCCGAGACCGCCTAGACGGCCCCAGGTTACCCAGCGGAGGGGTTTTAATCCCACCTCGTCGTAACCGATGGTATGAATCTACACCGAACAAGTGGCTAGCTCGTCGCGATGTTTTGAATAGACTCAATAACCCATCTATAAACAGTTTCACAAGTTGGTATAGTGAAACCGGGACCGACAGCTTAACGTGCTCTCTGAGGCACTATAGTGGTGGTGTGCAAACAAATGAACATTTTTTTATATATTTCATAGAACTCATTGGTACACACCAGGATTCGAACCAGGGACCTAAGTGTTTTTAAGTCCAAGGTCTAACCAACTAGGCCACCACGTATAAATCCTACATAATAATTAATTACCCACATTATAATCATATCTCGCCAACAACTATATAGCTCTATACATAAATAGGTGAAAAGCAATGACAAATTTCGTAAGGGCTGTGTCGAATACCTATACTTACCTTGCCGCAATAACAGAGGCTCTACCATGGGTTTGGTTATTTTTGGTAACAGGATTGAATAAAGCGATCCTATTGGTTGTTGCTCACGCATACGTAAATGAATACGTTACGTTTCTACAATGCGCAAACCTATGGTAGAGCCTCAGTAGTCTGTTAATAATTTTTGTGAGAGCTGAAAAACACCCATTTTTAATGTTATTTCAGAGTTAAAAACAATTACCATTTTCACGTCGTTCCTACGACTTTCGGCCGGTCGTGGGTTCGATGGCAAAACAACATTAGTACGTATTTCCGATTTCATTACAATATAGGTAATATCATGAAGCTAAAAAAACGCGCCCGGGCGCGCGGACGGGCACGGTTTTTACCTTCATGGGTAATATGAATTAGTAGGAATATAATAATAGTTGTTTCTAATGTCCTATGTATATAATTATATTTAATTAAATCAGGCGTTATTTTACGTTTTTCTGTAAAGTTTAGAGGCTCTACCATGGGTTTGCGCATTGTAGCAACGTAACGTATTTGTATACGTGCGCAACACCCAATAGGATCACTTTATTCAATCCTCACGTATACAAATACGTTACGTTGCTACAATGCGCAAACCCATGGTAGAGCATCTGTACTTTAATCCTTATCCTAGCCTACTATATGAATATAATTTACGGACGATGTATGGAAGCACAAGTGGTTAGGTAGGTCCCTACTCATATATACTTACAGCAATTTTGAGAGAACCATATTTGAAAAAATTGTAAATGAAGATTATTTATGGCTGCGGAAGCCGGTAGGAGATCAGCCACGCCTACTCTTATTATCTACAAGGCATGTAACTACCGAGAACTTGTTTTGTTAATTTTCCTACCCTATTGTAATACATATTATAGACAAATACTTTTATGTGGCGAGCGAGTAGTAGATTTAACGAGATCAGTAGGTCAAATTTGGATATAGATCTTTTATGGACCAGCTTTAAGTCTGCGAGGTTGAAGTTAGTAACGAGTTTTTTTTCTTCTTCTGTAGATTCTAACCAATAATTTATCAATACCTATCTAGCATTAATCTATTACGATGTTTTATATTTATATTATTATATACTTCTACTTGTAACTGTCATATCTATGTCAATTTTATATTTGTGAAGACCTTCAATGGTCCTTAGTTTTTTATGCTATTTTCCTAATCTGTTATCTTGTTACCAATGGTCTTCCTATGAGTAAAAAAATAAAATAAATTATACTAGCATTTATTGACCCGGCTTCGCCCGTCACATTTTTTTTTAAGCACGCCATGTGACTTTGTATCCACCTGATCGTAAGCAGTCCTTCAAAGTCCATGATTGGGGTCGATAAATACATTTGTATAACATCCCACTTAATTTTATAATAGGCCATACCTGCAAGCATTTCTATTTTTTTAAATACCAAACATTGTTTTAGGTTTTATAAGAGTTTACATACCTACAAATTTTAAAGTAGGTATGTAGGAGGTAAGTATAATGATGTAAAACCCGTGACCTAAACCGTGTTTCGATTTTAGCCTGTCTAGTTTTCGGGGACTTACTGCATCGATTTCTTGTCACCTTTTTAGAGTAAAATTAAGTAGGTTGTTAAATATCTATAAAAAGGGTAGCGTAACGTCACATGTCGTCCAAGTAACTTAAAAAAAATACATACTTTAAAATAGGTTGATAATTACAGTGTAGCTATCAAATTTTATCCATCAGCAAAGGAACCCGAATAAAGCTAACAAGGCTTATATTATTAATATAGGTACTAAATATAAGTCAGTAGTTGTTTCCTTGTCACCGTTTGTTGACAAATACTTTTACTATACTTAATTTAACTTTAACTACTGAAAAATTATCTATAATATATGTATGCATGCAGGGGCGCCGACTCCGTGGGTGCTCGAGGGCTAGAGCACCCATGAAAGCTAAATAGTGGGTGCAGGGCACCCATGACCAGACATAAAAATGGGTCAATATCCGGTTTTATAGGCAAAGTACTTACTTACTAATATTATAAACGCGAAAGTAACTCTGTATGTCTGTCTGTCTGTTTTCACACTTAAAGCGCTGAACTGATTTAAATGAACATTGGTATGGAGATAGTTGAAGGCCCTAGAAATGAGATAGGGTATATCATATCCAATGTAGGTAACTTCGTGTTACCATCTTGCCAACGTTTATAAAATGCATTATCTTTTAGTCCGACTTCTGTATGTTCATAAAATGAGCACCCACGATGTAATCTAAAAGCCGGCGCCCCTGTATGCATGCCTTTTTATTCCCCTTGGAATTTGAACCCTTCTTGTAGATATAGTCCCTACAAAAATAAATCCATATTCTTATCGTCAGTATTCAGTTATTTCGACTGGACTAGCTTAAGACCATAAAACTAACGCCTAAAGCCTTAAATCGCCTATTAAACGATATGTATAAGATGTCATTGCCGCCATATTGTGTTCTCACCTCAACCAATCAACACTCAATAATAGCTTATAACAATAATTGTACTCACTTTTTTTTTTAATCCTGTACTGTAACCCTAGCTTGCGTTCGTTTTGGGACAGAAACATGTTCACAACGATCACGATGTATATTTATGTGTTTTTTTTGAGATTTCGGCGGCAAAAGTGGCGATGTGATCTGCCACAATGGCCGTTTTTTTTGGCCCAGAATGCTACCGTGAACTGATCACAATGACCCCAGTCGATAGGTGAGGCGTTGTGAACATATTTTGACATTTGTGGTTTGTGAGAGTGTTGTTGTTTTAAACGTCGCAGCCGTCTTATATTTTTAGAATCAAATTTATTGTATTTTAAATCGAAATGATTTTAGAAAGATTTCGCATATAAAATTTATGGATTTAACCTATATTTTACTTGACAAGTGACAGTTGACAGATTCGTGATAACAATTGCGTTCGATTTGGATAGTGGTAATTGTGGCATTGTGATTGAAATTAACCAAAAAAAACGCAAGTTTGCACAATGTCATCATGATCATTGTGATCATGTCTCATTCCCAAGACGAACGGGCCCCTAGTATGAGTGTTTTTAACGTTTACTTTCGCGTTAACTATACTACCGCTTTAACATTTAGACCAATCACACGACCGCATTTCTAGTTCTCAAAATTTCCGCTTGGAGCGCTGAACCATTTCCCATACAAATTTTAGTTAACTCAAACGCAAAGTAATAGTTAGAAAACTCACACTAGGGGTACAGGTAGCGTTTCCCAACTTATATTAGTAATTTCCATGAACCATATGAAGGACACCCTAAAGTCGCCAAGGCTGACTATTTTTTTATGGTCCTTCAAGCCAAATTTTATTATAAATTTGATTTTTTATGAGACTCATTTTATGGTGCAGTTACAAAACGGGAGATGGATGATATCAATTTAAAAGCAGAGAATATTAATTATATAGATAATGATATGACCGCTTCTGGTGGTCTGACGATTGCGCCTTTAAAGTTGTATCCGGAACCGTAACTTGGGTTCGATTTTGTGGATCCAAAACTATATCCAAATGTATATATTATTGGAGTTACATTGTAAGCAACTTTGTAGGTCTTACAAAGTTCATGAATGGGGTTGATCAATATATTGTTTTTTAACGCTAAGATTGCTATTTTTATTTTGTATTTTAATTTGTATTTTAGTATCCTCACTGCTTTAAAAAACATTTAAATTCTCATGAAATCATCTGACCGTTTCATAACCATACCCTGAAATGTGACTCAACAAGAAATGGATGTCTCCTAAAAACCGGCGAATCCACAAACAGCACGTTACGGTTTTTTTTATCTGTATAGGCCTAGCAGTTATAGAGACCTTTCTCCCACCTAAAGAATGAAAAATGGCAAAGGAAACTCACCATGTCAACTAGAAATTGATGCAGTGGCTCTTAAAATTAATCCATTATATTTAAGTTTTACTTAGGGTTAAATTATTATTACTGTAACTAGGGTAATCGTACTATAAGATATGTATATTATAAAGGTTTTGATTAAGGTAGTTTTAAATCAAAAATGGCAGCACCTTTATTTAAATTTTATAGCATAAAAATAAAATTAAGTTATTTGTACAAACAATTTTATATAATATTAGAATATTTACTAACTATCTCCTTATAAAAATTAAATACACTGTCACTGGCTGCTTTACAAGTCTCTAAAGCCTCAAAATATGCACTTTCACTATACTTTCCATTAGTTATTGAAGTTAATAAATTTTTCTTGTTTTTATTGTCAAATACAAAGGTCATGGTTGCTTGAGCAGTTTCAATTTCTTTCTTAGATGGATCAAGTGTGATGTTGCCTTCTTTGTTGATGGAACACATTATTGCGCCAAAGATAGACTTCATAGAGAGACCGGAGTTGAGAAGAGCTAGACATACAGTGTTTATGCAGCATGCTACAAGCTGGAATATAAAAAAAAACTGTTAAATAACATATGTAGGTATTAAGTGCACAGGACTAATTCAAGCATTAAAAAACATCTAATATATTCATCTAACACATCCATGTTCTTTTTTTTTGGGAAAAAAAAAGAACATGGATGTGTAGATTTTATTTACTTGATCCTAATTACATATTTTCTTTATAAAAAATATGATAAGTTATGACATGACAACAAAAGTAATATTTTTAGAATCATAAATCAAACTTTGGGTGTCTTTCAAAAGTTAATACATTTTTTATAACAAGACCATCTAATTGGGATTGAGTAAGTAATATAAACAACATTTACAAGTTTTTAGACATTTGAGATCGCATATCCTTTTCCTGGCTTGTCAAGGTTGACATTTTAGTTTGATATTTAAATATTTATATTTAGTAATATTATATTATGTTACTGTAATCTCTATATTATTAAAGCTTGTGTGTGTACAAATGCAGCTTGGCAAATGTTTAATCTTGCTTCATAAAAAAGTATTGAAAAACATATTTTCTAAAACACAAAGTAAAAAGTGTTTTGTTATCCTAATATTGCTGCCAACATAAATACCTACACAATATTTTGTTAAGTCAGAAGTTTTAAAATTGAGCATACAATACGTAACATAACAAACATATCATTACTAGCATTTCTATCATCTGTACACAGTACAGCTGACCTCTACAGGAATATTATTAATCCTTCTTTGGGTTCTGTGGAGCCAGCGTACATGTTGGATGCAATAGATGCTTGGTCACTGAAATGCCTCAACATTAACATATAAGATTTTCATGTAACAATTTGCTCATCCCATAGACGTTGAATATTTGGTGATATAGGTTATCACCAAATATTCAATGTCTATGGGATGAGCAAATTGTTACATGAAAATCTTATATCATCATCAAGTAACTTACAGGAGCGCGTTTGTCTCATGGCCGTTGCTACAAGAGAATCAGATCTTTGGTTAGAGACCCTCCCTTCTACATTATTTGGAACTCTACTGGACAAAAATTTGTCACTTCGTCTCGGAGCCCGTATTGTCCATCCACACCAGTGTCGATGCGGTATGCCTGTTGATCAGCTTGGACATCACGGGCTTTCTTGTTGTAGAAGTGCCGTCCGTTTTTCCCGACATGCCGCTCTCAATAATATCATTCGGAGGGCTTTTGTCACTGCTGGAGTACCAAGTAAAAGTATGGCCAAGGAGTAATGGAGATGTCCATGTGTCTGATAGAGAGGTCAGGTAACAGGAGGGCTGGCAACTATTTCTGCCAATGATTTTGTATTGCAATTCAGCGGGGAAATGTCGCCAGCCTTCTTGGAACTATTCCGGGCGGTTCTACATTAGAAGATATTTTTTATTTATAATATTTATTTAGTTATACCTACTTTAGTTTAAATATATTTATAAAAACATTAAATTGAGCATTAAACTATACTAACCCCACCCGAGTCTTCCATTTCCTGGACTGTAATAAATATACCACTTCTTGGGTAGTTTTCTTCTAAAATAGATGCCTGGCAAGTACGCCTAATCACATTTTCTATGTATCTGTCTCCAACATTAGGCTTATTGCTTTTACTAAGAAATAACACTTCTAATGCTGCTCTATCCATAATTTGACTAGAATATTTAATTTCTACAGGTCCATTAACACTTGCAATAACTACATTGTCACCTAAAATTATAATAATAATATTTAAAAATCCCCTGTAACTATTGTGTAAGATAATTATGTGTAAAGAATACTTACCTTGAGCAAAAAAGGCAGATCCATCTGATTTGCTTAAATAATTAAGCTCGCATTTCATAGGTTGCAATTTAATTTCTTCAAGCTTTATAGGTTTTGTATCCATTTTAGATAATTAATAAATTAGATCCAAAAATACATGTGAAAAACAAAACAAACAAACACCGCATGAAAAAACAACCTAGGTTTGATTTATAATACCACTAAATAAAATTGATACTGTCTGTCCCAAAATTCAAACAAAATCTACCCAATATTTTTGGACGTATATTACTATTTACTAATGGTAAGAAGTTTAGCAGATAATTGAACTTGGAAATATCACTTTGTGATTTATGGTTTTTGTCTTTTCTCATTGCAATACCTATTTACCTCACCACGGTCCGAATGGCGATAACATCGCTATCAGCGCTAACGTTCATAACACCCACCGGTCCGATTCAAAAAGCGCGATGGGCTATTAGCGTGGTAATGTCGGACCCAGGGATTAAGGCTGTATTCTGAAAATCTAGAACTACAAAACTAAAAATGTTTGTTAAAGAAATTTACTCGATACTCACAGACAACTATTATTATGCAAATAGTAACTCTTTAACTTGAAATGTATGAAGAGATTAATATAGTCTCCCATATATTGATTCAATAAAAAATGTATTTATATTTTCCAAAACATGAAAATTTTGTACTTTTTAACATCGCTGCAAGCGACAAAACTACAACAATTTATAGTGGTAAAAAAATTGATATCATATTTTATTATGTATTCTAAAAATGTATGGAGAGATTTTTGCAACTTTAATAGAAAATTATTAATTAAATAATTACAAAAACTTGCCAGACAGAAATCTTCATACAAAATCCATGACAGGCCGTCATTGTGCGGGCGATCCCGTCTGTGAAAGGTGGCTCCGCGTCGTTTTTTCTATTTCACTATCGGAACACTAAATATTCACTGTTGGGAATTTTATAAGACAAGTACATATTTATTTTGATTATATTCTATGTTTTTACACCTTTTAACACGATTAACTACAGATTCAGCTAAAATAAATATGCAATTTTCACCAACTGTCACTGTCAGTATAACCTTACAAAAAAAAAAGACAGACGGTCCTATGTAACTAAAACTACGCAACAGCTATTTATTTTGGTCGCTTTTATATTTTTAATAAAATGTATCGTCGGGCGCACATTATTTTACAATTTTTAAACATAGTTTACCTATTTATTTTAATTGTTATTTTTTTTAATAAAGTTTTTTTTTATATCTGTCCAAAGCAAAGCTCAATAGGGTTCCATCCATTATCCAAAACTTTATTTTTATAAATGGCAGAGTAGTTCAACAATTTTATTATCTACCTAACATTTAAATACTAACATAATAATGTATTGTCTTATTTTATAATCATTAATATTATTACAAAATCAAAGTTTTTTTTATTATAGCATGTGTGACTGTTTGTATCTAAATCATGACAAACATACAATATTTATGAATAGGGACCAATACGATGTAATTTCTATAGAATTAGACCGATTTACTATGGCCTATGGATTCATTTGGCCAATGATGCTGTTACCAAATGGGCGGCGATAAAAAAGAACAATACGAAATAATAATAAATAATTTCTAGCATAGAATAATTCGAACTGTGTTTTAGAAACTGGCGTGGGCAATTTCTAGAACATTGTTTAATTTATTTTACGCTAAGTATAAAACTTGATACATATTGAAAATATTACGCTAAAAAATAATTATTATCATTCCACATGACTGGTGGAATGCCAGGTCTCTGAGTTTTCAACAAATTAACTGCTACTGCGTTTTATAACTACCCACACCATGAAAGGAGACTACCGTCTCGATAATCGAAAAATTCCACGCCTGATCCAAATCATAACTAGCGACCGCTCTCTTTAATCAATCTATATTTTTTGACGGATAATAAACGGATAGTTTATATTATATTTGTCTGTAAATGTAAATAATCATTTTTCATATATTTATTGGTGGGTATTGTCATACTTAGTAGGTGGTCTCACACCTACTAAGTATGACAATACTTCTGTTAGACCGAGAGCTCGTGTCTAATACAACTACAATAGTAACCAATATTTATTTTTTAAATAGTGACAGTTGCTTTTATAAAATAATATTGCATTTTACAATATTTAAATAAAAAACATTTTCCAACGCTGAAAAGATTTTATTATTTATTTTTTACAATTTTATACATATACCTACCAGCGGCCACATTCTGTTTCTTATAACGCGAACGTCAGATTGTCAAAATAACAAATTCCGCTATTAGCGCGTTCTCCTCCAATCAGAGTAGTTGTTAACCTTTTCTGATTGGAGGAGATCGCGCTAATAACAGAAATCGTTATTTTGACAATCTAACGCTCACGTTATAAGAAACAGAATATGGCCGCTGGTAGGTAAGTAATTAAAGTTTATAAGAATTATTGATAAAAGTGAATGTGTATGGGTGTAATATGTGTAGTACACGTCTGTGTGTGTTGTATGTACGGTGCGTGTGTGTAATGTATGAAGAGTATATTTTTGTAGGCTATGGTGTAACAGTAAGGTCAATTTTATGATAATATATTATGTTATGTCAAAAAACGATAGACTAATTATTGAGAATGGACATAGGTATAATATCTAGGTGATCAAAACCGGTAAATAGAAGATATTTTGTAAAATGAAAGAACGTGATACCTAACTTGCATAATTTAGTACGTGCAGATTTTAAATGTCAATTTTTGTTTCATATTTTCCTACGTATCTTTTTATATTTAAGCTTTATGAGTGTTAATTAGAGACAAGTTCAAAACAAACGGACAGATAATTGATATATATAATGTAGAGATTATGATTGCTTTGAATACCCTAAGTCTAGGTACCCTGAGGCCGTGTAGAAGTTATGTATATAAATTTAAATGTATGTGTATCTAAGTTATTTTACTATAAAAAAAACTAATTTAGATAAAATAAAATATTTTACATAAAATTATTCCAATTAGGTAACTCCGGAATATTTTGAATGTAGATAGATGGGTAAGTAGATTAAAGTGACGCAGACCCCAATCCTTAGTAATGTCAATTCATATGACAGCATTTTTTAAAATAAATACTTAGACTGGCTGAATTAGTCCATTATAAAAAAAAAGTTTTGTTTAATATAAATTAGTTTATTACGGAGCGGAGTCTAGTAATAGTCACTCGTACCAATGCCTTATAATAAATTTAAACTGTTAAAATTAATATATATTAATAAAATGTACCGGTAATATCACACATTGTACGCATGTCTGGAAATTATAGTAATACATCAATTTTATTGAAACATTAAATCCTTGCATATAAAATTACATTTCTTGACTATTTCGACAATACCTTACTTAAAATAAAATAGTAAGATTTCTAAAAGTAGATATCTAAAATAATGAACTGTAACACTCCATACAATGAAATTTCAACAGAGTGACTTTTGGGCTCAACTGTCCATAGTTAGAATAAATTGAAGAAACAATCTCAAACATTTTTAAGTGAAATCTGACAGAAGGTGATGACGTCACATATACGAATTCCCCCTTAAGCGCGCTTACCGCAAGGTTTTAAGTCTGTGTGTAAGGTTAGTCTGTGTGTTGCAGAATATAAATTGTGCTAAAAAACCAGAACCAACATATTACTATATAATCTGTGACCAGAGCCAGCTGTTGTTTGTTTTTTATTTTATTATTATTTTTTTATGAAATTTATACGACGTGGTGACGTGATTTTTTATTAACATTTGCGCTCAAACCTTGTGTTATTTTATTTATTTAATGATAACAAAAGCCATGTTCATAATATAAACTTTGTAAAGAGGTTACCTGATGTATTGATAAACAAAGTGTGTAGATTTGAATGTGTTGCATTATGTTATGCAAAAAAAGAGAGGCTGTGTGACGCTGTGTATTCGGTTATCATTGTGATAAACGTTGTTTTTTGCAAGTTATATACACAAACTTTTAGGTATAAATTTTCAATTTAAATAATCCAAAATGAAGACAAGATTTAATACTTACGATATAGTATGTATGACTACAGAATTGCAACGGTAAGAATCCTTAAACTACCTATTTGATTTTACAAAATAGCTTGTTTTACAACATTGCAATAATATTGTTTTTATTTTAAGGTTAATTGGAATGAGAGTGAATCAAGTATATGATATAGACAATAGATGTTATTTAATCCGTCTTCAGCGGTCTGAGGAAAAAGTGGTACTGTTGCTGGACTCTGGAAACAGATTCCATACCACACAGTTTGAGTGGCCAAAAAATGTTGCTCCGTCTGGATTTACTATGAAGGTTTGATATTTTGAAATTAATTTATAGTATACTACATCATCACAGGTCCCATATTTTGACTAAGAATTGTGTAATGATCATTAGTGTACCCAGAGACTATTTAAGAATATATTGGAGTCTACACAGCAGTGAAGTGTGGTTCATATTGTGTGTCAAAATAAATGTTATTTTATTTATTTATATAATCCAAAAATCCATGCATATCATATAATCCAGGGTATAAAACAACCTAGGGCCTGAGCATTATTTATATATATATATATATTTTTAATACTTATAAATAATATTTAGCCCCTAGATTATTTATACTGATTGTAGGGTATTTTTGATTAAGTTTAAAAAAAAAATCACAATCATCTCTGGGGTTCTTTCCTTGCTACACCCCTGAGGTTCTCTCCTTGTTACACCCCTGATGTACCAGAGGCCATCCTGAGTGAGAAATTCTTGATGGCAAATCTACTTTGCAGCAAGGCTCAGCTTCAAAACTGGCGCCCTCTTCACTGGGGATAATCCTCAGCCGTCAGCCCTACCAGGGGGTCAGTGATAAGAGATTGATGATAATGAAAACATTTAATATTTTAGCTCCGGAAACATCTCAAGAACAAAAGATTAGAAAGTATGACACAGCTAGGAGTTGACCGTGTGATAGACTTCCAGTTTGGTACTGGTGAAGCGGCTTACCATGTGATCTTAGAGCTGTATGACCGTGGTAACATCTTGTTGACCGACCATCAACTCTTCATACTTAATGTACTCAGACCTCATGTGGAGGGAGATAAATTCAAGTAAGAGTTAATTTTTTTTTATTGGTTCTCACCATATTAGTGCAGTTCATACTAGACGTGGGCGCCGTCTGTGAAAATGGCGGCGGCGGCGTGCTGAATACTTTAGGTCGGCGGCGGCGGGGCACCGGCGGCGTGGAGTTTTCAGTTTTTTTAAAGAAAATCTTAACTGAATCTACTTAAGGGTATCTAAAATGTAAAAAGTAACGTCTTCGCTTTCTTTTTTCACAGCATTCAGACATGCTTAACAATAAACTTGATCATAATTAATCATTTTCTTTTTGTTGTCATCAGCGACAATCAAGTTTTCGAAATACTTCCAACAAAAACTACTTCGAGTTTTAACGTTATAAAATGTAGTAAGGCTATGTGTTCACACGCGAGCGCTTTTTTACGTCACGCGGGAGTTTTTAATCCGTCGCGCTCCATTTTAAACGCCGGACGGAAAGCGCCGAAACAAATCCAACAAAGGGAAACGTACCGATATGTTCACACGAGCACTTTTTTAAACGCCATTAGTACGTCAATTGCGCCGGCGATTTCGACGAGTCAGCGCGTGTTTGTGTATGCAATCTCATATTTGTATCATGCAGCGTTATTCTAGGACCCACAATAGCTATTATATAATTCGTCGACGTATTCATTGTCAAGAAGTAGTTAAGGTACTTCTCAGGATAATATTATTAATAAATTTATTTATTTTATAAAAAAAAACAATAATAAATATTGTAGGTTGTCCACTTTAGGTTACCCTGTTTTATTTCAGTACGGTTTTCTCAAAAATAGAAAAACTGTGGGAATCACATTGAGTAAAATGTTACCTACTACTACTTATAAAAGAAGAAAATGATTTTTCTTCATATAGCGTCACAAATTGGCCGTTTTTTTAACCATTCATTAATAATTGTATGAACCCACAGTTTTTTTTTTGCCTTCTTACAACATAAATCCCGATTGCTGCAATTTCATCTGAATTCATGGCGCGTCCGTATCAAGCGCAAGCTGCTATAAAGTGGTTATTTTAACGCTCGTTTAAACAGCGTCAAATCAAGAAGTAAAAGAAACTCCGAACGCTTTATTAAACGCTCGTGCGAACGTAGCTTTACAGAGAGTTTGCTCACTTTGGTTTTTGATAGCTACATTTCTACTAGTAGTTAATATTATGAAAAAACGATCACACACAACACATATTCACAATACGCACGCCGAGCGGCAAAGTTCGCGCCTAGTTCATACTAACATTATAAATTCTGTGATTATGTCTCTCTATTTTGATTAATTTGGTAGAGAGAACATTATTTAAATCATAGAACATAGGATATGCTTATCATTTTAATAATATGTAGGGCAATTTACACATATTCCTCTGGTCACAAACTAAGCTCTAGGCTTGTACCAGAAACAATATAAAATATATTTTATTTTATAAGCACCCAAAGCATGACAAACTGTACTGAAAAGCATTTTTTTTTGCCATGAATGGGTAATTGCACCCATGACCTATGGATATAACACCAAAGGTACCACTAGTCTACTGAGGCAATTGGTATTACTGATATATATGTAAACATCGGAGGGCTGAAATTTTGAAACAAAACAATGTTTGGGGTACCACATACAAAAATACTAATACAAAGAGAAATCTACTAATATGTTTGAAACATAATAATATTTTTTTCAGGATTGCAGTGAGAGAGAAATATCCCCAAGACCGAGCCAAGTCATGGGGAGAACCTCCTTCCACAGAGGCTCTTCAGGACATCTTTATGAGAAGCAAGCCTGGAGACAATTTGAAGAAAATATTAAATCCTAATCTAGGTATCAGATTTATAATAATTAATATTATTTATACTACCGTATCTTGTCCTTGAGTATGCAATTTTTCTTAGCTGTTGAGATTTAAATTTATATAAATTTTGTTTTTATATAAAATTGATTGACTCCTCTGAGAGTAGTACATTATATAAATCTGCTTAAGGCAGATCAGTACTACAAAACCGACTTAAAGATGTGTACATAATGGACGGCGAAAATTACAGAAACAATGCCATACGGGTTACAGAGAGCTGATAATGCTCAAGAAAAGATGTTTAATATGAATGCATTAACATCTTGCTGTTAACATGTTGTTTGTTCTACTACATAATGCCCCACACCAGGCTCTATCCTTGAGTTATACACCTATCAATGTTGTTATTATTTTTTACTAGAGTACAGCATGACTATGTAATACTATGTTATTACCCGGTGGTAAACAGTTCTACAAAATTAACATTACAAAAAGCTGAACAGCATTGGTCTTTCCTATTATGCTTGTATAAATTATGCAGTTACGAAATGAGCGGTGACATAGACGAATTTGCATTACGAGTCTACTTTAATAGCCTCGCTCTGCTTTATTGCTAAATTAACCGTCCGTTGCGTAACTGCATCTTGAAAGGAGACTATCACCTCGATAATAAATTAATGCAGTAATCTCCCGAAAACCCGTGAAGCCACAGACTAAAACCGAAGCATGACTAGGTCACTTGAGGAATAAGGTAGTTTCTTATCAATCCTTGTTTCACAGTATATGGACCAGCTATAATAGACCATGTGCTTCAAGAAAATGGTCTTTTCGGTAATTTGAAAGTGTTGGATAAGCCTGAAGGAAAAGGGTTCTTCCCAGAACGAGACCTGCCAGCCCTGGAGACTGCTATCAAACTAGCTGAGACCATGATGCAGTCAGCTAGAACCCAGCCTAGCAAGGTATGACAAAATGCTTTTGGAGAAATATTCTACAAACTGGGTGTTTTTGCGGCGCGTATACTAAGCTCATTTCTAATCTTAGCCTAGCTCTTTGAAATGACATCTCTAAGTTGCAATCTATATGCTTTTGAGTGAAATTAAGTTTGCTTTAAAAACTTGAAAAATAAAACTCGCAGTCTGTAAATTATAACCCTTTATATAGTTTTCACAATTACTGAGATGTTATTATTTTTAGTAGTGGCTTCGGTGACTACCATGTGTTCTTGCGCATTAACTAACGAACTGTGAGGTTTCTCATACGTGAGGAACACCGCTGGACCAACACCAATAGGATTGCTTTATTTTTAAAAACAGGATAAACGAAGGCTTGACTGTCAGGTAATGCCCAACGGCATTAAGTCCGCCTTTGTATTATGCGATAAATAAATAAAATAAACCCTTCCTTTTAATAGAACCTAACATTTCTTATGTATTAACGCTAAGTTAATATTATAGCAATAACAATAGCATTTGGTTGAGTAGAGGGTTAGTGAACATAGTGAAGGGGAGAGTTAAAGGGCCTTTAACCCTACTTAGCAGTCTCAAGTCCGTGTACACTGCAGTTCAATCGCCTGTCTCCCAACCATGTGGCAGGCTCGAACATTGGCTCTGGTAGATCCTCTGTATTTTGTAGACTTGTTATTATTTGAAACTAAATGGTTTATTGTGTAAAACCTAGTACATAGAAATCTTTGTACCAGGGCTACATAACCCAAAAGAAGGAAGAGCGACCAAACCCAGACGGAGAAGGCAAAACATTCCTCCTCACTAACATAGAGTTCCATCCCCTACTGTTTGCTCAACACAAGACTATGCCGTTCCTAGAACTGGACAGCTTCGACCGAGCGGTAGACGAGTTCTTCTCTGCTATGGAAGGACAGAAGATTGACTTGAAGGTTTGATTTATTATATTACTAATTTTATTTATTTATTTATTAATAATTGAAAATATATTTTACTAGCTTTGCCCGCAACTTCTTTGTGTTGTTATTTTAAAACAAAAAAAACTATTTGCATTACATATTATTTAACTTTTTAGTTGTTGCGCTCTTAATTGGTTTAAAACTTTGTAGGTATAATTTTCGGTTGTAGTAAGTAGTAGACTAGAATAATGTCAACTTAAAAAAAAATGTTCTTTTGCGTTTTTTATGACAATTTCTCTCTTCACATTATGAAGAAAAAAATTACCTTTATTGGACTTCAACAAATATTTGAAAACATATATACGTTATATATGAAATTGGTCCAACAGTTCTCGGGTTTTGCTCTTAGTAACGCCTTTTAACGATTTATTTTTATAGATTATGATTATTAGTGCTGTCAGATATTATACCATAATATTTCGTGGAAATGTAAAGTAGTGGTTAAGGTTTTTTAAAAAATACAGCAGACTCCTAAATGAAACGATGCATGGGTGTGGAGGAATTTAGAAAACAATAAATTGTGAGAAATGGTTCAACACTCACGCCTAGCAAAAAACGATAAACAAATTAGTTAACAAGTCACATGATTGGTAGAATGTCAAGTCATGTAAATTTGTCAGGGTGGCCACTTTCTGGAAAACATGGAAAACCGGGAAAAGTCAGGGAATTTTCGGAGACTGGAAAAGTCATGGAAAAAAAAAAACGCTAGAAGGTCAGGGAAAATATTTAAAATGCACACACAACTTGCTACTGAAAACGACTGGCAACCTAAGCGGAGCAATTCCTTCTAAGTTCAAAATATGCTTATTTTTTTAAGAATGTGAAATATATTTTCTGAAATTATTGCTAAAAATATTTTTTTCTATGTCTAATAATTTTTATCTCAAATACAATTTTTTTTTTCAAAATCAATTAAAAAAAACAAATAATATATTTTTGGGATATTTTCTTGTCTTTTTGAAGCTCATTAAGGTCAGGGAAAATCTAAAAAAAGTGACTGGAAAATCTGGAAAAGTCAGGGAAATACGTATCCGAAAAAAAGTGGCCACCCTGATTTGTCACCAATCATCAGCCTTATTACGTATTTTAAATCATAGAATGATTTAATTACTGTAGAAACTGGGGTTCTGTCTATGCCATACAGGACAATTATTATAAATCTACCGGTGTGAAGTTCATGCGGAAGACAGAGGTCGAAACTGCGGCCATATTCTGTTTCTTTTAAAGGTAACGTTAGATTGTCATGATAACGAAATCAATTAAGTACAGGGCTACGAAACGAAATACTAAAAGCGTACAAGCCAAAAGCACCTGTAATACCAGGGAATAGAGTGCGTGACCTTTTTAGATTTCCTTGTTGCTGATTGTTTAATGTCATTGTTAGAGGATTTGTTATCATATAAGAAGCGGTAATCCCGAAAAATCTTCTGCTGATAGACCGGCGCTGGCATCAAAGAAATGTTGTGTTCTGTAATTCTGTACTTTCAATATTGTAAGATAGTATATCTGCCTTGGGGTGTTCTACGCGTGCTCTTCAGTAGGATGAGAGTATATACCACATGCTATAAGCATAGGTTTAAGTCAATAACCATGCAGGACCATGCTCCTCCGATGATACGGTACATGTGGAACATCAGAGTTTTTTACTTGCTGGTACCTTTTTCTCCAGGGTGTCTCTGAGGCGATCGACTTGTGATCAGCGTTTGCGCCCTAAAAGATACCTTTCATCTATCTACTTGTAGGTATATTTTGATTACCTATACTAAAGTATGTATATTTGGGGCGTAGCTATGGTCTGTTGGGTTGGTCGCCTTGGTGGCACTTTTGCAGGGCAGTCAACGATTGACAGGTCAATGGAACCAGCTAACCACCTAGTCTTAAACTGGTTGGTTATGTAGTGTGTGTTCGGTTAGGTTGTTTTTTTTTTTTTTTTTTTTTCTTCCCGCAAGGACAATAGTTTAATAGTTTACGATTTGTTTATTTTGTATTATATTCTCAACATTTGTCTGTGGGAGGAATGGCGACCTGGCCAAGTACACACAGGACCTTATATATACTTTTTTTTTTTTTTTTGACTTTTCATAAATGCCTGTAAAGGTTTACATGAAATAAATATTTTTGACTTTTGACTTGACTTTTGATTCCGTTATTTTGACAAGCTAACATTTCCGTTATAAGAAACATAATATGGCCGCTGGTCAGTTAAATCAAACAAAAGTTATATTTTTGTACATTGGTCAGAAAAAGTTAGGTTTTTTTTTTTGCAAAAATGGTCAGTTTTGTTAGCTTTTTTAGTAAGAAGAATAGATAATGCAAGAAGACCTTAAAAATGGTTTAGGTACTGCTGAAAGATTGCTTAATTGCGAGCGCGATGGGGTTCCCCATAACAATTGTCAGGCATTGTTATTCGGCAGACATATCTTTTGGTTGATATTTTTTTTTATATAAAAAAACTATTAATATTTTAAAATACAAAAGTATAAGTTATTAATATTAGATCTGCCATCTAGTATTAGAAACTAGGACTTCTAACTTCACTCATATAGAGTTATTAGAAGAAAGCTAATAGAGGGTGTCTGTTTATAAGTAGATAACAAGCAATGACAAATTTTGTGAGGGGTGACTGGAACCTAGTTGGCTCAGTGGTTGAGTACCTTGCCGCGAAAGCGAGGATCGTGGTTTGGAGCCCCGTCCACCAGGATTTTTTTCAATGGATTTTTATCTTTAAAAAAATAATATAAAGTATAAGCCCAACTGAAAGAATTTTATTCTAGTAGTTCTTGTAGTGAGTATCGACTTACATATATGGTTTTTTTTTTTAACATCTGAGTCAGCTTAATCAATTTTTTTAGCCAATAATCTTGTTTGACCATTGATATTTGGATATGTAGAGTGGTGAAGAAAGACTTAGGGATTCTGGGAAGAAACTTGGCTAAAACTGTTTCTATATGAATGTAAATATGTATGAATTCCTCCCACAACTATATTCCCTCCGCAGACATATAAATACCTTATATTTTTTCGTTTTTCTCCAATCAGACTATTCAACTTGAAAGAGATGCCATGAAAAAGCTGCAAAATGTAAAAGTGGACCATGAGAAGCGTGTAACGAAGCTGGAAAAGAGTCAAATGGAGGACCGGGAAAAGGCTGAGCTGATCTCCCGCAATCAGGAGTTGGTCGACCATGCCATACTGGTTATTCAGACTGCTTTAGCCCACCAGGTATGCTATACTTTTTTCTTCTTTCATTTAATTTTTTTTTATTTGTATTAGACCGAGTTGGTTGGTACCTTACACTTAAAAACATTTAGGTCCCTAGTTCAAACCCTGGTGTGTACCAATGAGTTTTTAATCTAAAAAAAATATGTAAATTTGTTTAACAACACCACTTTAATGCCTCGGAGAGCACGTTAAGCTATCAGTCCCAGTTTTACTATACCAACTTGTATATATACGATCTTGAATCTATCCATAAATCGCGACGAGCTAGCCACTTGTTCGGTGTAGACTCATACCATCGGCTACGACGAGGTGGGATTAAAAACCCATCCGCTGGGTACCCTGGGGCCGTCTAGGCGGCGATGATATTTATTTATTCATTTGTATGATGACCGTTTCGTGGTCTAATGGTTGCGGATTTGGCGTTGTATCCGGAGGTCGTGGGTTCGATTCCCACTCACGGTAAAATAATATTAGGTAGTATGTTTTCTGTATAGTTAGCTATAGTCGGGGTGTTTATCAAAATATTATATGTATTAACTTAGTTACTGGTTATATAAGCTTGAATATATTTCTTTCAGATGTCATGGGACAGCATCCGTGCGCTGGTGAAGGATGCCCAAGACCAGCAGGACCCGGTAGCGCTCTGCATCAGGGACCTCAAATTAAACATCAACCATCTGACGGTGGCCCTCAGCGACCCCTACCAGGAAGAAGAGTCCCTTAAGCCTATGCTCGTCGATGTGGATATGTCGTTGACTGCATTCGCTAATGCTAGGAAGTGAGTGGATTTGGTTGTTTTTGTGGTTATGAAAAACTGGTCTACGCTTAAATCCAGTTTAACTTACATAGGGGAGAGGTTACAATGATTGGCACCTTAAGCAAACTTACATAGGGAAGAGGTTACAATGATTGGCACCTTAAGCAAACTTACATAGGGAAGAGGTTACAATGATTGGCACCTTAAGCAAACTTACACAGGGAAGAGGTTACAATGATTGGCACCTTAAGCAAACTTACATAGGGAAGAGGTTACAATGATTGGCACCTTAAGCAAACTTACACAGGGAAGAGGTTACAATGATTGGCACCTTAAGCAAACTTACACAGGGAAGAGGTTACAATGATTGGCACCTTAAGCAAACTTACATAGGGAAGAGGTTACAATGATTGGCACCTTAAGCAAACTTACATAGGGGAGAGGTTACAATGATTGGCACCAGAGCAAACTTACTTATTTATTAATATCGACTCCAAATATTGATTAACGTTTCTCAAGCCATCAAAGAACAATTCTAAACTTAATTAAGATTATTAAAATATTAATAAATGTGAGTATTCAACAAGAACGTGGAAAAAAAACAGCGGAACGATTAACCCATCCTCATTTCGCCGATAGTATTAGGTGGTAACACCTAACAAATGGCGAGCTTGTTGCGGTGTTTATATGTATAGCCTCGTTGTATAAAGCGGTCACCCATCCCAAGTCTGGCCTTGTTGTCATCTGCTTAACCTTGTTATCAATTGCGCAGTGACTTAACCACTTAAAAAAAAATGGCTGGAGCTGCTTTTTTTTATAAAATTACCACTTAGAAAAGAGTTTAATTTGAATTTACATTCCGACATCATACCGATCGCCTCCGTAGACTAATGGTTGCGCCTTTGGCCTTGTATCGGCAGGTCGTGGGTTCCTTACCCACCCAAAAAAATTATGGTTTGTGTGTTTATAAAATATATCATGTATTATATCGTTGTTACTGGTACACATAGTACAAGCCTAGAGCTTAGTTTGTGACAAGGGCAATATGTGTAAATTGTCCTATCTATTTATATATATTATGAATTTTTCACTAATTCATAAAATATATGTATATGTATCTTGATTTATTGAGGCTCTCAATGCTATCATATTAAAGCCCTAAGTGTTACCATCTTCCCAACAGGTACTACGATCAAAAACGTTACGCAGCAAAAAAGCAACAAAAGACCATAGAATCTACCAGCAAGGCTCTGAAGAGTGCTGAGCGGAAGACCAAACAGACCCTGAAGGAGGCGCACACCATCAGCAACATCAGCAAAGCCAGGAAGTCCTACTGGTTCGAGAAGTTTTTCTGGTTTATTTCTTCTGATAACTATTTGGTGAGTTGTTTAGATCTACCACTAATATCATTTTCTTTTGAAGTGTTAAATGGAACAAAGAGACCGTTAAGCCATTACCAAAACCAGGAAGTACGATTTGAGATACACAATGTTCTTACCTATCCATGGTCATCATGGTTCGAAGGCAGGGGACTGCAGCGTTCCCTGACTTGAGACCGCGACGTAGGTTTAAAGCCTTTTGACCTCTCACCTGCACTGTGTTCACTACCCTCTCTACTCAACTAAATACTATATGATTCTGCGCTAAGCCGTCTTGGAAACACATTCCATAAAAGTATTGTCTTATTTAAAATTAATTACTGCAAAAAATGTATATACAGGCGAGCTAAATGTATATACAGGCGAACTAAATGTATGTACAGGCGAGCTAAATGTATATACAGGCGAGCTAAATGTATATACAGGCGAGCTAAATGTATATACAGGTGAGCTAAATGTATATACAGGCGAGCTAAATGTATATACAGGCGAGCTAAATGTATATACAGGCGAGCTAAATGTATATACAGGCGAGTTAAATGCCTTAGGAAGTTTCAGCTAACCTCTGAGAGAGTGAAATTGAATCTGAAAAATTTCAGAATTTCTCTTCCATACAACTTGATAGTTATCAGAAGAAATGTACCTATTCTTCTGATAAGTGTCAAGTTGTATTAAAAAACCATTAGGTAGTACCAATTACACACTATTTATTACAATTTGAATATATTGTGTAAACAGCTTGGCAGAAAACTGTGGATGTTTTGTATATAAGATGAAGGACTCAAAAAAGGATATAACAAGAAAATATTATGTACACAAACAATGCCTGACATCTAGCTTGACAGAACCTCCTTGACTGACTTTCTGTAAAGACTTAGAGTAAGCCGAAACAGGTCCACACCATGAAAATCTTCATTATAACTTACTACGTAGACTAGTGGTTGCGCCTTTGTATCCGGAAGTGGTGGGTTGGATTCCTACCTTTGGCAAAAAATATTAGTACGTTTTTCTGTATAGTTCACCATGGTCTAGGTGTTTATAAAATATAATATTTGTTAGTATCGTTGTTTTTGGTACACCTATGTGTACCAAAAACAACGAAAGTACAAGTAGGGATTGCAATCCGGCATCATTTTTCATATTTCACTATGTACGTAAATACAAACGAACTCACACTTACACTATAAATTATATTAGCCTACCATACACCATACAATTTATTAAAGCTCGCCCCGTGGCTTTTTGATACTTATTTTCATCAATAATACTACTTATAAAATTTTGTTATTTTTTTGTTTTATATTTTTGCTTCTGCTTGTTTTTTTGTTATTTATTTACTTTACCCTAGATATAAGTCTTTTTGTAAACTTTTAAAGGAAATAAACGTGTGGCGCTTATAAGAAATTTCACTCGACTGCTAGGGTCGCCGAGCTACTGTGGAAGCTCGGAAAATAACAAAAGAATAAATAATGTTCTGTTAGGATTTGAAAATTTTTACTTTAGTTTAAAGAATAGTTGAAAGAAATAGGGTTGTTCTCGTTCAGGACGATATTCTCAAGGGTTGTTCCCATTGAGGTGGATTTCCCCACAGAATGAACATTTATTCATAAAATCGATATGTATCGATTTTATCGATCGATGCTGTTGTGCTAAGGTCCTATGTTTTGATATGTACCTCTTTATAAATATAAATGTTATATCGGCAGGTGATAGGTGGTCGGGACCAGCAGCAGAACGAGTTGCTAGTCAAGCGGTACATGCGCAGTACGGACGTGTACGTGCACGCTGACTTGTCCGGGGCCTCCTCCATTATTATACGGAACAACGCCCCCACTATGCCGCCTCCGAAGACGCTGAACGAAGCTGGACAGGCTGCTGTGGCCTACAGGTGAGATTTTTATACTAAAATCGCTGCAAGACTGGATGAATTACCAGTTAAAATTATACTACAAATATATAAAAAATATGTCTACTTATGTTCATTATCTACATTTACAGATATTTTTTAATATTCTTTCATTTTGTCCGCAATTATTCTCTGTATATTTCTACTTATTAATTCTTTTCTTTTCAAAATCATTGTGTAGTTGATATACCAAGTCTTGCTATAAATATTGTAACAAAGAAAAAAATATTTTTTTCTATTGCAAATAACATTTATTACTTTTACAGTTATAGTTTAATACATAAATATAAAACAATTAAAAAAATAAAAAGCTTATTCGAAGTGGTGTAGTATGTTTTGGGTGTGTAGGTGCACCTACTTCAGTTACGCGAAAATCATTCTGTTGTGGGTAATAAATACGTTTGTATTATAATATTAAAAAAGCTTTTAATAAAGAAAAAACACCAACATAGAAAGATTAATTAATGATTTAATACCGTCCGACAAAAATATTATTTTGATTCTGCGACAAACAGTAATCGAATAATACTGGAATAACGGAAAACAAACTACGCGATTGCGAATGCCTGATCACAAACTATGCTTTCGGTGTGAACTACGTGTACCAGAAATAACTACATATTATATTTTGACCGCCTCCGTAGACTAATGCTTATTAATAATGCCTTTGGCGTTGTATCCGAAAGTCGTGGGTTAAATTCCCACCTATGCCAAAAAAATATCAGTACGTTTTTTTGTACAGTTTGTCATGGTCTGGGTGTATATAAAATCTAATATGTATTATATAGTTGTTTCTGGTATACATAGTACAAGCCTAGTTTGTGACCAGAGCAAAATGTGTAAATTGTCCTACATATTATTATTGTTATAAATAACCAGACCAAGGCAAACTGTAGCCATACATGTAGCCATATGTAGACCGTGATAATAAATAAATAAATACCATCACGGGTGCCTATTTGGCTCCCGAGAACCGTTTAAACGGCCTCAGGGTCCCAGCGGAGGGATTAACCCATCCTCATTTCGCCGATGGTATTCGGAGGCAACACCTAACAAGTGGCGAGCTTGTTGCGGTGTTTATGATGAAATAGCCTCGTTGTATAAAGCGGTCACCTATCCCAGGCCGGCCTTGTTGTCATCTGCTTAACCTTGTTATCAGTTGCGCAGTGACTTAACCACTAGGCTGGGGCCGCGATAATAAAAAGAGAATAGTAGATTTTACAACAAGTGCACAAAACGAACCATTTTTACCCGTGACTTTTAGCAGCCGAAGCCGAGGGCTGATAGTAATGTCGAGGATAAAATGGTTTTGTGGACGAGTTATAAACTCTGCTTTTCACTTCGATTGCGAGGATATAAAACAGTAGTATAACATAACATTTCTTTAATTAAAAATCAATGAAAAATCAGTACAGTTTTGAATACAGAAGGAAGTTGTTTTTATGTCTTAAAAAACACATAAGGGAAATAAATTTAAGTAAATATTATAAAATAACAAATTCTATCATGAACTTCTTATTGTGCTTGGCTGTATGGCTCATTTCCTTTGCCTTAATATAGATACATTTATGAGTATATACGTTAATGCACTTGTGCACAAAATTTGATTCTGTGCAGCCTATATCCTGCATAAATATAAGCACTTTCAGAGCATGAGAAGTGAAAATAATATTGTAGGTGTCATTGCGTTACGTAATCACATAGTAATGATATAATTAACACATTTGTGTCAATATCGCGTTATCTCACTTACCTATATAATAATTATTTATATAATCTATATAGATTATATAAATAATTATCGAGCTGGCATCGCTACCGTTGCCAAGTGGTCGGCGATTTCGCGCGGAGCATCGTCGGCGCCGTGGCTTAGTTGGTTAAAGCGCCTGTCTAGTAAACAGGAGATCGTGAGTTCGAATCTCGCCGGGGCCTTGACTGAGGGTGTCTTTTTTTATATAATGTTTTATTTTTTTGGTAATAAAATACTGATAAGTGTTGGACAGACTTAGGCCCGGTTTCTTGATGGATAGTCATCTCGACTAATTGTTAAATAATGACAGTTATGGCGTCTTTTATATGAATTTGAAATATGTTTTGACAAAAATTTCATAGAACACCCGCCATTTTTAACTATAGTAACGTAAACTATCCATCAAGAAACCGGCCCTTAGACTTTGGTTTAACATATTTATTCATTTACCTACCATTACGCCTCTGATTTTCTATTTGATAAGTTTTTTTTGTTGTGCTCCTATTCGCTTTGAGTATTTCATGATGTCTAATAACTAAAGAAATAGAATGGAATAGAAATTTCTTTATTTTTTCAACAAAAATCAATATTAAACTAACATTAGGACATATTTATATTATAGAACGGATTAAATATTAACATATTGGGCATTTATTGAAATGGTTACACCCTCAGCATGTGTGTTGTTTAAAGGGTGCACTATAATATTCACATTACATTAATGACAAATTTTTACTACAAAGACAAGGACCGGGACTTACTGCAAATTAAATTTTTTCTAGTAATGGCGCATTTATTTTTATTTTTTTAATCTTACGTGGTCTTAATACGTGGTGGCCTAGTTGGTTAGACCTTGGACTTAAAAACACTTAGGTCCCTGGTTCGAATCCCGCGGTGTGTACCAATGAGTTTTTAATGTAAAAGAATATGTACATTTGTTTGACAACACCACTCTAGTGCCTCGGAGAGCATTTTAAGCTATCGGTCCCGGTTTCACTATACTAACTTGTGAAACTGTTTATAGATGGGTTATTGAGTCTATTCAAAACATCGCGAAGAGCTAGCCACTTGTTCAGTGGCTAAATACCATCGGCTACGAAGAGGTGGGATTAAATAACCCCTCCGCTGAGTACCCTGGGGCCGTCTAGGCGGTCTCGGGCGCCGTAAGGCACCCGTGATGATATGTATGTGTATTTAAATCTTTATTGTATAACGCATATAGCGTATTGGCCGTGGTCTGAGCTACACTGTCAAGTGTTTCTATATTTTTTGTTTTTTCCACAACAACAACACCGTATAGTGATTTGTAAAGCACTCTAAGATTTCGGTCTAGTTTTACTATACGAACTTGTGAAACTATTTATATATGAGTTATTAAGTCTATCCAAACATATAATAAACGTAGATATAACATAGAATATGACGAGGTTGGATTTCAATTATGTATGCAAATAAAACTGTTCACGTTATCCTGTAAATGCTGCCATTACTTTGCTTCGTTTTGTGTACATAAACGGTTGATTGGATTTGCTTAAAGCCCGAGCGCTTTAAGCAAAATTAAGCAGTACTTAGTGGAATCTTACAAAAGAGTGTGTTATTTGTTTTTACTTTTATTTTTATAAAGTCGTTATCAGGGTATACTTATTATGTAAAGATAAAATAAAGGCTAATTGAGATAAAATTACAAACGAAATGTTATTGTATCTGGAGGTCGTGGGTTTGATTATGGGAGGGATCCCATAGCAAAAATAATAGTAGTAAACATACAGTTAGTCATGGTCTGTGTGTTTATAAAATATACATACATACATAACATCACGGGTGCCTTACGGCCCCCGAGACCGCCTAGACAGCCCCAGGGTACCCAGCGGAGGGGTTTAATCCCACTTCGTCTTAGCCGATGGTATGAGTCTACACCGAACAAGTGGCTAGCTCATCGCGATGTTTTAAATCATTATAAAATTATTATTAATAAAATATAATATGTATTATATCGTTGTTTCTGAAATACATGATATAAGTACAAGCCTAGAGCTTAGTTTGTGACCAGAGCAATATGTGTAAATTGTCTTATATATTATTATTATTAAAATGGCCGTGATTTCATTTCATAATTAAGCTATTAAATTTGAAAGGGTTTGCTTGTACATTTATTTATTATTATAATTAACCACTTAAACGTTGTGCATGGTTTTATTAATAATAAAACTTTGGCAGTTGTTTGCTAGCATCGCGATCTAACTAATATATCTTATGTTTGTAATGCCAAAGTAATATTACTAATAAAATAACACCAAGAATTGTAATGTTAGATTTATAATTTAAAAAAAGTATTAAAATTTCATTTTTTTGCAACACCCTAACAGGGATTATGTACACCAAATCTGTGTTATCATGTAAAGTTGTATGTAATGTAACAATGTGTATGTAAATGCAAATGAATAAATTAATTACCAAGAATGTCCAATTCTTGGGTTTGTTGTATGGTAATATTGTTTGATGTGTAAAATGGAGTTCGGACATGACCGAGAGTTTTGTAACAGTTCCAATGGTTGAAAAATAAATATAAACATTCAGTTTTTAATTTTACTCCTAAACAGCGTGGCATGGGACGCCAAAGTGCTGACGACTGCTTGGTGGGTGCACGCGTACCAGGTGACCAAGTCTGCTCCCACCGGGGAGTACCTCACCACCGGCTCCTTCATGATCCGGGGGAAGAAGAACTACCTGCTGCCCCAACACCTCATGCTGGGGTTCACGTTCATGTTCCGGGTGAGTCTGGTGTACCAAAATATATCACTATTCCAAATTTCAAGCAATGACGACCAGCCCACGTAGCACGACTCTCAAAAGTGTTATAATTAATAAATACCATCACGGATGACGTTTTGGCTCCCGAGAACCGTTTAAAAGGCCTCATGGTACCCAGCGGAGGTATTAACCCGTCCTCATTTCGCCGGTGGTATTCGGAGGCAACACCTAAGAAGTGGGGAGCTTGTTGTGTTTATAATGGTATAGCCTCGTTGTATAAAGCGGTCATCCATTCCAGGTCTGGCCTTGTTGTCATTTGCATAACCTTGTTATCAGTTGCGCAGTGACTAAACCACTAGGCTGGGACCTCTTTTTTTTCCGACCAACCCATGTAGACTCTCAAAAGTATTGAAATTACTTGTTACTTAAACAATAAATGTGTATTATACAGGTGAATTTGAAAGGTTGTATTTTGGGCCAATATGAGTCTGACTGGCGACTGATCAAATCGGACAACTTTTCCCATGGAACAATGTGTCGCAAATATAGTAAAAATGTTGGCTTCCCCGTACAAATTGGTCATTTTAACATTACTAGTCTGTATGGAGAAGGTATTTCTTTTTTCATTTGCGATTTGCGACACATGGTTCCATGGAAACATTTAATTGATTTTTCTTTTAATATTTTTTTTTAATTGAAAATTATGAAAGTTATCTTGCCGCCGCCTGCCAGGGGCAGAAAAAAAATCAATGGGGGGGGGGGCTCTAAATTTGGAACTTAATGGGTAGTAGGTATATGTTTTTTTGAATGAGTTTAGGTTTTGGACGTCATCCAAAGATTCCTAACTCTTAATTTTTTGTAGGTTTTTAGTTCTACTTAATTTAAAATGTCGAACTAATTCTCCTTCACCCATACTTCCATAGTTTAATGCTATTCTTTAAAAAAAAATAGGGATTGTAGGTTACCCAAAAATGTACCTAACCAAAAATTAAGTTATTACCTAAAAGTGAAAGGTTGTTAAGAAAAAAAATTAACAAGATACAGAATTAGCACTTGTCGGATTTTTTTAGGTGGAAAGCCTAAATAACTAGTAGGGCGAAGACATTTTGACGGTTATAAAGGTAGTGCTACATCGATTGCTAGTCCAGGTCTCAAGTGGTCAGGCCGCTCAGCGCCTTCACGCACTAAAGTGCTTAGTCGGACCAGGCGGGATAATATTATTATGAACCAAGGGAATATAGTGGCTAATACAAACAATAACAATTATAAGAAGAGTTGACAGCCTCCGTAGACTAGTGGTTGCGCCTTTGGCATTGTATCCTGAGGTCGTAGGTTCGATTCCTCCCATGGCAAAAAATATTAGTACGTTTTTCTATACAGTTTGTCATGGTCTGGGTGTTTATAAAATATAATGTGTAGTATATTGTTGTTTCTGATACACATAGTACAAGCCTAGAGCTTAGTTTGTGACCAGAGCAATATGCGTAAACTGTCCTACATATTATTATTATAGTTACCAAGGTCTCCAAAATTTTAAATGTACTCACATGCTGCTTTTGTTAGTGTGCATGATGTTTTGTGTACTTTGTCTGTATGTGAGTGTAAAACAGCTTGCTAACTTTAACACTTTGATATACTGTGCAATATGGTAAATAATTTTGATAATTAATTTGCGGTGCGATTAAAAAAGAAAACTTTGCGGCTGTGTGACCCACGTCACGAGATGAGAGTTGCGTCTTAACTATACAACAGTTAACAAACGATAGAGAGCTTTTGGGGGCTCGAGGGTATTTATAATATACAAAAGCGCCATCTTTGATTTGTAGATTGTAGCGCCATTAGAGAGATATAGGTAGATGGCGGGTCCCCAAAGCTTCACACGCAGCCGGGCTCAAATAAATGATTAATATTACATACACATATATACCTATCATCACGGGTGCCTTACGGCGCCCGAGACCGCTTAGACGGCCCCAGTACGACGTACCCAGCGGAGGGGTTTTAATCCCACCTCGTCGTAGCTGATGGTATGAGTCTACACCGAACAAGTGGCTAGCTCGTCGCGATGTTTTTGAATACACGTTATTGAGTCTATAAACAGTTTCACAAGTTGGTATAGTGAAACCAGGACCGACAGCTTAACATGCTCTCCGAGGCACTATAGTGGTGTTGTCAAACAAATGTACAATTTTTTTTTAATTAAAAACTCATTAGTACACACCGGGATTCGAACCAGGCACCTAAGTGTTTTTAAGTCCAAGGTCTAACCAACTCGTCCATCACGTAACATTAATATTAACACAGTATTTTGTTGTATTTGTCCAGCTAGAAGACAGTTGTATAGAGAAGCATGCTCACGAGCGCCAGCCGCTGCCTCACGTCGAGTCCGTATCCGATATAGTATCCGAATCCGCGGACTTGGAAGAAGAGATACCCGTTTCCGATGACGGTAAACACCTTATTTCATTTGCTTTAAAACAATATTTTTGTTATTATTCATTGAAGACAATTTACAGCGATGCTAAAGTACATCAACACATATAATATGATTCAAATGACCAATAACGAATATTCACAATATTCAACAATAACCTAACAAAAGCAAAAACATGTGTGTATGTGAATGTATATTTTGTGTATGAGAAAAGTGTGAAAACATGTGTGTATGTGAATGTATATTTTGTGTATGAGAAAAGTGTGAAAACATGTATGTATGTGAATGTATATTTTGTGTATGATTTATACTTATGGGTATGTGTTAAGTGTGTGTGTAGGTATATGTTTGAGAATTAACAAAATATATGAATATCTACCACCATATAATTCAGCATTCAATCGGTCAATAACAACGCTTCTGAACGATCGCTAACTACCCCTGTAAATATTAACTTTGACGAACTTATCATTATCTCCAATTCGTCGCACTGGGGTCACGTGTCGCACATTGTTTAATGTCCCGAGTTGCTCCACTAATAACGCCCAGATCTCAACATTGCCACGAATCACCAGGATTTACAATGATACGAAAAGTTGATATATTTCACGGTAGTAGGCAAATATTTAGAAGTGCTATTTTAATGCATATAAATGACACTGTATAGCGGCTGATGTCGAATGTTACACACGCATATATACTTACATACAGACACGCTTCACACACACAAATACACCTTATACCTAATCACATAAACATCATACTTACAAACATACACTCACGAATAATACAATATCGCTGCATTATTTAAGTTATTGTTATTTATGGCATATTTTTTTTCATTGTTATACAATATGCATATTATATATAATTATTATTATACTATATGTGAAGATCAATTATTGGTCCTTTGAAGTTATTATACCTATTTGTTCTTACTATATTTATTGTACCGCTGTTTTTTCTTCTACTGAATAAATAAATAAATATAATTCGTCGATTCACGGTAATACCGAATTTCGTGAATAATTCGCGAACCAGCTACTTTAAAAATATGCCCCTATAAATAATTAATACACTTTCATGTTTCTCCTATAAAAGAAACTGAGGAAACCTCAATCAAAGAAGACCAAAAGCTACCAACAATCATAGAAATCCAAGATCAAACACCTGCCGAGCCACCCGAAGTCTATCCCAATGAAGACTCCCAGGAGACTTCTGAACAAGGACAGAAGTCTTCTGAACAAGGGCAGAAGTCTTCTGAAGAGGATAGCAGTGACGAGGAAGGGTTCCCGGATACCCATGTGACAGTAGATCACGGTACCGGCAAGGTTACCATACAAGCTCATCATAGGACCGTGTCAGAAGCATCTGAGAAGAATGATGTTACAGGTTAGTAGTATAAGAACATTCCTAGAAGACTTTGTATATTTTTTTCTGTATAAAGGCAGAAGTATTCTGGAGAGGCTTCACTCTGCAAGCGAATGCGGCAAATCTATTTTCAAGAGACTGCTGTGTCGATTTCTTATCTAGGTGGTAGTCGCTTTTCAGGGTGCGGTTACATTGTAGTTGAATTGACAATAAGAAAGCAATGATATTAAAGTAGTTTAGTAATGCAAATTCTTCTTTGGACACATTTCGTAACCGCATTATCTCACTATGATGGTTACATAATCATAGTGGGAGTGATCAATGTTGAAAAACAACATTGTATTGATCGACTCCATTCATAGACTTTGTAGTTTTGCTTACCACCAGGTAAATACAAATTCACATGCCGTGTTGTAATAAAACAATATATTAAAACTAGTAGTTTAACCTAACCTAAACCTCTTAACCGTCTTAGGGCCGATTCGACCAAAAGAGGGCACAACTTATTCTGAGGATATTAATGTCAAATTCCATACAAATATTTATTCGCAGATTAAATTATTAATACTCAGAATATTTATTTGTATGTGTTTTGACATTACTATCTCAGTATAAGTTATATCCGCTTTTGGTCGAATCGGCCCTTAGTGAAATATTTGTTAAGGTATAGGTACCTACTTAGATTCTAATAAGAAGATTTCAAGTGAAGTAGATCAACAATTCAACAATTTTATAACTGTACACTCAAGTTGTAAACATATTATATTTATATTTTGTCGGAAATGGTGACGTTAACTAAACAATATTTTTAATTTCTTTTATAAAAAAAAATGTTATGACTAAAGATCACTAAAGAAGATCCAAACATATATCTATAAATAAAATATTAAACAGTACGAAAAAAATCTGCAGAAATCTGCAAAAGTTACCTATTTCATTTACAGAACCAGTAATCCTTAAATTTCCTTCTCTACCAAAATCCAAGTCACAGAAGATCAAGGCCCAAAAGAAGGAAACCCAAAAAGAAGAGAAACCAAAAGAGGGACCCAAGCGAGGCCAGAAGTCCAAACTAAAGAAAATTAAGATGAAATACAAGGATCAGGACGAAGAAGATAGGCAGGCTTACCTAGAGGCCTATCAGGTAAATACATGTCATTTTATAATGTAGCTATAGCTCACCCGCGCAACTTTTTCTGTAACTTTAACCGTTTTAGCGCACGCAAAGAAAGCTATGAGCTCTAGGTGCAGTATTATATATTCGTAAACGCAAACTCCGCGTTCTCCATACAAAAACAACTTTCGCACTTCCAGTAATACTCGATTGGTGTTTGTCGCAGAATTATAATAATATTTTTGTCGGACATTGTATTTATTAATCTTTCTGAAATGGGTTATATTTTTTTTCGAAATGTTATGAAATATTATGATACAAAAAAAAAACCCACAACAGAAAGATTTTTGCGTACAATTACATACAAAATATATATATATATCATCACGGGTGCCTTACGGCGCCCGAGACCGCCTAGACGGCCCCAGGGTACCCAGCGGAGGGGTTTTAATCCCACCTCGTCGTAGCCGATGGTATGAGTCTACACCGAACAAGTGGCTAGCTCGTCGCGATGTTTTGAATAGACTCAATAACCCATCTATAAACAGTTTCACAAGTTGGTATAGCGAAACCGGGACATACAGCTTAACGTGCTCTCCGAGGCACTATAGTGGTGTTGTCAAACAAATGTACATAAATTTTTATTAATTAAAAACTCATTGGTACACACCGGGATTCGAACCAGGGACCTAAGTGTTTTTTTTTTTTTTTTTTTTTTAAGTCCTAGGTATAACCAACTCGGCCACCACGTATATATTTTTTTATACAAAATATTTTTTTTTTTTTAATTTACCTTCGAGCACCAGCCAAGTTGTAATATTAGAAGTACGTTTGTATGGGCGTCAAGTCGACTCCAGGGCCCTTAAAGGCAATAAATTTTCCCTGTTTATGCAACATTTTTCATTGATGCTTAGCGTGTTGCTATATAGCCTTCCTCGATTAAAGGGCTATCACTAAAAGCTATAAGAATTTAAATATGAAAAAGTTCCTGAAAATAGCGCGTTCAAACAAAATGTAAAAAATATCTATGTAATAACCTTTCACTGAAACACTTTGACTTTGCAAACAATTACTTTATTATATTATTTTTCTTTAGGTGGGAGGGAGGCATCTATGTATAACTTCGTTAGGCAGACCAAGCGGACTCGTTACCACCGTATACAGATGCAAAAACTGTCAAGTGACCTAGTCATGTTTTGGTTTTAGTCTGTGGGTTCACCGGCATTCCGGAGACTTCTGTATCCATTTCTTTTCGAGGTGGTAGTCTCCTTTCCTGGTGCGGTTACGATATGGGCGATTAGTTTGACGATAAAGCAGCGAGGATATTAAAATAGACTAGTAATGTAAATACGTTTTTGTCGTCGACCATTTCGTAACCGATAATTTATCCAACATAGTGGGAGCGACCAATATTGTTAAACAACAATGTATTGATAGTCCCCATTGATGGACTTTGTAGGTCTGCTTACCATCAGGTAGATACAAAATCACATTTATGTCATCTTGTGGTTATCTGAAGCACTAATACCTGTTTTATTTATTGTTATTGCTCTAGCCAAACAAAGAACCCAAGAAGGTTCAGAAGAAGAATCCCATTACCAACAAGAAGATAAACGCCCGCAGCGAGAAGATACCACAACCCGCGCCCATGTTGCTGGAGGGGGACTCGGAACCCGAAGTAGAACCACAGGACCTCGAGGTTTGTATATTTATTTATATTTAAGAAGGCTTCGAAGCAAAGTTGAGATGTTTTACCAAACGAACAGCTCAACATGTTACCTTAATATTAGTCAAAGTACAGATGCTTAAATGAAATCATTTATTTAGATCATTATAATAAGGCGCTTACAAAATCATAAGGTACCAGAGGGGAATAAGGGCCACCTTATAATCGCTTTAAATCCCTTTTTATTAAAAATAATTATTTTATAAAGCCGGCAAGTGTTGCTCTTTGAGACTTTAAAGATGCCTTTAGAAATATATATTAGTTTCATACACCGTAATTAATATAATATCAGAAACAAAATAGTGGTACTAGATAGTCTATTAAAGGCCGGGTTGTTTATTAAGGCCCAAGCTCTTTTAAATCTTTTCGAAAAATCATGAAACGATATTAAATATTTTATTGAATGCATTTAAATGTATACATTTATTAATTTATACTTATATTAGGTTTATAATATTTGTAGGAATAGTAATTTTAGGCCAAAATACCTTTTAACAAAAACCGGGCCTTATTATGCGCTGCATGTGGCCCTTATTATCCGCGCTTTTTTAAATATATTTTAGCCTTAGCCTTCCATGTATTTTGTTTCTTCTAATATTCAATAATATAACACCAACGTAAATCGAATTATTTCAAATGGCCCTTATTACCCTATGGTACCTTATAGTATTATTACTTTTGACAGCCTCTATAGAATAGTGGTTGCGCCCTTGGCGTTGTATCCGGAGGTCGTGGGTTCTATCCCACCCATGGCAAAAAAAATATTAGTACGTTTTTTCTGTACATTTTTTTATGGTCTGGGAGTTTATCAAATATAATATGTGTTATATCGTTGCATCTGGTACACATAGTATAAGCCTAGAGCTTAGTTTGTGACCAGAGCAATATGTGTAAATTGTCCTACATATTATTATTAAACGGCTTTAAAAATAAGCTTTATGCAGTTGAAGTCTTTGCATCGTTTTTTAAAGGATCTTGGCTTTCCAAGATCAGCTTCGGAACTTTTATGGAACGTGTTTCCAAGATGGCGCTAACAGGATCATATAGTATTTGGTTGAGTAGAGAGGGTAGTGAACACAGTAACGGCAAGGGTTGTATTCGGAAAGGGCTTTAACACTAATTTTTCAATCTCAAGTCCGAGAACGCTGCAGTTCATTGCTCTAGCTTCCAACCACGCGATGGACCCGACACTCGCACGAAGAATCAGTTTTTGTTCATTTCTGTGTAATCTTCATCTTTCTCTGAAAAAGTGAAACGTCTGAACACAAAATGAATTCATTAATAAACTGCCCCCCTAGCCAAGAGCATGGTCGCTTTTTACGCTCGAACGTCGCAGAAGCTTGAAAGAGAGGGAGATAACAAATTTATTATCCTTAATTTATTTGGTGTATCAATATTGTTGTCTGGTTTTGTTTTTTTCTGCAACGATAAATGCGAAAGTGACGTCATCATCAAATGTCATTTTCATACAAAAGTTTCGTTAGCGTTATTTATGACTGCGCTCTTGGCTAGGGGGGCTGGTCCAACAATGTTGATTTTTTTAAATCGGAAACCTTCACTCGCGCCGAATGAACGAAAAATTCACTCGGGTTGAGACATTTTGTAATACGTGCTGTTGTCCCGCGCAGCACACAGCCTCGTTGGATGACATTTTGTAATACGTGCTGTTGTCCCGCGCAGCACACAGCCTCGTTGGATGACATTTTGTAATACGTGCTGTTGTCCCGCGCAGCACACAGCCTCGTTGGATGACATTTTGTAATACGTGCTGTTGTCCCGCGCAGCACACAGCCTCGTTGGATGACATTTTGTAATACGTGCTGTTGTCCCGCGCAGCACACAGCCTCGTTGGATGACATTTTGTAATACGTGCTGTTGTCCCGCGCAGCACACAGCCTCGTTGGATGACATTTTGTAATACGTGCTGTTGTCCCGCGCAGCACACAGCCTCGTTGGATGACATTTTGTAATACGTGCTGTTGTCCCGCGCAGCACACAGCCTCGTTGGATGACATTTTGTAATACGTGCTGTTGTCCCGCGCAGCACACAGCCTCGTTGGATGACATTTTGTAATACGTGCTGTTGTCCCGCGCAGCACACAGCCTCGTTGGATGACATTTTTGCGAGCAGATGTATTTATGTATTATTTCCTCTGTGTCGTGTGAACATGGAATGAAAGAAAATGAAGCATTCACTTAAGGGCCCTGAAGTCGACTTAGCGCCCATACAAACGTACTTCCAATATTACAACTTGATGTTGGTCGAAGTTTTTTTTTTATGTTCGTAATTGTACGCAAAAATCTTTCTGTTGTTGATGATTTATTTTTTGTATTATAATATTGAAAAAATAAGGTACCTATTAAAATAATGACACAACACAGAAAGATTAATAAATACAATTACCGACAAAAATATTATTTTAATTCTGCGACAAACAGTAATCGAGTATTATTGGAAGTGCGAAAGCTAATTTTGTATGGAGAACGCGGAGTTCGCGATTATGAATGCAGTGCCCTTAAGTGAATGTTCACTGGATTGAACTGTTTGATATCGCCTTAAGGGTAGAGAATGGTAGTTTTTGTGTGGAACTATGAACTACTGAGTTTTGTTGTATACAGGTGGACGCAGCCACAGCAGACGCGGAGAGCACGCTGCTGCGACAGCTGAGTGGGCAGCCCCTGGCGGACGACGAGCTGCTGTTTGCCGTGCCCGTCGTGGCGCCCTACTCTGTCCTACACCAGTATAAGTGAGTACCCGTTGAGTACTATAAGTATTTATGTATACATATATACATATCGTCACGGGTGCTTTACGGCGCCCGTACCGTGTCGGGTTATGCGTGCCTGGTGTCGGCTGTTTTTTTTTTGTTATAGTAAATGCACACAAAGTGGCGGGCACCACCTAAATGTAATTATATTTGGGGCATTTATATTATTATTATTATTATTTGATTCAATGGCCTCTTCGCATGACGCGAAATTTTGCCAGTGTCATGTGGGTAGGAGAATAAAACGAATGAATTATTAGTTAAAAGAGGGATAACAGGATGGAAAGGAATCAGGAAAGGACAAGGGTAGAAAAAGGAATGGCGACATGACCGTATGTAAGCATACGGTATAGTCTTGCCAATATCAAGTGAAGAGGAAAAAGAATCTGCAGTAAAATGGGTACCGCCATTTTACTGAAGATTGTGGGATTATTTGAGATAGCACAAACACCGAGATCACTGCGTAAATGCTACACCTATCACACTTAATAATACTATACGAATGCTTATTCTACAAAATTAGTACACTTTTGCACAATAATATTCAATAAAATTTAATATGATAACCGTAGTAGAAACACGCGTCTACAGTCTTCGGGCTACCCTCAAAGCATCGGGGCATTTATAAAGTTATTAAATTTTTTATAACTTCAAAATATAAACTTCTCAAAATGCGTTTTTTTTTAATACTGATAATGATGATTTACTTATCCTTGTGGGAAAGGCAAGGGCATGAGCCATACAGCCAAGCCTTCCAATTATATTTTCTTCATTTCACAAACACTTGCTACAATAATGGTATGGCGACCATTATTGCAGCATAATGAGGAGTTTGGCGACAACACGAAAAGACAGGTTTTAATGTTTATATTGAGTTTTTCACACTTGTGTTTCTCCAAAGAGAATATTTAACTAATACTTTCGAACAACAAACTATCACGGATACAAACATACAAAAAAAAAACATAAACACAACCTTCCTCTACAGGCTCCTGCCAAAAAACCTTTTAATAATGTTAAATCTACTCTTTTCTAGGTATAAAGTGAAACTGACCCCAGGCACAGGTAAGCGAGGCAAAGCGGCAAAGACCGCCGTCCAAGTGTTCCTTAAGGACAAGGCGTGCACGCAAAGAGAAAAGGACCTCCTTAAGGCAGTCAAAGACGAGGACGTAGCCAGGAACTTCCCGGGCAAGGTGAAGCTGTCTGCGCCTCAGTTACATAAACATAAAAAATAGAATAAGGAAGGTGAAATTAAATATGGATTAAAATGAAGGAAGTGAATTTTGTTTGAAGATCGCGTTAAAAGATGTAGATGGCGCTGCGATCGCATTACCTAAAAGTTTTGTTTGTTATATTTTTGTTCGTTCAATTAGAATGTGTTTTTTATTTTTAAATTATTTTTATACTTCTTTCATACACATACGTTAGAAAAATAAAGTTAAATATTTTTCAGGTACCTTAAATGATTTGGATATCAACTGCATATCAAAGACAACATTTGGCACATTTTGTATGTGAAATATGTCAAACTTTAATAATATAACTTTGATATGCAGTTGATAACAAATTCATTTAGGACCTATTTTCAATGCTCAGAAAGTTATTTCCACAGATAATTTGTATGGAGAATCAATAGATTTTACAGTTCTTCAAATTAATTGTTGACCCATCTTGAAACCCTGTCTTGCCTAACTAAATATTAAACCTAGCAGGACGAACTTGTTAAACGTCCAAAAGACGTCCGCGCATTTTTATTTTTTTATTTAATTGCATTGTTAATTTTGTATTTTTTTTAATGAATTTATATTTTATTTGCAAAAATTCTGAATAAAATATTGTTATATAATAATTGTCCATAGAATTTGTCAATTTAGTCTCCATTGATTCTGTCAAGTAATTGATAGTTTTATATTATCACATTTATGTTTTTTAATGTTGTATTTATTTAAATGGGGTTTGAAGGCGATTAATTAATTTAGGCTACTTTGGTCTACGTTTATTAAAATTAGCTAAGAAGGCACTTTATTGGTAGAAATTTGATATTACAACAATCAGGCATAATATTAGCTAATTTTATTTATTTATTTATTCAATGATGGAAAACTTACAGCATTAAAGTGGTATAACAATATAAATGTGAAACAAGATCATATATTATATAATATTTTGATCATAGATTAATTTGATCACAGATCTAGAAAGTAAGTACCATAATTGTTGTCTACGAAATATCATTATTTTTTCCCCTTTAATATATATATTATAATATATCATTATTTTTTCCCCTATAATATGCATTGGGTCTAAGTCTTAGCTCAATGATAAAAAAAAATGGCGAAAACTCTCCGCCATTTTGTATAAAAAAAATACATGATATTAACTGTAAATAATACTAGATATTTGTTGTTGTATTTTGTTATATTTGAAAAAAATGAATAAAAGAAGTTTATTTTAATTTTTTCGTGTTTATTTCTTTGAATACCTATCTAACAAAAAAACATAATTAAATCAATAGTATTAGTCTTCTTCTTCTTGTTCCCCAAATTCTTCCCCAAAGCCCTCTCCTGGTAGTTCCGGGGGCGGCGGAGGGGGGAGATGTGCGATCCGATATGCCTGACAACAACGATTTTAATTTACGGTTGCGTTTCAAAAAAAGTAATAGGTACTATAATATTTATAAACTTTTTCATAATAAATTATTATTAAAATATAGCCGGTATTAACAGGATTTATCTTGAAAACGTTAAACCCCCGACGACGTTTCAAACAAGTGCATCCCGTGACCACTATCATGGAAGCCAGATATTTAAATAATATTTTAGTAATATTCTTGTTAGATATACTATATAAAATAACCAATATGTAGATGTTTTTGAAACGCAACCTAGGAACTTAATATGGAAATCAAATATCTACGAAGGCTCAGTTGTAACAAATGGCATTCGCCATACAAGAACAGCTTTCGCACTTCCTGTAATACTCGATTACCGTTTGTCGCAGAATTAAAATAATATTTTTGTCGGTCATTGTAATAATTAATCTTTCTGTGATGGGTTATTATTATATTTATTTTTGAAATTAGAAAGCAACTTTTTAAATATTGTAATACAAAAATATTTATTACCCACAACAGAAAGATTTTTGCGTACAATTACCAACATATAATAATAATAATAATTGAAATTCGACTAATAGCCAAGGTGCAATATTAGAAGTACGTTTGTATGAGCGTCAATTCGACTGCAGAAACCTTCATTTAGAAAAAAAAAATGTGTGCTGTAAGTAAGATAGAGCGAAATGCATCCTAAACGGCTTTAAACAAAAAATACCCTATCGCAAAATCAAAATACGTGGTGGCCTAGTTGGTTAGACCTTGGACTTAAAAACACTTAGGTCCCTGGTTCGAATCCCGGTCTGTACCAATGAGTTTTTAATTAAAAAAAATTACGTACATTTGTTTGACAACACCACTATAGTGCCTCGGAGAGCACGTTAAGCTGTCGGTCCCGGTTTCACTATACCAACTTGTGAAACTGTTTATAGATGGGTTATTGAGTCTATTCAAAACATCGCAACGAGCTAGCCACTTGTTCGGTGTAGACTCATACCATCGGCTACGACGAGGTGGGATTAAAACCCCTCCGCTGGGTACCCTGGGGCCGTCTAGGCGGTCTCGGGCGCCGTATGGCACCCGTGATGATACATGGCAAAATCAAAAATCATTGAAAATCTTATTATCTGCCTAGGTATTTGCATGCAATTTAGGTAAAAACGTGTTGAATATTAATACATTATAACATCTATTAGTACCGTGTTTTCTGCAAACAAATAAGTACCTATATATAATTTAAACAAATTGCTTATGTAGAATCTACCCTAGTTTAGTAGGTATATAATGCGCGATATTGTAATAATTTTATATTACATAATTAATTTTCATTACATTATGTAAATTTTGTCTTTGGATAAGGTAATCATTGATGATTACCTACTTATTTATACTTAATTTATACTAATAGTATACTGTGTAGTTATGTACATTGGTACAGTAACAAATATTCTGCCATAGGGCAGCTGATCTACGCATGCTGATCAGTGGGGTGCATTTTGAGTATGTTACTATATATATATATATATATATATTATATATATATATGCTATCTATACTAATATAATAAAGAGGAAAGATTTGTATTTTTGTATTTTTGTGTTTTTGTATGTTTGTAATGAATAAACTCAAAAACTACTGGACCGATTGCAATAATTTTTTCACCATTAGAAAGCTGCATTATTCAGAAGTAACATAGGCTATATAATATCACGCTAGGTCCTATAGGTGTGGAGCAGTAACCAAAAATGTTTTAAAAACGGGGGAAAAGTATCGTTTCTGAGGCCTTCCGTGGCGTGCGCTGAGCATATAGTTAAAGTTATACAAACCTGTGCGAAGCCGGGACGGGCCGCTAGTACTATATAATATTATAAAGAGGAAAGATTTGTATTTTTGTATGTTTGTAATGAATAAACTCAAAAACTACTGGACCGATTGCAATATTTTTTTCACCATTAGAAAGCTGCATTATTCAGAAGTAACATAGGCTATATAATATCACGCTAGGTCCTATAGTTGTGGAGCAGTAACCAAAAATGTTTTAAAAACGGGGGAAAATGTATAATAAGAAGGTTTATATTTAGTATCAGCATTGCACCCGTGCGAAGCCGGGGCTGGTCGCTAGTATAGCATAAGTCAATCAATAGCTGTACCCCTCTTTTAGTTTGTGTAAAGCACTAGAGTTTTTTACTTGCTGGTTTCTTTTTCTCCGGGGTGTCTCTGAGGGGATCGACTTTACAGTTAGTGTTTATGCCCTTAAAAATACCGATCCTTATACCTTTACTTATATGTGATTGGTTACTTAGCTTTTATTTACAATAAATATTTAAGGCATGGATATGATCGGTGAAGTTGGTCGCCTTGGTGGCTCTCTTGTATGGCAGATAATGATTGACAGGTCAATGGAATCAGCTAACCACCTAGTCTTACACTAGTTGGTTATGTAGTGTGTGTTCGGTTCGGTAGTAATTTTCATATTAAGATTTCCATTCCATCGTGTCTAAGTTCAATTAATATTTGTCGTTATTTTGTTAATGAATAGCTGCCTAACCAAACGCACTCTTAGACCTCATTGTTAAACTTTCTTTTTTTTTTTTTGACTATTCATAAATATCTGTAAAGATTTACATGAAATGAATGATTTTGACTTTGACTTCATTTCTTCATTACCAAAGGTAGGGTCTGCCCTGCTATCTCCAATACGTTGGTTCTATGGAACTTTGTATACAACAGCGAAGAGTAATTAGCATGCTGACAATTTTAATGTTTATGCTGATAATTTATTAGTTTACCTCTTCATCAGTAAAGGTGGGGTGTGCAATATCCAAGACTTCGGGTCCTTAAAAAAACTCATCAGGACCTTTTTATACAGCAACGAGGAGTAAATAGGAGGCTGATAATTTATTAGTTTACCTTTTCAATGGCAAAGGTAGGGTCTGCCATCCCAAGACTTCAGGGCCTATGGGATACACGTCCTGGACCTTTGGAAGCTGAGGCGGAGAGTAATTGGGAGGCTTAAAATTCATTAGTTTGCCTCTTCATCAGCAAAGGTGTGATCTGGCATCTGCAAGACTTCAGGGCCTATGGGATACTCGTCCTGGACCTTTTTATATATTGACGAGGAGTAAATGGGAGGCTAATAATTTATTAGTTTACCTCTTCATCAGCAAAGGTAGGGTCTGCCATCTCCAAGACTTCAGGGCCTATGGGATACTCGTCCTGGACCTTTTTATATAGTGACGAGGAGTAAATGGGAGGCTAATAATTTATTAGTTTACCTCTTCATCAGCAAAAGTAGGGTCTGCCATCTCCAAGACTTCAGGGCCTATGGGATACTCGTCCTGGACCTTTGGAAGCTGAGGCGGAGAGTAATTGGGAGGCTGGTACTTTAACCCCCATCCTATGTAGATGCATTCAGACTTCCTGCAACATGGGAATCTGTTACTCAGGTCCAGACCGCAAAATGGTTGGGTTACCATACGCATAAAATATGCCAATTATTTTCTAATATAGAAAAAGATCAATCGGGAACCCATAATTTTAGTTGTCAGTTTGTTGTAAGTACCTATACTTTTATTTTATTGGAGCACGGCATGTGACGTTATATCTACCTGATGGTAAGCAGTCCTACAAAATCCATCAGTGGGGTCGATCAATACATTGTTGTTTAACAATATCGATCGCTCCCACGGTTACGAAATGAACGGTAACAGACGTATTTGCATTACGAGTCTATTAAAAGATACTCGCTGCTTTATTGTCAAATCAATCACTCGTGTCGTAACCGCACCATGAAAAGATACTACCACCTCGACAAGAAATCGATGCTGGAGTCTCCGCAAAACCGGTGAACCAACAGAATAAACCCGAAACATGACTAGGTCATTAGACTGTTTTTGCATCTCGTGGGCAATTTTTGCGCTTTCGAGATCATCTCGATTCTATATTTTTAAATGAAAAATGACATAATATGTCATTTTTTCGTTTAATATTTATATGTTTATTAATTAACATTTAATATTTATTTCGTGTAATGTTCGATATTTTTGAACAAAAAAAATTTTTTTTATTTTTTTATTATTATTTTATAAGAGCTCAGCGTGTGACCTTGCATCCACCTAATGTTAAGCAGTATGCAATGTCCAGGAATGATAGCAACAAGCGGATGCATACAGGTGCACCGCTGGTTGCCATCATTATTCCGGCTTATTCACGCTTCGTTTAAAGGACTCTGCAGGGTATCGAGAGCAGATAACAGATACTTGGCAGATCCGTCCCAAAGATGCGAACAGTATTCCACACACCGTTGAATTTGAGCCTTATATAGCATTATTCTTAACCTGGGTGTGAAAAACCAAAGCACCTTATTTATGATGCCAAGTTTTTTTGAAGCTGTTTTTGCAATGCTCTCGATATAATTGCGGTGGTTAAGATCGGAACGATCTAAATCAAGGACATTGAGGGATGGTAAAGGCGATAGCTGGGTGCTCTGAAGAGAAGAAAAATGAGTAGAAGGATTTTTTCGCCGTCATTACACAACATTGTGTTTTGCTCGGATTAAATTGGACCAAGTTTCTCGAACCCCAAGTCGAAACCTTAGCAGGGTTTGACCCAACTCACTTATTAAAACCTTTCTGAATTCCTCTGTTTGGATGCAGCTAGGTGGACGTTGAGCAAAGTACCGACCGTGGACAGTGCTATCATCTGCATAACAATGAATGTTGCCACATGACAACAGGTCATTGATATGCAGAAGAAAAAAAAATCTTTATTCATAATTAATGTTTACAATTTATACATTTTCAAAATGACATAATATGTCATTTTTCGTTCAAAAATATCGAATCGAGATGAATGTCGAAACCTCGAGAATTGCCCACCTGTACTGCTGAAGAAAAATATCTTCCAAGGCGACAACAATATAACTTCAACCAGCTACATTTAGGAACAGCAAAAAAAATCTGTTGATTTTTGGGATTTTGAGAGCTAGCGCGTACAAGATGTACTTTTAGATGTCCGATAGATACTTTAGGTAATCAGTTTAAAGCTATTAATGACTGATCGAATAAAAAAATTCTTAATTTTACCAAAAACATTACCTTTAAAAAGTGGCCCCAGCCTAGTGTTTAAGTCACTGCGCAACTGATAACAAGGTTAAACAGATGACAACAAAGCCGGACCTGGGATGGGTGACCGCTTTATACAACGAGGCAATACTATCATAAACACCACAATAAGCTCGTTACTTGTCAGGTGTTGCCTCCGAATACCATCGGCGAAATGAGGACGAGTTAAAACCTCCGCTGGGTACCCTGAGGCCGTTGCACCAAAGTGTCCGTTAAAGTAATGATTTTAGTTAAAAATGGCGTCGAATGCATAAGTTTTATTTTAAAAGTCTAATGACAGCTGGTCAATTAGACGCCATTTTAACTTTACAATTACTTTAACATAGTTTGATGCAATTCAGCCTAAGAAGGCTAGATGGTGATCCTATGTCTAGAAAGATTTACGACGCATAACGAGCAAGCCGTTTTACTCCTACTCTTATTCCTTTTATTCCTACGAACTCTATAGTTAGGTTTCTCCAACGGTTATTTTTGTACGCTAAAAACCTTGTTATGATGGGGACTGCTCGCGAAAATAAGTGGGCAATAAACATACCTATAGATACTGGTGTGTTAGATTTGACTTACTTCCCGGTAGTGGCGTAGGAGTACGCCCCTGGCCAGATGTTACTTCGGAGGACAGCCACCGCCCTCTCCGGGGACAGCAGCGAGCTAGCCCGAGCTGTCCACGCCGACATGCCTACAGACAACTGACTATATAGCTAACACAGTTGGTAACAAGTTAATTGATGACGATGTAGTCAGTGGAAGTAGTCAACCAACAAACCAAATACACCCTACTTGATAGGGAGGAATGTAAAAAGAAACGGTTTATGTGAGAGGTCTCTCTTAATAACTTCGCTAGGCCGACTAACCGCAGCTCTAACAAGAGTTTTTGCTGTTTAGTATAGTCGCTAGTAACTACCGATCATCCAATAGGAACAGTTTAATTTTAAAATTTGTTGATATCTATAGGTAGGTACTAGCGACTTTCTTCTATCGGTTTCATTGGCAGTTGATGCTACTTCCGTAAAATGGCATACACATGTTTCGGTTTTAGTCTGTGGGTTCAACGGTTTTCGAGAGACTATTCTTGTTGAAGTGTCTCCTTTCAGGAAGCGGTTGCGAAACGGGCAGTTAATTTAACGATGAAGCAGCAAGGCTATTAATGTACGTAATGCAATACGTCTTTGTTGCCACCAATTTCATAACCGAATCATTTTGCCAGCATAGTGTTAGCGATAAATGCTGTTAAACAACTATTATTAATGTGTTGTTATTTCCGTACCCTCAATTCTGGCATCTTCAGCTAGAGAAGTCATGAGGGAGGGTCCTGTCTCCGGGACGACCGCCGGCACTCCTTCCTCTTCCTCTTCTTCTAACGCTTCATCCTATTAATTTATATATCTTTTTTTTTATAAGGTGGTTCCTTCCAATTTTACCGCTTTTCGGTGTTTTAAGGGTTTTTTAAGCACTACCATTTAAATAAAATCTTCCGTGGTTGTAATAGATATACTATTACAAAAAATACAGTGATATGAAGTGGACCTTCCGTTATAAGTCAAAAAATATATATTTATATTTTTATTATTACTAAAGTTAAAAAAATACAAATGTATCAAGATGCTACGTTTCTTTTATACTAAACTGTTAATGATTTAATAAAATACACTGAAAGAAAGAGAAATAAAAAGGAATCACTTTCGTTTTTATTTCTCTTTCTTTCAGTGTATTTTTTTTAAACTTCGTCGTTTTTATGATGATTTTTCATCGTTTTTAATATAATTTTGCTGATATTTCGATTAGACCGCTGTTATGCGCTTCGACAGACAGTTCTAGGGAGCAGCCTGTTAAAGTTTAATTTTGTTTGAATTAAAAACATAAACTAGGTTGAGAGGCGGAAGAGTGCAGTGAGAGCTGCAGTAGGTTAGCTAAGCATGCCTAAGGTCATAATAGATAAAATATCGTAGACGTGACAGTGATGGTGAAAAGAAATTGCTAGATATACAGGTGAATTAGAAAAGTTGTATTTTGGGCTAATATGACGCTCTATTAATTAAATCGAACAACTTTTCCCATGGAAACATGACATTGTGTCGCCAATGAAAAAAAAAATTGCCTTCTCCATACAAACTAGTAATTTTAAAATGACTATTTTGTAAGGGGAACCCAATTTTTTTTTTTATTTGCGGCACATAGGTCCTTGGGAAAAGTTGTTCGATTTTATCAGTAGAACCTCATATTAGCCCAAAGTACAATCTTTTAAAATCACCATGTATACATAGGTATCTAACATGAAGGCCACTGGTTCACAAACTACCAGAAACAACGATATTATTATATTTTATAAACACCCAGACCATGACAAACTATAGATTAACGTACAAATATTTTTTGACATGGGTTGGGAAACGAACCCACGACCACCTATATTATTATCATATTTTATTCGAGCACAATATTATCAAAAGCAATTGTGTGCCAACCATTCCAGCATTGGTATTCCACCAAATGGTTCTCCCTTGCTTGAGGATATGTCGTCCGTGGTGCACCCAATACGTGAAGCTGTGGTCCAGCAGATCCCGGAGTGTGTGACCGTGGTAGAAAGGGTTCTGCTTGAAGTCCAAGTTACCTGATTGTGGAAAAAAGTAGTTGAACAGATTTATAAGCATCAGGGTTTGTTATTCTCCATTATAATCTAAAAATATACGTGGTGGCCAAGTTGGTTTAATTAGACCTTGGACTTAAAAAAACTTAGGTCCCTGGTTCGAATCCCGGTGTGTACCAATGAGTTTTTAATTAAAAAATGTATGTACATTTGTTTGACAAAACCACTATAGTGCCTCGGAGAGCACGTTAAGCTATCGGTCCCGGTTTCACTATACCAACTTGTGAAACTGTTTATAGATGGTTTATTGAGTCTATTCAAAGCACGAGCGACGAGCTGGCCACTTGTTCGGTGTAGACTCGTACCATCAGCTACGACGAGGTGGGATTAGAAACCCCTCCGCTGGGTACCCTAGTGGCCGTCTAGGCGGTTACGGGCGCCATAAGGCACCCGTAATGATATGTAGATATGTGTATGTAATCTAAAAATCTTAATAAGTTGAGATATGGTAGAATTATCAGAGGTTTATCTCTTGTTTCGCTCTATCGCACAAACTGAAAACTAAGACTGAGTTGTACCTAAGTGTCTGTTAATGTAACGTAACGATTAAAATAAAAATGGCGTCGAATGTACCAGCTGTCATTCGAATTTCAAAATAAAAGTGGTACATTTGACGCCATTTTTTACTTTAATCGTAACAATTACAGAGAGTTTATTTTGGTGTAATGTTGTCTGCTTGACAAGGTGTTACAGAACTTCCATGCTAACGAAAAGAAAATTTCAGATATCCTTCTTTCATGAGTGATGACTATCTTCCCCTTGCCGATCCGTACGTTTAATTTCTCAGGGAATGTAGACGTGGCTGCGGGGATGAGGTAGAGTTTTGCATTTTGAATCTTAATTACTTTCATAATAAGGTTGACCTGATGGTAAGCAGAGGTCTGCTTACTATCAAGGTCCATGAATGGGACCGATCAACACATCAATATTATTTAACAATATTGATCGCTCCCACCATGCCGGCTTAATGATTACGAAATATGCTGTGACAAAGACATTATGAGTATTTTAATATCCTCGCTGCTGTATCGTCACAAAATAATCCATTTCGTAACCGCACCATAAAAGGTGACTACCATCCCGACAAGATTTCGATGCAGTAGTCCCCGAAAAACCGGTGAACCCACAGACTAAAACAGAAACAAGACTAGGTCACATGACGGTTTTTGTACCTGTGTGGTAACGAGTCCGGTCGGTCGGCCTAGCGAAGTTATGACCTTCCCACCTAAATTGATGGAAATAGTACCTATAGGCTCTTACCTCCTTCTTCCATGTCAACGTCTTCTTCCTCTTCCCCAGAACCGAACGTGTAAAACCCCTGGGGAGACACCGACGTGGCGGCCGAGATACGACTAAGTTGTGCTCGAAGGTAGTTGCGCTCATTCCCATCAAACGGGGGATAAGTTAACACCTGGTTATAATATTTTATAAGTAAAAAACACATCTAAAATATACGTCTAATACATACACGTAAACTATACCCACAAATATAACATACACAAAGGTATAATAATAATAATAATGAATTAATGTTGAAAAATTGTGGTTCTTCATTTCCTTATTGCGGATTTTTGTTTTTTATTATTTTAATTTTTATATAGTGTTAGTATTCTTAAAATTTGGCATGTTTGAGTATATAAAAATAAAGTTTTTTCTACCCTTTTTAATTAAATAAGATGGGTCCATGTATCTTGTAGGGTGGGATCCTGTAGACCTAAGACAGCGTTAGCCTAATTCAGGCTCCAGTCTATGGGCGTAGCCAGGATTTGATATCGGGAGGGTTTTAACCCTCGTAAATTTATATTTTTTTTGGTTCCAAATTTCTTAGTGACCAAAAAAAATAAAGGTCATCGTCATAAAAACACTTAATATGGTCTGCTTCATAAATCTAGTATCTGCTTGTCCAGGATATAACCTATTAATGGTTTCTCTTACATTACTGTGCGAAATGCGTCCATTATTTTTCGGGGGGGGGGGGGGGGGGTCAACCTACAAACACACTACCTGCTCCGCCCTCTGCCCTGCTCTACCTGTTCTTAAGCCTTAAGTACCTCCTGTTTTAAGGATAGTTTGTCTCATTCTGTCTTTCTATATTTGATATTTGGTGGAAGGAGACAGACGTTCCTTGAATGAAAGTGGACTGAAAAACACGACTTAGGCTTAGTTACACCAAAAATTCCGTTAAAGTTATTTTAACGATTAAAGTTAAAAATGGCGTCGAATGCACCAGCAACATTCGATTTTTAAAATAAAACTGACACATTCAACGCCATTTTTAACTTTAATAGTTACATTTAAAGAGAGTTTATTTTGGTGCTAGAAAACGGGTGTTAGACCAATCGCCTACGACGAGGTGGGAATAAAACTTCACTGCTGGTTACCATGAGGCCATTTAGTCTACTCGGTCTCGCCGTAAGGTATAGGTACTGTATTTAATTAATTAGGTACTTGAGCATCCAAGTTTCCGGTGAGGCAATGGACGGTGGTCCTCGCCACTGATATCTGTTGAGGAGTCACGTCGGGTAAACAAATCCATTGATCTCCCAGGTTGTTACACACCCAATACACCTGGAGATTTATTTAGAGCTTTTAACTTTAGATAACATGTTAATATATTCGTTTCTATAAGTTTTATTTATTAAGTATGTGAATATTGTGAAGCACACAGTTAGCCAAAAGATTACAAAAACCCGTTATGTGCGAAAAGTCGCCTGAATATTTTTTTGTATCAACTTGGTGGTGAGTTGAGCTACAAAGTCAATCAATAATTGTTCTTAAATAACATTGATCGCTCCCACTATGCCGGCTAAATAATGCGATTACGAAATGAGCGGCGACAATGGCGAATTGCATTTCGAGTATATTTTAATATACTCGCTGCCTTATCGCCAATAAAACCGCACCTATATATTTTGTAACCGCACCTTAAAAAGTGGCTACCACCCCGGGCCGTGTTCGTAAACTAACACTTTAACACTGGGTAATGTCACTACACTATATGCATCTCTTCTTCTCTAAGCATTTTTCAATATTTTTATCGCACTCTGTAACACTACCCAGTGTTAAAGTGTTACGTTTCAGAACACGCTCCCGAATGGTAACCATTCGCCTGTAAATATTACAATTTAAAAACAAAATATAAAACATGTGTACCAACGTAACAAACAATTGTATATCCGTCCTTCTTCTCCCTCTAACACATCATCCTTCCATACCTACGTCCTACTCACTATGGAGGACCGGAAGTAGCAAAAAAGACTGCGCATTAACTGGCATCGCACCGCCGCTCTTATAAATAAATTAATAGAAAAGGATTTACGAACAATCAAACTTGTTAAAGTGTATTTTCTGTGTTTTTGTGAAGTTCTGTGTGTCATAAATAATTGTTTAGCCCTTGGAAGGGGCTGGACATAGCCCTATTGGATTGCCCTTGCGCACCTCGTGCGAGGGCCCTAAAATTACCTTCTCTGGAAGCTGTCACAGCAGTGAGTACCTTTCCCTAATTTTCCTTCTCTTAATTTCATTGTATTCCATCTAGCCTGCAAATTGTTTGTTACCCACGGTACACATTTAGTTCACCGTTCTGGACAGCCAGCATCATCCTATACAGTCCACTATACGCGCCACCACCGAAAATAAGTCAAGGCAGTAATCTCCTGAAAACCGGTGAACCCGCATACTAAAACCGAAACATGACTAGGTCACTTGGCGGTTTTTGAATCTGTATGGGCGGTGGTAACAAGACGGGTCGGTCGACCTAACGAAATTATAGAGACCTCCCTCCCACCTAACAGTTTATAAAATATCTATAAGTGTTGTATACGTAGTGGCCGAGTTGGTTAGACCTTGGACTTAAATCACTTAGGTTCTGGTTCGAACCCCGGTGTGTACCAATGAGTTTTTAATTTAAAATGTAGTGGTGTTGTCAAACAAATGTATGTACATTTGTTTGACAACACCACTATAGTGCCTCGGACAGCACGTTAAGCTGTCGGTCCCGTTTTGACTATACCAACTTATGAAACTGTTTATAGATGGGTTATTAAGTCTATTTAAAACATCGCGACGAGCTAGCCACATTTTAGGTGTAGACTCATACCATCGGCTACGACAACCCCTCCGCTGGGTACCCTGGGGCCGTCTAGGCGGTTTCGGGCGCCGTAAGGCACCCGTGATGATATGTATATATGTAGTATCGTTCTTTTTTGTTCATATAATACATACAAGCCTAGAGATTAAAGTTAGTGACCAGGACAATATGCCCTTATTCAAAAAAAAAACATGAGCTCAACCTTCTTATTGCAGCCTTGTCCTGGTCTCTCGACTGGTACAGGAGGCGGCTGGGACCAGGTGGAGACAGGAAGGGGTGGCAGGTTAGGTCGAACAGGTTCTGCAGACTTCAGTTGTTTCGTTTCTTCACCTTCTTCAGCTGTACCGTATAACAATATTAGGCGCGTCCGTCTTCTCTCAATGTCAAATGAAAATAAATGAGAGTTAGAGATCATCATCTAGTTGAAAAATGTTCCTCTTTTTGTATACGAGCACGGCATGACCTGTATCTACATGGTAAGCAGACTTAACTTCACTTTAACAGCAGTGTTCTCTCCCACTATGCCGACTAAATAATGCAGTTATGAAATAGGCAACGATAAAGGCAATTTTTGCTTTACTGCTTTCTTACTGTGACTAATCAACTATCATCGGAACTAGGGTGGTACTAACGTATTTCCTTTTCATCTTCTTCATTATGGTCCTTGGGATCCTCCATGTTCCCTTCTCCTTCTCCTGGCATATCTTTCAAATCAAATTCCTACAATTTATAATTGGTTAGCTTATTTAACATCATACTTCTTAATAATAAAAATAATATAGGACAAATAGTCTATAGGTATAAGTACTTAATTAATGTCAACATTTAATTATTTATTAGCAATAATAAATTTTGATTGCTATGCATATAACCATTGGAGATATGCATTTGTATAAATTAAAAAATGTTGTCTTACCTGCTTCTAAATGCTGATGGATTATGGATAATACTTTTGGTTGACTTCAGCCCAGTCCACATACCTAATACCTAGATTTAAAAAAAACGTACCCTCATTCTTCTATCCAATTCCACCAGAGTAAGATCAGTTTCAGCGACATAGTAATTCTTATTAGTTCCGTATATTTTTCCGAAGAACCTTAAATAATAATATGAAAAAGTAATAAAATTAGTCTTACGAGCAGAATCAAATTCATGTTAATATTGTACTATTGGATACAATATTATAGGTAGTACTTAGTGTAAAAAATTGACCCTTCAACATGGATTAAGTAAAATATATAAATTAAAGCTATAAAATTTTAATTTTTCCCTTCAACGTGGAACAATTTCATGTTAAAATACATTATATAGGTAACTATTTTAAAAAAATGGTCCTTCGAGCCGGATTAATTAAGATTAAAAATGTTAAGATTACCTGACGGTAGCTACAGGTTCCTTTTCAGCTAACATTTTAAGCGCCATGAAGACGCTATAGCACTCACTATCTGCTAAACCGAATCCTGCCTGAAATAATTATAATATTACGTCCTAGTGCGATTATGCACCGAATCCGCTACAAATCTGTAAAAATATGGACCATAACGCAGATTTGGTAGTGCAGGTTTGTATTTTCATGGAAACAAAGCATACATATATCTTCGTCAATTTAAGAGATCGTTCTTACCTCTCTGAAATAATAATTATGTTCTATGAGATCCGCAATCATTGGTTTAGAGAACTCTTCTTCTAAATCTAATTCTTCTTCCTCAATATCATCATTCTTCTTCAGTTTGTTCGCTAAAAACTATAATAAGTACAAAAAAAACAATATTAGATGGAAAGTAAACTTACCTACTTGTATGTATCATCGCGGGTGCCTTAAGGCGCCCGAGACCGCCTAGACGGCCTCAGGGTACCCAACGGAGGGGTTTTAATCCCCCCTCGTCGTAGCCGATGGTATGAGTCTACACCGAACAAGTGGCCAGCTCGTCGCGATGTTTGAATACACTTAATAATCCACCTATAGACAGTTTCACAGGTTGGTATAGTAAAACTGGGACCGATAGAGTTTTATTACATTAGTATAGATTGGAAATTTTATATATTGGCTCAACCACTAACTGCCATTTCAATGCATCGAACTAAAAGTCCAATTTTATATCTACAAAAAATATATTTACCTATATATAGTTTCAATGATGTTCAAATAAATTCTTATATGTTTTCTACTCTATAGTAGGAAACTATTTTCTCCACGCTTAAAATGTACCTAAGTACTTATTTATTATTTTTATCGTAGATTAAGCCTGGGCTATCAGCGAGGCCCACAAACTAAACTCCCTATACAGTTACTATTCGACTACGTACCTATTAATAGAGAAATCTGGCAAGTTATTAGCAAAAAATGAGTTCGTTAGTGAGTCACCTTGAACATGCTGTCCAATCTTTGTATAGTTATCATCTGTGGTGGTGACAGATAGACGTCGTTAAGAACATCGAAGTTGGGTTTAAGTTTGTCTTGCTTGACGTCCCATGAGTAATGCTCAAAGTTGTCAACCACGTCTGGAGGTCTTTCCGAAATTATTTTATGGACTATATCTACTAGGTGTTCGTATCTAGAATTTAAAGATAAACATCATCATTTATTTATTTATTTAAACACTTGCACGGTAATTATGTACAAAGGCGGACTTAATGCCTTAGGCATTATCTACCAGCGAATTTTTGAGATTGTGTACGAAGTCCTACCTATGAATATGGGATGCTTCCATAGCGGAAGACAGTGTCTGATAATGTAGCATAGAAGCGGTAAACTAACAAATTATCACCAGTGGCCGAGCTTTGTTGCTTTAAGAAGTTCTTAGCTAATACCAAATCATTGTTTAACTCTGGTAAAACATTTTCTGTTGCTGCTATTATATCTGGCTCCAGCATATACGACATTTTGCTTATATAATTTACTAAAAATATAAAAATTCCGAGTTTCTTGTTCTGTCAAAAGTCAAATATGTTTGTTGGCATTTTTATAATGTCACTATCGATATTTTTTTCCAGTAGGTATATCGGGATATATCATACGTACATACCATCACGCCTATATCCCTGTTAAGGGGTAAGCAGAGAGTAATGTACACCAGTTTACACCACTTCGCACGGCCTTTACATACGGGAAGTATGTAGCTTTCTTCACATCCATGCACCAATTCATACAGGCGTCTCGTCTGTTTTTTAGACTTCTTATTTGTCTTATCCTAATATATCAGTAAGATATAAGATAATACTGGCGCTCATAAAGTTTAAAATATATTATATTTAGGCTACTCTAATCTCATATCGAGAAAAGAACATAATTTTTATTCCATTTCGATATTTGGGGATCGATGTATCGAAATATTAAATATCACCTAAAAGCTTAGATTAAGGAATAGCCTAAAAGTATTTCTATTAGGTAAAATATATAAATTGAAGCTATAAAATTGTATTGCCATATATTTCTTTGGAGCGGCGTCAGTGACTTTTAGCACTTCATGAAATTTTTAGCTTCAATTTATATATTTTACCTAATAAGAAACACTTTCTTTGTATCTAAAAGTATTCCTATAACTCTGTGATATTTCTGCTACATCCAAAAACCAAAACAAATAGTTTGTACTTTGTGTTTTATTAATTATACTCTATGCCCCCTCCCTAGATAAAACCCACTTCGTATACGAAGAGGCGTTATGGCGTACCATTGCCTTTCCACAATGGATTTATTTATTTCTGTATATATTAATAGGCTGTATGGTTCATAGAGACCTTTACCTTCTCAAATATATGAGAAAATCGAACAAAAAATAAATAAAAAATATACTCTTATGGCTGTCAGGCCAATGGACTTGTATCAATGCTATGTTAAAATAAATTAAAAAAAAAAAAAACTGGCTGTCAGTCAACCTTCAATAGGCTGATGGGTTGTCCAAAACGAAAGCCATTTATCAAGAAAATGGCTTGTCCAAAACCTTAAATAAATGAAAAAAAAAAAATGTCAGTCAGTCATCCAAAAACCAAAACAAATAGTTTGCGTGTTTATTTTTACCTAATTTACTGTTTAGGTAAAAAATTAAGCCTGTGCTTTATACAATAAATGTTATAAGATATTCTCTATTATTTAAAGTGTTTATGGTATAAGGTTTATGTTGAATATTTTGAAAAATAACCTCTAAAGATGGCATCAAGGTTTGATGCTGCTGCTTACAACTTTCGCAAAAGATGTCCCTACATAAGCAAAGATCTGCTCCGATGGTTTCCCGGCCACATGAATAAAGGGCTAAAACAAATGCAACGTAAATTAAAATCCGTCGATTGCATTATAGAAGTCCATGACGCGCGGATTCCTTTTACAGGTCGAAATCCAATATTTACCAAAACATTAACAGAAGCAAGGCCTCATATATTAGTTTTAAATAAAAGAGATTTGACTATACAACGGTTAATGAATAAGGTAAAAGATCGATTAAAAGCCGAAGATAATATTGAAAATGTAGTGTATACAAATTGTAAAGACCAGTTTTGTAGAGGCATTAAGACGTTGAGACCATTGTTAGTAGATTTAATTAAGGATTCTAATAGGTTTAATAGAAGTGAAAATGAAGAACTGAATGTGATGATTATAGGAGTTCCTAATGTTGGTAAATCTTCTCTGATAAACATGTTACGGTCTCGGAACATGAAGGTGGGACACACTCTGCCGACAGGAGCCGTAGCCGGGATCACAAGGAGTCTCATGACCAAAGTCAGAATCAATGCTAAGCCAGAAATATTTATGTATGATACACCAGGTAGGAATTTGTTATAAAGGTAGCTATTTTAATACATGTGTACCAATGAGTTTTTAATCTAAAAATGTATGTACATTTGTTAAACAACACTACTATAGTGCCTCGGAAAGCATGTTAAGCTTCCGGTCCCAGTTTCACAATACCAACTTGTGAAGCTGTTTAAAGATGAGTTACTGAGGCGATCTCGGGCGCCGTAAGGCACAGTCAAGGATACATTCAAAATATATTACAAGATTCCAGACGAACTAGCAGTTTCAGCCTATAGACCAGACATACTGGTGTACTCTCTGTACTTAATACTTATAGAACTCACCGTTCCGTGGGAAACAAACATACCTAAGGACCACAACATCAAGTCGAACAAATATTTTGATCTCACAAACGAAATTACTAGAAACAGATTTAAAACTTAACTTTATGCAGTGAAAGTTGGTGCAAGAGGAATTCCAGCAAGGTCTTTGCAACGTCTATTGAAGGATCTTGGCCTTCCGAGAACAGCCGTCAGAACTTTTATGGAGCGTGTTTCAAGGATGGCGCTAACAGGATATAGTATTTGGTTGAGTAGAGAGGGTAGTGAACACAGTGCAGGTGAGAGTTCAAAAGGCCTTTAAACCTTCACGGTCTCAAGTCTGGGAACGCTGCAGTTCATTCCCCTGCCTTTCAATCACGCAATGGACCCGGCACCCGCACACAATTGCCCATGTCATAAACTAGGCTCTGGTAAAAAAATATTAGTACCTACGTATTTCAACAGAATATTGTACAGTTTGTCAATGTCTAGGTTTTATAAAATGTAATATGTATTATATCATTATTTCTAGTCCACATAGTACAAGCCTAGAGCTTAGTTTGTGACCAAAGCAATTTGTGTAAATTGTCCTAAATATCATTATAATGGAAATACTCATCAAAAGCCAAATGTATGGGACTTGACATTTCTCATTGATGAAAAATTTTCAACACATCTAGGAAAATGAGTCTTTATTTTAATCACAGCATAGTATTGTTATAAAAATTAAATATAATAATAAATAGCAATAAGTACAAAGTGCACTACTGTAATCATCACATCCCTTTTTCAGGTATTCTCGAGCCTTCAGTGATCAATGTAGAGATGGGTCTAAAGTTAGCTTTATGTGCTTCCCTGCTGGATCACTTGGTTGGGGAAGAGGCCATTGCTGACTATCTCCTATATTGGATGAACAAACATGGAATGTTCAAATATGTGGACTACATGGGTTTAAAGGAACCAAATGATGATATACAAAAGGTATTTTTTATTGAAGTATGGCATGTGATTTTGCATTTACCTAATGGTAAGCAGACCTATAAAGACTTTAAATGGGTTGCATTAAAAGACTCAATAGTTCCATTGATAAAATTGATTGCTCCCATGAGTAAAATTATAGAGACGTCCCTCACATAGCAAATCTTTACCATTTAGATTATTTATTGTACTACATAAAAGCTCCATAATATAGTCCCGGGCAATATCACAAATTTTGCAATACTACCAGAAAATTTACCTTTTTTGTTTATTACAGGTGTTATTAATGGGTGCAATAAAATATAACAGGATCCGCAAAGTTCAAGACTTTGATGGGTCGACAAGGCAAGTGCCGGATCTTCTAGAAACTTCTAAAATGATGGTGAAAGCCTTCAGGACTGGAGAACTCGGAAGAACCTTGCTAGACATTGAATTAATAAAATCTGATGACTTCGAACAATATCATGCTGAAATGTGATTGTATAATTAACTTATGTGTACATTTTGTAAATATTTTGTAAATAGCTACTTAGTATAATTTTAATATTTTTGTTATTAGTTTAAAAATACTTTATGAGCAAGTTATTCAAGGTCTTGATAGTCATGATATGAAGGGCCATTTGCATAATACAAAACAAGATAACCAGCCATAAAAAAAACATTTGACACAAACCAAATAATGTCAAAACAAACCAAAAACTAAAAAGTTTTAGAAAGAAATATAAAAAGATATATAAATATTACTAAAATCATGGACCATACATCTGCAAAAACCTCAAGCCTATTTCACTGTTTATTGGAGACTTGAACAACAGATAATTAAAAAACAATGTCTCGGGCAAATCCATTGTTTGTGACTAAAACTAATGCTACCTCTACCACAGGAATTATACAAATCGCCGACGAATGTTCATGTTTTTCAGACACTGAAAGTAAAACTGATATAGATTCTTATTCATGGTTTAGTGGTTGGTCATCCTACTCAATTTGGAATGTAGAATCTTTACTCTCTGATACAACAGCCTCTTTATCTTTAAACTCTGTATATCCCAACACAAGTACTTCATTGGATTACACAAGCTATGCCCTGAACAGTGGCAGCAATGACACAATAACATTACTAAACTACAATCCTTGTTTCAGTGACACCTCTTTAGTTACATTTATAAATTTCAGAGATTGTGAAGTTGAAAGTTACATTTCAGATTCTACTGGTAATTCTAAGAAAAAACATATTAGCAATACAGACTGCAGAATAACTATTAATCAACCTTGGAGTGTCCCAACTGAATTGGAAGTAGGGACAACAGATTACCCTAGCAGCTGTTCATATGTATCTGCATGCTCAAAATATTCTACATTTCCTGTTCGATACTCATCTATGTTTAAGCACCGTAAGGGTGTGTTGACCCCATTTGACTATATGATGTACTCCGAGAGACAAGAATGCATTTGGGACTTTGTTATGTTCAAAAATAAACAAACAAATTATTTTGTTCCTATTGTTAAAAATACCCTATAAATTTTTATTATGTTTAAAGATTCAATAGTCACAAGGTGTTAAATAAAAGATTTTTTAACAAATATATTATATAATTTATTTGCCTTTCAACAACCTTTACCCTGTTTCTATAACTTATAAAAAAACAGTATAACCTAGACAGTATATAAACATAAAATATTTGAGCTCTACCATAACAAATTGTAACACTATTTAAAATGTTATGTTACACTTTTGCCTAATCATGATTACATTAATACAGTAAAATCTCTTATCAGTCATTTCTACATCTCACCTCGTAAAATAATAAATATTCAATAACAGAAGGCAATTTATCACTGATATGATAAAATAATCATGATAAAAAAATTATAGTAGATACTTTTTATTTATCAATCATTTAAATATTACATTATAAATTTGTATAGTAAAATTAAATGCAGCCTAATACAATTTATAAATACTTTTTTCATTCATAGACCCATCTATAATTAGGTATTTTATTTTATCTCATTTGATGGTCAGTTCACAATATCATAAAAGACAAGATCAAGCAAATGGTCAGTTGTGGAATCTATTTGCATTTAGCACATAAGGGCCAATAATATTTGTGCCCAAAATTATAATGATAATACTTTTTTATCTATACTAATATAATAAAGAGGAAAGATTTGTATTTTTGTATGTTTGTAATGAATAAACTCAAAAACTACTGGACCGATTGCAATAATTTTTTCACCATTAGAAAGCTGCATTATTCAGAAGTAACATAGGCTATATAATATCACGCTAGGTCCTATAGGTGTGGAGCAGTAACCAAAAATGTTTTAAAAACGGCGGAAAAGTATCGTTTCTGAGGTCTTCCGTGGCGTGCGCTGAGCATATAGTTAAAGTTATACAAACCTGTGCGAAGCCGGGAGGGGCCGCTAGTTTTATTATAAAGTGTTATAAAGATAGATTTCATTTTATAATTAAAATTTTGCACTAAATCTAAAATAATTAACACTTAAATAAAAACTGCCACACCAGAGTTGATAATGAGCTACTTTTTTTAAAAGAGACCGTTTTCAATAATTACATATGGAAATGGTTGAGAAATAAAAGGATAATAAACCATATTTCTACTAAGACCAAGTTGTGGTAGCAGTGGAAATACTGGTAGCAGTGGAAATACTGCTAGCAACTGGGCCTAATACAATCATGTAGGTCTCAGTTGCAATTTTAAACTACAAGTTTTAAAAAACAAATTACTCCCACCTACATAATCCACGCCATCTTGACGCGTCCTAAATATTAAATACATTTTTTTAATAATTACCATTTGAGTTTTGTATATAAATATTAATAAAATTACAGCCTTTGCGGACCATACTATAGTACCCAGGTCACCATTTATAAATAGTTCCTTTATTGGCGTGGCTTATAACAGCTTGTGTTTTTTTTTGAATAAATTAATCAGAATGGCAATTAGCAGAACTAAGTTTATGGTGTATCATCATAAGATGTGGCCTATTCCTTCGGTACATTAGCTAACCCTATAACTGATTTATAGTACTTAGGCTCACTCAGGGCATCAACCAAGAATTTTCCCAAGTCCCATTTAGAGATGGCCCTACCTGGAGATTTGGTTGCCTTCACCTCCACAACTATCTCTCGGGATGGTTCCTCTGAAATAAAAGATGACAAGGTATTAGTAAAATACAGAATAATTTAATCAAAAATATAATATTTATTATATCATTGTTGTGCTAGGTGACCAGAGCAATATGCGTAAATTGTCTTACATATTATTATCAGTAGCCCTAGTGTGAGGTTTTTATAGTTAGAAAACTCACACTAGGGGATACAGATCATTTAGCCGGCATCGTGGGAGCTATAATATAATTTAAAAAACTAATTTTTAGGGTTCCATAAGTATTTAAAGAAAATTCCTTCTAGAAAGTAACATAGTAGTAGAAAATAATGATAATATGTAGGCAAAATAAAACATATTGCTCTGGTCACAAACTAAGCTCTAGGCTTGTAATATGTGTACCAGAAACAATAATATAATACATATTATATTTAATAAACACCGAGACCGTGAAACACCACAGAAAAACGTACTATTTTTTTTTGCCATGGCTGCAAGGGTGAGACCCGAACCCACGACCTCCGCATACAACGCCAAGGCGCAACCACTAGTCTAGAAGGCGGCAATTAATTTTAACAGTGCCTAGGTAGTATTTGAAATAGAATATATAAATAAAAATATCATCACCTGTGGATTTCGGCCGTACACAGCTGAGTCTATACCGAACAAGTGGCTAGCTCGTCGCGATAATGCTAATCTCATAATTTACGATATATATGATACCATTTACGATAGAAAGTTGAAAATATTGGTACTGGATGTAGTACCCACAGACAATCAATGGATAGCTATAAACATTGTCTCACTTTCTCTCTTAAATAGTTAATGATATAAAAAAAAAACTGAGTTGTATAGAACCTCCTCAAGTAATAATAAACATTTGCTGACATAAACATCTTCTCTTGTCCCATATACAGAAATAAAAGTCAAATTATAGGTAAATTAGATAATTATAATAGGTTAGTTTTTATTTCTATGGTAACATATTATTTCTCAGTCCTGATTATTATCATATATTGATATCAATATCTATGTTAGTCAGATTAATAATATTGAAAGTGAGCTCGTATGACCATGGTACTACATAAAATATAATATGATACCTACCTAACGAAATCATATTCCCTAAAACCTAGCCGGAGAATAAAATTTAAAAAAAAGTCCAGGAAAATCGGATAAAGTGTTAGTCTCAAAGTTAGAAGCTCAGTACAGTAAGGGACAGGGGCGGATCCATGATTAAATTTTAGGACCTTTTGACAAGCTTTTTAAAGGATTCTTTGTAATAACTTACAAAATAGTAGGTTTTAAGTAAATTTCCTAGATCCGCCACTGGTCGAGGAGACTTTGCATTTTCTATAAAAAATAATAATAAAAAAAAACTTTATTTGTCATTAAACAATACAATATTAATACATCGTATTTAGTAAAAAGGCCCTGTCATAAGTTAGAAAAACCTCATTGACAGGTACCTCGCTCTTTATACAAAATAATCAATACAAGTTTAATGATTTTAAAGTAATTACTAAGTATGAAAAGATATAAGTAAACATCTTAATAAAAATTGTGATAATGAGAAAGTAGTTATAGTAATGAGTGTGTGTGTGATAAGTATGATTTTGAGTGTGTGTGTGTGTGTGTGTGTAGTGTGATTATGAGTGTGTGTGTAATGTGATAATGTGTGTGTGTATATGGTTATGTGAGTGTGTGGGTCAGTGGGTGGGATTATGTTTGCAAATATAACACCTAGATTGCATCAAGCGGTAAGTTCAAAATCAAATTCAGTTGCATTGTAGTCTAATGTCAACAACCAGTCGCTTATAATCTTTTTACATTTACGCAAAGGTAGGGCATAAATACTTATATGTCGTTAAGTTTGTTGTTATAAATAAGCAGATCGGTGGTAAAATTGACTAGTACTGAAAATAGTTCTAATTTTCCACAATTTTATCACTGAGTAGGAGGCCGTTTTTCTTGGATTGATAATAGTTGAGTCAAAAGCTATAGTCTTATGTCTTTTTAGAGTAGAGAAGAGAATGTAAGTAGTTCAATGTATTAGATATAACTTCTTAATATACGTGGTGGCCAGGGTTGGTTGATGACGCTAAAAGTACATAATGAATATATAATACTTTGGGGGAAGTTTGTATTCCTCCAGAACTGAAATAGAGCACACTCTCGTACGATTGGTCTCCGGTACCTAAGTTCTATCTTAATGCCTTTCAAAAGACCCTACCTGACCAGAGTAATCTGGTAAGATGGGGGAAGGCAACAGATAAGACATGTACATTGCGCGGTGTTGCTGTAGGGACTGCCAGACATATACTTGCTGGGTGCGACCCTACTTGAAAAAGGTCATTATTCGCACCGACATGATAAAGTTCTAGAAATTATTCGTGAAGCTGTAAGTCTCAGTATTTCTAGAGCCAGAAAAGGATTATCAATAAATGAAAGGCTAACTACTTTTGTAAAGGAGGGACAACTCAAGAAAACTCAAAAACCGCGTTCCGTGCTTAGCATGGCTGCCACGGATCGCTGGTTTTTTTAGCCAAGGTCGTTTCACCGCGCGGAAATGTTAGCAATTCAAGTTACCATCAATAGTTCCGCGACCAGAAATTTTAACACGAAAAGTTAGCACGGCTACTTTTTGACAGATGTTTGTTTACATGTGAATATCTATCTACAAATTTGAATTTAATTAATTTTTTAATATATTCATATCTGTTTTAGTTTTAAAAGTTCGATTAAACCTAAAAAATAAATATCGTGTAACTAAATTCAGCTTTGTTATGTTTAGTTTGAGGTTATTAATTAAATTAATATTGTGATATTATAAAATTATTGTATTTAAATAATAGTTAATTAAAAAATATTGATTTGTATATATAATGATAAGGTAGTAATATTTTTAATTTCAATTATTTAATTCAAAATAGTGCTTCTTGTCAAAAGGTGACATCAAAAATCAACACCGATCGTTTCCGAGCTGCATTTTAGCATCGCTAAAAAAAATGACATGGCTGTTTGAAACGGGCGGTCGCGCTGGTTTTTGAAGTCAGCACGAGAAACTGCCCGCGTTAGCTCTCGGAACGCAGGGAATATAAACCTTTCTCAATCCTGGATAAAGCACAAGACTGGAAAATATTCATGGATACATTCAAAATACATTTCAAAATTCCAGACGAACTAGCAGTTTCAGCCTATAGACCAGACATACTGGTGTACTCTCGGTATTTGAAGAAAGTAATACTAATATAACTCACCGTTCCGTGGGAAAAAAACATACCTATATAAGGACCACAACATCAAGTCGAACAATATTTTGATCTCACAAACGAAATTACTAGAAACGGATTTAAAACTTAACTTTATGCAGTGGAAGTTGGTGCAAGAGGAATTCCAGCAAAGTCTTTGCGCCGTCTATTGAAGGATCTTGGCCTTCCGAGATCAGCCGTTGGAATTTTAATGGAGCGTGTTTTGCAAGATGGCGCTAACAGGATCATATAGTATTTGGTTGAGCAGAGAGGGTAGTGAACGAACACAGTGCAGGTGAGAGTTCAAAAGGCCTTTAAACCTACTTCGCGGTCTCAAGTCCGGGAACGCTGCAGTTCATTCCCCTGCCTTTCAACCACGCGATGGACCCGGCACCCATGGATAGCTAAGAACATTGTCTCTCTTGGACTTAAAAACACGTATGTCCCTGGTTCGAATCCCGGTGTATACCAATGAGTTTTTAATAAAAAAAATGATGTACATTTGTTTGACAACACCACAATAGTGCCTCGGAGAGCACGTTAAGCTGTCTGTCCTGGTTTCACTATACCAACTTGTGAAACTGTTTTTAGGTGGGTTATTGAGTATATCCCAAACATCGCGACGAGCTAGCCACTTGTTCGGTGTAGACTCATACCATCGGCTACGACGAGGTGGGATTAAAAACCCCTCCGCTGTGTACCTTGCGGCCGTCTAGGCGGTCTTGTGACGATGTGTGTATGTGTAGATATAACTTACTTCTTTTGCTAAGGTACATGATACATATAATTTTCAAACGCTGATTTTATTATATTATTTTATATTTAAGTTAATAATATTACAAACGAAGTAAGTTTTATTAATATAATTTAATATATTGGTGAATAACGATAAAGTTCGCACACATACCTACATAAGTTAATGCATGGGCGTAGCCAGGGGGGGGGGGTTGGGGGTCAACCCCCCCCAGAAATGTTAGGAAATAGATAAATTTGTATGGGGGAGTAGACATGGGGCGTCGTATGTTGAGGGTTTGTAGGTTGAAACCCCCGAAAACTAAAAAAAACGGTTTGACGATGGTGTTCTTTTATTATTGGTGTGATATTATGATCGACAGTGCTTTTTTTTTTTTTGCTCATTAAAAAAATAGTAAGAAAAAACATAAAAAAATTACATGTTAATGTAATACGTTTTATATTAATTAATAGGATTCTATGTACAATAAATTACATAGAATAATAAAATAAACCTTATGTGCGCGAACGGCAGTCGCACTTGACCACTTGTTTTCATATGATGGTGATCATATTTTATCTGGTTCAAACATATTTATTAATAAAATTATCCTGTAGATTAACAAAAACTACTACTAACTATGCTATTCCTACTATGTGTACCAATAAGAATCATAATATACTTTGGTTTGGCCAAATATAAGCATAAATAAATAAAATAATTAAATATTATTCATACACACACTCGCAAACTCAACATGCACACATAGGTAAATAAGTATTTATGTATATACCCTCACTTTTCCTAACCTTTTGTACCTACCGCACTTGGGTCCAAAAACCAAGTCCCTCTGCTACCGAAGACGAGTAAGCACGTTAATTCGCAATTACGCCGCGCCGCCCACGAACTGACCCTAAAAGTGCATCTAGTGTGACACAGTGCCAAATAGTGTAAACCTAGTTGAAAATCTGTGTTAAAGACTAAAAGCGAACAGTGTTGGGACTCGCTCCGCTCCGCAATAGGGCACCACGTAGTGCCCGAACACCCGCATTAACTTGTGGATGGTAGTACCGCAGAACCAGCGACCTCTCCGCACCAGGTACATCCTTTTATCATCCATAGAGTTTGGTCCTTCGAGCCGGATCCCTCTTACACTCCTCGTGTCTTCCTATAAGATACACACCACATTTACACTCACCGCATACCCACACATACCCACCGATGATATTATTTTAATATCATTGACCCGCACCCGCTATTTTTCATAACCGCATCTCTTGCCACGTACATTATACTTATTTTTTATTAAATATAATCTGTAAAATGACTTCTTTAAAAGTCTTAGAGGCTAAACGCCTAAGTTTATTTGCTATCATACAAAATGCGTATGATTTAAGTCGCAAAATTAAAACCGCACAAGATCAAGAACACTTTCTCATTCGTACCAATACTTTGGATCAAGTTAGGACTGAATTCACTACTGTGGTTCAGGAATTAAATGAAACTAAAGTAGCTTTAGATCCTGATTATGTTCCCTCATTTAAATCTATAGAATCTTTTGACGAGTTATTCTGCTGTATAAAATCAATACAGAATAAACTTACTAGTAAAACTAAACAGGATTCAAACATGATGCAGTTTAGTAAACCAAAACATAAGCTCTCAGTTTTGGACTTGGTCTCATTTAACGGTGATCCAAGCATGTGGCCTATATTTTATCAAAACTTTAAAGAGATGATTCATGACAATGAACATCTCAGACGCCGAAAAGATACAATACCTAGTGTCTAAACTATCAGGTTCAGTTCTCTCCATCACCTCAGGTATACTACCTGTGGGCTCCAACTATGAAATCATCTGGAATTCCATAGTTGATAAGTACGAAGACCCTAGAACCTTAGCTGCTCAGTATTTTGATAACATGTTAAAATTTAAACCCATGGGTATAAACCCAACCTCAAAAAATCTTGGTTTGTTTTAGAGCATTACTTTGCTTCTGTTGCCGCCTTAAAATCACTAAAAATAAATAATTTAGCTGATTTTCTGTTTTTGCATATCGCCCTTAATAAGTTAGATAAGGAATCTATCAACTTATTTGAACAACAACAAAGAGGCATAAAAATACCTACTTTTGATTCTTTAGAACAATTCATTAAACAACAATCTAAAATACTTTCCGCACTCAACTTCATTCCTCTTCACATTCACAACAAAAAACCTCACAAAATTCACTCAAAATAAAACCGCTGCACTCATATTTTATTAACTCAAACACACAAAATAAAAACAATAATAATAACTGTGTTGTTTGTAGTAACGATCGTCATCCACTTTATAACTGCACTAAGTTCCTTAACTTAAATCCTAAAGAAAAATATAACATTGTTTTACAAAACGCTTTTTGTAAAAACTGTCTAGGTTTTCATAATATTCAGTCTTGCAAATCAATAAAAACATGTATTAAATGCCATAAGAGACATCATTCATTGTTGCATGACGACAATTTTATGAAAAAACACTTTAGTAAACAAAACCCTACCAATCATGAAAGTCACACATTTCAAAATGTTCCGCACACCTCATCTTCAAACACCGCTTCATATCTCATAAGCGAGAGTGAGATAAAACATACCGCCGTACCTCCGCAAACTGACAGTATTATATCAACACCTGCGCAGCCTTTCAGTTTTCAAAACAATAGTAGGGATACCTCCCAACAAAGTTTGGTTTCACAATTCGATCGTAAGACGTTTTGTGATGTTATACCTACCGCTCGGGTAAATGTATTGAAAAATAAAACCATTATTCTGAGATGAGAATGTTGTTAGATACCGGTTCGACCGCTAATTTTATTACACAACAATGTTGTTATATATTAAATTTAGAAATTTGTTACCAAAAATCTTCAGTTTTAGGTATCGGCATGTCAACGAATCTAGTTATTGGTTATACAGTGTTTTCGTTTCAATCTCGATTCGATCCTCGTTACTCGTACACGATTAAAGCGTCAGTTGTTGAAAAAATTACAAGCAAACTACCTACTGTACATTTAAACTCTGAATGTTTAAATTATTTCAAAAATATTTTATTGGCAGACGATAAGTTTTACTTTCCCTCTGACATTGATTGCGTAATAGGGTCAGGTTTATTCCCTCATTTATTATTATCAAATAAAATCATACATCCGCAGACAGGTATCGTCGCCATCGAGTCCACACTAGGCTACCTAGTGATGGGTGAGACCGAGTGTGATACCTTGTTACCGCACACCTCTTACCTCGCGCTACACGCATTATTCTTAAATAATAATAATAAATTAGATAAATTAGTGAAAAAATTATGGGATTTAGAAAGTGTAACCCCGCGAATCATACTAAGTCCAGATGATCAACTGTGTGAAGAAGACTTCAACAAAAATATGTATCGAGAATCCGACGGTCGGAACGTGGTTTCTTTACCCTTCCGCGAGAACCCTAATACTTTAGGTAACTCTTATAACTCCGCTAAAAAACGTTTACTAACGTTAGAAAAAAAGTTAAATAATAATATAGACTTAAGGCTTGGCTATAATGACACTATTCAGTCATACATTGACAATGAGTTTTTAGTAAAAGTGTCCGACTATCAGCCGCCGCTGTCCCCCGCTTACTACATACCTCACCGCGCTGTGTACCGACCTGATAAGGACACAACTAAAATTAGAATAGTACTCGAGTGCCAAAACCTCATCAGGAAAGAGTCTCAATGATATCCTTCACTGTGGGCCTAACCTACAGTCAAACATTTTCGATTTATTAATAAACCTACGCATGTTTTCAGTTGCCATATCAGCTGATTTAGAAAAAATGTACTTTCAATTGAAAGTAAATAAAGATCATTATCGCTTTCAAAGGATATTATTTAGGTCCGACCCCGCCTCCGACCCCGTCGACACTTATGAGTTCCGCCGGGTCCCGTTCGGGCTCAAATGCTCACCGTACTTGCCCATGCGAGTTGTACAACATTTATCTATGACTTATAAACATTCAGAGGCCGCACGCATCGCTACAAATTATTCATAAATGGATGACTTTTTATATTCTGTTCATTCTGATGACGAAGCACTTCAAATATATTCTCACCTTGTGAATATGTTTGTAGGTGGAGGATTTAATTTAATAAAGTGGATATCCAATTCTTTAATTTTTTTATCAAATATTCCTGAACCATCTCGAGCAAATAAAAACATATTATTTGACTCTGATGATGAAATTAAAATCGTTGGTTTAAAATGGAATCCCTTTCTGATTATTTTACTTTTAACGTCAATCCTCATGAAACCTCTGTTTGTACAAAACGTTTAATTTTATCGCAAACCGCTACGTTGTACGACCCGCTTGGTCTCCTTGCCGCTAACCGCTAATATGAAGCTCCTAGTCCAAGAATGTTGGAAGAGAGAGTTGGAATGGGACGACAAAGTTCCCATAGATATCGCCACGCTCTGGTTCAAAATACAAACCGAAATAATTAACTTGCCTAAAATTAAAATACCGCGACATATCGGCATAACAAAGAACTCGTCTGTATCTTTGTTGTTTTGCAGACGCCAGCGAAAAATGCTACGGCGCTGTTATATACGTTCGTATAGGCTTGCTCGATAATGCGGCCTCTAACGTTTCTTTGCTCTGTGCAAAATCACGCATAGCTCCTTTAAATAAAACTACCCTCGCGCGCTTGGAGTTGTGCACCGCACATCTTTTAGCGCTATTAGTTAAATCTGTTACAGATAACTTTAAAAACCGCTACCACATAGATAATATTTTTGCCTTTAGTGACTCGACTATAACCCTCGCTTGGATTCGGTCATCTCCGCATAAATGGCAAACTTTTATTGCCAACCGAAACGCCGCTATACGTGAGCTGGTCCCACCGGAATGCTGGTACCATGTTCCCGGTAGTGAACACCCCGCTGATCTCATCTCCTGCCCCGTCACACCAAATAAATTAATAAATAATAATGATTGGTTCAATGGACCTTCGTGGATTTTATTACCGCAAAACCAATGGTGTGTGACGTCATACTCCACTATGGATATCCCCGCTAATATTCCCGAATCCAAGCCCGTAGTCCTGATACAAGTATCAGACACGGAACCGCACCCCATTCATACGCTCGCTGTTAGGGTCTCTAAATGGTTAAAATTAAATAATATTATAGTTTATGTTCTTCGTTTTAGTAAAAAACTAAAATTTAAAGGTCCGATTACTATAAATGATTTAAATACCTCTGAAAATTATATAATAAAATATATTCAATTTGCTCACTTCCAAAATGACTTAAGTCTAATAAAATTAAATAAACCTTGTCGTCCGGCGTTGCGAAAATTAAATCCTTTCTTTCATAACGAAATATTAAGAGTAGGTGGTCGTTTACAAAACGCACCGCTCGACTTTGAGCAACGTCATTCCGTTCTGCTGCCAGCCAAAGACCGCATTACCCAACTCCTCGTGGAGTACTACCACCGCATCCACTGTCACACTGGCAGTTTACTGCTAGCTTTGCTACGTAGTAAATACTGGATTACGTCTGGCCGTAGTCTTGTCCGCCAGGTAGTACATTCATGTAATGTTTGTTTTAAAAACAAACCAAAGGAAACCTACCCTATAATGGGAAACTTACCTGACTTCCGCGTCACACAAGCCAAACCATTCTCAAAGTGTGGTATAGACTATATGGGTCCAATCTTTGTAACACCCGTAAGAAAGCGCGGTGTACACAAATTGAAGGTATACGTCTGCACGTTTGTGTGTCTGACGACTAAAGCCTTGCATTTAGAACTTGTTTCAGATCTTTCGACTGAAACATTTCTAGCTGCATTCAAACGATTTATCGCTCGGCGCGGCCCGGTCTCACTCATTATTAGTGACGGAGGGAGGAACTTTGTTGGTGCTCGCAGACAATTAAATGAAATATATTCCTTAATAACAGCTGATGATTTTAATAAAACAATTATTCGTGAACTAACTCCTCAGAACATAGAATTTCGCATAAATCCACCATATGCGCCCAACATGGGAGGAATATGGGAGGGAAATATTAAATGCATTAAAACGCACTTGTTTAAAGTTATCGGTAACCAGTTATTAACCTACGAAGAGTTAAACACTACTCTCATTGAGATAGAATCTCTTCTAAACTCTCGCCCGCTTTGTGTCTTAAGCAGCGATCCTTCAGATCCTGTAGCACTAACCCCCGCTCATTTTTTAAATTGAACCCCGCTCAATTATTTACCTGCAGAAAAACTAGATAATATTGAAATTACCCGCTTACAACGTTTCGCTTTGATTGACAAACTTGTACAATCATACTGGAAGCGTTGGCATGTCGAATACCTCACGTCCCTTCAGAATAGGAACAAATGGAATACTTCCAGCAACCCTATAGCAATTGGCCAAGTCGTTATCTTACGCGAAATGAATCTCCCGCCGCTTTGCTGGCCTCTTGGTGTGGTAGAGGAAACTTATCCCGGTAGAGACAACGTCACACGTGTCGTTAAAGTGAGAACTAAGTCTGGTAACTATGTGAGACCAGTCAACCGCGTATGTCCGCTTCCAACTCAATAATTTAAATACCTTATAATATTTTCAATGTTTTTAGTTTAAGTAGATTAATTTTAAGTATTTTCTTTCTTTATTTACCGCACCGCATTTGTTTATGTTGGATCAATCCAAGGCCGGGAGTTATGGTTTGGCCAAATATAAGCATAAATAAATAAAATAAATATTATTCATACACACACTCGCAAACTCAACACGCACACATAAGTAAATAAGTATTTATGTATATACCCTCACTTTTCCTAACCTTTTGTACCTACCGCACTTGGGTCCAAAAACCAAGCCCCTCTGCTACCGAAGACGAGTAAGCACGTTAATTCGTAATTACGCCGCGCCGCCCACGAAGTGCCCCTAAAAGTGCATCTAGTGTGACACAGTGCCAAATAGTGTAAACCTAGTTGAAAATCTGTGTTAAAGACTAAAAGCGAACAGTGTTGGGACTCGCTCCGCTCCGCAATAGGGCACCACGTAGTGCCCGAACACCCGCATTAACTTGTGGATGGTAGTACCGCAGAACCAGCGACCTCTCCGCACCAGGTACATCCTTTTATCATCCATACTTATTTATATAAACTTGTGTGGAACATGCACAACTGTACAAGTAATAATAGGTAAATACATACATATATTAGTTGCCCAGAGGGGGAAAACAAGTTTGTTGACATGTTTAAATTTAAATAACCTTGAAGTACTGACCCCACAACTAAATCAGTAACCAAAAGTCCTCTTTGACACCACTTGACCTTAATTCCTAACAGTGGCGTAGCGTGCCTTGGCGGGGCCTCGTATAAAAATTTGTTTGGGGGCCCTTAGGAAGGGTAAAGATTTCTAACAAAAGAAAAAAAAAATGTTTGCACAATATTAAAAGAAATATTTATTCATCAAAATTATCTTTTTTAGAGCGACAATATTGCCACAAACAAATAATAAAGACACAGAGGAGCAATGTGTAACGATACTCCACATAATTCGATGGACTTATGGTGACGAAAGTCCATAGACAAGGATACACTAACAAAACTTAACATCGGATTCATAAAAATAAAATAATTAATTCAAATTAAAATAATAAAATTAAAAGGAAAAATCAACAAAAACTAAACGTAATTTAAATTCTATAAAACTAAAGTTTAATGTTGATGATTAATGTATTTACAGATGAGAGCTAGAATTTCAATTGACGATATGTGTAATAAAAGACTTATTTTTGAAGGTAAAGGAACCAACCGACCCGAATCGCTGAGATTGCATTACACCAATTAGGTATGGAGCCAATTGCAATTTTTAAAACTCCATACATTTGGAGAGAGATACTCCATATTAATCAAATGTTTGTGTACCGGGCTATTAATAGGTACAATCAACAATGAGACCTCCTCAGTTTGTGAGAGAAAAAGATATGGCCAACCACGTAGTGTTCATACCAAAAAGGTGATCAAAGCGGTAAGGGAAAGAATTCGAAGAATTCCTGTCCGATAGCAAAAGATTTTATCTCGGGAAATGAAGATAGCACCTAGAACCATGTCGCATATTTTAAAAGATGACTTAAGACTTGCAGCCTATAAGAGACGCACTGGTCATTTCGTAACTGATAATTTAAAAAAGAATAGGGTGGTAAAATCAAACAACTACTGAAGCGGTACGCAAAGGGAGGTCACAGAAAAAAATTGTTTACAGATGAGAACATTTTTACAAATTGAGCAACATTTTAACAAACAAACCGTATTTATGATCAAAGCTCTAAGGAAGCTTCCCAATTAGTCGACAGAGTGCAACGTGGGCATTATCCGACTTCAGTGATGGTTTGGTTTTGGTGGGGGTATTAGCATGAAGGAGTGACTGAGCCACATTTTTGTATAAAAGGTATAAACAACACCATGTTTCGGACTTCATCAGAGCTGAAGACTGGCCGTCGTCTAGTCCCATAATCCGCTGGATTATGATTTATGGTCAGTACGGTTTTCTCTAAACGCCATGATAATTTGGAGTCCCTAAAACAATCCATACGATTGGCAAAGAAGAATTTTCCCATGGAAAGAGTGCGTGCTTCTATTGATAACTGGCCACAACGTTTAAAGGACTGTAATGCAGCCAATGGAGACCACTACAAATAAGCTTTTTATATTTTTTATTGTTTTATATTTATGTATTAAACTAACACGCTGTAAAATTAATAAATGTTATTTGAAATAGAAAAAAATAGAAAAATATTTTTTGCTTAGCACGTGTTGGGGGCCTCCGTGGACCGGGGACCCGTATAATTGATACGGTAGCTACGCCCCAATTTATTTTCCCCAAAAATCATCGAGGTACATTAGCTGACTTGCCAAAAAACTTCGCCACCCATTACGCGGCCGCTTCGCTCGATGACTTGAATTACGGATGTGCGAAACGGTTAGAAACGAGCCGTCGAGGGAATACTTAAAGTCTGCACCTTTATATACCCTAGTTAATATAGCTGTGGGTGAGTTCATTATTCTGGTCTGACAGGCTGGACCTAGGGTAGTGACTGCTAGTAATTAAATACAATTTTTGTTCTTATTTTAAGGAAAATTGTAATCTTAATGGTTAATAAATGATGATTATTATTATAGAAATAGGGGAAACAAGTATCATGCTGCTCTCCCCTCATATTTTCCTACCACCATGAACACCAAAGTTTGTTAAAAAAAAATGTTTATGTGGCTTGTCATATAAATAGGTGAGCCTACATGGTGTGTGATAAGTAATACCACTTACCAGATATATGTGGAGGAAACACAGCAACCCAATCCAAACCAGACTCCTTTAGATCATTATACATCCTCTTATGGTCTTCATTTAATCCCACAAACCTTGGAGGCACTTTATCATCTTCATAAAACAAAAACGCTGACATACATGCAGAAACCTTTTTCACATTCTTAGCTCGCATGGCTTCCAAAATATTTTTAGTGCCTTCTGACATATCTGTGGTGGCATCAAGAACATTCCGCGTGCCCAAAATTATGATTACTCCATCTACATCTTCTACAGCTTCAAATACTGAGTCTGGTTCAAGGACATTTCCTGTGAAGACTTCAACTTTGTCTTTTAGATGTGCAGGTAAAAGGTCAGGGTTGCGAACAAATGCTCTTACTTGTAGACCTATAAAGAGTATATTCAAATATTTTATTCATTTATTAAAATATGAGATAAGACTAAAAATAGCAATGATGCCAAAACTACATTATGTTTGCTTGAGGAACTGATTCACAAATTGTATAAAGGAATGAATGAAAATGCATACAGTCAGAATGGGCATGTGTCCAGAGTCATAAAACACTCCTGCCTTGCAGTTGCCTTAACTAGAAGTTGGAACTGCTTCTGCCCAGTGAATCACACATAGTTATTATTATTATAAAAGTGGTGGTTGAGTTAGTTAAAAAGCACTTCAGTTTTTAGGTCCCTGGTTCAAACCCTGGTGTGTAGCAATGATGTTTTAATTAAAAAGAAGTATGTTTGTGTGACAACACCGCTATAGTGCCTCGGAAAACATGTTAAACTTGTCAGTCCCTATGACTATATCAACTTGTGAAACTGTTTATAGATGGGTTATTGAGTCAATCCAAATATTACGACGAGATAGCCACTTGTATGGTGTAGGTAGTAGACTCATACCATCGGATACGACCAGGTGGTATTAAAACCCCTCCACTACCCTGTACCCTGAGTCCGACTAGGCGGTCTTGAGCGCCGTTAGGCACCCGCCATGATATATTTATTATAAATATTCAAGTTCCTACTATTAAAAAACTAAGTTAAATAAAAACATCAATAATAGGTACCTTTTTTTACAGCGGCTTCTACAGCACAAAGGCCGGTCATGCCAGTAGAACCAAATATGACTACCTTATTCATTTCTGTAAAACATTACAATGCTAATAATAAAGTTTGAAAAAAACCTTTAACAACAATTTTATTTTTTGCGATATGTACTATAGGTGCAGAACTTATTACGTTCCTTAGTTAAAACCTTGGTAAAACTGGTTCTATTCAACAATATTAATCATATACATAACATTAAAACAAAACACATGCAATTATAAATAAATTGTGAATTTACCTTGGAAAATATATTATTATGATTGTAAGGGCTATTAATTCGCTTAGAGTAGTATTCACATAAATGTATTGTTTAAATAGGTAGGTAACGTACTTACTTATTTTGCCCACAATTAGTAGAAAATCGAAATAAAACCAAAACGCACGACCGTCCGACAAAAAAACAATTTCGCAATAGAATTCACAGATTAAATAGAGTACCACATCAAGTACCATACGTAGAATATAAATAGATACACAGATTATATAGTAATAGTATAGTATGTACTACGTAAATAGATACGAGGTCTCTAGAGAAAAAGCAGGCAAGGCGACATGTCGCGTCGCCTCAGTCAAAAACGTATGTATTTTGACAGTGACAGTAAGGGTGAGGTACGCTGTCACCTGCCAAAGTCTATACAGTTTTCATTGAAGGCGACACGACGTCGTCTTGCCTGATTTTTCTCTAAGGCCCCAGTTCCGGGGCCTGACCAATGAATCGCCGCAGCGATCGATAAAAATGTATAGGAATTTTACGCTATGGGTACAGCCTGATCGACGAAAAACGTCAAATCCCATACATTTGGCTTTCGATGGGTAATTCGATTCGATTATCGACTGGCTCTTTGGTAAGGCCCCCGTTTAAGAAACTATAAGTTCCATTTAAGAGTTTATCTTGAGTACGACGCGGATGCTGATTAGGTACTTATGCGCGATGTTTAAAAAAAAATGTGTGCGTGAACAGGCGTGAACGTTCACTGAAGTCTTGGCTTACGCGGCCGTCGATTTTTTTAAGTAAGCCACTTTTTAACAATTTGAGATGTGTCGAAAAATATGATATTCTTGTTTTTGACTAACTTTAGTAGACTGATTTGTTGTTGCTCACGTATACGTAAACAAATACGTTACGGAAGGGGTTTTTTGTCCGCTAAATTTATTTTATAGTAGATTAGATATATTAATGTTATTTTGTTTTACAATATTTTTCATTTAGGAAGAATTTATATTTTGTTGTTTACTTATTTAATTACAAATTACTTTATTTATATTGTTTGTTTCATTTTATAATACTAAAATAGCAGTAGGTATGTATCAGTATCAGACGGGTTTTTATAAATCACGGTGCCTAACAGCAAATCTAATAAATATTGTAGGTACCTATTGATAAACGTTGGAAAAACTGATAATTCCTTTATGTTTCATAATTGGGTGTCCATGACTAGCTTTTGTCGTTTACTGGGTGTTCATTTTTGGAAAGTTGACGTCCATAGCTAGCGAATTCGCATTTTTTTAAATTAATTAATTTACTTATATAATTAGTGGTTTTAATTATGTTTTGGATGTGTAAATATATAGCCAAGATTTTCTTCTCCCTCATTCATCAATTATTAAATTTAAAACATTAAACACGTTCGAGGCATGATCATTTGATCAAACATTCAATAGACTGCCTCGACCACATCATGGTAAAAACTAAAAGAAAAGCAACAGCAATTGTATGCCAGTCAAGTGTAACAGACCATGACACGGATATATTTTATGTAAGCATTTCAAACATACCAACTAAACCTAAAACTAAAACATTAACTAAAATAAATTTTAAGCAACTTAACGAAACACTACAAACATTCGATTGGGCTCCACTTTACCAACAAAATGACCCTAACCAAGCAGAATATTTAATTAGCACAATAACAACCAAAACAAAACATTGTACAACAACCATTATTGTTCCACATAACAAAAATAATATAAAAACATGGATTACACCAAGCTTATTAAAATGCATGAAGAAAAGAGACTCTTTGCACCTACTTTCAGACGCCATCCTAACGACACCAATAAAATGGTAATTAATTATTTACAATATCGTAATACATGCAATTATATCCTTAAAAAGCTAAAAAAACTATAGCGAAAAATCAATCCTGGAAAAACATAAAAATAATGCCAAACAAACCTGGAAAACTCTAAAAAAACATATGCAACTTAGGTCAAACAAAAACCATAAAATTAGATCTTTTAAACATAAGTAATTCCCCATACCAATCGCTTAATTTAGTCAATAACTTTTTTGTAACTATAGGAAAGACACCAGCAAACAACATTCTCCAAGAAAGTAATAGAATCGAATTAGAATTAACAAATAAACTGAATCATATAAAGCCTGCCCCTTTTTCATTATTTTAAACCCCTACCACACCAGACGAAATTAGTCGATTAATATCCTCCCTAAAAACAGATGGTTCGCCAGGTTTAGACCAAATAACACCTAAACTAATAAAAGAGCTGAAGCACTTTCTTATCGAACCACTCACTTACATCATAAACTTAAGTATAAGTAGTGGGGTATTCCCAGATATCTTCAAAAAGGCTCTGGTTTGTCCAATTTTCAAAAGCGGTGACCTCAAGAAGATGTCCAACTATCGACCCATTTATTTACTGTCGGTAGTAGGTAAACTCCTGGAAAAGGTAATAAACTTTCGACTTCTATCCTATCTAGAGAAAAACAACCTATTAGCTAACAACCAGTACTGCTTTCGGGCTAAGAGATCTACTGAGGACGCCATTAACTTCCTTACTGATTATGTATCTGAAGCATTAGACAAGGGGCCTATTTCATAAACGTGACAATTGTATTTTACCATGACAATATAGAATACATTGCTTAGTTTAGTTTGATTTATTTATTTAGAACAAACTAAACCAAGCAATGTATTATAAATTGTCATGATAAATGACAATTGTCACGTTTATGAAATAGGCCCCAGCAAGACAAATCCATTGTTTTTCTAGACCTTAAAAAGGCATTTGATACGGTTTCCATACCGATCATGCTTGGAAAATTGGAAAAACTTGGAATAAGAGGCATTGCACTATCCTGGTTCAAAAGCTACCCATCTTGTGGGGGACCTGCCTCTCTACGTCCTCCAGCACATGGTCGCCACTCGAGAACCTTAATGCCCCAATTGCCCCCACAAGATGGACCGACGACCTGAAAAAGGTCGCGTGAACCCGATGGCTAGAGGCAACACAAAACCGGTCGTTGTGGCGACCCTCGAAGGTGGCCTATGTCCAGCAGTGGACGCGTGAAAGGCCGGTATGATGATGATGATTATATATTTATAAAGGTAGAAATTTGTACTACCTTCAAAATTCGTAACAATGTGGATGTGGTGGTTAAATTATAGTATTTTTCGAGTTTTTAGGTAACTATTATGTTATATCTTTCCAGATTTAAAACAATTACAAGATTAATAATTGATACCTATATATTAGGTATAGGTATCAATTATAATGCAATAATAATAACAATAATTATAGGTGATACGTTGTTAAACAGGCAATTAGGTGGATTAAGACTGTAACAGATTAACGAGTAAATGCCCAGCTATGCTTGTTATCTACACAGCGCCCCCTATTAGCTTTCTTCTAATAACTCTATGAGTGATGTTAGAAGTCCTAGTTTCTAATACTAGATTGTAGAGGAGTCAGAGAGTATTTTTACTTTTTTTCAGTATTTTATATTTAAACATTTTATAAATTCCTTATATCAGGATAATCTTATATTTTAAAAATAAAATGCAATGAAAAAATCTTGGTACTCCGGAGGGACTCGAAACCACGAACCTCGCTTTCGCGGTAAGGCACTCAACCGCTGAGCCAACCAGGTTCCAGTCACCCTCGCGAATTTTGTCATTGCTTGTTATCTACTTATACACAGATGCCCTCTATTAATATTTTTTTATATACCTATTTTATTATTTTATATTTAATATAATAAACATTATTATTTTTCTTTCACTGATTTTCCTCGCGGAAAATTAATTTTCATTATTGTATATTTTTTCTTGAAGGTACATAATACATGTAAAAAATACCTAATTGAGTAAATACATACATACTATCATCACGGGTGCCTTACGGCGCCCAAAACTGCCTAGACGGCCTCAGGGTACCCAGCGGAGGGGGTTTTAATCCAACATCGTCGTAGCCGATGGTATGAGTCTACACCGAACAAGTGGCTAGCACGTCGCGATGTTTTGAATAGACTCAATAACCTACCTATAAACAGTTTCACAAGTTGGTATAGTGAAACTGGGACCGACAGCTTAACTTTGAGGCACTATAGTGGTGTTGTCAAACTAATGTAGGTACATATTTTTTTTAATTAAAAATTCATTGGTACACACCTGGATTAGAACCAGGGACCTAAGTGTATTTAAGTAAATGGTTTATATTATCTTTTTTTTATTAATTTTCTCATCTCTATAAAAATCAATATCACTTTTGAAATGAAAAAGGATAGTATAGTATCCATATAAATAAAAAACATCCTATTTATAAGCAGCTTAGAAGTCTATATAAAATAGAAGCTTTATACATACCATAATATAAATAAATAACTTAATTACATTATCATGTATTTTTTTTCAATTCGTCTCATCCCCTACATAATCATAAACACCGCAACCAGTTTGCTACTTGTTAGGTGTTCCCTCTGAATACCATCGGCGAAATTAGGACGGGTAAATTCCCTCCTGATTCTAGGGAGCCAAAAAGGCACCCGTGATGGTATTTATATATTATTTCTCATCTCCTTATAAATCAATATACCTTACCTACAGTACAAACAACTGATACGGAGCGAAATCCTTGAATCGGACCGTGTGTGGGTTTTTTTGACAAATGAGTCCTCCGTCTATAACTTTTGCATTAGTGTATGAATTGTTTGCGAATATGTATATATGTGTAAGACATGCCACGCTTTGATCGCAGTAGGATTACCTTTATCTCTGTGGTCTAAGCCTATAAATAATATGATTAGCCCATTTCGAAACCTTTTATCTAGTTTATTTTTCTTATCGATATGTTGTACTGCTTAGATCATATAACCATTCTGTTACAGTTAATTTGTTTCAGTTGTACTGTAATTTGTATCCGAATAATAATATTGTAGAATCAGATTGGACATATTGAATGTACATAGTAATATTTCATTGTAATCTGATAAAATCCATAAGATTTTCGAGTTCAATTATTTTAGTAGTGATCGAATCGCTAATCTTTACCGCACTACGCGATGTGTCAAATAGGGAATATGCATGTTCATTTTTTATTTCATTACTTCATAGAACAACTACATTAGACCCTAAAAACAAAAATATTAAACATTCTTTAAAGGGTAATAACACAAAAATAAAAGGGTTTAAAATTTATCTGCCACTACCGCAGTAAAAAACGGTACATCACTAGTCGCCATTCTGTGACGTCATCGAGCTCAAAAAGCACATTAGTTTAATGTTATTGCACTTCAAAAGTTAGTCAAAAGGTTTGTTTATCACAAATTATCGTAATAAAGGACAATACATACCCGAGAAAACAAGAAACTGTAGACTAGACACACGTTGACATTTGTTTGTGCACGAATGACGCCACATGTAGTTTTTGCTAATGTTTAAAAATGCGTTCATTTTTACAAAAAAAATGATTTTTAAAATCGTATTTATAAAAAAAAAACTAATTAAAATAAAATAGATTACTGTAAATATGTTCAAAGCAAAAGGAACATTATATATTAAAATAATAATAATTGGCGTTACATGCTTATTCCCTAATGTCTCCCCCGTATCACGTATTACATTTTTTTCTCTCTATCGTTTACGTACCTATAAAAGTGAAATTTAGATTTGAATACAATTAAATTTAATGAAAATTATACTCACGAGTAAACACCATCAAGACACCATGGTTCCGCAAATTTTAAGTGGGAGATCGCCTTAGACACAACTAACTGCACAATTAACCATTTTTTTTGAGTGAGTGGAGAACATTTTTTGCGACAATAAAGTATACCAAATGACGCCGATTGCATGTGAACATGTTTTATATTGTATATGGCCAATATTACGATGTATTTAGCCAGAGGGATATAGGATTTAGCTTACTTTGGAAAAACGCAACTCTAATTACTATATAATCTGTGATACTACTATATAATCTGTGGTGAGGACTGTTGGAACTGGGATAACCTCAAATTCTCGTGGTGGTTGATGATTGTTTTTGTTTATTTTATGAATTAATTGTCCGTTGTACTTATAGTAAAATGGGAGATACTGAAGAGTACTTTCCTCGAGGCGGAAAAAAACCTACAGCCAAATTTTATAAATCAAGTAGTAATGTAAGTATTTTTTATTTTAAGTAATTTTAAACTTAATATGATTCGGTCGGTGAGATTAATTCTCTAGCGTCTTTATTTAGATTTAACGTTTATAAAGGAAGGCTAGACAAACCTCTGTATTCACTGGTTCACAGTGATATGGAACAAAAGCTATCCATAATGTGTAACTCAACCAATATTAACTATTAAACTATGAAGCTATCCGTTGGTGTGTATCTAAAAATTGAAATTTCACTTAAATTTTTACACCGGTATTAATACAAACTTAATTAAATCCTTGAAGAACACTTAAGTTGTAGACGGTTTTGTCTGTTTTTTTAGCATTAAAAATGAATATGCTTAAAAGAGTATCCTTCTATAACTAAAGTGTTCTTAAGATAAAAATGCAATGAAAATAATTCCTGGTGGGTAGACCCACGAACCTCGCTATCGCAGCAAGGTGCTCAACCGCTGAGCCAACCAGGTTCCAGTCACCCCTCACGGAACTTGTTGTTGCTTATTATCTACACAAATAAAAAAACAGACTCCTCTGCCATCTAGTATTAGAAACTAGGACTTCTAACTTCCCTTGTATAGAGTTATTAGGAGAAAGCTAATAAAGGGCGTCTGTGTGTAGATAATAAGCAAAGACAAGATTCGTGAGGGGTGACTGGAACCTGGTTGGCTCAGCGGCTGAGCGCCTTGCCGCGATAGCAAGGTTTGTGGGTTCGAGTCCCACCCAATAGGGTTTTTTTCATTGCATTTTTATCTTTACAAATTTAATATAAGATTATCCCAATAAGGAATTTATAAAAATGCATAAAGTGTTCTTAAAGGACTCAATAAGTTTTCATGAATGACCTTAGTCATTAGACCATAGGTGCAATAAAAAATCACACAATATCATATATGGATTCATTATTATCATACACAATATTAATATATACACAAGTTTTTGACACTTCTACACAGTAGTGGTCCTAGTGTCTTTATTTTGCAAAAAATCTACACATCATATAGCCCCCCAAAAAAATTTGGTACAGGGCCCGTCTAAGACTACAGCACTACTAGATACTGTCTAATACCAAATACAAAACAAACAACGCCTATGTGGTATATATATATTTTTTTTACACAAGTTTTATGATCTTTTAAATGTAATATTTATATGTGGTATTATTTAGTTTTTAGGTACTATAGATAGATCTGAGAAAAAGAAAAATAGACCAAAGAAGAAGCCTGATGGTGATGATGGGTACCTTTCGGATGATTTAGAAAAAGAGTTAAACAAGTCTTCTATTAACTGTGCCAATGGGATATCACCAAAGGTATGATATTTTTAAAATACAAATAAACACTTATTGAGGCTTTGAATAACACTTAGTTATAGTAGGTTTTGTCTCTTAGCAATAAAAAATATTATGCTAAAAGAGGCCAAACCTATTTTAACTAAAGTGTTCTTTAATATAAGCCTGAATAAGGCCATACATGTGTAATGCACATATATGGCCTTATCCATAAAAATCTAGTGCTAAAGATACCTACAAAGTGCATATGTTATAGTAGGTTTTGTCTCTTAGCAATAAAAAATATTATGCTAAAAGAGACCAAAACTATTTTAACTAAAGTGTTCTTCAATATAGGCCTGAATAAGACCATACATGTGTAATGCACATATATGGCCTTATCCATAAAAATCTAGTGCTAAAGATACCTACAAAGTGCATAAATAAATAATTTAGTAAGGTATAATGGAAAAGACTGAAGAAGTTTAACAAAATAAAAACATTATAATAATATTATTAGGAAATGCATTTCACTCTTATTGCTCTGGGGCCTTATTATACTAAATTAAATGTGTATCAACCGCAATACAGTTGTTTTTATCTCCGCGCTCCGTGCTTAGCATCGCTGCCACGGATCGCTGTTTTTTTTAGCCAAGGTCATTTCACCGCGCGGAAATGTTAGCAATTCAAGTTACCATCAATCGTTCTGTGAACAGAAATTTTAACACGAAAAGTTAGCACGGCGACTTTTTGACAGATGTTTGTTTACATGTGAATATCTATCTACAAATTGGAATTTAATATATATTTTATATATTCATATCTGTTTTAGTTTTAAAAGTTCGATGAAACCTAAAAAATAAATATCGTGTAACTAAATTCAGCTCTGGTATGTTTAGTTTGAGGTTGTTATTTAAATAAATATTGTAATATTATAAAATTATTGTATTTAAATAATAGTTAATTAAAAAATATTGATTTATTATATAATGATAAGGTAGTATCAAAAATCAACAGCAATCGTTTCCGAGCTGCATTTTAGCATTGCTAAAAAAAATTACATGGCTGTGTTGAAACGGGCGGTCGCGCTGGTTTTTGATGTCAGCACGACACAAACTGCCCTCGTTAGCTCTCGGAACGCAGGGTATGTTTCACATACTTTATTTGTCAAATGTTACCTTGAATATTGTATATTAATTACCTTGGCTAGTTGATATTCAATTCACATAATTTGGGGGGGGGGGGGGGGGGTTGGGGGTTCTGGAACTATAGTACTTATACCTAAAGGTTGACAATGACGATAGAACATATTTTTTTACTTTGATAATGTCAACGACGTATCCGAAGCGCATGAAAAAGAAAAGGCGGTTACGTTCCAAGTGAGTTTTTTTTTTAAACTAGTGATGTTCCAATAAAATTTCTTAATAAAGTTTTAATATTTTTTTTATGGAATCTTTTTATTATATTTTTCCTTTATATTTAAATAAACTTGTTTGTTTATAATGAATGTAAAATATAGCTTCTCTAAAAAAAATATAAACTAGGCAGAGATACTTAATTTTAATTTATAGATTTAGAACAGATTTTGCAATGAAAAATGTTTTAAATAGAAGATTTATGTAAAATATCTGTATATTTTGTTAAAAAATAACAATTTATAAGGTAATTATTTATAATACAAGTACCTATAATTTTTTATGTGAAGAAAGTGCTATCCTACATTTTACATTTTTTAATGAAGCAACAATTTGAGGGAAACTTTCATGTGACAATCAATACGTACAAACATTCTGAAAAGAAAATGGAGAATGGTGCTTTAGCCCCGGTTTCTAACTAATAGTTAAATAATGACAGATAAATTACTTTTATTACTATTTCGAGAAAAAAGTGTTTCTTGATGGATAGTTTAATTGACTATCTGTTAAATATAATAAATAAGTTAAAAACAATTTATCTTCCAATTGTGTTGTGTTTTCTTGCAAATTATAAACAAAATGAATTTGAGCATAGAAATATTTTACCAATTGTGAAATCAGACTGTTAGATAGAGACAATGTTTTTAGCAAACCATGGATTCACCGTGCGGGTGCCGGGTCCATCGTGTGGTTGAAAGGCAGGGGAATGAACTGCAGCGTTCCCGGACTTGAGACCGCGAAGTAGGTTTAAAGGCCTTTTGAACTCTCACCTGCACTGTGTTCACTACCCTCTCTACTCATCCAAATACTATATGATCCTGTTAGCGCCATCCTGGAAACACGCTCCATAAAAGTTCCGACGGCTGTTCTCGGAAAGCCAAGATCCTTCAATAGACGGTGCAAAGACTTTGCTGGAATTCCTCTTGCACCAACTTCCACTGCATAAAGTTGAGTTTTAAATCCGTTTCTAGTAATTTCGTTTGTGAGATCAAAAAAAAAATTTGTTCGACTTGATGTTGTGGTCCTTAGGTGTGTTTGTTTCCCACGGAACGGTGAGTTCTATAAGTATTACTTTCTTCAAGCACCGAGAGTACACCAGTATGTCTGGTCTATAGGCTGAAACTGCTAGTTCGTCTGGAATCTTGTAATGTATTTTGAATGTATCCATGAATATTTTCCAGTCTTGTGCTTTGTCCAGTATTGAGAAAGGTTTACTTTGACTTTTCTTGAGTTGTCCCTCCTTTACAAAAGTAGTTAGTCTTTCATTTGTTGTTAATCCTTTTCTGGCTCTAGCAATACTGAGAGTTACAGCTTCACGAATAATTTCTAGAACTTTATCATGTCGGTGCGAATGACCTTTTTCAAGTAGAGTTTTGCACCCAGCAAGTATATGTCTGGCAGTCCCTACAGCAACACCGCACAATGTACATGTCTTATCTGTTGCCTTCCCCAATCTTACCAGATTACTCTGGTCAGGTAGAGTAGTAGTAGAGTTTTGCACCCAGCAAGTATATGTCTGGCAGTCCCTACAGCAACACCGCACAATGTACATGTCTTATCTGTTGCCTTCCCCCATCTTGAAAGGCATTATGATAGAACTTAATAAGTGCCGGAGACCAATCGTACATGAGTGTGCGCCAGGGCTGGAGGAATACAAACTTCCCCCAAAGTAAGCCATTCATTCTGTACTTCTAGGGTCATCGCGTGAACTCTGTAGCCATGTTCTTCATCTTCCCTAAGGAAAGATTTAATAACATCTTTATCACATTCCTTTTTCTTCCAACCTAACCCCCTTTTGCTGATCTGGGCACCGCCCATAAATGATTTATGAAACTGAAGTCTTGACTCCGTCTCAGAGGCCAATGAGTCTTTTGGGAGAGATGCAATCAGATTATCCCGAGAGTTACTCAGGATTGTTTCAAACATGCGTAAAATCATTTTCGATCCAAGATAAGATCACTCTAAAATTTGGGATGAATTTCGGATAAATATAAAACATATCTGTGGCTCATAAAGTAATATAAAACCTTTCTTCAATGCCGAACAACAAGGTAACAAAATAACTTTATATTCAATGTATATTATGTATAAAATTGCCGAAAACGGAACACAAACTAAATTTCCTAGCATAATATGGTTAATATAACAAATGGTTAAATTGTGTCTACTGATAACCTATTGATAACTATAGTTTTTGCTGATAAATAAGGATTAATGAATTAACTATAGTTGCTTAACCAACTGTAAAAGATATCTACAAATAGTCAAATTTAGTTATCCATCAAGAAACCGGCCCTTAGTCGTAAATGTAATACCTTATTTGTAAACGAATAATTAAAATATGCGATTCCCGGTCATATTAATAACATTTTAAATTACAAAGCAAATTGTTGTAAAATTGTCTTATATGATACAACCTTTAAATTATTTTGACAGCCTCTGTAGACTAGTGGTTGCGCCTTTGGCGTTGTATCCGGAGATCGTGGGTTCGATTCCCACCCATGGCAAAAACATATGAGTAGGTACGTTTTTTCTGTACAGTTTGTCATGGTCTGGGTATTTATAAAATATAATATGTATTATATCGTTGCTTCTGGTACACATAGTACAAAACTAAATCTTAGTTTATGACCAGAGCAAAATGTGTAAATTGTCCTACATATTATTATTATTACTATTATTTACATATACATTTTTAAATCAACTATAATAGACCAATAATCGACGGAAAAAATCGATTTCGTTAGCACATATCTTATTATCAGATCCGATAATAATTAATGTCAAAAAAAAATTCAATTAAAAAAAAAACAATTATTTATAATTGCCCATCTCTAAGAACGATGCTTCAGGGGGCCGTTCTTATCGTGAACATACTATAGTATTTATCATACTATTTATTTGATTGACACAACAGATAGAAGCATGGATTTTGTTATTCTTGGGTATTAGACACTTTTTAGCTGGTATGATTTAAACCTGTCTAAACTATTTTTAATTATTGTCTTTATTACCAGCTACCTATTTTGCAACCACCACATTTCAAAAGAAGACAACTTAAGTTTTTTTTTGAATTAAGGTACGGCCAAACCAACGCGGTGGCGGTGGCGGTGGCGGTGGCGGCCGCGGTGGCGATCAGTTACTGCAGTAGTACTTATATCGACGGGTTCAAACCAAACGCGATCTGCGGCCGCCCGCGCGATCCGTACAGAGTCTGCACGCGCGATCACTTGCGGCCGCCAGTGTTGCCAACTTAGTGGATTTTCCCCTAAAACTGGTTGTTTAGACCAGTTTTTCAAGGGGAAAATTTTGTTTTAGTGGCTGGTGGTTTTTCTTAGTGGTTTTGTATCCTAACAAGGAATTTATAAAAATGCATAAATATAAAATACTGAAAAAAGTAAAAATAAAAACACTCCCATCTAGTATTAGAAACTAGGACTTCTAACTTCACTCGTATAGAGTGTGTAGTTCGTGGGTTCGAGTCCCATCCACCAGGATTTTTTTCTATGTTTTATTATCTTTAAAAAAATAATATAAAAAAAAGTAAGATTTAAATTGTTTTATTGAAATTTCAATGCGTACTATTTTTTTTTTGTAGATTTATACCCAAAATACGACTTTTTCTAGTGTTTGGTACGATCCCTTAAAAAATAATGTTGATGGCAACACTGGTTCACTCCGCCCGAACGCAGATATCCTGAACGCGTTGGTGTGAACGGCTGAGATCGCCACCGCGGCCGCCACCGCCACCGCCACCGCCACCGCGGCCGCAGATTGATCGCGTTGGTCTGTGCGTACCTTTAGGCAGAAAAATGAATAATTATTTCAGTTTTAGTAATCTCTAATATATTTTTTTAAATATATTCCCTATGCAATATTTGGGGTATTAACTAAATAGCTTAAATGTAATATTTTATTATGAAAATATTATATTCTATTTTTCTATAATGATAACTTTTACAGACAATAAAAGAAGGTGTTTTAATACTGGGTCGAGTAAGACAAGCGACACAAACCAAGATCCAGATGTCGTTACCATGTAGAATGGCAGGATCTGTAATGGCGTGCCATATCAGTGAAGCTTACAATAAGATTTTGGAGTCCTATGTTAATGATAAGGTTTGTTGGTTTAATAATTTTCAATGGTCACCTAATAAGTAGGTAAATATTTATTACTGTCACAAGTTTTTTTTTATGGAGCAAGGTGACTTTTGTATCTACCTGATGTTAAGCAGACCTACAAAGTCCATGAATGGGGAGTTCAATACATTATTATTTAACAATATTGATTGCTCCCACTATGCCGGCTAAATGATGCGGTTACGAAATTGGCGGCGACATGGACGTATTTTCATTACATAATCGTAATCGCCTGTTACGTTTCGTAACTGTACCATGAAAAGAGAAGGGGGTATTCTCCTTTCATGGTACAGTTACGAAACGAAATAGGCGACAAGAAATTGATGCAGTAGTATCCTGAAAACCGGTGAACCCACAGACTAAAACTGAAACATGACTAGGTCACTTGACAGTTTTTGCATCTGTATGAGAATATGTGATTGTACTTCATTTTGGACTGACCTTAAAGCAATTTAAAACATTAACATAATATTAATAAAAAAATTACAGCACAGTGAAAGCTATCAATGTTGTTAAACAAGTGTATCAATCCACCCCATTGACTTTGTAGGTTGGCTTACCATTGGGAAGATACAAAGTGATATGTTGTGCTGCGAAAAAAACATGTGACTTCTACCTGGTGGTGAGCAGACCTACAAAGTTCATAAATGGGGTCAATCAATAATTTTTCTTAAACAATATTGATCGCTCCCACTATGCTGTTTAAATGACGCGATTACGAAATGGGCGGCGACAAAGATGAATTGCATTACGAGTATATTTTAATATACTCGCTGCCCTATAGTCACTTGAACCACCCATTTCGTAATTGCACCCTGAAAGGAGACTACCACCTCGACAAAAAATCGATGCAGTTTCCTGAAAATCGGTAAACCCACAGACTAGAACCGAAACATGACTAGTTCACTTGACGGTTTTTGCATCTGTATGGATAATATAATATTAAATAATATGCCACTTGTTCAGTGTGGACTCATAACATCGGCTACGACGAGGTGGGATTGAAAACCCTTCCGCTGGGTACCCTGAGGCCGTCTAGGCGGTACTGAACGCCGAAATATTAAATAAAATAATAGATAACATCCAAGAATTTTGAGTATAATTCATGGTAGTATAATTATTATTCTTTTCCAGGTAGATGAGGTTAAAGAATTATCAGCAATGTTTCGTGTCGGCCAGTATGTAGCCCTTAGGGTCCTGCAGGTGGATAAAGAGGAAATCATGCTGTCTATGATGCCCCAGCATGTTCATAATGCTAGACACACAGACATTTATAAAGGTAACTTATTTGTAAATAAAAGTATGTATTATCATCACAGGTGCCTTATTAATATATAGTCACGTCAAATAAAATAAATACATATCATCACGGGTGCTTTACGGCGCCTGAGACCGCCTAGACGGCCTTAGGGCAGCGGAGGGGTTTTTAATCCCACCTCGTAGTAGCCGATGGTATGAGTCTACACCGAACAAGTGGCTAGCTTTTGCGATGTTTGCATAAACACAATAACCCATCTATAAACAGTTTCACAAGTTGGTAAAGTGAAACTGGGACCAACAGCATAACATGCTTTCCGAGGCACTTGTGTTGTTAAACAAATGTACTTAATTTTTTAGATTGAAAACTCATTGGTACACACCTGCAGGGCGACCCTACCATAGGGCGAACGGAGCGAACGCTCTAAGCGCCAAGCCCCAGAGGGCGCCTCAGTAGACAATAAAAAAATCCTCGCTTACCAATATATTGGTTACCAATGTGTGATTCTGATCTTATTTGTTGAGAAGAGCGGGACCGGAGCATTCAATTAGTTAAAATTTGCAAATGTAAAAGTGCGTAAGCAGCGACTTACTTAAAATTAGTTCTCTAGCTGATTTAAATAGTTTATTATTATATTGTCAAAACAGGACAAATTCAAAATTATAGTCACAATAATTTCAATGTAATAAGGCTTACTATAGTGTAAAAGACTATCTTAACGATAAAGACTTCTGGAACCGTCCTGATATGCAATTGAGGTCTCGCAACTAGTAAACAAATTGCTTATGTAGAATCTACCCTAGTTTAGTAGGTATATAATGTCCGATATTGTAATAATTTTATATTACATAATTTATTTTCATTACATTATGTAAATTTTGTCTTTGGATAAGGTAATCATTGATGATTACCTACATGGTCATGTTCATGGCGGGCTCGTTTTCCGCAATTAGCCAAGAGATTAGGCCTTTTTGCGTGAGTCGGCTGACTATTCTAGCCAGCCCAGCTCCTTCCAGAAGGCGACAAGAAGTCCGGGTCTTCTGCAGGCCTCAAGAAGCGACCTCGGTGTTCCGAGGATTTTCGCCCGTTGTAAAGCCACCCCGGTGCAATGAAGCAGCACATGGGTGGGTGTTTCTTCCGTTTCCATGCAACCTCTACATAGAGGGCTGTTGGTGATACCTAAAATTGTAAGGTGCCTGTTTAATGGAAAGTGTCCGGTAAGTGTACCCACCACCATACGAAGGTTACCTCTGTTGTGATTGAGCAGGTTCCGAGCTAGGCGTGGGCTAGGTTTGGTGACCGCCTCTCTGGCCTGCCTGCAGTTTTGTAAGTTAGCCCAATACTTACAGTGATGGTTGAAGGTATTGTCGCGTAGCCAACTTTTCAACTGATTAAAAGATAAAGGTACATACGGTTTGGGTCCTACCGGTGTTGTAGCCGAACCTCTTTTCGCCAGTTCGTCAGCCGCGTCGTTACCGAGGGAGTTGCTGTGTCCCTTTATCCACTGGAGAGTGACCCTGTTACCAACTGATATAGTCTCCAGTGCGTAGTGGCATTGTTTTACCAGATTTGAGTTCATCTGTTTGTTCTTCAATGCTAGTAGTACGGCTGCGCTGTCAGATAGTATGCGTATACCATTTTCTTCTATCTTTCTTGCGCGTATTGCCGCTGTTGCTTCTATTATGGCTATACACTCTGCTTGGAAGATGGAAGCATGTGTGCCAAGAGCTGTTGAAATTCTAATGTTTAGGTCGAGTGAGTAAACTCCTGCGCCTGTTCCGTATTCTGTTTTTGAACCGTCCGTGTAAATTCTGACTTCGTGTAAGCCAGATTGATCAGTCGGTTCTTCTTGCATGTTTATTGAGTAATTTCTCACAAATATGTGCACGCGAGGACATCTGTCGTTCACTGCATTAATGAGTGGTTGTATCTCAAGGTGTTCATTTAATGACTGTGTGTGCCTCGCTCGGTTGTCTATATTCCATTGTCCAGAGGCTCTGAGTCTTATGGTGGCGACAGCAGCTTCGTATTGTATGTATAGATGTAAAGGTGTCAGGTTTAGTAAGGTTTCGATAGCTGCTGTCGGTGTAGTCTTCATACATCCTGTTGTGGCTAAACAAGCCAGTCTTTGAAGACTCTGTAGGTTAGCTGTAACCGTGGTCTGAGTGGTTCTAGGCCACCACACCAAAGCTCCATAGGTAATAGTGGGTCTGATAACTGTAGTATATAGCCACATGGTAATCTTGGGTTTTAGTCCCCATGTTTTTCCTAGAAGTCTTCTGCATTGCCACATTGTGACGCAGGCTGTCTTCAGTTTGTTCTCAAGATGCTTACTCCAGTTCAATTTACTGTCTAGCGTTATGCCTAGATACTTGACATCTGTAGCTAGAGTAAGTTCTGTATTAAATAATGTTGGTAGTTTCATGTTCCTCAATTTTCTTTTATTGGTGAAGAGGGCTAGTTCCGTTTTATTAGGGTTAACATTAAGGCCATTTGTTGTGCACCAGTTTTCAATGATTCTTAATGCGATCTGCATCGAGTCACATAGTATGTTCTCGAATGCTCCGCTTATGAGGATCACTAGGTCATCCGCGTAGCCCACCGTGAAGTACCCTTGATTACCTACTTATTTATACTTAATTTATACTAATAGTATACTGTGTAGTTATGTACATTGGTACCATAACAAATATTCTGCCATAGGGTGTTCTACGCATGCTGATCAGTGGGGTGCATTTTGAGTATGTTACTATATATATATATATATATATGCTATATAGCATAAGTCAATCAATAGCTGTACCTACCCCTCTTTTAGTTTGTGTGAAGCACTAGAGTTTTTTACTTGCTGGTTTCTTTTTCTCCGGGGTGTCTCTGAGGGGATCGACTTTACAGTTAGTGTTTATGCCCTTAAAAATACCGATCCTTATACCTTTACTAGGTAAAGTGATTACTATATGTGATTGGTTACTTAGCTTTTATTTACAATAAATATTTAAGGCATGGATATGATCGGTGAAGGCATGGATATGATCGGTTGGTCGCCTTGGTGGCTCTTGTATGGCAGATAATGATTGACAGGTCAATGGAATCAGCTAACCACCTAGTCTTACACTAGTTGGTTATGTAGTGTATGTTCGGTTCGGTAGTAATTTTTTATATTAAGATTTCCATTCCATCGTGTCTAAGTTCAATTAATATTTGTCGTTATTTTGTTAATGAATAGCTGCCTAACCAAACGCACTCTAAGACCTCATTGTTAAACTTTTTTTTTTTTTTTTACTATTCATAAATATCTGTAAAGATTTACATGAAATAAATGATTTTGACTTTTGAATGTGTTGCAAAAATTTAAATAAAGAAAATGTTAATACAATTATTATACTTATAATACTAGACTAGTTAGTAGGAAATTATATTTTTCTGGTGAGCATATTTATTTCATATGTTTACAATTTCTTTAATGGTTCAACTATCAAAAACTTTTAGTTTAAATTTGTTATACATTTAGAAAATTATTATAGATATTTAATTTTTATCAGTGTTGTCCCTTCTGAATCTGAAAACGGCATACTTTGGCAGCTCAAAACTTTGTTTAGGGACACCGTGACATACTGACGTATTGTAAGCACGGGCGTAGCCAAGGGGGTGGTGTTGGAGGATCAACCCCCTCAGAAACGTAATAATATATCTTAAGCGTCATAAGGCATTGCATTTCACTCTCCTGCCTCCCAACCACATAATGGACCTTTGTCTTTGAATGCTGAGGTCGTGGATTCGATTCCCCCACATGGCAAAAAAAGTTTAATAAAACTATAATAATATATTTTAATAACACCCAGACCATGACTGACAATCTTTACAGAAAAAAAACTTCAATACAATATGTATTGATATCAATGTTTCTGGTACACATAGTACAAGCCTAGAGCTTAGATTGTGGCCAGAGCAATATGTTTGTAATTTCCTTCATATTATTATTACCTGCATGGTAATAATAACATTACAAAGATATTGCTCTGGTATATTATATTCTATAGACATAATTCAAAATGCAGTCATAGTTAGAATGAAATTATTTTAGGAATCTTGCTCCAAGCTGCAGTTTCTTCAGTAGAAGATCATGGCTACACAATGGACCTCGGGATTCCGTACACTCGGGCGTTCTTACCCAAAACTCATGCTAACGAAGATATGGAATTAGGTGAGTACTTTATTATTATGTACTGGCTGTTGCATCATCGTCACCTGTGTGTCATTTATTTATTTCAAGAAAATCGACAGCGAGACAATAAAAAAAAAACATACACACATAAAAGATACAACATTATCATAAGACCAATAAAAAATAATCATTAATATAGACGAAGTAAGGTATGAGATTGCAATTAATTAATATAATATATGAGTTTGTGCACATGGGTGTGTGTAAGTTTGTGCACATGGGTGTGTGTAAGTGAGTGTGCCTACCTGTGTTCGTTTATGTATGAGTGCTAGTGAGCATATGTGTGGGTGTGAATGATTGGGTTATCCATCGCCAAACAACGAAGAATCCAAATGATCCATAATCGCACCCCTAAGTACTGCCATTATAAATTTCTATATTAATAAATTTAGCATTATACAGCCTGACTAATCTCGGTAATGTTGAGTTTTGAGCATAATTAGTGTGGCAGTTGGGAACATTAAATAGTGCCCTCGAAGATATAGGTCCGTCGAACAGGAGTCTTAAGTGATACTTGGCCAACCAATTCCTTACAGTCCATCCTTCCATTAACTCTATCGTGTAAGAACAGCATATCGAGCAGCTAGCGTCTGGCATCGAGGGGAAGAAGGCCATGATTCAGTGTACTCTGTACATGTTGTTCTAAAATTAAGATGTTTTAGGAAGATGGACTGTATACGCTCGATTCTTTCCTTATATTTCGTGTACCGAGGTGACTAAATCACGCTCGCATATTCGAGGACACTTCGTACGTACGCATAATACACTATTTTAAGACAGTGAATATCGGTGAACACCTTACAAACTCTCAGGACAAAACCCAGATTATTGTAAGCCTTGTTCGTAATAGCATCAATGTGTTGATCAAAAATGAACTATTTGCTATTGCTATTTACTAGGGTAAAGAAACAAGGTATCCATGTTTAATATGGATACCTTGTCTTGCGGCCCATAGTTTCACTGCCATAACAGAAAGTTGCCGATGCTCCAATAATGAATTTAAAACAGCTATTTTTTCCAGTAAATGGCTGCAAACATCCTGTAAAGTTGCAGCTAGTGGCTTAAAGTAAATTTACAATGTATGTTGTCTTATAAAACATTTATAATCAACCAAATAAAAATATAAAAGAGCAGCCAATATTATATACAAGCTTGATGAAGGTTCGGAAGTGGCCGCCATCTTGAAATTTATGTTGAATATGATAATATTTACAGACACAGGCATGATAACGTGGTGCGTCGTGAAGACTATGAATCCATCATCAGACAATAGTATTCTCACTCTTAGCAACCAGTTGCAGTCGCTGCAGGATGCGGTTATGAAACGTGACAATGGTCGGAAAGTGGCCGCCATCTTGCCTGGGACTGCTGCAGAATTCGTTGTTGACAAGGTAAATACATAATGCAGAGAAGAAAAACAACAATACCATATAACATTTACTGACATTTATATGTAACATATTTTTTATTATTAGTTGTATATTATGTTTTAAAAATCAGACTAAGGCTGAGTTGCACCAGTGTCCGTTAAAGTAATTGTAACGATTAAAGTAACATTAACAAACACTTTGATAGAATAAATATTTAAGGCGTGGATGGTCGGTGAAGTTGGTCGCCTTGGTGGCTCCCTTGTATGGCAGATAATGATTGACAGGTCAATAGAATCAGCTAACCACCTAGTCTTACACTAGTTGGTTATGTAGGATGCGTTCGTTACGGTAGTATTTTTCGTATTAAAATTTCCATACCATAGCGTTTAAGTTCTAAATCTGATATCGAGGTAATAATAAATAATTTGTCGTTCTTTTGTTAATGAATAGCCTAACCAAACGCACTCTAAGACCCCATTATTAAAATTTTATTTTTTGATTATAAATGATTTTCATTAGATTTTGACTCCAATTTTGATCCAAAATGCTGAAAAGATTGAACGTCTGATATTAAAAAATTATAATAGTAATAAAATAAAATTGTAGACTTTCCGTGTCTTCTACATTAAAGATTTTTGCATTTTTTTTTTTACTTTTATGTTTGTTTGTTAGCGCATGATGTATAGATATGCTTTATCGTGCGTACATTTGACGCTTATTTTCTCAAAATCGCCCTACAGAATCAAAAGATATTTTTTTTAAATATTAGTTCGAAACCTCATAGTATCGCTTGACGAATAAGACCTTAACTTCAACAAGTGAACTTGAATATATCAAAAAAATTAACCCTCGCTGTGTGCCGCCACTTCTTTACAATTACATAATACCCACTTATTATTTTATTCAGATATTGTGAAACTTTTAAATATTGTTAATGTATATTATTTTACCAACTTAAAAAAGAAGCAGGTACTTAATTGTATGCGTATTTGTATGTTATGATAATCCCTCAGGCGCTCGACGAAGGCTTAGAAGGTCGAGTATTCAATACGACCTCGTATATCCAGCGCCCTCACGCGGATACCACCAAAGGGAAGAAACCCTCACTGGGCCAGAAAGTCAGGGTTCGGCTCCTCTACGATATGCCCACCAGAAAGACGCCCTTCTTCATGATGAGGAATATCTTTGAGACAACTTACCCAGACTTAAGCCAAGAGCAGAGGTTTAAAGAAGGAGATATTATTGAGGAGGCTCAGGTGAGACATAAAAACTACATATTTTTTTATTTGATCTATCGGAGAATGGCATGTAACCTCGTATTCACCTTATGGTAAGCAGACTTGTTAGACAAAGTTCATGAATGGGGTCAATCAATAGATAATAGGGAATATGCATGTAACGCCAATTATTATTATTTTAATATATAATGTTCCTTTTATGTCTTTGAACATATTTACACTAATCTATTTTATTATGATTAGCTATTTTTTTGTAAATACGATTTAAAAAAAATAATTTTTGTAGAAACGGAACGTATTTCTAAACGCTCCGACATTAGAAAACACTGCATATGACGTCATTCGTGCAAAAACAAATGTCAACGTGTGTTCTGTAGTCTACAGTTTCTTGTTTTCTCGGGTATTTATTATCCTTTATTACGATAATTTGTGATAAGCAAACCTTTTGACTAACTTTTGAGGTGCAATAACATTGAACTCATATGCTTTTTGGGCACGAATGATTTCACAAAATGGCGGCTAGTGATGTACCGTTTTTTACTGCGGTAATGGCAGATGAAGTTTAAACCCTTTTATTTTTGTGTTTTACCCTTTAAAAATAGTTTCATATTAACTATAAAATAATTAAAAACAAAATTAAAATTAAAAATACTTACCTATAAATTAAAATATTCTTCCAAATCACTGTCTGTTAGTGGCATGGTACCCAATACGCTGGCAGCATTTCCTCTTTGAATTATTATACTCAATTTTTGTATGAAATAGCTGCCAGCTTTATTGTTTCCCGAAACATCGACGAGCCTGGGGGCAATTTCCTTATAAAAGGCTTTTGCCTCAGACCCCCACGGACCCATCGTCTCTACAGCAAACGCCGAAAATATATAATCTTTAATAATTGATTGATATTTTCGACGCTTGCTTAGTTGCGCCTGTTCCGCCGCAGCCCCTGCTTTCACTGAGGTACCTTGGAGATGGGAGGGAGCCAATGTATCACAACAAGTAAAATCCCATACAAGAGACTGTCCCAAACTCCAAGGTACCAAAGTCATCCCGTCTGGTCGCTTGCCATCGTCTCGATTTAAGCCGTTGGGTTCCAAAATAGACGGAATCGAGACCATGGCAAGCGTCCTACGGATAAGGTCATTACAGGCACTGTGACGGAAAAATCGGCCAGCACTTTTAGAACACGAGAGTCCGTGGTGACCCAACTCGCCGACATCTTTACCACACAGACAGCGATGAGGTTCGCACACCTTTAATCCCAAGCGTAGGCAAACGGATGTTCTTAGTGTACTGTTATCCAATAACGTACCCAAATTTTTTGAGGGAAGCGCATTAAGCCATTGACTGGCCTCATACTCTGACACCGCAAGAATACGTGCGCGGTCATCAATTGTTGGGGATGAATCCACCAATTTTTGATGAACACGCTTAACCATTGGTAAATCCCACGACCTCTGTATTGTTGGAGTATTAGGAAGATCCTCCTCCGGACATACCACTTTCCAAGCTTCTTTGGCCTCTGCCAAGCACACAGCCTCGACGTCCCCAATGGACGGGCTAAGTATTCTACCAATAAGGTCTTGAGTGCTATGGACAGAGGACAAGTATGCGGGTAGGGCTACGTCAGATAATTTTCTAATACCTAAGCCGCCAAATTTTATTGGTAAAGTAGCCTGAATAAATGCCTGTGAATTTATTTTGGAATTTAGTATTATTTCTAGTTTTTGTTTTAATGAACTATCAATAGTTTCGAGAATAGGTTGGAATTTCCAAACAGGGCTGGATCTTAAAATATATGTAAATTTTGGTAAGAATAAACAATATTTAAAAATGTACATGGCTATATGACTTTTTATTTCATAAATTCGATTTGATATTAAATTAAATGTATTTAATTTAGAATTCAGAAAATGAGGTATACTATCATCAAATATAGGAGCGCCTAATAAATTTAACGATTCTTTATTAATAATTTTTAAATTCGGTGCCAAAATATTAAATTTTTGAATTATATAATTTCGTTCATCTAGATTGTAAACTTCAGGAATGTATAATTCACATTTACCAAAATTTAATTGAAGACCAATAGATGAAAATTTTAAAATAATTTCTTCCAAATCATTGTACACTATATCTATTTCATCACCTAATGTGCCATCATCTAAATACCAAACATTTAGTTTAGATTTTAGTTTATTTAAAATGGAATGAATCGCTATACTGAAAATAGCTGGTCCGAGAGGATCACCCTGTTGACAACCAACAGCGGAAGATATTTCATGTTTTTTGTACATTAATTTAGTAGATGAACTGTAGCATTGATATACATAGGAATAAACTTCTGGTGTATGATTTAGAATTTCATTTAAAAATGTACAACGATCTATTGTATTGAAAGCGTTTTTTACGTCAATTTTTAATAAAATAGATGTTTTGCTTGCCTGGAGATATTTTCGTGTTGCATGCACGGCTGCTTCGCAACCTCCACTACACCCAAAGCCCAATTGAATAGGTTCAAAAATATTTTTCATTGTCGGTTTAATATATTTACAACAAATTTTAGATGTTATGCGCCGAAATGTTGAACCTATTGCAATTGGACGTATCCCACCATCTTTTTTTGTCAAAGCACAAAGGTTGGCACCATATAATATGGGTAAAATGTTAGATGGTACCTTACCTGTAAGCATTAAATTTATTAGTTGTGTAATGGCTGATATTAAACTCCGCCCAACTTCTCCCAGTGTCTTACCAGTTAGATCCTTTAGATGTTGAGGTGATATTCCATCTATACCAGCTGATGAACCACTGGGAAAAGATGATATGGAAAGAATCACATCACCTATAGTCCCTTCTAAATTTTCCTGATGCGGATCAGGTTCCAGAGGAACAGACGAGGATATTGACGGCTGTGGATGTTTACTTTGGAGGGCATTTACGGTGTCAGAATTATCAGGCGCCAATATGTCATGACTGAAAAGCAGTTTAGCAGCACCTTGTACATCTCCATCAGCCAATTTATTCTCAATTTTATTATTAATATTGTTGTACGGATGTACAGAGTCAGAATTTCCATAATTTGGTAAGTGTATATTTTTTATGTTAGATCGAATAATATTGGTCAAATTTTGCTTTTTTGCATTTTGTTTATTTATATGTAAAACTCTATAGGCAAATGTAAATAATTTTTCCCATGACTTGTTTGTGTTTTCATTACATACCGTAATTATTGTGTCTGCTAAACTCCTTGCCACGGAAATGCGCGCCCCTCTTGGTATTCTCTTAATGACTGGAATATTTTGCTTTAAATTACATAAAGTTAACCAAAAAGGTTCAGTGGTATTGGCAATATTATTGTTGTTAATGCTATCTGTAGGCTGATTAGAAAGGGGCAGCGAAACAGAATTTTGTCGATGCCAAGCTAGATGACGAGATAAACCTCTTTTGCCTTTAAATTGTCGACCATCAGTACACAAGGAACATGTCTGCCAAACTATATTATTCTGATTAAAAACGGTAGAATTAATTGCGCTTAAGGAAGTCAAGTTACTTGCCATTAAAAGAATATAGTAATTTAAAGGTAAGTATTAGGTATTAAATATAAATTACAACTATTAAAAAAAAAAAATCTAAATTAATATATCTATGAAAAATTATGTACATATGAGACTTTATATATATATATATAACTTTAGAAAATTAATTTGTGGCCAGAATAAAAATTATGAAAATTTAACTAACAATAACAGTGATAAAAATATTAGGAATAAGAATAAATAAAATGTATTTAAACCTAAATATTGTTTTTTTTTTAAACACGCACAGCTGCACAGCAAAGTATTAAAAATGTATCGCCAAAGTCACCATCATACTGAAGACATCTTAAATAGTTGCTTTTACTACTTGTATACTCAACCGCACAGCAAATTATTAAAAAAAAAATGTATCACCAAATTCACCATGAAATTCAAGACATCTTAAATAGTAGTTTTACCACTTTTAATTCCTTCGAGTTCATAATTTGACTTTTTTAGTCAGTGGGTATCTTTTAATGCTCCAAATATTTTATATAGATGAGTTTTATATATGAATCGTTTCTTGAAAAATTGCAGAATTATAATTTAATTAGGTAAACAAAAAATACTTGTTATTTTAGCTAAAAAGCTTTATATAAATTTTAATTTTGTAAATACGTGTGTCAATGTCAAGTTGTTTTTTTTTTTTTTTTTGTTTCATATTTGTTTTTAGGGTCTAATGTAGTTACTCTATCAATTAATGAAATAAAAAAAAACATTCATACAGCATTAACAGCATTTGTTGCCCCCATTAGTTTGGCTAAATGATGCGGTTACGAAATGAGCGGTGATGAAGGCAATTTAGTATAACGAGCTATTTTATCGTCAAATCAACTGTCCAAATCGATCTGCACTTTTATTTGAGTATATGTCTCTACTCAACTGCCGCAGAATTAAAAATAATATTTTTGTCGGTCATTATACGAGAAGGTATTTATTAATCTTTATGTGATGGGTATATATTTTTTCGAAATCAAAAAAAAATCTTTTTTAATATTATAATACTTTTTATTTCATATTTATTGTTATTTTGTTTAGGTAATTTAAAGTTATGTAGTTTAATATTAATTATACATGGTGACTTTGAAAGGATGTACTTTGGGCTAATATGAGTTTCAGCTGATTAAATCAAACCACTTTTCCCATGGAACCATGTGTCGCAAACGAAAAAATAAAATGCCTTCTTCATACAAACTAGTAATGTTAAAATGACCAATTTGTATGGGGAAGCCAAATTTTTTTTTCATTTGCGACACATGGTGCCATGGGAAAAGTTGTTCGAATTGATCAGCAGAACCTCATATTAGCCCAAAGTACACCCATTCAAATTCACCCTGTATAAAGGGTTAACAAAAAGTCTGGGATGAAATGCGTCGTATCTAACAGGTACAATATGTGATTAATAACTTTTTAAGAAACCGCAATACAATCTTAAGTATTTTTTATATTATCTGAAACAAATTAAGGGTGTTAGATGTGTTTCTTACTTGGTAAAATATATAAATTGAAGCTATAAAATTTTATTGCCAAATATTTCGCCTCTCTATGGAGCGGCGTCATCAGTGACAGTGACTGAAGGTCTTTGTCATAAATTTTGAAAAAGTAATTTTATGTCTTTTAGCAATGGTAAAGGCAATGCACTATACAGTTTTGTATTTATTTTTTAGAAAAATATCATCACCACCTAGCCCATCATGGAAAACATCATCAGCATGTTATGTCCATTGTTGGTTCGGTATTAATAATTTTACAAAACAAGTTAGACAAAACCTAATGCATTACATTCAGACCAGGGCTATAGTATGCACCAAGCTGCCATATAAAAGAGCTTTCCCATGTTTTTAAATCAATAGACCGAATAGTTTTAGGAAAACTCTTTACGTTACGTTACGTTAATACTCTTACTGTGAAACAATTGTTAAAGGTAGTGTTATGTATACGCGCATGGGTGAAATATTATTAATTTGAGAATCTACTGAATGTCTGTGTCCATTCATGCGAGTACGAAGGGGTGTCGTAGTCTCTCCCACATAAAAACTGTTATAAAATCTGCACTCCAGCATATATACGCAATGAGAAGTAGTACATTGTGCGAAATTTTAAATTTTGATGACAACAGGGTTATGATGAGTTTGTATATTGATATCGGAATTTATTATGGAACATGTTTTGCAACGAGATTGGTTGCACTTGTGTGTACCTAACAATGTGTTATTGCTCCGTGTATTTTTATTTATTGCCAAAATAGCTTTTAAATTTTGATTTTGTTTATACGTTACACTAGGGCACGTTTCCAAAAGATTTCGTGTAATATTATTATTTTTAAGGATAGAGAAGCTATCCTTTAATAAATTTTGAATTTCTTGTGCCCCGTGGAAGTATGGTATTATAAGCCGAAGGGAATTTTGTTGTTGTGTGTGTATAGCGTTTGGAGTGTTAGAAGGCCTGTTCATGTGTTTGGGGGATAATCGCGCCTACATAACCCATTGAAGATTTTGCCTTGATATTTAGCCAAAGATGTTGAATTATTACAAATTCTTTTACCGCGGATAGAAAGTGAATGTGGTAGACCGTTTTGTGTGCGACGGGTGGCAACTACTGTAATGCAGATACTGTAACTTGTTGGTTTCTTTAAAATGAACAGAAGTTGAAATATTATGATTATTATAAGTAATATCTACATCTAAAAATGTTATGTTAGTTTTAGAAATTTCATGAGTGAATCTTAGACTGCTAAATGAATTTAGTTGACTAAGGAATGTATTAAGAGTTTGTAAAGTATGAGGCCAAATCATGAAAATATCATCTATAAATCTTAACCATGTTAAAGGTTTGAGAATTTTGACTATTTAAAAATTTTGTTTCGAGAGAACCCATATATAAATTTGCATAATCTGCTAAATCTAGTAAAAATTTTGAAGAAGGCAGACGCGGGTTTGGGCGGCTATCGAAATACTCTTTTAGGGCATACAATCCTTCGTCATGTGGTATATTAGTATATAAGGACACAACATCTATAGTTACTAAGAAAATATCATTACAATTTGGAATATGAATATTTTTTATAATATTTAAAAAGTGGTAAGTATCTTTAATATGCGAATCTAAATTTTTTACTAAAGGTTGCGCATAAAAGTCTACAAATGATGATATTCTTTCGGTAGGACAATCATAAGAAGCTACAATTGGTCTACCTGGATTACCAGGTTTGTGTACTTTCGGCAACATGTAAAAATGTGGTGTCCTCGGATTAGAAGGAATTAAGGCCGAAATATCATTGTCAGAAAGTCCTTCATCGGACGCATTTATGTAAATATAAGTTTGAATTTCAATAACTAACTGTTCACAGGGGTGAGCTGTAACAGTTGTATAAAATGACGCGTCATTTAGTTGTCTTAGACCCTCATTAATGTAGTCAGTTTTGTTAAGTATTACTGTAGTAGATCCCTTATCTGCTGGTAAAACCATTATTGATTCATCATTTTTTAATTTTGATAAAGATATTTTTTCACTAATGGATAAATTTTGATTACTACTTTGAAGGGAATTTATAAAGTTAGGATCCGAAATTTTATGTAAAATATGATTAATAAATGTATCGATGGGATGACCAGCCGGTAACGGAGGTGGTTCATTTGCCGAAGGTAATTTAAATTTTTGCAATGCCTCATGCAAACCATTACTATTATTGCCAGATGGTACGCGATTATGCCAAAAATATTTCCATTTTAAGTTACGACCAAATGTTAATATATCTTTAGTAATTTCGAAAACATTAATTTTGTTAGTCGGGCAGAATGTCAGTCCCTTAGATAGCACTGACTTTTCTGCGGAGTTAAGAATTTTAGATGATAAATTTATTAAATTACTTTCGTTATTTGTGTTTGTCCGTACTAATCGTTGTTGTTGATTACACGTACGGATAGCTTGAGGCATATAAAATAAACTAGACAAGTTTGTTGGTTTAAGATTTAAAAAGGAAGGAGTTGAAATCTGATTCTGAAATGGAATGGGAATATTTTCGTTTCGATACGATCTGATTAATTTGGAAAATTTTAAAAGTAATCTTTGTCTATCTTTGACTTGTATACCTCTAGCTCTATTTAAGATATCACTGTCACTGATGACGCCGCTCCATAGAGAGGCGAAATATTTGTCAATAAAATTTTATAGCTTCAATTTATATATTTTTTATATTATAATACAAAAATATTTATTACCCACAACAAAAAGATTTTTGCGTACAATTAAAAACCCAAAAAAAAAAATTGTAACTCAACGGTGTAATATTGAAAATACGTTTGTATGGGCGTCAATTAGTCGACTACAGAGCCCTTAAGCTGAATTTGCTATACCGCATACTTCATAACCTCACTCTGAAAGTCTACCACCTCAGCTCCAGAGACTGCTAAGGCTAGCTGTTATTTCCAGGTGATAAAAATATCGGGTCGCTCTGTGGTGTTGAAGCTGAAGAAGAAGTCTTTGGGCGTCCTCAGCCTGGCCAGGATCCGAGTGCACGAGGATATGACTGATGAACAAGTGATCGCCAAGTCTTATCCACTTGGTAAGTTCTTATTCTACTCCTTTACACTTTGTTACTTCTTCTTTCTCATTTTGTAGTTGGTAGTATTGTGTATATGTAGTTTATGTATGTGTATATATATATATATATACGATATATTTAAGTAGTGCATATTAGATTGTAAGTATTTTATATAATATTCACTGCATTATATACTCAGTTACTGTATTGCACCTACCTCACTTATTAACTGCTTTGATTATCCCGCAGGTTTGACTGGTAGAGAATGCCTAGCCGCATTAAGTCCGCCTTTGTATTTTGTATGCAATAAAAATAATAAGTGTACATTTTAACCGCCCCTTTGGCGCTGTATCCGGAGGTCGTGGGTTCACACTCATGACATAACTTGTTGTACGTTTCTCTGTATGGTTTGTCAAGGTCTGGGTGTTATAAAATATATTATGTGTATTTTTTTGTTCCTAAGACTAATAGCTTAGAGCTTAGTTTGTCACCAGGGCAATGTATGTAAAGTTTTCTACATATTATTATGTAGCCTGCGATCCAGATATCAACGCCCCTGGATTTCATGTTAACACCATAAACTTACACCACCCATCGTTCTGGATGAGCCATACCATATGACACATATTTTAAATAAATATCCTGAGACCATCTTATGATACGTAGATATTTTAAAATACATCTGCCGAATAACTGCCATTATATTTTTTTTAGATATCCCTTAGAGAAAAAAAAACTTGCTAATTATTTTTGTAATTTCTTAACTTTCACTTGTCTACTACGGCCTATTCAATTAACTTATGCACTATTTTAATGATTAACGTCCTAAAGCATCTTATTACACATGTAAAAATGCAATAATAATAATAATAAGGCACACAAAATAAACAAAATTAATTTTAGTAGCCCAAAAATCGGCAATTTTCAATAAAAAAATTAAAAGTCGAAAATGTCGAAAAGGGTTCAATTTAGGGTAGGGTGTTTCATAGAGAAATAAGTCAGAACTGATGGGTATACTCCACGCCCTGAACGGATCTAGCACGACTTTTTCTGTAACCCTGTATATTCAAGTTTATAAATGAAATAGAAAGTTAAAACTATTACTACGCTTGTACTATGTATACCAGAATCAACGATATAATACATATTATATTTTATAAACATCCAGACCGTGAAAAATTAAAACGTACTAATATTTTTTTTCCATGGGTGGGTATCGAACCCACAACCTAACAAACCACAACCAAAGGCACAAGGGGCGTCCATAAATTACGTGAGGTTTTTTTTTAATTTTCTGTCCCTCCCTCCCCCCCTGGTGAGATGTCGTGAGATTTTATTCAACCCCTCCCCCATCCCCCAATCTCACGTGAGATTTTTCAAAATGTAGGTTTCTTACGTAAACGCGAATCAGTGAATAATGATCTTAATCGTATTACGATTACGCTTAAGATTAAATCTTAAGCGTGTACAATCTGGATTAAATGGACCAAAATAATATATATATTTTTTGTATCAATCAGAAAAAAAATTGCGTGATATTTGCCGAGACTCTCTCCAACGTGATTAGATGAGATTTGACTCGACTCTCTCCCCCCCTTTAAACATCTCACGTAATTTATAGACGCCCCCCAACCACTAGTCTACGGAGGCGGTCCCATCCATTGCATTTCTAAAAACTTTATTGTTTTACGCCGTGCTATACCACCTCCGACAGCGTTCTGTAAATACATGATTATTTTAGGAACCGAGCATCGAGTCCGTATCCTCTGTTATAATTTAATGGACTTCCGGTACTCGGTGACCGACCAGCCGCACTTGCTGGCAGAGAAGTACTTCTGCTACGCCGACGTGTCGGTCGGCGACGTGGTGGACGCCGCCGTGAAGACGGTGCACGACACCAACCTCGTTATGCAGGTCGGGAGACTCGTGGGTGAGTAGAGAGACTCGTCGGTGAGTAGGGAGACTCGTGGGTGAGTAGAGAGACTCGTCGGTAAGTAGGGAGACTCGTGGGTGAGTAGAGAGACTCGTCGGTGAGTAGGGAGACTCGTGGGTGAGTAGGGAGACACAAAGGTGATGATTTATTTTAGGAGTACAATTTGCAGGGATTCGGGGGTCTTGCAACTAGCTGTGCTCCGCGGCTTCACCCGCAGTTTAATTTAAGAGATATCGAATCGAAAATAAAATACAGTGCATTTGAGTGCATGCTACTTGTTGATAATAAGGCTTTCTATTGATGTTTTTTTTTTTAATTGGTTAGTTTTTGAGTTTATCCAGAACAAGCAAAAAATCACATCTTTTCTTTTTAAAATATTGGTATAGATAATTTGTTCTTTACTATTCTATTACTATTTATTATTGTGTATTTTTCAGTTTCTTAAAATTAATATTTATTATGCAATTATTTTTTTGTGAATTTAAATTTAGTTGCGCATTATATTATATCAGTATCATTCACTATCGTTAGCTTATTTTAGTATGCTTGCATAAGTCTCTATAAGACAATGCAATGTCTATTTTCAGCTTACAAAGAATTTGCTGACGAAATGCTATTAGCTAATATAAAAAATGTTAACTATAGTTAAACGGACTATAATAATAAAATATGTTTAAAATTTCTACTGTAAAAAACGGAAAAATTGCTAACCCGTCGACTATGCAATACAGTGTTAACTAATTATATGTAAAATGAACAAGGAACAAGGCGTTTGAGCTGCAGATCCACAAAACTCCTGCAAGTCAATAAAATATTTTAAGCAGAGTTATTTGTTTATCAGGATTCACTTAGGGGATCCCCAAGTGTAGGGAGTAAAGAGAGTAGAGGCACTGTGAGGCGCTCCTGACTTTTATAAATAACTCTGATTGGAGTTAAAATGTTTACAATAAGTTAATTTCCAGGCAAAGTGACAAATATTCACATGACTGACGCCGGCATATACACCGACCCTAAGAAGGGCGCGATCTCCGCACTTCTATCTAAGAAGAAATACAAAGTAAGTCATTTTCGTTCTACTGCATACAAGGGGGCTTAGCATAACGCCATCGATATAGTTTGACAGTCTATAAAATGGATAATCGGTATGTATCGATTTTGTCGATTTATCGAGCCTATCGATGGTGTTGTGCTAAGGCCCAGGGTGTAAGGTCATCCTCCATAAAAGGTATAAGCAGAGGCGTAGCTACCTAGGGGCTAGGCGGGGCAGTGCCCCGGGGCCCTCAAGCTCAGGGGGCCCCCTCTAATCCTTACCAGAAAATCCCGATCGAACTGAACTTTTGAAAATTTCTCCTATTTTCAAAATAAATATGACAGGTTAATCATGGCACCTCAGTTGAGAGAAATTCGAAAGTTATACCTAGGGATTCCCCTAAATTCTTTCTGCTATCAATTTTATAAAACAAAACGGAGTTAAGATAGCCATGGGGCCACATTTTTTGATTTGCCCCAGGGCCCTTGGTTACCTTGCTACGCCACTGGGTGTAAGAGAACTATATACTACATAATAGTCTTTGTATAGCACTTTACGTATGATTATACTCATATTAGTTTTTTTTTTACTGTTTATGTTGTTCCTTAGTTTACATTTTACTTGAGTAGGTACTGAACAAATGCATGAAACATCTGTATTTGTTTTTCACTGTGACTGAGTGTGGGACTTTGACTATGGGACCAATAGTGAAAGTTGTTCATATTTGTGACTACAAACTAATATAAGTGTAGGATTTTTTACCATATTTTATTATTATTGCCTCCGAATACCATCGGCGAAATGAGGGCGGCTTAAACCATCCACTAGGTACCCTGAGGTCATTTAAACGGTTCTCAGGAGCCAAATAGGCACCCGTGATTATATTTATTTATTATTTATAAATTTTTATAATTTCATACATATTACCCTGGTCACAAACTAAGCACTAGACTTGTATATGTATCAGAAAGAATAATATTTTATTTTACAAACACCCCAGACAGCGACAAGCTGTACAGAAAAACGTACTCATATTATTTGTGAGAATCGATCCCACGACCTCCACATACAACGCCAACGGTGTAACCACTAGACCATGGAGGTGGTCAAATAATAGAAGTGTTGAATCAGGAGGGGCAAGTGGTGAAAGCCAGGGTGTTGTACTGCGACCCGAGCACCAAGACCATACAGCTCACGCTGAAGCCATCGCTGCTGGTGGATGATCTGGTGGTGCTCAAGAGTTACCACGACGCGGTAGTTGGCAACACTTACACAGGAAATATTAAGGTTAGTGTTGCTAGTAATTATATATAATTATAACCCCAGCACGCGTGTTTCCTTCTTCTTATAACCTAGATTCCTTTAAACTAAGCGTGAATCTTAAGCCGGCATAATAATGGTAACCTGGTCATTGCATACTGCTTAACATCAGGTAGATGTCACATGTTGAGCTCTTATAAAAAAAAATAAGAACACCATTTGTAATTCTTTAACAAAAAATCCTTATTCCCTCCTAGTCCTGTTCCCTTATTTAGTCTCCTTTCATTGTACTATTACTCTTTTACTTATTTTAAATACCTATTTAAAATATTAAGCTACCCAATTAAAATTTTGTGTAGCCACTTCAAGCAATTTACAATATACTAATAAATTAAGAATATAAAGGTAATGTTCACGCGTATCTTATGCATTTATATATTTTTTATCCTAAAATCCTTTATCCTTCCTACGGTACCCTAGTTTTCTAAAACCCAATATAACCGCTAGCGCCATCTACCTCATTGAAGAAGGAACTGTCATATGTAGTTCCAACCAAAACCGCAAGATGGCACTTTTTATTGGCTTTATAAAAGAAGAAACCAATATGGCGGAATCAAGTAAATTACCTACGCGGTGAGTCCCTGTTATAATTCTCTTTTCCTAATTTAAATGCATATTCCACATTAAAAACGTAAAAAATCTATTTTATAATTAATACAGTCCACTTTTCGAACATAATTTGGTTCCTACTCGCTGGATTTTACAGTAAAAGTAAGTTTATTTTATTTTGTACATAATGCAAAGAGTATTATAACATTTCAATTATAAAGCTATTTATCCGCACTCATCGTTTATTTTGTTTGCATAGATTACTTGTTGTCATATTAATAAGTGAAATTAATAGCATTCGTCATATTATTTTCGCACCGCACGTGGTACCTGCTACCAACGTTTATTTGTTATTTTGTTTTTTTTATTTTTCGCACATAAATATAAACATTTATGTTAGTTTAAAGTGTAAATAGTGTTATTTACAACGCACCGCGCCCACCCGGGTATAGTCTTTACTATAAGTTAAGTATTTTTTACATATTTCGTTTTTCTTATAAGGTTAGGTAATTATTAATAATATCCTTATAAAATGTCTGAACGGAAGGACATTGACCCTGAAAAGCATATATTATTGCTCGAAGGAAAATTAGGTTCTTATTTTGCCCATGTACAAAGAATCTATGAATGCATTCCTAAACGCGTAGATAAAATAAAAGTTGAGTTATTTTTGTCTCAAGCTCAACAAATTACTGTTCTAAGATCAGAATATATGAGCATTATTGATGAATTAAATTATATAAAATTGTCTTATATGGAAAATTATAAGCCAGAATTTGAATCAATTTGGTCATTCAATAGCATGTACAATGCTATACTAATTGCAAAGGTTTTCTTCAGAATTACAATTTAATAATCAAACGAACTTACCTGTAAGTGAAGTTTGATTGAAATTATACCTCGTAGTCTCTCCGAAGACGATGGAAGTTCACAATGTAGTATCGAATCGATGCTAGCGGCGTCACATAAGTTTTAAGTAAATTAAAAAGCAATAAAGGTTTTGGAACGCATCCTCCACTGTCGCTCTGCACTCCCGCGCATTGAAGTGTCATTCGTTTCGGATGCTGCTCCAGATTCTACAACGCTTATAGGGTAAAGAAAATGATTAAGGGAGGGTGGGTTCCATCGTCTTCGGAGAGACTACGAGGTATAATTTCAATCAAACTTCACTTACAGGTAAGTTCGTTTGATTATTAAATTATAACCTCATAGTCTCTCCGAAGACGATGGAAGTTCACAATGTAGATGTTCAAAGTCAAGTTGTAGAATCAGTCTTTGTTTTACTAATTAACAAGTATTATTCTATATACTCGTACACTAGACTAAAGTTTTACAAAAATGTGAAAAGTCTTAAGAAAAAACTATTTAGGTATTATTAAAATTACTGCTTAAGAAAAAACTGATTCCACAAAGCTAAAAGAGAACGAATGTAAGATTGGGCAGTTACTAAACCACCAAGAACATGTTGAACTGGCCAGTCCAACCAGCCGTTCTTCTTATTTTATGATTAGTTTAATTGCTCAACTCCTCAAAACTGCTGATGTGGCAGCATGTCTGGTGCAATGGTCTGTAAATTTAGTAATGTTGATGCCATTATCTTCTACGATTTTTTTTTTTAATTTTTTTTTTTTTTTTATATCTTTAGCTGATTGTACTGAGAGTTACAACATGTGAGGTTGTTCAATTTAATTAGTTTGTCTTACTTTCTTAAACTTTTTGCTACATTTTTAATAATTGATTACACCTGAGCAGTACCACCATACATTAGGTCTAGAATTAAAGCAAGACAGAGTTATAAAAGGCAGACGCCTATTTAGGCCCAGATGAGTTTGTTTTTAAATATTAATACTCCGATAAATTTTAATGTCATTAATTAATATTTATTAACCCCAAAATTAAGCCCTTTTATCCGGTAAGGCTAAAAAAAATAATTATAAAAAGATAAAAATAAAAGTTTTCTTAGAACATTTTTTAAGATTATTCAGGTCTGTATAACTATTTCTTTTTTTTTTTTTTTTAATTATCAACAACTATTGACAAATCCCACGCGAGTATATTCATATTTTACCCCTAAATCATAGTTGGAAGAAACCCTTAATTATTTGATTTTATTGTAAACACCCACTTTGGGTCCTACATACAATGAAAAAACAGATCTGGTATTGATAAATTTAGAATAGAGATATACCTTGGTTGGTATTTTTCTGGTAAATAAGTAATTATATTAATTATATTGCTTATTTCACCATTATATTTCTTATTTATATACACCGCAATATTTGGAAAATATTACTATAAAATATTATCTGACAAAGACCTTTACCTAATATTAACTGCCTTGGCATTCAAACCCCTATTTATATATATATATATATATATATATATACCAACCAAGCTGACTAACAGGGATAGGTGCGGTTATCTGGAAATGCACAAGGTAAGAAATTTTGTATCCGGGAGAATTATTGACGGTGATAAAAACTCTATCACCTGGTTTCGTAAATAATGGATCCCAAGGTTGAGTCTACCAATATAGTACAAGAACTATTCTATTTGTACTGACTGTATCATTTCAAGGGTTAGGTAAAATCATATAATGGTTTTTTTTTTTTTTTTTTACCGTTGTTAGTAATTCTTGAACAAACAGGTATATCTCTGGTTGTCTAAAATTTGTAATAATTTCTTGATATTATTATTATTATTATTATTCTTTTTTTTTTTGGTATTAATGAATAATGCAAATAATGTAAATGTTATGGCTTTCACACCTTTGCCAAATATCCTTTGCTATTCTGTGTAGGAGGGGATTGAACCCCTAATCAATTGTGAAATGGCTGATGTATTGTTAATATGTAAAAATGTCTTACAGTTACACTTATTTTTAGCAAAGCAGTGCAAACCAAAACAGGTTGTCTTAATGTTGTGTTTTTATAAGTAAGTAATCCGTGTTTATTGGTCCATGAGCCGGACGGCCCTATTTGTACCACAAGTTGCGCCCCAACCTAGCCTTAAAGCACATGTGTGTGTATCTCCATAAGGAATTAATATTTCCTTTTTGGGCATTATATATAAACGAGTATGAGTATGAGATATCTATTAAATAACAGCTATATTTATATATTTTATGTATTATATAGAGCCGTAATAAGAATCACTTATATAAGGCAGTCATCTAGACATTGAACAGCATTGAAAGCTTAGTCATTATTAGATTCAATCATTTTGAAAAAATATATTGTGCACACAAAGGAAAACATTATAGTTTATAAGAATAAAACAGAAAAACTGTTAGTTTGTGAAATCTAAAAAGGATTCAAATTCTACCATGATATTTTTATCACATAAATTGGCATATTAGGATTAGTAGCCAAAAACCCCATTACTATTTATTAACTTACATACAGTAAGGTCTAATTTAAAATGACTAGTATTCATATTATTATTGAAAACGGGGAGCAACAATAATTTGAATTTATTGGACAGGTTTTATGGCTCCTACATTATATAATGTTTAAATATATTGCAGGTTTAAATTTTTTAAAGTTTTCTCGGTTCTGTCTGCCCTATGCATTCCTGTTAAAGCAAGGCGGGGCCCACCAGTTTAAAGCTGGATGATTGAGGGGTCTCAGGGAGATTTAGTTTGGTTATTTGTCCATTTTTGGTTGGTAGTACACAGCTCCTGGCTGGATTTTTGAACAGTCCTAGCTGTTTTTATTATTTCTAAATTCTGTTCTATTTGATTTCCGTGAAGACATTCAAGTTTTTATTAGAGCAGATATCAAAAAACCTCTTAGAATATTGCACAGCAGTTTGACTGCCTCATGAAGACATTTAATAACTACATTGTAATTTATTAAATGAATATATATTATTTATTTTCTTTTGCATGTGAAAATGTAGGACCTTACTTAGTTCTACTTTGCTGGTCTTATATTACTACTTTGTACAGGGGAATGTACAAAGGATATCTGCTGGTCCGTTTTAGTTAGCCCCAGTACAGCAAATATTCTACATCTTTTTGGGTTAAAGTATGTGTATTCTCATGAGTTTCTAGTAAAGACTGTTAAGTTTTCACAGAGCCTGCTATATAAAATTCTGATTGTATTGTAAAATATTTTGGTTCATTTAAAATTGAAAATGAATAAAAATTTAGTAGGTATTCTGAATTACACTACTGGGTTTATTATGAATCATTATCATTCAATACTCTTAACAGTATAGCAATGAGATTGTATTTTTAACAAATTCTGCTATATAAAATTCTGTATTGTAAAATATTCTTTTACTTAATTGATCCTGAAGATGCAGGTATAAATTGTTTTTATCAATTACATACAATAATTTTTATGAATTTGTAGGTATTCTGAATTACACTACTAGGTTTATTATAAATCATTGTCATTCAATACTCTTAACAGTATTGCAATGAGAATGTATTTTTCACAAATTCTGCTATATAAAATTATTTGTTGTAAAATATTCTTGGACTTAATTGATCCTGAAGATGCAGGTATAAATTGTTTTTATCAATTACATAAAATTGTTTTTATGAATTACTTACCTACATTTATTTATTTTTATTTTTTATAATTTACAGCACCAGACTGATTATAAAAGCCATTCAATACTCTCAACAGTATTGCAATGAAATTGTTACTATTATTTTGAACTTATTTAGCTATATAAAATTCTGACTGTGTTGCAAAATATTCTTGGACTCAATTGATCATGAAGATACTTACATAGCATTACGGGTGCCTTACGGCGCCCAAAACCGCCTAGACGGCCCCAGGGTACCCAGCGGAGGGTTTTTTATTCCCAACTCGTCATAGCCGATGGTATGAGTCTTACAGTACTAGACTCGTTACAGAAGTCATTCAATACTCTGATTCAGTATCGCAATGATATATAAAAATGAACTTTTAATGTGAAAATTATTCTTACCTCTTAACAGTGAAGCAATGGCGAAATATCTAACCTTATACATTCCCAAAGAATGTCCCAGGTTACAAAAGTCACTCAATACTCTCATTCAGTATCGCAATGATATATAAAAATAAACTTTTAATGTAAAAACCATTCTTAACTCTTAACAGTAAAGCAATGGCGAAATATCTAACCATATACATTCCCAAAGAATGTCCCAGGTTACAAAAATCATTCAATACTCTGATTTAGTATCGCAATGAAATAAAGTTTTTCTTTCTTTTCTTTCAATGATATATAACATTCTATAGCAATGGCGAGATATCAAACCATATACATTCCCAATGAGTGTCCCAGGTAACAATATATATTTCTCAACAGCACAAAGTTGATTACAATAATAGTTGAGCGTTATGTATTTTCGATAGGATTTTAATAAGACGAATAGAAACTCACCTTTGGTTTCATGATCGCTTTGAGCGAACCATTTCTTCACCTTTTTAAAGAGTTTCCTTAATTTTTTATTTTCTTGTATTTGAAACTATTTTCTTTTTCCCATTTTTAATGCTGAAACACAACTTAAAATAACTAAATCAACTAGAAAAAAATAAAATATTTTTTGTAAGATGCGACGCCAACTTGACATAAGAAACGAATGACACTTCAATGCGCGGGAGTGCAGAGCGACAGTGGAGGATGCGTTCCAAAACCTTTATTGCTTTTTAATTTACTTAAAACTTATGTGACGCCGCTAGCATCGATTCGATACTACATTGTGAACTTCCATCGTCTTCGGAGAGACTATGAGGTTATAAAGTGTGAACCTCATCGTGAACCTCACGTGAGATTGCCGCAAATTGAGCTTAAACAATTTAACGGAGAGTTGAAAGAGTGGTCTTTGTTTATTCACACATTTAATATGTTAATTCATAATAACAAAAACTTGACCGATTCTGAACGAATTCAATATTTGCTTGCATCACTCACGGGGAAGGCACAAAATATATGTAGTGGGCTCACACCTACCCCCGATAATTATTTACTACTTTATTACTCATTGTGTTCTAAATATGAGGATAACCGTGCTCTTGCTTCTAATTATCTAGATCAGCTGTTAGATTTTAAACCTATTACTAATGCTACTTCAAGCAACTTAGACTATTTTATAGATAAGTTTACGACAGTATACGCCGTATTAGACCAGTTTAATTTAAATAATTTAAAAGAGTTTATTTTTATTCATATAGGTTTAAAAAAGTTAGATAATAAAACTATTAAGGCATTTGAAAGTGAACATCGCAAATCAAGTGATATGCCCACATATAACCAGTTCGTTACTTTTATTCGAGAACAAGTAAAGGTTTTGGAACGAACTTCTAAGTCTGAGCCTAAAATAAATCAAAACAAGAATGTTTCTAAAAATAAAATTACTCATTCATTTGTTTCGACTCAAAATAAATCTATATCAAACAAACCTCTTAATTGCAACTTTTGCAACGTTTATCACGAACATTATTATCAGTGTAATGAATTTAACAAACTTTCGCCAAAAGAAAGATATTATTTTGTTTTTAATAATCACGGTTGTGCAAACTGTTTAAGTTATAAACATGTGACGTCAGTTTGTAAGTCAGCTGTTTCATGTAGAAAGTGTCAACGCAGACATCATACACTTTTACATTGGACTCGGCCCAGTCACGAAGTATTCTGTGCGCCGCCGCCGTTAAGCTCTGAAGAGGTCGGCAGCGCCCAGCGTTATCGCCAGCATGACTACAACGCGTCGCCCGTCACGGCCGGCAGCAGCCCGGCGCCTGTGAACACCGCTTCGAAGCCCGCGCAAGCACTCGCCTCGACTTCTACTAATACTCAAGCGACCGTTCCCGCTTGCAGTACATATACAAATGTTATAAACAATAAAGATAATGTTTCTTGATGTTCTTTCAATAATACGTCCAACTCTCCTAATACAGTCATATTAGGTACCGCCCGTACCGTATTCGTTATCGAACCAGTTAATTAAAATGTTAAAATCTGGAAGTTTCGATCTTGTTAAGTTTACGAGTAAATCACGTGAAATACTCGACCACATACCTAAATCGCATTGTTTATCAAAAGATATCGAATTTAGTAAAGACGATAATTTAAAGGTTTTAGGTCTTAAATGGATACCATCTGAAGATGTTTTTGCACTAACTGTCAATGTTGATAGTCGTTTATGTACTAAACGAAATATACTATCTACAATCGCTAGACTTTGGGACGTTATGGGGTTTGTAGCACCAGTAATTCTTGCTGCTAAATTGTTAATCAAAGAATTGTGGCTACTTAAAATAGATTGGGATGACGAACCGCCCCCTAACGTTAAAATTGTTTGGTCAACATTCCAAAATGAACTTAACTTATTAGAAAATTTAAGACTTCCACGTCATATTGGTATCTCTTCCGAGACCGATACGATAAATATTTTAGGGTTTGCCGACGCCAGTGAGCGTGCTTACGGGGCTGTTGTATACCTACATAGAACGGGCAGTAATCAGATGTTCACAACCAATATAATTTGTGCTAAATCTAAAGTCGCCCCAGTCAAAACAATTTCTATTGCTAGACTGGAGCTATGTGCGGTTTTATTGTTGGCCAAGTTAATAAGGGTAGTTGGTAAATCATACTCTTCTTACGTATCCGTAAACAATATTTATGCATTTACAGATTCGAAAATAGTTCTTCATTGGATAAACTCTTCTCCGCATCGTTGGCAGACGTTTGTAGCCAACCGTATTACAAAAACTATTGAGTATTTATCTCCCGCGCATTTTTATCATATTGCTGGCGTACAAAATCCCGCTGATTGTTTATCACGGGGTTTAACGCCTTCACAATTATTATCGCATCCCCTTTGGTTTCATGGACCATCGTGGGCTAATAGTAACCCATCTAAGTGGCCTATTGAAACATTTTGTGTTAACGACTCCATAAAAATCCCGGAATCAAAATCCGTGTCTTTAGTAACTACTAATACTTTGCAACCATTTTATATACCCTCGCTTTACGTTACTCATCTTGGTCTAAGTTTATTCGTGTTGTAGTTTATTTATTAAGAATGATAGGAAAAATCCCGCGTGAAGATTTTATTTTGCATTCTCATTTTAAAATTGCAGAAAGAGAGGTACTTAAATCTATCCAGGAAGTACATTTCTCTTCTCAATATCACGAGATCATAAAAGGCAAACGACCTGCGTCGAATCTTAGAACTTTATGCCCGTTTATAAAGGATGGTTTAATTCGTGTTGGAGGTCGCTTAACTCAAATATCGCTTATGATCATAAGCATCCGGTTTTATTGCCCTGCAAAGATCACGTTGTTACGTTAATTGTAGATTATTATCATAAAAGGTATTTACATGCCGGCCCTAATTTAATGTTGTCAATGTTAAGACATAGTTTTTGGATTTTGAGCGCTAGAAATTTAGTTAGAAAACGCTTTCATTTGTGTAATACGTGTTTTCGCAACAATCGCGTTTCGCCGCAACCTTTAATGGCTAACTTACCTCATTTTCGAGTGCAGAAAGCCAAAGCCTTTTTTCATTCGGGTGTTGACTACGGCGGTCCTATACCTATTTTACTGAATAGGTATCGAGGAGCGCGTAGTCAAAAATCTTATATTTGTCTTTTTGTATGTATGGTAACTAAGGCTGTTCACATTGAACTTGCGACAGACCTTAGTACAGACGCGTTCATCAATGCTTTTAAACGTTTTATTTCTCGCCGCGGTCCTTGTAAATTTATGTACTCCGACCACGGTACAAATTTTGTAGTTGCGAAAACGAAGTTGAATGAAATCGCTAAATTAACTAAAACTAAGGAATTTAGAGATAAATTTGGTGATGAATTATTACATCACAATATTGAGTGGAAGTTTAACCCACCAAATGCGCCACATTTTGGGGGAATTTATGAGGCCGGAATTAAAAGCGTTAAAACTAATTTAATTAAGGTTATAGGTACTAGGTTGCTTACTGAAGAATTGTCAACTGTTTTAATACAAGTAGAGGCCTTGCTAAATTCTCGTCCGTTGTGTTGTCTAAGCTCGGATCCATCAGATCCTACGGTACTTACGCCTGCCCATTTTTTGAATACAAATCCAATAAAATCGCTTTATATTTCTGATTTTTCTGAAGAAACTTTATCTTTAACAAATAGAAAAGAAATGTTAGATCAAATAATAAAGAATTATTGGCGTCGTTGGTATAGTGAGGTTTTACATACTATGCAAACCCGCCAAAAGTGGAACACACCGCAACTTTCTGTTAAAAGGGGCATGATAGTTTTGATTCGAAACGATAATATTTTACCTTTGCATTGGCCATTAGGGATCATTGAAGAGATATACCCGGGTAAAGACGGTGTAAGTCGTGTTGTGTTAGTACGCACTAAAACTGGGAGTTACTTACGACCAGTAGTTAAGGTATGTCCCCTACCTTCTCAATAAATCTATAGGTATATATGGTTGAATTTTTTGTTATAGTTTGTTATTTTTAAGGTTTTTTTTATTTTTATTTTTTATTACAACTGTAAACTCTATGCATTATTTACAAATTGTTTACCGCTCACTGTTTATGTGAAAGAGAAACTTGTTCTCTTTCATGCCGGGAGGATGTTCACGCGTATCTTATGCATTTATATATTTTTTATCCTAAAATCCTTTATCCTTCCTACGGTACCCTAGTTTCCTAAAACCCAATATAACCGCTAGCGCCATCTACCTCATTGAAGAAGGAACTTTCATATGTAGTTCCAACCAAAACCGCAAGATGGCACTTTATATTGGCTTTATAAAAGAAGAAACCAATATGGCGGAATCAAGTAAATTACCTACGCGGTGAGTCCCTGTTATAATTCTCTTTTCCTAATTTAAATGCATATTCCACATTAAAAACGTAAAAAATCTATTTTATAATTAATACAGTCCACTTTTCGAACAGGTAAAGTGGAATAATAAGATGGAAAGGACTACAATAAAAGAATAACATTGATTTAAAATACAAAAAACTGCAAAATAATCTAGTAGGGCGCACAAAATTACATTATCTGGAAACAAAACACCTCTATTTTACACAAATTTACTCAGGACATAAAATACACCATTTTGTGCCACAAAAACCCGACTGTCATGTATTTATAAATGACAAAACATAAATTTGCCTTAACTATTATGCTGATATATTTAGAACTATTAGAACCAAGGGACTTTAATAATTGAAGTTTGTTTGTCTACAGTTCATATCCAACAGTTACATATTAGTGTCATTCTTCGACCACGTGACCGCCTACGTGTCCAAGGCCGCCGTCTCCAACACTCCCGTGGACAACTTGGCTGAGGCTTTCCACGTCGGCCAAATCGTAAGTCATTACAATTTATATAACAAAAAATATCAACATACAGCTCTCTGTTAGTCTATTTCATTATTAAATCTTTTTATTTAAAAGATTTAATAATGAAATAGACTATCAACATCAAATAAATATCAACACACAGCTCTCTGCTCGTCTATTTCATTATTCAATCTTTTTATTTAAAAGATTTAATAATGAAATAGACTATCAACATCAAATAAATATCAACATACAGCTCTCTGCTCGTCTATTTCATTATTCAATCTTTTTATTTAAAAGATTTAATAATGAAATAGACTATCAACATCAAATAAATATCAACATACAGCTCTCTGCTCGTCTCTTTCATTATTCAATCTTTTTATTTAAAATTGTTAAACTTATGTACCTAATTTTTTTTACGTAACAAATACAGTTTCGTAACTTTACACTTAACCGAGCTCCGGTTGGTGTAATGGTGGCAATATAAAACAATAAACAATTTATGTAATTTAATATATCTTTAAAATGCAGAATATCCAACAAAATGTATAATAATATAACATTTTGTAATTAATTAGTATATATCATTATTTTTTAAGTCAATATCCATAATCATTCCAAATAGCCCGCCACTTGTCTAGTGTAGACTCCGAATGCCATCGTGGGAAAAAATCTTTATATTATATACCTGCATAAAAAAAACGCGATAGAAGTGTAACAACACGCGACCGGCGCACGCGACTGGCGGCGCTATGTACCTAACGAAACTTATCTAAACGTGACGCGAGCTTAAAATTTACTCAATTCTCGTCCACTTCTGATTATGGCCGCCTAAGAAGTTTCACTTTAATAACTCGTTATAATGATTTAATTTATTAAATATTTTTAAAATACTTATTTTATTCATAATCGCATAAACTAAAACTATAGCTAGGGTAAAAACTAAATGTACTATTTATTAACCAGGTTAACTGCACAATATACAAAGTAGATCCAGAGAACAAAAAACTCATTGCAAGTTTCGTTGGGCTTAAGCCAAGACCCAAATTTGATAAAAGAAAGAAGGACGATGCAGAATGTAATGACCATGAAGTAGAAGCACCAACCAAAAAGAAAAAGAAACAACGTAACGATCCCGAAAACAGTGAGAATGTAAATAAAATTAAAGTACATATAACAGGTGACGTTTCAGATGATAGTGATGTCTCAGATTTAGATATGGATGAAGAATCAAAACCAATATTAGCCAAAGAAGACGAAAGGCTACTTAACATGGATCAATGTATTACAGGAATAGATTATAAAAAGAAAATAGCAGGTCTTAAAGCGTCCATAGAAAAAAGGAGAAAACGATTAGAAATAGTAACAAATAAAATGAGGAAAATTAAAAAGAAAGGTGATAAAAAAGGCAGTAAAAAAGATAAACTTCCGGCGGTTCGCGCTGAGCTAGGGCTATTAAAGGGAAGACTTTCTGCCTTAATTGAAGCTTTGGAAATCGCTGAAAGTAAATTAAAAGAATTGCCCAAATTAGAGAAAAAAAATAAAGATAGTGAAAGTAGCATAGAAATGAAAGACAACAAAAAGAAAGATAAAAAAAAGAAAAAAGATAAGAAGAAGGAAAGTGAAAATAGCTTAGATAATAAAGATGATGTAAAAAAAGAGATAACTGAAATGGCTAAGACAGAAATCAAAAAGACTATCAAAGTAGCTAAAGGTTCGGATCCTGCATTAGAACTGCCGAGTGTGAAAGACTTTTGGTCTGCAAATGCCGAGACACTATCCAAAAACGTTCAGGAATCCAAACAAGAAGACGACCTGAGTAGCAGTGATGACGAGGTAAATATAAAATAAAACTACTTATTAAAAAATGCTTGTTCTTTTTCCTTTTAATCATCCATATTTGGTTAACTATGATCATTTGTCTTAAAACTGCTGCATATTTCTAAACAATAGATATAATGATTTCTAGGTTTAAAAACAAAATATATTTATTTATATCACCGACATTCCTACCGGAATTTGGAAGTCAATAAGGTACAAACAAACACGCAAAAAAAAAAACAACAATAAACATGTGTTTATTGTTGTTTTTTTTTTTTGCGTGATACAATATCTATAACAAATATATACAAATCAATTGGAACAGTAAGAATCAATGGCTAGAGGTTTGTAATCAATTCGTTCAAGCAAAAAACAAAGTCATCGTTAAGACTTAATACTAAATGAGAGTATAAATAATATTTGTATAATATTTAGATGCAGCCGTATTATTTTTGTTATCTCAACAACTGCTTTGCTTCTATTAACGTAAATACCCAGGGCATGTAGCCTGCCCATTATACTTCTTAGTTATTCCAATTATTCTAAAGCAGGTATAGTGGGATTATTATTTTATAGTCTATGAATGCAGACCTTGTCCATTGTTTTAAGTAAAAGACACCAACAAGCAATTTTAACAAGATCATATTTTTATATCTAATAGAAGTGCCCCGCGCGCGGGTGTATCCGTCGTTTGATTTAAAATAAATCAGAAAAATAAAATACAGCCCAAGATACTCGCTAATAACGTAACTTTCTAGTCATGAAATTTTTTATAAAAATCGGTATAGTAGTCTTTGAGTTTATCCAGAACAAACAAACAATTATATCCTTTTTCTTTACAATATTAGTATAGATAATAAACAAGACAAAATATTAACCGTTTTCGTTGACTAGAGGTTGCGCCTATGGCGTTGTATCCGAAGGCCGTGGGTTCGATTCCCACCCATGACAAAAAATCTTAGTACGTTTTTCTGTACAGTTTGCTATGGTCTGGTTGTTTTTTAAATATAATATGTATTATATCGCATTTTCTGGTACAAATAGTACAAGCCTAGAGCTTAGTTTGTGACCAGAGCAATATGTGTAAATTGTCCTACATGTTATATTATTTACAGGTAAAAGATATTTCCAAAAAGAAGCGAAAAAAGTTGACCCCTGCAGAAAAGGTGGCCAAAGCTCGTGAAGAAGAAGAGAGACTTCGGGAGCTAGAGCAACGCGCCATAGACAGCCAGACCTCTCCGCAGTCCACTGAGCAGTTCGAACGAGCTCTGCTAGCCAACCCCAACAATAGCGAGCTGTGGATAGCGTACATGGCTTTCCATTTACAGGTAATGAACTATATGACTCAATCAAAATAAAGTAGAAGGATTAATCTTACTTGCTTCAGAAGCTTAAAGAACAAAAATCCAAACTTCTCTTCTAAACCAATTATAATAGCTCTAAACCAGCAGATCCATTATACAAATGGACTTCCGAGAAAAATGAAAAAAAAGTTATTTTTATTTTTATTTCGAAAATATCGGCTAAAATAAGAAATTAATTTCGTTTTTATGAATTAAAAAAAAACTGGTTTTTAAGGTATTAATGTTTGAAAATTTATACTATTATTTTTGTCATACGTCATTACCACGATGGTTAAGAAAACAGGCTGCTTTAAAAAAAATGAGATAATTACCATGCTGTGAGATACATAAAAAAAAAAAAAAAAATTACGCATTCATTAAAAAAAGTTACATATCGCACCACATTTATCCAATAGTTTGTTTTCAACGTATTTTAGTCTATTATAGCGTGCTTGTGCGCGCAGATTTTTGAGATTTCAGATTTAATATTAATATCTCAAAAATTTTTAAAATAAACGAAATTACTTTTTTTTTTAGGCTATATTTTCGAAATAAAAAATAAAATTAACATTTTTCTAAGTATGAATATTATGGTAGTTCTATAAACACGTCTTGTAAAGTAGAAAATATTCATCTGTCCCCATCTTATTTATAATGGAATGGAAAAGAGATAAATATAAACTTTTTCTTTCTTTTTGAACTATTTTTGTTTTGGGTTTGTATGGCAGCCATATTCTGTTCTCGTGTTTGACCAGACGATTTAGGCATCAGAGCACCTCCATATTATTCATACTCATGCATCAATGCAGTTTTATAATTTGATTTTCATTAATGGACTTCATAACATGTCAAAATTTCATTTGTGACACATGGTTCTATGGTAAAAGTTGTTCGATTTGATCAGCAGAACCTCATATTAGCCCAAAGTACATCCTTTCAAAATCACCAACAATAATTCTGTACGATTTTTGAAACATTTTCTTACATAAAAACCTTGTCCTGACAATCAAACACAACAAAAAAATAATTAGCCAAATAGGTGCAGCCGTTCTAAACTATGCGCTTACATACATATTCAACCACTGATTTTTATTTATCTATATTTTGTCATCATTTTAACTAAAGTACTTATATTTATTTTAAAGTTTATTTATATATTTATTTTATTGAGTGTATTGCCATACACTTGTTCGGAGTAGATTCAGAATACCATCGGGGACGGCGAGGTGGAAACAAAGCCCCTCCGCTGGGTACCCTGAACCTGTCTAGCGCAATAAAGCACCCGTGATGATATTTTTTTATGAGTTTATTTTATCTTTTCAAATAAAAATTTCCAAGTTTATCTTTTGACATACGCCTTCTTCAATAATTTCCGTCCATAAACCGTCCGAGTACTCAAATCAGGTGTTTAGTCCACAGAGATTGACCGAGCGCGGGCCGTGGCCAAGAAAGCGTTGGCCACCATCAACTTCCGCGAAGAACAGGACAAACTCAACATCTGGCTCGCTATGATCAACTTTGAATACAGATTTGGGACTAAGGTAATACAGATTTTAGTAGTTGTTTTAAAATTATAAATATAAATATACTCTATTCCACGAGCATCAGATTTTAACAGATAATGCAGTACTAAACGTGACGTCACAGCACACTAAATAAACAGTGGTTCCATCTCTTCGTTTGCACGGTTCTAAGTATATTCTAACCGTAAAATTTGTTTGTTTTGACGTCTGTGACGTCATCACGTCAGAAGTGTCAACTTTCGCCGTTTGGAGCGCGTTCCGTTTTTGCAAAAATAAAACATTTTTGTTTTAAAATTAGAAAATAATAATAAAATTTAAATAAAAAATATTATGTCAGATGTGTTTCTAGATAAAAAAGGCACAACATATATATGTTAATAAATATACATATTTTAGAGTTACATGCATATTCCCTATTAACGACATCAAAATTATATTTACATTGTTGTGTATAATGGAGTAGTTACATAGAACGACTACTGCCTCTTGAAAACCGGTAGCTAAAACCGAAACATGACGGTGTTATATTATAGGCGGAGTATATTATTTTATAATTACTTCATAAAATAAAAAATAATATTCTCACAAATTGATCTTGCCACGAATAGCCTGTGCTATGTTTATTCAGTTTATTTCCACCATAGGTTCTCTTCGTGGAACACTTGGTTACAGTCGTACATCGATTGATTGGGTTATATAATAAATTAGTACCTATATTCAAATAAATTAAGTACTTATAATACTACTGACAAACTAATAACAATAATAAAATTTTAAAACGTTAACAACAATAATAATAAACCTGCAGAACTAATCACTAAATTCAGTAAACAATCCATGCCAATGTCAAACAATACTATTTAAGTACCTTTTAATGGGCCTTGGCATCATTATTTCGAATGTACAATGTCATACAATTTTATTATAATAATATAATAGCAGCTGTAAAGAGGCCTTGTCATAATTTAACAAATAATAATAATAAAGAAATGTCAATATAAGTATATAACATGTTATATATGATAACAAAAATGTAATATAGTATATAAATTAATATTATTATAATTATAGCAGCTGTATAGAGGCTTTGTCATAATTATTTCTTTAATTAATTAACAATAACATTCAGTAATAATTATAATGAATGTCATTTCAACAATAAAATAAATAATAAGATAAATAAAAATAAATAATAAGATAAATAAAAATAGTAATTATGTCAAAACACAAATTTATTAATTAAATAGCAACAGCATAAAATTTAGTAATAATTTTAATGAATATAATTATAACAATAATAATAGTAATCAAATAAATAAAAATAGTAATTAAGTATGTCAAAACACAAATTGTATATTATAAATTTATAAAAAAATAGAACATGATGTAAAATAAAGTTAAGTAAAGTCTTTATTGTCATAAAGTTCAAGGTCTTGAAGAAGCTTTCGACAATTAGTTTTAAACGTTTTTGTTGTTTGTTTCTTCCAGTCATCATTTACTTTATTATAATATTTAATTTTGTTTACTATGAAACTTTTATGCTTTGTACTCAATCTACATTTCTTATTTGCTACCTTATGTTTATTTCTTGTTGCGAATGAATGAATGTCAGAGTTTACTGGGGTGTTTCGTAGGTTACTGGAGCCATATAGAATATTTTGTAATACGTAAGTGGATGCTAATGTCATTATTCCTAATTCCTTAAATTTACCTCTACAACTATCTAAGGGTTTCAGATGTAGTATAGTCCTGATGGCCCTTTTTTGTAAAATAAAGATCTTTTGAACTTTAGCAGCATTTCCCCAAAACCTTAAACCGTATGACATGATGCTATGAAAATAAGCGTAATAGACATTTTTTACGGTTTTTGTAGTGCATATTTCCCGTACTTTACGTATAGCATGGATGGCTGAAGAGAGCTTACTAGATATCGCATTAATATGCATATCCCACGTCAACTTACTATCTAAATAAATACCTAAAAACTTTATACTTTTTACATATTCAATTATCATATTATTAATTTTTACATTTGGTAGTACAACATTATTTCTCTTACTTAAATTAAAATGTACGCATCTAGTCTTACTGACATTAAACACTAGATTATTTACACTGAACCAATGATTTAAATCTATCATGGACTTATTGATATTTTCAATGAGTTTGTTGGCTGATGCATTTTGATAAATAATAGAAGTATCATCAGCAAACATAACGACAGTTGCTTTACCTTGCATCGCCGATGGAAGATCATTAACATAAATTAGGAATAATAAAGGTCCTAATATTGAGCCTTGAGGTATACCTACAGTAGATCGGTTCTGTTCAGATCTATAGTTGTTGACTTCTGTAATATGCCATCTGTTTTGTAAATAAGACTCTATTAGCCTATATGCATTTTCCATGAATCCATAATGCCTAAGCTTACCCAGTAGGATCTGATGATTTACACAGTCAAATGCTTTGGACAAGTCACAAAACACACCAATAGTTTTATGTGACTTATCCAGTGCTTCATAAACGGTGTTTAAAAGCGCAGATATTGCATTGTCTGTACTTTTATATTTCCTAAAACCAAACTGCTCTGGTGTAAATAAATTATTATCTTCAAAGTATTCTTGCAATTGGTTACAAATAAGTTTTTCAAATATTTTACTAATAACAGGTTGAATTGAAATCGGACGATAATTATTACAGTCAGTTTTGCAACCGCCTTTGTATAAAGGAATTATTTTACTAAGTTTTAAGGCATCTGGAAAGACACCAGTTGATACACATGTATTAAAAATATGTTTTAGAGCTGGCGCTAAATCCTTTATTATATATTTTATGATTTTTGTAGACAAACCCCACATGTCAGTAGAAGGCTTTAGTTTAATATTAGAGAATGTTTTTATTATATTATTAACAGTTATCTTTTTGAATTCGAAAGATGTGATGTGTTCAATTTTAATATTACTGCGTAAAATATCCAATGCACTATTCAGATTTGCCCGGTTACTTGTTATAATGTTTGCAATATTAGCGTAGTATGTGTATTCTATTAACCGCACACTAGATATATTATTCTGTGTTTTGAGTGGGGATTGAACTGTAGACATCTGAATACAATCCCAATAGCGTAATCAATCAATAAACAGTATTTGTTCGAAATTACATGCTTTTGGAATTGAGGTTGTGACTTAGACTCCTATTTTTCTGTACAATGTCCTCAGTATAATATGTATTCGTATTGTTGCTTCTGGTATACATAACTTATTTCAAATTATGTTGATCAGGAATCTCAACAAAAAACCCTAGAAGACGCATTACAAATGAATGACCCATACCAGATCCATTCCAAACTCCTGGACATTCATGTGGAGACCAACAACCTTCAGGACCTGAAGGTCCTCGTAGATCTCATGCTGAAGAAGTACAAGAGCAAGCCTGAAGCATATGTGGTGTGTGGTAACGCATGTTACCGGGTGGGCATAGTGGATAAGGCAAGATATGTTATGCAGAAGGCAGTCAGTTTGTTGGATAAAAAAGAACGTAAGTGTTGCTTATTTCTATATGTTTTTGTAGGTAAATGCATGTATATTTTTAAAATTGAACAATTTAATATGGCGACTTTGTTTAAAAAAGGTCAATTTTGTATTATTTTAATTCTAGTAAATAGTAAATTTTATTTATTTGAAATTTCAGAAAAACATGATAAATATTTTGTGTTGAGATACATAGTTATATAAGAATTAGTTTTGTTGATATAGAACCCTAGTCACCACACTAGGATTCCCTGTGTTGTAATGACTAGTCTCTAGTTTCAAGTACTCGACCTACAAATTAACAATTTAGTATTTTGCATATTACAGTTTCGATATTGAACAAACGGTATTTTAAGGCGAAATTTACCCGAAAACTAGTCAGAAATTAACTTGTTTGGGATATCTATAATAAACAAGTATTAAGAATTAATGCTTTATTTCCACAGTAAAAGTTTTACTATGTATATACACAGTAGCCATTGATACTTGTACTAAGCCGAGTTTGTCTCGTAAGTCTTATTTGTTCCCAGATACTATTACGGCAGAATAAAGAAATTATGCTAGTTAAATAATATTTAACAACTTATTTATTTCTACCTTGTAGTGGGATCCTTAGTCTCCTGTTAACCTCTGATCCTCGCCAACAAGAAAAACTATATATTTATATTTCAGGCGTTATCATTACAACGTATTTCATATACAAAAATAATAGTTCTAACATTTTCCGCAATATGGCGGAGTATTCTTATTTTAAATATTACTATTTAGTGTTTCCTTTATTTGATAATTATTATTTTAATTATAGATATATCAGTAATAGTCCAGTTTGCATTGATGGAGAGGTCAATGGGGTTGGAAGAGTCCAAGGAGCGCTCGGAAGCTCTGTTGGAACAGATCCTGGGTTCGTTCCCGCAGAGAGTGGACGTTTGTTCTACCTATGTCGACTTACTTTACAAGGATAAGGATATAGAAAGAATAAGGTAAGTGCTATTTAAATAAAGAGTATGCCCCACCACGTAGATTTGACGCGCCGAATCTACCCGAAAATAATTTCTTTACCTATTATTTGGACTTCCTCTTTTTATTTGTATATACTATTAAAGTTAAAGGAAATAAATCATTTTGATTGATTTTTATTAAACATCATTGTATAGGTCGACCCCATTCATGGACTTTGTAGGTCTGTTTACCACCAGCATAGTTAGAGATACAAATGCATGCTTGGCCTCTAGAATTTATTTCTCAGCTTGTTATTTGGTATTTATTTAACATTCGTCCATTAACTTCTTGAAGGAAAATAATGTAAAAAAAATATTAAATAAATAATATATATCTATGCATGTTAACTGTTATATCACTCTAATGGATTCACGTGGGAAGAAGGACTGTACAGTTTAGGCAGGCCCACCGACCGGTTTTTCATTACCACCCATACAGATGCATCTCTACACGAAACTTGCAGTTGTTTTAACAATAAAAATATTAAAATCTCGTAATGCAAATTCCTTTTTGCCGCCCGTTTCGTAACCGCATCATTTAACCAAAAGTGATCAATTTTAAACAAAAAATATTGATCAACTCCATTCATGGACTTTGTAGGTCTGCTTATTATCGGGCAGATACAGAGCTTTCTACTTTATTTTCTCTTTCACAATGCATGTTGACTCGATATACTGATATTTTTCTATTCTGGAGCCCCACCGGGAAGCCACATGTAATACCGATCAACGCGTCGATCGATTGAAACTTAAATTTTAAATGATGTGATTTGACGTAAGTCGTCGGTTGAGTTCTAGCCATAGACAATTTTTCCTACATATTTTTATCAATCGACGCGTCGACGGATTTGTAATGTGGCTTCTGGTAGGGCCCCAGATCTATTACTTTTCACTTGCAGATATGGAACCGACACGTAACTCGAAAGCGCAGAATTAGGCCCTTGCTGTTTTATTCTGTTTTTTATAACGGAAATGTTAGGTGTCAAAATAAGGAAATCCTATAAATATGACATTAAACAATCAGTAACACTAATAAAAGTCAAGCACTCTATTCTCTTGTATTAAAGGTACATTTGGCTAGAAAGTGTTTAGCATTCCGTGTGGTGACCACTGTACATAAAGGATTTCGTTATTTTGACACCCTAATGTTACCTTTAAAAGAAACAGAATATGGCCTCTGGCATGTATTTTTATTTTTAATGAACTCTCGACTTAAGATAGAATCCTATTCGAAGGTCATTTTTTTTTTGTTTATTTAATCCAATTTCTTGTTTAGACAATTAATGGATCGCATGACGTCACAGAAGTTGCCAGCGCGAAAAATTAAGATCCTGTACAAGAAGTGGTTAGAAACAGAGGAAAAGGTCGGGGACGGAGAACAAATTAACAAAGTCAGACAAAAGGCATTGGAGTTTATAGGAAAAGCTTCGTTTTGATACTAAAAATATTTATTATTAATTATAATTTGTTGTAAATAAATCAGTAATAATTACTGCTGTTGTTTTACTTAAATATTAGTTAATATGACACATTTATTTTAAAGAAAACATTAGCCTCTCTTACGGTTTGATTTTACATTGGCTAACCTTTTAGAGAATTTACTGTCGTAACCCCAAAGTTTTTTTATATCCAATTTGCGTGGAATAAATATCTTTACTTTTGAAAAAAAACTATTGGGATGACGATTGGTAAGTACTTTACCCTATAGTCCGTTTCACGAAAGAACTCCTGCGGCAATAAGTGGAACTAATAAAATTGAAGGTAAATAAAATATGATAATTATTACTCCATACAATTTAAAATAAATCGATTTTATACTAAAATATGTTTTAGGGAGTCATTAAACCAACATAAAGACTGCAGCGCCGTCTCCAAAGGAATTCTTTCGTGAAACGTCTTTACCTAGCATTGCTAAATTTGTATAATTAATATAAAAAATATCATAAATATTTGCACATAAAACTTTTCTTATTTTCTCTGTGTTCAGTAATGGAAGGCATCGGTGGTGGCGGTGGGATGCTATCACTTATCAATGGCGTACAATTATTGATCGATGTGTCGTATCTCTTCGCATAGACCTCTATCCTGGAGGGAAACCCCCCGTATATAGTCACCGGAGCACAAAGTTCATAACCTAATTTTGCATAGAAATCTTCTTGACCGCGCGTACATAAATGTACCATCTTAAGTTTTAAGAAATCTTTACAATACTCTTCGGTTTTTGTCATTAGAAAAGTACCTAATTTTTGACCTCGCAACATTCTACTAATAACTACAGATTCTATGTAACAACTTTGCGGAATAGTTGGCAAGCGTTTCAGTTTGCAATGGCCTATGAGAATACCTTCTCGGGTTAGAAGAATTAAGCTTGTTGGCAATTTATCGCAGGAATCCTTTAAGGAGTGCATGCGTGCTGTCTCACTCCGCGGCCATTCGTCGTTGATGAGCTGGCAACATTGTGTAAAATATTTTGGATGTTTATGAATTGGTACCACTTGGAGGGAAGATAAATCCATTTTGATTCTAGCCTGAAAAATAAAATAACAATTCACATAAGGCAAAAAAAAATCTGATATAGTTTTTCTATTTTAAATTTTTCACACAAACTTATTATGGAATGTAATAAAAACTATAATTAGTATAAGGTCTTAGTGTGCGCTTGGTTAGGCCGTCATTCTTCTCACACATGCATAAATATAAATAACAAACCAAACCTAACACATTACACACCACAAAACCAACCAGTGTTATAGGTATAGTGTCATAGGTAGCTCTTATATAAAAATGAGGAAATATCAGTTCCATTTCTATAGTTTCTAAAAGTTTGGCAATAAAAATTCCGTCATCTTGAATACACAAATACTACGTCTTAGTTAAAAAGGTTAAATATGGGAATTTTAACTCTATGATTATAGGAGATCAAGGGAAACACATGAAATAACGGGGCCTTCAAAGGGTCGCTCGATAATCGAAACGAAATACTCATAGAAAACCAAATGTGTTTCTCGTCGATCAGGCTCTACCCATAAAGTAAAATGTCTATACATTTTTATCGATCGATGCGGCTATTTGATTGGCGATGGTGTTCTTTGGTCATGCCCCCGATCGACACGTCTATCGATCAAAAGCGAAAATAAATGTATACGTAGTACTCTATTGAATCTGTGAATGTATGTGATTAGCACAGAGTGATTAGACGTTTCTCGGCGATCGAGTTCTACCCATAAGCAACAATTTATTCATCGACGCATCGATCGGTTAGTCGATGTAGCATTCCGGTAAGGCTCAGCGGCCACATTCTGCTTCTTTTAAAGGTAATGTTAGATATATGAATTAACGAAATCCTTTCTGTGCTTTAAGTACATTTGTCACCCACCACACGGAATGCTAAAAACTGTCAAAGCAAAAAGTGAATGTTTTTTTTAGTTATTGTTGTGCTAATTGTCCAATCTCATTTGCTTCGATCAACAATCGAAGGACATTATTTAAAGGAATCAATGGACAAGCTAACGTTTATGTTAAAAGAAACAGAATTTGGCCGCAAAGAATTATGAAATAAAAAATAAAGATACTCAATGGGTCAAGAATCTTTGTCTTCCTTGTTGGAGAACAGAACCAAAATAAACAACAACAATTCGTTTAAGAATTGGACACGGAATTTTTAATGAACATCTACATAGAATGAAAATGATTAGTTCACCATTATGTACTCATTGCAATACCTCAGAAATACAGTCTCTACATCACATTATTTTTAACTGCCCACAATTTACCATTCAAAGGATTATACTTATTGACAATTTACTAGAAATTTACAAAGAATCTAAAAATATCCCGCGTACACTACAGGATTTGTTAAAAAATCAAGATACCCATAAAACCCTTTTTGTATATATATCTTCTACTGTACAAAATATTTAAAATAAAAACTACGACGTACTAACTGAAGAATAAAATATAACTATTAAATAAAATATTACCGATGGAGAAATAGTGATTAATAATAATATATCGAAGAAAAAGTTCATATATTGCAAAACATAACGAAGAAAAATAATTATGTACAAAAACTACTAAAGACGTGGCTGTATGGGCTTAGATCCCTTTGCCTTTCCAATACTTGGATAAATTGAATTAAAAAAAAAATAAACAACAACAACTGTCAATTTGACAACAATTACAATTTTACGCTGAATTCTGCGATGTTTTCTATAAAAATATTAAAAGAAACTTATAAATTTTTACTTACCTATACAACTAATTAATGTAGAAATATATTGGTTATCTTCTACCACATTTTTGTCAGGTAACTAGCAATTTAGACATTTTATTTTGTACAAAATCGCACAATTGTGCGAAAGCATCTGTCGTGCAACTAACCTATTTTGAAACTGTCAAAACCAAATTTTTCAGTGAATGTTTTGTAATAATTGCTTAAAATAACCGTGATGATGTTTATCGGTACGATTAACGAATTCATTAAATGCTTCTTTCCTTGAAGCTTACAGTCTTATGTCAGTTTTAATATTTTGGTTTGACCTTTTAGAACAAAAAATTCAACTAAAAATAAGTCAAAATTAATTATTTTAAAAGTATTATTTGTTTTTTCCCTTATTATTTAATTTTTTTTTTTTATGTAACATTTATTATCATACACCTAATACAAATTTTATTTACCACTCACTTCCAGCCTAATAATTAAATTATATCCCTTGCAATGGCAGAGTGTGATGATGACATTCCACAGCTATCAGCGGAGACTTTTGCTGCTCTCCAAGAGTTTTACATTGAACAGCAGAAAAGACAAGAAATATTGGATAAACTGGAATCTGAGAATAAGCTGACAGAAAATATTCTATTGGATGAAAATTGGGTAAGACTTTATCATTAAAATAATCTTGGAGAGCATTAGCATTTTTTCTGTTTGTAATCAGTGAAATAAAAATAAAAGGCTGAGGCTACACTGTTTCTAGAATTCTGATCAAATAAAATAATTTAATCCGGCTCCTTATTCACAAGATTCTTACAGAGATGTGACAATCACATTTTATTAGGCATTTTTAACCAACTTTAAAAAGGGGATTCTCAATTTTCCATTTTTTTTTATCACAATTTTAATTGATCTGTTTATAAACTGAACGTCAGGAAACTATGTTTTTAAACTAGTCTGCTAAATTCATTATTTTATATATTTTGTTACAGCAACTAAGCCAATTTTGGTATGACGAGTCTACAGTTCAGACTATGGTTAAGATTATTGATAAAATAACTCCCAATGAAGGAAAGGTGGCACTTATCTCATGTCCAACATTATTTGTTCCTGTTAAAAGACAAATTGGAAACCGTGCTACAGGTAATAATCTTTTTGAATTTTTACATGTTCTACTTATTTATTACAGATTATGATTATTGTTGTGATGGCAGAGTTGGTTCACTGATGTTTGCAGGTCTGATGCCCAACTAGGACCAATAGGTTTTTTAATAACTGGCTGTACCTTGGGTTTTACCTGCAATTAATTTGGTTACTGCTCTTCTCATGTTTGGGATGTGTATAATGCTTATTATTATGCCCTTCAATAAACATGCTAACTCATACAACAACAAAAAATGGACTGGTTACTTTAATTTTAGTATAGATTTAATAAACACCTTCAGGTATGTTCACAATCCAATAATGGAATGTATAAGAAATCTGATTTCCCTTGTTTCAGTATCATTATTAGAATATGACAGAAGATTTGAAATACATGGTCCAGACTTTGTTTTCTATGATTACAATACTCCAGAAAAGATTCCACCAGACTCTTCACATACCTATGATGTCATTGTAGCTGATCCACCATTTCTATCAGAGGAATGTCTCAGTAAAACTTCTAAAACAGTAAAACTACTTTCTAAAGATAAATTAATATTGTGTACAGGAACTATTATGGAACCTCATGTTGAACAATTGTTGAATTTAAAGGTTTGCCAGTTCAAACCTCATCATAAAAATAATTTAGCCAATGAATTTTCTTGTTATGCCAATTTTAATCTTGATGAATTTGTTAGATGATATTAGATTTTTGATGGTAAACTTGATTGTACTTATGAGTAGTTTCGAGTTTTAAAAGAAAGTCTTAAATGTACTGTTTCTAGACTGTCTGCCATTTTTGTCCATTTAAGTGAATATTAAACTTCCAAGTTAAGGATTTCAAATTCTGCACTATAAAATAATATTTATATTAACAATTAAAAAACTTTAAAATTGATTATTGTAAACAATATTTAGAGTTATAATTTATAAGTCATATTAGTTAATAAATGCCAACTATTTACTCCAGTTTAGGATGTGGATTAGTTAAAATATATTGTTATATCTTTTTGTTATGATAGATAAGACTAAAATACCCGACTTTAGGAAGAAGCTAATATGTGATAAGTAAAAAAAAAACAGTTTTGGAGTAGGGGTATAAAACTGTTCATACTTTGTTATATAATTATTTTACAAATAAAACAACTTTAATTAAAACAATTTAGTTTTATTTATCCTTAATACATACATATATTTTGATAATACATTTTTTACTATTAACCATTTTTTGAAAAATATATTCATTTTATAAGACAAAATTATTGTTATGATATAATATTCTTATATTACAATTGTTAATTACTAAATTATGTCTTTTATTATTGTTAGTGAGATAATAATTTTATAAATAACCGGTATATAATAAATAACCCATTTACAAAGTTATGCTATGAGTTACATTTGAATATTTAAATTAACCACTATTGCATATGTAATGCCTATTAAAATCCAGAATTATTTTTTGCCAGACAAGGATGCTGCGATGAAAAATGTTCACTAATAAGACTATTTCAATAGAAAAAGCTTTGAAAACAAAGTTTTATTCTAAATTCAAAAAATACATTTATAATATTTATAATAATATTGTTGGCCCTACAAACTTTATGTAAATGGGCATAATGTAGGGTTATTAACTAACTGTATGACTGGATGATATCCACTTTTTTATTTATTTATTCAGTTACCGGATATATAATTCTACATTTATTTAATACTTAGGAAATATTAACAATAATTTAATAAATAATAATATTTTGTACTACATAATTTGTTTATTTTGTTATTTGAAGGCAACAATGTGTTTATTGACGGACAGTATATACTTAAATAATAATGTAATTAAATAAAATAGTAAAAATATTTGAAACTAAATAATTTCATTTTCAATAATGCTTCCAGGCTTAAAATTTTAATACCTGTAAAAATTTAATTAAATAATAGTATACAGATATTTGTAAATCATATTATATAAATATACATAGTTTGTAAAACGATTTTAGATTATTTAAAATCTAATAATTTTGAATGCCACTCATAGATTTTTATAAAAAAAAAACACGTAAAATTTATTCTAACCTACTACGCCTAAAACTATAAGGCCATTATAATTTTGGGGTTGACGCGATAAAACCTAGGCTTGACGCGAATAAATCTGGGGTTAACCCGACCAAAATTAGGATTGACACGTCATACGCTTTCTACCCAAATAAAAATTTAGCTAAAACTTAATTGTCACAGAACCGTTGCACTTCTCGAGTGTGTATATTGCACGAAGTTCTCGCGATTGCGCGTACGCCTGCAAATGGCTTTTCAGAATAAAGGAAAGCGCATGGAAGCGTTACCGTCGCGAGAAACATTGATAAGTATATAATAGTTACACTAAGCTCCAGTTGCACCAAAGTGCCCGCTAAAGAAATTGTAACAATTAAAGTAAAAAATGGCGTCGAATGTACCAGTTTTATTTTGAAAGTGGAATGACAACTGGTACATTAGACGCCATTTTTTACTTTAATCGTTACAATTACTTTAACGGACACTTTGGTGCAACTCAGCCTAAATCAATCCAAACCCACATTAGTTGTTACTTACTTTTACATTTAGAATAACAATTTAAAAATATTTATATTATTGCAGCCGGCATGTGACTTGTTATGTAGCTAATGGTAGGCAGAGCTACAAAGTTTATGAATGGAGTTGATCATTGTTGCGGTTATGAAATAGGCGGCGACAAAGATTTCATTACAAGTTCATTTTAATAACCTCGTTGGTTTATCGATAAATCAAGGGCATTTTAGCACACACAAGGGCACTTTAAAAAAAATAGTGCATTTTTTTTGTATTTCATAAACCGTAAAAAAACTTAAGAAACATTATAATGCAGATTATTATTAGATTTTAATAGAACTAGTTAGTAAAGCAATTTTTTTTCATATTTTTTATTAGTTACGAAATAATAAAACCCCCGCCACCGTGCAAACGTTCTGTGCAAATGTATTAACTACACTAAATTCTATTTTAAATACGAAATATGTTACATTTAAGTAATTGCTGTTTTTTATAATAATTTTATGATGTTAACTTATGTCCGTATTTATGGATCGATATCACGTAAGACTCACAAGTCACTCAAGTCTTTCATTTTAAAGAAACAAGACATACTTGAGTGAATATATAATTTGAGTCGCATTTGTAAATACTGACTTATAATAGCACAGACCAAAATAACTGTATTAATTATGACATTCAAAGAATAAATCTGTTATTCTTTTAGAAATTGACTAATATAATTACATTTTTAATAATCTGCGCCATTTTTAATATCATACAGAAGTAACATCTAATATTTGAAAATGAGTTCCAATATTTGCCGCAAAATGGCGAAACTGTTCACAGTTGGTCAAGCTATTACACTTATTTAAAAATAAATAATACATTCTTAATAATAATAAATGTTTTAGTTTTATAAGTATTTTATAACTCATAAAGAAAGCTCTAGATTATTCTAAGCATTGAAACTATAGTAGGCACTTATAATATAGATGCAAATTGTAAATTAACACAAAACAAAACCTAATAATAACCCTGTATAGCTACAACTAGAGTGAAATGAACAACGTCGATATATCCCACTAAACTCGATTGTGCATTACTATTAAAAGTTATTCCCTTTTATTATAAAGTTTATTTTATAAAATGAAGATTTTAACATCAGACTCACATCATTGACGAGATTGTAAAAGTCAAAAAAACTCAACCTACGGCAATCTTAGAAACCGGGAAATGGATACGCGAACTCAACCGTCTAAAAGTTAATTTCATTCATATCAAATTTCTTTAATAGAAAAAAAAGGATGTGGAAGTCTAAATATTACTTACTCGGGTAGCCCGAAGACTGTAGACGCGTGTTTCTGTTACAGTTACCATATTTAATTTTATTGTGCAAAAGTGTACTAATTTTGTAGAATTCGTATATTAAGTGTAGCATTTACGCAGTGATCTCGGCGTTTGTGCTATCTCAAATAATCCCGCAATCTTCAGTAAAGTGGCGGTACCCATTTTACGGTTGTTTCTTTTTGTCCTTCACTTGATATTGGCAAGACTATACCGTATGCTTTCATACGGTCATGTCGCCATTCCTTTCCATTCTATTAACCCGCTTTTACCTAAAATTTTAATCTACCCGCACTAGATACTGGCAAAATTACTCTTAATAGTAGAGGCCATTATTTAAAAGAAGATGTTCGTGTTCTCGATACCATTTCCTGTGCACTTAATAGGTAAATTTGAATGGTTTTCTTAGGAAAATAGATATAATACTACGTGCAGTCACGTTGCAATCGAGCTTAGTGTAGTACGCCATAACCCTGGTGAGAAGTTTGTAACAAAATTGTGCAGTAATAAATTTCACAACCACCAATGTATTGTATTATACATTCTACTACATAATATATTCTACATTTTGTATACAATGCGTAGGTGTAGATATTATACATTATGGGGGTATCTTAGATATTTATTTGAAAAAATTAACTACTGCACTGATTAAAAATAATAGTAAAACGATTTTTGAGACGACAAAGATACAATATATGAGTAAATATCATCTTTGGAAATAAAAGCTAGATCTTAAATAGATTAATATCTTAACTTGATTTTTCCTATTAAATTCACTGCCAGTAAAATAATTTAGTTCCATAGTTAACCGCAAAATGGCGGTCAAGTACTTTAACAAAGTTTATTCTAGAGATGAAGCTATAACAATGAATAAATTAATACAATAGATAATAATACAAATATAAAAGAAGTTACAATAGTTCTCTTTTATCGAAACAAATTAACGCTGAAATGAGTATGAAAAACTTAACTTTAAATTTAACAATCTTACATTGTCAAAAGCTAATGTAAATAACCAAACATTGCAAAGTATTATCACATTAATTGCTATATTATATTTCAATAATTTCAAACGATGCAACATGGATTAACCACATATAAAGTAAAATATATATATATATAAATAATGAAAATTCTTCAGATATTTATAAATTGATAAAAAAAATACTTTCCACAAGGTATAAATTTAATAGATACCTACTTATAAGTAATTTCCTAACAGCTTGTCCTAAAATTAAGTTTTTTTTGTTCACATATTATATGATTTTTTGTGTTTTTGCAAATTTAAATAGTTATATTTAAACAGGTTTGCTATTACTATATGTTTAAAAGCGAGATTCAATATAAATTATTTTTTCAAGTGTTCTTTGATTTTACACATATTTCTGTAATAGTTAATTTATTTATATATCTTTACCAAATTTTTGGACATAGGTAATTTGATAAAATAGAATAATATAATTTTTAAAAATACATTTCATTCAATTTATTTATTATTTACATTTTATTATATCAATCAATTTATTTATTATTAGTTGCACCAATTGAAGAGTATTAGCTAGTTTATTTATTTTAGTCGCATCGTTTTTAAGTAAGATTACTTTCTAAATTCTACTTTAATAATCTCTGGTCCCATTTTCTGGAATCTCAGAGTAAGGTATGTCAACTCGTCGCGGGAGAAATATAGATTTGTTTTTTTAACAATCATTATATTTGAAATTAGCGCTTTTCGTCCTCAAACGATATATTTATAATTTAACGTAAATAAAAGATAATATTTGCTGGTAAAAGAAGAAGATGCGTTATATAATTTTCGTTGTAATAATTTAATGGTGTTACCACAGTATAAAAAAAAACATGGCGGCAATGAGCTTGTACTTTGTCTAGCTTCAAACCTTACTGTCGATAATTCAAACGAATTAATAATAGCATATATTCCATAAATACGCCTAAAACAATAAAATACAAAAAGTGTAAAAAAAAACAACCCAGACATCAAACTTTTACTATTTTTAGTCAAACACTAAAATAATCTGGAATGAATGGAAGCATAATACTTATAGCTAAACATATATATATAATAAAAAAAACATTTGTACAAAACAAACAATCATTTGAGGACCTTATATCTTATACTAATATTACATTCACAAGATATTAAAACCTAATAAGCACACAATTATAAATAAATCGTTCATAACCACATCGGTCCTCAGAGGGGTCATGCCAAGATTGCAACCGCTAATCACGACAAGACGTTGCGTAAACTATAAATATGGAAACATAAGTTCTATTCCAATGGTTATATAGTCTGTATTAGGTTGGCTAAAATAATGCCGCCATCTTGAAGTACACGAATTCTTTGCTAGTTTGAACACTTTTTGGAGCATTGGAATTTCAACTCTAATATTTATTTAATTTGGTCACACTACGGCAAACAACCATTTGTAGTACAAAATATAACGTTAATATAATTGATCAAGGGCCTTACCAAAGAGCCGATCGATAATCGAATCGAAATACCCATCGAAAGCCAAATGTATGGGATTTGACGTTCCTTGGCGATCGGACTCTACCCATAGAGTAAAATTCCTATACAATTTTATCGATCGATGAGACGATTCGATTGGCGATCGTGTTCTTTGGTCAGGCCCCAGGATTGTTTCCCGCTAATGTGTAAACACACCACACACAAATATCTATAATAACAAGCTAAGACCTATTAATAAAAATAAAAGTTATTCTTCTTAACCTAAGTTATTTAGGTTATAACAATTTAATAGAACTTATATTTCAATATTAATAGTTTACGCAACGTCTTATCGTGTTTAACGGTTGCAATGCAATCTTGGATGACCCCCCTGGGGCCTTACCAAAGAGCCAATCGATAATCGAATCGAAATACCCATCGAAAGCCAAATGTATGGGGTTTGACGTTCCTCGTCGATTAGGCTCTACCCATAAAGTAAAATTTCTATATATTTTTATCGATCGATGCGGCGATCGTGTTCTTTGGTCAGGCCCCAGGTGACTCCTGACTTGATACAGAAGCAGTTAGCTTCATTCTATCGTGGTGTGGTTGCACTTTAGATTCAGGCTTTACGCTAAAGCTCCAATCACAATAAAGTCGAAAAATCTACAACATATGACGCAACCGAAGCCTGATAAATCATATTTCATAAATTATCCTAAAATACTTAGAAATAGCTAACGTAACTATACAGAATAATATTGTAGGTTAACCCCACAATATTTATCTCTTATCTGCAGACTCGCGCGCAGGTACTCGTGCCGGTCAATTGTTTAATAGTACACGAATGACAGATATAAGAAGTGAGCTGCCATTGTACGAAATACTCTTCCAGGTCTGCACTAACACGTTTTATAATAATGTAACTATAAAGACATATCTTTAATTTGTATTTTAAATTCAACGAAATAAATTAAACTAACTTAGTGAATGTAATATGAAGTACAAGACATAAGAGTAGCGTTAGACGCGCGAAGCCACTGTTGCTTGGTCACCGGCTGCTATCTACAATAGAAAATACAATGTTTATTATTGTTGTTGCTGCATAACTTTCTACAGAATACAGAAACTTAAAACATCCACATAAAACTTTATTCACTACAAACAAGCCATCCTTTACGACTTTTGTCATTGCCTTCACCAAATTTATTTGTAAACATATTCCCTTTTTATGTTTATCACCCATCGTAAGGTAATTGGATCGAAAATATAATACCCATGTATACTCTCTGATTTCTAATATTATATTAATATGAAGGACACACATATATTGCACTTGTCACAAGCTAAGCTCTAGGCTTGACTATCCGTACCAGAAACAACGATACCAATACATAATATATCTTATAAACCCCCATACCACGGCAAACTGTACAAAAAAAACGCAGTAATATATTTTTGCCACGGGTGGTAATCGAACCCACGACCGGGCGACCTCCAGATACAATGCCAAAGGAATCTCCGAAGGCTGATATTGTTTTATTTTATTGATTCAGTAGCTTATCCGGAACAAACAAACAAGCAAATCATTTTACTTTATAATATTAGTATGTTATTATTATTAAATACGCTCGCAGCTTTTGCTGATGCGTGTATATCACTACACTTATGAATTATTACTATCTTTTAAATAATACATGTTTCCTAGGGTTACTATGGCTTGGTGTTTTTATCAGTTTCTGTGAATGTCCTCTATGGCCTGTGTTTGTGCCAAGTGTGAAGAGAAAGTAGAAATATTAAAAAAAAAAAAAAGCATTGTGAGGTTACCTCCTGCCCCGCAGCAGCAGCAGTAGCAGGAGCAGCAGCAGCAGCAGCTGGTGCAGCAGCAGCGCGGCGGCCAGCAGCAGGCCGAGCGCCGCGCGCGCCGTGCCCGCGACGAGCGCGCGACATCACCCCGTGCCGCACTTGCCGCTCTCGAACACTCCCTGCGACCACAACAACACTCATCAACGCCATCGAGATATATACAGGGTGAATTTGAAAGTATGTACTTTGGGCTAATATAAGGCTCTACTAATGAAATCTAAATCTAGAGACAATAAAAAAATGCCTTCTCCATACAAACTAATAGTAAGGTTAAATTACCAATTTGTATGGGGAAGGCAAATTAATTTTTCATTTGCGACACATGGTTCCATAGAAAAGTTCGATTTGATCAGTAGAACCTGCTATTAGCCCAAAATACCTTTTAAAGTCACCCTGTATGTTGGGAGCCCGCTTTAAGGCCTAAACACCTTTCCGAGAACAGAAGATGGACGCTCGCGATACTAATAAAAAAAAGTGAGAACATTTTTTTTATGACCAATCATTGAGCGTCAATTGTTTAAAGTGAGAACACAATATGGCGGCAAGAACATTATTATTAGTTTCATGCTCTTGGGCTACAAGGTTGGTGATATGTGTGTTGATCGTGAAACTAAGAATAATATATGGAACCACCCTAAGTCCTATATTATCGCCTATAAAACGAACTGTCAAATATATTCGTTCCCGCTATATTCTGTTCTCACTTCAACCAATCAACGCTCAGTGATTGTTTTGTTCTTTATTTTTTAATTTGTATGGCGACGGCCATCTTTTGTTCTCAAAACTGGAAAGGCGATTTAAAGCCTATATGCACCCATTTTATTTTCATACCCAAGAGCCAGAAACAATTTTATATTTCTTATTACAAAAACATGAATACATTTATTGTACATAGTACAGAATCCGTGTGAAACTTGAGTCCGGATTAGGCATGTATCTCGGGCCTTTTATTGAAGCATAACACCTTGTATATATCTGATGTACCTACAAAGTCCATGAATTAGTTCTATTACTACCTTATTAACTTTAATTATAGGAATGTGTGTAAAATGTCCTACAAAAAAAACTTAATCAATCGTGTTTACTTAAATTTGTATAAGTGAATTAGTTGCGTTAACATAGCTGACCTTTCGGAAGAAGGGCGAGAAGCTGACGAGCGTGTCCCTGGAGAGCGGCTGGCGGTGGAACGGGCAGCGCGGGTCGGCGGCGCACGCGGCCAGCAGCCGCCGCAGGAACCGCTCCAGCGCCGGCCGCCGCGCGCGCGCCACCGCCTCCGACGACCACAGCTGTCGCGCCGGAAACGCTATGGCCGACACCTGCGCAAACAACACATGTGACCGTGTATCTACCTGATAGGAACCACACCTACAAATCAAGCAATGCATTTTTGTTAAACAGCATTGATCAGTGCCACTATCTGTCACAAATTAAGCTAAGCTTGTACTATGTGTACCTGTTATATATTTTATAAACACTCAGAAAAAGAAATGTAGATTGGAGACACTACAGACACAGAAATAGACAGCATCTTATCTAAAAGCGCGCCCCACTGTTGAGTTGGTAGAATGGTGTTAGGGATTTGTGGGTATAATGGATACGTGCCCCCACGTTCGTATTCATCCGATAGGTGACCAAATTGATTAAGGTGAGGTGAGTACAGAGATTGGGCCGATAGTACCGATTTTTTTTAAGAAAGTGACTATTTTTAGAAAAACAGAAATATATTTCCTTAATCTGGAGGATATAGTGATATAACTGTTGTCAGAAAAGTAAAATAAAATAGTTTGTTCGATAGAAATAAATCGTAAAAATAGCTCTGAAATTTTCTTTTTTCGGATTTTATGATATTTCTATAAATGTTTAGCATGATTTTTTTGTTTATAAAAGTGTATATTGATAAATAAAAATAATATTGGTAATTCAATTAATTTAAGAGAAACTTCATTAAAAAAAAGTAGTTCCTCTTAAATTAATATTGAAACGCATTGTGACTTTTCTTTGTGGAATTGTTTCCGTACGACTTTTGGTAGTCCACGCTGTTTACTCTCATCAGAAACCGTACTTATAACGCTGAGATAACACATAGGGAAGTAGATACATACGTAATTTCACTGACGAGCATACCTTGCCTTAACTGCATCTATAAAGATACTTAGCCTACATGAAGAGGAGGCGCTTTTAGATTAGGCTATGTCTAGGAGCATACCTTGTTCCCATACGTGGACCGCATACAGAGGTAGAGGTCCCGGAACCGCCGGTACCTCCGGAGCAGCGAGTACCGTTCCCGCCCGAGTACCAGCCGGACCTCGTACTCGTGGTGGGTGCCGGCGCCGGCGCCGCGGGTCACGTACCCCACCACCGACACCACGCTGTCTGTGGGGACATCAAACACTAGGGGTTACAATTGTTCCGACAATATTTTCACTTCCATTGTTGTTTATGGTTCGTTTTGGTTTCGAAATGTCGGCTCTATTATGAAGGTCATACAGTTCAAGTCAATTAAACTGCATTTGAATGAGTAGAGCTGATATTTCCTTACTAATGGTGAATATGGAATATTTTGAGTAAACAAATATATTATATTTATGAAGTTATTGTTTAAAAATCAGGAAAATTACAGGAGATAATCAGACAATCTAATAAAAACAAAGATTATAATAAGTCAATGTACTTACCGAAGTTAATAGGATGCGTCAAGCCAATGGATAACGTCGGGTCCTGTAAATGAAAATATAGTAATTACAAAGTTAATATTTTAAACACTGTATGAGATATATCTGACTACTCCAGTTTTTCAGTCGTCAGAAGTTATTTTTTACTTCTCATGCTCTGAAAGTGCATATTTGTGCAGGATATAGGCTGCACAGAATCGAATTTGTGCACAAGTGCATTAACGTATCTACTCATAAATGTATCTATATTAAGGCAAAGGAAATGAGCCATACAGCCCAACACAATAAGAAGTTCATAGATAGAATTTATTATTTTATAATTTATTACTTTAGAATAAATAAAATAATAAATACCACCACGGGTGCCTATTTGGCTCCCGAGAACCGTTTAAACGGCCTCAAGGTACCCAGCGGAGGGATTAACCCATCCTCATTTCGCCGATGGTATTCGGAGGCAACACCTAACAAGTGGCGAGCTTGTTGCGGTGTTTATGATGAAATAGCCTGGTTGTATAAAGCGGTCACCCATCCCAGGCCGGCCTTGTTGTCATCTGCTTAACCTTGTTATCAGTTGCGCAGTGACTTAACAACTAGGCTGGGGCCACTTTTTTTTATTTTACAATATTTACTTAAATTTATTTATCTTATGTGTTTTAAGACATAAAAGATATTAAATGTAAACTCAAGTACGGGAGGTTATTTAATTAATTTCCTTCAGTATTTAAAACTGTACTAATTTTACTTTTAATTTTAATTAAAGGAATGTTATGTTATACTACTGTTTTATTTCCTCGCAATCGAAGTGAAAAGCAGAGTGTATAACTCGTCCAGAAAAACCATTTTATCCTCGACATTAAAATATAATCAAATAACTGTCAAATATTAAGTATTCATTCTCCGTACAAGTTGAACAACTTTATTTGGCGATTGAAAACTGGTCTAAAGGGAGATGACGGTGTCGGCCGGGATATAGTTGCGGAGCGGGTCGTGCGGGAGAGGTATGGGGGAGTACACACAGACCGGTAGAGGCACGTCGTAGTCCGTGTAGACGGGCATCCGGTCGCGGGAGATGACGGTGTCGGCCGGGATATAGTTGCGGAGCGGGTCGTGCGGGTAGTCCGACCAGGTCTCGGTGGGGAGCTCGTCGTTGGAGGTAGACACGTTGTCAGACGCTTCGGTCTCGTTATCTTTTAATCTGGGGACAAATTAGTTACATAAATAAACTCATTTATTTATATATGTATCTTTATTAGAATGATATTCCATTTAAGAACAGCGCACACCACAGAATTTTAGTTGGACGACAGTTTGATCGATAAGGGAATCAGTATGAGGAGATTTCAGTACAGGTTTATAAACATTAACCAAATAATATTTGTTATTTCTAGGCTGATTAATCTAAGTTATCTGCCATATCTGTATGAACTATAATAATACTACTTTTTACAGTACTGAACAAAATGCCCGATACACACACACACAAAGCCTTACATTCATACTCAAACACATACACAACATACTTATTTTTAGTTTTGTAACTTATATTAACATTACATTTAATGTTTTATTGTAATATTATAAGAGCCTGATTCCCACAAAACAGGGTAATTGCCATTGTACCCAAATATTATTACTATTATAATTAGATCGATTCAACGGTAATTGAAACCACAGTGTACAGCTAGTAGGATATAAAGTTATGCAACCTACCTCCGTCGGATAGGGTCCTCCACGTTATGGTTGTCGTCGGGAACCGCATCTTGCGTCACTTGCATGTCGCTCTCGGACAGCGTCAAAGATGGCGTCTCCTGTATGGGCGTCACCATTATGTTTCGAGAACGCCCATTGGTTGGCTTCTCGAAGAACGAATACTGTAACGCCATTTCCAGACGAACATACTTTCTTTGTAGCTCTTGTAACACCTGTAATAATAATACTGGTTTAACCTGGCCGCCTTCGTGGACTAGTAGAAGCCTTTGCGTTGTATCCTGAGGTTTCGGGTTCGATTCCCTCTTATGGCAAAGAAATATTAATAAATTTTTCTGTACAGTTTGTTATGATCTGGGTGTTTATAAATATAAAATGAATTTAGTATCATTGTTTCTGGTACAGACAATAAAATTATTTAAAAAATCATGACATGACATCAGCTAGAACTATAAATATCTCACTATGGAATCCCGGCGTTGATAACATGGATCATTTGCGGTCCGTAGACTACAGGTTAAAAACCCTGGTCTAGGCGGTGATGGTTGATACACAGTTACATACCGCTATCTGCCTGTTGAGTTCCTCCTTAGAGCAGTCGTTCTCCAGCGAGGATATGACCAACATCTTCTGGGCGGCGATCCGCTGGCACAGCCGCTGCATAGCTCGTAACGCTTCCGCTTCTGATACAGGTCTTCGGCTTGAACTCGACCCTGGATTCCAACATAAATACTATGCCACAGACAGACAAGAACAAACAGAAATGGCGGTTAAAACTTCAGCATTCACCAGTTTTTAAGGACTTACTACGACAATGTCTTTCTGAGGTCTCAATCTTCATTCAGGGGGCGGTTTCAAAAAAAGCAGTTAGGCAGTGAGTATATTTAAGTAGACTAGTATTGGAATATCGCTTTTATCGCCGCTTGTTTTGTTACCGCGTCATTTAGTTGGCTTAGTGAGATCGACTAAATTATTAACAATGTATTGATTGAGCTAATCAAGGTCATTTTTTGGTTACAATCATGTAGATACAAAATCATACTCCGTACTGAAATAAAAAAGACGTATGTTATGCTTTATAGCGACAAGGCAATTTAACCCATAAATACCTGCGATTCGCCTTCTGTATTTAGTTCTAGGATTCCTTTCCTCGGGAGTTTTGTCTATTGAGCTAGAAGACTGTCCGTCCCCTATCCGATCCTGTAACAATGTATTTTGTATAATGTATCCTGATAAATTAATTATTTATATATATATGTAGTGGTGAATTGGTTAGACCTTAGACTTAAACACACTTAGGTCCCTGGTTCAAACCCCAATGACTTTTTAATCTAAAAAAATATGTAAATCTGTTTAACAACATGACTATAGTGCCTCGGAAAGCACGTTTAGCTGTCGGTCCCAGTTTCACTATACCAACTTGTGAAACTGTTTATAGATGGGTTATTGAGTCTATCCAAACATCGCGACGAGCTAGCGTGTTGACGTTGAAGTGGCTAGCACTTGTTCGGTGTAGACTCATACCATTGGTTACGACGAGGTGGGATTAAAATCCCCTCCTCTGGGTACCAATGGACCCGGCACCCATATGGCGATGACCATGGATAGCTAATAACATTGTCTCTCTTAGGTATAGATAAAAGCCGAATCAACACAACATACCTTGTTATAGTCATCAGTGCTGGACATTTCGTCGCTGTCGTCACAGTGCCGCGTGTCGGTGTCCAGCGGCGTGGACACGTCCGTGGACATGGGCGTGGGTATGGGAGACGCGGCGGGTGCAGCCACGGGAGACGCGGTGGCCGTGTGGAACGTGTGATCCGCCGACGAGGGGGGAGACGCAAGCGGCAGGGGGGTTAGGTCCAGGGTTAGGCTGGAATAACATATTACATGTATAAATAGGGTTGATTAAAAAATAATCTGTTAGAAGAGTTGCAAGTTGGAGTATGAGGGGGGCGGCGGGGTAGTGCATGAGTATCAGGATTGAGGGGCTATAATTTGATAATACGAATTTGCTAATACATTTTATGCCAGTATTTGGTAAAAATCGAGCTCAAGTTTGTAGAAAATCCTCAGTGATGTAATTTGAAAGTAAAAATAAAAAAGTTTTAATACATGGGATTATTCTTTTTTAAATATTTCCGTTAATACTAGAACGGGTTGAAGTGAGTTTTGGGTGGTTTATATGTTTTTTTTTTTTGTTAATTAAATGACAATATATGGTAAATGATACCTACATTAGCATGAAGCGGTTATAACTGGTCCCTGTAACACAGGGTAACCTAGTATAGGAGCCAGGGATCAACAGTTATTTGTAAATATAAATATATAATTAATTAGGTAGGTACAAAATTCGTTTTTTTTATGTATGTCAATAAATAAAGCAACCCCCGGGCTAAAATATTATTATAATTATTACCTCATCCGCTTGTTTCTGAACTGGTCTCGTTCGTCAGCAGAGAGCGGCTCCAGGTCCACTTCCACGCGAGGAGTGGTCCGCAACACCAACTCTGATTTACTTCGCTTGACTGACTCGAACGGCTTATCATCTGGTTAAACAATTAAATATTGAACATTTTCCCACAATACAATATATGGAACCTGGTTGGCTCAGCGGATAAGCGCCTTGCCTAGCGAGGTTCGTGGGTTCGAGCCCCACCCACCAGGATTTTTTTCATTGCATTTTTATCTTTAAAAATTTAATATAAATATACACATAATGAATATACGTGGAGACCTAGTTGGTTAGACCTTGGACTTAAAAACACTAAGGTCCCTGGTTCGAATCCCGGTGTGTACTAATGAGTTTTTAATTAAAAAAATTATGTACATTTCTTTGACAACACCCCTATAGTGCCTCGGAGAGCACGTTAAGCTGTCGGTCCCGGTTTTACTATACCAACTTGTGAAACTGTTTATAGATGGGTTATTGAGTCTATTCAAAACATCGCGACGAGCTAGCCACTTGTTCGGTGTAGACTCATACCATCGGCTACGACGAGGTGGGATTAAAACCCCTCCACTGGGTATAGGCGGTCTCGGGCGCCATAAGGCACCCGTGATGATACACACATAAAAACATATACATGCACAATTATAAACAAACATATTTATAAGGAAAGAGCACTATTAATAATACAACATTATGACCCACCAACTAAGGCTAGCTCTTCGCGATGTTTGGATAGATTCAATAACTCATCTATAAACAGTTTCACAAGTTGGTATAGTGAAACCGGGTCGGACAGCTTAACGTGCTCTCCGAGGCACTAAAGTGGTGTTGTCAAAGAAATATACATATGTTTTTTAATTAAAAACCTCATTGGTACACATCAGGGTTCGAACCTGGGACCTAAGTGTTTTTAAGTCTAACCAACTCGGACATCACGTATATTTTCTTACATATTATTATTATATCACCTGTCTCCATCAAAGCCCCCTGAAGTCCGGCCTCCTGGGTGGTCAAGAGCTCCAGCTCGGCCTGCAGCCTCTCCACCTTGGCGCGGTGAGAGGCCACGGAAGCCACACGGGACTGCAGCTCACCTTCTAGCTCTTCTAGTTCCCTTTTCTGGTTTAATCATAAAACAATGAATATAATAGGACCTATTGTATGACTTAATCATATTAATATGTAAAAAGAAAATGGCGTCAATTATATCTTACAAAATGGCTGCCATATTTCGTAAACAACTTAGGTTCGTTATTTAAGTTAATTTGGAAACTAAAATCTAATGAATTTTATAACATGGATTTAACAGACTGTTTTTAATTACCTAGTTTTTTTTTTTTAGTTAAAAAAACTATTAAGTGTTGATACCCCTAATTAATATACATATACATTAACTTTTAATTGTTTGCAGTAAAATAATAACTATATTGTTTCCAACGGCTTATTTTACTTTAGCTATATCCTCAGGACGGAACCAAAGTCAATGCTTGTAGCATTTCCGTTAAAAATGGTTAAATTTTAACCAATTTAGGCATTTTAAATCATTAAAGCATTTTAATAATTTTATAACCAAATATTTCACTGATGACGCCGCTCTATTTTGAGCGGCGTCATCAGTGACAGTGACTGAAGTTCAAAAGTCGAACAAAAAATCCTATATAAAAATTTAACTCGGTAACAAACTGAATTAATAGATATTATTATTTTCTCTTCTAAGGACGTTTAAAAAAAACTATTCAAATGGTATTTAATAAGCCGAAAAATTGCACACCTCAAGTGTAATGTTTTAGGACATCACTAAATTATTTGTACTTAACCAAAAGTAAAATAGATGCTTGTAAAAGGAATAAAACCTTTAAATAATAAATAAACTATCTAAATAACATGATAGTCTATAAAATAAAATAACTGACATGTCTATCCACTGTCTCCCGTATATTCTTAGCGGTGCCTGGCTCGCACTGCTGCAGGAGATGCATGAGGCACTCTGTAGATCCTTCCGACTGGGGACTATTTTCCAAGCTAGGGGTCGCACTCTGAAAATAATTGGATCATATATCTCTAGGCTGATTAATTTTCGATCCATTGAAGAACAAATCCGCCGGCGTACCGATGAGCGAGCCAGCCAAATCACCTATATGCAGCTGTTTTCTTCGCGTGCATTATTAAAAGAAGATCACCAATATATAAAATTAGTAGTTTCGGTCAACACAGAGGCTAAAATAATAATATGTAGGTCAATTAAAACATTTTGCTCTGGTCACAAACTAAGCTCTAGGCTTGTACTATGTGTACCAGAAACAACTACATGCATACTATATTTTATAAACACCCAGACCATGACAAAAATATGTTTTGCAAAATGTTGTTTTGTTTTGGTGGGAATCGAACCCACGACCTCCTGATATTACGTCAAATGCGCAACCACTGGTCTACTGAGGCGGTCAAATCACTATTAGTTGCAGTTTAGTAATGGCCAATTCCTATAACATTGGTTAACGGTAATGATTCCTTATTTCTCAGTCATTTTTATATAAGAACAACGCACCGAAACGAGAACAGTGCGTTCGTAATTGCGAAGTACGACGTTCTCCGTAAAAATTAGTAATTATTATTTTTTGATGCAGAATTAAAATTATATTTTTGTCGTACATTGTATATTAATCTTTCAGTGTTAAGAGGCCAGGAAAAGGATTCCTGATCTCCAACGTCTAAAAACGTGTAAATGTTGTTTTCAGTGATATCAAGGTTTTTTTTTATGATAAAAGAACGTAGAGGTGTAAATATTTATCTTAATTATTAATCTTACTTAATCCTAATCAGATAGTCTTTTTTTATAAAAAATCTATTAACTTTTGAAAAGACACCCAAAGTTTAATTTATGATTCTAAAAATATTACTTTAGTTGTCATTTCAAAAGTTAACAGATTTTTAAAATAATAATTATTAAATTACGATCGAGTAAATAAAATCTACATCTCCATGTTCTTTTTTTTCCAAAAAAAAAACTTTATTATCACTGAAAAAAATATTTAGATGTTTTTTGACGCTCGAGTTCGCGAATCCTTTGCCTGTGCCTTAAAGTATTTTTTTTCAAATCAGAAAAAAAAATGAGTATACAAGAATATTTTAATAATACCGACAACTACAACAGAAAGATTTATTGTGTAAAATTATCAACATAAAAATAATAATTGAACTTTGACTAATAGCAAAGTTGTAATATTGGAAATACGTTAAATTAGTATGGGCGTCAAGTCGACTACAGCCACTACAGAGTACCAGTAAGAATACATAGTAATATCGAAGTAAAACGTGTATACAAGACATGAAACTAAAAATAATACATGGAACCGCCCTTAGTCCTAAATTAGCCTTTATAACGAAACGTCAAACATGTTCTTGCCGCTATATTCTGTTCTCATTTTAACCAATCAACGCTCAAATGATTGGTTACCTATATATATTTTTATTATTTGTATGGCGGCGGCCATGTTTTGTTCTCACGACTGGAAAGGCGAATTTAGGCCTTAGGGGGGCTCCCTAAATACTTATATCTCCACGATACAGAAACACTGAACAAGGGCCTTACAGGGAAGCTACATCGACTAACCGATCGACGTATCGATGGATAAAAACGTATTATAGGAATTATTATCTATGGGTAAAACTAGATTGCCGAGAAATGTCAAATCACATACATTTTATTTTCGCTTTCGATCAATCGACGTGTCTTTTGATAGATTGGACGTGTCGATCGGTATTTATGGCTTTCCGGTAGGACCCAGTAAGAATGTGTACTATAGAAAGTTCTTTAAACAAATATGGTTAACAACAAATAATAAACAAAGCAACTAAAATAACATTCATAAATAGCTTCTAAACTAAACTAGAGTTTGTAACCCAAACAGGATAAAGATCATTTGCAACTTTTTTTATTACTATTCATTATAAGAACTTTAGGGGCGGTTATCACCAAAATAATAAGCAGAGGTAATGTATAAGTAAATAAGCAAAATGATTAAGTTCCAAACACCGAACGAAATCCTATAGCTTGTTTACTGAACCTTGGGGTTTACAGCAAAATGTTAAAATAATAAAATAAACTTTATTTGCCAGAAAATCGAATTAACAATAAGACATTTTGTGGTCCACACACTAGGCTAAGCCTGTCCTGTGAGGCCTTACAGATTTAACCATGTAGAATTTTTGACACTAGACAAGAAAAGAAAAAAAAATGGTTAAAGATGATTAGTAAAGCCTAAATTTTAAATAAAATATATAATGTTATTTCACAAAGTTACGGGCTCCCAATCCTACCGCCAATGTTTAATTATTCAAAACCCTACTGCGAACGTCGTTTGTCTAAACGGGAATTGTATTGCGAGAGCTCCGACTTTGGGCAATTTCAAGAAAATTTAAGGGGATATTTGCTTTGCGTTGGTTATTTTTCCTTTCTTCACATGACATTAGCAGAAGTACTGTATGTTTGGATACGCTCATGTTGCCACTTCTTATTCCCACCTAGTCTACATATTAAACTTCTCATCCTATTAAATTTACTATGAAAGTTTACAACTTATAAGTTCAAAGTTTAGTCATGTTTCGGTAGTCTGTGGGTTTGCCGGTTTTCTGGGGACTACTGCATCGATTTCTTGTCGAGCTGGTAGTCTCCTATTTACAGAATAAGCGTGCTCTCTCTACGACCTCATCGTTGCTTTCCAACAGGCAAGATTGAGGTCAAACGCAGACTTTATAATACAAAGTAAAATAAAACTACCTACACTTGACGTTGGCGAAATTACACGCAATCCGAAAAAGCCATTTGTATTATTAAAATTTAAAATATATACTCCGAAGCCTGAAACTTTGTAATTTGTCTGCAAACCCCCTTTCTGCCGCTGAATAGTAACATCTTTACCCTGTGAGGAGCACGCATACCTCGTCCAGACAGTATCCTTGTGTCACCAGCTCCCTGATGCTGCTCCTCATAAACTCTTCCAGCTCCTGTCGCTTCCCCTCGACTTCGGCCTGCAGGCCATTCGCGTGGGATTCCTCATTCTCCGCCTATACGAAAATAACACTAAGTCCTACAGCAACAAAAAATAATTGGCCAAAAATAAAATATAAAAAGGAATACTACGGACATGCATATAGTTGCTTTTTACAATAATGGTACATAATGCTAAATAGCTGTACATATGTCTAAGGACCGATTTTTCAATGGTCAGATAAATTTTTTCGACAGATATCTTGTTGGGGAATAAATGATTTTGGCAGTTTTTTTATACAAGTTAACTGTTATATAACTTTATCTGACGATTGAAAAATTGATCCTAAGTAAGAAATATTGTAACACACATTTTACACGCCATTATTAGGCTATGTCTCATAAATATATTTATTATTATCATACTTGTATAATGTTACTTAATATTTATTATTTTATAGTGAAAGTTGATAATGAGTATTAAATAAAGCATAAAAACTAATAAATAAATAATCATTCCACTGAGCATTAATTTTCCAAACAACAAACATTTAAAAGCAAGTTCAATACATACACATTGTGAATGCGTATGACTCAAGTCCCTGAGCCTGTGCGCCCGCGCCGACAGCTCCCTCTGCCGCTGGCGTATGGCGCGGCGTCGCGTGCACCAGCCACGCTCCAGCGCGCGCCAGTCGCCCGACAGCCGCCGACACGCCGCCGCGTACGACCGCTCCATCGCGACACGTTCCTACCACACAACACTCGGTAACTATCGTTAGACTGTCGTATCGCGCGACGTCGCGTGCACCAGCCACATATAAACGAGAAACAACAACTTATTTATGGTGATCCAAATATAAAATAAATACCATCACGGGTGCCTTTTTGGCTCCAAAAACCTTTTAAACGACCCAGCGGAGGAACCAACTCGTCCTTATTTTGCCGATGGTATTGGGAGGATCCAAATTAAACGAATACAATAAACTAAAACACAACGTATAAACATCGTTTGACAAATTAATTAATGAGAAACTGTTTCCACTTAAAGCCGCGTCTGTCAATCAGCAGGCTAAGATCGGACCGAGTAGATTCGTACGAGTGAGCATTATAAGAGTGTACTAGGATATCTGTTGGCACTAACAAGTTCACTCGGATCATTTTACCGTTGTTTTTCACATTCATCATCGAAAAATTTCGGATTTTGTACGAAATAGTATTGGAGTTGTCTCAAGTCTTTTTAATAGCTATCAAACTCAAAACTTCGTATTAGGCGCTGCAAGGCCGCGTTCCTGACATCTTGTTTTTTATTCCTTTAACCTTACGTCCCAGAGAACCCCTTCAGCTTCATAGTTCTATAAATCTAGTTGTGTCACGCTCTGACCACTTTATTTTTGCAAAAGGCGCTTGCGTTTTGTCATTATCCGCCATTTTGTTTTACTACTGGTATACGAACGAGCAAGATACAAGTAAAGTGACAAAAGTAGATCACGTTCCGAGTCAACACAGATCACCATCTTCCGAGTGCGCTCGGATTATGGGTTGCCACAATACGAATTGCAATCGAGTAGGTATCACAGTCCACTCGAACCGAGCTTACTCTGATAGTCTCGCGCTCTTACTCTGATGTTAACGCGGCTTTAGTGCGGCCGCGAAGTGGAAACAATTACGTACCCTATACCACTTATCATGAACGGCAATAACAAACAGACAAAACCTTCTGTAACTAAAGTGTTCTTCAAGGACAATAAAAGATTTAAGATAGAAAAAACACACATTATCATATATGGATTTATTATTATCATACATGAACATGATCAATATATCCACCAGTTTTTGCCACGTCTACGCAGTAGTGGCCCTACAAGTTTTTCTTTTGCGAGAAATATACACTTCATTTGGTCCCCCCAATAAATTTTAATATTTTGCCACTGGAGGGGTCATTGTAGGAAATTTTACCTTCGTTCGTCCTTTACAAGTTGTAATGTGAGCCAGGTTCTCAGAATCACCGACATATATACTTATATCAAAGAATTAGGTAAACTAAACAAATCATGCAACTTACGCTATAGACGTGAATTAATTAATTCATTTATTCTAAATGCTTAAATATTGACTAATAATACTCACTTCGTCCAACTTCTTCTGCGCCTGTAACAGCTCTTCCCTCTCCCGGTGCCACCGTCTCTGTCTCTCCTCTTGCTGCAGCAGGAACTCTTGTCTCTCCCTCTCTAGCTCCTGTCTTTGGGCCTCGATACGTTCGCAACGTATCTCACTTTCGAGGTCACTAAAAACATACAACATTTGGTATGACATGCAAGAGCTTTTCAAATATCAAATACATTTTTTTTTAAGAGTACAGCATGTGGTTTTGTATTTACCTACAGGTAAACCAACCTACAAACACCAAAAAAAGGGGTTAAATAATACATTGTTGCATTACTCACTCCCATTATACCAGAAAAATGATGGTGACAAAGATGAATTTGTATTACGAGTATTTAATATTCTCGCTGGCTTATTAACATCAAATCAATTGCCTGCCCTGTAACAGCACCCTGAAAGGAGACCGCCGCAAAACTTTCTTCATCATCATTTCCATTAAAATTTTTATAAATTCTAATATAGTTCCTAATATTGTACTCGCTTTGGGAAATGAATAATATTGGTACGGGATGGTAAATTTGTGTTTATTGTTTTGTTACACTGGGGCTCTTATCGGGAGTGATCAAAGTTGTTTCAGAACAATTATTGATAGACCCATTCATGGACTTTGTAGGTCTGCTCACCACCAAAATAATAAAAGGCGGTTCCATATATGTGTTAGTTTGATACTGACGAGAGCGTGGTGTTGAGGTTCTCGGTGCTGGCGGCCAGGTCGGTGGCGGACCAGGAGAGCAGCGACAGGCGCGACAGGTTCATGACGGAGGCGCTGCCCTCGCGCCGCAGCTTGGCGGCCTCCGCGGGGTCGTTGTAGCGGAACATGTTGGTGCGGCCCAGCAGCAGAATGCACCCTACCGGACACATAAACAGATGCGAACATTTCAAATTTCTTTAGTCTTAAAGTTTTTTTTTTGAAGATTGGTAGTTAATACGCATGGGCGTATATGAGTTGTGCCTAACCTAGGGTGTTGGGTTACCCATTAGAAACTATAGGGGGTAGTCCCCTAACGCCGGACGGCACCTAATGCTAGACACTCTTATTATCTCGACAAGTTACAATGCGAATGATTCAAACACGGGTTCAAGGGGCGCGGGGGAGGGTAGCGGTATACGGTCACGTGATACAATTTGGCAGCGACGCACAAGGAGGCACTGAGAGCGGCTAGTGTTTGTTATTGGCGGGAAAACACTACATAAGATCCAGGTGAATGTTACAGCTAAATTTCTGTGTTGAAGTCTTTATGTTATTTGTCAATTAAAGTAGGGTTTCATTATTATTCGAGCTCTAATATTTATTTTGTTGATATTCAAAGGAGATTAGGTATAGGTCACGTAATTTTGACATTATACTGTCCCCTAGCTCCGGACACTCAATACTCCCTTAACGACAGTAAACAATATTATTTTTCTCGCACTTAGTTGTATTAATATAGTAAATTTTTGTACTTTATTTTAGAGGACAGAAGAACAGAGAGAGGTGGAAATGGAACAAACGAATAAGGAGGGACAATGGGACGCATTTTATAAACTGCGAAAGATGAAAAAAACAACAAATTGCGTGGTGTGTTTGAAGGACTTAGTCGAGGACTGGGTACTCCAGCTGTGATAGTGGGTAGGCTCACGAAGCATGTGCAGAGATTCCTGAATGTTCTGACGGCTACATATGTGTCCGATGCCTGATGTTTTATAAATGTCCGGTGGCAGGGGTTTGAAATTACACCTGTCCGGTACTAGGTAATTAATTAATAAAGTTACATTTTTCAAAATAGTTTTTATTTTATGTCTTGAAAACCTTAGGTGTCCGTCACTAGAGGCTTCCCCCTATGTAGGACACTTAAATAATTTCACATGAAAATAAATTCAATGAGGTAAGCATGTGCTATAACCGCCGCGAGATGTCTGGATTCAGTCCTCTCTGCGTCTGGAATCTCTAAACTAATAGTAACTGTCATATTGTAATAATTCATTATACTTACTATTATAGGTATATATTTTTTTATATTACAATAGGTATTTTTTATATATTTTTGGATGAGGTAATAACTTGTTATTACTATACCCTTTTATTATTATTTTAATTTTAAATATTTATTATTTTTAATGTAATAATTAGTTATTACTTAACATTTATGTTAATTTGTCTTATTTATTTTAAGTTATTTTGTTAACAGAGTTATAGAATACATTTCCATGTTTTTTTTTAACTAGTTGATGTTTGCGCAGGCCTTGGATTCAGCTATGTATTTGGCCCTGCAATGTAGTAGTATACGTATCCAGCGTATTTCCTCTTCTTTGAAGGTCATTGCAGTGGTGGCGCGTGTGCCGGGTTCTGGTCTGCACCCTAAGGGCCTGGTTGAGCAGAAGGATGGCTGACACATACGTTACGTCCGTGATCGGGTGCTGCTGTGGGGGCCTTGGATCTCCGCTGGGCACGCACGTTTGATTGTTATCATATAATAAGCGGAGATCCCGAAAAATCTTCTGCTGATAGGCCGGCGCTGGCATCAAAGAAATGTTGTGTTCTGTAATTCTGTACTTCCAATATTGTAAGATAGTATATCTGCCTGCCTACGCGTGCTCTTCAGTAGGATGAGAGTATATACCACATGCTATAAGCATAGGTGTATGTCAATAACCATGCAGGACCATGCTCCTCCGATGATAAGGTACATGTGGAACATCAGAGTTTTTTACTTGCTGGTACCTTTTTCTCCAGGGTGTCTCAGAGGCGATCGACTAGTTATCAGCGTTTGCGCCCTAAAAGATACCTTCCACCTATCTACTTGTAGGTATATTTTGATTACCTATATTAAAGTATGTATTGGGGCGAAGCTATGGTCTGTTGGGTTGGTCGCCTTGGTGGCACTTTTGCAGGGCAGTCTATCCTGACAGGTCAATGGAACCAGCTAACCACCTAGTCTTAAACTGGTTGATTATGTAGTGTGAGTTCGGTTGGTGTTTTTTTTTCTTCCCGCAAGGACAATAGTTTAATAGTTTACGATTTGTTTATTTTGTATTATATTCTCAACATTTGTCTGTGGGAGGAATGGCGACCTGGCCAAGTGCACACAGGACCTTATATATACTTTTTTTTTTGACTTTTCATAAATGCCTGTAAAAGTTTACAAGAAATAACTATTTTTGACTTTGACTGCTATGTCCATTAAATCCCGTAAAAAGAAAGAGATCCCGAGACATCGTACAGGTAATAATATTTCAATTTGGGAAAAGCCCTTAAGTGATGCTCATTTCATAAATAATCGTTGTTGTCATTGATATTGTACGTCAATTTTCGGGGGGGGGGGGGGGGGGGGGTATAGTTCTAGATACGCCCATGATTGTTAGGTAGTCAGTTAGTATCACCAGAAGCTGCCACAATAAATAGCGTGCAAATATTTAATAAATTAATGTTATTTTAGACCAACTGACCCGCGCAACTCTGTCTGCGTAACTTTAACCGTTTACGCAACAAAAGCACTCAAAAGTAACAAATTTTCACCGTTTTCCCAATATTTTTCAATGATGCTCCTCTCCTATTGGTCACAGAGAGATGTTACATAGCCTAAATAGCCTTCCTCGATAAATGGGCTATCCAACACTAAATATAGAAATTTCAAAATCGGTTCAGTAGTTTCAGAGATTACCCCCTACAACCATACCAACTTTACCTAATTAAGTCTTTATAATATTAGTATTAGACCATAAATGGAGTCGATCAATACATTGTTGTTTAACAACATTGTTCGCTCCCACTATTCCGGCTAAATGGTGCAGTTATGAAACATGCGGCGACAATTTGCATTATCCAACCGACCGTTTCGTAACCGCGCCCTGAAAGGAGACTACCACCTCGATATGAAATCAATGCGGTAGTCTCCTGAAAACCGGTGAACCCACATTTTTTTAATTTTTTTATTTAGGTCCAAAAAACTACCTTGACTGAGTTTAGAAGGCTTGTCTATAAGAACAGTATTGAGCCAGCATTGCGCGGTGACGGCCGGATGTAAGGTGGCGACGCCATCTTGTAGCGTGATGCGACAATGCTCCGGAAGCACGCCCGCCCCTGTCAGAACTATATCCGGTTGGGACGAACACTCCTCGCTGCCTATTAGGGTTTCTCCTTCCTGAGAATAAAACAGTTTTAGTTAGGAAACAGAAAAATAATATCACAACAAACATTTTTATATTAGCCGCCATCTTGTATTATTTAACTCTGCTGTTTATGTTAATAATGTAAATGTTAATACGAATTGACCCTCTCTGTAGACTAGTGGTTGCGGCTTTGGCGTTGTATCCAGAGATTGTGGATTTGATTCCCACCCATGGCAAAAAAAACTTTTTATGGTACACATAGAAGGTTAGAGCTTAGTTGTGGCAAAATGTATGTGATGTCTTTCATATAAAAAATTATAAAAATAATATATTTTTAACCTTCAAATGGTAAAGTGTAACACCGGTGGAGAGCAGGTTGTCATCAATGCCCACCAGATGGGGCATGTCAGAGTCCAACACAACCCCAAGCCCGCTCTTCCGGAGCCCCAAGGCCTTCTGCTCGTGGAGAATCTGTTGTGTTTCCCGCCATTTTTCTGTCCATTTCTCGGTCAGTACTTTCTCTTGTGCTTCCTTCTTTTGGAGTGTTGCCAGGACGCCGGCTTCTGCTTCGATGTGATTCTGAAATATTTATGAAGTTGTTATACAACTTTATACAGTGAAAGTTAGTATTTGTATAGTATTTTGAAGTATCTTGGCCTTTCAAGATCGGGCTTACTTTTATAAAACATGTTTCAAGATGGCGCCGACAGGATCGTATAGAATTTGGTTGGGTAGAGAGAGTAGAGAACACAGTAATATTGGGACAGGCTTCGCAGTCTCAAGTCCGGGAACGCTGCAGTTCACTCCCCTGCCTTCCAACTACATGATGAACCCGCCACCCACACAAAGAATCAATGGACAAGTAACAATATTGTCTTTAAAATCAATAAAATTCTAGTCACTTTCATTTTAGTTTTTCTCTAGGCCGTAAATTATTAATGGTAGGAAATACTGATTGAAGACCTTAGTTTGCAGACGCAACATTATTTTTGGTCCCAAGCATATACAACATACAGAGGACACAGTCACACAATAAGTTTATATTCAAACAAATAAGCTCTCCAATATATTCATATCAAATAATTCTGCTATGTTGTAAAAACCATGTTGAAAAAAATAATTTCATTTGATTTTAAATTCTAATGGTTTAAGTTTTATTATACACATAGGAAATTTATTGAACGGTTTTATTTTTAAAGGTATGCCTTTAAAAATAAAACCGTTGCCCGAAAGTTTTATGTAGTCTTGTTTTAGCACAATACAACTTGTTTTCATTTCTTAAGTTATAATTATGTTATTTTATAATCCCTCCGTTGGGTACCCTGAGGCCGTTTAAACGGTGATGGAATTTATTTATTTATTAAATACTTACAGAGTTGTGGGTGATCTGTGCTCGCAGGTTGTCTATCTCCTGCCGGAGCTCGCGGATGAGCTTGACGTTGGGATCCTCGTTGATGGTGGGCTTGTTGATGATGTTCTTGGCGCGGTTGGCGTAGCGGAGAGTCGACAACGTTTCGCCGTAGTTACAGTCCGCTGGGGATATCTGCAATAGAGGTTCCAGTATTTAAAACCTCTATGGTTTTTACTGTTCTGTAAAAACCATAGAGCAATTGGTATGGAACGATAAAAAAATTATGTGGCCATAGTGTGAGTTTTTTTTAACTATCTTATCTCGTTAATACTCTCCACAAATAAAATCGCTTTATATTTATATCCTGACAAAATAAGCTTACCTGATTGGTGAAAATTTAACGCAGTAGTATAGTTAACTGGATAGTAAACATTTAAAAAAACTCGTTGGAGCGAATGCGACTGTCCGAGGCGATCGCTGCGAGTGGTCGAGCATTATACGGATTTACCATCAAGCCCTCTTGAATCCTTAGACCAATTATAAGGTCATCAAGACCTATCCGTATTAACGGTTAGCAAGCAGCTACTACTGTTAAGTGACCACAATCTCGTCACAGTTGCCCTTCTCCCGTTGGAGGAAAAGAGAAGACCTATCAGCAGCTTCTGACATTATTCTTACAGATAGGAATGATAGTGTCGCGGTCTATAGCAAAATGCATGTAGAGGGGAGTGTTATTTTATTTTTTTATCTAATGACCCATACAGACCCACGCCGAGAAGTCCCGAGAAACCACGAGAAGCGATAATGTGAAATGTTTCTTGACTTCTCGTTCTCGCGCTCGGCTGTTCTCCGTTCGGTGTCGGGTTTTCTACCCGCTTTAAAGGGATTCTCGGACGAAAAAAAGAACGCTATCACATTCTCGCTCAGGCTCATTGTGACGTCAGCAGTGGTTATATGTTATTATTTTATTTCGCGCCCTTTTTTAGATTTGTCTATTGAAAATGTGAGATAACGATTTAGAATTGAAGTTTGTGCAACATTTTCTCCTCTTTTTGATTTTTTTAAATTACAAGATCATAGTATTAGAAATTATAAATATCACACAAGACCCTGCAAATAAATAAATACTGAAATATTAACAAAAGCTGTAAAGTTAAAACTAAACTCACTGCAGCAATCATGATAGTCTTGGAGTTGCCTCCCAGCGAGTCCTTTAGCAGCCAAGTGAGCACGGAGTCCCGGTAAGGTATGAACACCTTCCTGGCAGACCGAGGGGTCCTGTCCGCTGCCACCTGACTGGACTCGGCCAGCGCGGAGATGACGGAGCCCAGCGTCACCAGAGACTTGTTGATGTGGGCACCTTCCACCAGACGCTGCCCGGTCGCTCCGGTGGCGTCGGCGCGTTCACTGGTAATGATCAATTGTTTATTGAGCAAATCTTAGCATAGGCACAAAATATTAAGGCTGAGCTTTACAAAATTGAAGTCTCTGTAAATGTAACGATTAAAGTTTAAAATGGCGGCAATAGTACCAGCTGTCAATCGAAATAAATTTGGTAGAAACGATACTACATATCTCTTATTATAATAGTTACATAATTACACAAGTTACCCAAATTGGGCTGGATTCTTTAAAAAAGTATCCCTAAACCCCATACTAGGTGTTGACTGGCGTCAAAGTCAAAATATCCAATTGCCACATCCATTGTTTGTGATGTGAAATTTGAAAACCTGTTTATTAACATTTGCATGCTGGACTACAGTTAAACACGAGAACTTACTTTTTAAGACCACCTAATTATATGTACCGTGTTTTTATGGCAAATAAATGATTTATGATGGACTACATCAAGAGTTCTTGGTAAAACAGTTAGCGCTTAACCATGCTCACCAAACAATAAAGCACTTTAATGATGTTACATCATTTATTTAGTTTGTCTAACTGTTTGTGATTTTTTCAAGTGAGCCTTCAAGACCATTATAGTTTTTATAAAACACCGAGACTCTTTTCATAATATTTCGCTATTCCTTGTAGTTTAGGATTTGGCCTTGAAAGCCCACTTGAAAAAATCACTGTATAAGTTACGTCTAGTTTTGTTTGGTGTTGGAAAACTTGTGTACATCATTAGAATTTTGTAACAGAAATATGTAACAATATGTATAAATTAAGTTTTCACAGATTATCAAAGTTATTTATTAATTTTATTATATTGAATTGTTGTTAAAAAATAAAATAAGCAAGTAAGTATATTAAATGTTGTTTTGTGTCTTGAAAATAAGTTAGGACCTCTTTAAGGGATGGAGACTCTTTTGAGAAGATTGTTTTGTTTGTTTCAGATAAAGCAAAAACCATTGAACCAATTAAGCTCTATTATCAACGAGTAACATGGACGGTATTTTTGAATCAAATGGCGAGTAAAACCGCGTGGCATATCTACTTCCAAATATAATAATTAAATATATATTATTTAATTTATTTTTGCTAAAATAACTTTAGATTTAACTTGTAGCTTTAGGAGGTAGGGACCCAAGGTGTGTGAGAGAGATGTAACATCTAACCTGCCAGCCAGGTCGACCAGATGCACCTTGGAGACGGTCTCGCTGGGCATGTTGTTGTGGCGCAGATAGCTGGCCTGCACGAACGTGAGCGTGAAGATAGCGTGCGAGCGAGACGACACATCGTTCATCTGGGTCGAAGCCGTAGTGCGTTGCCGGTTCCCACGATGCATGCATTCCTGAAATAAACAATATATTATAAATATATATATATATATATTAGGTGGTAGCGGGGACTCTATAACTTCCTTAGACCAACCGTCCGTTCCCGTTACCGCCGCTCATGCAGATGCAAACACCGTCAAGTGGACTAGTCATGTTTCGGTTTTAGTCTTTGGGTTCACCAGTTTTCAGGAGATTACTGCATCGATTTCTTTGCGAGCCTGAAAGGAGACTACCACTCCTTTCAGGCTGCGGTTACGAAATGGGTAATTGAATTGACGGTAAGTCAGCGAGTATATTAAAATATACACGTAATGCAATTCGGCATTGTCGCTCCCCATTTCGAAATCGCATCATTTAGCCGGCATAGTGAGAGCAATCAATGTTGTTTAAGAACAATTATTGATTGACCCCATTCATGGACTTTGTAGGTCTGCTCACCACCAGTTAGATACAAAGCCACATGCCGTGCTACCGCCGTTTTACCGAAGTTTATGCGATTTTTTGATATTTAGAAAACCGAGATCACTACGTCAATGGTACACTTCTCGAACTTAATATCACTATGAATAAATAATATCCTGTATAAATTAATATGAAAAATATAACACTAATACGTTTTCGGGCTACTCTCAAAGATTTTTTTTTAGTTTTACTGTCCGACTAAATATTACTCACCTGAATGTCATCATAGTCAGAGACCAAATGCTTGGACAGGTCTTGCACATAGGGACCCAGCTTGGGATGCTCCCTGACTCTGAGAGAGTGTCCGGTGTCTCCCGAGAGCAGGTCTTTTACTCTCTCATTGTAGATCTCAAGGTAAGACACTTCGGTGCGATAGGACGCCCCGGACTCTTTGCCGGCGGCGACGCGGGAGAACAGCTGCCGACATATTCTTGGAATGAGGCCTTGGTATTCCTGTTAAATACGTTTAAAATTATTGAATATATAAGGCCTTCAAACCTACTTTGCGGTCTCAAATCCGGGAACGCTGCAGTTCATTCCCCTGCCTTTCAACAACGCGATGTACCCGCCACCCGCACGGTGAAACCATGGAACTAAAAACATTGTCTCAGTCTCTATTACGGATGCCTTACACGCTTGAGACCGCCTTTGGGTACCTAGCAGGGGGTTTTATCCCACCTAGTCTATGTTTGGATAGCCACAATTTCTTATCTATGAACAGTTTCACAAGTTGGTATAGTGAAACTGGGAAGTACTATATGCAATTTCAAAAAGGGCACATTTCGCATTTTTTGGCAATTAAGTTTTTTTCATATCAATGTGTTCGAAATGTTTCCGTATGTGACTGTTGCGAAATTATTTGTCGCCACGCCATTACCTAACAGTAGAATGAATACTAGATAATAATGTGGCCTTTCGAACATATTGGGATTTTAATAACATTTTAGAACACATTATTGATATGAAATCTAAAATGTGAACTTTTCGAAATTGCATATTTAATTATAATTGGTACTTAGCGAAAACTGAACTAGGTTGTCAACGTAAAACTAAAAACTTTTATAAAAAAAAGTTTATTTTATTTAAAAAATGTACGGTGGGTCATCGGCTCTAAAGGTTTAATACACGTTGGCAATAGGTATTAAACCTCGCTGTCCCCTGTACCCAAAAGCGGGTAACGTGAGCCCGCCCACATAAAGAGATAATGCCTATTAAACAATTTGTATACAAATATAATCTGCAATACATAATACAATTGAGATTATCACATTGTGAGGTTGCTATCTCTACATATAACAATAATATATTATTGCACGTGAGATATATTGTGATAACATATATAAATAGTCCGATATTATAAACAAACATAGTCATAATCATTTTCATGAAATTACTAATTATTTTCAACCAAATTAATATAAAGTTCAATAAAATAATATGTTGAACCATTGCACATATTGCTCTGGTCACCAACTAAGCTTTAGGCTTGTACTATTACTACTTAGGCTTGTAGTAGTACTATTGTACTTATATTTTTAGCATGACTATATTTTTCTATTGATCTATTGGAATTTTCCTTGCCCTTAAAATATACTTGCTCTAAAAACATAGGGATTTGATTCATAAAGGTGTCTAAGGCCAGTATTTATTTGTTCTCAAGTCTTCTCTTTAAATCTTTCTGAATATCATGTTTTAGAAAGAAATATATTGACAGTTTATTATATTTGTTGGTAACAGGAAACTGTCTATGCTTCTGTAACTGTATCCATACAATTAGTTTTAATAATAATCTTTTATTTCCATCATAAAGTTTTACAATTGCTTTACATGAATAAACTTAAAAATTTGGTAAGTTTTGCTCTTCCAGTATTTCTCCATTATTGTAATAGAATAAAAATAATATTTTGGTTGGTCATTGTATTTATTGATCTTTCAGTTGTGGACATTATTTTCTTATTAAAACAGAAAAAAAAACTTTTAATATTACAAAAAATATTACAAATGCAAGATTTATTTGTACATAACCAAAATAATTGAACTATGACTAAGAGAAAAGCCAAGTTGTAATATTAGATGTGCGTTTGTATGGACGTCAACGCGACTGGGAAAGCCTTAAACCTACTACTATGCCTTGTCTCCCTTCCTTAGAACTGATCCAAAACCCGCGCAGTGAATCCATGGAGACCTCACAAAATTGTCTCATTAAACTTACCGAAGACCCCATCATAGTAAAGGTCTTCCCGCTGCCCGTCTGTCCGTATGCGAACACGCAAGCATTGTAGCCCTCGAAGGCGCTGTCAATAACATCCAGCCCCAAGTCTGCAAACACCTGGGGAAAAGACACAAAAGCCATCAAACCCAAAAACCACTATGTGTTCACTTGGTCAATACACATCATTGATATTACATTACCTGCCATCTGGGCTCCATGGTAAAATAGCCCATACAGATGCAAAAACCGTCAAGTGCCCTAGTCATGTTTCGGTTTTAGTCTGTGGGTTCAGCGGTTTCAGGAGACTACTGCATCGATTTCTTGTCGAGGTGGTGGTCTCCTTTCAGGGTGCGGTTACGAAATGGGTAGTTGAATTGACGATAAGTCAGCGAGTATATTAAAATATACTCGTAATGCAATTCGGTATTGTCGCCCCCCATTTCGTAATCGCATAATTAAGCCGGCATAGTGGGAGCGATCAATATTGTTTAAGAACAATAATTGATTGACCCCATTCTTGGACTTTGTAAGTCTGGTCACCACCAGATAGATACAAAGTAACATGTCGTGCTCCAATAAAATAAAATAGGGTGCCTTAACAAGCAATCTCTCAAGAAAAATAAAGGTATTGATCTGCACAAATTATTGAAATGCCAGTATAACTACAGATGATTTTTTTAGAATGGACAGTAAGGGCGGGTACCTTAACCATTATAGTTACGAGAAAACTTTCCTAGGAAACCATCCTTACATTTTTGAGTAATGCTGAACTGCTGCTGCATACGAACTATGCTAACTGAAAAAAATTACAGTCAGCCAGAAAATTATAATTTTACCCAAAAACTTTTTTTTTAATGCCAATCGATCCTGTTTCTAATAATGATCATAAATCTCTACTGGACCGACTGAAGTTTCGAGTACTAGAAATGGCGAAAAACTATTTTCCATACATTTTATACGGAAAAACAATTAATCAACTCGAAATATTCTTTGTTGCCAAACGATCCTATTTATTATCTAAATATATATAACTCAAAGGTGACTGACTGACATAGTGATCTATCAAGGCACAGCCCAATCCACTGAACGGTCCGGGCTGAAATTTGGCATGCAGGTAGATGTTCAGGCATCCGCTAAGAAAGAATTTTGATAAATTCTACCCCCAAGGGGATAAAATAGGGGATGAAAGCTTGTATGATAAAAAAATAACTATTCCACGCGGACAAAGTCGCGAGCACAGCCAGTTGTCATTAAAAGACTATTTTAGGTCAACTGAAGTTTGAGTACAGAAGCTATGGTAGTACAAGACCTGGTTTATGTGCAGGGGGCATAAGATACATTTTACAGTTTTTGTTAAGCCGGCCTAGTGTCAAAAGTCATAATCATTTATTTCACGTAAATCTTTACAGATATTTATGAATAGTGGCATACTGTACCTCTCTACAAGCAAAAGTGCCTACCGAAGTAGAAAATCTTAGTTGTTGCTTCTACAAAATCAGAACTAAAATAAATAAAAATAAAATAATTGTAACATGTTTTTAAACACTAGGTAAAATTTAGGTGATCTACGAAATAAATTTCTCAAAATGAGCCATTTTCATAAATACATATTGTTTTTGTACTGAGCACGTAGCAGCCGATAACTTTTGTGGATGGATATCATTTAAAATCCTTGTTAACGCATCTTTCAGCTCCTGAAAACTGTTTCTTTTTGTAGACTTTTTACGTAGACTCACAAAAAAAAACGTTAAGTAAGAGGTGTTAGATCGGAGCTGCGAGGTGCCTACCTAGTTGGACCATGTGTACGTATTTACTGTGTCCCAAATTGCCTATTAAAACTGGAACGAGTAAGGCGGCTATTGTGTGGCAGAGCGCCATCTTGCTGAAAGTAAATTTTCAGTAAATCCACCTGTATACCAGTATAATATATAAATCTAATAGAATATAAAAATCTAGTTTATAAAATGTGTACCTCTTCCTGTGCGGCATAGTGAGAATCATTATTGTCGAAAGACCAATAAGAGTGGTCAAATGTAAAGTCTTTGTACTTTTCTCGGCTGCCATCATTTTCTTTGCTATTCTGTAATATCAAAAAGCTTATATTATTAATTTGTAGATCCAACTGTTTTTTATTTTACATTGTGTTTATTAGGTATTAGTTAGGTATGCTATAAATAAGTATATGCTGCATAATAGTTGTCAATACAAGGAGTATTTCAGTTGTACCTATATAGTTAAAAAACAGTAAATTTTATTCAAGATACGGAGTACTTTTTGTACAACTTTATTTAGCTGCTTTATTCTGTAATAAGATCAATTAGGTTGATATTGTTTAATAAAGAATTGCATTTTTTAATAGCATGACTTTAACTTATACAAATAACAACTGTTTAAATAATTTTACTGGATTATACAACTGTATAAACATTTCATAACTTATTAAATAACATACTGTAGTAAATTATACTTAATATACTTTATAGCTAAAATGTTTAGCTATAAGGAATGGTTATTTAGTGCATTAAATTAATACTTGCACCAGTATTTGTAGAAACTTAGAAGTAGGTTTTGTTTCTCTTTTTTTTAGCAGTAAAATAAATAAGGGTAAAAGAGACAAAACCTATTTTAACTAAAGTGTTCATCAAGGACTTCATAAGCTTTTGTGAATATTGTTTAAAAAATATATGACTAAATAATTAATAAATACCATCACAGGTGCAGATATGGCTCCCAAGAAACATTTAATTAAATGGCCTTAGGGTATCCAACGGTGGGATTAACCTATCCTCATTTACGTATAGTATTTGGATTTAACACCTATCAAGTGGAACACCTATGGTATTTGGATTTAACACCTAACAAGTGGGGAGCTTGTTGCAGTGTTTATGATGGGATAGCCTTCTTGTATAAAGCAGTCACCAATCCCAGGTCCGGCCTTGTTTTATTGAGTAAGTTTAAGGTAAAATCAACCTAAGTAAATCCATGATTAAACAACAGCTGTTGTATAACAATATATTACCTATGTGTCTTCACTAATATACTTTGTAAAGCCATATTAGGGAAATAGAATGGCATTAATAAAGGTTATTTGTTTTATAAAAGAAATAAAAGCTCAATAGAAATCATATAAAATAAAAATATACAAACTTTTACAGGTATCAGTCTTGTCTTTTTTCCTTCCATTTGAACTATCAATTTTGCATTCATGTCCTTTTCCCTGAGAAAAAAAAACACATGTGTTCATAATAGCTTATATTATTATAATGCATAACATAATACATATCTTAACAATATAACAAAAGATAATTAATTTTAGTGCAAATTGCTTGGGTCCTTTGATCCAATTTACCGCCTCTGTAGTGTAGACTAGTGGTTGCGCCTTTGGCTTTGTATAGGGAGGTTGTGGGTTTGATTCCCACCCATAGCAAAAAATATGAGTATGTTTTTCCATACAGTTTGTCATGGTCTGGGTGTTTATAAAATATAATATGTATTCTATTATTGTTTCTGGTACTTATAGGTACCTAAAACTTAGTTTATGGCCACAGCAATATGTGTAAAATTGTCCTACAAATTATTATTAGCCTTTCGTATGCTTAGTCCCGTATCCGTTCTAGCCCCCTTGTATGCTTTGTATTGAAAGAAGGAACCTGAGTATTTTTAAATGATCTATCAGAGTAAGCACTCCCAACTTTATTGGCTTGGGGTCTCTTTAATACTAAAATGGCTGAACAAGTAAAAAAAAAGATATAAAGTTTAATTATAGCTTCTTTTAAAAATTATACAATTAAATAAGTAGATAGCAACATACATATCATAATCAAATTCATATTTTTTAACAAGTTATAGCTTATAGCTTATTAACTGGAAGAATAGTAATCAATCAAATAATAATTACTCATTGAAAGTGTTTTCATTTTCTTGCTTCCTACAAGTAATTAGCATTTAAGAGTGTGAAAGTGAAATAAAAAATTAACATAGGATCTGTTTAGAATACATAATAATATAAAACTACTCTAGAATCATTAACAAATGAAACATTTAAAGAATTTCTGACTAAACAAATAATAATTATGTTAACTTTGTTTGTTTTGATACTTTGTTTGTCTACAGCCAACATAATCAATGAACATTTACTTCATTCAAAAGCAAGCAAAGTTGATATCTTATTTAGGAACTTTCATCACTTCGGTAGATTTAAGCAAATCGCGCTCTAAATGCAGCTGAACCGTGAAAGTCATTGTCATTTGGCATGACATCACTGGTCTTTTTGTACTTTCAAAACAGCTACATACAAAAAATACTCAAGCAACTAGGCACACAAAGCTTTATAATGAATTAAAAATATATCAATGCGTAGGTATGGGACAATGGCTAGTCTATAAATATTTTTTTACGATGCAAGAAGTAAATTACGGATAACCATACTTTGTATTTTGTTATTATAAACTACAGATAAAATTGATTATCTTAGAAATTTATAAAGAAATACCTTTGATTGAAGGGCCGAACCCGCACAGCTACTTTTACTGATGCCATTGTCACTCATTATTTTACTAATTATTAAACAATTTTAATTAAAATTACAAACAAATACGACATCACATCACAAAAGCGAGTTGACATTTTTTTGTTTTGTTTGACAGCTAAACGCAATGTTGCCAGACAGGTTTACCTCTATGCTTGCGTTCGTTTTGGGACAGAAACATGTTCACAACGATCACGATGTATATTTATGCGTTTTTTTTGAGATTTCGGCGGCAAAAGTGTCATTTTGATCTGCCACATTGGCCGTTTTTTTTGGCCCAGAATGCTACCGTGAACTGGGGCTTTATTCCGAGTTTTGACAAGTTCACCGTCGCGCATTTTGCGTAAAGTACGGGTATTGAAATGTAAGTTCTATCCTGTTAATTATAAAGTTGAAATTCTAATGCTCCATAAATGTTCAAACTTGCGAAGAATTCGTGTATTTCAAGATGGCTGCATTATAATAGCCAACCTAATACATACTATATAACCATTGGAATAGAGCTTATATTTCCATATTTATAGTTTGCGCAACGTCTTGTCGTGATTAGCGGTTGCAAACTCGGAATAAGGCCCCTGATCACAATGACCCAAGTCGATAGGTGAGGCGTTGTGAACATATTTTGACATTTGTGGTTGTAACAGTTGTTGTTGTTTTAAACGTCGCAGCCGTCTTATATTTTTAGGATCAAATTTATTGTATTTTAAATCGGAATGATTTTAGAAAGATTTCGCAACTAAGCGTGCGTTCGTTTTGGGACTAAAAAATGTTCACAACGATCACGATGTATATTTATGCGTTTTTTTTGAGATTTCGGCGGCAAAAGTGGCGATGTGATCTGCCACAATGGTCGTTTTTTTTGGCCCATAATGCTACCGTGAACTGATCACAATGACCCCAGTCGATAGGTGAGGCGTTGTGAACATATTTTGACATTTGTGGTTGTGACAGTTGTTGTTGTTTTAAACGTCGCAGCCGTCTTATATTTTTAGGATCAAATTTATTGTATTTTAAATCGAAATGATTTTAGAAAGATTTCGCATATAAAATTAATGGATTGTACGATTTAACCTATATTTTACTTGACAAGTGACAGTTGACAGATTCGTGATAACAACTGCGTTCGATTTGGATAGTGGTAATTGTGGCATTGTGATTGATATAAATACGGTTTCGAACATATAAAATACAGGGGCCTGACCAAAGAACACGATTGCTAATCAAATCGCCTTATCGATCGATAAAAATGTATAGGAATTTTACTCTATGGGTAGAGTCCGATCGCCGAGATACGTCAAATCCCATACATTTGGCTTTCAATGGGTATTTCGATTCGATTATCGATCGGCTCTTTGGTAAGGCCCTTGGCCAAATAGGCCATATATAATATGTGCGTTCGAGTTGGCTATTATTTTCGCCCAAAACGCCACCAAACGTAATAAATGCTATGTTCGGTATTGATAAGGCTGAAGATAAAAGACCCCTTTTCGTCATGACACAAAAAGAAAAAAAACGTCTTGTTGTACTTTGTTTGTACTTGCGTAAACTATAAATATTGAAATATAAGTTCTATCCAATTAAATATAGAGTTGAAATTCCAATTCTCAACAGATGTTCAAACTTGCGAAGAATTCGCGTATTTCAAGATGGCGGCATTATTATAGCCAACCTAATACAGACTATATCTCCATTGAAATAGAACTTATATTTCAATATTTATTTTTTACGCAACGTCTTGTCGTCTTTAGCGGTTGCAAACTCGGAATAAGACCCCAGGGGCTTTATTCCGAGTTTTGACACGTTCACCGTCGCGCATTTTGCGTAAAGAACTATTACGTATTGAAATGTAAGTTATATCCTGTTAATTATAAAGTTGAAATTCCAATGCTCCACACATGTTCAAACTTGCGAAGAATTCGTGTATTTCAAGATGGCGGCATTATAATAGCCAACCTAATACATACTATATATCCATTGGAATAGAGCTTATATTTCCATATTCATAGTTTGCGCAACGTCTTGTCGTGATTAGCGGTTGCAAACTCGGAATAAGGCCCCTGTTTACCAGAAAAATTGGTGTTTTGTTTTGTAATTTAGACTGCGTTTCATTAGCTAACCCGTATTTCATGCTAGCATGAAAATCAGCTGTTTTGGCGTTTTATTTAGATCATGTTAACATATGTTAGTATTTTTAGCATGCAAACGTAACGATAAAATTACCACAAATACTGATTTCTGATACTGCCATTAATGCTGCAATTAAATCTAAAAAAAAAATCTATTTCATCATCTGCATTATCATAATTTCTTCCAGAAATTAAAATGTTTTTATAGTTTGTATTTCCAAAAAAATTTTCTCCATTATTCAGTAAAGTAAATAAAAAACTAAAATCTACAAAGTAATTAAACACATAAATTAAAAAAAGTATATAAGAAAACTAAATATTTATAGTTCGAAAGATAATTTTATACACATCATCGACACCGAAGCAAACAGACGTGTCCTACTTAATGTGACTCATACTTAGAATTAATAAAATAAAATAAATTTTAAGCATTAACCAAGCCATATAAGTGTTTGTAGTGAAATTGTGATGTTATTGTGAGTTTTAATTATTTATTGTTAAACAAAATTTGATTTTTTAATGGATGATAGTCCATTTAATCGGAGTAGTCGGACTGCGCGAAGCCCACCACCGACCAGAAAACAGCCTGAAGCTATGGATACGGGTCCATCGCGTCACGTCGAAGATCCGGATCCACCAAAATGCGAAACGGCAAAAGCCCTACAAACGTGGCTAACAGACATCGAGGCCTGCCTTAATGATATCTGTTTAACTGCAAATGATGGCAAGCTCAACACGGACCAAAAACTAAAAATCAACACCACAAGTCGAAAAATAATGCATGGCGTATCTCAGTTGGCAGTAGAATACCAGGAACTGAGATACAGATACAAAAATGCAGTTACCAAGGAGAAGGATCAGCAGGTATTCAAAAGCTATATTGATGAGCTAAAGGACCGTAGAATTGGCCGCCTTGAAACCTGTACTGACAGAGAGCTTTGCCGACAAGGTAAAACGGCAGAACAATACCTACCTTCGGCCCGCTACCACAAAAAGCATTGCAATATACCCTCTTGACCGCGAAGCTAGCAGCGAATCAACAAAAAAATTGGTGCAACAAATAATTAAGCCCGATGAATTGAAACTGCAGGTAAGAGGGCTTAGGAAAACAAAAAACGGTGGTGTTATCATAAGTACTGAAACAAAAGACGACTTAGAAAAATTAGCTCAGTCAAAGGCGCTTAAATCATCGGGACTAAAACTTGAAGAGCCCAGTAAGCGTAATCCGAGGATTACAGTTATAGGTGTGCCCAGTGGAATGGATCAGAAAGAACTATTTGATTGTATATACGACCAAAATATCACGGAAAAGCACCCGAGCATAACTCGAGAGGAATTTCACCAACTTGTGAGGTTTAGTCATAAATCTGGCAAAAAAGAAGCAAACACTGCCAATTTTGTAATTGAAATGCCCGCCAATATACGACGCACCCTGATAAACCAAGGGCGCATCTACATAAACTGGAGCTCGTGTCCTGTGAGGGATTTCACACTAGTGACTAGGTGTTTTAAGTGTCAACAATATGGTCATGCAGCAAAATTCTGCAGAGAAAAAGAATCCACTTGCGGTCATTATGGCAATCAAGGTCACTCTATTCAAGAATGTACAAAGAAAGATAGCACTGGTATTTGTGCAACGTGTCATTGTTTTAAAAAACCTTCAGCACACAAAACAGGTAATGAAAATTGTCCTGCTAGAAAAAGTGCAGAGATTAGGTACGTAAACTCAATTGATTATGAAGGCGCCTAGAGCGCCACCCATCTCAATTAGACAAGCTTCAATATGGGTAGACAAAAAAATCTTAGGTTAATTTTTCTCAATGTTGGTTCTTTAAACACTGGTCAAGACGAGTTTTTTAACATGATGAACACTATGAACCCTGATATTATCGCACTGAATGAAACTTGGTTAAAACCAGGCGAAAAAGGACCCAAAATTCCTGGTTACAAATTTCAACACAACCCAAGGACAGATGGAAGAAAAGGAGGTGGAGTTGGCTTTTACACACGGGAAAATATAAAAGTTAAAATTCTTAGGCATCCGGAAGGCACTCTAGAGCAAATGTGGTTGGAACTACACCTTCAGCATACGAAAAACATAATAGGTACCTTTTATAGACCACCTCGTTATAGTGTCGATACAATGATTGAAGAGCTCGGAGATTCATTCGTATCGTTCAGTAATGCCCAACATATTATCTTAATGGGGGACATGAATATAGATTTTCTCGCCCAGCAAACATATCTCACCCATAATATCACTACATTTTTTAACAACTTCAACTTAACCCAAACGGTAAAGGAACCAACAAGAATTACCAACAATACACGCACTTTGATAGATGTTTTGTATACAACGTGCCCAGATCATATTATATCCCAAAAAGTTATTCATAACTATGACTTAAGCGATCACGGATTGGTGTCTACAGACATGAAATTCAAAGTACCTCGACTAGAACAGAAATGGATTATGCGACGAAATTTATTAACCATAGACAGAGCAGAGTTTGATAATGATTTAAAATTAATAAATTGGGATGAAATAGAACAGTTAGATACAGTAGACTCTATGGTTAGTTTGTTTAATAGTAATATGTTAAACTTATACGATAAACACGTTGCGTTGACGTTTGTGGTTAATGCACGTTTGGGATTTTTCTCTCTAATATAATTATTTTATTTGCGAAAAGAAAAGTCAATTAATATTCCTAGTGTTGTGAATGTGTTGTGTTGTGGTTTTGTACTGCATGTAAGTGTTTACTGTATTCCTTAATCTCGAATTATGGAACCAATTCCCCCTAAACCTCCCGATCCTGTTCTGACTCCGGATTTGGAGTCGGATTCCTCTCTCACTTCCCCAATTATGTTTTCTCCAATTCCAGAAAATTTTCCGATAAGCCGTAAAAGGCAACTAGTGCCTTCTAACGACTCAACGAATCTGCCAAAAAAGTTAATTTTGGATCCATCGAATACTCCGTCGTCCATCCAGACCATGTATTCCCACCCTAGTCTTGATGCATACAACCGGAAATACTCTGATTCGGATAGTGGCCCTTATATCGTACACGTAACACGCGAAGAGTCAACCCCAGATGCGGGCTTGACAATCAATAGAATCAAATTTAGTCAATTCCTAGTCCAATCTAATGTCCAGAATGTAGTGCTAGGTGGAGTAAAAACGATAGGCAGAAACAGAATATCAATAGAATTCTGTTCTGCAAAAGATGCAAATAATTTCTTAAATCTACCCTCCCTTCAATCTCTAAACTATATTGCTTCTATCCCTACTTTCCAAATTTCTCGAATGGGTGTTATCCGCGAAGTCCCACAGGAAGTACCCATTGAAGAACTGGCTGAAAATTTAATTCTTCCTTCAAATTGCGGTATTGTTCTAAAAGCAAGGCGTCTTAATCGGAAGACTTTTGTATATAACTCTCCTGTATGGATACCCAGACAAACCGTAGTTTTAACAATTAGAGGCCAAATCCTACCAGAAAAAGTTTTTCCAGTTTCTCCGTATATTTTGCCTACTATCCAGTGCCAAAAGTGCTGCCGGTTTGGGCATATTAAAGCCCAATGCCGATCCAATCCCCGGTGTTTCAAATGTTCCCAATCCCATCTAGAAGAATCATGCGAAATTTCACCTGGAGAAGTTATTTGCATACTTTGTAATAGAAATCACTTGGCTACATCCAGAGACTGCCCAGAACATATCAGGCAAAAATCAATAAAAACTTTGATGTCCCAGGACAACATCTCTTACCCAGAAGCCTCTGCTAGATACCCTACCCGCAGTTACGCTGATACAGCCAGATATCAGCAACCAAGTATTCCTACTCCTATTAACCCCTCAATTCCTCCTTCCTCTAACACAAAAAAATCTTATAAAAAGACTATTTTATTGCCCCCTAGATCCCAAAAATCTTATTATTCCAAAGGATATGACCAGGAGGCCCATAGCTCCATTATTGGACCCTATGACCCCTCTCCTCCTTCCAATGGATGTGCGCTTAATAGCAAAAAAGAGGACTCTTCCACCGAAAACCTCTTGCAAATATTGCTTTCAGTCCTAATAAACATCTGCCACAATAAGTATAACAACAAATTACCGAACAATATATTTAATAAATTAAATGAACTCCTCTGTTTAGTGCAAGATGACCCAGACACAAATTGTGCAGTGGAACACTAACAGTGTGAGAAACAAAAAGCCTGAAATAATTAATTTAGTTAATAAGTATAATATCAGTATACTGGCCATCTGCGAAACTCCAAATCCGGAGTCAGAACAGGATCGGGAGGTTTAGGGGGGATTGGTTCCATAATTCGAGATTAAGGAATACAGTAAACACTTACATGCAGTACAAAACCACAACACAACACATTCACAACACTAGGAACATTAATTGACTTTTCTTTTCGCAAATAAAATAATTATATTAGAGAGAAAAATCCCAAACGTGCATTAACCACAAACGTCAACGCAACGTGTTTATCGTATAAGTTTAATAATAATGGATCTGCTTGATTCAGGAAATTTTGTAATTCTAAATGATGGGTCTCCCACCAGGAGAACTTATCCCAATCAACAGGCGAGTGCTGTCGACATCTCTTTTTGCTCTCCCTCCCTTGCCCCTAATTTCATGTGGTCTGTCCTTCCCCAGTCCTATGGTAGTGATCACTACCCTATACTAGTATCATCCCTCATCCCCTGTCCCGCTATGGCAGTTTTTGAACCCCTGTTAAAATATAAAATTAATAAAGCAGATTGGTCTCTGTTCCACACTTTAACTAATCAAAAGTCTGAATTGTTTAATGAAATCAATGATAATAATTACTTACTTTCTTATGACCAATTTCGGAATTCCTTAATATCCTCAGCAGATGAATGCATCCCTAAAAAAACGTGCAAAAGACAAAGAATGTTGTCCCCCCCCTGGTGGGATGCAGACTGCTCAAAAAAAGTGAAGGACTGTAAAAATGCTGAAAAATTATATAATAGAAATATGACAATGGCCAATTTTGTTAATTATAAGAAGATTGCTTCAGAGACTAGACGACTGCTCTCCCTAAAGAAAAAGTCTGGTTGGGAAAGATTCTGCGAATCCTTATCCCCTCTCTCCCCCTCATCCCTAGTCTGGAGGAACATCAAAAGATTCCGTGGTGCTATGTCTCCTATCAATCCTGCCACATCCAACGATTCTACCGCATGGTTAGAGCCATTTGCTAAAGCTATGTCTCCTCCCTATGACCTATCCCGCGACCATATACCGCCTATTCCGGGTCACATAAATCTCCACGATCCTTTGGATGATCCCTTCTCCAGGGCGGAGTTGGATGTTGTTTTCTCCAAACTAAAAGATTCCTCCCCGGGGTCAGATGGTATTCCCTATTCTTTTCTTACAAAGTCTAGTGTAAATTTTCAAAATATTTTCCTCAAAATTCTCAACAAAATTTTTCTTAATGGCAATCCTCCTCCAGAATGGAAAAACCAAATTGTAATTCCGATTTTAAAACCCAATAAAGACGCGTCTTTACCTTCTTCATACCGCCCCATTACCCTTTCATCTGTGCTCTGTAAGATCCTAGAACATCTGATCAAAAACCGCCTGGAATGGTTTGTTGAAAGTCAAAATATTATAGCCACCTCTCAATTTGGTTTTCGCAAAGGCAAAGGGACTAATGATAGCCTAGGTGTATTAACTACAGACATCCGTATTGCTTTTTCAAGGGGAGACTCCTTAATAGGAGTTTTCCTCGATATAAGTTCGGCTTATGATAACGTCATTCTTCCTCTGCTCAGGCAGAAAATGCACCAGCTGAGTATCCCAGCGAGGATCGTCGAACTCATAACCAACTTATTAACTGCCCGGTCAATTTTTATTAGATTCAAGGGTAATAAACTTGCCCCTCGTTCTACCTGGAGAGGCCTCCCCCAGGGTTCTGTGCTAAGCCCCCTCCTCTACAATATTTATACACATGACCTTCACCTTACAGTCAACTCATTTTGTAACATTCTCCAATATGCTGATGATTTAGTACTATATTCCACAGTTAAAAATATCACTGACTCTCAAACCACCTTAAATAATGCTCTATATTATGCTAACAATTGGCTCACAGACCATGGTTTATCTCTATCACCTTCAAAATGCGCCGTGGTACCTTTCTCTAGACAGTATAAAGTTCCTCCCTTATTTATTAAAATTAATAACCAACTTATTCCCCAACTCACTTCTTTTAAATTCTTAGGCGCTATTTTGAACTCCAGAATGACAGGCATCCCTCACTGTGACTATATATCTGATAAATGTGAAAAATCGATTAATGTCCTCAGATGCCTTTCAGGGGTGTGGTGGGGTTCCCATCCTTATTCTCAAAAACTTCTCTATAATGCTATAATTAGAAGCAATATAGATTATGCTTCATGCTTTCTTCCACCATGTAACAAATTAGCATTAAATAAATTAGATAAAATTCAAGCTAAGAGTATTCGTATTGTTCTTGAATCCATGAAGTCCACTCCTATTGCTGCTCTTCAAAATGAATCGGCCGAACCTCCGCTATCCACCAGAAGACAGTACCTTTCCGATCGGTTCCTTTACAAAATCTCATTATTTCCTTCTCATCCACTAATGTAAAAATTAGATACTCTATCCAAACTTACAAACTTTCCCTATTGGAAAAATAAAACAAATCCATGTCTGTTAGAGAGCTACATGAAACTTGTTAAGCTGAGGGCCCCTTTATATTCCTCCCACTGGTACCCCATATTTAAATATCCATTTGATTCATTAATGTTCTCCCCCCAAATAGTTTATTTTGATATTGATAAGGAATCGGCCAGAGCTGACATCCTTTTTAACAGAATAGTTCAAAAGAACTGGTCTGACAGACTTTTAGTTTTTTGTGATGCTTCAAAATTTGACAATGAATCATATATGGGATCAGCTTTGTGGATCCCTACGTATAGCATTATACTTAACTTTAGAATCTCTCCCCAATCAACAATTTTCTTGGGAGAGTCTCTGGCTGTTCTGGAAGCTGTCTCATACATTAAATCCCACAATATCTGCAAATCTATTATATTTAGTGACTTCCAGAGCTGCTTGAAGGCTTTATCTGGGAACTCCTTCTGTGGTAATCCTCACTCTCTGTCACTGAAGATTAAGCACCTCCTTTTCCAGTGCAGCAATCTTGGCCTGGATATTGTTCTGGCTTGGATTCCAAGCTATTGCGGTATTATGGGTAATGAGATGGCTGATGCGCTGGCTAAGGAGGCCACAACCACTGGCTCCCTGGATAATTTTGTTCTGTACCCTCAGGACCTTGGTCCTATTGCTAGAATTGACCAGGTTGTTGCATGGGAAAAACTCTGGTATTCAGATCCTACAAAGGCTAAATATTATAGATCCATCCAGCCAACTATTTGTAATAAACCATGGTTCTTTACAATAAAATACCTGTCTAGACAAGTCACTTCAACAATATGTCGCCTGCGACTGGGGCATAATAGTTCTCCTACTCACCTATACAGGATTAAGGTTAGAGAGAGCCCTATGTGTGACTGTGGCTTGGACGTTGGAACTGTCGAACATTTACTATTTACTTGTCCAAACCAGAGTATTTCTCTCTATGATATCCTCCCTCCCAACATCCCTCGACCTACCAGTATAAATAATCTCTTATCATTGTCAAATTATGACGGTATATTGGCTGTAGCCAAGTACTTAAAAAAATTAAAATTAAAATATTAATTTATTAATAATAATTATCTATCACCAATTGTTATTATACCTATTATAATGTCCAGTTATTGTATGTAGCAGGGCCCCCTTGTGTTTTTATCTTAATATATAATAGGAGTTAAATTAAATATTTAATTCCTATATATACTCAGTATTTGTTTCTTTTTCAGATCTGTGTGCTGGTTTGTGCTGTCCCTCCCTGGGCCCCATTTTAACCCATTGTGACGTTTACCCTTGTATATTTTACTGTTTTATTTTTTATGTGCAGTGTTAAAATATATTAATCAATGTCATGTTTTTTGACTTTTATAAGGGAACTCAAGTACTTAACTATAATTAACAATCTCAGTGCCTTTTCAACAACTAGACATTGGCAAAGTTACGCGTCAAGCGAAAAACCATTCATCAAAATAATAATAATAACGAAAAACACGCTCCGTTGAAAAGAATTAAAATATATGAAAACCCTAAACTGTGGATAACGGACAATATAAAGCTTATGATAAGTTTAAGAAACAAAGCCCACTCTCGAGCGAAGCGAAGTCATAACCCTGTACATGAGGAATATTACCGGATGCTTAGGAACTATACTACCAGTGCGATTAGACGGGAAAAATGTGCTTACATTAACCATTATATAAATAATCAAAATAGGGACCAAAAATTTAAGTGGCAAAATATTAGAAAAATTGGTATTGCAGGAAACACCCTTCCTATAATACCAACACACTTAAGTAACGTCGACACCATAAATAGTAAGTTTCTAGAATTACCAAATAACTCGGAAGTCAGCAAACAGCTGATAGATCACTATCGCAATAACAAAATAACTGACGTATCTTTTAATTTTATGCAAACTAATGAACAGCAATTTTTTAAAGCCATCAACTCAATAAAAAGCAATGCTAGCGGTTGGGATCGTATTTCTATTACAATGATTATACTGACTCTGAGTTATTCATTAGTAACTATTACAAAAATTATCAATAGATGCATCGAACTAAACACATTACCATTGCAGTGGAAGCATGCATTAATCCGACTTTTACCTAAAAAACAAGTTGTTGAAAATTTTTAAGATTTAAGGCCGATAAGCATTTTGCCAGCTATGTCAAAAATTTTAGACAAAATCATGTTCTTACAATTAAATGACTACTTTATTACAAATAACTTTTTGCCACAATACCAGTCAGGTTTTAGGGCACTCCATAGTACTTCCATGGCGCTACTAGAAGTAACAGAGAACCTACTTGATGCAGGAGATAAGGGATGTGCATCAATATTGGTTTTATTAGACTTTTCACGTGCGTTTGATTGCCAAAATATATCTTTATTAATATCAATACTATTCTCATACGGAATAAGTGAAAACGCGTTAAAACTTATTAATAATTACTTAAATGGCCGTCGACAAACTGTTTTAATAACAAAAACGGATGGGTCAGAAATTTTATCAACAACCAAAAACGTCGGACGAGGAACCCCCCAGGGGGCAATATTATCCCCATTACTCTACGCTATATATACATCACACATTTATAAAACAATCAAAAACTGTCGATATCATCTTTATGCCGATGACACACAACTTACAAACTCCTTTCTGCCAAGCAACACTGCACGTGCCGTAAGTGACATCAATTCTGACCTAGATCGAATTTGTGAATTTGCAAAATCTCACTGCCTTACACTAGACCCAGATAAATCATAATTTATTATAATAGGAAATAAACAACAAATTTGTAAGGTATTGGAATACGGTCCCATAATTAAAGTCTATAATAAAGCAATATCACGCGCAACAAATGTAAAAAACCTTGGTCTATATTTTGATGAAAACTTTACGTTTGAAAATCATGTTAATGAAAAATATAGACAATGCTTTGCATCAATAAAATCTTTATACACTATTAGGGATTTTTTGGATATTAAAAATAGAATCTACTTATGCGAATCTCTTGTTTTGTCCAAACTTAGCTACTGTGATGTAGTATATGGCCCATGCTTACCTACTGCAAAAAACCGCAAAAAAAGTGCAACGGATACAAAACAGCTGCATTAGATTTTGTTTTAACGTTCATAGAAGACAACATGTAACTCCGTATTTTGTAAACAACAACCTCCTGAAAATGAAATACCGTCTAGAACTTCATATTCTGAACCTTATTTTTAAAGTAATAAAAAACAAGACACCTTCATATTTGCACGATAGAATAAAGTATTTACGATCCAACCGTAATGGCCTTATAATGAAAGGCCATACCCATAGAACTAGCAAATACACAGGTTCATTTATCTTGACCTCTTCTAGGTTATGGAATAAAATACCTCTAAGCATAAGAAATATTAAAAATCCATCTAGTTTTAAAATTAATTTAAGAAAATGGTTAATGCAAGCACAGAAAAAGGAAATGGAGGACAATTTTATTATTAAGTAGGTATTAAATAAGCAATTTTATTATGTATAAAATTTAGGTTCATAGGTTATCATGGTTCATCCTGAAAATCAGCGCGAGGCACTATTTATTTAGTCACCACGCACAAGCTGAGGGTGTAACCATTTCAATAAAATGTAGTTTTATTAGCATTGTAATCAAATTTGTACTATTATATTATTGTAAGTTAGCGTAAGTTATTTTTTTTTGTTTTATTTTATTGAATAAATACATATTCTATTCTATTCTATTATTATTACTTTGATGAATAGCTTTTTTCTTGACGCGTAACTTTGCCAATATCTAGTTGTTGAAAAAGCACTGAGATTGTTATTTAAAGGTACCTTGAGTTCATTTATAAAAGTCAAAAAACATTACATTGATTATTATGGTTTAACACTGCACATTAAAAATAAAACAGTAAAATATACATGGGTATACACCACAATGGGTTAAAATGGGGCCCAGGGAAGGACAGCGCAAACCAGCACATAGATCAGGGGCCCTACCGGGAAGCCACATGAAATACCGATCGATCGGTTTTTCGATGTGGCTTCCCGGTAAGGCCCCTGAAAAAGAAACAAATATTGAGTATATACAGGAATTAAATATTTAATTTAACTCCTATTATATATTAAGAACCAAAAAAACATAAGGGGGCCCTGCAACATACAATAGCTGGACATTATATTAGGTATTATGTGACAATTTTTTTTTTTTTTTTTTTTTAAGTACTTGGCTACAGTATATCGTCATAATTTGACAATGATAAGAGATTATATATACTGGTAGGTCGGGGGATGTTGGGAGGGAGGATATCAGAAAGAGAAATACTCTGGTTTGGACAAGTAAATAGTAAATGTTCAATAGTTCCAACATCCAAACCACAGTCGCACTTAGGTCTCTCTCGAACCTTAATCCTGTATAGGTGAGTAGGAGAACTATTATGCCCCAGTCGCAGGCGGCATATTGTTGAAGTGACTTGTCTAGACAGGTTTTTTATTCGTAAAGAACCATGGTTTATTACAAATGGTTGGCTGGATGGATCTATAATATTTAGCCTTTATAGAATCTGAATACCAGAGTTTTTCCCATGCAACAACCTTGTGAATTCTAGCAATAGGATCAAGGTCCTGAGAATACAAAACAAAATTGGCAAGCGCATCAGCCTCTTAATGCCCGTAATACCGCAATGGCTTGGAATCGAAGCCAGAACAATATCCAAGAGTCAAGATTGCTACACTGGAAATGGAGGTGCTTAATTTTCAGTGACAGACAGTGAGGATTATCACAGAAGGATTTCCCAGATAAAGCCTTCAAGTAACTCTGGGAGTCATTAAATATCATAGATTTTCTAATATTGTGGGATTGAATGTATGAGACAGTTTCCAGAACAGCCAGAGACTCTCCCAAGAAAATTGTTGATTGGGGAGAGATTCTAAAGTTAAGTATAATGCTATACGTAGGGATCCACAAAGCTGATCCCATATATGATTCATTGTCAAATTTTGAAGCACCACAAAAAATTAAAAGTCTGTCAGACCAGTGGCCTTATTCCGAGCTTGCAACCGCTAATCACGACAAGACGTTGCGCAAACTATAAATATGGAAAATAAGCTCTATTCTAATTGGTTATATAGTATGTATTAGGTTGGCTATAATAATGCCGCCATCTTGAAATACACGAATTTTTCGTAAGTTTGAACATGTGTGGAGCACTGTAGTTTCAACTTTATTATTAACAGTATAGAACTTACATTTCAATACCAGTACTTTACGCAAAATGCGTGACGGTGAACGTGTCAAAACTCGGAATAAAGCTCCAGTTCTTTTGAACTATACTGTTAAAAAGGATGTCAGCTCTGGCCGATTCCTTATCAATATCAAAATAAACTATTTGGGGGGAGAACATCAATGAATCAAATGGATATTTGAATATGGGATACCAGTGGGAGGAATATAAAGGGGCCTTCAGCTTAACAAGCTTCATGTAGCTCTCTAACAGACATGGATTTGTTTTGTTTTTTCAATAGGGTAAGTTTGTAAGTTTGGATAGAGTATCTAATTTTTGCATTAGTGGATGAGAAGGAAATAATGAGATTTTGTAAAGGAACCGATCGGAAAGGTCCTGTCTTTTGGTGAATAGCGGAGGTTCGGCCGATTCATTTTGTAGAGCAGCAATAGGAGTAGACTTCATGGACCCAAGAGCAATACGAATACTCTTAGCTTGAATGTTATCTAATTTATTTAATGTTAAATTGTTACATGGTGGAAGAAAGAATGAAGCATAATTTATATTGCTTCTAATTATAGCATTATAGAGAAATTTTGGAGAATAAGGATGGGAACCCCACCACACCCCTGAAAGGCATCTCAGGACATTAATAGATTTTTCATATTTATCAGATATATAGTCACAGTGAGGGATGCCTGTCATTCTGGAGTCTAAAATAGCGCCTAAGAATTTAAAAGAAGTGAGTTGGGGAATAAGTTGGTTATTAATTTTAATAAATAAGGGAGGAACTTTATACTGTCTAGAGAAAGGTACCACTGCGCATTTTGAAGGTGAAGGTGTGTTGAGGTGATAGACATAATCCATGGTCTGTGAGCCAATTGTTAGCATAATATAGAGCATTATTTAAGGGGGTTTGAGAGTCAGAGATATTTTTAACTGTGGAATATAGTACTAAATAATCAGCATATTGGAGAATGTTACAAAATGAGTTAACTGTAAGGTGAAGTTCATTTGTATAAATATTTAGCGTTTAAGTTATCAACACTAATAATATAATATAATAAAAACACGGACACACTTTGTAATGTTTATTTCAGAAGTAATTACAAACTAATTAGGATCTAAGGTAATTTAATCTAAGTACTGGGGCCTTACCAAAGAGCCAATCGATAATCGAATCGAAATACCCATCGAAAGCCAAATGTATGGGATTTGACGTTTCTCGGCGATCAGGCTCTACCCATAGGGAAAAAATCCTATACATTTTTATCGATCGATGCGGCGATTCGATTGGCGATCGTGTTCTTTGGTAAGGCCCCTGAACAACGTACGCTCCGCGGTCTCTCGATTTCAGACTACCCGTAGCGCTCGGCGCGGGAGTCAAGTCGCCCGCGCGCGACGGCGGGCTGGCTTACGTATTAGCGGTCGGTACAGTCGCCAGCGATGTAAACGGCTGAACTTAACTTTTTGCGTAAATTGTAAGGAGTGTTATGAGTTACTTTGTTAGTATTCATGTATGGTATGTGTCTCCTACATCACCCCCCTCCAGTCCGTTCCTACGGGCGATAAAAATCAGGGAAATGAACGCGACGTCCTGATTGCGTGACTCTAACTGGAGATCTAATTCTAGTGTCTTTTTGATGTGTTGTTCGCAATGTGGTCTGCTGGTGCTGGGCATCATCCGATATGTAAGCTGGTTTGAGGCGGTCGATGGAGACGGTGACTAACCTACCTTTAATTCTTAGTTTAAAAACTTTATCACTCCTGTCTACGACTTCGTGGGGCCCAGTGTAAGCTGGTTGTAGTGGGCTTCGCACCATATCTTCTCTAAGAAAGACGTGACTAGTAGTGGTTAAGTCCTTAAATACGAAGATCTTCGTGTCGATATGGCGTGATGCTGGAGCAGGCTGTAGTTTTTGTGCGAAAGAACGCAGACGGTCGGTGAACTGTAACATATCAGGAATATCGCCTTCTACATTTCGTTGCAAGAACTCACAGGTAGTCTTAGCGTTTCGCCATATAGAAGTTCCGCTGATGAGCTTTTTAGGTCTTCTTTGAATGAATTCCTGATACCCAGGAGCACTAAGGGAAGTATTTCTGTCCAGTTTTCAGTAGCGTGACACTTTATAGCAGATTTTAGTTGTCTGTGAAAACGTTCGACAAGCGGTACGTTTGAGTACTGCTTAAAAGGCTTACAAAGCTAGCTTATTTTACTTGACAGGTGTTTTTTTAGTACTTCGCTTCGCTTTGGATTTTTGATGACGTCACAGAAAAAAGCAAATTACGTCATCGAATTCGCTGCGAACGCTTTGAAAATACGAGTAGTGCAATCAAAGTAAATTGTCTGTGGTCACAATTATGTATCAAATACTTTTTTTTGTTTATTTTTATTGTTCCCTCCCTTTCACTTAATCGTTTTTGAACTCTATTTTGTATTCTCTTATGAATTTTATATGATTTTTATTTATGCACATAAAACTGTTCGAGTACTCCTGCAAACGCTGCGATTGCTTTGCTTCGCTTTGTGTACTTTGACGGCTGTTTAGATTGGCTTAAAGCCTAAGCGCTTTAAGTTAAAAACAGTAGTAAACGAACACACAGAAGACCATTACTTTCAGGGTGATAAGCTGTGGTTCGGTGATGTTTGTATCCGACGGTTTGTGACAGCTTTTGGAAAAGGGCAGATTCAAACTGTCGTCCACGATCTGTTACAATGTCGGTTGGACAGCCGTATCTTGCTATCCACGTTGATAGCAAAGCTTTTGCCACCGTCTCCGCTGTGATTTCAGGAATCGGTACTGCTTCTGGCCATCGCGTAAAGCGATCGACGGCTGTAAGACAGTATCGATATCCGTCCGACATAGGTAGCGGTCCGACTAAGTCAATGTGTACAAACTGAAATCGTGCTCGAGGTAATATAATAGTGCCAATCGGAGAAGATACGTGTCGATTTACCTTAACCCTTTGACACGCTAAGCACGTGCGGGACCATTCTCGACAGTCTTTTCTTACGCTAGGCCACACGAAGCGCTGTGCTATTAGTTTAGCGCTTGCATTGGCGCCAGGATGACTGAGAGAATGTAGACTGTCAAAAATCTGCTTTCGTAACATCCTGGGTACGAAAGGTCTAGGTGTTGATGTGCTGACATCGCAATACATTTCTGCTTTGCTATCGCCTAGCTTGATTTTTTTAAGTCGAAGTGACGATGATGCATCGGTAAGAAAGTAATTCAGCTCAGGATCGGTGATTTGAGCTCTAGCCAGCGTATGGAGATCGACTGGGACCTCTAGTTCATCAACGCGGGATAAGGCGTCGGCAACGACATTATCTTTGCCAGCGATATGTCTGATATCACTGGTAAATTGAGAGATAAAATCTAGGTATCTATACTGCCTAGGCGAACAGTTATTTTTCCTGTCGCGGAAAGCATAACAGATCGGTTTGTGGTCAGTATAGATAGTAAAATGTCGTGCCTCTACCATATGTCTAAAGTAGCGGATCGCCTCGTAAACTGCTAGTAGCTCGCGGTCATAAGGCGAGTACTTCTGCTGGGCCAGGTTGAGATTCCTAGAAAAAAAAAATCAGAGGCTGCCAGACGCCATCCTTGTTCTGCTGAAGGACTGCGCCGATGGCGAGATCAGATGTGTCCGTAACGATCGCTAAATTGGCGTTACAGTCGGGGTGTGCAAGGAGAGTGGCTCTACAGAGGCTATTCTTGGTAGCGTTGAACGATTCCAACGCATCACCTGATAACGTAATAGGATGGGAACCTTTAACGGAACCTGCTAGGAGGGCGTTTAATGGGGCTTGAGTTTGAGAGGCGTGAGGTAGGAATCTCCTGTAAAAATTGATCATTCCCAGATATCTCCTTAGTTGTTTGATGGTTGTGGGCACTGGAAAGTCTTTGATGGCCTGCACTTTTTCGTCCAATGGCTGGGTACCCTGTGCTGAAATATGGTATCCGAGAAATGTTACCTCAGGCACGCCAAACACGCATTTATTGGTATTGATAACTATTCCATAATTCGTGTTCCTCTTCATTCTGAGAAAAAACTAAAAAATCGTCGAGATAGCAGTAACAAAATTCAAGGCCTCTGGTCATTTCGTCTGCGAATCTCTGGAAGGTTTGACCAGCATTTCTAAGCCCGAATGTCATGTAGGGAAATTCAAATAACCCGAAGGGTGTTGCGATTGCGGTTTTCATAATATCCGCTTCATGAACCGGAATTTGGTTAAAAGCCTTTATTAAATCAATTGTCGAAAATACCCTGGACCCGGAGATGCAATGTGCGAAGTCGTGAATATGTCTTATGAGATACCTGTCAGGGATAGTCCTAGCGTTAAGCATCCTATAGTCACCGCACGGACGCCAGCTATTATCCTTCTTGGGTGCAAGGTGCAGCGGGGAGGACCAAGGACTATCAGAAGGTCGAGCAGTGCCGTTATTAATCATATCTTCGAATTCACGCTTCGCGACCCGCAGCTTGTCGGGAGCTAGTCGTCGAGGGTGACAGGATACTGGGGGGCCTGAGGTGGTGCGAATGTAGTGTACTGTTTTGTGTGGAGTGTGTCTTACCGTACCGCCAGGTATACTTATCTCTGGAAAGTCTTTTTAATATATTATGAAATCTACTGTTTCCATATATAATTTTGATAGAGGATATATTTACGCTGTCTATAATATTCACTTTAGCTGACAATGTTGTTATATTATCTATTAAACGCTGATTCCTGACATCTACGATTAAATTAAAAAATGATAAAAAATCTACGCCTATAATTGCTTTATTTACATCTGCCACTATAAATTTCCAAGAAAAGTCTCGACGAAGCCCTAAATTTAATTTAAATTGCGTGTAGCCGTATGTTTCGATGATCGTCCCATTAGCCGCGCTGAGTTGGTAGTTTGCCTTAGCCCGCCGTTCATGTAGACAGGCACGTGGGTAGACGCTTACGTCACTTCCGGTGTCCACCAGGAGCTTCATTTTCGATCTG